>OW052247.1:34220000-36720000 GCA_932526585.2 Philonthus cognatus
TTTAATTTTTTTATTTGACGCCACCAATTAAAGTTGGGTCGGGCGAGGCCCGTGTGCGGTGAGTATCGTGGAGTCGAGCGCGCGCTATTCTCGAGCAGCACGCAACATGATTTTTACGTTGGCCCCGAACAAAAAATAATAAAAACGCACTTAAAACGCACATGTAAAAATTCAAAAAAATTAGGGCAGTTACAGAAAATATTAACAAATGTTTATATGATAGTCACAGTTCTTCCGGTTTGCAATCTTCTAGAAAAATAATATAATAATAATTCAAGGCAGCAAAATTATATACAATTGTTATAATCATTACATAGGTTGTGACTTTCACCAAAAACTGTGGTATGTTTTTAAATGCCCTAAAAACTTCGTATCTCTACATGTGCGTTTTGTGTCAGGTTTTTGCGAATGACCGAGTCGATTTTTATCGGTTGCGCCTAATAAAAAATAAAGCACCTCAAAAAAACCTACAAATGTGAAAAGTATCTGCTGTAGTTTAAAAATAATTTAATCTGTTGTTTAAAATATGAATTTTTAATCAGAATATACATTACATTTTTCTGATTTTGCACAACGAAGTTATGTATTTTATACTGTTTTATTTACTTACTTTTTTAAAATGAAAAATTGTCAGTATCCTCATCAGTCTGTTCGTCTTCGCTGTCACTTGTGTCCGTTTCACAAATAACTAATTTTTTAGCGTCTGCAGGTAGTTGTTTTTTATGAATTTTTACATCGCTTCTCAAAGAAGAAATTATTGGATCAGAACATACAAGAAGCATATTAAATAAATCTCGAATTGTATTAAGCCTAGAGTTTTTCCTAGTATGGTTTTCTCTAACTCTCTTATATATTTTATTGGTTGCTTCCTGTGCCTCTTCCGAAAGTTCTCCGATTGGTAAAAGACATTGTCCAATTATTTTGCTCCCGTGAATTAAAATTTTATGGACACTAGGAGGCATTCTATACCATCCATATAACAAGGTGTAAAGTCGGGCCGGGCCGTATCTTCTGCATATTTATCAAACATCAATACATTTATATTACGAGAACTCGACATTGTTATAAGAATTGTATAAAATCTGTTCAATAATTCTTCATTCAATTCAGTGATGACAGCTACTTTCTCATAATTTCGAAAAAATATTCGAGCAACGTTGCCAGTATTTGAAGTACCTCCTCCTTGCACAACAATATCAACCCTTATCCCTAACTATTTACGTAATAGTTTTTGTATTCTAGTTTTCCGACTAAATATATTATTTTTCTCTTCTATCGTACATCCGTGAGTAGTTGTTTTCTTCAAATCTAATTTATATATTATGTATTTTCGGTGATCAATAAATTAGTTTGTCTTCTTTTAGATGTATTACTTTGTATTGTGAACTGTGTACCTGATGTACTTGGTATTGGTGAAATATTTTCTATATTTTCAAAGGGGTTTGTATTTTCAATTAAGACAGAACCCTCGTTGTATTTAAAAGGCAGCAGTAACCAATTTCTATTTTTTTTTTTTATGAAATTGATATGAGATCTTGAGCACATTTTCCACTTTCTATTAAGAGTACTGCAGAAACCCTTAACTTTTTTAAGAATGTCATCATTTTCACTATTGTTTTTCGTCGAAACATTTTCAATATATTTTATTAAATAATCAATGGTATTGCTTGACTGAATAAGGTTTTTAGGTTTTAGTTCGTACCATACCTTATATAAATCACCGTTTGTAATTTTAATTTTCTCCATTATCACTCAGCGTTTTGGATTAATTAAATTACACTAACACTAAACACTAGTTTAATTAAAGTAAACTATTTTATACACAAAAAAACACTACATCAAAGAAAGAGTATATAGTCAACAAATTAAATAACACTTAACACTAACTTAATTAATAATTACTTTATAATGTTCAATCGTTCGCTTATGGATCAGAAAAATATGTGAACTGTTGGAGACTTCGTTCAACACTAAACGCATATTTTGCTTTCAAGAAAATTAAGAATAATCCATTTCAGATACTTAAACCGTAAAAACTGTGTGACAAGAATGCCATTTGTTACGGTAAATGACAGCTTCAATCGGACCCCTAATAAAAATGTAAACACAAACCAGATGACCTTTATCAGTAACAGATGTACACCCTTATATATCAATAAGAAAAAAACCCATAAAACTATTTTTGTAAATGTGATTTAAATGCTGCAAAAAATACTCAGAGAAGAAATAATTTCCCTATGATATATACCTGTATATTAGAAAAATTGTAGATTGTGAGGATTATGACTATTATGTAAACATTTGTCAATATTTTCTGTAACAGCCCTAATTTTTTTGAATTTTTACATGTGCGTTTTAAGTGCGTTTTTATTATTTTTTTGTTCGGGGCCAACGTAGAAATAATGTTGCGTGCTGCTCGAGAATAGCGAGCTCGACTCCGCGATGCCACCGCACACGGGCCTCGCCCGACCCAATTTTAATTGGTGGCGTCGAATAAAAAAATTAAAAAGACCCCAAAAACGCACCGGTGGAGATACGAAATTTTGAGGGTAGTTAGAGAAAACATAGAACTAATTTTTAGTGATAGTCACAGACCTCATCGAGTTGGCATTTTTTTTATAACACTTTCTAAAGTTAAAATTTATATTTAAAATATATTTCATATTCAAATTTTTTTAACTTTTTTTCTAAAATATTTAGAGAGTTGATCTTTCAACCATAATATACAGTATTATGTTATAAACAATAGTGTATAATGTTATATTTATAGTACGCCTACTATCCATGTAATAAATTATTTAAACTTGCGAATGAAATGCCGTAAAATCGATGTTTTCTAAATTGCTCAACTTTAAGCGTTAATTGTTAATAATATAGGGGGTTAAAAAATATAAACATGCAAGATTATAAGGGTTTCATGTATCTACAATGGAGTGGATATGTTTTTTTCTCGAAATTTTTAATTTAATTTTTTTCCTCCAAATCCCCCCCTGGCGCTCGCGCTCGGATTTGGCACATTGTGCGCCAGCAGCTTCTCTTTTCCCTGACTCTCCAATTGGCTAACATACTAGGAAAATGCCCATTTCACAGTCTATTTTTAATATGCAGGTTATTACCCATCAAAGTGTGTGAAATTTTTGACAGAAATTTGTATACCGGTTACGGGTTAAATAAAAGGAAAAAAAAGTGATTGTCTATATCCTAGCGCTAAAACATGATTTTATAAGTATGTTTGATACCGAAAGTTTTATCTTAGAAATTCAGGCACCGCCCAAGGAACAAATCCATTTAAGCAATGTTTCATCAACATTAAAACAATGTTTAATGTTGCTGCACTGTTGATATAACGTTATTTGTTTGTTTTTTGCTCAGTGGGCGGAGTGCATGTGGAATTTAGGTAAGTAATATCTATATTTATAAAAACATTAAATACATAAATACAGTAACGTCTATGAAGAATAAAGGATAAATAAATAATAATATGACGCAATTAAATTTGTTTCGTCCATGCTTATTACTCACCGTAGCACAACTGAATAATAGACGGCACCGAAGGCTCGGCGGCAAACTCGCCTAGCACCCGCGCAAAACGCGTTCAATCCGCTCCGTATAAGAGCTAAAAGCGGAGCGGAAAAAACGATCCGTCCCGCTCCGCTATCGCGCTAAAAACGTCCATCTAAGACCGCCCTTATACTGGCGGGTGAAACGCGTTTTCAAAGCGGGCGTTTTTTGCAATATTTTTGTAAAAAATCGGCCAAAGCGAGTTTAATTCGTAATATTTTCCTTACAATATTTAGTCGTAACGCAAAAATAAATATTTTTGCGTTTAGATAAGTGTCCAAAATTAAAAAATAAATAAACAAAAAATATAAATTATAAATTTTTAGCTAAACTCCCATCTCTAAGATATGAGTATAATTTTACTTAATATTTAAAAAATCTTTGATATTTTTTAGAAATTGCAAGAAATAAAATAACTAACAATTTAAAATCGCCCCCAATCTCTTGTAAAAATAGTGTGATGAGAACAAAATAATTAAAAGAATTAATAATCATTTTTTTGAGAGCGGTCTCTGTGCTCTTAAATTTTGTACCGCCAGCAGCTTCTCTTTTCCCTGAATCTCCAATTGGCCAACATACTAGGAAAATGCCCATTTCACAGTCTATTTTTAATATGCAGGTTATTACCCATCAAAGTGTGTGAAATTTTTGACAGAAATTTGTATACCGGTTACGGGTTAAATAAAAGGAAAAAAAAGTGATTGTCTATATCCTAGCGCTAAAACATGATTTTATAAGTATGTTTTTAAGTAATGTTTCATCAACATTAAAACAACGTTTAATGTTGCTGCACTGTTGATATAACGTTATTTGTTTGTTTTTTGCTCAGTGGGCGGAGTGCATGTGGAATTTAGGTAAGTAATATCTATATTTATAAAAACATTAAATACATAAATACAGTAACGTCTATGAAGAATAAAGGATAAATAAATAATAATATGACGCAATTAAATCTGTTTCGTCCATGCTTATTACTCACCGTAGCACAACTAAATAATAGACGGCACCGAAGGCTCGGCGGCGAACTCGCCTAGCACCCGCTTGCAAAACGCGTTCAATCCGCTCCGTATAAGAGCTAAAAGCGGAGCGGAAAAAACGATCCGTTCCGCTCCGCTATCGCGCTAAAAACGTGCATCTAAGACCGCCCTTATACTGGCGGGTGAAACGCGTTTTCAAAGCGGGCGTTTTTTGCAATATTTTTGTAAAAAATCGGCCAAAGCGAGTTGAATTCGTAATATTTTCTTTACAATATTTAGTCGTAACGCAAAAATAAATATTTTTGCGTTTAGATAAGTGTCCAAAATTAAAAAATAAATAACCAAAAAATATGAATTATACATTTTTAGGTAAACTCCCATCTCTAAAATATGAGTATAATTTTATTTAATATTTAAAAAATCTTTGATATTTTTTTATTTTTTCCCATCTCTAAAATATGAGTATAATTTTATTTAATATTTAAAAAATCTTTGATATTTTCTAGAAATTGCGAAAAATAAAATAACTAACAATTTAAAATCGCCCCCAATCTCTTGTAAAAATAGTGTGATGAGAACAAAATAATTAAAAGAATTAATAATCATTTTTTTGAGAGCGGTCTCTGTGCTCGTAAATTTTGTACCGCCAGCAGCTTCTCTTTTCCCTGACTCTCCAATTGGCCAACATACTAGGGAAATGCCCATTTCACAGTCTATTTTTAATATGCAGGTTATTACCCATCAAAGTGTGTGACATTTTTGACAGAAGTCTTTATACCGGTTACGGGTTAAATAAAAGGAAAAAAAAAGTGATTGTCTATATCCTAGCGCTAAAACGTGATTTTATAAGTATGTTTGATACAGAAAGTTTACCTTAGAAATTCAGGCACCGCCCAAGGAACAAATCCATTTAAGTAATGTTTCATCAACATTAAAACAACGTTTACTGTTGCTGCACTGTTGATATAACGTTATTTGTTTGTTTTTTGCTCAGTGGGCGGAGTGCATGTGGAATTTAGGTAAGTACTATTTATATTTATAAAAACATTAAATACATAAATACAGTAACGTCTATGAATAATAAAGGATAAATAATAATATGACGCAATTAAATCTATTTCGTCCATGCTTATTACTCAGCGTAGCACAACTGAATGATAGACGGCACCGAAGGCTCGGCGGCAAACTCGCCCTAGCACCCGCGCAAAACGCGTTCAATCCGCTCCGTATAAGAGCTAAAAGCGGAGCGGAAAAAACGATCCGTCCCGCTCCGCTATCGCGCTAAAAACGTCCATCTAAGACCGCCCTAAATCAGCTATAAAATTGCCCAATAGTTAAGGTAATAAAAAGTTATCACAAATTGCTTAAAAATCCAGTAAAGTATTTAAGATTTGAGGTTTAGAATATTAGCTTGAAAATCAAGTCAAGCAGGTAACATTTTAAGTTTACTATATTAGCTTGAAAACTACATGTACCTTTACTACATGGATAATCAAGCTACATTTTCTGGATCATTATTTTTTTTGTCACCGTTTCTTAATAAAATGTAGCCAATATAAAGAATAAATCATTTTGCTATCAATTGGAATTTTGCCTGTAAAATATTCTTAGAAATATATCGTCGGTATAAAGGTAAAAGTCATTAAGAGCATTTAAACCACCGATAGGGCAGCTTGGTGGTGTAGTGGTTAGAGTGTTGTACTGCCACGCCACGGACTGGGGTTCAAATACCGGCCTAACAAGTTGTCTGCATTTATATAGGTTAGGATAAAAATGCCAAACACTCCGTCTTCTCGGATATGACGTTAAATGCATGTAGGACCCGTGTACTGCCTGGATGTTGCGTGCACGTTAAAGATCCCTACCGGTGGGTTGGAACTCCCACCGGGTTCGGCAAAATTCCCGGATAGCTGTAGACCTAATCTCCGGCGTCATGATTGGCCTTAGCAGCGGAAATAGATGACGTAAAACCCAAAGTAAAAAAAAAAAACCGACGATAGGTACTTGTCGTTAAGACGGTGCAAAATTCAATGAGCACTTATCTAAATTGATTAGGAGTATTAAAGCTCATTAAAGTCAAGTGCATTTATCTTCTGTTTCAATGATAATTCACGATAATCATGCAACTTTTAAAATGTTTCATGTTTCAATCTTATGTTACAAAATAGTTAATTACTTGTAACATAAGATTGGAACGTAATGAACGTTCTAACATTATCATTGAAATTATTATTGGAGGTCTCAAATGTCATAATTATAAGTTTTAAATATACGTGTATAATCTATGGAGCTTTTTTTTAAGTATACATATACGGATTTTTTTTTTAAATATACATGTGCATTCGCTTTTTTTACAAGATTTCAATTTGAAGCTTTAAACGAGTGTTTTCCACTCCCAGACTAAGCATGAAGTAAAATTTCGAGTTTAGAAAAGCCTGAAAATTTGGTTTGGTCGCTCCGCGAAGCGGAGCGGCCAAACCAAATTTTCAGGCTTTTCTAAACTCGAAATTTTACTTCATGCGCCACGCGTATTAAACACTGGAAACACTGAAATATTGTGAACAAGTGAACTTCACTTGAAATCAGTGTCTTGTACAAATCAGTCAGTGTCTTGTAAAATTTGGTTTGGTCGCTCCGCGCTTCGCGCTACGCGACCAAACCAAATTTTCAGGCTTTTCTAAACTCGAAATTTTACTTCATGCTTAGCCTGGGAGTGGAAAACACTCTTTTAAACCTTCAAGTTGAACTCTTAAAAAACCAACGAATATCTGAAAATTTACAGCACATAATTGGAATATGTATACTTAAAAGAAAAACTCCGTGTATAACCAGTGTATTAATTAAATTACATTAGATAAATGTCATTACTAGAGCGTTTTCTTAATATACAAGGAGTTTTTTAAGTATACATACACGCAGGGTCACAGAAGGGTGGAGGGGTTAAGGGGGTGACGGCCCTAAGCGCATCAAGCGAAGGGACGCCATCGAAGCCAGAGATTCAAAATTTCACAAATTTAAACCAGATATTTTTAATTATATTAGTAATCTATATTTTAAACTTTACGTTAAATCTGTGTTTTATACGCGTGGCGCATGAAGTAAAAGTTTAAGTTTAGAACAGCCTGAAAATGTGGTTTGCCGGGGCTTCGCTCGCGCGCCCCCGCAAATCCTAATTTTCAGGCTTTTCTAAACTCGAAATTTCGATAAAGTCTAAACCAAATGAGCTGTTAAGATGACACTACAAACTTAAGCTTTTTATTACAATAGCAGTATTCGATCAAATAGTCAATTAAATTGACAAATCTGCGGAAATATCAAACGAAATTTAATTAACGTCGACATGCCTCAACCGACTGAAACGCAAAAAGTGATAATAACGTTTAGAGACAGTATTAGCATTAGAGACAATGCTAATGAAGTGCATGTCAACAAAATCACTGTCATATTGGCCAAAAAAGAAATGTTGTTAACTTCTACATGAGAAGTTTGTTTTACAAGAAAAAAAAAAAAGATATTTTTGAAGTGGCTAAAGCTCCCTGCTGTACTAGTTTTTTTTCTCTCGGAACTGTGTATAAATGTTTAATTATAAAATATTTTTCAAAGAAAGTCATAATATCAAAATAATTATAAATGTTTTAAACAACTAGTAAAACACATCATAACTGTGAAAAAGAGTGAAAAAAAAAACAGAATAATTAAAAAACAATTTATCAACAACAATAAAATCGTTCACAAATATTATAATCCTCAAAATAGGTCATAACAGACAAAAAAAAACAATCCTAGAAATATTAATATTATAATTGTCTAAAAATCTCATAGCTGTTACAAAAAACATGATATCAAAAAAATATTGTAATTGTCAGAAATTGCCCAAAACTATGATAGTCGCACAAAATCTATAAAAAATCGAAAATTAAGGAGGGTGAGGTTAGATTTGATGTCGCTTGGTCAGATTAAAAATGTAAGTACATAAATGTCTAAATATAAAGTATTTTTCGAAAATAGTCATAATATCAAAATAATTATACCTGTTTTAGAAAACTATTCAAACACATCGTAACTGTCAGAAAGAGTGCGAAAATATCAGAACTGCCTAAATATATCACAACTAGAGCTCGGATTTTTAAGCAAACAGCTTATGCTGAAAATGAAAAGCATCAACATGAATTAATAAAATGTATACGAAATATAGAAAGTTAAATCATCGTAACTGACACTATTTCTTTGTTGCTTTTATTGCTGTATTTTTTTTCCGGTTTTATGCTTATTTTGCATTTATATGCTTATTTCGTAAAATTTTAGATCGTGGACAATTATTTTATTTTATTATTTATTTATCTAATTTCGTGGTTTTCAAACTTTTTTGGTGAAGGAACCTTTTTTAAGCATTACATATTTTAAAATCTGGTCGCCGATTTATTGTAGATTTATTATACTTTGTGTCGCGTAATTTTTTAAATTTTTGTTTACACTTGTACTTTTCCTCTAAGACCAGGAAATTCTGACATTTTTAAGCAAATTCTCAGGGATGTCAGGCCTTCTTAGGACTTTGGTGATATTGTTTTTTTACTACAAAGGTTGACACCCCTCAAAATTTCAGAATTTTCCGCTTCCATGGTGTTAGAGGAAAAGTTCAAGAGTAAACTATTCTTCTTATACGGATTTGGTAATAAAATGTTTTGTCCCAACTCTCTAGGCCGTTTTCTCAGAAAAAAACCGTATAAGGGTGCTGCGGAACACCATGTATACAGGATGTTTAGAATTAAGTGCGCACTATTGCTAACTTTGTTATTATTTGAGTTACAGAGTCGGTTAAGTATGGAAAGTAGTAGAAAATTTAATGGCAATCACATTGGTCAAATCAGAGAAACAATTGAACGTCGTATTTTTGAGATATTAAGATAATAAACGTTTTTTTTTAAATTGAATACCCTTTACATTTTATAACCGATCGACAAAGAAGATTATCCTTAACCAAAACGTTATAATACATCATTACAAAGAAATAATAAATATGAAAGTTATTCACACATTTCTGTTTTGTTCACTACAATCAAGAAGCTCTAAAAACAAAAGAGGATTCTAACAAATGATCAAAACAAAGTCTGTTTATTGTATCTGTTAGTAAAATTTAAAGTGATTTTCATCACTGTATATGTACATTGTTATACAATTTTAATTAAGTATACCTAAAATAATCCATTTTTGCTTAAAATAATGCGTTTTTTTGCATAAAATAACGCTTTTTTGCCAAAATTGGTGCTTTTTAAAGCGCCTTTTTTAAAATTTTGTTGTGCTTAGAAATTCGAGCTCTAGTCATAACAATCACAAAAACCAATATATCAAAAAATTATAATTGTTTACAATTATTATAATTCTCATAACTGACACAAAAAAAATAATGTTAAAAATATCATTAATATATAATATAACTGTCATAATTAATATTAAATTTAAAATCTCTGCGCTACAGAAGAGTTATGCTAGATTTGTGCTATGGGTACAAACTAATTAATGGCTTTGTGAACAGTAGCATATTGGTTGGGGCATTAAACTTTAATTTTTATTCATCCACTGTTCTACGAAACAAACCTTTGTTTCGTTTAAACACCCATCGCACAAATTATGCCTCTAATAATCCTGTTTGTCGCATAATGAAATATTGTAATCTACTAAATACATTTCCAAACTTTTTAATATTTTGTAATTCTTACAATATGTTTAAGCGCCACCTTTCGCTCATTGATCTTGTAGTTGTTTTTTAATTGTATTTATTAGCTAATTGTAACTTGAATTTTATAACTATCATGTTCATTGTATTATTTGTTATATGTTTAATTTACACACATTTATTATTATATATATATTTAATGTAAAATGGAGATTTCCGTACAAATAAATAAATAATCTCAAAGAAGTATTATAATTGCCTAAAAACCTTATCAGTCACAAAACAACATATCAAAAAATATTGTAACCGCCAAAAACTGTCCAAAACTATGACAGTCACAAAAACTTTATAAAACGTATTATTTGTTTTTTTATCTAAGTGATAGAATTTGTTTGTTTATTTTGTTATGTTTACATTTACAATTGTAAGATTGATTTGTATATTTTTTGTAAAAAAAGAGATACCGTTTCATAAAGAACCTTAAACCTAAAAATTAGATAATTAAGGAAATGACAATGGCGAGATTAGGTTAGATGTCGCTCCGTCAGATTAGATGTCACTTTTTTAATTTGATGGTTAAAAAAATACCGCAATTTGACTGCATTGAATATACTGGCAAGACTAATTACATACTGAGTTTCATTAACTGGACATATCTTGACAATATTGACTATTTTCAACATGTTGCCAATTATTTTTTTTTTCTTGAATTAATTTCTCATCTGGCACTTGGTGAAACATATTACACTATGTAAAGTTAATTAAAGGAAAGGCACTTGGTACCAAGTGCCTTTCCTTTAATTAACTTTACATAATGTTGCCAATTTTCACAAGAAACCGAATGTGACCGAAAAGGTCCATGTTCGTACCTCCGACTAATTTCAATGTATTGAAATTTCAGGTTATGTAAATTTTCAGGGTTTTTCAAACTCGAAATATTTATTTTATGAGCCAGGCGTGTAAAACACTGATTTAAATTGAAATTAAAAAAGATATACTTAGTTCAATATTCTTTTTTTAGTTACGTGAAGTGTTTTCTATTAATTATTGTTGTAATTCCTTTCTTCACTTAATCAGCGAAGAAAGGAATTACAATAATTAATATACTTAGTTATTGTTGATCTTTTAAAAGATTACAATAAAAAAATTATAGAAGTTTTGATTAATAGCGGGAATTTTTAAAATTAAGGTATTCGGATATTCATTCAAAAACCTATTCAAATATTTGAAATATTCGAATATTCAAATATTTGAATAATTCGAACATTTGAATGTGCTTCAGAACGAATATTTCAATGTTCAGGCTTTTATAAACTAGAAAGTTTACTTCATGCGTAATCAAGGAGTGGAAACACTCGTTAGAAGTTTAAAAATGAACATGAACATGCACAGCGTATGCGTTGGGATATGTATACTTAAAACAACAGTCAATGTATATTGAAATTTAAACTGCTTGACTTAATTTTAAAGCTAATTTACTAAACTTCACATTTGAATTACTTTACTGTATTTTCAAGTAATTTGACATTGTTGGACACCGGTAATATTACCGAGAATATAATCAAACTGTACATTATAGGTTATTTTCTAAACTCGGAAGTTTACTTCATGCGCCACGCGTACTAAACACTGATGTTATGTGATGTCCAGAATACACGTTTTTAGTATACTGTTCTAGTAGAATATTTTGAACTTCAGTTAAAATCAGTGTTTTATACGTGTGGCGCATGAAGTAAAATTTCGAGTTTAGAAAAGCCTGAAAATTTGGTTTGGTCGCGTAGCGCTACGCGCTACGCGACCAAACCAAATTTTCAGGCTTTTCTAAACTCGAAATTTTACTTCATGCTTAATCTAGGAGTGGAGAACACTCGTTTAGACTTTAAATTAAAAGTAGCGTATGCGTTGGGATATGTATACTTAAAAAAACAGTCAATGTATATTGAAATTTAAACTGCTTGACTTAATTTTTAAGCTAATTTACTAAACTTCACATTTGAATTACTTTACTGTATTTTCAAGTAATTTGACATTGTTGGACACCGGTAATATTACCGAGAATATAATCAAACTGTACATTACAGGTTATTTTCTAAACTCGAAAGTTTACTTCATGCGCCACGCGTACTAAACACTGATGTTATGTGATGTCCAGAATACACGTTTTTAGTATACTGCTCTAGTAGAATATTTTGAACTTCAGTTAAAATCAGTGTTTTATACGTGTGGCGCATGAAGTAAAATTTCGAGTTTAGAAAAGCCTGAAAATTTGGTTTGGTCGCGTAGCGCTACGCGCTACGCGACCAAACCAAATTTTCAGGCTTTTCTAAACTCGAAATTTTACTTCATGCTTAATCTAGGAGTGGAGAACACTCGTTTAGACTTTAAATTAAAAGTAGCGTATGCGTTGGGATATGTATACTTAAAAAAACAGTCAATGTATATTGAAATTTAAACTGCTTGACTTAATTTTTAAGCTAATTTACTAAACTTCACATTTGAATTACTTTACTGTATTTTCAAGTAATTTGACATTGTTGGACACCGGTAATATTACCGAGAATATAATCAAACTGTACATTACAGGTTATTTTCTAAACTCGAAAGTTTACTTCATGCGCCACGCGTACTAAACACTGATGTTATGTGATGTCCAGAATACACGTTTTTAGTATACTGCTCTAGTAGAATATTTTGAACTTCAGTTAAAATCAGTGTTTTATACGTGTGGCGCATGAAGTAAAATTTCGAGTTTAGAAAAGCCTGAAAATTTGGTTTGGTCGCGTAGCGCTACGCGCTACGCGACCAAACCAAATTTTCAGGCTTTTCTAAACTCGAAATTTTACTTCATGCTTAATCTAGGAGTGGAGAACACTCGTTTAGACTTTAAATTAAAAGTAGCGTATGCGTTGGGATATGTATACTTAAAAAAACAGTCAATGTATATTGAAATTTAAACTGCTTGACTTAATTTTTAAGCTAATTTACTAAACTTCACATTTGGATTACTTTACTGTATTTTCAAGCAATTTGACATTGTTGGGCACCGGTAATATTACCGAGAATATAATCAAACTTTACATTACAGGTTATTTTCTAAACTCGAAATTTTACTTCATGCGCCACGCGTACTAAACACTGATGTTATGTCATGTCCAGAATACACGTTTTTAGTATACTGCTTTAGTAGAATATTTTGAACTTCAGTTAAAATCAGTGTTTTATACGTGTGGCGCATAAAGTAAAATTTCGAGTTTAGAAAATCCTGAAAATTTGGTTTGGTCGCGTAGCGCTACGCGCTACACGACCAAACCAAATTTTCAGGCTTTTCTAAACTCGAAATTTTACTTCATGCTTAATCTAGGAGTGGAGAACACTCGTTTAGACTTTAAATTAAACTATTTTAAAAAACAAACGATTATCGGAAAAGTTACAGTTCATGCATACGTGTATGTATATTTAAAAGAAAAATGCCTAGTATGTTTACCAAATTTTAGTGTCAGGGCCTACCGGGTTAAGTAAAAAAAAAAGTAACATCTACGTGAGGTCTAGACTTTCAGTAATTCACTTGATTTTAAAGGTATTACCACAGAGAAGTCTGTCTGTGCAATTACTTTACTACTTAAAATTACGCCAAGTTTAAATTAAGTATGCTAAGTACATAGTAAAGAAAATCGCTTGAAAATTTGGTTATTAAGTTAAAATTACGCAAAGTTCAAATCAAGTATGCTAAATATTATATTAAGTAATAAATTAAGTCAAATACATCTGGTTTAATTCAAGCAAAAAAATATGTTAAAATCTACGTGACATCTATACTTTTAGTAATTCACTTGATTATCAAGCTATTACTCACTGAGCAAAAAACAAACAAATAACGTTACATCAACATTGTAGCAACATTAAACGTTGTTTTAAGGTTGATGAAACATTACTTAAATGTGTTTGCTCAGTGGGTACTTTACTAAACTTAAAGTTGCAAGTTTAAATCAAGTGTGCTAAATATTATGTTGGCTAAAAACAAATTAAAATCTACGTCATGTCTAGACTTTCAGTAATTCATTTGATTTTAAAGCTATTAACTAGAAATGACGCAAAGTTTAAATCAAGTATGCTAACTAAGTAAACAAAATTGCTTGAAATTAACCCACTGAGCATATACCAAACAAATAACGTTATATCATCATTGTAGCAACATTAAACGTTGATGAAACATTACTTAAATGGATTTGCTCAGTGGGAAGTTATTGCAATATAATTGAAAAATGTATTTATGAGATTTTAATTTTTTAATTGATTTTTGTGGTTTAAAAAATGCAATTTTACCTATTTTCATATAACGAATGGAGAGTATGTTATTTTATTCAATTGATTTTTGTGGTTTAAATATGACTTTATCTCATTCCACGTAAAGAATCTCCATTAGTAAATTTCGAGAGAAAAAAGGTAATAATAAAAACGGAAACCAGTTGGCTGGTTACCCACCACAGCAAACAAAAGTAATTACAGCATTCTAGGTCGATTTCCCGTTGCCTGGGCCCTAAAAACCCGCGCATTTACATTTATTTACATTTACTTGTCAATTAGTTTCCTTATCTCATATGCGCATCAAGATATTTACCAATTAACCCGGCATAAAGTCATAAATGAATAACTCAATTCAAACCATCGTCTCTCATCATTGATTTTTTTTCGCGGAAAACGCCAGCGGAATAATAAAACGTTATTGTTAATTATTAATAGAAAATATACCGGCCTAGAATGACCTAACCTAATTGAATATATGAGTGTACTTACGTGTGATGTATTGAAATGATGTGTCCGTACGTGTGGCGCACTGAAAACTGATTGTGGGTGCTAGCGTCACGTTGGCATCAATTTCCAGTTAAATTAATTTAATACTAGTGGGGGAATGCCGCTATAGGGGGGAATCGGGAATTAAGAATGCCGGCTCGGTGCTAATAAAGGATGGGTTTGTGAGGAGGAAGAGGCGATTATTCGGTTTGAAATGGAGTGGAAAGAAATGGAAGATTTGAAACACTGGTGGCGTAGGCTATGGTAGCCTTGAGGTTAATATTGGAGGATATGAAGTCGGTTGACCTCTTTGGTGAAACAGCTTGGCCTTTGCTGGCAAGGAGCAACGCCCCAGTGCACATGTATAAATCAATATTGGCGGGTGTTTCAAATTGCTTAGGAGCTGTTTTAATGTTATCCATTTAAAGTAGAAATTTATTAAGTGCTAGTGATTTTATATGCACTTATTACGTTTTAATCAAGGTTGTTATGTTTAAAACATTTTGTTTTAAAACAGTGTTTTAAACATGTTTAAAAACAGCCATCGTGTTTTAAACGGTTTTGTTTGAAACATGTTTTAAATCTTAGATTTGTTTAAAACATATTTTAAACGTTAAATGTGTTTAAAACGTTTTTTTTTTTTATTATGTTTAAATTTATTAAGTGCTAGTGATTTTATATGCACTTATTACGTTTTAATCAAGGTTGTTATGTTTAAGACATTTTGTTTTAAAACAGTGTTTTAAACATGTTTAAAAACAGCCATCGTGTTTTAAACGGTTTTGTTTGAAACATGTTTTAAATCTTAGATTTGTTTAAAACATATTTTAAACGTTAAATGTGTTTAAAACGTTTTTTTTTATTATGTTAAATTAGATTAGATTTTTTGTTTACGTTTTTAAAAGTAAGTTAAATTATTGAAGATGTTTTAAATTATATTATTAAACATAACATTTTATTACAATAAAATATCACAACTGTGTGTGCATAAATGTGATGCATTTCTCTTTCAGGTAGGTGTATACATTGTAAATATTACGAGATTATTTGTTTTTTTAAAAGATTTCAATTTGCATCTTTAAACGAGGGTTTTCCACTCCCAGACTAAGCATGAAGTAAAATTTCGAGTTTAGAAAAGCCTGAAAATTTGGATTGGCCGCGTAGCGAAGCGGAGCGGCCAATCCAAATCAGGCTTTTCTAAACTCGAAATTTTACTTCATGCGCCACACGTATACAACACTGAAATATCCCAAAGTTTAAAATATGCGGCTTAAGCAATCTAATATGTAGATGTGAATAAAACGTGAGTCAAATTCTGCGCTAAACAAATTGTTTAAAACACTGATTATAGGCAATGGAATAACTATATAACGTATATTAGGTTGCCTATAATCGTTGTTGTATGAGTGTGTTTTTTGAACTTCACTGTAAATCAGTGTTTTTAAGCGTGGCGCATGAAGTAAAATTTCGAGTTTAGAAAAGCCTGATTTGGAATGGCCGCTCCGCTTCGCTACGCGGCCAATCCAAATTCTTAGGCTTTTCTAAACTCGAAATTTTACTTCATGCTTAGTCTGGGAGTGGAAAACACTTATTTATTTCACCGTGACTTTTATGTAAGTCACGGTGAAATAAATAATAAAATGTAAGAAATAAATAAACAATAACGATAACTAATTACGATACAAATAAACACGAAAAGCAAAAAATGCACTAATCTGGTTATATAAATAAAATATGTTGGGTTAAAATCGATAAAAAAATAAATAAGAATTTGAAATTAGAATTAAAATTTTAAATTTTCCAAATATTCTTCCCAACTGTAAAATGCATTTTCAATTAAATAATTTTTAATGATTACTTTAAATTTATTTATTGGCTGATCTCTAATGTGATCAGGAAGTGAGTTGTAAAACCTTATGCAGTGGTATTTTATGCCTGTTTTCGATTTACTTAACTGAAGTTGGTGATGATGTATATGGTCTACTTGCCGAGTGTGGTACTTATTTATATCACCGCGAGTCTGAGATTGGTGGGGGTGTTTTTTCACATACAGTAAACATTCATAGATGTATAAGGATAGAAACGTTAAAATACGCATGTCTATGAATGCTTGATGACAGTCGTCAGAATAATGAAAATAGACATAACTCTTACTGCTTTTCGCTGTAAGCCAAAAATTCTGTGCCTTATCGGAGAATGACCCCAGACTATCAATCCATACAACATGTGGCTTGGTAAGAAGGAAAAGTAAGCCACACGAAGAGCATTTTGAGATACGTGCTTCACTAAAGAGCGCAATGCAAATATGCCAGAACAAAGTTTGGAAGCAAGTACGTCACTGTGTGAGCCCCATGACAACGATGATGTTAAGTATATGCCAAGAAACTTGGCTGTCGTTTTCTCTGCTTCTTCCCCTTTTACTGAAAATTGCATAGTAACATTTACTTTCATTCAGTTTTAACTTATTGCTGTGAAACCAGTCTGAGGCCTTCAGCATTGCCTCCCTATGCAATAAGTTGGTACTTTCTTGGTTGTTGACCTCATTTAAGAGCGTAGTGTCTGTCATCCGCATACAATACAAGTTTTGCGTTCCCAATGGAATATGATAGGTCATTAATATACAGGGTCCTGCAACAGTGTGTCGGGCTTTCCTAGCGCCATTCCCGTGAAAAAAACAAAAAAATGTTTCGTACAAAAAATTATTGATTTAAAAATATTTATGGCGTAAAATTATTTTTAAACATACAGGGTGTCCCAATTTTGCAGTATAACAAAAATATTTGTTTTTTTTAATGGAACACCCTGTATTTATTCAACTTTTCTAATGACATTTTTCAACCTCTACATTGTTGTACATTTAGTTTTTTATTATGTTACAGTGTTGCCAATTTACAATTTTTTTCTTTAAGTATCATGCATAAGCAAGCTCAACTTTAAAAAATCGTAGCGACCTCGTCTTTTGAAGGTAAGAATAACTTTTAGCAAATATCTCAGTGTGGTTAATAAGCAACGTTTTATTAATGAGCAATTTAAATTTAGTAGTACAGAGTGTTCAGAGAAACATGCCAAACTTTGCAAATTTCAAACCCATTTTTTTTTAAATGGAATGCTCCCTATTTTATGTCATTATTCGATAGGTCTTTTTCTTCTCTTCAATTTGATGGGGCATATTTTATGTCTAAACCCCATAGTTGTTGAGATATTCAATATTTTTCACAAAAGTATCCATTTAATTACATTTCTATGCACTGTAGTAGGCCATGCTACGAAGAAACAACTGTCAAAATGTAATGTAAGTGTCAGTGTGACATTTGATTATGTCGAAATTCGAAACGTTAATTTGTGGTTTGTAAAGTGATTCTTCGTTTCGTGGTAAAAGTAGACAGCATATATTTACGATGAATTTCGAAAAAGACGAACTAGTCGATATGATTTTTGTACTAGGGGAGACTGATAGAAATTGTTTATTGGCGGCTAGAATTTACGCGACACGTTATCCCGACAGAAGACATCCGGAAGAGAAAAGTTTTAGGAACCTGCTCAATAGATTTATTGAAACGGGAAGTGTACATTACAGAAAACAAGAAAGAACAAAACCTATCACCAATGAGGAAAACCAATTTTCAGTGCTCTTAACAGCAACTGAGCATCCCAACTTGAGTCAAAAAGACATCTGTGAAGCAACCAGCATAAGCGAGAGGTCAGTACAACGCATTCTAAAGAAAAATCGATATCATGCATATCATATTCAGTTACATCAAGAACTGAGTAATACTGATTTTCAGTTTCGTTCCGAATTTTGTATCTGGGCAAGACTAAAAATACAGGAGGATCCTGCGTTTTTCCAGTATGTTTTATTCACGGATGAGGCGCCGTTCCATAATAGCGGATCTGTCAACAGGCACAATTTTCATTATTATTCAACTGAAAATCCGCATGTTATGAGACAAGTTGATCATCAGCATCGATGGTCATTGAATGTCTGGGGAGGAATTATTGGAAACCATGTGGTAGGTTCACATTTCTTCGAAGGCCATCTAAATGGGCATATGTATTTGCACTTTATGCGAAATGTATTACCCGGGTTATTAGCTCATATACCTCAACATACAAGAAACAGGCTGTGGTTTCAACAAGACGGGGTACCTGCGCACTTCTCGCGAGATGTGAGGACATTTCTTGATGGTATTTTCCCCAACCAATGGATTGGTAGGAATGGAGCCACTAGATGGCCTGCTAGATCTCCGGATCTAACAAACATTGATTTTTTCTTGTGGGGATATGTAAAAGAAATTTTTTATAAGGAAGCACCAACAACCCCAATGAATATGCAGCAACGAATTGTTAATGCTTTTGCAAATATTTCACCTGAAATGTTAGGAAGAGTGAATAGGTCTTTTCAGCGGCGAATTAATTTGTGCCTAAATGAAAATGGAAAACATTTTGAACATTTACTGTAGTATCGTTTCTCTTTTCTATTAATAATTTTGAAGTATTATCTGTATTTATTCATCTCACATTGACTTTTACTTACATTTTGACAGTTGTTTCGTCTCAGCATGGCCTACTAGAGTGCATTGAAATGTAATTAAATGGATACTTTTGTGAAAAATATTGAATATCTCAACAACTATGGGGCTTAGACATTAGATATGCCCCATCAAATTGAAGACAAGAAATAGACCTTTCGAATAATGACATAAAATAGTTAGCATTCCATTTAAAAAAAAATGGGTTATACCGCTTTGAAATTTGCAAAGTTTGGCATGTTTCTCTGAACACCCTGTATTACTGAATTTAAATTGCTCATTAATAAAACGTTGCTTATTAACTACACTGAGATATTTGCTAAAAGTTATTCTTACCTTCAAAAAACGAGGTCGTTACGATTTTTTAAAGTTGAGCTTGCTTATGCATGATATTTGGAGAAAAAAATTGTAAATTGGCAACACTGTAACATAATAAAAAAATAAATGGATAACAATGTAGAGGTTGAAAAATTTCATTAGAAAAGTTGAATAAATACAGGGTGTTCCATTAAAAACAACAAATATTTTTGTTATACCGCAAAATTCGGACATCCTGTATGTTTGAAAATAATTTTACGCCATAAAGATTTTTAAATCAATAACTTTTTGTACGAAACATGTTTTTGTTTTTTTCACGGGAAAGGCGCTAGGAAAGTCCGACGCACTGTTACAGGGTCCTGCATATATTAAAAAGAGTAAAGGACCTAGTATTGACCCTTGAGGTACACCATGTACTATTGGCAATGCAGATGACTCATTTTCCTGCGGAAAAACGCATTGTGTCCTGTTAGATAAATATGATAAAATCAATCTACAGCTCTTCGGATGCAGGTTATAAAAGTACAGTTTTCTAATTAGAGTAGCGTAGGAGACAGTCGAAGGCGCTCGATAGGTCTAAAAACGTCCGTAAAGTCGCAGACCGCTTCCATAGTTGATCGACCTTTACGAAAACCAAATTGTTCGGCGCAGAATAAGTTGCAATTTTGAAAATGTTCCGTTATTTGATTGAACAAAACTTTCTCGAATACTTTTGACATCATGGGTAATAGGGAAATTGGTCGATGGTTGCTGGGATCAGAATGTTCGCCTTTTTTATAGAGCGGTATTAATAATGCCTTTTTCAGTGCATCGGGGAAGATTTGGTTTCTAATACATCTATTTATTAGTTTTGTCATCGGTGATATTATAGTACTAATTACATTTTTTAGAACGTCCAACCGAATTCCATGAATATCTCTACTCTGGCTAGGTTTCGAAGTATTGATGATACTACTCACTGCAATAGGCGATACTTCATTAAATTGAAAATGCTGATTATCAGTTAAGGAAGTGGGCGGTTACAGTACATTAAAAAAATGGGATCAAATTCAGGCAATGAATTTATTATATCAGTGTATTTAAAAAAAAAATTGTTAAATTCACTCGATGTTATCTCACAGGGGAAATTGTTTCTAGTCGTTTGCCTATTTGAATTTATTATACTCCAAATTGCTTTTGTAGTAGAATTCTTTTGTTCTAAATAAGAATTGTTTATTTTCCTTTTGTTTTTGTTAATTTGAACTCGGTATGCAGATCTGTATTTGTTTTTAATTATTCTTAGTTCCGGATCTCCAGTGCGATTATATGCCTCTGTCATTAAAACAAGCGTATTGCGCATCATGCCTAAGTGATTATTAAAGCACTTAATTTTTTTTTGTTTAAATTTTTATATTTTTTCTCAGGAAGCGCGTTATTATAGTGTACTAAGAATGTATCTAAAAATGTGTCAAAACATAAATTCTCATCAGCCACGGTATCAATGAAACTCCATGATTGTTTATCAAGATATTGGAAAAGAGTCAGATTTTGTAATGGGTCGAACAATTTTTACCGTTGGCTTAACAGGGAACATGTGATTATTAGCAATGGTAAATAGTATCCCCCTATGATCAGATATACCCGTTTCTAGAGAAAAAACTGGGGTGTCTTCAACATAATTGGTACAGATATTATCAATGCAATTGTTAAGCCGCGTAGGAAAATTAACTAATAATTTCAATACGTGGATCTGTGCAAAATCTTGAAGATTAGTTTCATATTTGGACGCCAACTTATTGAAGTATTCAAAACGAATCTTTCATGATATTAATAAACAAAAAGTGTAGGATACAGACGAGTATTTAGTGCTGAAATCTATCAAATTTTATTATATTCATGTGTTGTATAATTCAGATAACATATTTAGGAATTATTTTTCATATTTGGGCGCCAATTGTTCCATTTTGGTGATGTATCTCTCCTTGGCAATTTTAGGGTTTAGCCCTTTCATACCATTCCAAGCATCCCATTTTGCTTTGGC
The DNA here is from genome assembly GCA_932526585.2 of Philonthus cognatus. Lineage (NCBI taxonomy): Eukaryota > Metazoa > Arthropoda > Insecta > Coleoptera > Staphylinidae > Philonthus > Philonthus cognatus. The sequence goes on from OW052247.1 coordinate 34,241,871, forward strand.
CTCAACGTCAGTTGATTTTACTAAAATTAATAGGAACAATACGAACATTTAATTAATTTTCAATAATCAATAATTGCTTATATTTAAAGAAATTTGATATTAATTTGCGAAAAGTTGAATTGCAATTCTAAATTTTATTTAACTGTATTAAACATTGATTAATCTGAATTAAAACATGAACTAAAATTCCAGCCCACTGAGCAAAAAACAAACAAATAACGTTACATCAACATTGCAGTAACATTAAACGTTGTTTTAATGTTAATGAAATATTACTTAAATGTGTTTGCTCAGTGGGAGTATACATACAGGGTTTCTTCTTTAAAGTATAGTTACTTTTTCTAAATACCCAACTATAATACAGGGTGCTTCATTAGCCTATTTTCAAACTTTGGCTGTGAACAGTAGATTTAATTTCATGAAGAGATGTTCATATAAACGCCGGTCTTATTTTTCATTGTTTAGAAGTTGTAGCGCATTTAACATATTCTCTCTTTGAACGCTAATAAAACATTATGATATTATGAAATCAAAAACATTTATTGTAACAAACAGAAATCAAAATCTGGATGCATTACGTAAGTTCCAGTTGCAAAGTACATACACAAAATCAGTATCAGAATTGGCTTCATTAGAAAATGTATTCATTACTAATTGGAAGTAAACTGCACAAATACAAATTTGAAAAAATAGTGACAGAAAGCATTAACATAATCAAACTATTTTTGACAGGTGATTAAGTCAAATTAAATTAAAAACATATTTTATTGTGCTAAATCATGACTACTAGAATATAATAGAATAGAATATGTTTTTATTTCAAAGTGTTATTTATAAACAAAGTGAAAATAGTGTCAAAATAACTTAAACTAATCTTATTATCTAATCGGGCATATACATAGCTTACATACTACTTAATATTACGTTATTGGTTATACAGGGCGGCGCAAAACTACCGATATGGTTTGAATGTTTAATAACTTTTTAAATTTATTTATATTTTTTATTTTTATTTTAGAATCTTGTGAAGAAAACTTGGGGAATTTGAAATGGAACAGTACACAACAGAACAGCGATCAAAAATTGTTGAATTTTATTTTGAAAATCAACGGTCAATTGTGACGCAGCGTGCTTATCGTCGTTTTTTTTATGTGCGTACTGGACCTTCAGTATCAACAATAAACCGCCTGGTTGCAAATTTTCGACAACATGGTACAGTAAGACACCTTCCATGCACCGGAAGACCACGTACGGTCCACACGGATAAAAATACCCAACGCGTTGTGGATAGTGTGCAGGACAGTCCAAAAACATCAACAAGAAGACGTTCGGCACAACTGGGGCTATCGCGGAGGTCCGTTCAGAGGATTTTGGCCACATTGCACATGTTCCCGTATAAGGTTCAGCTTGTGCAAGAATTGAAGCCGATAGACTACCAACAACGACTTGATTATGCCATTTCATTCCGACAAAAAGCAGAAGAAAATCGCGATTTTATTAACAATTTGATAATGAGCGATGAAGCCCATTTCCAATTGAATGGTTTCGTAAACAAGCAAAATTGCAGGATATGAGCTATGGAGAATCCAAGAACAGTTCATCAGCGACAATTACACCCACTTAAGTGCACTGTTAGGTGCGGTGTATCGTCTGAAAGGATCATTGGTCCATATTTTTTTGAAAATGCACATTTCGCCTCAGTTACGGTTAATGGTGCTGAATAACGAACAATGCTGGACAATTTTTTGAGGCCAGCTGTAGAAAACCATCCACAGTTGTGGTTCCAACAAGATGGAGCCACAGCCCATACTGCAAGGGACACAATGGCTCTGTTACGGGACCTCTTTGGCGAACGCATTATTTCGCGCAGAAGCGATTTCAATTGGCGCCCACGTTCACCGGATTTAACAGCTCCAGACTGTTTTCTTTGGGGTTATTTGAAAGAAAGGGTATACGTAAATAAGCCAACGACCATACCAGTGCTAAAACAAAACATTCGCAATGAAATTCAAGCCATAACACCGAAAATTTTACAAAAAGTTATGGAAAATGTACTGGAAAGAGCACGAACGTGCGAAGCCGAAAATGGCAAAAAAATAATAATTATAATTAACCATTAAATAAAGAAGTTATTAAACATTCAAATAATATCGGTAGTTTTGCGCCACCGTGTAGATTTATTGTATGAATTCATATATTCTTGAAGTGAATGATGGCTCTACTTCTAAGATATATTTGTTTAAAGTTGTTTTTAATTTTTTAATGTCATTTTTACTATGTTATTTCAACATAAACATTTAAAAGCGCTATAACTTATGAACAAAGAAAAATAAGACCTGCGCTTATATGAATATTTCTTCATGAAATTAAATCTACTATTTATTTCTAAAGTTTGAAAAGAGGCTTATGAATCACACTGCATATTGCTAATATTTAATCTCGCCTTAATAAATTTTAGACATGTTTATTTCGTCGAGCAATTTGATAAAATAAACATGTCAAAAATTTATTAAAGCTATATAAAAAATTAGCAGTATATTTTAAATTTTACAATACTTCAGTGCTTTGTACGCGTGGCGTTGAAGTAAAATTTTGAGTTTAGAAAAGCCTGAAAATTTGGTTGGTCGCTCCGCGCTTCGCGCTATGCGACCAAACCAAATTTTTAGGCTTTTCTAAACTTAAAATTTTATTTCATGCTTAATCTGGGAGTGGAAACACTTGGTAGAAGTTTCAAATTTAACACTTTTATAAAAACAACGAATGCTCAAAATTTACAGCGCATACATCGGAATATGTACCGAGTGTATGATTAGGCGTGGCTTACATACAGTTTAATAACCATACTTTTTCGCTCGCCCCTACATTAAATATGAGGAATAAAGAAACATGTGAATACTTAAAATTGAGTAAAATTCAGCGTAGATTACGATTTGAATAATTTTAATCTAGCTTAATTAGGATTTTTTTAATCGAAAAACCTGTTTTTGTATTTGCCGATAGATGTTATGCCCTCAAGCAGCGGAGTTTGGAACTTTAAAATTATTTCCAGCATTTTCTCTTTCCTACTTTTATTATGAAATTTTTTACCCCAATATCCTACGCTGCATGGTTTCTGAGATACATTCGGTGGCCACGCTTAATCAAACACCCGGTATACTTAATAGAAAAATTTCCTGTATGTAGGTTGTTGAATAAATAACTTCATTATTGAAATTGTTGATAAAGTGATTAATGAGTAACAAGTATTCGATATACAATTATGTTATTAGAAACTGTTGATAATGTAACTAATGAGTAACAAGTATCCGATATACAATTATGCAATAAAATATTTGTAATAGTAGATGTGAATAGTTAAAAAAATAATTACCAGAAATATTGACATCTCCAACTGTTGCCTGTTTGTACAAGCCGTAAATTTCTAACATTTCTTGATCAGATGGACGTTTCTTGAATTGTCTGATGCGCTCACATGCATCGTTGAATTTCTATAATTCAGTTTTGTCGGATTATTAATAAAAAATTATATTTGCGAAATTTTTATGAATTTACAGTTAAACACTATTTTTTCTTCTTAAATCGTGCATTAAATTCGAATAACCAACTCAATACAAAACAAATTTTAGTTTCCGATATATGTAATTAATATCCTATGATAAAATGATAACATTTCTGTAAAAATGTTTTACTGTAAATTATAACGATGCACAATATACGATTTAGCCATTCTAGCGCGACAAAATTGATAGACATGATTCTATGGCTTATTCTGGATTACATTTTATATAAAAGTAAATAGTTTTACAAATAATGATGTAAATGTGTCAATAATTAAACTAAGTGAGCGATTGAGATGAATTATTAACAAAAAAAAATTTTCTTGTAATTACATTTGCGGAAATTTAATATTATCAATGTCCCTTAAATTATTTTGTTGGTTTTTTTCTTATCCATATTACGTTATATATTTTTACCTACGCCCTATCTAGTAACCGCATCATACCACACTGTCATCTTGGCAAGTATGATTGACATTACGTACACATGCACGTAATAGCTGTGACAAGTACATTTCGTGCTGACAGCTGAACTGCTGATTGCTTACCGTACAACCAAATGACATTTCTTTTATGTACAGGCAGTCTTTCTTTAAAGTATACGTATTCCAAATTTAGCTTATTTTCTTTAAATCTCTAGTTATTCGTTGTTTTTTTTTTAAGAGTTCAATTTGAAGCTTTAAACGAGTGTTTTCTTTGATGTACAGGCAGTCTTTCTTTAAAGTATACGTATTTCCAATTTAGCTTATTTTCTTTAAATCTTTAGTTATTCGTTATTTTTTTTTTTAAGAGTTCAATTTTAAGCTTTAAACGAGTGTTTTCCGACCCGAGACAAGTTTTCTGGGCTTTTCTAAACTCGAAATGTTACTTTATGCGCCACGCGTATAAAACACTAAAATATTGTGAACTCTATGTATATTTGAACCTCACTTGAAATGAGTGTTTGAACGCGTAGCGCATGAAGTAAAATTTCGAGTTTAGAAAAGCCCAGAAAATGTTCACGGGGCTTTTCTAAACTCGAAATTTTACTTCATGCTTAGTCTGGGAGTGGAAAACACTCGTTTAAAGCTTAAAATTTAACTCTTTTAAAAAACAACAAATGTCGGAAAATGTACAGCTTTATTCCCTATATATTGATCAAGTAGTAATTTAGTTTTCATCATTGTAATGGTACTATTAAAAATTATTACAATAAATAAGTTGTTATTTCATGATCATTGTTTATTTTGCTAGGGCGTAGGTAAAGTATCGTACGTTTCTCGAGTGGTATGGCAATTTCATACTCGCAGAATACTGCACTCGCCGCTGCGCGGCTCGTGCGCAACATGTTCGCTCATATGTAATATGCTGCACACCACTCTCGTTACGTAATATACTATTACACCAATCACAAGCGATTGACATTTATAAAACAATTTTTTTATCAAAACTCATAGAAAGTAATGAAATTATTTTTTGCGTTGTTCACAATACTATCGGATAAGTTGATATGAACAAACGTACATATTTCTAACTATTAAAAAATTCACATTTCACATTCCATTTTTTTAATATATATATTTATTTATTTATTATATATATATTTTCACTCAATTTTTTATCTAGTAACAATGTTAAATATCACAGAAATCGCAAAAAAGCACGATTTAACAGCTTTCAGCAAAGTTATTGTGAATTTAATAATTTAATATATAAACAAACAGATGGTTTACCTATGGGTTCACCGTTATCGCCGTTACTTTCTAAAGTATTTATGTCCCATTTTGAAAAACATCTCTTACAAAAATTAGAAAGTAAAGAAGTAAAGTTTTGGGCTCGATATGTTGATAATGTGTTCTGTGTTTGGACGGGCACTTCAAGATAGTTGGAACATTTTACATAATTCATAAATTCAATAAATCCGAAAATACAATTTACCACAGAAATGGAAAAAAATACTAGTTTAAATTTTCTAGACCTTACAATACGCAAAACAACAAATAAACATTTAAAATATAATATTTACAGAAAAGAGACATTCACTGATTTAATTATACCAAATTGCTCAAACACACATGATCACATAAAATTTAGCACTTTCCACTCATTTATACACAGACTTATAAATATACCGCTTACATTAACAGATTATGAACAGGAAGTAAATACAATAAAAGAAATAGCAACTAATAATGGTTATAGTACTGATATCATAGACAAATTAATTAAGAGAAAAAAACAAGAAATTCTTAAAATATTTTTATAACGACAGTTACATTGAAACCAAAAACTGGAGTAAATTAAATTTTATTAACGGCCTCTCACAGAAAATAAAAAAATGCATAAAGGGAAAAGAATTTAATATTATTATGATGAATCCACCCAACCTGAGAAAATTATTTGTAAATAATAAACCACCAATTAATAAAAATCAAAAATGCGGTATTTATGAAATCAAATGTAGTAAATGCGATGCAATGTACATTGGACAAACGGGTTGAAGTTTTGAAAAAAGACTAGATGAACATAAAAATTCCATCCTAAATAACAAACAAACAACGGGGTTTGCCCGTCATTGCATCGCATCCAATCATTTTTTTAATTCAGACGATTTCCAAATTTTATATTCAGGTAATAAGATGGCGTTAGCTATCGAAATCATTAATAGTTTTCACATATTTGCTTGAAATAGTCAGAAATGTTCAGTATTCCTCAGCACTGGGTCGGGACCACACTGAAGAGGACCTTGAAGTCCGAAACGCGTCTGTGGGTACTTGGTGCCGGAATACTGAACACAAATTCAATTCAGGTGATAAGGGACGAGAATTGAATTTTAGAGAAGGCCTGGAAATTAGCAAGGCAATAAAACAGGGAAAACACATCGTAAACGAGTACGAAGACATCTGGAACTCCCCAATTTTTAAAGCCCTTATTACCTGACCTTCAAAAAAATATGTATATAAAACTTCTAAAATATTTTTCTGTATTACTCCTTGAGAATGACGATAAGTCGAAACTAGTCGGAGAGAATAAAAAAATAGTAGTGAAACAAACCAAGTGACTTTTATTTAATTATCAATATTGTAAACATGTTTCATCAAGTGATTAATGAGAACCAAATTGAAGATGATTTAACAGGGTTTATCGTTAATAAAACATCTTAGAGGGCAATCAAAAACAGGTAGTAAATTATGACGATGTATGACACACAACATATGAATGTTTATATCACATGTTTATTTTTATTTTTTTATACATTTTATAACCTATTAATTTTTTGTTATAATATATTAAATTTACACAAATTATACACGATATTGTAGCCACCCTTATGCAGAAAATAACACCAAAAATAAAATAATTTCCAGCTTTGATCAATCAAAGCAATTTTGAAATAATTGACAACAAAATTAACGAAGAGAAAATGCAATGAGTTGTTTATTATAATTTTGCTAGTAGATATCGTAAAGAATTGATAGTAAAATGAAATAATTCTGTACTAGGAATCATTTTCTGATGTTTATAAACAATTAATTGCGATTCATTTGTAATTTTTATAATTCAATAATTTGAATTTTGTCCCGCTAGATCGGTCAAATCGTATACTGTGCGATACTATATTTTTAAATTCGACTTTTGTTTAAATCACAAAATTACAATCTTGCTACGAAAAAATAGGAGTGTTCGATAATTTAAAAATATCTTATCTCCGATTCGCCTGCACCAATATTTGTGGATTACACCTTATCTTGTTTGCCTATTTGAACACCGGCAGTGAATTTTTAATTACCAATATTGTGTTACGCAGAAATATGATTTTATCTGCAATCAAATTTTGTTGCCTCTTAACTTTGAAGTGCGTTAATAAAACTGATGATCCGTATAAAATTGATGGTGGATTAACAAAATAAAGATTAGTTTTAATTATTTATTGAAGAAACTAATCAAAGTATCATTTTTGAAGTGAGTTAATAAAACTGAATGATCAATATAACATTTATGTGATTAGCGAGATTAGGATTAATTTTAATTATTTATTGAATACACTAATCAAAGTATAATTTCATCAGTCACTGGATAAATAAAAATGTACATTTTCTCTCCTCGTTCAATTCCCACTGAGCAAATCCATTTAAGTAATGTTTCATCAACATTAAAACAACGTTTAATGCTGCTGCAATATTAACATGTTAACATGACGTTATTTGTTTGTTTTTTGCTCAGTGGGTTTTTCCTTATACAGGGTGCCCGTATTTCGACAGAAGGTATGGTGATCTCAGTTATTTAAAGAGATAGAGAGTCGGCTAATTGGGGCAAAGTTGCGTATTTCAAGGCCTACCAATAATCTAAAAACAATTTTAAAATATCTTCTTTTGTTTTCGAGATATCAACAAAAAAATGTTTTTTTGAAAAATCGTTTTTTTTATTCAAAACCTACTGAATCTGGATATTTAAAACTTTGACAATATACAGGCACTTTTTAATGAGGAATCCAGTAGCATATTTTATTTTAAGATAACTATACCATTTTCCCGGGGACCATAACCAGCTTTTGTTTTTCTTATGAGCGCCATTTTGGATTTTCATATGTTTTGAAAGAATATTTTTTTCTGAACTCTGTTATGTATCACGCTCCTAATTTATTTTAGATTTGATATTTAAAATTATAATATTTTCTTTTTTTGCAAAGAGTGCCTTGGAAACAATGACGTCATATCTGTTTTTCACTAAAATCTTGACAGCAGTCAATTGTTAGCGCTCAGAATTAATTAATAGCTGTCAATCTTTTGTAATAATAATATTAAGTATCGATTATCACAAAAAAGTTGCACAAACTAAATTTATTCTACTTCTATTATTATTATTCCAAAACTATTCACAACAACTATTTCGCCACATCTCGGTAAATATTGATCACCATCACATCTAAGCGTTATATATTTTTAACTTTACTCTAAATCAGTGGTTTATACGCGTGTCGCATGAAGTAAAATTTCGAGTTTAGAAAAGCCCCGTGAAAATTTGTCTCGGGTCGCTGCGCGACCCTCGACAAATTTTCTACGCGGGGGGCTTTTCTAAACTCGAAATTTTACTTCATGCTCAGTCTGGGAGTGGAAGACACTCGTTAGTTTAATATAAATCACAACTGTTAAAATATGTATCGACGGGCATCCGACGATACGTATTTTAACAGTTGTGATGTATTTTCAACTAACGAGTGTAATCCACTCCCAGACTAAGCATGAAGTAAAATTTCGAGTTTAGAAAAGCCCCGCGTAGAAAATTTGTCGAGGGTCGCGCAGCGACCCGAGACAAATTTTCACGGGGCTTTTCTAAACTCGAAATTTTACTTCATGCGCCACGCGTAAATATTCAGGGTTGATATGTAAACAAATTATGGGTCCTAGGAGTTGTCAAATAAGTGAGTTACTCAACTGTTTCCAAGACACTCTTTACAAAAAACAGAAGATTAAATTTTAGATATAAAATGTATAATAAACTATAAGTGTGATACATCATTGAATTTAGAAAAAATATTCTTCCAAAAAATATGAACATCCAAAATGGCGCTCGTAAGAAAAACAAAATTTGGCTATGGTCCCTGGGTAAATGTTATAGTTATCTTAAAATAAAATACGTTACTAGATTTATCGTTTAAAAGTGCCTGTATAATGTCAAAGTTGTAAATGTATGGATTCAATAGTTTTTGAATAAAAACATATTGATGTTATTTATACAGATATAAGTAAGGCTTTTGATAGAATGCCACATGATAAATTGTTGAATTATCTAAAGCGTTACAATATCAACGATAATGTCATTTCTGTTCTTAAGTCTTATTTATGTGGCAGGCAGCAATTTGTTTCGTGCATGGGGTTTCAGTCGAGTCAATTTTCTGCTGAAAGTGGGGTTCCGCAAGGTTCAAACCTGGGCCCCTTACTATTTCTTGTTTTTATTAATAACGTAATTGATTCTTTAACCTGTGACTACCTCATGTATGCAGATGATATAAAATTATACCGTGTAATTGAAACGGAGTTAGACTGTGTATCTTTACAACATAATTTGCAGTCGATGCACAGTTGGTGCTCAGACAATGGACTGAATATCAATATTTCAAAATGTTGCATCGTATCCTATTTTCGTGTTCGTAGGCCCGTTCTGTTTAATTATCAAATATGTAATGCTTCTATTAAAAGGACCACCAGCCACACGGATTTAGGAGTAATATTTGATAATACGTTATCGTTTAAGGAACATATTACAAAGGTTGTAAATGATTGTCTCAGGCTACTTGGATTCATTATTCGAAATAGTCGTGACTTTTCTGACTTATCATCAATTATTCGACTGTTCGACTCTCTAATTATCAGTAAAATAAACTATTGTGCTTGCGTATGGACTCCTTATTATAAAATTCATATTAATTCACTTGAGAGAATACAAAAGAAATTTCTAAGATATTTATACTATCGCAAGTACAACATCTATCCTACCTTTGATGGAAGGTACAGCGCCCTCTTACGTGAATTTGATTTTATGTCTGTTTTTAATAGACATAAATATATTTCAATTTGTGAACTTCATAAACTCATTCACAATAATATTGATAATACATCTTTCCTATCGTTGCTTAACTTTACAATTCCGAGGATAAATTCAAGAAGCATGCATTCATTTTCATATAATACTCCTCGTACAAATCACCACTTATTTTCACCCGTCATCAATATGATTAGGAATTATCATGAGGTTCAGTACGCTGTCGATATCTTTTGTAATAACACTACTGAATTCGAAAATGTTTTAAAAACGTGTTACTTATAGATCATATTTGGCGCATGTATATTTTATTTATATATATTTGTTTTCTATATTGTGTATTTTTAATGTATACTTTTCTTTTTATTTTTAATGTGTACTTTAATGTATTGTACGTTAAATATATTTTTCTCTGTAATTGGACCTGGTCTGTTGAGAAATAAATTATTATTATTATTATTATTATTATAAAAACGAAATTTACAAAATCCATTTTTTGACAATATCTCAAAAATGAAAGAGGATATTTCAAATTTGTTTTTAGATTATTATTGAGCCCTAAATTTCGCAACTTTGCCCCAATTTAACCGACTCTCTATATCTTCAAATAACCGAAATCCCCATACATTCTGTTGAAATACGGACACCCTGTATATCAGGTATATTTAATAAAATAAAGCTACTCAATACTGCTAATTTTCCACAAGCCTCAGCTTTGAAATAATAGCAGTTGATATTGTATTTAAATTATTAATTGTACCTAATTATGAATTCGCCTATAGTTTATTATTAATGTACGATTACATACAGCGAATTTGTCTTTTAAGTATATCGTACATATCTACTCTGTAAATTTTCAGGAATCCGTTGTTTTTTTTTAAATTTCAGTTTGAAACTTCCAACTCCTAAATTAAGAATGAAGTAAAATTTCGAGTTTAGAAAAGCCCGAAAACCAAACCAAATTTTCAGGTTTTTCTAAACTCGAAATTTGACTTCATGCTTAATCAAGGACTAAAAACACCCGTATGAAGTTTCAAATTGCACACTTTTATAAAATCAACGAATGCCTGAATATTATTTACAGAATATGCACCGGGATGTGTCTACTTTAAAGAAAAATTCCCTGTATGTATATCATGTGTAAACTATGTGTACATTTGAATCTGAAATAAATACAAGTTAATTAATAATTGATCAATAAAGAATTAACGTACCTTATCTAGAGTCATAGCTAGCTAAATTGGATGTCTTGGTTCCTTCAATTCAAAAAACTACATTTTGATGTTTTAGTCATGGAAATATATAGTAAATGGATGTAATTTTTTATTCATGCAAAATATATCGATGGAGAAACTTTTAAAAAAATGTCCAAATGATGTGAATATGTGGCTGATGGTTGATCTATTTTATTTATGCATAATATTAGATGATAGAGAAACTTTTTGAAAAAGACACTTTAAATAAAATTATAGTATGTAGGTAATGAAAATAGAGTACTAAATTATACATCTGTTTATAAATCAATAAATAATGTACTCCTAATAACAAACAGGATATTTATTTTATTGCATATTTTTTATAACACCAATTAAAGGAAAACTAAAAATTGAAGGATGGTCTGGCATTTTGTTTGGTACGAGAGTGTTTTTTTTTTAAATTTATTAATAGAATCTCCAATTTAATAAAGGATGTTTTTTTTAGAGATATAGAACTTCTGTTTTAAATAAACACATACAAATCAATAAAACATTTTTTTTAGCTTTAATAGGTAACCAAAGTTATGGCATTTAATGTTTAAAAATACTTTCGGGCATGTGACCACCACGATTGCGTCTTAAATGAACCATTTTATTGGTACAATTTTTCATAACTTTTTCCAATGTGGTCGGGCTAATCTATCCAATTACGCGCCGAAAGTTGGCTTCTAAGTCTTCAGTCGTTCCTGATTTATCAGCATAGACCAGTGATTTCACGTAGCCCTACAAAAAGTAGTCCAATAGGATCAAATCACATGATCTAGGGGGCAAATTAACAGGTCTATGTCTCGAAATAATTTAATCACTAAACGTCTCTCCCAATAATGTGAGGGATTGACGCGCGGTGTGGCAAGTTGCGCCATCCTGTTGAAACCATTTAGTTCTCAAGTGATTTGCATTGAAGTTGGGGATAAAAAAATACCGAATCATTGACTTGTAGCGCTCGCCATTGACGGCAGCATTGGGTATGTCTTCATTTTTTAAAAAGTAACCACATGACATTTTCTTAGGATAGAGGCTAATGATGCCCACAGCATGCAATCTATATTACACAGTAACACAATTTTGCTTATTCACGAGTCCATTTAGCCAAAACTTTAAAATCAGTAAATGGGCGAAGTGATCTATAAGTTTGACACACAGAGCGCACATGTTGTAATCGTTGCTCGCCTGTGAGCTTTGGTATGATAATTTGCCAAAGCTTACTGAACAAAATTGCCACCAACAGCTACCCATTCTGACATTGGTTTAACAGGTATCCATGATTGAAGTTCTATACCTCTAAAAAAACACCCTTTATTACAATTCTGTTTATTGATTTTTTTTTAACGAGAGTGCCTTACGCTTTTTTTTAGCAAGAGTATTGTTATCGGGGTGCGGGACGTCGCTTGCTGTTGTGCTAATTTTTATAAAGAGCATGAGTTGTGCACTAACGACGTTCCTCCGTAACAACTCCGGTGGCTCAGGATTGGTCACACACAAAATAATAATAATAAATTGACTTACCTAACTATCCTTGGTCAAAAGGCACTCATTTTTATTGTATACAAAAAAGGTTGTTTGAATTTTGTATGAATTTAAAATGACTATTGTTTTGAAAAAACAACACTTAATATTTATTAACAAAAAAAAGAAGGACCAACAAAAATGTAATGAATGAAACAAATGAACACAGAAATACAATGATTAAGCTAAACAAACAATGATAAAATGAACGATGATAAAAATATATGAAATGAACAAATGAATGAAATTGAACGAACGTGATGTGACGATTCAATGAATAATGACACCGACAACTTATAGGTACGCGACGACTTACAAATGATGAAAACTTCACTTGAGAAAACTTCGAACTTCACTTCATGTACAATGAAAAAACTGTTTTTATTCCTTACTTCACTTTTATTTTTATGTGTTAGATGTACATTTCGAGTGCTAAGCACTCATTATCAATAACTAATGCTCTTACAAACTAGGTGCGCAATTATATATACCTGAACAAAAATGGTGGAAACGGGAAAACCTAAATATAATTACATTTTCACTTCATGTATCCTGAATGCGTTTTTGAACTTGATGTCTGGAGTTCGACTGACTTGGGATGACCGAATCAAGTTTTCGAACTGTACTGCCCTTCCTCTGTCTTCCGCTGTCTCTTATCTTCCCAACCACCGCTGTCTTCACCCCCGCCATGTATCTTGGGGGTGACGGTGATTGGTCGAGAACGTGGTGCAAGAAGCAGAGGGTGGAGTTTTCATATTTACCTGTGGCCAAAAAGTTTTGGGCCTCTGGTTTTCGACTGCTCCGGCGTGTCGAAGTTTGTGCTGCAGATGTTACGACCATAAACCTTTGTTCTCGCTGTTTTTCCGAAATTTTGAGAAATTCCCAAAGGCTTTGTTTTCATGGTCGTAAACACCTACAGCGCGCCGTGGGTTTTATGGCGCTGGTCCTGGGAGGTGCGGAATTTTATTACCTTCCTTGGGGTTGTAAACATCGGCCGGTGCTGGTCGCGCGGTTAATGATGGGGTGGTTTGCAAGTCGTCATTGTTGGTCACGTTCGGGGGAATTCAATGTTGGACTAATTTACATATTTACAAGAAAAAAATATATACAAAAGAACATCGAATGAATGGTTACGAACTTGAGTCATTTGGAATTAAAATGATTATGAAATGAAATGAGCAAAACAAATGGAGTCCGATGTTTTCGCGAATGTGAATAAAATAATCAAGTTACGACGTTTTCGATAAAACGCCGGTAACAGTATCATTTTTGTTTGCTTTTCGAAGCCAGAGTATCTTTTGGTTTTTAGAAAGGCAGTATCTTTTGCTTTTTGGAGCTAGAGTATGTTTTGCGTTTTGAATTGAAAGTATCTTTGGCTTTTTAGAACGAGAGTATGTTTTGCGTTTTGAATTGAAAGTATCTTTGGCTTTTTAGAACGAGAATATCTTTTGCATTTTGGAGCTGGAGTATTGAGTTTTGTATGATAATAAGGACGTTTCTTTTTGATGCATGTGAGTTTTGAAAACAAAGTTTGCCGTGATTTATTAACGATACAGTTTTGGATTAAGAAGGGACAAGGGCGCGTGATGTAGGAATTAAATAGGGAACCAAATCAAAGAGCAACTTGAAATCAGGTAATTATTGATTAAATGATTTGCAAAGGAAATTAAAAGTATGCCTACTACACAAAACTTGAGGTTGGGATCGCGCTTTATAAATACAAGGAATTGCACAACAAAGTCACCTTTCATCAACGGATACGTATTACCTTGGGTCTTTGGCCTACCCTGAAGTTAGGCTGCGAGCCACCGCTGCTAGTGAGTGTGCGATTACATGTGTTGGACCAAGCTGAGATAGTATTGTGAGATTGTTTTACTAACAAATCGTAAATGTGCTGAGTAAGTGTGCGAATAAATGTGCAGGGCCGATTTGAGCGTGGAAAACGAGGAGTTATCCCACTAACTAATCGACCGAATTCAATTACATGTGTAGCGTTAGTGCTATGAGAGATTGTCCTACTAGCTAATCTTTTGTCATACAATGTTTTTTTTATACAAAATTGAGGGAGGATTTTAATAATATTATATTCATATTAGCGAAAACATACTTTGCGATTCAGTAAAGAGATGTTCTTTCTTCGTATTTCTAGTATACCGTGCGATCATTTAAATTATGATTTAGAGTGGGTGGTATTTTTTTGTGCAGTTGCCTAGAATGCTAATTGAATGATGGAATAAATTTGAGGTTATGTTAAACTGTGTGTTAACGGTCAGTAGTGCAAATATAATTTAAAATGCAAAGCCTACTCTAAATCATGTTTTAATTTATTCGTACTTAACAAACAGAACATATCGAACAAAAATAAATGATACAGTTTCAGATAGTATGACAACTAATATAGGGATACCATAGGGTAGCATATTAGGCCCCATTCTATTTGTTATCTATGTTAATGACTTGCCATCAATAATTGAAAAAGAAAACGTCTTTGTAACTACATATGCAGACGACACGAAACTCCTCATTTCTAGGGCGAATGAAACAGAACTTGTAAACAAAGCAAGTAATGTTCTAAGAATTACCCAGGAATGGTTGAGGAAAAACAAATTACTAATGAACGAAACGAAAACCAATTTAGTATTATTTCAAACAAAACGGAAAGAAAATATGCTAACTAAGATAACACTGAACAGCCAATCATTTGATGTCAATGATGAAACAAAATTATTAGGTGTTGTAATTGATAAAAACATAAATTGGGATTCACATTGTCAGCAATTAGAAAATAAATTGAATGTTGTATGTTACACCCTTCGAATATTGCGTCAAGTAGTCAATACTGATACGTTACTTATACTTTACAGATCTAATTTTGAAAGTTTGGTCAGATATGGCCTAGTACATTATGGATGGTCAAGTGCAGCAAAACAAATATTTATCACTCAGAAACGAGCAAGAAGAATCATATTTAATATGAACTATAACGAAACTTGTCGGGGAAAATTTAGAAACAACCGTTTACTTACTATCTGTGATCTCTATCTGTACGAAATCTTACTTTTTAATTTTAAATATAAACATAAATTTGAGATGTTCAATGCAATGCATACGCATAATACACGTAATTCAGAAATGTATGCATACCCTACTCACAGACTTTCTCTCTTTGAGACATCACCTATATATGCCGCGTTGAGGGTGTTCAATAAATTACCTACCTATCTAAAAATTATTAAACATGAGAATAGATTTAAAACAGATTTGAAAGATTATTTGATCGAACAGGAAAATTACTCTATTTTAGATTATATGAATAAGTGCATGAATGCATACATAAGTATATGTACATAGCTACATGTATTAATAGTTTTTCTTTTTAGTCAAGTATTATTTTAGGAATTGTATGGTTTCTTCTTCTTCTTCTTTTTTGACGCATTCGATTGGCAACGGAATATGTTACTGTTGTAATTATCCTAGTAATTATTGTCTCTATTTTGAATAAAGATTATTATTATTATAAATGATCGCACGGTACACTCCTAATTATATTTATTGTAATGATTTATAAAAATTGTTTTAGTTTTTAAGACCAACAATAAAATAAAAATACTCTCTGCTTTATATATATATATTATTATCTACATAACAGGTATAGTGAGATCTGTGGGCGGCATGTTAATTGTGGCCGCTAATACAGGATGAGTTTGATCCTTCCTCATGCAGAACACTTTGATGTTTTGCGTACTCGCCATCGCGAGGCCTTGAACCATTCCGACTCCCTCTTCCTCATTAATCATCTCTTCCACTTTGGTTTCCGCTTTGTAAGTTAATCCTGGTGGCACCAAAGGTATCTAAAAAAAACACTTTTTAAAACTTTCCATTCAAAATATGATCGAAATTCATTATTTTACATTCATTATTCATTACATCTAGATATCTCATTAGATATCTATCTTGAATTTATATTATATAAAAATATCTATCTTGAACTTACTTGTATGTAATAGGTGGATAATTTATATATCGTTGGTTTACAGTGGAAAATGATGGACATGTCCATGATTGGTTTGTCACTGCTCATATTTTCTAAGCTTAGTATTAATGTGAATTTAGGTCCTAAGCCTAACACCTGTAAAAAATAATCCTAATGAATTAACGTTAATTTCAAATAAAGTTATATAAAACGTAAAATAATATACAGGGTGTTTCAGCGAGGACGAAAAGCACAATATTTATCTTAATATCAAAAATACAAACAAGTTTCAGATACAAGTTTCATGTAATCAGTTTCTTCACAGTGTAAAATTATTTTTGCATATGTGTCTCACAATTCCTGGACACCATACAACTTTGTTATTTTAAGTGTCCCATTGAAAATAACAAAGTTGTATGGTGTCTAGGAATTATGGAACATCTTGTATATGCGAAAATAATTTTAAGTTGTGAAGAAAATAATTTTATGCAATTTACATCTAAAATAATGTTTCGTATTTTTAATATTTAGGGTAAATATGAAAAGTACTTTGAGACAGTACTTTAAAATGTGCTTGATTACAGTTATTCAATTATATTTTACTTGTGCGGATATTTTAACCATTTCTTTATCGTTTCCAATTCCTGATTGGTCCGTTAAACTTTGCACCATAGCTCTGGCAGTTTGCAATCTTAATCGGATCAAGTCTTGTTGAAAATGCTGGTGCATCTCTGAAAAATTCCCACAATTATTCAGAAATGAAAATTAAATGGTAGCGTTCTCTGAAAATGTTCACAATTATTCAAGAATTAAAATTAAATGCTGATGCTTCTCTAAAATTGTCCATAGTTAAACAGAAATAAAAATTAATTGCTGGTGCACTTTTGAAAATATTTAACAGTTAATTGAGAATAAAATAAATTTAATCAGGTTTGTTAAAAACACGTTTTATTTGTATTCATTTTAATCAAAACAAATAGTTTTTTTTTAAATAAAACGTGTTCTTTTCATTAAAACAACGTTTAAAACATTAACACTTAAAAACGTGTTTAAAACGTGGTTAAAACACGTTTAAAACGTGTTTAAAACAGAACAACAACAGCGTTTTTAAAATTTGCGGGAATTTGTTGTTTAAAAGTGGTTAATTTGAGGCATTTAACGAGTGTTTTCCACTCCCAGACTAAGCATGAAGTAAAATTTCGAGTTTAGAAAAGCCTAAGAATTTGGATTGGCCGCGTAGCGAAGCGAAGCGACCAATCCAAATTAGGCTTTTCTAAACTCGAAATTTTACTTCATGCGCCACGCTTAAAAACACTGATTTACAGTGATGTTCAAAAAACACACACATACAACTATTATAGGCAACCTAATATACGTAAGAGTTATTGGGTTGCCTATAATCACTATTTTAAACAATTTGTTCAGCGCAGAATTTGACTTAGGTTTTATTCACATCTATATATTGGATTGCTAAAGCAGGATGTTTTAAACTTTGCGATATGTTAGTGTTTTATACGTGTGGCGCATGAAGTAAAATTTCGAGTTTAGAAAAGCCTAATTTGGATTGGCCGCTCCGCTTGGCTACGCGGCCAATCCAAATTCTTAGGCTTTTCTAAACTCGAAATTATACTTTATGCTTAGTCTGGGAGTGGAAAACCCTCGTCTAAAAATTCAAATTAAAATATTTTTTAAAAAACAACGAATGTCGTAAAATATACACAAATATCTGATATTTTTTTGTAATAAAATTTTATGTTTAATAATGTAATTTAAAATATCTTCAACAATATGGCTAAAGTTTAAAAATGTAAACAAAAGTCTTAATGAAGTAGTATAAAATATAATTTAGCAAATTTAAAACAATAAAAAGAAAACGTTTTAAACATATTTAATGTTTAAAACATTTTTTAAACAAATTTAAGATTTAAAACATGTTTAAAACAAAACCGTTTAAAACGCAACGGCTGTTTTTAAACATGTTTAAAACATTGTTTTAAAACAAAGTGTTTTAAACATAACAACCCTTAATTCAATGAAACACTTTTACCCATAGCGTTTTGTCTTTCTCTGGCGCTTTGCTCTAAAAACAATTTGCTTCTCTTTGGCAAAGGCAACGGCTTGCTTTGTAAAGCTGGTGTAGCGTTAATATCCTGCTGTGAAAGATTGAAATCAGCTGTCCTTTTCAAGATTTTAAAATCCAAAATTCCTCCTGGGAAATAAAAATAGTAATTATTAATAGTAATTTCAATAAAAATTAGACAGCGTTAGAATCAGAGTATTTTGAAAAATAGCCAAACTGAAATACGTTTGAAAAAATATAGAGAAATGCTTCTTTTATCAGTTCTGATTTCATACACAATTTTTTACGTTTATGTAAAAACTCAGTTCCAATTGTTTTGCCCAGAATTAGAGGATATTCTATAAAATCTTCTTCTAGGCAAAGATATTTTACTTTAAATCAGTGTTATTGTAATATTGATAAAATATTATTTAAATAGTTTTGGTCAGTGAGCGGATTCTTACAAATTTTACATTTAATTGTAAATTATCTGCAATTCTTTTTACCTGTGGTAATTGTTACTAAAACGTGCTCTTCTTGTCCCATTTGTCCGAAAACTAAAACCGAAGCAGTGTCAGGGGCAGAAACGTGATCGATCAAAACTCTTCCTCTAAAAATGTGAACTATTCCTCCGGTCATCCCGACAGCCACCAAAGTGGTGCTCAAATACTTCAGCGGTATCAAACACAAGCAGGATATCGGGTTTTTCATTTCTAGCGACCACATTTTATTACCCTGAAACAAATAAAAAATCAACCCAGAAAGTGTGCGCTTTTATGTTAATGTAATGTTTATCAAACTTCCCACTTCTTCCCACTTCCATTTAAGTAATGTTTCATCAACATTAAAACAACGTTTAATGTTGCTACATTGTTGATATAACGTTATTTGTTTGTTTTTTTATCAGTGGGTTAACTAAAATTTATTTGTATTTTATAATTGTTTAGGTGATCTTGATGGGTTATCTTCTTCAATAGTTACCTTTTTGCTGTAGCAACTTAAGTTCTTGTCCGTTGTTGCTACAATAATGTGATTATCTGCTGGTATTATAACCATGTCTATAATAAATGAAGTTGTTTGTAGCAAACTTTTTCCTTCCAACCAGCCTCTTCTGATTAGGCAAACGTAGCCTTCTCGTGTAGCAACCAATATTCTAAATTCAACGTCGCTTAAACCAGCCGATTTTATAATGCAGGGTGTTGTTTTGCTACTACAAATGGACGCCTACAAAAACATTTCCAAATTTTTTATTGTTAACGTCAAATAGTTATTATTATTTTGTTAATATCGTATGTTCAATTAAAAAAACCTCTAGAGTGCCATGGAAAATATTGAAGGTTGGCAAAATCTTGTGATTTCTGGTGATTTTTAAAGACGATATTTTCAGACATCTGACGGTCTAGAGATAACACTACAGCACTGACTACTAGTTTTCTTACTTCTTGTAAGATGGAGAAATTTTGTGGATCCAATATAAACACCTGTCCAGATTCTGTGGCAATAACTGGACAAGAAATCGAGTTCCATTCAGGGTTTTCTTTGTTGAGCGTTGTGGCGCAAGTTATTGGAGAGTTCCTTTTCAATTCTTTGTCTTTGTATTTGTTCACGTAATCTGGGATATCATCTGGTTTCATAGAAAACAATGATTGAGATCTAAAAAATAAATAAATAAATAATCAAGATACGATAATCGAATTGGTCGATTATCGTAAATCGATTATTATACAGGGCGTCCCACCGAAAACGTACATTAAAAGTATTGTATGTTCAATAAAAAAAAAACTCTAGAGTGCTATGATTTAATATTTTTTTAAATTTAAGTTGGCTACACGCTTTAGGAGTTGATATACAAAACGTCAAACATAATAATTATAATATATAATTTCATAATTGCCAGCTTACAATATTTTCCATGGCACTCTAGAGGTTTTTTTTTTAAATTGAACGTATTATAATGAGATTTTCAGCATTTATGTAATCTAGTATGTTCTTTTTAATGAAAATATTTTCAACATTGTTTGACTTCCAGTTACACCGAAGGCTAACACCAATTTTCTCCTCCAAATTTAACCGTTTTAGATATTTGACATTTTTTAAAAATGTAGTGCTTATTCATATTTCACTTTCAAATTCGTATCTCCGAACACAAGCAAGGCATAAGCAAAGCCAATACTTGAAAGAACCCAATGGTGATTTATTTTTGGAGTAATCCCACTGAGCAAAGAAATGTTGCATGACACGTTGCATCAATGTTAGCGCGCAACACGAAACGTTGCGTTTTAAGTTGCATAAATGTTAAAAAAGTTGAATAAACGCTGAATGTCCGCCTGCAGGAACGTTGCATGCTAACGTTTAAAGAAAAATGTTGCTGCACCGTTGAAAAAGCAACGCCTATGCAACTTATTTATATGCAACCCAACATATGAATGTGTATGTATGTATGTTAAGTTGGATAAGATGAATGCATAGAATCCGTATTGCATACAACCCGATGTGCAGCAATTAAGTTAAGGTTTCTCTCAATGCAAAATTTATTTCTGGGTTTAAATGGGTCAAAAAACACAAAAAGTAATGTACAGTCTAGGGGAGACAGTACCCCGGAACCTAAGTACCTAGTACCCTTAAACTCTGAAAACATTAAAATATTGTTAACAAGTGCATGAACTTCAATTGAAATCAGCGGCTTATACGCGTGGCGCATGAAGTAAAATTTCGAGTTTAGAAAAGCCCAGAGACAAATTTTCACGGGGCTTTTCTAAACTCGAAACTGGGAGTGGAAAATACTCGTTTAAAACTTTAGTTGAACTCTTAAAAAAAAAAACAAAGAATATCTGAAGATTTACAACATATAATTGGTACATGTATACTTAAATGAAAAACTCTCTGTATGTTCAATGTCCATGAAATGTCTAAATCACTATGCTGCATTACAGCAACAGTTTCAACAATTATACAATGTTAAAAATGCAATGTTACAATTTTCAATATATTTCCAATGTTAACAATACAAAGTTGCATAAAAGTCAAATTGCAATGATTATATAACGTTGTGTTACTTTGCCGCAATATTTTTGGAACGTTATGAATAATGTTGAATTTTAGTATCATGTTTAACATTTAGGTAATGTATATAAATCAATATTGCACGAAAAACGTTTATACAATGTTTGTAACGTTGCTAAAACTTTGTTGTAATAATTTGAATACAATGTTTTATTTTAGTATCATGTTCAATATTCCTGCAATGTTTAAAATGTTTCCGTGTTCAGTGGAATAATATACAGTGTATTTAAATTTTCATACTAGAATTAGTCGATTTTAAACCATTAAATCTCGATTTTTTCAAATGGAATACCCTGTATATTTTTACACATTCTGGCGCAGAATTCAATTCTACATTGACCTATACTAGTATTCTATACATATTTTATTTTTTTATTTGAAGACGAAAGAAGATAGGTATAGAAAATGCTAGTATACATCAATGCAGAATTGAATTCTATGATAGCCTGTATTATAGAATTCAGTTTTGCATTCTGCATTTTGCATTGATTTAAAAAATGGAGATTTAATGTTTTAATGTTTACCAGATGTCGTATGAAATTGTAAACACCCTGTATAGATTATTTAATATTGATTATTATACAGAGTGACTGTAGTATTGTAAACAATGAAAATCGAACCTATGTTTGTCTCCAAATTGAGATTAGTTTTTTTTACATCTATTCTGAATCAGTCTGTAAACCAATCGATACAATAAGCGATAATACAATCACAGATATCGATTATTATATCGATCATATATACAATAATCAATATAATTATCGATACACTATAATCAATATATATAATATATGATTGTATATTGATTATAGTGTATCGATAATTATATTGATTATTGTATATCGATTATTATATTGATTGTTATATCCAATGGTATATTGATTATTTCATCAATCATTTACACAATAGTTTTGTTTCCAATGATATCTATTGTTTATGTAGCCTTATATTCTGTTAACAAAAATAATTACTATATTTTTTACTTGACATAAGGCGTAGTTTTGATTTTACAATCGATTCGATTCGATTCGATTGTCATAAATTAACACATTTGAGATGAGTTGAGAATTTAAACATAAATTGTAATTTTTATAAACTAAAAACGCAATTTTTGACCCACAGAAAGACGTTTTTTTTATAAATTGTCAATTTATATTATTAATGACATTTTCTGACTGCAGTAGAATGTCTTTTTCAACATATATTTTTGACAGTACTGTATTAGTTATGATTTTTTCGGTAATCGTGATATTGTAACCTATTGTCTTTATGAATATATCAAATTAAAAACTATTTGAATTTAAGAATATGTCTATTGTCTTTTAATTTACATGCGATTTTTTTAGATCTATTCTGAATCACCCTGTATAACAATCGATACAATAATTAATATACAATAACCGATATGAATTATTGATTATTGATTATAATAGCGACCATTGTATATTGATTACAGTGTATCGATAATTGATTATTCTATATCGATTATTATATCGATTATTGTATCGACTGTTATATCTACCCACTGAGCAAGAAACAAACAAATAACGTTATATCAACATTGTAGCAACATTAAATGTTGTTTTCATGTTGATGAAACATTACTTAAATGGATTTGTTTAGTGGGTATTGATTAATATATCGGTCATTTGCACAATAATTTTTTTTGCAATGACTTCTGTATATTTAATGACATTACTGGAAAATTTTAAATTTATAATTTATGTATTTTTAAATTCATTATAATCGATAATTATATCGATAGCTTTACAACAAATGAGTGTTTTATACGCCTGGCGCATGAAGCAAATATTTGAGGCTTTTTTAAACTCGAAATATTTACTTCATGCTTCAACAATGAGTTTGCACTCCATGTTTGGTAAAAATGGTAACATACAACTTCATTTATTTAGTTATGGGACTACTTGATTTTGTTTATGGTCAACTAGAATTTGTTTAGCGACAACTTGATATTCATTAGTGCCCACTTGATATTCATTAGTGCCAACTTGTATTTGTTTAGTGCCAAATTGAACTTGAAAAGATATAGTTTTGGTCCAATGAAAGAAAAACACGGCTGTGATATAAAATTTAATAACATAAAAAAAATACTGTATTGATGTAAATGAAAGAATACAGCGAAAACGATTAAAAAACAAATAATGGTTATTAAACTAATAAAACACTTCTTTGAATCGACAAAGAAATAGTTTCATACCAATACATTCATTTCTCATAAGTTAAAACGAATAAATAGTTTTAACATTTAATACTAGCTGCTACACGTGTATCTTAAGTTGCCTATAATAGATACACGTATTATCTGCATTGAGATGTAAAAACAAATAATAAATATAACGGCTTTAGCGTATTAATTGAAAAATAAATATTTTAGACTTATTCCACTTTATTCCTTTTTAGTAATATATTTTTCTAAAAATGAACGAAGAGAAAAATGTCATAAAATATCTACATAGTACAATTTCTAGTTTGACACTGTATGAACCTACTGAGCAAAAAACAAACAAATAACGTTATATCAACATTGTAGCAACATTAAACATTGTATTAATGTTGATTAAACATTATTTCAATGTGTTTGCTCAGTGGAAAGAAACATGTAACTAAATTTTTGGTTGTGTTTTGGTGTCTATTTAAATTATTTATACATTCAATGCATTTTTGTTTCAAGTGTAGATATTCCGATGCATGAGCTAAAAAATTTCAAGCATTTATTTTTTTTTTAAAAGTGTTCAATTTGAAGTCTCGAACGAGCTATTTTAGTTTACCAGTGTATTTTTATGCATGAAGTAAAATTTCAGGCTTTTCTAAACTCGAAATTTTACTTGATGCATAATCTAGGATTGGAAACACTCGTTAGTAGTTGAACGCATTAAAAACCAGGGTTGTTAAAAAAAACGTTTTTTTTTTTTCATTTTAAATAAAACAAACAGTTTTTTTTTTCATTGAATCAGCGTTTAAGACATTACCAATTAAAAACATGTTTAAAACGTCTTTAAAACATGTTTAAAACATATTTAAAATACGTTTAAAACGTGTTTGAAACAGAATATACAGGGCATTTTTCTTTTGAGTATACATAGCCTAATAATTACAGCGTTTTTTTTAAATTTGCGGGAATTCTTTGTTTCAAAGCGGTTAATTTGAGGCTTTTAACGAGTGTTTCCCACTCCCAGACTTAGCATAAAGTAAAATTTCGAGTTTAGAAAAGCCTAAGAATTTAGATTGGCCGCGTAGCGAAGCAGGGCGGCCAATCCAAATTATTCTTTTCCAAACTCGAAATTTTACTTCATGCGCCACGCTTAAAAACACTGATTTACAGTGAAGTTAAAAAAATACACACATACAACAATGATTATAGGCAACCTAATATACGTTCGAGTTATTGGGTTGCCTATAATCACCGTCACAAGTTGTTCAGCGCAGAATTTGACTCATGTTTTATTCACATCTACATATTAAATTGGTAAAGCCGTATATTTTAAATTTTACGATATTTCAGTGTTTTATACGTGTGGCGCATGAAGTAAAATTTCGAGTTTAGAAAAGCCTAATTTGGATTGGCCGCTCCGCTACGCTACGCGGCCAATCCAAATTTTCAGGCTTTTCTAAACTCGAAATTTTACTTCATCCTTAGTCTGGGAGTGGAATACCCTCGTATAAACATTCAAATTTAAATCTTTTAAAAAAACAACGAATGTCGTAAAATTTACAATGTATGCATATATATACCCGAAAGAAAAAATCCCTGTATTTAAAAATCACATTTATACACACACAGTTGTGATATTTTATTGTAATAAAATGTTATGATTAATAATGTAATTTAAAAAATCTTCAACAATTTAGCTAAAATTTGAAACGTAAACAAAAAATGTTAATGAAGTAGTACAAAATATAATTTTAGGAAATTTAAGATATTAAAAAGAACGTTTTAAACAAAGTTAACGTTTAAAATATGTTTTAAACAAATTTAAGATTTAAAACATGTTTAAAACAAAATCGTTTACAACACGACGGCTGTTTTTAAACATATTTTAAACAAAGTGTTTTAAGCATAACAACCCTGTTAAAAACATGTATTCTTGAAAGAAAAATTATTTGTGTCTTTTTATGTGCAACCCGACCAATAAAAATTCTTAAGAGCCGCCACTGTTTGAAATAATAAAATATTTCTTTGATTTGATAGACAGAAAATATCACCATTTCAAGTTATAATATTTTTAAATAAGTTCAAATAGTCAGCTTAAATAGAAACACTTTACTTTCAAGTAATTATTACTTGAAAATTAAATGTTTTTATTTAGGTGATAATGGATTTCAATAATTAAGTGCCTCAACCAAATTTGATAGATAATCAGCCTTTGTTTAAAGCCAGGAAGCTTTAATCTCTGTTTCTATTTTAATAATATAAAAAATAACACTCATCACTTAAATGTGTTAAGTGATGAGTAGTATTATAGAATATATTGATTAATTAATTATAATAATTATTATTTTCTTCTTTTTGACCTGATTTAAACCATCACCTGTTCACTAAGTTAAACAATTATCACAATTCATTGAGTCGTGCAAATACACATCTCTCGGCACAAAACTCATTCAGAGATGTGTCAAGAACACAGTTTCTCCGTTGTTTTCTCTCCTCCTCCGGTGTCCGATTACCTGGAAATCGCGGCGTTACTCACGCTCAAAGAGAAGCAGCTCACCTGGGAGATAAGGAGTGGAAAGGTAGCGCTTTCAAGTCGGCGAGCAAACGGTGCAGGTCGCAGTTTTTGTTCTCGGAAAACCTCCTCCAGACGTCCTCCTCCAAGGGCACCATTGGCAGCGAGGGTGCGGTAAATTTGAAAAAGGGCTTGTTGTTTTTGTAGATCAGTAGATCGGATCCACAACACACACCAATTGCTAAATTGGTATTTTAAAGAAAACATAAATCAGTGAAATTTAACCAAGTGATTACTTTAAAATAATAGTTAAATATGTTTCACTACGTGAATGATGAGAAATTTATTCAAGATATAGTTAATTAACATGAATGTATAATTTACAAAAATATAACTCATAAAAAACAAACTTCAGTTGAAATTTTGTGTGGACCTCATTTTTGTGAAATGTAAAAACTCCAAAATACCTTATCAATAGTTTTTGAGATATTTTATTTATAATAATAATTTTGTTCAATTGAACTATAAACAAATTAATTTAATCTACATTTTGCGAGTATTACAATTTAGAATAATTATGACTAGGAAACCCTTTGAGATGTCTTCATGACATTTTGTGTGGTTATTCAATATACAGATTATTAAATATTCCGATATAGATATATTAGAGATGGGCAAAACGGTTCACTTAAGTGAGTGGTTTCAAAACGGTTCGTTCCTTTTAGTGAACCGGTTCTTTGAAGTACATATTTATGTTTCCATTTTCCTATGTCACAAGATATGTTTTCGTATATATTATACAGGGTGAGGTTTTTTATGTTCTCTATAGGAATCTCGGAAGCTATAAGAGGTAGAGACACCCTGTCTATTTGTTGCATTTTAATTGTCTTATACATACGGTGCCCGTATTTTAACAGAATGTATGGGGATCTTAGCTATTTGAAGAGATGGAGAGTTGGTTAAATTAGGGCAAAGTTGCGTATTTTAGAGCCCACCAATAATCTGAAAACAATATTTTGAAATATCTGTTTTTGTTTTCGAGATAACAAAAAACTGATTTTTTGAAAAACCGTTTTGATTTTTTTATTCAAAAACTACTGAATCTGGACATTTAGAACTTTGGCAATATACAAGCACTTTTTAATGAGGAATCTAGTAGCATATTATTTTTTAAGATAACTATAACATTTAACCGGGGACTATAGCTAAGTTTTGTTTTTCTTATGGGCGCCATTTTGGATATTCATATTTTTTGAAAGAATATTTGTTTTTGAACTCACTGATGTACCACAATCATAATTTATTTTAGATTTGATATTTAAAATTATGATATTTTCTCTGCAAATAGTGCCTTGGAAACAATGACGTCATATCTGTTAATCAATAAAATCTTGACAGCAGTCAATCATTGTTAGCACTCAAAATTAATTAATAACTGTCAGTCTTTTGTAATAATTATAATAAGTATCGATTATTACATAAAAGTTGCACAAACTAAATTTATTCTGCTTTTATTATTATTATTCCAGAACTATTCACAAAAAAAGTAATTTTTGCATTTTTCGCTACATCTTGGTAAATATTGATCACCATCACATCTAAGCATTATATATTTTTAACTATACTGTAAATTGCGCGACCCTCGACAAATTTTCAACGCGGGGCTTTTCTAAACTCGAAATTTTACTTTATGCTTAGTCTGGGAGTGGAAGACACTCGTTAGTTTAAAATACAGCACAACTGTTAAAATCTGTATCGTCTAATGCCCATCTTCAGGGGTGATATGTAAGCTAATTATGGGTCCTAGGAGTTGTCAAATAAGTGAGTTACTCAGCTTTTTCCAAAGCACTCTTTACAAAAACCAAAAGATTAACATTTTACATACAAAATTTACAATATACTATAAGTGTGGTACATCATTGCATTCAGAAAAATATATTCCTCCAAAAAATATGAAAATCCAAAATGGCACCCATAAGAAAAACAAAAGTTAGCTATGGTCCGTGGGTAAATGTTATAGTTATTTTAAAATTAAATATGTTACCAGATATAACGTTAAACAGTGCCTCTATAATGTCAAAGTTGTATATGTCTGGATTCAATAGTTTTTGAATAAAAAAATAAACACGAAATTTCAACAAATCCGTTTCTTGACAATATCTCAAAAACGAAAGAAGATATTTCAAATTTGTTTTTGGATTATTATTGGGCCCTAAACTGCGCAACTTTGCCCTAATTTAACTCTGTCTCTTCAAATAACTGAGATCCCCATACATTCTGTTAAAAACGGACACCCTGTATAGTATTAAAGTATTTCATAATTATTGCACATGATAGCCTTGTGGTTATTTCACATGATTAGAAACCTTTTTTGTATTTTTTATGTAGCTGTTTCAGAAAAGTGAGAATTTAAATTTTGTTCGACATGATAATGCTCGACATAACAATCCGCATTCTTAACTTGTTTTTAAATCTATTATTATCAATTATTAAAGTAGATAGAAAAACAGTAAAAATTTCACACTAAATAAGAAAATTGTATAAGATTTTTTCTATCAATATTAGTTTTCGAAATACAACACAAACTTTTTTATATAGAAACTATAGTCAAATTTGAAATTTGCTTCTCTAACTTTTTAATTTTTTCTGACTAGTTTCGGCTACTAGCCATTATAAAGGAATGTGAAACCATAGTTATTTACAATTTTATATTTCATTTAAAAAAATATTAGCAATAAAACAATTATTAAACAAGTACAGTTCTTGCCTATATACTAAAAAGTTTGTTTATTTTTAGTCAAAGAACCCTAGTTCAATGTTCATGACTTTTTGTGGGGTTATGTGACAAAAAAATATATCATATGCATTCGTGGGTGACCGTAGATGGTTAAAGGCTATGGTTAAAGCATTTAATTCAGATATAATTTATAATATAACCAACTGTTATAAACAATTAAAATTGATTTTATATTTCATAGCAAACTATTATATATATACTGAATGACATTAGAAATGCAACACCTAGAAATAACGGATTTTTGCCGTTGATTTTATCTTTATCTATTAGGTCTTAAGTTAATTAATACATGATAACAATTTGAATCAAAACAAAAAACAAACAAGTAAATTACACCTTATAATGTGTTTGGCGACCTCCATTTCGAACGCATTCATTAACACGTCTGGGCATCGATTCGATGAGGTGATCGACTTCCTCCTGAGGTAGTTCGTCCCAAGCAAGCTGAATTTGCTGCTGCAGCTCAGCCAGAGTCTGTGGAGGGTTCGGTAAGCTTGTCAGTCTCCGACCTAGCATATCCCAGACATGTTCTATTGGGTTTAAATCTGGAGATCTGGGCGGCCAAGGTAAAACATTTATGGCACCCGCTTCCAAGAAGTCCCTCGTTAGATGTGTTATGTGAGGACGTGCGTTATCTTGTTGAAACAACACGTTTCCAAGCCCTTCTAGGTATGGTACAAGATATGGTTGTAAGACATCGTTAACGTAACGAGCTGATGAACACCAGAGGTGATCGGCTGCCATGGGCAATAGCCCCCCAAACCATTGCACCTACAGTGCGGTGTACATGTCTTTCAATAGCAAACTCAATAGTGGATCTTTCTTCACGGCGTCTCCTTACCCGTCTACGACCATCATGCATCCCTAAAGTGAATCGCGATTCATTGCTGAAGACGACTCTGTTCCATTCTTCCCTCCACCCTTGGCGTTCTGTGCACCACTCCAATCTTTGATGCCGGTGTGCATAAGTTAAAAGTAGGACTAACAGAGAGCGGTATGAAATGAACCCAAATAACCTGATACGTCGATAAAGAGTTCGCATACTAACTGGTCTACCGTGTTCATTAAACCATTGGTCACCATGCTTCCTAGTTGTGGAAAATCGGTCCCTAAGAGCCATAAGTCGCAGTCGGCGATCCTGGCGCTCTGTAGTACGCCTTGGTTGTCCACGAGGCCTTATTCTCGACTCTTGACCTTCTTCAGTCACCCATCGCGCCACCCAACTATTCTACCCCGATCAAAATCACTTAAATGCCGAAATTGTCTAGGCCTTCGTACTCTGGGCATCTTGTCCACGCAGTTAAATTTAAAAACTGATGAAATTAGTTGTTGAATCGTCTGTTTAAGCGTATTTTATTGTGAAACTGATGGATATGATTATTTTTTTTTAAAAAAGGTTAAAGATAAAAGGTTGCAACTTTTATCATAGCATTCTTTTTACACATTAAACTTGCACAAAAAAATTGTTGACGAATGGTTATTTCCAGGTGTTGCATTTCTAATGTCATTCAGTATATTTTTCAATAAAATATAAAATGTATAATAAATTAGACAACGTATTATAAGTACATTAATATTTCAAAAATCTGAAATTAGGTTTTTAATATTAAACGTATCTGAAAATAAATTTCAGATCGCATTAAAATAATACCGAAAACGTTTGTAAAACGAACAACCGCGTCAATAAAAAATATGCACCGTCATCGCCACTGCGTTAACGAAATGCACGATCCGGTAAAGAGCGGATTCTAACTCACTCCATCATGACCCGATTCGTGAGTGTGTGAACTACTAATTTTGCGAGCCGGTTCAGGAGCAGATCCTAACTCGCTCGCGAACCGTTTCGTGAGCGTATCACTCCTGAAACACTCATTTTGCGATCCGGTTCAGGAGCAGATCCCATCTCACGAACTGTTTCGCGAACCGGTTCAGGAGCGGATCCGCTTCTAAGCCGCGATTTCTTTTTTGCGAACCGGTTCAGGCGTGTTCTTTTTAGTGAATCAGTTCAATTTAGTGGTTCAGGAGCAGATTGCCCATCTCTAAACCTCTACCCTACCTACAAAAATTCCTCATCAATTGGTAATTACCTGGCACTCTTGGTTCTAAATTATCCGGATAAAAAGCGATAATGGCCGATGGAATTTCCGGAACTGTCTGATCGGAAGTCAGCAAAGTGCCTTTATAAACTTTCAATCTGGACCGCGTGTCTTCCTGGAGTTTTATGTCTGCAATGACCAACCTGTGGTCGCCATCTCCAGCGATGTCCGCCAGAATCACGTTGTTTGGAAGCGCTTTCAGGCCGGCGCTTCTGTCCGAATGTGCTTCCAACCATCTCGAAATATTTAAATCGCTAAGAAAAAGGTTAAATCATAAAATACGAACAAATGTTTCAGCAAATAAAAACAATGATTGTTTTAAACGAAAGCTTCTAACGAGTGTTTCCACTCCTTGATTAAAGGAATACCATCTTTTTTTTTGGCTGACCTTATTTATATTTTTTATGTAAAATTAAGCAGTCACATGTCGCACCCCTAGTATCTCTAATAGATATTTACGAGCTCTACAAGAATATATCATCATTATTTTTCTAATTTCAATAGTTAACGCTTGGGAGCGGTATGTATTCTGCTACTCTACGCCAGGGAGAAAAGGGCCCCGCGCATAGCAGCGTGATATTACCAAGTCAGTAGCCAGGAAGGGGTTTCGGGGGGTTAGAACCCCCCCTAGTGCTATCAATTTCATTTTGCCTTTTAAAAATCGCCGCGTGTTTAAAATCATTGAAACATGTGCGTTAGTAAGCATTTGCACGTGCCCTGCTTTAACGCGAAATTATATTATAAATAATTGTTTTTTATGTACTTTCTAAAGAAATATTTTATGTTTATGCAAATTATATTATTCTGTCTAACCTGTTTTTTCTTTCTGCGCTTCCGTTCCCCTGCGCTGGCTACGCCACTGTATCTAGTTACCCTTGACTTTTACGAAAATTTTACAAATGTCTTTTTATTCAGCTCGTAAAACTGCACTACTCTGCCCGTTTAACCGTTTCTCTATCTCTTATAGTTTCCGATATGCCTATAGAGAACTTGAAAAAAAAAAACACCCTGTATAGGTTAAAATCGAGCCATTTCAATTCAAAATTATTTTTAACTTAAAAGACAAACTAAGCGAGATATTTACATTTTCATTAGCGATTATGAATCTGCATGTATTTTTGAGTTAGGTTTGTGATTTTCAAAATAAATCGAAATGGTTTTTTTTTTTTAATGAAATACCTAAAATATAATTATACAAACCACATATAAATAAACTTGCTCAAAAATAACACTCAAATCAAGATTGATAGGTTTAATATCAATCTTAATTAGGGTGATATATTTGGGTAAGTTCATTTATATGTAGTTTGTATAATTATTTTTTATTATTGTATTTTAATATTCAATCAATTTAATGTCAACGTTTACAAAATTAACAAATATATCCAATATTAAGTCCGATTAAATTACCAAAATATCTTCAATTCGAAATAATAAAATTAATGAAAATCAAAAATATTCATAATGATAAAATAAGCGAAATTTATAAAAATCTAAAATTGAAACGGAACAATTAGAAATAAGTTGAAAAAACTACCTGTGACTGAAGTAAAAAAATAAAAATAGATAAGCAAACATATTGATAAATTTAGAAATAAACTAAAACTTAAAAAATAACACACAATGCTTTGTGATATTTCATGTTTAGTCGATTTTTACGATATACATGTTTATTTTAACATTCGCTGTTTTTAGAATAGCTATCAATTTGAAACTTTCCACTCCCAGGGTAAGCATAAAGTCAAATTTCGAGTTTAGAGAAGCCTGAAAATTTTAATTCACGTGCCGCGTATATAAAACACTCATATATTGTGAAGTTTTAGTTTTTATAATTTATGGTGATTTTAGAATATTTCTATTTTCATTTGTACTCGTAATAAATTAACTGAATATAATTATGTTTTAATTAATAAAAATTGGTAAGGCATTATTAATCACTGCAGGAAATTGAATTATCCATACATACTCAAAATCGCACCAACTTACAGAATTGTGGTATAACAATAATTTAATAATTATCACAAAATATGAGTAATTCTCCTAACAAAGATAAGCTGTAACAATTAACCATTACTCACTAAAACACACGCAAGTACGCGTACTTTATGTACTCACATAATTTAGAACTACAGGGAGTTTTTCTTTTAAGTATACATATCCCAATTATATGCTGTAAATCTTCAGATATTCGTTATCTTTTAAAAAGACTTCAATTCAAAGCTTTAAACGAGTGCTTTCCACTCCCAGGTTAAGCATGAAATAAAATTTCGAGTTTAGAAAAGCCTGAAAATTTGGTTTGGTCGCTCCGCTTCGCGACCAAACCAAATTTTCTGGCTTTTCTAAACTCGAAATTTTACTTCATGCGCCACGCGTACAAAACACTGATTTCAAGTGAACTTCACTTGTTAACAATAATTCAGTGTTTTTAGTGTTTAATACGCGTGGCGCATGAAGTAAAATTTCGAGTTTAGAAAAGCCTAATTTTGCTCGGTCGCTTCGCTTCGCTACGCGACCGAGCCAAATTTTCAGGCTTTTCTAAACTCGAAATTTTACTTCATGCTTAATCTGGGAGTGGAAAACGCTCATTAAAAGCTTTGAATTGAACTCTTTTAAAAATAGCGCTTGCATATGTGTACTAAAAAGAAACATTCCCTGTATACTGATTCCCAAGTATTCTTTACACATTCACTCAATTAATTTAATTTAACATTAAAGACCGCAAGTTCAAGAACAGCTAAAATTAACTAACTTAAAAAATCGTGTAAGGTTTTTATCAAGATTTTATTAAGATTATAAGAAGTGAATTCTACATTTTACTGTAATTTCTTCAAAATATAACATCCATTTTAGTAGAATGTTATATTTTGAAGAAAATACACTAACATGTAGAATACTGTTCTTATAATCTTAAGAAAAACTTGGTATAAACCTTTCACGATTTTTAAAAGATTATGATTTTTAGTATTTTTACTTTTTTGTTGTTTTATTTTTTATTGTATAACTCACACATTTAACATAATTATACCTAATTATTATCTTTTATATAATTGGCGATTGCAAAATTCTCCAAGTCATCGCACGATGCGCTTTTTTTTCTCGTTTGCAAGGTGCATCATGATTACCGCAATAATTTGTTTAATTGTCGCCGATGCGACGTCGCTCGGGAAAAATCATCAAAACATGTCAAGGGAACTCGATTGAAGTATAAACAATGGGAAACTCGCCTGATGTTTATTTATAAATAAACGCCCGAGACAATCGTGCAGGGAATAACTTAATGAACTCTTCTTCTCCAAAGCGGGCCTTTTGTTTGCCCGCTGAGAATGCTAATAAGTGAACAACTCTATGAGAAAAATGGAAAAAGAAAATTTTGTGAAAACTTCTAATAACGCATAGTAATGAATTCATATTTTTTAAAGTTAGAAAATAATGACTTATATATATAACTATAAGAGAATATCTCTAAACTAATATTTGAATTCATGAATATGCTTTTTCCCATATACCGTTCGTTTGTTTTATTGTGCTCACCGGTGGTGTAGATAGCTTTTTTTGTGATGGGGGGGATGTTGAGTTAGTACTTTATTTCATAAATATATTTATTTTTCTAAAGTTATATTAAAACAAGTACAAACAATGATGTGACCATCATAGCACTTTTCCTGTAATTTAACAATTGATGATTGACATACTAAACATATTTTATTTGTTAATTAGACCGAGCCAAATTTTTAGACTTCACTAAACTCGAAATTTTACTTCATGCTTAGTCTAGGATTGAAAACATTCGTTAGACGATCAATAATAAACTTATTTTGCTGTTTTTTTATTGTAAAATTTATGACTAAAACAAATAGAGTTGATGTTTCAGTCAACTTTTGGCGTATGCGATTTTCCTTACAGTTTGACCAATTTTCAAATTGAAAACGTTGAAAGAATAGTAATAGTAGTTTCTGTGAATTTCATACAAGTAAATCTGAAGTTTAGTTGAGTTTTTTCAGAATAAGGTATTTTACTTGTACATCTAAAATCCAAAATTTTTCAAAAACTATCATTTTTGATTATCCAGTCCATAAAACAATAATATTGTATCGTAAACTCAAGTTGTGAGACCCTTAAATTAAACATTTTAATTTAAAGATTTTGGTAAGTCGATAATATTTTAATTTTTTCGACGCTACGCGACCAAACCAATTTTTCAGGCTTTTCTAAACTCGAAATTTTACTTCATGCTTAATCAAATTAAATCATAGTTCTCTGTATATGTGACGTATGTAAGACAATTGTCAGGCATCAATAAATTACTTACTTACTTACTTACTTACTTACAAGGAGTGCAAACACTCGCCTAAAATCCTAGTTTTATACAATCAACATAAAATTTACAAAATTAACGTGAAATTAATTGCAGTTACATCTGCTTTAAAAAAATCGAAAATATATCGATGCATTTTCCTAAAATATTGAGCCAAACTGGAAATTATGATATATTACATAATTACTACTTTGGCTCAATATTTTTGGAAAATGCATCGAGATATTTTGAAATAGTCTTTTCTTAATATTTTTTAAAATCCAGAAATTCTCAGATCAACATAGAATTTAAATGAATACACTTTGATTGTTTACAATTTAAATTTAAATATCTATTCGAAATATTCCAAAATATCGAATCAAGGTTAAAATCTGTTGGAAAAAAAGAGTGATTAAGGGATTTATCTTGTTCGAAAAATTGTAAAAAACTAAAGTTTTATGCAATTAACATGAAATTTACATAATTTACTTAGAATTGATAGCATTTACATCCGCTTTGAAAATGTTTTAAATATTTCGACGCATTTTCCTCAAATATAGAGCTAAAGTGAAAATTATACAATAAAATCAACAATTATAAGAGAATGAACTGTTTGAAAAATTATAAAAAAGTCGACAGATTATCTAATCAACATAAAGTTCATAGAATTTGCATAGAAATAAATACATTTTGCTTGGTGACAATTTAAATTTAATAATCTTTATTCTCGCACACTTTCTTTGAAATTTCCATTACACTAATAATTGTTTTTTTTTTCATTTCAATTATAAGATTTATTTTTTGTTTTATATTGCTTTAAAAGCAGTATTATTTGTTATTTGTTGTATTTACGATATTCTGTTGTAAAATGGTTTTTCGGCGTTAATAAAGAAATTCGAAATTTCATTACAATTATCAAAACAAACTACTTCGGGCGATTGTAACTTTACGTTGACAGCCGTGCCAACTTTGTCGAAACAAATGCAAACTATAAAAAATGTCTGTCTTTGAACTTTCGCTTCAATTGTCAAAACAGCAATTAAAGCATTACATTGACAGCTATGTCAAATTTATCGAAACATATGCAAACTATACGAAACCCCGCACACTACATTTCTTTTAAGTTTTCTTATACTTTATTTCTCATTGTTTTTGACGAGAAATAATTAATTTTGTTTTGTGAAAACACTTACATCTTTTTCCTCATATCTGCCTTCGACAATTTTAAAACCGTTTGATTTCTTGAAGCTTGGGGGCTGAGGCGTAGCGAGACTACTAGGCGCCTGGGGCAATGTAACAAATTTGCGCCCCTCATCTAAACTTTTTAAATTAAAACTCTACGCATTTGTCATAGTTTTTAAGTATTTTATTAATAAACAATGAATCAAGCTCTAAATACTTTCAATAATTAATTGAATTTTCACAAAAAAAGAAGTCGATTTGCATTTAATGTGGATTTGAGCAAAAACATCCATGTTTGATTAAGAAGTTGCAATTTGAAACGAATATCAATTTTTCATTTAAAAAGCACACTTTTTTTCCCAAAACAGGGTAAAATTCAATCTTGAGTTTCGATTTGAAACTCTGTAAATTGCCTAATTCATCAATTTTTGTATTTTGTGC
Organism: Philonthus cognatus; assembly: GCA_932526585.2. Taxonomy (NCBI): domain Eukaryota; kingdom Metazoa; phylum Arthropoda; class Insecta; order Coleoptera; family Staphylinidae; genus Philonthus; species Philonthus cognatus. Next base: position 34,279,302 of record OW052247.1, read on the forward strand.
TAATTTTTGTATTTAGTGCTAATTTCGACAAATAACATTAAGGCTGGGTATTGTAAATTTACTGATTTTCTTTAATTACCGGTAATTCAATAAATTTGTGAATTAAATCGGATTTACTGATAATTCACCTGTACATTAAAACATCGTTGTTTTATGGGGTAAACGGCGTTACATAGTTTATTAATATTATTCAATGACCTACCCTTAACGAGGGTTCCCACTACTTGACTAAGCATGAAGTAAAATTTCGAGATTAGAAAAGAATGAAAATTTGGATTTGGGCACGGAGCGAAGCGTAGCGTCCAAATGCAAGATATAACTCATATGTTACGTTCAATCTCATTTAATTTAATTTTAGATTAAGTAACATAGTGGTGCGATTAAGTGATGTAAACACCATTTGATTTAACAAGAGTCATTATTACACAAACTCTTCTCAGAGTACTTAGAGTCTAAGTCTAAGTACATTATTAAATAGAATATCCTATGTTCAATGAAAAAAACTTCTAGAGTGCCATGATTTAATCTTTTTCTTTAATTTAAGTTACACTCTTTAGAAATTGACATATAAAACGTCAGATATAGTAATGATAATATATAATTTCAGAGTTGCCAACCTACAATATTTTCCATGGCACTCTAGAGGTTTTTTTTTATTGAACATACGATATTACGAACTATTAACTAACTAAAACTCACTCAATATTTTTTTCCACAAAAGCTACTAGCTCAAAATTTTGGAAAATGTTTTTATATTATAATTTTTATATGATTTTGTAGACAAATAATGACGATCATAGCACTTTCTCACTTATTTAAACAATTGATAGTTGACATACTAAATTTATTTCACTCGAACTAATTGATTAAAGATCATTTCACATTAAATCAGTGTTTTGTACGCGTGGCGCTTGAAGTAAAATTTCGAGTTTAGATAAGCCTGAAAATTTGGTTTGGTCGCCCCGCTTCGCGGAGCGACCAAACCAAATTTTAAGGCTTTTCTACACTCGAAATTTTACTTCTTGCTTAATCAAGGATTGTACACCCTCGCTAGACAACTAATCAAAAGCTTATTTTGCAGATTCCTTTAATGTACAATTTATCACATAAAATAAATAGGGTTGATGTATTTTTTTTCAAATTATAATAAATTTTGTGCAATATTTGTATTTGAGTTAACGAATAATTTCTTCGAGTATTTATAAATCTTTACCCATGTTATAATTTAATTATCAAACAAACTCTTCTCATAAGTATATCATTAAATAGAATCTTATGCACTCGTAACTAATTAAACCTCATTAAATTTACTAAAACATTATTAATAAATTCCAATTCCCATCCAAACCTTCTCACAGTATATTCTATAAACAATCACACATTTCCATCTTTACCATTAAATACCTATAGTTGGTAATACTGATGAAATGTCAAGGACTTTTTCCCCGGTGTAATCCGCAATGCATTTACGATTTATCGCTTCGTAACAGCGAATTCCTGTTGAATTAACATTCACCATTTTCAAGTAAAATAAATACCGCGTGCTTTTCTGCAAGCATTTGACAATTTTCCCATTGCGTAACAAAATGTGCGTTACGAAACGCGAAACGATTGCAAATTGAAATGGAATAGAAAAAACTCACTCACCTTCTGCTCATGATTAATTAATTCTGCTTTATGGTGTTAATTATTTTATATGTGTGAAAGTTATAAATAACTATGTAAGTTTGTTTTGCTTTTTCAAACAACAAGTTGGATTTTTATTAATGTTGTACTTTTGTGTTGTAAATAAAATCACTTGGTTTGTTTCACTTGAATGTATTTTTGTGTGTATAGAGCGTTGCGTTTGGTTGCTATGGGTGGTTTAGTTCAATCGATAATATTTAAAGAAGCCTGTTGTTTATTGGGGTAAATCAAAAACAGTTTTTTATGGTCGTCTTTGTGACATTTTCTAATCGAGCTTTTCAAATTGCGCAAACACCGAAAAGATAATAAAACAATTAAAATGTAATGTTTTGTTGTACATTCATTATAAACCTATTAAAATCAGATTTAAACTATTTAAGGGATTATTATTCAATTTACCTTTAGATTATATTAATATGTAATGTATTTATTTTTCGTCGGTGTGTTTATTTACTAATTTCTTAATTTACATTTGATATGCATCACTAAATTTATTTACTTTTTAGCTTATTATATGGTAGGTATCAGAGCTGGGCAGGATTCGAATCATTCAGGATTCAATTCTTTCCTTTTAGAGGATTCAAAAATGGTATTCGAATACTTTACTTAAACTGGATTCGTGATCCGGATTCGTTACATTTTTTAAAAGGATTCGTATTCGAATCCAAATGCGGGTGATTCGAATCCTTATAAAAGGATTCGAATATTTATAAAAGGATTCGAATATTTATAAAAGGATTTGAATACTTACAAAAGGATTCAAATATTTACGAAAGGATTTGAAACGTCAAAAATAATTGGAAGTAATTGTGAGGATTAACATGAGAACATTTGTTTTGTGTGTTTTTAAAATTCTCGTTAAATCGCTGTTTTATACGTGTGGCGCATGAAGTAAAATTTCGAGTTAAGAAAAGCCTAAAAATTTGGTTTGGTCGCGTAGCGTTGTTTACTAAAAAAAAAAAACTCGATTAATACAGAGGGATTTTTAGGATTATTGAGATAAACTTTTAATAATTGGTGTGTGTAAAAGTTCTTTAAACAAAAAATGCCTAAGTTTCAGCTTCAACATCTCAATCAACTTAGGCTCTACGATAGTGACAGACAATGCCCTAGCCAGGGGTATGCAGGTTTAAAATATGGGGGTTTATGTAAAAGGGTAGGGGGACAGTTCTTCCACTCCATTTCTTCCACTCCATTTCTTCCACTCCATTTCTTCCACTTACCAATACTTCCACTACACCTTTACTTCCACTCCATTTCTTCCACTGACCGTTACTTCCACTAGTTCTTATTTCCACTAACCATCACTTCCACTAGTTCTTTTTTCCACTCCATTTCTTCCACTCCAGTTCTTCCACTTACCAATAGTTCCAAAAGGAATGCATACATGCTGAGATGATTGCGCCCCACCACCACGGAGAATCGGTTGTTCTTTTTTTCGAAAATTAAAGCCGAGGAACGAATAGCAAACATTGTCAAAAAATTTAGTAAATTCGACGAAGAAAATAGGATTCTGGAGTACCTACAAGCTGTAGGCCACAATATCTCTCTGTGATTCTTATACTGTATAAAATGTGGAATAATATAATGTAATTTGAATAAATTGTACAATTATTTTGAATTGGAAAAAAGGTATGGTGGAATTGGTGGTTAGTGGAAGTAAAGGTGTAGTAGAAGTATTGGTAAGTGGAAGAACTGGAGTGGAAGAAATGGAGTGGAAGAAATGGAGTAGAAAAAAGAACTAGTGGAAGTGATGGTTAGTGGAAATAAGAACTAGTGGAAGTAACGGTCAGTGGAAGAAATGGAGTGGAAGTTGCGTCGCACAATCATGTAAAAGCAGCCTTGTAAGAGCAAAAACAATATTTTTCCATTAAACCACCCCCCCGACATTTTTATAATCCACCCCCCGAAATTTGTATACCCCCCCACCCCCTAGGAACTTGCTGACAGACCTTTTACAAAAATAATCTTGATTAATTAATTTTTTGCACTCCTGTTTCAAGAACTTGGTGTTTTTATAACTTTAGTTAACTTTAAGCTCTTGAAATTTAATTCCCAGCTAAGAAATGTTATTATAGCTTTCACAAAAATAAAAATGTATACAGGGAATTTTTATTTTAAGTATAGACATCCCGATGCATGCGCTGGAAAGTTTCAGGCAAATTTCGAACGAGTGTATTAACTCCCAGGTTAAGCATAAAGTAAAATTTCGAGTTTAGAAAATTCTGAAACCAAACCAAATTTTCAGGATGTTCTAAACTTAAAATTTTACTTCATGCGCCACGCGTATAAAACACTGATTTCAATTGAAGTTAAAAGTACACTTCTTAAGTTTGATCTCCAATTAATAAATATTAAAAACGGTAATTTCGTGAAACCAGATCTTCCAAAATTCAAAAAAAATTGTTCGATTTCTACTTCATGCTTAGTCTAGGAGTGGAAACACTCGTTTACAGCTTCAAATTTTATAACAAACTTGAAAAGTTTATAAATAATTATAAAACACCCTCTATATTACGATCATGTATATTTTTATTAAAATCCACTTTCTGTTATAATCCTCCAATTTTTTCATTATCTTCGTTTTCTTTTTTCACATTTACCATAAATATTTTAAAGTCGCAATTTGTACGGACTAGATTATATCCACGTATGTATGTTTATGTATATATGTAAATATTTGCACAGCACAAAAAAACGTTATTCATAAAAAATATTTCGTATATATACTATCTTTTTCTTCTTCTTCTTTTAATATATCATATATCATATAAAAAAAATCTATATCTAAAAAACAGAACAGATTGAAATAATAAGTTAATCTACGCGTTTGTTTTTTTTTCTGATTTTCGTTTTGTTTAAATAATCCTTCGGGTTTTTTTGTCCCCCGTTATAATCACAACACTTTTAATTATTTCGTTTTAAACCTACTAAACTTTAAACTTTAAACAATTTAGTCAAGACAAAATCAAAATACATACAAGAAATTATATTATTATATTTTTTTTTCTTACAAATTTATATTAAGAGGGGCTAATATCCTCAGATAGATTAAAGGTAAAAGTCATCGAGTGTACAATGCTTATCGATTTTTATCACTTGAGCAAAATAAGAAAAGGTAATTAAATTGTCTGCATAATTTTTTAATAATGTACGATTATTTAAAATATAAATAAAAGCAGGCTTTGAATTTTAAAAAATTCGATTGGCACTACTCACTGTCAACACATGGTTTACCATAACCTCAAATTTATACTGACTGCTAACATGCTTAACGATTGTTATCACTTCAACAAAATAGGAGGAGGTAATTAAATTACAGCATGAATGTGTTTTTTTAATACCGTACGATTATTTAAAATATAAATTAAAGTACGCTTTAAATTTTAAACTCGATTGGCACTAATGACTGTTAACACATGGTTTACAATAACCTCAAATTTATACTGACTGTCAACACATAGTTTACCATAACCTCAAATGTATACTGACTGACAACACATAGTTTACCATAACCACAAATTTATACTGACTGTCAATACATAGTTTATCATAAGCTCAAATGTATACTGACTGTTAACACAGTTTACAATAAGCTCAAATTTATACTGACTGTTAACACATAGTTTACCATAACCTCAAATTTATACTGACTGTTAATGCATAGTTTACTATAACCTGAAATGATTCCATCATTTAATTAGCATTCTTGGCAACCGCACAAAAAAAATGCCGCCTACTCTAATTTTTAATTTAAATAATCACACTTTTTTCGTACTTTGAGAAGATAATAGTCATCAAATTTCCTACGCTCTTAATGACTTTAAGTATTTTAAAATAAAGGTAATTAAATATTATTGGCAATCAGTAACTTTTGTTATTTTAAAGTAACTGCAATTAAATATAAAACGCACTTAATATTTTTTATCATTTTAAAGTGTCGGTAATTAAATATACTACACACTTTTATTATTATACAGTAATTAAATATAGTGCGCACTTTTATTATTATACTTCATGCTTTGTCTGGGAGTGGAAACGCTAGTTCGAACTGAATGCTTTAATAAGAACATTAAATGACTGAAAATGTTTTTAAAGATAATAATCTAGTTTTCAAAATGTTGCTTATTATTATTTGAAGTAAAACTGACATGGTAGCCACAATTTGAAATGTTAAATTTTTCCGACATTTCCCTGATTAAAGATATTTTTCCTGACGTTTCAATGTAACTTTCTTCTGTGGGAAACCCCTATTTTGTTAAACTGTTTTTATTGTTTTTGTCAATAGTTAAGTTACTGTTTACGTGTTTTATAATTTTTATGATGCCTGTTGATTTTGAGAAAAATTTAATAATATCATATGGCTTTTTTGTTAGTGTTTTGGTCAATTTGAATAAAATTCTATGATTCTATTTCCCGGTTTTAATGGTATTCAGTGAATTTTTTATTTACGTAATTTTTGGCCATTCGTCGATTTTATAATAAACCTCAATTTGAAGTTTTGGACGAGTAATTCCACTCCCAGGTTAAGCATGAAGTAAAATTTCGAGTTTAGAAAAGCCTGAAAATTTGGTTTGGTCGCGTAGCGCGAAGCGCGGAGCGACCAAACCAAATTTTCAGGCTTTTCTAAACTCGAAATTTTACTTCATGAGCCACGCGTATATAACATCGATTTGAAGTGAAGTTCAAAAACACACAAATAATCAGAGTTACACGAAATTAGATACTTAGTCTTAGTGGTAATAATAAATAAATAATTATGTTTTGAATATTTTTGTTAGAACATCTGGTAACGATATTTATATGTTAATGGTTGCAAAAAATAATAACAAAATATTTATTCTTAAAAAATTTGTATTCGTGATTCGAAAAAGCAGGATTCGAATCTTTGATTCGAATCATATTTATCTTTTACGAATCATTTATTCGAGTATTCGTGATTCGAATCATATTAGGTGATTAATCAGAGTTACACGAAATTAGATACTTAGTCTTAGTGTTAATAATAAATAAATAATTATGTTTTGAATATTTTTGTTAAAACATCTGGTAACGATATTTATATGTTAATGGTTGCAAAAGATAATAAAAAATTATTTATTCCTAAAAAATTTGTATTCGTGATTCGAAAAAACAGGATTCGAATCTTTGATTCGAATCATATTTATCATTTACGAATCTTTTATTCGAGTATTCGTGATTCGAATCATATTAGGTGATTCGGATTTGTGATTCAAATCCTTTTTACTAGGATTCGTCCCAGCTCTGGTAGGTATGTAATCAGTAATCAATATTTTAGAATTCATTAAAGTCAGCACCTTCCGACCAAAATTAACATCTAATCTTTAAATTATGATTCGAATCATATTTGTCTCTTATGAATCCTTTATTCGAGTATTCATGATTCGAATCATATTAGGTGATTCGGATTCGTGATTCGAATCCGTTTTACGAGGATTCGTCGCAGCTCTAGTAGGTATGTAATCAGTAATCAATATTTTAAAATTCATTAAAGTCAGCACCTTCCGACCAAAATTAACATTCAATCTTGAAATTAACAAGCAGACATTTTGTTATTCAAGCGATAAGACCAAATGAGTTTTCGAATAGAAAAGCTGTAAAATACGTCCGAGTGTTGTGCAAGGATCGATTTATTTTTTGCAGAATTTGTATTCAATCGTCGATCGCCGCAGAGAGAATTCTACACTCCAGAAATGCCTATGCGCGAAGTGTCCGCCGTGTTGGGAAATTTAATTAACTAATTGCACTGACCCACTCAGGAATGCTAAGCTATTTGCCAAGTCGACTTTTCTTCGCTTGCTTGTTTTATTTTTATTGGCCTATTGTGTCGTAATCTTTTCCGGTTGCACAAAAATTTATTCAACAAATATTCGACATATGCATTTTTTTGTATTACCAATAGCAATAAAAAAAATATATTTAATTGCTAAGTTTAACAGTAACTAAGTATTAAATATTTATTAAAGAAAAACAAAACAGTCGGATTTCTAGCATCGACGTAGTTAAGGAAAGACATCTCCCCTGTCTTTCCTTAACTACGTCGAGGCTAGAAATCCGACTGTTTTGTTTTTCTTTAATAAATATATATAACGTTCTTTACACTTTTACTTATTATACAATAGTAGTTAACGATCCAAGTGCGGGAAAACAATGTTCTCGCTTGAACGCCTTTTTGATCTCGAGCGACGACCTTAAAAATTGCGACCAGGACAAGCGCTCAAAGTTGGATGTTTGTGGAATAAATATTTTTTTGAAGTCGACTCGAATGTGACGTTTGTCGCCCTCTCTCGACAACCCGAATTTCCCGGTCTATCAGGCCGGGAAAATCCCCAAAAAGCACAGTAATAAATACGATCAGTTTAATGGATTATAAAATATCTACATCATTGTGTATTATTAGACAAGTTTTAGATATTTTTAATTTGGTTCTCATTAATCACTTGATAAAACATGTTTACAATATTGATAATTAAATAAAAGTCACTTGGTTTGTTTCACTACTATTTTTTTATTCTCTCCGACTAGTTTCGACTTATCGTCATTCTCATTCTCCTTGAGAATGACGATAAGTCGAAACTAGTCGGAGAGAATAAAAAAATAGTAGTGAAACAGACCAAGTGACTTTTATCTAATTTTAAAAGTGCGATTCTTTTCGCAATCTACAACAAGTTAGTCTTACAAAGACTATATCAAACACTCATTTAAACAACTACTTCCCGGGCTAATACCCCGACGGACATTGAATTATACAACAAGTGTTTGCTGTTACATACAGTAACCTAGTGCAAATGTAACAATTTGGGTCAAAGTATTTTATTAGCCCGGGAAGTAGTTGTTTAAATGAGTGTTTGATATAGTCTTTGTAAGACTAACTTGTTGTAGATTGCGAAAAGAATCGCACTTTTAATGTTTGAAGTATTCTGCAACCAAGAATTGGCAATTTCATTTATACTTTTATCTAATTATCAACAAGTTTTAGAGTAAATCTTTGGCATATTTTAGTCTCGTGCCCCTCCTTGGTCAAAATTCTGGCCACGCCCATGATCCCAGCATTAGTTTATACCACCACATTTTATTTAACAGATAATAACATGTTCAACAAATATTTACCAAACAATTTAAGTCAATTAAGAACATAAAAGTAGAATAAAAAAGAAAATTCTCACTCTTAACGACCGACGCACAAAAAATCTTCATCAATGCACTTGACTTTCTTGTCACGGTCGAGAGAAGAAGACAAACGCCGGAATTAATCTTCGACGTTTGTTCGCGGTCCATCGAAAGAGGAGGACCACTTTTACCCGAATTTCTTTTTTTACTTTGGGCAGGGCCTCTTACTTTCTTTCATCTTCCACGCGGTTTCTCGTTTGCATACAAGCCTGTGGGAAAAACTGAAAACGCGGGCTTTTCATCATTCTTCAGGCCGGCACGCTATCATACGGAGAAAGTGATAATAACTGGTAATGCTGGAAAATACACACGCATTTATGAAGGAAATCGAGATGATATATGAGTTGGTAATTAGTCGCGATTTCTGGTTGTTTGCGTTGAAAAAATAATTGCGGATTGTCATGCGATGGGTTTATCAGAATTTCTTGTTGGAAGAAAAGAACACTTATTTATTCTAGAAATTCAATCTTTACTTCAAATTATTACCCCTTGTAAAAATAAACATTGAGTTTACGTTATAGCAATATTGTATCTATATTTATATCTTGAAATTGTTAATCAATGTACACACAATATTGTCACAATGTAATTTGCGTTTATTGATACTACATTAATATTTATTATAAATATGATATTGTATAAATCCAATATAAAAGTAATTCAGTTTTCAATATTGTATCTACAATGAAAATCAATGATGCATATTTCTGTACGATATTGTGTCAATAATAAATATAATTGAATACTCAATAATGGATATTCAATTTCTGTACAGTATTGTATCAATAATAATTACTATTGATCCTTTAATATAGATATGTAATGCATGTACAATATTGTATCAATAATGAATACCATTGATCCTCTAATATAGATATATTATCCATGTTTTTTCAATAATGAGTACCATTGATCCATCAATATTAGTATATTAACGAGAGTGGTATGCAGCATATTACATATGAGCGGACATGTTGCCCCCGAGCCGCGCAGCGGCGAGTGCAGTATTCCGCAAGTATGTAATTGCCATACCACTCGAGAAACGTACAATACTTTACCTACGCCCTAACAAAATAAACAATGAGCATGAAAGAACAAATTATTTATAGTAATAATTTTTAATAGTACCATGACAATGATGAAAACTAAATTACTACTTGATCAATAATATACAGGGAATAAAGCTGTATATTTTCCGACATTCGTTGTTTTTAAAAAGAGTTCAATTTGAAGCTTTAAACGAGTGTTTTCCACTCCCAGACTAAGCATGAAGTAAAATTTCGAGTTTAGAAAAGCCCCTTGAAAATTTGTCGAGGGTCGCGCAGCGACCCGAGACAAATTTTCTGGGCTTTTCTAAACTCGAAATTTTACTTCATGCGCCACCCGTATAAAACACTGATTTCAAGTGAGGTTCAAATATACATACAGTTCACAATATTTTAGTGTTTTATACGCGTGGCGCATGAAGTAAAATTTCGAGTTTAGAAAAGCCCAGAAAATTTGTCTCGGGTCGCTGCGCGACCCTCGACAAATTTTCACGGGGCTTTTCTAGACTCGAAATTTTACTTCATGTTTAGTCTGGGAGTGAAAAACACTCGTATAAAGCTTCAAATTGAACTCTTAAAAAAAACAAACAACGAATAACTAAAGATTTAAAAAATAAGCTGAATTTGGAATACGTATACTTTAAAGAAAAACTCCCTGCACATCAAAGAAATGTCATTTAGCTGTACGGTAAACAATCAGCTGTTCAGCTGTCAGCACGTAATGTACTTGTCAAAGCTATTGCGTGCATGTGTACGTAATGTCAATCATACTTGTCAAGATGACAGTGTGGTATGATGCGGTTACTAGATAGGGCGTAGGTAAAGATATTTAATCCATGTACAATATTGTAGTAATCCATAAATCGCCATTAGTCGCCAGACCTCGCTTGAGAATATGTGAAGAAAAATGTAAATATTTTGTTATATTAATATTTTGTTAGTCATTTTGAAAAATATTTTAAAGTGTATTTCTATCTTCGCAATATTTTAGTGTTTAATACGCGTGGCGCATGAAGTAAAATTTCGAGTTTAGAAAAGCCTGAAAATTTGGTTTGGTCGCGTTTCAGGCTTTTATAAACTCGAAATTTTACTTCATGCTTAATCTGGGAGTGAAAACACTCGTTCGAAACTTCAAATTAATAGCTTTTATCCAATCGACGAATTTCTGAAAATTTACAGCGTATACCACCTACATTAAGAATATTTAAACAAAAATGTACAGTATAATATAAGTCATTCATAGAAATCATAAAAAGAAGTGCAGAATTTAACCTAAAATAAACTTTTAGAGTTAACTATAATTGCTCGGCCGTCAATGAGTTAAAATTATAAACACAATAACTTTCAGTCAACTTTCAACTTCTACAATTTCGCTTCGAATCTCCATCTAGCGGGAAAAATACATAGACATCTTGTCTTAAGTAATCAATTGTTTTTTTCTAAATATAATCTTTGAAAATTATAAAAATATAAAAAAATATTTTATGAATATAATGATAGCATTGACAAGTTAAATATTTTTTTTTCTTAAGTAATCAATTGTTTTTTTCTGAATATTATCTTTGAAAATTATAAAAATATTCGATGAACATAAAATTCTGCGAATTAAAATATTCTTCTTCTTGTTTAATAGCATTGGCAAATTAAATATTCATCTTTTACTCTCTTAAGAGAAAATGAATTGTTTTAATAATTTTTCACAATATTGTAAAATATCTAAAACGTTGCAATCATCAATTTTAAATTTAGAATAATTTGAATTTTTTTTGTATAATTCAATCAATAAAAGATTCTCACCTGTAATAAACAAATAAATTATTAAACTAGAGTTTGAAAAATGTCAAATCAAAGTTAGAAAGATCGTATCTATTACCTACAATAGGTACGATCTTTCTAACTTTGATTTGAAATTTTCGAAACTCTAGTTAAAGAATGTATTTTTTATTGTAGATGGAAAATTTAAATTGATTGAGTAATACAAACATTTTTAAAATTATTTTAAATTAATTGTTGATGTTTACAAACTTTTAGATTTTATGCAATGTTGTGAAAAATGTATCTAAATATCTAATTTTTTCTTAAGAAGGCTTAAGATAAATATTTAAATTTGCAAGGCTATTAAATAAGGAGGAGAAGAATATTAGAATTCTACCCTTAAATCTTTAATATTTGGTTAAAAAAAATTGAAAGAAATCGAGGAATTTATCAACCAACATCATATTTACAAAATGTATAAAACAAAAAAAATGTCCCAATTCAATATAAACTGAAATATCTCAAATTGTTCATATTCATCATTTATATTAGATTTAATATTTGAAATTACAATATTTTTTTTTGCAAAGAGTGCCTTGGAAACAATGATGTCATATCTGTTAATCAGTAACATCTTGACACCAGTTAATCATTGTTAGCACCCAAAATTAATTAATAACTGTCAATATTTTGTAATAATAATAATAAGTATCGATTATCACATAAAAGTTGCACAAACTAAATTTATTCTTCTTTTATTATTATTATTCCAAAACTTTTCACAAAAAAAGTAATCCTTGCATTTTTTCGCTACATCTCGGTAAATATTGATCACCATCACATCTAAGCGTTATATATTTTTAACTTTACTATAAATCAGTGGTTTACACACGTGGCGCATGAAGTAAAATTTTGAGTTTAGAAAAGCCCCGTGAAAATTTGTCTCGGGTCGCTGCGCGACCCTCGACAAATTTTCTACAAGGGGTTTTTCTAAACTCAAAATTTTACTTCATGCTCAGTCTGGGAGTGGAAGACACTTGTTACTTTAAAATACATCACAACTGTTAAATATGTATCGTCGGATGCCCGTCTTCAGGGGTGAATTATGGGTCGTAGGAGTTGTCAAATAAGTGAGTTACTCAACTGTTTCCAAGGCACTCTTTACAAAAAAAAAAACATAAGATACGAATTTTACATATAAAATGTACAATAAACTATAAGTGTGGTACATCATAATATTCAGAAAAAAATATTCTTCCATAAAATATGAAAATCCAAAATGGCGCCCATAAGAAAAACAAAAGTTGGCTATGGTCCCTGGGTAAATGTTATAGTTATCTTAAAATAAAATATGTTACTAGATTTCTCTTTAAAAAGTGCTTCTATAATGTCAAAGTTGTAAATGTCTGGATTCAATAGTTTTTGAATGAAAGAATAAAAACCAAAATTCAAAAAATCCGTTTTTTGACAATATCTTAAAAACAAAAGAAGATATTTTAAATTTGCTTTTAGATTTCTATTGGGCCCTAAAATACGTACCGACTCTCTATCTCTTCAAATAACCGAGATCCCCATGTTGAAATACGTGTACCCTGTATTAGTAAGTAGTAAACATTTGTAAAATATATTGACGTGAGGATCAAACAAGGATAATACATAAATAAATTGGTATAATTTGTAATTTACGTTAAATCAGTGTTTCATACGCCTGGCGCATGAAGTAAAATTTCGAGTTTAGAAAATCCAAACGTTCACCCTTTTCTAAACTCAAAGTTTTACTTTATGCTTAATCTGGGATTGGAAACACCGATAGAAGCTTCCAATTGAATGCTCTTATAAAATTTAAACTCAATTTACATAAAAAATCGTGATATGTATGCCTATAAGAAAAATTTCCTGTAAGTGGCCAAGCACAAATACAGCAAAAAATAGCTAATTGGAATATCAACAAAGAAACGACTGAAATTGATTAAAAAAAATTGAGAATGGAATAATCGTCAGAATAAAAGAAGAGTTTTGTGGATTTTTATAAATCGGCGAACTTGTAGAATTAATAAACAAATACTGAAATTTCATAAAAATAGTAAAAAGTAATCAAAATCAATTAAAAAACATTTTAAATTTTAAATTAAATCGTCAAAAGCTACAAGCATACAAATTTACCAATCAATAAAATTTATAAATATTGACAATTTTAACCAAAAATAAAAAAAGAAAATGTAATTATAATTTTTCTCGATGTTTGTAATTTTTCGTATAAATAGATCAAATTAAATTTATTTAATTATTTACGAGATCCATTTGCAATATATATATATATACAGGGAGTTTTATGTAACACCGAACATTTTCATAACGAGAATTTTGTAAGTATACGTAAGCATACGTTGTGCGTGCTCCGACGCTCGGTTTATTAAAATATTTAAAGCTATAAACGAGTGCTTTCCACTCCCAGGCTAAGCATGAAGTAAAATTTCGAGTTTAGAAAAGTCTGAAAATTTGGTTTGGTCGCGTAGCGCGAAGCGCGGAGCGGCCAAACCAAATTTTCAGGCTTTTCTAAACTCGAAATTTTACTTCATGCGCCACCGGTACCAAACACTGATGCAATGTAAAGTTTAGCGGTGTGTTTTAAACTTCGTAGTATGTCAGTGTTTTGTACCGGTGGCGCATGAAGTAAAATTTCGAGTTTAGAAAAGCCTGAAAATTTGGTTTGGCCGCTCCGCGCTTCGCGCTACGCGACCAAACCAAATTTTCAGGCTTTTCTAAACTCGAAATTTTACTTCATGCTTAGTCTGGGAGTGGAATACACTCATTTCAAGTTTCAAATTGAACTCTGTTAAAAAACAACGAGTATCTAAAGATTTACTGCATATGCCCTGAAATTGGAACATGTACACTTGAAAGAAAAACTCCCTGTATGTACAAGTTGAGGCATTAATTGCGATTGATTGGCTACAATTTTAATTGGCCATATAGGCAACTCAATTTTCACGCAACTTAAAAATTAAAGGTGTCAAATTGTATTGGATACAAATGTTCGGTGTTACATAAAACTCTCTGTATATACAATTGTATTGAAAATAGGTATTAGAATTAAATAAATATATTAAAAACAGTATAGAAATGTTGAAATCAATAAAGTAAAAAGATAAATGCTGGGAATTTGTCTTTTAATAATAATAAAAATAATAAAAAGAACAACAATTTATTAACGGATATATCCTCTTTACAATAGTAATACAATATTATTACAAAAAATATAATAAAAAAGTATACATTTAGGTATACATTTTGATGCACATTTTTAGACACTAGTTTTATTAAACACGTTCATTTTGAAGCCTCTTACGAGTGTTTCCAATCCTACATTAAGCATGAAGTAAAATTTCGAGTTTAGAAAAGCCTGAAAATTTGGTTTGGTCGCGTAGCGCGAAGCGCGGAGCGGCCAAACCAAATTTTCAGGCTTTTCTAAACTCGAAATTTTACTTCATGTGCCACGCGTATAAAACACTGATTTAAAGTGAAGTTAAAAATATATTGGTAAGGTTTAGTTACATGTTCATTAATTTTACAAATGTTTATTTGGAATATGTGAAAGTACCTATACATAAAAGAAAAAAAACGCGGTATTTCGATATTTAACAAAAACCACAAATTGGAAATAATTATATCAAAATACGACAAATTGAAAAAAATGTAAACATTTTCCAAATGTAAACATTTTCAAAGTGGAATTTATCCTAAATTTTAAAACTGTTTTTGAAACATAATCGTTCTTGACTAATGTTAAATGTTACTGAATTTAGTATGTCATACCAGATTACCAACTTTGAAAGCATTTAAATTAAGTTAGTTTATTTTTTATTAATTGGATAATTTAGTATGTCATACCAGATTACCAACTTTGAAAGCATTTAAATTAATTAAGTTTATTTTTTATTAATTGGATTTCGAATTTAGTTTTTATACCACTAGTACGTTCATAAGGTTTACCCAATTTAAAAAAACATGAAACCATTTTGTGCCCTGGGGATATGTATACTTAAAAGAAAAACTTTCTGTATGTAAATAAATGTCTTATACAAACACCGTTTACAGTAACTGTATGTTTTTGGGTTTACGTGAAGTGATTATTACACATAAAAAAGACTGTTATTCCTTACTTCACTTTTTATTTGTATCGTTAGATGTACATTTCGAGACACAAAGTGCTTGTGAGTTTGTTATTAATAATTAGTACCTTCCCACTAAGCAAAAAACAAACAAATAACGTTTTATTAGCATTGTAGCAACATTAAACATTATTTTAATGTTGATGAAACATTATTTAAATGTGTTTGTTCAGTAGATTGTGTCTTGAAATGTACATCTAACGATACAAATGAAAAGTGAAGTAAGGAATAAGATTGGGGTTCATTTTTCCCCTAAAATTTTTCCCCCGGCAAATTTTCTCCTTATATTTTTCCCCCGAATTAATATTCCCCCAAATTAATATTCCCTTAATCTAATTTTCCCCCAAATGAATAATAACGCAACAATCAAATTAATTAAGTTATATTACAAAATTTATAAAGTTATATTACAACCAATATTTCGTAAATAATCTAAAAGTTTGTCTTCCTCCCTGTAATCATCATATTTCGCGACTATGTTTTTGATTCGACGTTAAATCCTTCTCTGGTCATGCGATTTGGCTCTTCTAATGGGCTGTCCTAGCGAGAGTTGTCGCATCATGGTCATGACAAGTGTTTGTACTCCATGATTAAGCATGATGTAAAATTTTGAGTTTAAAAATGTCTGAAAATTTGGATTTGTCGGAGCAAGCGAAGCGAAGCCCGGCTAATCCAAATTTTTAGGCTTTTCTAAACTCGAAATTTTACATCATGCACTAGACGTAGAAAACACTGATTTAAAGTTAAAAATTTAGTGATTGTAATATTTATATTTGAGTATTCGAATATTTGAATTATTTATATTTATACAAAATATCATATTTTTCAAATATTAATAAAAATAGAAACAAAATAGTTCTACTTAGCTCAAACATATTCTACGCAACTGATATTTAAGCTATAACTTTTCTACTTCAAATTGAGACTAATTAACATCAAATTCTGATAAAACAATTTCCCATTGGAACTTAAAACATTACTGTCAATTAAAACACAATCGAATTAGGAATACGCAATTTAACATTTTTAGTTTCTTGTTATTTAGTCTGGGGAGTTTTAGGTGAAACACCCTTTATATTCCTTAAATATTTAAAAAAAAATCCTTTGAGTTTGGCTTATATAACATTTGCTACAATCATTGCACGCAATTGAATACATTTCTGAGTCTAAGATTCATCTTATGATATTATTTTCATAAGAAGATGAATCTTAGACTCAGAAATGTATTCAATTGCGTGCAATGATTGTAGCAAATGTTATATAAGCCAAACTCAAAGGATTTTTTTTTAAATATTTAAGGAATATAAAATTTGAGGGGAAAATTAATAGCGCGGGGAAAAATAACCTAGGGGAAAAATGACCCCCAACGAAGTAATAACAGTCACTTTTAACCGTTTACAGTGTTTTTATCATAAATTTATCATCCTTTACTCGTTAGCAGATTTTGTTTCTTATTACCCTAAGACTACTTTCAACGAGCTCTTATTTATCCAATCCCCTGCACCCTTTTTTTTAATAGAACAAATCACCGTTTATGTCACATAACTGTCGCACAACGAAATCAATCTCTTACCGCTCTTACCTATTTCCCATTGCGTACCTCGTGTCGAAAAATCCATCTCAGGAATGTTAATCGCTGACAAAGAAAACCGGTGTCCAGCCTCGTGAGCGTCGAACGGGCCCGAGCGCTCTCAGTCGGTCGACCGAGTGCGCTCGTTTCGCCAGTACGCAATCAAACGCGCTCACGTCACTTTCTGTCTTAGTCTTAACCAACCACAACGTACAGTAGCAAGTGCGCGAAAACATAAATGTGCTCAAGTGTGATTAATTACGATAACAACAACAACAAAAAAAAAAACGTGTGTGTTTGAGAGATACAGAAGGGATTAATCTGATTTTTCTTCGAGGAGAATCATGCGGATCCGGTTGATTTGCCCACTTGCTGAGAGCGATCGTGTGTCGTCGTTTTGATCAATCAAGGTAAAAAAAATGCGTGGACTTGGTTTTACTGTTGTTTTTTTTTTGATTGGATATAATTTAAAAATTAGAGATTTCCCAGAATTTACATTATGCTAGAATCTAATTTACATGTGTTATTAATTCAATATAGTTCTTGATTATTAAAATTCCTAGTATTATTGTTATGATGCGTAGAAAATAAAACAGTATGTGTTTAAAATATGCGAAAACAAAAACTTTGGTCAGTGTTATATAAAAAATCCAGAAATTTGTGTAAATTAACAAACTTTATATTTTTTAAAATTTATGTAAACATTAAAAATTAGCGTTAAAGATCTAGAACTCTACGAATTAGGTTAATTTATAAAGGAAACGTAAACAATCTTAAGTTTTTTTAAGTTTTGGGATTTTTTTTTCTATGGTAAATGATTTTATTATCTAAAATTATTTGCGAACTGAAGATTTCCTAGAATTTACTTATTTTAATACAATATAATTCTTGATTATTTAAATTCTTAGTGTTATTGTTAATGAAGCGTTAAAAATAAAAAAGTGCGTGTTCAAATTTTGTGAAAACAGGAAATTTGTTGGTCGCGAAGCGCGGAGCGGCCAAATCAAATTTTCAGGCTTTTCTAAACGCGAAATTTTACTTCATGTGCCACGCGTATTAAACACTGAAAGCGCTGAAATATTGTGAACGAGTAAACTTCGCTTGAAATCAGTGTCTTATATGCGTGGCGCATGAAGTAAAATTTCGAGTTTAGAAAAGCCTGAAAATTTGATTTGGCCGCTCCGCGCTTCGCGACCAACAAATTTCCTGTTTTCACAAAATTTGAACACGCACTTTTTTATTTTTAACGCTTCATTAACAATAACACTAAGAATTTAAATAATCAAGAATTATTGTAAATTTTATTATCTTAAATTATTTGCGAACTGAAGATTTCCTAGAATTTACTTATTTTAATACAAAATAATTCTTGATTATTTAAATTCTTAGTGTTATTGTTTGTTAATAAAGCGTTAAAAATAAAAAAGTGCGTGTTAAAATTTTGTGAAAACAGGAAATTTGTTGGTCGGGAAGCGCGGAGCGGCGAAATCAAATTTTCAGGCTTTTCTAAACTCGAAATTTTACTTCATGTGCCACGCGTATTAAACACTGAAAGCACTGAAATACATATTGTGAACGAGTTAACTTCGCTTGAAATCAGTGTCTTATACGCGTGGCGCATGAAGTAAAATTTCGAGTTTAGAAAAGCCTGAAAATTTGGTTTGGTCGCTTCGCGCTACGCGACCAAACCAAATTTTCAGGCTTTTCTAAACTCGAAATTTTACTTCATGCTTAGTCTGGGAGTGGAAAACACTCGTTTTAAGCTTTAAATTAAACTCTTTGTATACCTAATAGAAAACTCTCTGTATGTATACTAGTTGTTAGGCTTTTCTAAACTTGAAATTTTACTTTATGCGCCACGCGTATTAAACACTGAAAGCACACACAATATTTCAGTAAAAAGTAAAAAATCCCAAGTTTTGGGAATTATCTTTCTATGGTAAATAATTTTATTATCTGAAATTATTTGCGAACTGAAGATTTCCTAGAATTTATATCATGCCAGAAATTAATTTACATGTGTTTTTATTACAATATAATTCTTGATTATTTAAATTCCCAGTGTTATTGTTAATGAAGCGTTAAAAGTAAAAAAGTGCGTGTTCAAATTTTGTGAAAACAGGAAATTTGTTGGTCGCGAAGCGCGGAGCGGCCAAATCAAATTATCAGGCTTTTCTAAACTCGAAATTTTACTTCATGTGCCACGCGTTCTAAACACTGATAGCGCTGAAATATTGTGAACGAGTAAACTTTGCTTGAAATCAGTGTCTTATACGCGTGGCGCATGAAGTAAAATTTCGAGTTTAGAAAAGCCTGAAAATTTGGTTTGGTCGCTCCGCGCTTCGCGCTACGCGACCAAACCAAATTTTCAGGCTTTTCTAAACTCGAAATTTTACTTCATGCTTAGTCTGGGAGTGGAAAACACTCATTTTAAGCTTGAAATTAAACTCTTTGTATACCTAATAGAAAACTCTCTGTATGTATACTAATTGTTAGGCTTTTGTAAACTTGAAATTTTACTTTATGCGCCACGCGTATTAAACACTGAAAGCACACACAATATTTCAGTGAAAAGTAAAAAATCCCAAGTTTTGGGAATTATTTTTCTATGGTAAATGATTTTATTATCTGAAATTATTTGCGAACTGAAGAATTTTTTTTAAGTTTTGGGAATTATTTTTCTATGGTAAATGATTTTATTATCTAAAATTATTTGCGAACTGAAGAATTTTTTTAAGTTTTGGGAATTATTTTTCTATGGTAAATGATTTTATTATCTGAAATTATTTGCGAACTCCCAGATTTTTTTTTACATCATTCCAGAAATTAATTTACATGTGTTTTTAATACAATATAATTCTTGATTATTTAAATTCTTAGTGTTATTGTTAAAGAAGCGTTAAAAATAGAAAAGTGCGTGTTCAAATTTTGTGAAAACAGGAAATTTGGTCAGTGTTATACAAAAAATCTAATTGTCCACACATTTGTGGAAATTGACGAACTGTATACTTTTTTGTATAATTACGCGAACATTAAAAATTGGAGCCAAAGATCTAGAACTCTACAAATTAAATTTAAAAAAGTTTATTTTTAATGACAAAGGGTGAAATCACAGAGTTTTTCAGGCATCTTAGTTTAAATTGGTTTTTTCAAGAATTGTGTTTAGAAGTTTAATGATTTGAATTCATTAATTTTTTTTTTCTTGAATAATTTTCTCACTTATCACTTGGTGAAACATTTTTAAAATATTGATAATGACGGTTTAAATTAAATAACACTTGGTTTGTTTCACAATTTTTTTTTTTTACTTTACTATTTACTCGACTAGTTTCGCGTTTTACAGCATTATCAGGAGTGCTGTAAAACGCGATAATGCTGTAAAACGCTAAACTAGTCGAGTAAATAGTAAAGTAAAAAATTGTTAAACAAACCAAGCGTAATTTAATTTAAACCTTCGTTATCAAATTCATTAAATTCATTTTTTATGAAAAACTTAAGGAATGTCGATTTTTTGCATGAAATGTCAGAAATGTTAGTTTGTTTACAATATACACGTCTTTTATTGTTTATTGTAGTGTTTTATTTTATTCTATAAAATGCGTTTTTCTAGTCCTTGATTAAGCATGAAGTAAATATTTCAGGATTTTCTAAAATCGTAATATAGAAAAGCTTCTCTACGCTTCGCGCTACGCGACCAAACCAAATTTTCAGGCTTTTCTAAACTCGAAATTTTACTTCATGCTTAGTCTGGGAGTGGAAAACACTCGTTTTAAGCTTGAAATTGAACTCTTTGTATACCTAATAGAAAACTCTCTGTATGTATACTAGTTGTTAGGCTTTTCTAAACTTGAAATTTTACTTTATGCGCCACGCGTATTAATCACTGAAAGCGCACACAATATTTCAGTGAAAAGTAAAAAATCCCAAGTTTTTTTTAAGTTTTGGGAATTATTTTTCTATGGTAAATGATTTTATTATCTGAAATAATCAAGAATTATTGTAAATTTTATTATCTTAAATTATTTGCGAACTGAAGATTTCCTAGAATTTACTTATTTTAATACAAAATAATTCTTGATTATTTAAATTCTTAGTGTTATTGTTAATAAAGCGTTAAAAATAAAAAAGTGCGTGTTAAAATTTTGTGAAAACAGGAAATTTGTTGGTCGGGAAGCGCGGAGCGGCGAAATCAAATTTTCAGGCTTTTCTAAACTCGAAATTTTACTTCATGTGCCACGCGTATTAAACACTGAAAGCACTGAAATACATATTGTGAACGAGTTAACTTCGCTTGAAATCAGTGTCTTATACGCGTGGCGCATGAAGTAAAATTTCGAGTTTAGAAAAGCCTGAAAATTTGGTTTGGTCGCTCCGCGCTTCGCGCTACGCAACCAAACCAAATTTTCAGGCTTTTCTAAACTCGAAATGTTACTTCATGCTTAGTCTGGGAGTGGAAAACACTCGTTTTAAGCTTTAAATTGAACTCTTTGTATACCTAATAGAAAACTCTCTGTATGTATACTAGTTGTTAGGCTTTTCTAAACTTGAAATTTTACTTTATGCGCCACGCGTATTAAACACTGAAAGCGCACACAATATTTCAGTGAAAAGTAAAAAATCCCAAGTTTTTTTTAAGTTTTGGGAATTATTTTTCTATGGTAAATGATTTTATTATCTGAAATTATTTGCGAACTTCCAGAATTTACATCATGCCAGAAATTTATTTACATGTGTTTTTAATAGAATATAATTCTTGATTATTTAAATTCTGTGTTATTGTTAATGAAAGATTAAAAATAAAAAAGTGCGTGTTCAAATTTTGTGAAAACAGGAAATTTGCTCATTGTTATAAAAAATATCTAATTGTCCACACATTTGTGGAAATTGACGAACTGTATATTTTTTTGTATAATTACGTGAACATTAAAAATTGAAGCCAAAGATCTAGAACTACAAATTAAATTTAAAAAAGTTTATTTTTTATAGCAAAGGATGAAATCACAGAGTTTTCCAGGCATCTTAATTTAAATTGGTTCTTTCAAGAATTTGTTTCTAAGTTTAATGATTTAAATTCTTTAAATTCATTTTTTATGAAAAACTTAAGGAATGTCGATTTTTTGCATAAAATGTTAGAAATGTTAGTTTGTTTACAATATACACATCTTTTATAGTTTATTGTGGTGTTTTATTTTATTCTATAAAATGCGTTTTTCTAGTCCTTGATTAAGCATAAAGTAAATATTTCAGGATTTTTTAAAATCGTAAAATAGAAGAGCTCCTTTAATCCGAACTCCAATAACCCGGATTCTCCAGTAATCCGGACAAAATTAAAATATTGATTATTTACATATTGCATTCTAAAATCCCGATTACCTATCACAGAGTTTTCCAGGCATCTTAATTTAAATTGGTTCTTTCAAGAATTTGTTTCTAAGTTTAATGATTTAAATTCTTTAAATTCGTTTTTATGAAAAACTTAAGGAATGTCGATTTTTTGCATAAAATGTCGGAAATGTTAGTTTGTTTACAATATACACATCTTTTATAGTTTATTGTGGTGTTTTATTTTATTCTATAAAATGCGTTTTTCTAGTCCTTGTTTAAGCATAAAGTAAATACTTCAGGATTTTTTAAAATCGTAAAATAGAAGAGCTCCTTTAATCCGAACTCCAATAACCCGGATTCTCTAGTAATCCGGACAAAATTAAAATATTGGTTATTTACATATTGCATTCCAAAATCCCGATTACCTATGATTTCGTAATCCGGATCATACGTTGCGCGGTTCGCCATTTATTTATTTTTGTGACTTTCAAAAAGGTTTCGATAATCCGGATGTTGCACTAATTCGGATTGTTTTTGTATTGATCCGGATTAGCGGAGTTTTACTATATTTACTTTATGCGCCAGGCCTAATACACAGATTTGGTGTGAAGTTTAAAATATTCAGATGGATATTTTCTTTTTTCACTATTTCAACGAGAATATTGACAACAATTAAAAACGTAACCAATAATATCGTATGATCAATTAAAAAAAAAACCTCTAGAGTGCCATGATTTAATCTGTTTTTAAATATAGGTTGGCTACACGCTTTAGGAATTGACATATGAAACGTCAGACATAATAATTATAATATATAATTTCAGAGTTGACAACCTACAAAATTTTTCATGGCACTCTAGAGGTTTTTTTTTTCATTGAACATATGATATAAGTGTACATAAATTAACTACATGCGAAAATCACAAAAATCTAAAAATTACTGTGCTAGTAAAATTTAAAAAAAACGAAATGAAAAACATACAAATCGCAAAATATAAAAGAAAAAACAACTAAAATAGACGAATTAACATCAAAGTCAAACTATTCGCACACAAATCGT
Source organism: Philonthus cognatus (assembly GCA_932526585.2). Classification (NCBI taxonomy): domain Eukaryota; kingdom Metazoa; phylum Arthropoda; class Insecta; order Coleoptera; family Staphylinidae; genus Philonthus; species Philonthus cognatus. Next base: position 34,303,107 of record OW052247.1, read on the forward strand.
GAAAATTAATTAAAAAATTAAAAATTGGTTGATTTATTTACACAAACAATACTAATAAAACGGAATCGTCAAAAAAATTAGAAATCAATTATAAAATCTTATAAATTATCGAAAAAATATTTGTAATGTTAGTTGATTATTATGGCTTCCTAAGGTTTACTGAAAAACAATGAAAAACTTATTTTTTTCAATTGGAACTCTGTAGATATATTACATATTTAATTTGTGATTGTAAAGCTTTAAAGCTGAGTTGGCTTTTCATCGTAAACGTGCACATCTAAGAAGTATATTTTGAATTTTACAACATTTCATTGTTTAATACGCCTGGCGCATGGAGTAAAATTTCGAGTTTAGAAAAGCCTGAAAATTTGGATTTGCAGGGGCGCGACTCGCTTCGCTCGCGCGCCCCGGCAAATGCAAATTTTCAGGCTTTTCTAAACTTGAAATTTTACTTAATGCTTAGTTGAGGAGTGAAAACACTGGTTAGTTTTTTTTTTTAAATTAAAGTTAAAAACATTTTCGTGGTGTTTCTTACAGTAGGAATTCAGAATTGTTTGGTACTTTCTTTTAAATTTTATTTAAGCGTCTGATTTTGTTAAAAAACATTTTCGTGGTGTTTCTTGCAGTAGGAATTCAGAATTGTTTAGTACTTACTTTTAAATTTTATTTAAGCGTCTGATTTTTTGCTGATTCTTTAATTTGAAAATATTGTTTCACTTATGAAAGAAAAAAAATTGCCAGGAATGTTCGTAAAGTTATGAAAATCTGCTAATTAATATTTTGATTTACAAATAATTCTGTGTTAAATTTGTATTGAATTATTGTTTCTTATGTACAGGAGCATTCCTAAAATATTTGCAAGATTATCTATGAATTAATGATTCACCTGATTTTCTGAACCGATAAAAAGTAAGCCATAAATGGTAGTAACCCTAGTAGTTTATTTATGATTAACCCATTTATAGCCGAGCAATTATAGAGTTAACTCTAAACGTTGATGTTAGGTAAAATTCTGCACTTCTTTTCATGATTTCTATGACTGACTTATTGTATTACATAGCAGAGCTGGGACGAATCCTCGTAAAGAGGATTCGAATCACTAATCCGAATCACCTAATATGATTCGAATCACGAATACTCGAACAAAGGATTCGTAAGAGATAAATATGATTCGAATCAAAGATTCGAATCCTGTTTCTTTGAATCACGAATACAAATCCTTTGAGAATAAATTTGATTTTATTATTTTTTTGCAACCATTAATATATAAATATCGTTACTAGTTGTTTTAACCAAAATATTCAAAACCTAATTATTTATTATTGACACTGAACATCGTTGATAACAGACTAAATATCTGATTCTCTGTTACTCTGATTAAAGATGTATTAGTGTGTTTCTAAACTTCACTTTCAATCAGTGGTTTGTACGCGTGGCGCATGAAGTAAAATTTCGAGTTTAGAAAAGCCCGAAAATTTGTCTCGGGTCGCTGCGCGACCCTCGACAAATTTTCACAGGGCTTTTCTAAACTCGAAATTTGACTTCATGCTTAGCCTGGGAGTGGAAACACTCGTTTAAAACTTCAAATTGAACTCTATTATAAAATCGACGAATGCCTTAAAGCTACGTAAATAATAAATTCACTGAATATCATTAAAACCGAGAAAGTCAGAGAAAAGTCATGGAATTATATTTAAATTGACCAAAACACTATCAAAAAGCCGTACGATTTTATTAAATTTATAAAATTAACTCAAATAATAACAAATATAATGAAAACAATTTAACAAAATGGGGGTTTCTCACAGAAGAAAGTTATATTAAAATGCCAGGCAAAAAATTGAATCAGGGAAATATCGGAAAATTTTAACATTTCAGATTGTGGATATCATGTCAGTCTTACTTTAAATAATATTAAACAAAATTTTGAAAACTAGATTACTATCTTTAAAAACATTTTCAGTCATTTAATAATCTTATCAAAGCATTCAGTTTAAAGTTTTGAATGAGTGTTTCCACTCTCAGACTAAGCATGAAGTAAAATTTCGAGTTTAGAAAAGCCCTGTGAAAATTTGTCTCGGGTCGCGCAGCGACCCGAGACAAATTTTCTGGGCTTTTCTAAACTCGAAATTTTACTTCATGCGCCACGCGTATAAAACAGTGATTTAACGAGAAATTTCAAAACACGCAAAAGACATTTTTCATGTTAATCCTGACAATTAATTCGAATTATTTTTGACGATTCAAATCCTTTTGTAAGTATTCGAATCATTTTATAAATATTCGAATCCTTTTATAAATATTCGAATCCTTTTATAAATATTCGAATCCTTTTATAAATATTCAAATCGTTTTATAAGGATTCGAATTACCCACATTTGGATTCGAATACGAATCCTTTTAAAATAATGTAACGAATCCGGATCACGAATCCTGTTGAACTAAAGTATTCGAATGCCTCTTTTGAATCCTCTAAAAGGATTAGAATCCAGGATTCGAATCCTGCCTAGCTCTGTTACATACTGTACAGGGTGGTGCATTTTGGAGGTGCCACATATGTGAAAGTGTTTTATTTGAAGAAATATTGCGAAACCGTTTTCGTTAGCCAGGGCAATTTTTTGTGTTTTAGTCAATGGTGAAAAGAAAATTGATCTATCTCTAACCGTTTCGCCTTATAACCGGAAGTTTATAAAATGTCATTTTTATGAAGTTACTCTAACTCCTTTGTTTTAAAAGTTTAACCAAACTGTAAAATCTTTCTTATGGCAACTTTTTACGCCCATTAAAATGAAGTACGTGTTTTAATTCAAGTACGTTTCGTTTTTGTTTTCCTACACCAAATTCACTTTTTTCTTGTATAAATATTCGAATCCTTTTATAAATATTCGAATCGTTTTATAAGGATTCGAATTACCCACATTTGGATTCGAATACGAATCCTTTTAAAATAATGTAACGAATCCGGATCACGAATCCTGTTGAACTATAGTATTCGAATGCCTCTTTTGAATCCTCTAAAAGGATTCGAATCCAGGATTCGAATCCTGCCCAGCTCTGTTACATACTGTACAGGGTGGTGCATTTTGGAGGTGCCACATATGTGAAAGTGTTTTATTTGAAGAAATATTGCAAAACCGTTTTCGTTAGCCAGGGTAATTTTTTTGTGTTTTAGTCAATGGTGAAAAGAAAATTGATCTATCTCTAACCGTTTCCGCCTTATAACCGGAAGTTTATAAAATGTCATTTTTATGAAGTTACTCTAACTCCTTTGTTTTAAAAGTTTAACCAAACTGTAAAAACTTTCATATGACAACTTTTTACGCCCATTAAAATGACGTACGTGTTTTATTTCCAGTACGTTTCGTTTTTGTTTTCCTACACCAAATTCACTTTTTTCTTATGGGCGCATATGGAGATATGCATATCATTAAACAGCATTTTTGATGCCGATTTCAACGATGTGCCACTTGTGTACCTTTGTGTAAAAATATTTTTTGTAATATACGACAAGCAAAGTAGCAAAGTATATCACATCGATGGTAGTGATATTTTCAAACAAATTGCAAGCATCACCTAGTAAGAAAATTGTTTACGGGTTTTCATGGCAACTTTGTCAATGACTTTTTTTTGACAAAAGTAGGCACATCATTGAAAATCTGGGTTATAAATGCTGTTTAATGCTGTGCATATCTTCATATGCGCCCATAAGAAAAATGTGATTTTGATATAAGACAACAAAAACGAAACGTCCGTGAAATACAACAGGTACGTCATTTTAATTTACGCAAACAGTTGCCATAAAATAGTTTTAACAATTTGTTTATAACTTTAAAAACAACTGACTTACAGTAACTTAAAAATAGCATTTTATCAACTTCCGGTTATAGAGCGGAAACGGTTAGAGATTGATCAATTTTCTTTTCACCATTGAGTGAAACACGAAAAAGTGACTCTGGCTCGCGAAAATGATATTTCAATATCTCTTCAAATAAAAAAGTTTTCCATATGTGGCACCTTCAAAATGCATCGCCCTGTACATATTTCTGCTAATTATACATATTTCTGCTAAATATACATATTTCTGCTAAATATACATACATTTACAGCGATTCGTCGATTTTATAAAAGCATTCAATTTAAAGTTTCGAGCAAAAGTTTCCACTCCCAGATTAAGCATGAAGTAAATTTTCAGGCTTTTCTAAACTCGAAATTTTACTTCATGCGCCACGCGTATAAAACACTGAAATATTGTGAAGTTAGAAAAACACTGAGAAATGATTGGTTAAAATTTGGAAGCATTTACTTACTTGTTAATTTCATCTACATTATCAGCGTTAGCAAAAAATACTCTAAATTTGCTTCGCAAATTACTGCGAAGTTAATTTATTATGAATAACTATGCTAACGATTCGATAACATTTTACGTACTTTTTTTTAAATATAACAAATGTATTTTTGTTTGCTTCAACCTGTTATTACCATTAATATAAATTACTTAAATTAAATTGAGTAGCTTTATTCTTTGTCTATCTGTTGTAGTAATTTGAGTAATTAATTTTGCTCTATACATGTATACAGGGTGATTCATTAGCCTCTTTTCAAACTTTGGCACTGAAAAGTAGATTCAATTTCACGAAGAAATGTTCATATAAATAAATGCAGATTCTATCTTTCCTTGTTTAGAAGTTATAGCGCTTTGAAAAGATTGTTTCTTGAAACACTAATAGGTAATCATGATGAAATAAAAACATTTATTGTAATAAACAGAAAATAAAATTTACCTGCAGTAAATGCTAAAAAATTAGTCCCTTCTCCTGAATACATAACTGGCAACGACGAATTAAACTCTCTTGCACGCGTAATAAATGTATGTTTTTTGATATGAGTTTCAACATCTTTAATTATTCCTCTGCAATAACTAATTGTAATAGTTTATTTCCACCATCATCTATTTCGATATTCTTTCGCTGCATTACGGGATTTTCCATTACAGAATCCTTTATGTATTGTATTATCAATATGTATTATCAATGTCAGTATATTCTTTATTGGTAAATGAATTTATTATTATGTTTATTATTTTTTTTGTATAAAAAATTGAATGTCTTACATTTGTGAAAAAGGCAGGGTTGTTATGTTTAAAACAGTGTTTTTAACATGTTTAAAAACAGTCGTCGTGTTTTAAACGGTTTTGTTTTAAATCTTAAATTTGTTTAAAACATGTTTTAAACTTAAAATTTGTTTTAAACGTTTTTTTCTTATTATTTTAAATTTGCAAAATTATATTTTATACCACTTCATTAAGATTTTTTGTTTACATTTTTAAATATATATATATAGTACATCTTTCTTCAGACAACAATTACAATTAGATTTATAACACTTTTATGTACATATAAATAAATAGTTAGTCTGTCTGGGCTATCGACCAACGGTCTTTCTGCCCCATTTTTAAATTTGAGTTAAATTATTGAAGATATTTCAAATTACATTATTAAACATAACATTTTATGACAAGAAAATGTCAAATATGTGTGCATAAATGTGACTTTTAAATAAGGGGAATTTTTCTTTCAGGTATAAATTTGCATACACTGTAAAAGCGGAGCGGCCAATCCAAATTAGGCTTTTCTAAACTCGAAATTTTACTTCATGCGCCACACGCATAAAACACTGAAATAACGCAAAGTTTAAAATATACGGCTTTAGTAATCCAATATGTAGATGTGAATAAAACGTCAGTTAATTTTTTTTTACCTACAGTAAATGTTAAAAAATGAGTCCCTTCTCCTGAATAAGGGCAAGGACTCTTCTGCACTCGTAATAAATGTATGTTTTTTTTTATATGAGTTTCAGCATCTTTAATTAATCCTCTGCAATAACTAATTGTAATAACACAATAAAACACTTGTAACTTTGTTTGTATAACACAATTTATTTTTATGTGACTGCAGTTTCGGCAAATTCAGCTTGCCATTATCAAACATGAAGTGTCACTTCATGTTTGATAATGGCAAGCTGAATTTGCCGGAACTGCAGTCACATAAAAATAAATTGTGTTATACAAACAAAGTTACAAGTGTTTTATTGTGTTAAATTAACATGTATAACGAAGTAGAAGCCTCCACAATTCAAAATATAATTGTAATAATTTATTTCCACCATCATCTATGAATTCATCATCTATGCTGCATTACGGGATTTTCCATTACAATATCCATACACAAAATCAATGTCAGTATATTCTTTATTAGTAAATTGATTTATTATTATGTTTATTTTTTTTGTATAAAAAATTGAATGTCTTACATTTGTGAAAAAGGCAAGGTTGTTATGTTTAAAACACTTTGTTTTAAAACAGTGTTTTAAACATGTTTCAAAACAGCCGTCGTGTTTTAAATGGTTTTGTTTTAAATCTTAAATTTGTTTAAAACGTTTTTTTTTATTATTTTAAATTTGCAAAATTATATTTTATACCACTTCATTAATATTTTTTTTTACATTTTTAAATATATATATAGTACATCTTTATTCAGACAACAATTACAATTAGATTTATAACACTTTTATGTACATATAAATAAATAGTTAGTCTGTCTGGGCTATCGACCAACGGTCTTTCTGCCCCATTTTTAAATTTGAGTTAAATTATTGAAGATATTTCAAATTACATTATTAAACATAACATTTTATGACAAGAAAATGTCAAATATGTGTGCATAAATGTGGCTTTTAAATAAGGGGAAATTTTCTTTCAGGTATAAATTTGCATACACTGTAAATTTTACGACTGTCTTTGTTTTTGAAAAGATTTTAATTTGAATGTTTTGAAGAGGGTTTTCCACTCCCAGACTAAGCATGAAGTAAAATTTCGAGTTTAGAAAAGCCTGAAAATTTGGATTGGCCGCGTAGCGAAGCGGAGCGGCCAATCCAAATTAGGCTTTTCTAAACTCGAAATTTTACTTCATGCGCCACACGCATAAAACACTGAAATATCGCAAAGTTTAAAATATACGGCTTTAGCAATCCAATATGTAGATGTGAATAAAACGTCAGTTAAATTCTCCGCTGAACAAATTGTTTAAAACAGTGATTATAGGCAACCCAATAACTCTAACGTATATTAGGTTGCATATAATCGTTGTTGAATGTGTGTGTTTTTTGAGCGATTATCATTGAAATAATTCATTTACGCCCATCAATTAAGAAAAGGTAAATTTATATTTGTTAAATGAAATAAGTATTCTAAGAGATTTAAACAAAATTAGGCTTTTCTAAACTCGAAATTTTACTGCATTCGCCACGCTTAAAAACACTGATTTACAGTGAATCAGTGTTTTTAAGCGTGGCGAATGAAGTAAAATTTCGAGTTTAGAAAAGCCTAATTTTGTTTAAATCTCTTAGAATACTTATTTAATTTATCAAATATTAATTTACCTTTATTTAATTGATGGGCGTAAATGAATTATTTCAATAATAATCGACTGATCATTTCAATCATATTTGACTCATTATTCGAATGATAATCGACTGATTATTCGTATGATAATCGACTGACTATTTAAATGGTTATTTCAAAAATAATGATTCGAATGATCATTTGAATTTTCATTCACAAAGAATCATTTGAATTATGGTTCGAATCAGCATTTGAACGATTATTCCAATTATCATTTAAATGATTATTCGATTTATCAGTCTAACTGGATATTTTATGATAATTTTAATCGAGTTACACTAAAAAAGACTGTTATTCCTTACTTCAGTTTTTATAATAAAAAGTGAAGTAAGGAATAACATTTTTTTTAGTGTAATAATCACATCACGTAAACTCAAACACATACAGTTTTTAATCGAATTATTGTAAGTTGTTGTGAGTGTTTTTGAACTTTACACTAAATCAGTGTTTAAACGCGCCTGGTGCATAGAGTAAATTTGCGACTTTAAAAAACGTTGAAAATTTGGATTGATCGCCTCACTTCGCTTCTCGACCAACCCAAATTTTCAAGGTTTTCTAAAGTCCAAATGTTTACTCCATTCTTAATCACGAAGTAGAAAACACTCGAGAAAAATCACCTTTTATAAATATCAGAACTTTCTTGAATATAAAATAAAGTCTAACTGAACTGTTCGTTATTATTTTTTTTTTTTTTCATTGAAATTTAATTAAATTAGAACCAATTTATTTTATTTATTTATTTATTTATTGAATAAACGTATAAACTTTTACAATGCGCCTGGTGCATAGAGTAAATTTGCGACTTTAAAAAACGTTGAAAATTTGGATTGGTCGCCTCACTTCGCTTCTCGACCAACCCAAATTTTCAAGGTTTTCTAAAGTCCAAATGTTTACTCCATTCTTGATCACGAAGTAGAAAACACTCGAGAAAAATCATCCTTTATAAATATCAGAACTTTCTTGAATATAAAATAAAGTTTAACTGAACTGTTCGTTTATGTTTTTTTTTTCATTGAAATTTAATTAAATTAGAACCAATTTATTTTATTTATTTATTGAATAAACGTATAAACTTTTACAATGTTACAAAAATTATATTACTTCTGGACAAATATATTAAAATAAAGAAACGAACAATAATAATATCGCATGCATGCTGAATTATGGCTAAAATATTATTAAATTAACTTAACTAGAAAAATACAACAAAAAATGAATTTATGAATTTATCAAAGACGCCGCCAAAAAGCAACGTTTCCGAAATACATTACGTGATAAATTAAATAAATCAATGTAATTTGGCAATGAATTGTATGTACGCATTGCTCTAGAAATTGAATTATTGTAACCGTAATTGGTCGAGTGGTATGGAATCCTAAATAAATGTTGATGTCTCCGTAGTTGTGGAAGTAAAATACTAAAATTTAACTGGGCTAACAGATCACTACAGTTTAGAAATCCGTTAATTACATTATATAAAACACACAAATCAGCTACTAATCTACGTGTTCGCAAATGTGGTATACTTAATATTGTACTAATATCGGTTCTGTCGTGATCGCTGAATCCTACACGGTAAGAATAAATTTTGAAAAATTTTAATTGCACACTATCTAACTTAAGGATGTCACAATCTACAAGAGGTGATCACACGGGAGAAGCGTATTTTATTAAATTTTCAAAATTGCTAGTCTCTAGCATGAAAATTGCGTTTATGGTGGATGGCAGCAAGGCCGTAGCTAGAAAAAAGAATCGAAAGAGGATATAAAAATTTGCTGGTCAAAAATATTGTTTTTGTTCTTTCAGGGCCGCTTTTACATACATACCCTGGCTACGGCCTTGGATGGCAGAAGTTAGAATTTCCCTTTTTACAAACTTTTTTATGGAATTTTTTTTTTCTCTTAGAATATTTTTATCAATATGTCACATACTTGTTTTCATTTAGTTAAAATCTCTCGGCATTTCAGTTCAATCTGAAAAGATGATGACAATATGGAACTATAATCTAATTATTTTATTACTTTATGCTTTTCAATTTCATTGAAAAAGTCTTTATTTGTTTTGTCCAGCATGTTTATCTCTATTCAATGCGGATGTGTTTGAAGATTATATGCGCGTTGAATTTCCTGCCTATTGATGAAATAAACAAGGATTCCGTTTGGTTTGTTACTCAATTTGCGATAGACTGCAACCGTTCAACTCAGCCTCCTTTTAATTTGTTTATAATTTCGCGTAACGGCGATTCAGCTATACATGCGTCACTCCTGTAAATAACTAACTCGCTAGTAATTCCAGTTTGTTTCAAGTATTTATTTAGCCGAGTAAATGTCAGAACAATTATATGTAAACAATTTTTTTATTCATAATTATCATCACCGGTATTAATGGAATTTTCATAATCAGCTCTTAGATAATCACAAAAGAATCAGATTCAAATAGTTATATAATATCTTAGGTGTAATAGAAAACTTGTGTTAACTTTAAAAGACAGTTTTAATCCATTTAAAAATACTATTAGTATCTTTTATTTTAGGATTATAGAAACTATAACGACAGTTTTTTAGTTTTATAGGTCATAAACAACATGACAAACGTACAAGTGTATAGAGATAATAATAATAATAATAATAATCTTTATTCCCAACAGAATTACATGTTACGAGGAAATACATAAACAATTGTTACATTTCAGAAATTACTATAACAAATAAAAATAAAAAAAAAGAAAATATATATATATATATATATACAAAGCTATGAAACGAAAACAATGACGAAAACAATGAGACTAATATAATGTTCCGGTGAAGTGTGGCAACTACATACAACAAATAAAGTTAACCATATTCAGGTTTAGATCATAGCTGCACCCTGATAAGCATACACTCCTGAGCCTTTTGTTTAAATTCAGAAAAGCTAGCAAATATATCAGTATCGTACTGTATTTGGTGATACATGTGAACTATTTTATTAATTGGGGAATAGTTGTGGTGGTTAGAGTTGGGCGTTTGGAAGGAAACAGTTAGACAATTTCTAGCATTTAATCGAGGCACATGAAATGATAACGACTCTAACAAATTCATATCATCTATTTGATTATGTAGGATTTTGAACAGTGTAATAACATTAATTAAATTATGATTATCGGTAATGGACAAAGTGTTAAATTCCGAAAGCAAACTATCGTATGGGTATCCGCGAGTCGGATAGATGCCATGCTTTTTCCAAAATAAGAATTTTAAGAACCTTCTATGCACAGATTCAATATGCCGCACGTAGAGCTGCTTATAGGGCCACCATACAGAGATTTTTTCTTTCAATTATACATATTAAAAACAATCCAATTTGAAGCTTTTAATGAGTATTTTCATTCCCAGATTAAGCATGAAGTAAAATTTCGAGTTTAGAAAAGCCTGAAAAACCAAACTAAATTTTCAAGCTTTTCTAAACTCGAAATTTTACTTTATGCGCCACGCGTTTAAGACACTGATTTTAAGCGAAGTTTACTCGTTCGCAATATTTCAGTGCTTTCAGTGTTTAATACGCGTGGCGCATGAAGTTAAATTTCGAGTTTAGAAAAGCCTAAAAATTAGTATACATACAGAGAATTTTCTATTAAGTATACATATGCATACGCTTTTTTAAAGAGTATAATTTCAAGATTAAAACCAGTGTTTTCCATTCCCAGACTAAGCATGAAGTAAAATTTCGGGTTTAGAAAAGCCTGAAACTTTGGTTTGGTCGCGTAGCGCGAAGCGCGGAGTGGCCAATCCAAATTTTCAGGCTTTTCTAAACCCGAAATTTTACTTTATGCGCCACGCGTATTAGATATTAAAACCACTAAAATAATGTGAATGATTAAACTTCGCTTGAAATTATTGTCTTCTATGCATGGCGCATGAAGTAAAATTTCGAGTTTAGAAAAGCCTGAAAATTTGGTTTGGCCGCTCCGCGCTTCGCGCTACGCGACCAAACCAAATTTTCAGGCTTTTATAAACTCGAAATTTTACTTCATGCTTAGCCTGGGAGTGGAAAACACTCGTTTTAAGCTTCAAATTGAACTCTTTAATAAAAGCGTATGCATATGTATACCTAATAGAAAACTCTCTGTATGTATACTAATTTTTAGGCTTTTATAAACTCGAAATTTTACTTCATGCGCCACGCGTATTAAACACTGAAAGCACACACGATATTTCAGTGCTATTAATGTTTAACACACGTGGCGCCTGAAGTAAAATTTCGAGTTTAGAAAAGCCTGAAAATTTGGTTTTCAGGCTTTTCTAAACTCGAAATTTTACTTCATGCTTAGCAGAGCTGGGCAGGATTCGAATCATTCAGGATTCGATTCCCGGATTCGGATCCTTTTAGAGGATTCAAAAGAGGTATTCGAATACTTTAGTGAAAACGGATTCGTGATCCGGATTCGTTACATTTTTTTAAAAGGATTCGTATTCTAATCCAGATGTAGATGATTCGAATCCTTATACAAGGATTTAAATCCTTATAAAAGGAATCGAATCCTTATAAAAGGATTCGAATCCTCATACACGGATTTAAATCCTCCTAAATAATTCGAATCATCGCTATTAAGGCTGGCTGGGATTCGAATTCGATTAATTCAAATAGTTAATATTCTAACATGAATATTTAAATCACTAAATTATTCATATTTGATTTTTTAAATTTTCGAATAATTCAAATATTTGTGAATGCATATTTGGTTACTTAACCATGAAAAATATCCAACGTTAATAGTATATTTTTAACTTCACTTGAAATCAGTGTTTTATACGCGTGGCGCATGAAGTAAAATTTCGAGTTTAGAAAAGCCCCGTGAAAATTTGTCTCGGGTCGCTGCGCGACCCTCGACAAATTTTCTACGCGGGGCTTTTCTAAACTCGAAATTTTACTTCATGGTTAGTCTGGGAGTGGACAACACTCGTTTGAATTTTAAATTTAACTCTTTTAAAAAATCGACGTACGTAATATAATAAATCATTCATTGAAATCATAGAAAAAGATGCAACATTTTACCTAAAATTAACTTTTTGAGTTAACTTTATAATTTGCTCGGCTCTTAATGGGTGAATATTCTATTCCTAAAAAAACCCGTTTTTATTCAATATTAAAGTTGCATTTAATACAATAACAAACTGTGAATAAATCGACATAAATCTAGAAATATCGAAAATCTCGACATTTAGAAAATCTTGACGGTCCACTCCCAGACTAAGCATGAAGTAAAATTTCGAGTTTAGAAAAGCCCTGCGTAGAAAATTTGTCGAGGGTCGCGCAGCGACCCGAGACAAATTTTCACGAGGCTTTTCTAAACTCGAAATTTTACTTCATGCGCCATGCGTATAAAACACTGATTTAAAGTGAAGTTAAAAACGCAATGAAAACCAGCCCAACTTCGATATTTTTTCAAAATTAGATGTTTTCTTTCCTATCCATGCTGTAAACCTTCAGATATTCGTTGTTTTCTTGTAAATAAACTTCGATTCCCTGTAGTCCTTCGGTCTCCGAAGACCATGTTTGGTCCTTCGAGCTGTAGCCTTTGTAAAATGGTAATAAACTTAGTAATCTAGAGTGATCCTTTAATTTGAAACTTCTAAGAACGAGTGTTGTCCACTCCCAGACTAAGCATGAAGTAAAATTTCGAGTTTAGAAAAGCCCCGCGTAGAAAATTTGTCGAGGGTCGCGCAGCGACCCGAGACAAATTTTCACGGGGCTTTTCTAAACTCGAAATTTTACTTCATGCGCCACACGCATAAAACACAGATTTTAAATGAAGTTCAATAACACATATATCATCATTAATTAAAATCATTATATAATCAGATATTTAGTCGGTAAATAAACATTTTGGTTAATTGAAACTGATGGAATAAAATATTACTGGTTACAAATAATAGATTCAAATTTATTTTTAAAGGATTTGTATCCGTGATTCAAAAATGAGGATTCGAATCTTTGATTCGAATCATATTTTTTACTTACGAATCCTTTATTCGAGTATTCGTGATTCGAATCATATTAGGTGATTCCGATTCGTGATTCGAATCCTGTTTTTGAGGATTCATCCCAGCTCTGATGCTTAGCCTGGGAGTGGAAAACACTCCTTTTTAGCTTCAAATTGAACTCTTTAAAGAAAGCGTATGCATATGTGTACTTAATAGAAAATTCTTTGTATGTATACTAATTTTTATGCTTTTCTAAACTCGAAATTTTACTTCATGCGCGACGCGTATAAAACACTGATTTATAGTTTTAATTCATGCTTCATAAGAGTGAAAACCCTCGTTAAAGGTAAATTATTAAATGCTATTAATTTACTACGTATTTGATTACTTTTACCCTTATAATAACGAAATTAGGAATTACCGGTAATTTACTACTAATCCTGTTTTCATTCACAAATTTACCGGATTACTGATGGTAATTGAAAAATTTACAATCCATGGTGTATACGGATAGGTTTTACTACGTATTTGATTACTTTTACCCTTATAATAACGATATTATGAATTACCGGTAATTTACTACTAATCCGGTTTTCATTCACAAATTTACCGGATTACTGATGGTAATTGAAAAATTTACAATCCATGGTGTATACGGATAGGTAAGAAAAACACGATTATTATTTTTCTTCACCTTTACAAAAAGCAATTACCATTGAAGCAAGCAAACTAATTTTCTTTCATCGTGGAAAAGTCAATTACCCAACCAACCATGTACAAACCTAATTTCGTGTACGCCGCGTTTGGAATATCGGATATTGAAACAAAACGGGTTTCGAGCACCTGTGGCTGATTTCCGAACGATTTCGACTCGCGCGGAATTTACGCACGAAGACATGAGTCATCCTCATCAAAATTGCCATATCGTGACTAAAGATCACGTTGCCTCGCAAAAACATCCACACTTGTAATTCTAGATGACAGATAAACCACATCGCTGATCAAATATTAATCTGTGTTAGTAAACTAAATAATTAAATGACGAACAAACAAGTATTTAAGAAATTGCGTTTTTATACAGTCGGGTAAATATTTTTAATGAAGTGCAGCTCAAAATAACATTGTTTATTATTGCAATGTCATTTTAAAGACAGTTTATAGATTCAATCCGAGTTAAATGTTCAAAATGCCATTTTCTATTATTCTATACCTTTTTAAGTTCAAGTTGGCAGTAAACAAATTCAAGTTGGCACTAAGCTAATCAAAATTAAGTGTATTAATTAATAGACAAAATTTGGGGTTTAACTCCGTTCAAAATGATATACTCGTATTCCATTATTCAATTGCTAGTATGTCTGCTGTAGAAATTATTAGTTGGTACTTGAACTTTTTGTATGTTGACCTGTGTAAGCGAAAGTATTAACACCAATAAATATTATTATTATTAGTTTTCGATGTCAGCTTAGACAATTAATAAAGGGCCATAATGAGAGCCTTGAGGTCCCCCTGAAGGAATATTAATGAGATTAGAGCAATCGTTTTTTATGTTAGTACATTGATTACATCCCGTCAAGAAACTCTCAAACCACTTCACCATCGGATTACTAAAACCTAGAGCTATTGATGTATATACCTAACAATGTAACACGACATATTCTGTCAAAGGCTTTGGAAAAATCGAAAGGTTTGACAATATTATTTTTAAAAACTAGTAATTTTTTGTTGTTGACCTGCCTCTTCTAAATCCCCGTTGTTCTTCAATTTTAATTGATACTAATACATCTATAAACATACAGGAGTTTTTCTTTTGAGTATACATATCCCAATTACACCGTATTTACTGTTAATCTCCTCATATTCGTTTTTTTAAGTTCAAATTAAAGATTTAAACGAGTGTTTTCCACTCCCAGACTAAGCATGAAGTAAAATTTCGAGTTTAGAAAAGCCTAAAAATTTGGTTTGGTCGCGTAGCGCGAAGCGCGGAGCGGCCAAACCAAATTTTTAGGCTTTTCTAAACTCGAAATTTTACTTCATGCGCCACGCGTACAAAACACTGATTTGATATAAAGTTCAGAATGGACGTCATTAGCATACTGCTTTACTAGTATATTTCGAACTTCAATTTAAATCAGTGTATTATACGCGTGGCGCATGAAGTAAAATTTCGAGTTTAGAAAAGCCTAACACGACATATTCTGTCAAAGGGTTTGGAAAAATCGAAAGGTTTGACAATATTATTTTTAAAAACTAGTAATATTTTGTTGTTGACCTGCCTCTTCTAAATCCCCGTTTTTCTTTAATTTTAATTGATACTAATACATCTATAAACATACATTTCTTTTGAGTATACATATCCCAATTACACCGTATTTACTGTTAATCTCCTCATATTCGTTTTTTTAAGTTTAAATTAAAGATTTAAACGAGTGTTTTCCACTCCCAGACTAAGCATGAAGTAAAATTTCGAGTTTAGAAAAGCCTGAAAATTTGGTTTGGTCGCGTAGCGCGAAGCGCGGAGCGGCCAAACCAAATTTTTAGGCTTTTCTAAACTCGAAATTTTACTTCATGCGCCACACGTACAAAACACTGTTTTGATATAAAGTTCAGAATGGACGTCATTAGCATACTGCTTTACTAGTAAATTTCGAACTTCACTTTAAATCAGTGTATTATACGTGTGGCGCATGAAGTAAAATTTCGAGTTTAGACAAGCCTGAAAATTTGGATTGGTCGCTCCGCTATGAGTCCAAATCCAAATTCAGGCTTTTCTAAATTCGCCACGCGTATAAAACACCGAAATATTGTAAATATCACAATATGCTACTAAAGCAGTATGCTAAAGACTTATATTTTGATCTTCACTTAAAACCAGTGTTTTATTCGCGTGACGCATGAAGTAAAATTTCGAGTTTATAAAAGCCTTAATTTGGATTTGGACGCGTAGCGGAGCGACCAATTTAAATTTTCAGGCTTCTCTAAACTCGAAATTTTACTTCATGCACC
Organism: Philonthus cognatus; assembly: GCA_932526585.2. Lineage (NCBI taxonomy): Eukaryota > Metazoa > Arthropoda > Insecta > Coleoptera > Staphylinidae > Philonthus > Philonthus cognatus. Next base: position 34,319,535 of record OW052247.1, read on the forward strand.
ATACGTATAATACACTGATTTAAAGCGAAGTTCGAAATATACTAGTAAAGCAGTATGCTAATAACGTACATTCTAAACTTCATATCAAATCAGTGTTTTGTACGCGTGGCGCATGAAGTAAAATTTCGAGTTTAGAAAAGCCTGAAAATTTGGTTTGGTCGCCCCGCTTCGCGGAGCGACCAAACCAAATTTTCAGGCTTTTCTAAACTCGAAATTTTACTTCATGCTTAGTCTGGGAGTGGAAAACACTCGTTTAAATCTTTAATTTAAACTTATAAAAAACGATTATGTGGAGATTAACAGTAAATACGGTGTAATTGGGATATGTATACTCAAAAGAAAAACTCCTGTATGTTTATAGATGTATTAGTATCAATTAAAATTGATAAACAACGGGGATTTAGATCCAAATCCAAACGTTCAGGCTTGGAATGAATTGAAATTTAATATTAAAACACTTAACTTTGTTTTACCACTTTAATTAACTTTTTACAGTGACTATAGTTTCGACTACAAGCTAGTCATTATCAAACTGAGTACCTAAAATACATTGTACATTGTTTTTATAATACAGCATCAAAGAGGGGAGTATACATTATGTCGGTCTGGTCGTTGATGAGGGGAATTTCCAGATTAGCTTTTAACTTGTGAATTTCCAGCGCTTCCAGTAAACTGAACTGGAAGCGCTGGAAATTCACAAGTTAAAAGCTAATCTGGAAATTCCCCTCATCAACGACCAGACCGACATAATGTATACTCCCCTCTTTGATGCTGTATTATAAAAACAATGTACAATGTATTTTAGGTACTCAGTTTGATAATGACTAGCTTGTAGTCGAAACTATAGTCACTGTAAAAAGTTAATTAAAGTGGTAAAACAAAGTTAAGTGTTTTAATATTATTTTTTAAAGATGTACCACAAAGTGAACGCCAACCAAATCAAAGAATTGAAATTTACTTCATGCTTAATCTGGGAGTGGAAAACACTCGGTTAAAGCTTTAAATTGAATCTAAAAAATATGAGTCTCGGAAAATTTAGTGTATGGATACATGTATACTTAAAAGAAAAACTCCCTGTATATTAATATGTCTGCACATTTACTACATCTTGGCTTGTACTTAATAAATCATCGTAACAAGTTGATTGCATTTACACTGATTTCGCTAAAGCGTTCGATCGAGTGGATCATGCCATATTAATAAATAAAATAGACAACATGGGATTTCATATAAATTTAGTAAACTTACTTAAATCATATTTGCTAAATAGAGAAAATAATGTTTACATTAATGGATTTGGCTCAAACATATTTATTTCTAACTCGGGGGTCCCGCAGGGTTCTAATCTTGGGTCTTTATTTTTCGGTATTTTTATTAACGATCTAAGTAAATATATATGTTGTCATAATTTATTCTTCGCAGATGATCTTAAATTGTTTAGTCCTATTCAAAATATTCAAGCATGTGTGGAATTGCAAACCACGATTAATGCCCTGTCGGACTGGTGCATTAGGAATAATTTACAATTGAACATTAAGAAGTGTAAAACTGTTACTTACACCCGGAAGAGTAATCCGATTTCATTTCTATATCGTATTGATCAATCGTTAGAACGCTGCAATTCTATATAAGACCTAGGTATTATGTTCGATTCAAAATTTACTTTTATTGAACATACACAGTCCATAGTTGCGAGAGCAAATAGAAACTTAGGTTTTATTATTAGGAACACTAGACACTTTTCAAATGAAAATGCACTGATAACCCTTTTTAATGCTCTAGTGCGCTCTGTACTTGAATATGGTTCAATTATGTGGAATCCATATTACTAAACGCACATAAATAACATTGAAAAGGTTCAACGCAAGTTTTTTAAGTATGTCTGGTTTAAGAAATTTGGTACGTACCCGCAACAGTCATTTAATAATGGTTTGTTGTTGCAAGAATTTGATGCCGTTTCTCTTGTAATGCGCAGATCAATTCAGGGGCAAATATTTTTATTTAAACTTATAAGGAATCAAATTGACTGCCCAGAATTGTTGAGTAAACTGCCGTTTAATATTCCTTCAATTTCAACGAGAAATGTATGCTGCTTTTATAACAGAACCACGCACTTAAATATAATGGAGCACTCTCCTTTATTCCGGATTTGTAAATATCATAATACAGTATCAATGAAGTGTGATATATTTAACTGTACTTTTAAAGAATTAAAAAATGTATATTCAAACAAGATAAATTCAAATTCAAAACTATTTGAATTCGAGAAAATAAGCTTACGCTTCTTATAGTTTGCACACTTTAAACATAATATATAAAATTACGAAAAAACTATTCGTGAAAATGCAAACAGTGTTTTAATTAATAAGACAATTTAAGACGATAAATATCCATTGAAACAACTACTTCCTGTGCAAATACACCTCCGGATATTGAAATATACAATGAAATATTTATAATCTTATTTAATTTGATTTGTTACAACGCTCTATTAAAGCATATGTAACGTTTAGGTCAAATTCTCTTCAAACCAACTAACAATACAATTTAAAATGAAAGGAGAGCTAGCAACAAATTAGAAGTGAAAGGACTTGGATTAAAACTAATGTCTTAGGCCATCTATAGACGCGTTTCGAGATTTATCTCTCTTCAGTATAGCTTTGCTTATGACGTTTAATGGATATTTATCGTCTTCAATTGTCTTATTAATTAAGACACTGTTTGCATTTTCACGAATAGTTTTTTCGTAATTTTATATATTATGTATATTCAACTTAGTAAGTTATAAATTAATTAATTTCTCATTTGGTATTTAATTATAAGGATGTAATATGTACTCTAGAATTTTGTATTTCTGTGTAATACAATAAATGTAATTAGTTTTAAGATTTACACATGTACAAATATATTGTATGATACTCTGTAATTGGGTTGTCTAAACCTGTTAGGTGAATAAATATATTTTATTTATTTATTCTCTCACGGGAAACCCCTTTTACAAAGAATTATTATTATTATTGTATCATCTTATCAAAAAGTTTTGGTATTGCTTATTAGTAACACCTCTATAATTAGAAATCTCAATTCAAAAATGGCACCTTTTAAAATTATTAGTAAACTTGGTCAAGTGTGAATTTAAGTTCTTTTAAGAAATGTTTTCGTTTACAAGAAATTTGCATTTTTATCAAAACGAACAAAAAATTAAACTCATGCCACGCTTTTCGTAATTACTTGTAAACTTGTAAAGTGTGCCTAATAAATCTAATTATACATTCCCGCTCGTCGGTTTTCGTGTTGTCGTTTTGGGTCATGTTTTGGCCATTAGCCTTCTTGTTGCTTATTTTCTGACTAATGTGAACAAGAGGAAACGGGTCCGAGAACACGTGCCTGATTCCTCCATACAGAACCTAGATTTTTTTTTAAACTTTATTTCTATCCGAGAGGCCAATAAACAGCAGGAAACTCTCTCTCCATCCTGTTCTAACTTTATCAAATAATTATTATTTTGTCACTGTTGTAACACTGTTTTAACATCCTATTATGTAATTGTTAATTATTAACTCTCTTAAATAATAATAATTATTATATTACAAAAATAGGGTACAGTTTTTTCGGATGAATAACTTAAAAAACCTTATTTTTTTGTCTTCAAATTCTAATTGAAAGCCAATGACTTCTTGTTAATAATACTGTTGTAACACTGTTTTAACATCCTATTATGTAATTGTTTAACAATAACTCTCCTAAATAATAATAATTATTATATTACAAAAGTAGGGTACAGTTTTTCGGATGAATAACTTAAAAAACCTTATTTTTTTGTCTTTAAATTCTAATTGAAAGTCAATGACTCCTTATTATTAGTACTGTTGTAACACTGTTTTAACATCCTATTATGTAATTGTTTAACATTAACTCTCCTAAATAGCAATAATTATTATATTACAAAAATAGGGTACAGTTTATCGGATGAATAACTTAAAAAACCTTATTTTTTTTGTCTTTAAATTCTAATTGAAAGTCAATGACTTCTTATTATTAGTACTGTTGTAACACTGTTTTAACATCCTATTATGTAATTTTTTAACATTAACTCTCCTAAATAGCAATAATTATTATTTTACAAAAATAGGGTACAATTTTTCGGATGAATAACTTAAAAAACCTTATGTTTTTGTCTTCAAATTTTAATTGGAAGTCAATGACTTGTTATTAATAGTATTTTAATCTGTGGCGTATAACTAGGGGGTGCAAGACCACACAATGCAGGGGGAGGCTAGGGGGCCTCTCTATGCGGATTTTGGAAACTATAAGAGAGAGAAACGGTTAAATGGGCAAAGTAGTGCAGTTTTATGAGCTTAATAAAAATACATCTATGTTCACAAACATCGAGGGTAACTAGATATTTTAAAAAATGTGAAATCTGTGGAATTTTTAAATCGATTTTTCTTAGTTATTGATAAAGATAGTAAAACACTGTAAATGGCAAAGTTTTAGATAATTTTACACTTAATAATAAAATGCTATCATATTTTTTCTATCGACATTAGTTTTCGAGATATAATATAAACTTACATTTTTTTAAATGGAAATCATAGTTGGCTATGTCATCATTAGAACGGGATTTTCTTTCTCTGCAATCAGATATGTCACTTGACATACTTATTCACAAAAATAACTGAGTTATGAACTATTTTCTATTTTACTTACAAACAAAAAAAATAGTTAGCCATGAAATAATGACTAATAAAACAATTGCGATTGTTTGTAACAGTTTATTTTATTTTTGTATTTTCGTCAATTAATTTAGTGTTAAAAACAGCTGTTTTTATGGACTTTTTTCGTACCAAATAAACTTCTTTGACAAAAATTCAACAAACTTCTATATTACTCCTATGTTATAAAAAGCCGCAATTGTTTTTAATTGTTAATTTTTAATGGCTAGCTATTTTTTTGTTGTAAAAAAAACTGAAAATTGTTGATAACTCAGTTACTTTGTGTTATATCTCGGAAAGTAATGTCAATATAAAATATCTAATAACATTTTATTATTTAGCGTAAAATTATATAAAACTTTGCTATTTATATTTTTTTCTGTCTCTTTTAATAACTGAGGAAAATCAATTTGAAAAAATCGACACTTTTCACATTTTTTAAAACACCTAGCTACCTTTCACTTTATCGAAAATTTTAACAATGTCTTTTCTTTTCAGCTCGTAAAACTGCACTACTTTAACTGTATCTCTAGCTCTTATAGTTTCCGAGATTCTCTTAGAGAACATAAAAAAACTCACCCTGTATATTATCAGATATCTAAAGTTATTTAAATTAAAAACACTTGGTATTGTTTCACAAATAATGAAAACTTAATTCCAACTAGTTTCAGTTTGTTAGATCATTTTGAAAGGAATGTACAGAAAAAATATTTTCTAGGTATAAATACAAATATTTTTGTTTCAGGTAATGAGGGAAGTCTAAATTGGGAAATTCCAAATCTCCTCGTTGTCGTTTATGATATTTTTCCCCATTTTTATGGGGCTGTTAATCTCCTGTCCTACTTTTAGATTTAGTGTCAATCCCTTATTACCTGAATGCAAAATCATAAAATTATGCGGATTAAAAAGATATCTTTCACGATATTTATCATGATATATATCGATATTTATAAACTCCGATATATATCATGGATATTTATGTGTATTTAAACTTCACACTAAATCAGTGTTTTATACGCGTGGCGCATGAAGTAAAATTTCGAGTTTAGAAAAGGCTTAAAATTTGGTTTGTTCGCGTAGCGCTACGCGACCAAACCAAATTTTCAGGCTTTTCTAAACTCGAAATTTTACTTCATGCTTAATCTGGGATTGGAAACACTAGTTAGAGAAAATTCATCGAATGCTATTAATTTCCTATGTATTTATCAGAGCTGGGCAGGATTCGAATCATTCAGGATTCGAATCCTGGATTCGAATCTTTTTAGAGGATTCAAAAGAGGCATTCGAATACTTCAGGTTAACTGGATTCGTGATTCGGATTCGTTACATTTTTTTAAGAAGATTCGTATTCGAATCCAAATGTGGGTGATTCGAATCCTTATAAAAGGATTCGAATATTTATAAAAGGATTCGAATACTTACAAAAGGTTTTGGATCGTCAAAAATAAATCGAATTAATTGTGAGGATTAACTTGAAAAATGTCTTTTGTGTGTTTTTAAATTTCTCGTTAAATCACTGTTTTATACGCGTGGCGCATGAACTAAAATTTCGAGTTTAGAAAAGCCCAGAAAATTTGTCTCGGGTCGCTGCGCGACCCTCGACAAATTTTCACGGGGCTTTTCTAAACTCAAAATTTTACTTCATGCTTAGTCTGGGAGTGGAAACACTCGTTCAAAACTTCAAACCCAATGCTTTGATAAGAACATTAAATGACTGAAAATGTTTTTAAAGATAATAATCTAGTTTTCAAAATTTTGTCAAATATGATTTGATCAAACTGACATGGTAGCCACAATGTGAAATGTTAAATTTTTCAGGCATTTCCCTGATTCAAGATTTTTTTTCCCTGACCTTTTAATATAACTTTTTTTGTGGGAAACCCCCATTTTGTTAAATTGTTTTCATTGTTTTTGTCAATATTTAGGTTAATTTTATAAATTGTTACGTATTTTGTAATTTGCCTGCTGATTTTGACAAATTTATTAACATCATATGGCTTTTTGTTAGTGTTTTGGTAAATTTCAATATAATTCCATGACTTTTCTCTGACTTTCCCGGTTTTAATGATATTCAGTGAATTTTTTAATGACGTAATTTTCAGGCATTCGTCGATTTTATAATAGAGATCTATTTGAAGTTTTGAACGGGTGTTTCCACTCCCAGGCTAAGCATGAAGTAAAATTTCGAGTTTAGAAAAGCCCCGTGAAAATTTGTCGAAGGTCGCGCAGCGACCCGAGACAAATTTTCGGGCTTTTCTAAACTCGAAATTTTACTTCATGCGCCACGCGTACAAAACACTGATTTGAAGTGAAGTTGAAAAACACAGAAATACATTTTTAATCAGAGTAACAGGAAATCAGATATTCAGTCTGTTATCAACAATGTTCAGTCTTAATAATAAATAATTAGGTTTTGAATACTTTTGTTAAAACAACTGGTAACGATGTTTATATATTAATGGTTGCAAAAAAATAATAAAATCAAATTTATTCTTAAAGGATTTGTATTCGTGATTCGAAAAAACGGGATTCGAATCTTTGATTCGAATCATATTTATCTCTTACGAATCCTTTATTCGAGTGTTCGTGATTTGAATCATATCAGGTGATTCGGATTCGTGATTAGAATCCTTTTTACGAGGATTCGTCCCAGCTCTGGTATTTATTGACATTTATCATTAAATTAATTAAGTTCAACTCCTGATTTTTTTATTAAATTAAAAAAACAGAACGAAAAGTTGGGTTAGAAGACATCGTTAAGTTAGGTTAGTTGTGTCAAGTTAGTTTTTGATGTTAGATCGCCAAGTTAGGTTAGATTAGATGCCACATTGTCAGATTAGGTTAAATTTTAAATGATTTTTCAATTTTCAACAAATAAAATGATTTAATTTTAATTTATGTAGGTACTTTTTTTCAATTTCAGCATAAAATAAAACTACTTCATTTAAAAAAAGTAAATTGTCTGAAAATATCATAAACTATCGCAACGGTGTTAATCGTATTGTCAAGTTTTGTTAGGTTAGATGTCATTGTGCCAAGTTAGTTTTAGATGTCAGATCTCCAAGTTAGTTTAGATTAGATGCCAGATCGTCAAGTTAGGTTAAATATTAAATGTTTTCTGAAATTTTAAATTCAAATAACGTAACTTGATTTGTATGTTGTCAACTTTGCTTCAAACAAATAAAAGGATTTAATCTTAATTTATGTAGGTACTTTTTCTAAATTTCAGAATATAATAAAACTATTCATTTCAAAAAAGTGAATTGTCTGAAAATATCATAAACTATCGCAACTGTGTTAAAAATTATAACACGAAAATTGTGCTAAATATTAAATAAACAAAATCAGAATCGTCAGAAACGTTTGTTCGGTTGATTATTTCATCTTTTTTTGTACATAAAGTGAAGTTTTTATTTAATGAATATATATTTTATATATACATAAATTACATGATTGTTAACTTTACCATTAAATGTTTTTTATTTATTATTAATTGACTTAATAATAATTAAAGATATTACGTTTCCTTCAAATAATATTAAACCAAACTTGATTTCTTGATAATAAATCATTTTCACTTCTAATTATAAAAAGTAGATTTTTATACAGGGAATAATTTTTTAAAGTATATTCTCTACGTTTGTTATTTTTATATAGTGTTCATTTTGAAGTTTCTAACGAGTGTTTCCACTCCTAGATTGAGCATGAAGTAAAATTTCGAGTTTATAAAAGCCTAAAATTTTGAATTTCGGCGCGGAGCGAAGCGTAGCGCCCAAAACCAAATTAGGCTTTTTTAAACTTGAAATTTTACTTCATGTGCCACGCGTATAAAACACTGATTTATTGTGAAGTTCAAAATATACTTCTAGTTATTAATAAATTTCGATAGCTACGCCATCTAATGCTCTATAGTAGCTTAGTCATTTTTTGTACTTCTAATATTTGATCTCGCGTTAATACATTTTTTAAATATTTACCGTGTAACTCAATCCTGGTATTTTAATTTTTCAATAAATTAAAAAATAAATGCTCTTATTTAGGAACAAGAATAATGTATATATATATATATATATATATATATATATATAAATATATTATCTCCGAACAACAACCAAGAAATTCAAAATCCAACCCCTTCCGAAAATAATATTGAAATTGTCACTACTACATCATTAGAAGAACAAAACAGAAGAGTAACACGAAGCCAAACAAGAAATTCACGCATCAAGTAGTACGTAAAAGTCACACAAGTGGTTGCTAGAGCAATGGAATTTTGATAGTTATTCCTGACGATGATGACTGCGACGTCATCGAAACGTCGAATTAAAAATAAAATGGACCAGAGCCAAGAAAATACGCGGGACCAAACCCGAAGAAACAGTGATACATGTTACGCCCGCGAAAATCTACGTTTTAACATATATATATATATATATATATATATATATATATATATATATATATATCGGATAAATATAGATATACAGGGTTATTCAGAGAGAAGGAACAGATTTTAAACATATATTTCTTTTAAACTACAAAAGATAGAAACACTATTCCAACTCTCCTGGAAAGAGAAAAGTTTAATTTTTATGCATTCAATATGACCACCATGTGTTACACGACAAATATCGAAACGGTGGCTCATTTCTTGTCACACACGAATCAGCTGGTCTCCAGTTATCGAGTTCACAGCTTCAACAATTCGATGTCGCATATTTTCAAAAGAGGTTTTTGGTCTAATTTTCGTAAACTGTACGAATACGCTCGACATTTTTATTCGATGTGCGTGGACATCCCGTGCTTTTCTGTTTGCAGATGCGACCATCGTCTGGGAATTTTCGATGCCACTAGTAAATGTGCTCATGACACGGCGGTTGTTTATTAAACTGACGGCGAAAAGCACGTTGAACTTTAATAATAGACTCTAGTTTTGCTAATTGCCGCACTAAAATGCGTTTTTTGTTCTGCCATTTTACTACAAACAATCAATATGACAAGTAACAGCGCCAATGCGGCCGTGGTTGGAACTTCTGCCTAGACTGTTCAAATTTTATACTTTTGTCTGTCCAAGAACGTTAGAATAATGGTTCTACCTTTTGTAGTTTGAAAGAAATAAATGTTTGGAATCTGTTCCTTCTTTTTTAATAGCCCTGTATTTCCAATTTTTTTATATTTAAATAAATATCATAATATTTCCGAACCCTGGCCATTGCCAATGTATGCGTCAGAGCAATATTATTTTTATTTTTATGAATGTGAACAAGCATTTGAACTTTAATTAAAATCAATATTTTATACGCGTGGCGTATGAAGTAAAATTTTGAGTTTAGAAAATCCTAGCAATTTGGATTTGCCAAATTTTTAGCCTTTTCTAAACTCGAAATTTTACTTCTAAACTCAAAATTAATCTAGTAGTGAAAACCTTTCAAACAAGATAAATTCAAATTCAAAACTATTTGAATTCGAGAAAATAAGCTTACGCTTCTTATAGTTTGCACACTTTAAACATAATATATAAAATTACGAAAAAACTTTTCGTGAAAATGCAAACAATGTCTTAATTGTTTCAATGGATATTTATCGTCTTGAGTTGTCTTATTAATTAAGACATTGTTTGCATTTTCACGAATAGCTTTTCGTGATTTTATATATTATGTGAAAACCTTTGTTTAGAAAATCAAATAAAACAGTACAATAAAATATATAAATATTGAACAATGTTTTAAATATTAGTTGAAGATAACACATTTTAATGAAAGACTCCTTTGAAATGTGTATACTTTAAACAAAGTGTATAGCAAAAAAAAATTGGTAAAAGTAATAATATATTTAAAAGACATTGAAAACGAATTAAAATGTATTTGATAATCGTTTTTCCATTTATTCTATCTCTAGTTTTTATAACAATATTTAATTTAAAGCTTCAAACGAGTGTTTCTACTCCCTGATTAAGCATGAAGAAAAATTTCGAGTTTAGAAAAGCCTGAAAATTTGGATTTTCCGGCGCGCGAGCGAAGCGAGGCGCGCCGGCAAATCCAAACTTTCAGGTTTTTCTAAACTCGAAATTTTACTTCATGCGCCACGCGTATAAAACACTGAAATAGTGTGATGTTTAAAATATATTGCTTATGTTTATAACTGACATTTTAATAAACTTTAAAATTGTTTATTTCATCTAAACGAATCTATTACTCTTTTGTAAAAGCTGGAGTAACTTGCTTTGAAATGTATAGGTATACTTAAATAAAATTTGAATAAAAAAACATTGATGTTAACTATAGATTGTAACACCAGTTAACCGATAAAAATGCACTTGTTGTCTTTTTCTTGAAAAGAAAATATAATTACCAAAAATGTTAGAAGAATTCGTACAATATTTTGCTGCAGTTAGATTTTTCGTAACCATTGACGATAAAACGTGAATTATGATCAGATTGTTATTGAATAGCTAATATTGTTGTGGTGTAACACTTTCACCTGGGCGTAAACATTGCGCAATGGTAACAAGGTGACGACCTTTGACACTAGACGCAATTATTCTTGTTATTATTTAATTAATACATCAGATGCTATAATAACTTATTTATTCGCTATAAAATATCGATATTTAAACATCCCCACAAAATATTCAAATCAAATTACTAAATTTTATTTATCATCAACGTTTTATGATAATTTTTAAATATTGCCGGATTATTTTTTAATATCAAGTTTATTTTCACAAAATTAACATGTCAACACAGAAAAATATCTAAATACTTAGTGATTGTCGAGATCGAGTATCACAAGTATCAAGCAGTTGAAGAGTAGCCAGAATTTTGACCACGATAGGGAAAGATAGCTTGTGTTCATTTAAAAACACGATCGAGAAGGCGTTGCTTTTTTGATAGAAGGAAATGGAACGAAAAAGTGAAGTCGCAGCTTAATTAGTTTGTCTTGATCTTATACCGTGCGATCGTTAAAATTATGATTTAGAGTAGGCGGGTAGGTTGTGCGGTTGCCTAGAACACTAAAAAAAAATAATAAATTTGAGGTTATGATAAACTGTGTTAACAGTCAGTAGTGCCAATCTAATTTAAAATTCAAAATCTACTCTAAATCATGTTTTACATGATCGCACGGTAGCTGTTGTATCATTTCTTCTTGTAAATCAGCTGTTTTCACAGCTAAATAAACAATGACAATTGGAATATCGAATAAAATAAAAAACTTTTTATAAAACTAGGTTAGATTAACAAATTCTGGTACGACCTACTTCACAATGTTTTAAAAATTTCACAGCCAAATCGATTGTGTTTTTAACTGAACACCTGATGTAAAACATATGCTACATTTTGTTAAAAACTATGAAATGTCAATTTTTTCACATGAAACGTCAAAAATTTACGATTTCTTAGCTTAAGATTTAATTTAGAGTGAAACTTTGTAGGTTGCTTTATAATATTTACTCTACTCATTTACTCATAAATGCAGAGTGAAATTTTTTAATTGAACGTATTTTACGTTGATTCATCAATATTCAGAAAGCGACACAATGTGAGGTCTGTGGTCAGTTGGTGAGCATTGACGTCCATCCGATTGATATTGCCGAGACATTCTGGGACATGGCCGGGCTTCTTGGAAGGTTGCCTCGGGGCTTACGTAAACGGCAATCAAACCAACAACCAGCCGGATGCACTCTTGATACTGAAGAACATACTCCTAAACCAAAAATTAAAACAGGTCTGCGAAATAAAATCGATACTTTCTTAAAAAAATGGTGATGTGTCCATCATAGTACTTTCCCCCGTAAATTGCGTATTAAATCACTTTTAAAATATTTGTAGCATTATTATTTTCAAATTGTCTTCAACTTTTTGATAACTACAACTTTATTTTGAAACATTTTTCAATTGGATCAACACATACTGACACAAACCAATGACTAGATAAAAAACACTATTTATTGAATATCTCAAAACCTAAGAGTGCTATGACAAAAAGTGAAGATACAAAAAATCTTTAATATTTTATTACCTACAACTTTTATTTGAAACATTTTCCAATTGTATCAACACACACTGACACAAATCAATAACTAGATAAAAAACACTATTTATTAAATACCTCAAAAACTAAGAGTGCCATGACAAAAAGTGAGTCCACAAAACATCTTTAGTTTTTAATTTCCTACAACTTTTATTTAAAACATTTTTCAATTGTATCGACACATACACTGTCACACACCAATAACTAGATAAAACACACAACTTTTGAAATATCTGAAAAACTAAGAGTGCTATGACAAAAAGTAAGTGAACAATACATCTTCATTTTGTTATTATCTACAACTTTTATTTGAAAGAATTTTTTGTTTGATAAACATTTATTGAAAAAATCTAAAAAAACTGAAAAACGCTAAGAGTAAAGTACCACTTCCGGTTTTCCGATTTTCACCAAAAGCTTTTGAGTTCTTCCGATTGTAACAAAAAGCTTAAGTTTCAAGTTTCATCTCGATATCTTTAGCGGTTTTCGCGGTACAGCGCACACAGACACACACAGACACACACACAGACACACACACAGACACACACACAGACACACACACAGACACACACACAGACACACACACAGACACACACACAGATACACACACAGACACACACACAGACACACACACAGACACACACACAGACACACACACAGACACACACACAGACACACACACAGACACACACACAGACACACACACACAGACACACACACAGACACACACACAGACACACACACAGACACACACACAGACACACACACAGACACACACACAGACACACACAGAGACACACACAGCCAGACACACAGACAGACACACAGACAGACATTTTTCAAAAATGGTCTGATTCAACTCAGGGGACCTCAAAACGGATATTTCCGCTAAAATTTTTGATTCGAAAATTTTCACGAAAACAATACTTTCCCTTTGTATTACATACGGGGGAAAGTAAAAAACTGTGAAAGCCATTCAACGCTTTAAGAAAACTCAAAAAAATCTTAAATCAAAAATTTTAATTAGGTATCCGACTAATAAAAATGTTGGTAATTTCGTAGAGATTAAAAAAGTCGACTAAAAAAAACCTAATCCGAGAATTCTAAATAAGTTTCCAACTAACAATAAGTAAACAAAATACCTGCTTTCATTTTTTTTGTTTGTTTGTTTGTCAAATTCTGCTTTTTTCTAAATCTCAGATCCGATCCTAATCATAATATTAAGCATATTAAGTGATTATCTCCAATCGAATAAATTTGAATGAGTGAATCATAAAATAATTCTTGTAATCGTAAAGTTGTGCAACGACGGGTGACATATTAATAGCCCAGAATTTCAACTTTCTCCCAAGCCGAACGATAAAGACGTGTAATTTTGACCGATTCTTGATAAAAACCTTCGAGAGAAACTGGACGACCTGTCCACACTAACGAACGGTCTATTTATTTGCGCATTTCCTTACGTTTATTTACATATTATGTACACTCGGACAGGAATGTTGACGCTGATGATAAGAAACTAAGCGCAAATAATGATAGGACATTTAATATGAAAGTATGATCGAAAGTATTTATTGTAAGAAATACATTTAAATTACCATAATATGAAATATTGCTGAATTTATTTAATAACTTAACCTATAGTCTGTTTAAAAACTAGAAGGAGTAAGTGCCAAAGCCCAATTTACACTACAAAAAGTTACCAGAAATATCACTAGATAAATTTGGCGGCAATTTTAAATAATGATTCGAACCATTAATATATAAATATTGTTAAGAGTTGTTTTAACAAAAATATTCAAAACCAATTTATTTATTATTACCACTGAACATCGTTGATAACAGACTAAATATTTGATTCCCTGTTACTCTGGCTAAAGATGTATTTGTGTGTTTCTGAACTCCACTTTAAATCAGTGTTTTGTAGGCGTGGCGCATGAAGTAAAATTTCGAGTTTAGAAAAGCCCAAAAATTTGTCTCGGGTCGCTGCGCGACCCTCGACCAATTTTCACGGGGCTTTTCTAAACTCGAAATTTTACTTCATGCTTAGCCTGGGAGTGGTAACACTCGTTCAAAACTTCAAATTGAACTTTATTATAAAATCGACTAATGCCTGAAATTTACGTTAATAAAAAATTCACTGAATATCAATAAAACCGGGAAAGTCAGAGAAAAATCATGGAATTATATTCAAATTGACCAAAACACTAACAAAAAAGCCATATGATATTATTAAATTTGTCAAAATCAGCAGGCAAATTACAAAACATGTAAACATTTATAAAATTAAATTTAATATTGGTAAAAGCAATGAAAACTATTAATCAGAATGGGGGTTTCCCACAGAAGAGTTATATTAAAAGGCCAGAGAAAATATCTTTAGTCAGGGAAATTTCGGAAAAATTTAACATTTCAGATTGTGGCTACCAGTGTCAGTTTTACTTCAAACAATATTAAACAAAATTTTGAAAACTAGATAATTATCTTTAAAAACATTTTCAATCATTTAATGTTCTTTATCAAAGCATTCACTTTGAAGTTTCGAACGAGCGTTTCCACTCCCAGACTAAGCATGAAGTAAAATTTCGAGTTTAGAAAAGCCCCGTGAAAATTTGTCGAGGGTCGCGCAGCGACCCGAGACAAATTTTCGGGCTTTTCTAAACTCGAAATTTTACTTCATGCGCCACGCGTACAAAACACTGATTTAAAGTGGAGTTCAGAATCACACAAATACATCTTTAGCCAGAGTAACAAGGAATCAAATATTTAGTCTGTTATCAACGATGTTTTCTGCGCTTTTCTAAACTCGAAATTTTACGTCATGCGCCACGCGCATAAAACAGTGATTTAATGTAAAATTTAAAAACACACAAAAAACATTTTTCATGTTACTCCTCACAACTTATTCACGAATCCAGTTGAACTAAAGTATTCGAATGTCTCTTTTGAATCCTCTAAAACGATTCGAATCCTGCCCAGCTCTGGTCTGTATCTTACTTAAAATTGATTTGTTTCATAAAACTATATCGTTTACTTCTTTTAAAACTTTATTCAAAGTTGGCAGTTCATTTTTAGAGATGAAACTATGCACGGATCTCTCCACTACGTCATCAAAACTTGTAATTATGTCCTCCAAGCTGTTTAGGGCTACAAATCTCTCCGGATTTCGTATATTCGCTAATGGTTCGATAGGCAGTGGAATTTAAAACTCCTAAAAATTAAACATTTTATTATTTGATGCATATTCTTACGCTATTTGATATCTCACCTACTGCACCAACAATGCCTGATACAACAGCAGTCATTTTCATATATGGATCAAGTGTTATCATCTGCTTATACATATTTATTATGCACTGTTTTTCAGACAGATATAAATGACCCAAATCCAACTTTTTACTCTTTTTTTAGAGGGGAAGGTGATATTATCACCGAGCGTGTACTGGGTCCATAATCCATTACAACAATATAAACAAAACTAAGTTTTTACTATGCTAAAGAAACACCGCACAAAAGGTTATTACGAAACAGACAAAGTTGCAACTCAGTAACGCTTCGAATTAAGGTTATGTCAGCTGTTGCGTCTAATAATCACGTAATTAGCATAGTGTAAAATGGGCGCGCACTCGGCCAATGAGAGTTGTAGGTTTTGGCGCGTGAAATTTAAAACGCTCCTCCTATTTATTAAACAAATTATAGTCTAGACTAGAGTTGCGATAATTCGAATGAGTGTAACAAATTTGCTGCACTGATCAAGTTTTTGGTACGTCGTCAGTTTAAACCACAATTTGGTACCATTTTATCGTGTATTTTTTGTTCTAATAACAACAAAAATATGAGATGTCCGCCAGTAAGACCATTTTATTCCTAAACTCCTGCATATTATAAATATAATACATAAGGTATTTAAAAAAAATAGTAGTGAGTAATTTAAATAAATGTGACAAACCTTGCAAATATTACAATTCCATAAAGAATGTAAAAATGTATAATAATCGATACGGACGAAAAATTAAGTCTTTGTAAGACTAAGTTGTTGTAGATTGCGAAATGAATCGCATTTTTAATGTTTGAAGTATTCTGCAACCAAGAATTGGCAATTTCATTTATATTTATGTTTGAACGGTAACGTGACCGCCAGTCTAAGGTGCCAAATTGTTTAGAGGGAATGGCAAATCTATACTGATGAGAGATAAATCTCGAAACGCGTGTATAGATGGCCTGAATAATTTGACCCAAATTGTTACATTTGCTGTAGGTTCCTGTATGCAACAGCAAACACTTGTTGTATAATTCAATGTCTGTCGGGGTGTTAGCTTAAGAAGTAGTTGTTTCAATGAGTGTTTGATATAGTCTTTGTAAGACTAAGTTGTTGTAGATTGCGAAAAGAATCGCACTTTTAATGGTTGATAAATTAAGAGATTAGTTAACTATGTAATGATTACACTGACTGCTTACAAGTTGCGAGATAAAGCATTGATTTTCTGTAAATTTGCATTACTTTTTTTGGGTAAACTTTGACCGTCTATAATTTTTGTTATAATATGTATCCCTCAATAACTTTTGCTAATTTAATCAGAATGTAATATTTGTTTTTTTGATGTTGTAGAGAAAACACAAATACGTACAGTTGCCAGAGAAAAAATAAACTAATATAGCAGGGAGCTTTAGACACTTCTAAAATATCGTATTTTTTTCTTGTAAAAGAGACTTGTCATGTTGTCAAACATTTTTTCTTGGCCAACAAGACGGTGCTTTTGTTGACATGCAATGCCTGTATTGCTAATACCGTCTCTAAACGGGTCGTTATTATCGCTTTTTGCGTTTCAGTCAGTTAAGGCATGTCGACGTTAATTAAGTTTTGTTTGACATTTCCGCAGATTTGTCAATGTGAACGATGTTTTTGTTGGCATAAATTTCGTCTTAAATTACGCGTTTTACCATGTTACCGGTAATATTATTCAGAATGTTTCCCAATTTTAAATGACTGGTAATTTTACACCAGGAATCCAATGTATATTTTTTTAAATTGACTAGTGCAATATTCGTCCTCTGCGGTTAAAACAATTTTGCGAAAATTAATGATGTTATCTCTCGCTGCAATATCACTCATTTTACGAGACAATTTTAAATTTTAAAACTGCAAATTCTTGTACCTACCAATTTCCGTTTATACTATCAAACTTATCCACACAAACCAATTCGCAGGCAAAAATTTCGTATAAAAGAAGCTTTATAATACATTTTCTCGTGGATACAAAACATCAGATCTCAAAGAAGCCTCATATTCACACATTTTAAAGTTTTCAAAAAGTATATTTTTTGAAATCTCTATATTGAATGGTCAACGCTAGATGAAATAAATCCTTGTGCACTTGTTTTACTTCTCTGATGCTCTAGAAACTTTCTAAATTAACTCAGTCTGAAATTCCGCAAACGGACGATTTTTGCGCAATTCCCACAGTAAAGACGGCCCCCGGGATTCAACTTTATTACACAACTCTTCGAAGCATTCTTGCCTCCGTTCATCCGACTATTAACAATTTTTTCACTTTAGAAAGTGAAGGCCCAAAGAATGCACTCAATGTAGTAACGCTTAAAATACTCATTAACATACACAAAATGATAATTAAAGTATGCAATATAATTTATTGCTCTCTTTTAAATCCATTCTATTGATGATTATTATACCTCAATGTTGAATCATGAATATTGAAATGAAATAAAAGTATTGAATATCGTATGGTATTATTTTAATTATTATTTTTGCTTTATTTACGTGAGACCCCATTTACATTTAAATTCAACCCGAGAATGCGCAAGCTTGCGTTGATATGACAAAATAAAATTCTTTTTTATTTGCTCTAAGAGTGCAGAGTTAGATTTTCATAACGTCTATTTCTAAAAATATCTGTAGTAGATCCCACTTGGTTTTCGGAACACTTTGATTGGGAACCTATTTAATCCACATAATTTTTGCTACCGTTATGCTGGGTTTTATTAACTTTTTTACATATATAATAATTATAATATATAATAATTTCTTGTAAATAAACAAATAAAGTACATACTCGTAAGTACTAATTTTTAGAAATTTAAATATCTGTTAGTATTTCGCAGTTTCTCCATTAAAAAAATGTAAATTAAATTAAAATGATTGTGTTTGATATTATGCGAATTGTATCTATTGTGTGCAAGAAATCTCCGCTCTTTAAAATTTCATTCTTGGATATTCTTTAGAGAATCTCCGTGGAATCAAATATTTTGATCGGGTCCTCTTTGATTGTGTATACAGGGAATTTTTCCTTTTCAGGGCCATGGGAAATATTGTAGGTTAGTATACATGTCACAATTTTAAAAATATAATAGAGCATTCATTGTCATCACACGTAGACCAAAATTACGATCGACTAACGCTGTGTACTGACGCAAATTGTGATGAGTGATTCAGAAGAAGTAAAGGATTTTACGGACGTGGAAGTTAGCACTAATGCAGCACGAGTGAAGCTGCTACCGGCAAAATCAAAGGCTCGGTATGAGCGAACATACACCAAGTTTAAGAATTGGTGCAATGGCAAAAACGTTAATGAAATAAATGAAACTGTGTTTCTGGCATTTTTCCAACAAAGATTGTCTCTTTTGAAATCACTAAGCAGTTTATGGAGCAACTTGCTTTGATCAATGTCAAAATTGACAATGTATGTTAATGAAAACATCGATATGACAAAATTCAAGCAGGTTAATAACTTGTATCCATTATAAGTATTTAATACTTTTTATACTAAGTAATCTGCTGCGGAAAGCGATCTGCTGCGGTAAGTTACCTACCACAGAAAATTGGCTTTGTTGTCCTTAGATACTAATTATTTGATTAGCTAGTTGTTTTACTTTCCATTATTGCCGACTTTTTGACGATGTAATGTCAGTTTACAGAAGTGGTAGCAAGGAAGTGATAGCAAGTAACCCATTCTATACAGCATAACCTATAAAATTGCCAACTAACCTAACCTAATATACTATCTCGTTTAAGTAATCAGTAACTCTAGTAAGTAACAAATAAGCAAATTTAAGTAATTCATCCAATCTTGCACTGAAGTGGGTCACTTTAAATTGGATTTTTAAAAAGTGGGTCGCAGCGTTTAAAAATTTGAGAACCGTTGCTCTAGGATACAAGTTTTTGGAATAAAATTCCATGACCACCTTTGTTTTTCAAAATAGAAAAAATCATTTACATTGTTATGATACAGGAAATGTTTCTTTTCGGTATTTTTCGCTGTAATTTTTCAGACATTCATTGTATTTATAAAGGGTTTAAATTTGAAGCTTCTAACGAGTGTTTCCAATCCTTGATTAAGCATAAAGTAAAATTTTCAGGCTTTTCAAAACTCGAAATTTTACTTCATGCGGCAGACGTACAAAACACTAAAATATTGTCAAATTCAAAATATACTGCTTGTGTTTGATGTTGTGTTGACTAATTTTACAAATGTTTGTTTTGATTAATTCGAACGCCTGGAGCAATTTGTTTTGGAATATGTAAAAGTATACTTTGAATTATATATTATGATTATTATGTCTAAGGTTTTATATGTCAATTCCTAAACTGTGTAGCCAACTTAAATTTAAAAAAAAAAACAGGGATTTTTTCTATTAAGTATACTTTTACATATTCCAAAACAAATTGCTCCAGACGTTCGAATTAGTAAAAATAAACATTTGTTAAACTAATTAACATGAAATCATACAAAAATTGTATATTTTCAATTTCACAATATTTGAGTGTTTTATACTCCTAGCGCATCAAGTAAAATTTAGAATTTGGAAATGCCTGAAAATTTGGATTGGTCGCTTCGCTTCACTACGCGACCAATCCAAATTTTCGCGCTTTACTAAACTCGAAATTTTACTTCATGCTTAATCAAGGATTGGAAACACTCATTAGGAGCTTCAAAGTGAAAGCTTTTGTAAAAACAACGAATGCCTGAAAAATATATAATACCTATATATATATACCTAAAATAAAAGTTCAAACAAGATAAATTCAAATTCAAAACTATTTGAATTCGAGAATTGCATTTTCACGAATAGTTTTTTCGTAATTTTATATATTATGTTTAAAATAAAAGTTTTCTTTATCATAAAAATGCATTTATGAATGAAAATGTAAATGTTTTTTTCTACTTTCAAATAGAAGGGTGTTTATAGGATTCTAAAAACCTGGTTGCTACATAAATTTCAAGCGATATTTGAGATGTCTGCGACTCGTCAATATCGACTTTTACCACAGCTGGGACGAATCCTCGTAAAAAGGATTCGAATCAGGAATCCGAATCACCTAATATGATTCGAATGACGAATCCTTGAATAAAGGATTCGTAAGAGATAAATATGATTCGAATCAAAGATTCGAATCCTATTTTTTCGAATCACGAATACAAATCCTTTAAGAATAAATTTGATTTTATTATTTTTTTGCAACCATTAACATATAAATATCGTTATCCATTGTTTTAATAAAAATGTTTAAAACCGAATTATTTATTATTAACACTTAACATTGTTGATAACAGAGTAAATATCTGTGTTACTCTGATTAAAGATGTATTTGTGCGTTATCCATTGTTTTAATAAAAATATTTAAAACCGAATTATTTATTATTAACACTTAACATCGTTGATAACAGAGTAAATATCTGTGTTACTCTGATTAAAGATGTATTTGTGTGTTTTTGAACTTCACTTCAAATCAGTGTCTTGTACGCGTGGCGCATGAAGTAAAATTTCGAGTTTAGAAAAGCCCGAAAATGTGTCTCGGGTCGCTACGCGACCCTCGACAAATTTTCACGGGGCTTTTCTAAACTCGAAATTTTACTTCATGCTTAGCATAGGAGTGGAAACACCCGTTCTAAACTTCAAATTGAACTCTATTAAGAAATCGACGGATGCCTGAAAATTACGTAAATAAAAATTCACTGAATATCATTAAAACCTGGAACGTCAGAGAAAAGTCATGGTATTTTATTCAAATTGACCAAAACACTAACAAAAAAACCATTTGATATTATTAAATTTGTCAAAATCAACACGCATAATAAAAAACCAACTTGAATAGTGACCAAAACAATGAAAACATTAAAAGGTCAGGGAAAAAAATCTTGAATCAGGGAAATGTCGGAAAACTTTTACATTTCAGATTGTGGCTACCATGCCAGATTTACTTCAAATAATGTTAAACAAATTTTTTATAACTAGATTATTAACTTTAAAAACATTTTCAGTCATTTAATGTTCTTATCAGTTTAAAGTTTCGAACGAGCATTTCCACTCCCAGACTAAGCATGAAGTAAAATTTCGAGTTTTGAAAAGCCCCTCGTAGAAAAGTTGTCGAGGGTCGCGCAGCGACCCGAGACAAATTTTCACGGGGCTTTTCTAAACTCGAAATTTTACTTCATGCGCCACGCGTATAAAACAGTAATTTAACGAGAAATTTAAAAACACACAAAACAATTTTTTTATGCTAATCCTCACAACTAATTCGAATTATTTTTGACGATTCAAATCATTTCGTAAGTATTCGAATCCTTTTGTAAGTATTCGAATCCTTTTGTAAGTATTCGAATCCTTTTATGAGGATTCGAATCACCCGCATTTGAAACGAATCCCGATGACGAATCCAGTTTAATTAAAGTATTCGAATTCTTTTTTTGAATCCTCTAAACTTTTCTAAACTCGAAATTTTACTTCATGCGCCACGCGTATAAAACAGTAATTTAACGAGAAATTGAAAAACACACAAAACAATTTTTGTATGTTAATCCTCACAATTAATTCGAATTATTTTTGACGATTCAAATCATTTCGTAAGTATTCGAATCCTTTTGTAAGTATTCGAATCCTTTTATGAGGATTCGAATCACCCGCATTTGAAACGAATCCCGATGACGAATCCAGTTTAATTAAAGTATTCGAATTTTTTTTTGAATCCTCTAAAAGGACTCGAATCCTGAATGATTCGAATCCTGCCCAGCTCTGAAAATAATTGACGTCTCTCTTACATTATTGTGGGAAAATGGGTTAACATTTGTATTTCGCCTCTGTCCAGAAATAAGTGCAATACCAAGTAGATGTCACATTTGACACAAAAGTGAAATTATTAAATTATAAATAATTTTGCCACCTCACCGCGAAAACAGAAAAAAAAAACATGTTCCACCTTATTTGTATAATAAAATGTTTACAGTAAAAACAGTGGTTTATGACGAAAAAGAAAAGATTAAAATATGGCATATTTATTTAATTTATAAATTAAATAAGCCTAATACAAATTGTTTTATTATTATTTGTACTTTAATTTATGCTAATACGGTATACATTTTCAAGAAAATTGACACTTATTTATGGAAAAGAAAATATTGTAAATCAAACAATTATTTCAGATTATTATGTGTTAATTAAATCGAAACACAGATTCACGGGGCTTTTCTAAACTCGAAATTTGTCTCGGGTCGCTGCGCGACCCTCGACAAATTTTCACGGGGCTTTTCTTAACTCGAAATTTTACTTCATGCTTAGTCTAGGAGTGGAAAACACTTGTTTAAAGCTTTAAATTATACTTAAAAGAAAACAGGGAATACTTGCAATTGTTGTATGAATTCCATGGTATGTCATTATTTTTATAAAATCACATTACTTTTTCTTAATTATTTTAGTTGTTAATTTCCTGACATTCGTTGATTTTTAAAAGAGTTCAATTTAAAGCTTTAAACGAGTGTTTTCCACTCCCAGACTAAGCATGAAGTAAAATTTCGAGTTTAGAAAAGCCCCGTGAAAATTTGTCGAGGGTCGCGCAGCGACCCGAGACAAATTTTCTGGGCTTTTCTAAACTCGAAATTTTACTTCATGCGCCACGCGTATAAAACACAGATTTTAAGTGAAGTTCGAATATACATAAATTTGACAATATTATAGTGTTTTATACGCGTGGCGCATGAAGTAAAATTTCGAGTTTAGAATAGCCCAGAAAATTTGTTTTGGGTCGCTGCGCGAAATTTTACTTCATGCTTAGTCTGGGTGTGCAAAACATTTGTTTAAAGCTTTAAATTGAACTCTTTTAAAAATCAACGAATGTCAGGAAATTAACAACTAAAATAATTAAGAAAAAGAAACAGGGAATATCCGCAATTGTTGTATCAATTCCACGGTATGTCATTATTTTTATAAAATCACATTACTTTTTCCTAATTATTTTGACTTGAGAAACGTAAAGTGTTAAGTGTGAAGATTAGTAAATTTAGAACTTTTCCCTCTACAAAAAAGTGAAATACATTTTGTCTCTAAAATAAATAGGGAAGCCAATATTTAAACACTTTAAAATTAAAATGCGATTTTCTATGTTGCGTCCGCCAGGTCAACACCGGGTATGTTGTAGATATTGTAAAAAAAAAACACATGTAATCTAAGACGTTATTACGCTAATTTAGCAATATTTAATATTTTTTTATTAAACAACCATGAGAGTAGGTAACATTTTAATGAGATGATTACAAATTTTGTACTTTCCTTAAAATATATCCATTTTTTCAAAATATTTCATCCCAAAATAAGGCCGTAGTTAAGACGACAATATGCTGAGTTTAATACCTTTACCGACCGCAATCGACTTCCTCTTAATAATAGAGAGGAAATATCTGATATTCAATTATGTATGTTTCTATGTGTTTATAAAATCAAACACATTCTCTTTTTAATTATCATGCTAATGTTTGTAGTGAGCGTAAAGCCATTAAGCGATTCCAAAAGCGATGATCTCTCGCTGATAAATCCGAAATAGAAACGTAATAAAATCCAATCGTGAAAAAATTGAATAAAATGTGATCTTTTGTGGTGCATTTAGGTCAAGCCTTATCCGCTATCTCTACTCGATAGGCGTTATAAATGATCGGAGAAAAAATAGTACACAATAATACTGTCTTCGATAAATCAATCAATATTAATAAACAGTTTGAAGAAAAGACATTAACAGGATATCAATAATATACAATTTAATACATTGTTATAACAATATACAGAGATATTTTCTTTTAAGTATACCAAAGCATCACTTTAATAAAACACCTAATTTGTTAAGGTACAAAATTATATTTATTGCACTACAACAACACACTGTGGCTTCAACAGGTGAGCATCTACCTGATAAAGCTACAGTATGGTAAAACAATTGTAGTACAATAAATATAGTATGTTCAATAAAATAAAACCTCTAGAGTGCCATAGAATAAATTGTAGGTTGGCAACTCTAAAATTATTATTATGTCTGATGTTTTGTATGACAATTCCTAAAGCGTGTAACCAATTTAAGTTTTAAAAAAGATAAAATCATGGCACTCTAGAGATTGTTTTTTATTGAACATACGATATAATTTTCAAACCTAAACAAATTAAGTGTTTTATCAAAGTGATATTGTGGAGTTATAACAGCTAACAGCCTCAACAAATTTATTTATTTATTAACGGAAGTCCATATAAACTAGCACATATATTAAAAAAATAAAAATAATAATAAATGAAATATAAATACAAATACATAATAAATATAGGTACATAAAAGAGTAAAAAACAAACAACACATTTAGGTACAATCGACAGATTAAAATATGCAGACTATATACCCTGTCGGAAGATGTTCTTCAAATCATTCCGGCTAATTGCACCAAAGTCGGGATTGATGGCGTTACAATTATTGGCGATTCTGGCCATACCAAAATTTTTACCATAGTCCGTCCTACAATATGGTACATGGAACAGATCGAAGGAACGCAAAATTCTAGCTGGCACATTGATTTTAAGTTGGCTAAGTAAATGGGGGCAATCAATCGCCCCATTTATTAAATTGTATCCTAGCATTACGTCTGCATTCCTTCGTCTCTGCTCTAACGAATCGATATTTAAAGATTGTAGGACGTCATTGTAGGAGCCGACAATCCCGAACTTGTAGGAGATACATTTTGTGAATTTAACTTGGACCCTCTCAACCGTTTTTACGTCAGATTTGCTATGAGGATTCCAAATAGTGCAACAGTACTCAAGGTGGGGGCGGACAAGGGATACATACAAGGTCGTAAGGGTATGAATGTTTGAGAAATCTCTGCTGTTACGTTTTAAAAAACCCAGAACACGATATGCCTTAGCAGTTATGTTGCGTAAATGGTTGTTAAAGTTCGAGTTGTGAGACAATGATACACCCAAGTCTTTAATAACTGAAACGCGAATTAAAAAGACGTTAGAGATATAGTAATTTCTCAGTGTTGAGGCCCTTGTTTTAGTACAAGTTATACAATTACATTTTTTGAGGTTGAGATTCATACGGTTGTCAGTACACCAAACTGAAAATCTATTTAAGTCTTCCTGTAACAACACAGAAGATCTATCATTCGCGATTTGTAGAAATAATTTTATATCGTCTGCAAATAGCAAGCATTGGGAATTATGGAAACAATCAACCACATCATTTAT
This sequence comes from Philonthus cognatus, assembly GCA_932526585.2. Lineage (NCBI taxonomy): Eukaryota > Metazoa > Arthropoda > Insecta > Coleoptera > Staphylinidae > Philonthus > Philonthus cognatus. The sequence continues at coordinate 34,345,790 of OW052247.1, forward strand.
AAAGATATTGCTCCAGGTAATTGAATTCTAAAAGATTGTTGGATAAAATAAAAAATTATAAAATCTATTAAAGTGAGCTCAAAGTTTGATCATTAAACATAAGCAGTATTTGAGCCTTACAATATTTCAGTATTATATACGCGCGGTGGCATGAAGTACTTGTTTCACAGTGGCTTAACTTAAGTTTAGTTTAAATCACATTTTCGCAAATATTATAAACATGGTTTAAAGGATATTCACTTTTATATTATTATATTAATAGTTTGTTAAAACATCTACAAAACTCTAGTTTCGGTCACTTACCTTAACATAGCATATTATATTTTTTTAATTTATTGTAATGGAGTTATATTATATTTTCTTATGATAATTAATAAATTCACTCATCTAATATTTTCTCATCCCGGTCATTTACCTTAAATATAACCCATCCAAAGTTCCCTTCATGCTTGCACATTAATCAGGCAATTCGCAGAACAAGAACGTCCCTTGTTGATTGCGGTGATGAATTTTAACGAGGCTAATTAATCCGAAACTAGAGCTCGCCGGCTCTCGCACTTGCATTTGTTTCCATTCTTATTACGATTTTGTTTCTCTATTTCTGGCTGGACTAAATTGAATTAAAACCACACAGCCGTCGGCACAAATTGACAGATGCTCAAAATAAATAGATAGTAAGCGGTGCCACAAAAAAGGAAGAAGAAACCACGGGGTTTAGATCAAACATTTCAAGACAGAAGCAAAAAAGAAAATGCATAGACAGCATAAAGAGAGAGTAAGTAGTGTAAGAAAATGAAAAGAAGAAACCACAAGTTTAAATTAAAAATATCAAGACAAAGGCAAAAAATAGAGACTACATAAATAGAGAGTAGTGAAAGAAATTAAGAAGAAACCACAAGGTTTAGATTAAACATTTCAAGCCAGTTGCACAAAATATAATGACAAAATTCATTAAAGTAAGTAGAAAAAAAATACAGGGCAACGAACAAAAATAAAGAGATATTTAATGTAAATAAATACTCTTTCTACGTTCTGTTAGAAGTATCTGTTTTATTTTAATTATTCTTAGAATGTCGCTATTTCTTTTTAATAATATCTGTCTTTACTCGGGTAGCAATTCGACGTAATTTCATGTCAAATACACGTCATAGTTTGACGTGGTTTATAACGAATTGTTGATTAGTGTGTTGGTCAGTCTTTCCCAAACTGTGCATTAAGGATGTACTCACTTTTAATCATATCATCCATTGATGTTGCTTTTGATGTGTACAAAAAATTATATGTTTGAAACGTCATATCATTTATGGGCTAGAAGGCTGATATTGTCGAAAAAATTGAGCCACAATACTTAGAATAAGTAATTTATTAGAAATTTCTTTAATAATAAATTACTTAGAGTGTAATGAAATGAGTGACAAGATGTATATAAAAGAAAAAGGAGAGGTTTTATCTCTGAATGGGTGCGCCGAATCGTCCCAAATGCGCTTTTCACGAGGTGAATGTAAATGAATGTATATAAATAAGTAATGTTGATGGTCAAAATTAGGTTATGGTATTTGTGGTCAAGTTTTTATCAAATACAAAAATTCATAAGAATTTAATTCAATCCATACTTTCAGTGCTTGTAAATTAATAGGTACTATTTTATAAATTTGTAAGTTTTCTTGTTGAAATCTATTTTATTAATCGATCTGCTTTAAAGGCACTTAGACCCATTTGCTCCCCGACTGATTAACTTTAATCAACCACTAATCATTGATTAAGCCTCTGATTAATTCATGATTCTAGAATATAAAAATGTTTTAAGTTTGTAAGATATCCTGAACATGTCTCTTTTATCATTATGCGATTTTGTAAATAATTAATACATAAAATTGCTATGTGTGTGAAGCTGGCAATATTTACAGCAATAACCCGGCGCATCCACCATCCACCCAAAAAATATTAATAAATCAAAAATAATTATTTTAACATATTTCTCGACTATAATCTTGAATTTGTTTTTTTACGTATCGTTTCTAATATCGTTGCTGTAAATAATACACAAATAAAATTTCAAATTAATTGAAATTATTAGGAACAATTGGTCATCCGTGTCAGGAAATTAATTATTTAAACATATTTCCAGATATCCGACATGCATTTTTTTTGTAGTTTTAAGTAACTAATAGTGCTATTGTTAGAATACAATAACAATTTTTACTATAGGGAATGTATCTTCCGATGATTTTTGAACATTAGTGAATGCATTGGAAAGTCAGTCATTCCGCGATGAGTAATTAATTGTTTAAACATATTTCAAGGTGGCCGACATACGTTTTGTTTATTGTTTTGAGTAACTAATAGTGTTATTGTTAAAATATATTAACAATTTTGAATATAGGGAATGTATCTTTCGTCGATTTTAGAACATTAGTGAATGCATTGGGAAGTCAGAAATACGCTATGAAAAATAAATTGTTTAAATATATTTAAAGTCGGCCGACATAAATTTTGTTTATTGTTTTAAGTAACTAATAGTATTATTGTTAAAAAACAATAACAATTTTTAGTATGGGGAATGTATCTTTTGTCGATTTTTCAACATTAGTGAATGCATTAGGAAGGCAGTCATTCGCGATGCGAAATAAATTGTTTAAACATATTTCAAGGTGACCGACATAAATTTTGTTTATTATTTTGAGTAACTAGTAGTGTAATTGTTAAAATACAATAATAGTTTTCAATATGGGGAATGTATCTTTCGTCGATTTTTGAACATTAGTGAATGCATTGGGAAGTCAGAAATACGCTATGAGAAATAAATTGTTTAAATATATTTAAAGTCGGCCGACATAAATTTTGTTTGTTGTTTTGAGTAACTGATAGTGTTATTGTTAAAATACAATTACAATTTTCAATATGGGGAATGTATCTTTCGTCGATTTTTGAACATTAGTGACTTATTGAGAAATCAATCATTCGCGATTACAAATTAATTGTTTAAACATTTTTCAAGGTGGCCGACATAAATTGTGTTTATTGTTTTAAGTAACTAAAAGTGTTATTGTTAAAATACAATAACAATTTTTAGTATGGGGAATGTATCTTTCGTCGATTTTTAAAGATTAGTGAATGCATTGGGAATTCAGTCATTCGCGATGAGAAATAAATTGTTTAAACATATTTTAAGTCGGCCGACATTAATTTTGTTTATTTTTTTAAGTAACTAATAGTGTTATTGTTAAAATACAATAACAATTTTCAATATGGGGAATGTATCTTTCGTCGATTTTTGAACATGAGTGAATGCATTGGGAAGTCAGTCATTCGCGATGAGAAATTAATTGTTTAAACATATTTCAAGGCGGCAGACATAAGTTTAGTTTATTATTTTGAGTAATTTATAGTGTTATTGTTAAAATACAAAAACAATTTTCAGTCTGGGGAATGTATCTATCGTCGATTTTTAAAGATTAGTGAATACATTGGGAATTCAGTCATTCGCGATGAGAAATTAATTGTTTAAACATATTTTAAGGTGGCCGACATAAATTTTAATTATTGTTTTAAGTAACTAATAGTGTTATTGTTAAAAAACAATAACAATTTTCAATATAGGGAATGTATCTTTCGTCGATTTTTTCCGATTAGTGAATGCATTGGGAATTCAGTCATTCGCGATGAGAAATTAATTGTTTAAACATATTTAAAGGTGGCCGACATAAATTTTGTTTATTGTTTTAGGTAAATAATAGTGTTATTGTTAAAATACAATAACAATTTTCAATATGGGGAATGTATCTTTCGTCGATTTTTGAACATTAGTGAATGCATTGGGAAGTCAGAAATACGCTATGAGAAATAAATTGTTTAAACATATTTCAAGGCGGCGGACATAAATTTTGTTTATTGTTTTAAGTAACTAATAGTGTTATTGTTAAACTGCAATAACAATTTTCAATATGGGGAATGTATCTTTCGTCGATTTTTGAACATTAGTGAATGCATTGGGAAGTCAGAAATACGCTATGAGAAATAAATTGTTTAAACATATTTCAAGGCGGCGGACATAAATTTTGTTTATTGTTTTTGGTTACTAATAGTGTTATTGTTAAAACACAAAATTAATTTTCAATATGGGGAATGTATCTTTCGTCGATTTTTGAACATTAGTGAATGCATTGGGAAGTCAGAAATACGCTATGAGAAATAAATTGTTTAAACATATTTCTAGGCGGCGGACATAAATTTTGTTTATTGTTTTAAGTAACTAGTAGTGTTATTGTTAAAATGCAATAACAATTTTCAATATGGGGAATGTATCTTTTGTCGATTTTTGAACATTAGTGAATGCATTGGGAAGTCAGAAATACGCTATGAGAAATAAATTGTTTAAACAAATTTCAAGGCGGCAGACATAAATTTTGTTTATTGTTTTTAGTTACTTATAGTGTTATTGTTAAAATACAAAATTAATTTTCAATATGGGGAATGTATGTTTCGTCGATTTTTAAAGATTAGTGAATGCATTAGGAATTCAGTCATTCGCGATGAGAAATTAGTTGTTTAAACATATTTTAAGGTGGCCGACATAAATTTTGTTTATTGTTTTAAGTAACTAATAGTGTTATTGTTAAAATACAATAACAATTTTCAATATGGGGAATGTATCTTTCGTCGATTTTTGAACATTAGTGAATGCATTGGGAAGTCAGAAATACGCTATGAGAAATAAATTGTTTAAACATATTTCAAGGCGGCGGACATAAATTTTGTTTATTGTTTTAAGTAACTAGTAGTGTTATTGTTAAAATGCAATAACAATTTTCAATATGGGGAATGTATCTTTTGTCGATTTTTGAACATTAGTGAATGCATTGGGAAGTCAGAAATACGCTATGAGAAATAAATTGTTTAAACAAATTTCAAGGCGGCGAACATAAATTTTGTTTATTGTTTTTAGTTACTAATAGTGCTATTGTTGAAATACAAAATTAATTTTCAATATGGGGAATGTATCTTTCGTCGATTTTTTGGGATTATTGAATGCATTGGGAATTCAGTCATTCGCGATGAGAAATTAATTGTTTAAACATATTTTAAGGTGGCCGACATAAGTTTAGTTTATTATTTTAAGTAACTTATAGTGTTATTGTTAAAATACAAAAACAATTTTCAATATGGGGAATGTATCTTTCGTCGATTTTTGAACATTAGTGACTTATTGAGAAATCAATCATTCGCGATTACAAATTAATTGTTTAAACATTTTTCAAGGTGGCCGACATAAATTGTGTTTATTGTTTTAAGTAACTAAAAGTGTTATTGTTAAAATACAATAACAATTTTTAGTATGGGGAATGTATCTTTCGTCGATTTTTAAAGATTAGTGAATGCATTGGGAATTCAGTCATTCGCGATGAGAAATAAATTGTTTAAACATATTTTAAGTCGGCCGACATTAATTTTGTTTATTTTTTTAAGTAACTAATAGTGTTATTGTTAAAATACAATAACAATTTTCAATATGGGGAATGTATCTTTCGTCGATTTTTGAACATGAGTGAATGCATTGGGAAGTCAGTCATTCGCGATGAGAAATTAATTGTTTAAACATATTTCAAGCCGGCAGACATAAGTTTAGTTTATTATTTTGAGTAATTTATAGTGTTATTGTTAAAATACAAAAACAATTTTCAGTATGGCGAATGTATCTATCGTCGATTTTTAAAGAGTAGTGAATACATTGGGAATTCAGTCATTCGCGATGAGAAATGAATTGTTTAAACATATTTTAAGGTGGCCGACATAAATTTTGTTTATTGTTTTAAGTAACTAATAGTGTTATTGTTAAAAAACAATAACAATTTTCAATATGGGGAATGTATCTTTCGTCGATTTTTTCCGATTAGTGAATGCATTGGGAATTCAGTCATTCGCGATGAGAAATTAATTGTTTAAACATATTTTAAGGTGGCCGACATAAATTTTGTTTATTGTTTTAGGTAAATAATAGTGTTATTGTTAAAATACAATAACAATTTTCAGTATGGGGAATGTATCTATCGTCGATTTTTAAAGATTAGTGAATACATTGGGAATTCAGTCATTCGCGATGAGAAATTAATTGTTTAAACATATTTTAAGGTGGCCGACATAAATTTTGTTTATTGTTTTAAGTAACTAATAGTGTTATTGTTAAAAAACAATAACAATTTTCAATATGGGGAATGTATCTTTCGTCGATTTTTTCCGATTAGTGAATGCATTGGGAATTCAGTCATTCGCGATGAGACATTAATTGTTTAAACATATTTTAAGGTGGCCGACATAAATTTTGTTTATTGTTTTAGGTAAATTATAGTGTTATTGTTAAAATACAATAACAATTTTCAATATGGGGAATGTATCTTTCGTCGATTTTTGAACATTAGTGAATGCATTGGGAAGTCAGAAATACGCTATGAGAAATAAATTGTTTAAACATATTTCAAGGCGGCGGACATAAATTTTGTTTATTGTTTTAAGTAACTAGTAGTGTTATTGTTAAAATGCAATAACAATTTTCAATATGGGGAATGTATCTTTTGTCGATTTTTGAACATTAGTGAATGCATTGGGAAGTCAGAAATACGCTATGAGAAATAAATTGTTTAAACAAATTTCAAGGCGGCGGACATAAATTTTGTTTATTGTTTTTAGTTACTTATAGTGTTATTGTTAAAATACAAAATTAATTTTCAATATGGGGAATGTATCTTTCGTCGATTTTTAAAGATTAGTGAATGCATTAGGAATTCAGTCATTCGCGATGAGAAATTAATTGTTTAAACATATTTTAAGGTGGCCGACATAAATTTTGTTTATTGTTTTAAGTAACTAATAGTGTTATTGTTAAAATACAATAACAATTTTCAATATGGGGAATGTATCTTTCGTCGATTTTTGAACATTAGTGAATGCATTGGGAAGTCAGAAATACGCTATGAGAAATAAATTGTTTAAACATATTTCAAGGCGGCGGACATAAATTTTGTTTATTGTTTTTAGTTACTAATAGTGTTATTGTTAAAATACAAAATTAATTTTCAATATGGGGAATGTATTTTTCGTCGATTTTTGAACATTAGTGAATGCATTGGGAAGTCAGAAATACGCTATGAGAAATAAATTGTTTAAACATATTTCAAGGCGGCGAACATAAATTTTGTTTATTGTTTTTAGTTACTAATGGTGTTGTTGTTAAAATGCAATAACAATTTTCAATATGGGGAATGTATCTTTTGTCGATTTTTGAACATTAGTGAATGCATTGGGAAGTCAGAAATACGCTATGAGAAATAAATTGTTTAAACAAATTTCAAGGCGGCGAACATAAATTTTGTTTATTGTTTGTAGTTACTAATAGTGTTATTGTTGAAATACAAAATAAATTTTCAATATGGGGAATGTATCTTTCGTCGATTTTTTGGGATTATTGAATGCATTGGGAATTCAGTCATTCGCGATGAGAAATTAATTGTTTAAACATATTTTAAGGTGGCCGACATAAGTTTAGTTTATTATTTTAAGTAATTTATAGTGTTATCGTTAAAATACATAAACAATTTTCAATATGGGGAATGTATCTTTCGTCGATTTTTAAAGATTAGTGAATACATTGAAAATTCAGTCATTCGCGATGAGAAATTATTTACATTCCCCATATTAAAAATTGTTATTGTATTTTAACAATAACACTATTAGTTACTTAAAACAATAAACAAAATTTATGTCGGCCACCTTAAAATATGTTTAAACAATTAATTTCTCATCGCGAATGACTGAATTCCTAATGCATTCACTAATCTTTAATAATCGACGAAAGATACATTCCCTATATTGAAAATTAATTTTGTAATTTAACAATAACACTATAAGTAACTAAAAACAATAAACAAAATTTATGTCCGCCGCCTTGAAATTTGTTTAAACAATTTATTTCTCATAGCGTATTTCTGACTTCCCAATGCATTCACTAATGTTCAAAAATCGACGAAAGATACATTTCCCATATTAAAAATTGTTATTGTATTTTAACAATAACACTTTTAGTTACTTAAAACAATAAACAAAATTTATGTCTGCCGCCTTGAAATATGTTTAAACAATTAATTTTTCATCGCGAATGACTGACTTCCCAATGCATTTACTAATGTTCAAAAATCGATGAAAGATACATTCCCCATATTGAAAATTGTTATTGTATTTTAACAATAATACTATTAGTTACTTAAAACAATAAACAAAATTTATGTCGGCCACCTTAAAATATATTTAAACAATTATTTCTTATCGCGAATGACTGAATTCCCAATGCATTCACTAATCTTTAAAAATCGACGAAAGATACATTCCCCATATTGAAAATTGTTATTGTATTTTAACAATAACACTATAAGTTACTTAAAACAATAAACAAAATGTATGTCGGCCACCTTGAAATATGTTTAAACAATTAATTTCTTATCGCGAATGACTGAATTCCCAATGCATTCACTAATCTTTAAAAATCGACGAAAGATACATTCCCCATATCAAACATTGTTATTGTATTTTAACAATAACACTATTAGTTACTTAAAACAATAAACAAAATTTATGTCGGCCACTTTCAAATATGTTTAAACAAATAATTTCTCATCGCGAATGACTGAATTTTCAATGTATTCACTTATCTTTAAAAATCGACGAAAGATACATTCCCCATATTGAAAATTGTTTTTGTATTTTAACAATAACACTATAAATTACTTAAAATAATAAACTAAACTTATGTCGGCCACCTTAAAATATGTTTAAACAATTAATTTCTCATCGCGAATGACTGAATTCCCAATGCATTCAATAATCCCAAAAAATCGACGAAAGATACATTCCCCATATTGAAAATTAATTTTGTATTTCAACAATAACACTATTAGTAACTAAAACCAATAAACAAAATTTATGTTCGCCGCCTTGAAATTTGTTTAAACAATTTATTTCTCATAGCGTATTTCTGACTTCCCAATGCATTCACTAATGTTCAAAAATCGACAAAAGATACATTCCCCATATTGAAAATTGTTATTGCATTTTAACAATAACACTACTAGTTACTTAAAACAATAAACAAAATTTATGTCCGCCGCCTTAAAATATGTTTAAACAATTTATTTCTCATAGCGTATTTCTGACTTCCCAATGCATTCACTAATGTTCAAAAATCGACGAAAGATACATTCCTCATTTTGAAAATTAATTTTGTATTTTAACAATAACACTATTAGTAACTAAAAACAATAAACAAAATTTATGTCCGCCGCCTTGAAATATGTTTAAACAATTTATTTCTCATAGCGTATTTCTGACTTCCCAATGCATTCACTAATGTTCAAAAATCGACGAAAGATACATTCCCTATATTGAAAATTGTTATTGTATTTTAACAATAACACTATAAGTTACTTAAAACAATAAACAAAATTTATGTCGGCCACCTTAAAATATGTTTAAACAATTAATTTCTCATCGCGAATGACTGAATTCCTAATGCATTCGCTAATCTTTAAGAATCGACGAAAGATACATTCCCCATATTAAAAATTAATTTTGTATTTTAACAATAACACTATAAGTAACTAAAAACAATAAACAAAATTTATGTCCGCCGCCTTGAAATTTGTTTAAACAATTTATTTCTCATAGCGTATTTCTGACTTCCCAATGCATTCACTAATGTTCAAAAATCGACGAAAGATACATTCCCCATATTGAAAATTGTTATTGCAGTTTAACAATAACACTATTAGTTACTTAAAACAATAAACAAAATTTATGTCCGCCGCCTTGAAATATGTTTAAACAATTTATTTCTCATAGCGTATTTTTGACTTCCCAATGCATTCACTAATGTTCAAAAATCGACGAAAGATACATTCCCCATATTGAAAATTGTTATTGTATTTTAACAATAACACTATTATTTACCTAAAACAATAAACAAAATTTATGTCGGCCACCTTAAAATATGTTTAAACAATTAATTTCTCATCGCGAATGGCTGAATTCCCAATGCATTCACTAATCGGAAAAAATCGACGAAAGATACATTCCCCATATTGAAAATTGTTATTGTTTTTTAACAATAACACTATCAGTTACTTAAAACAATAAACAAAATTTATGTCGGATACCTTAAAATATGTTTAAACAATTAATTTCTCATCGCGAATGACTGAATTCCCAATGTATTCACTAATCTTTAAAAATCGACGATAGATACATTCCCCATACTGAAAATTGCTTTTGTATTTTAACAATAACACTATAAATTACTCAAAATAATAAACTAAACTTATGTCTGCCGCCTTGAAATATGTTTAAACAATTAATTTCTCATCGCGAATGACTGACTTCCCAATGCATTCACTCATGTTCAAAAATCGACGAAAGATACATTCCCCATATTGAAAATTGTTATTGTATTTTAACATTAACACTATTAGTTACTTAAAAAAATAAACAAAATTAATGTCGGCCGACTTAAAATATGTTTAAACAATTTATTTCTCATCGCGAATGACTGAATTCCCAATGCATTCACTAATCTTTAAAAATCGACGAAAGATACATTCCCCATACTAAAAATTGTTATTGTATTTTAACAATAACACTTTTAGTTACTTAAAACAATAAACACAATTTATGTCGGCCACCTTGAAAAATGTTTAAACAATTAATTTGTAATCGGGAATGATTGATTTCTCAATCAGTCACTAATGTTCAAAAATCGACGAAAGATACATTCCCCATATTGAAAATTGTAATTGTATTTTAACAATAACACTATCAGTTACTCAAAACAACAAACAAAATTTATGTCGGCCGACTTTAAATATATTTAAACAATTTATTTCTCATAGCGTATTTCTGACTTCCCAATGCATTCACTAATGTTCAAAAATCGACGAAAGATACATTCCCCATATTGAAAACTGTTATTGTATTTTAACAATTACACTACTAGTTACTCAAAATAATAAACAAAATTTATGTCGGTCACCTTAAAATATGTTTAAACAATTTATTTCGCATCGCGAATGACTGCCTTCCTAATGCATTCACTAATGTTGAAAAATCGACAAAAGATACATTCCCCATACTAAAAATTGTTATTGTATTTTAACAATAACACTATTAGTTACTTAAAACAATAAACAAAATTTATGTCGGCCGACTTTAAATATATTTAAACAATTTATTTTTCATAGCGTATTTCTGACTTCCCAATGCATTCACTAATGTTCAAAAATCGACGAAAGATACATTCCCTATATTCAAAATTGTTAATATATTTTAACAATAACACTATTAGTTACTCAAAACAATAAACAAAACGTATGTCGGCCACCTTGAAATATGTTTAAACAATTAATTACTCATCGCGGAATGACTGACTTTCCAATGCATTCACTAATGTTCAAAAATCATCGGAAGATACATTCCCTATAGTAAAAATTGTTATTGTATTCTAACAATAGCACTATTAGTTACTTAAAACTACAAAAAAAATGCATGTTGGATATCTGGAAATATGTTTAAATAATTAATTTCCTGACACGGATGACCAATTGTTCCTAATAATTTCAATTAATTTGAAATTTTATTTGTGTATTATTTACAGCAACGATATTAGAAACGATACGTAAAAAAACAAATTCAAGATTATAGTCGAGAAATATGTTAAAATAATTATTTTTGATTTATTAATATTTTTTGGGTGGATGGTGGATGCGCCGGGTTATTGCTGTAAATATTGCCAGCTTCACACACATAAAATTGCTGCGTTTTTAATATAAATTCGTAAGTTTTCTTGTTGAAATCTATGTTATTAATCGATCAGATTTAAAGACACTTAAGCCCATTTGCACTCCGACTGAATAATTTTATTCAATCACCAATCATTGATTAAACCTTCTGATTAAGTCATAATTCTAGAATATAAGAATTTTTTAAATTTGTTTTTAATTCAATCACTAATCATTAATTAAACCTTCTGATTAAGTCATAATTCTAGAATATAAGAATTTTTTAAATTTGTAAGATATCCTGAACATGTCCCTTTTATCATTGGCTGCGTTTTTAAGGAGTACTAATCACTAAATAACTTAATAAACTTGGGTGTAAATGGACATAAAACTTGTTTTCATGATTGCCCAAAAAAAATTATGGTGAAAACCCTGAGAAAAACTAGCACAATTTCACTGAAAGGTAGCACAATAAATCGTAGATCTTCTTTCTTCACAAGAATTTATTTACTTTGCAAATCTATATATTTCTATCACAATGTATATTTACAAAGTAAATATATTTTTATTAGAAAATAGATTCAATTTTTGAATTAATCGTGCTAGAATATTTTATTTTTTACCAGTGGTGACTCCTGAGAGTTTTGGGGCTGCATACATAAATATAAAGGACTGCTGACATAAACATAAAGGAAGTGTTTCTTTTAAGTATACACACCCCAATGCTCATGCATTTTTGAGACATACGTTGTTTTTTTATGAGTTCAATTTAAATTTTCGGACGAATTTTTCCACTCCTTGACTAAGCATGAAGTAAAATTTCGAGTTTAGAAAAGCCTGTAAATTTGGTTTGGTCGCGTAGCGAAGCGGAGCGACCAAACCAAATTTTCAAGCTTTTCTAAACTCGAAATTACTTTATGCGCCAAGCGTATAAGCACTGAAATATTTTGAAATTTGAACTATTTTGAGTTAGCAGTATATTTTGAATCTTGCTCTAAAAGTCGATTTTTAATACTGATTTAGATGTGTATTTATAATTTCACAATATTTCAGTGTTTTATACGCGTGGCGCATGAAGTAAAATTTCGAGTTTAGAAAAGCCTGAAAATTTGGTTTGGTCGCTCCGCGCTTCGCGCTACGCGACCAAACCAAATTTTCAGGCTTTTCTAAACTCGAAATTTTACTTCATGCTTAATTGAGGAGTGGAAACATTCGGTCGAAACTTCGAATTGAACGCTTTAAAAAAAGCAATTAATGCCTGAAGTTTTACAGCTCATGCATCAGAATAGGCATACTTAAAATACAAAACCCTATATGCAGAAATAATTTAATAGGTACCCAAATTACACACCCTTTTTAAATATTGTTCAGCAGATTAAATCTGTTTTTTTCAAAATGTAGGACGCTCAAAAGTTTCAATGACAAGTATTTTATTGTCACATTTGTAGTGGGTTAGCATGCACTTGTTTGATCCAATCTCCATCGGGGTATTAGCTGGGGCAGTAGTTGTTTTAATGAGTGTTTGATTTAGTCTTTGTAAGAAAAAAAATAATGTTGTAGATTGCGTAAAATCAGCGCTTTTAATGTTTTGAATACTCTACAATCAAGTATTGGCAATTTCATTCATACTTAGGACAAGTTTTGTATGCAGTGTCAAGCTAGAAAATTGTGTACTATGTAGATATTTTACGGAATTTCGTCCATTTCTACAAAAAAAATATAACGAAAATTTAATAAACTTAAATATGGCTAAAATATTAATTTTTCAATTTAACTTTTTTAAAAGCTTCAAATAAACATATTTTAAACATTAAAAGTGCGATTCTTTTCGCAATCTGCAACAAGTTAGTCTTACAAAGACTATATCAAACACTCATTGAAACAACTACTTCCCGGGCTAATACCCCGACGGACATTGAATTATACAACAAGTGTTTGCTGTTACATACAGTAACCTACTGCAAATGTAACAATTTGGGTTAAATTATTCAGGCCATCTATAGACGCGTTTCGAGATTTATCTCTCATCAGTATAGCTTGTTACATTTGCAGTAGGTTACTGTATGTAACAGCAAACACTTGTTGTATAATTCAATGTCCGTCGGGGTATTAGCCCGGGAAGTAGTTGTTTCAATGAGTGTTTGATATAGCCTTTGTAAGACTAATTTGTTGTAGATTGCGAAAATAATCGCACTTTTAATGTTTGAAGTATTCTGCAACCAAGAATTTGCAATTTCATTTATACTTATGTTTGAACGGTAACGTGACCGCCAGTCTAAGATGTCAAATTATTTAGACGGAATGGCAAAGCTATACTGATGAGAGATAAATCTCGAAACGCGTCTATAGATGGCCTGCATAATTTGACCCAAATTGTTACATTTGCTGTAGGTTACTGTATGTAACAGCAAACACTTATTGTATAATTCAATGTCTGTCGGTGTGTTAGCTTAAGAAGTAGTAGTTTCAATGAGTGTTTGATATAGTCTTTGTAAGACTAAGTTGTTGTAGATTGCGAAAAAAATCGTACTCTTAATGTTTGAAGTATTCTGCAACCAAGAATTGGCAATTTCATTTATACTTATGTTTGAACGGTAACGTGACCGCCAGTCTAAGGTGTCAAATTGTTTAGAGGGAATGGCAAAGCTATACTGATGAGAGATAAATCTCGAAACGCGTCTATAGATGGCCTGAATAATTTGACCCAAATTGTTACATTTGCAGTAGGTTACTGTATGTAACAGCAAACACTTGTTGTATAATTCAATGTCCGTCGGGGTATTAGCCCGGGAAGTAGTTGTTTCAATGAGTGTTTGATATAGTCTTTGTAAGAAAAATCGCACTTTTAATGTTTGAAGTATTCTGCAACCAAGAATTGGCAATTTCATTTATATTTAAACATATTTTATATGTTTTTGACTGCCCTATGTTAAAATAACTTTAAACAATTATACATGATGAGTTTTCATTTGTAGGTATGTATGTATAAAATTATGGTATGAAGCGAGTATAATTCACGAAGCTCATTGATCAAATTTAGTGTGAATCATACTCAGCGTCGCAGTAAGGAAAATTTGCGCGCGGAGCCAAAAATCCAATTGGCGCCCTCCAACTTGACAGTCATAATAAATGTCATGTGTCATTATAAACGAAATGTCAACTAATGTTAACTGTCACTATTGATAAATGCTATTGGACATACTACGTCAACGCCGACTTATGTCCAATAAACGTCAACTGTCGAAAGTGTCAGCTGATATGAAAAAAAAAAATACGAAACATTCGTAAAATTGTCAGATTTGTGCGCACGTCATAATCTTGATAAATACAAAGAAAAATTGTCAAATGTAAAACAAAACACAATGACTTAAACTTCACTTTATACGCAATCTATCTAATTGACGCTCTCAAATTCCATGTCAAAAGTAACATGATGAGTCTAATCTTGTCTTAAAAAAAGAAAAACGCGCAAAAATTGTGGAAACAACAACAAAAATAAAAGCGGAGTATTCCGAGTCACTATTGACAGTTGATATATTTAACAAAATAATGACCATTTTGAAACTTGTTTGTTTTTCTATTTTGACAGTTTTTACAGATACACAGACTGCCTATATCTTGGCAACTGACAATGTCGCGTTATATCAACGACAGTTTTTACAGTTACACACATATCATAGCACACGCATCAGGATGATGATGATTTATATAAAAGTTGGTATCTTTTTGATGTTAGTTGATAATTTTTTTGTATTGTGTAACACACACTACAAAAAAATTGTAACAAAATTGTAACACACAAGACAAAAAAATTATCAACCAACATCAAAAACATACCACCTTTTATATAAATCGTTATCATCCTGATGTGTGTGCTATGGTATGTGTCTAACTGTAAAAACTGTCGTTGATATAACGCGACAGTGTCAGTTGCCAAGATATAGGCAGTATAGTCAAATGGCTATCAATACCTAATGTAACCATTAACAATCCTCAATGTACGAGTTTTTATAGATCTGTGACAGTTACGATAGTTTTGGAAAGTCTTTGACAGTTATAATATCTCATATGCTGCCAATAATGACTTTGTGTGAGTATAATGGAATATCATTTTCGACGTATGGATTAGAATTCTTGACAGTATTGTATATAATTATTGTATATTTTAATTATTGACATTAACTGAAATATCATCAATCTTTGTTAGTAATGAACTTCTCTGACTGAAATGGAATGTCATTTTCGACATATAAATTGGCATTATTTGATAGTATTGTATTAATTATGATTTGTTTCGGTTATTGTGATAATTTATTTTGATATGTTACGTTTTTCGTGATTAGTACTCTTATATTATTGTACATTATACAATTATGATACATTTCCGACATTTTGTTGGTAGTTAGAAATAAAATATAATAAAGTGTTGTAATCAAAGGAAATAGTCTATTTTTGACAAACACGGCGAAAAGTTTGTAATTATATTATATAATCTTACTAAATAAATGTCACAAATAATCGACATTATATTTTTTAACGTAGATTTCCACTCCCAGACTAAGCATGAAGTAAAATTTCGAGTTTAGAAAAGCCTGAAAATTTGGATTTGCCGGGGCGCGCGAGCGAAGCGAGTGGCGCCCCCGTAAATCCAAATTTTCAGGATTTTCTAAACTCGAAATTTTACTTCATGCGCCACCCGTACAAAACACCGATTTAATGTGAAGTTTAAAATAGGGCTAAGAATTCGAATATTCGTGAATATTTTAAATATGAAACATTCAATTAGTCAAATATTAAAACAAACTATTTGAATTTATAAATTATTTTCTAACACTAATTTATTGAAATATTTAAATATTCAAATAGCTAAATTAATCAAATATGTGAAAAAGTTACTGATTTAATAATGTGGAATTTGATTATTTGCGAATATTAAAATTCCCAGCCCTAGTTTAAAATATCGATTCCTTATATAATTTTAAATTCTTGGTTTAAATTTAAATTTAAATTTTGGATCTCCTGCTTTGATGGCGCTTGATGCGCCTGTGGCCGTCGCCACCTTGGCTCCCTCCTTACTGCGGTACTGATCATACTTGATTCAAACTATAGCCAATCTTTTAGGATTAGTACAAATTAAAAAATGCAAATAAAACGTTTGTTAAGTTAAAAAGAAAATATAAATGTCTAATTGCATCATAACTATATGCTCCAATTTTGTAATTGTTTATGTTTCTTCCAAACGCCCTAGCTATATTATTTAATTTTTTCGCACGTGTTTACATAACCATTTGGAAAATGTTTATATACATAATTCTGCTATAATCATTATTCAACAAATCCTGCCATTGAACTTGTGAATTCATAGCGAAACCCACGCGCGTTTCGCAACAAAAACATTCAGAAAAAAATTGGTGTCACAAAAAGGTGCGCGCATTACGATACACTTGTGATTTTCGGTAATTATTCATGGCGCAACTATAAAAACTAAATTACGATACCGATTAAGTTTAAAAGAACCGAGTGACAAGACACTCCTCAGAAACAAAAAATCAACCCGAGCAGAATACTAATTTCGAATTTCTCATGGGAAATCCGAACAATTTACACATTCTGATCAAGTTTTAAGACAAGGTTTTTGTTTTACGGTAAGAACTAATGAATTTTGCTAAAACATTGTACAGCCAAGTTGAACGGATCATGCTAAATAACTCTTTTATTTATTACTTTGAAAATGAATTCCCATAAAATCTTGAGCATAATATGTACTAGTTTTCACATTTTAGTCTGCAAAAAATGAGGGTGCATATTATACTCGTGTACAAAAAAGACATGGTTATACTCTGCGATCATTTAAATTATGATTTAGAGTAGGCCTTTTTTTTGTGCGGTTGCCCAAAATGCTAATTGAATTATGGAATAAATTTTAGGTTATAGTAAACTATATGTTAACGGTTAGTAGTGCCAATCTAATTTTTAATTCACAGCCTACTCTAAATCATGTTTTAAGGGGTTCTTCCGGTATAATTGACCCAAACTTTGGATTTTTGTTCCAGGGAACTGGTAAGAGTTAGAGACCTGGGTTTTTTTTAATCTTTATTCATCCTTGCTCTACAATTGGGATTTTTGTCGAGTCGAAAAAATCAAAATGGCGTCCAATATGACGGCTGCCCGGCGGAAATGTTCCCAAACTGCGAACAGCCTAGGGGTCGCTATTCGTCACCTAGAAACAAAATCAGCTCAGTTTCTTGAAGAGTATAGTTCAGAGAATGGAATGAACTACGAAATTTTGAAAAACTCAAAATTTGACAAAATGGCGGGCATTTGAAAAAAAAGTCGTGTTTTTCGGTCGATTTTTTGACTTTGACAGGCTGTAAAAAATCTTTAAAATTGCAAATTGCACCGGGAGGTTAGTTCATTCCACGAAGAAAAGTGTTTTCAATAACGGAAGCAAAGAACGAAGTCAATTGGTTGAACCGTTCAAACGCTAGAATGCTCGCAGTTTTGAAAAATGTAGTTTCGAGAAAAACGCGTTTAAAGTTTGCGAAACATTTTTTCTGTGTAATTCAAAGTATTCGGCGGAAAATTCGCAAACAGTAGTCAATACCTAGGTTTTCGGGGTCGCTGAATACGAATCTGAGGTCAAATTTGAAAAATTCAAAATGGCGGATCCAATATGGCGGATCCAATATGGCGGACCAAAAAACTCATACTCATCAAAATTTATGAAATTCGAGATTAAAGTTATACCTGCGCGACCCATACCGCTCGGGACGGCGATGCATTCAAAGGCCTGTAGCGACGTAAATATTTGCCGGATCGAAATATCCTTTTACCCACACATTCTAGACATGTTTAGCTTTGATTTCATACAAAAAAAATCGATTTTTTGAAAAAATTATACCGGAAGACCCCCTTAAATGATCGCATGGTAGTATTTTTTTCCCACAAAATCAAGCATGCGTATTATATACGTGTGCGTGCATAGTCAAGATTTTACGGTAATCGAAATTATCATCATCATCAGTCATCAGAATAAAGTTTAATTTTTACAGTATAAATATATTAAAAAAATAAACACAATTGAATCTTAACTACAGCAAATATGTGTTTTCAAATATACTGTTTGTAGGGTCTTAGCTCCTATGGTGCAGTTGGAGCAAACTGCTCCTGGTATTCAAGATCTGAAGGCTTTTTTATTTATATACAATAAATATTTAAATAATAATATAAACATAATATTAAACATTGTATATTAAAGACCATTTAGATTAATTTAATTACCTACTATTTGATTTATCTTACTCCTTAAATTCTATTAATAAATGAATAATACAATGAAACACTTTTAACTTTGTTTGTATAACACGTTTTATTTAATGTGACTGCAGTTTCGACAAATTTAGCTTGTCATTATCAAACATGTTTGATAATGACAAGCTAAATTTGTCGAAACTGCAGGCACATTAAATAAAACGTGTTATACAAACAAAGTTAAAAGTGTTTCATTGTGTAATTAACATGTATAACGAAGTAGAAGCCTCCACAATACAGAAATGAATAATAAGCTATTGGGTTCCAATACTTTTAATCGAATAATACAGAATTATTTGTAGAAATAATTTTATGAAATGAAAACCAATATGTTCGGGGTTTTTATATGCCATTTAATACTTTTTTAAACATTGTGCTAAATTAAATTTGCTGGGTAAATTTTCTGCGTGAGCCTAGTTTCCCATTTTGATAACAGTTTTTCCATAAAACCCTGTACACACAAGGAATTTTTCTTTTAAGTATACATATCCCGATGCATATGCTGTCAATTTTCAAGCATTCGTGGTGTTTTTAGAAACAATTCATAAACATAAACATAAAGGAAGAGTTTCTTTTAAGTATACACATCCCCATGCTCATGCATTTTTGAGGCATTCGTTGTTATTTTATGAGTTCAATTTAAAGTTTCTAACGAGTGTTTCCACTCCCAGATTAAGCATGAAGTAAAATTTCGAGTTTATAAATTAGCGTAACGACCAATCCAAATTTTTAGGCTTATCTAAACTCAAAACTTCACTTCATGCGTCACACGTATTAAATACTGATTTGAAGTGAAGTTCGAAATACACTAGTAAAGCGGTATGCCAATGAGGTACATTCTGAACTTCATATCAAATCAGTGTTTTGTACGCGTGGCGCATGAAGTAAAATTTCGAGTTTAGAAAAGCCTGAAAATTTGGTTTGGTCGCCCCGCTTCGCGGAGCGACCAAACCAAATTTTCAGGCTTTTCTAAACTCGAAATTTTACTTCATGCTTAGTCTGGGAGTGGAAAACACTTGTTTAAAGATTTACCTCTTTAAAAAAAAAACAACGAATGTCGTAAAATTTACAGCGTATGCACCTGTGAGTTCTCAAAGTAAACTTTAAGAATCACCTTTTTAACAGTGTAAACCAATTTATAAAAACATTATTAGTTTTTGGTTAATAAAACATTAAAAGTGTCTTATTTCTTTTGTAGTAACCCTGTATAATAACAATAATCATTTTAAATTAGTACACCATATACAATTATTATTATTTAATTGATAATCATTACATATTTAAATAATAAGAGAAAATTCATGATGTGGATTGTTGCATCACAGAACAAAGTAAACAAACACGAAAACCGCTTTGCTTGTGAACATTTTTTGCACCCACGATTTTGTTAATTAAACGGAGATTCTCATGATTTTAACACAGCTTGAGTTGAACAAACTCTTTGGACTTCATTAAACAAATCCTCCCACCTAATTACTAAATAATAAACATTGTCTGGAGCATCTCATCACATAGCTGTTATTTTGTTTAAATTTATACGAATCATTTACATTTTTTTAACGAAAATAAAATACAAAATAAACATACTTAAATCTTGACTACAGGAAAATATTGAGTTGGAGAAAACTGCTCCAGGTGCTCGAATTTTAAAAACATTTGTACAGTTTATTAACGTTTGATCTTATGTTTGATCAAACGTTAATAAACTGTACAAATGTTTTTAAAATTTAAATCTAGCTGTATCGTCTATGAATCATAAACGCAAATAATCCAAGCAGTTTATTTGAATTTCACAACATTTCAGTGTTTTATACGGATGGCTTATTAAGTAAAGTTTCGAGATTAGAAAATCCTGAAAAGTTGGATTTGACGGCGCTTTACGTTTAGCTTCGCACAGGCAAATCCAAATTTTCTGGTTTTTCTGGTTTACTTTCCCCCGTATGTAATACAAAGGGAAAGTATTGTTTTCGTGAAAATTTTCGAATCAAAAATTTTAGCGGAAATATCCGTTTTGAGGTCCCCTGAGTCGAATAAGACCATTTTTTAAAAATGTCTGTCTGGCTGTGTGTCTGTGTGTCTGTGTGTGAGTCTGTGTGCGCTGTACCGCAAAAACCGCTAAAGATATCGAGATGAAACTTGAAACTTAAGCTTTTTGTTACAATCGGAAAAACTGAAAAGCTTTTGGTGAAAATCGGAAAACCGGAAGTGGTACTTTACTCTTAGCGTTTTTCAGTTTTTTCAGATTTTTTCAATAAATGTTCATCAAACAAAAAATTCTTTCAAATAAAAGTTGTAGATAATAATAAAATGAAGATGTATTGTTCACTTACTTTTTGTCATAGCACTCTTAGTTTTTGAGATATTTCAAAAGTTGTGTGTTTTATCTAGTTATTGGTGTGTGACAGTGTATGTGTCGATACAATTGAAAAATATTTCAAATAATAGTTGTAGGAAATGAAAAACTAAAGATTTTTTGTAGATTCACTTTTTGTCATAGCACTCTTAGTTTTTGATATATTTAATAAATAGTGTTTTTTTATCTAGTCATTGATTTGTGTCAGTGTATGTGTTGATACAATTGAAAAATGTTTCAAATAAAAGTTGTAGGTAATAAAATATTAAAGATTTTTTGTATCTTTACTTTTTGTCATAGCACTCTTAGTTTTTGAGATAATTAATAAATAATGTTCTTTTATCTAGTCATTGGTTTGTCTCAGTGTATGTGTTGATACAATTGAAAAATGTTTTAAATAAAAGTTGTAGTTATCAAAAAGTTGAAGTTATTTTGAAAATAATAATGCTACAAATATTTTAAAAGTGATTTAATACGCAATTTACGGGGGAAAGTACTATGATGGACACATCACCATTTTTTTAAATTTCAACGGCCTTATGCATAGTCCGCTAATCGCGACTAACGTGTGACTAGCTAAGGTTTAGTAATTAAAATACAGAATATTGTCTTTCATATCACTAAGAGGTAATAGAAACCTATAAAGAGCTACAAAAGGTCAAACAAATTTTACGCTTCAATCATTTGTTAAAGTATACATTAGTCGGCGAGAGTGGCACAGAGGGCTAGCAACCCTCATTACATAGATACATTTCATATATACATCAATATGTTTCTTAGTCTATGATTCAATTTGACATAGAAATGAAAGAACAGTCAATGTTGGCGACACGAGCGACTAAAGATAGGCGCTACTAACAAGTATGTATTAAAACATGACTATGCATACGGCGTACTTAGTAACACCTTAATCGCGTTTAGTTAATATCACTGCAGTAACAGTTTAATTACAGGACTATGTAAATGTTTCTTTATGCTTAATCAAGGAATAGAATAGCTTGTTACAAGTTTCAAATAAAACACGTTTAATGAGGCAGATTTTATTCTATGTTTAGACATTGTTCATCAACCTTTCTTGATGATCCTTTACCAACCAATAATTTCTTTGTCTTACCTCACCTCGTGAATAACACGTGAATGTTTTTGTGGCTTCATCATCACTTAATTAAAAAATCTTTGTTCACATTTTTCTTTGTTAAATTATCATTCGGCCTTGATAAATTATTAATTATCGCCGCCGCATTTCCTCCTGTGACAAATTTGATAATTCACATTGTGCAAAATTCCAATAATCTGCGAAAGTATTCCGTTTGAGAAAGCGCTCGGAGAATCCAATTACATCAAACATCCATTTATAGGCGTTGGCATCGAGATGTAATGTGTCTGATAACTTGCCATGATTAATTTTACAAATTGTTATTGATACTGGTTTTTCTTGTAAAATCAATAAAGAAAAGTATTTTCTTCGTTTCTTTTTTACCAAGAAAATAAATGTGTAGATCTTTGTTAAGCAAATAAAGCGATTGTTTAATAAGATCAACTATTCTTTGAAAATCAGAAATATGTTCTTTTTTTTTTGGCATAGGTTTTTACCATTCAGCCACTAACGGTGATTTATACTAGGTGTTCACTTGGCGGACGCAACATAGGAAATCCCATGTAAATTTTGAAATTTCAAATTTTGGCTCCCCTATTTATTTTTGAAACAAAATGTGTTTACCTTTTTTGTAGAGGGAAAAATTCTGAATTTATTCGTGTTAACGTTTATCACTTTACGTTTCTCTAAGTTAAAATAATAAAGAAAAAACAATGTGATTTTATAAAAATTATGACATGCCATGGAATTGAAACAACTGCGGATATCAAAATGGCAAACGATATAGTAGTCACTTGATTAAAGTAAATGTTTTCGAAATGATTTACACTATACAAGAAAAATGTAAGTATTTTTTATACAATCACATTACTTTTTCTTAATTATTTTAGCTGTTAATTTTCTGACATTCGTTGATTTTTAAAAGAGTTCAATTTGAAGCTTTAAACGAGTGTCTTCCACTGCCAGACTAAGCATGAAGTAAAATTTCGAGTTTAGATAAGCCCCGTGAAAATTTGTCGAGGGTCGCGCTGCGACCCGAGACAAATTTTCTGGGCTTTTCTAAACTCGAAATTTTACTTCATGCGCCACGGGTATAAAACACAGATTTTAAGTGATGTTCGAATATACATAAATTTGACAATATTATAGTGTTTTATACGCGTGGCGCATGAAGTAAAATTTCGAGTTTAGAAAAGCCCAGAAAATCTGTCTCGGGTCGCTGCGTGACCCACGACAAATTTTCACGGGGCTTTTCTAAACTCGAAATTTTACTTCATGCTTAATCTGGGAGTGGAAGACACTCGTTTATAGCTTCAAATTAAACTCTTTTAAAAATCAACGAATGTCAGAAAATTAACAGTTAAAATAATTAAGCATTTTTTATTTATTTTTTTTTTAAAGTTCAATTTAAAGCTTTAAACAAGTGTTTTCCACTCCCAGACTAAGCATGAAGTAAAATTTCGAGTTTAGAAAAGCCCAGAAAATTTGTCTCGGGTCGCTACGCGACCCTCGACAAATTTTCACGGGGCTTTTCTAAACTCGAAATTTTACTTCATGCGCCACGGGTATAAAACACAGATTTTAAGTGATGTTCGAATATACATAAATTTGACAATATTATAGTGTTTTATACGCGTGGCGCATGAAGTAAAATTTCGAGTTTAGAAAAGCCCAGAAAATTTGTCTCGGGTCGCTGCGCGACCCTTGACAAATTTTCACGGGGCTTTTCTAAACTCGAAATTTTACTTCATGCTTAGTCTGGGAGTGGAAAACACTTGTTTAAAGCTTTAAATTGAACTTTAAAAAAAAACAAGGAATATCCGCAATTGTATCAATGCCATGGTATGTCATTATTTTTCTAAAATCACGTAAAGTGTTAAGTGTGGACATTAGTAAATTTAGAATTTTTCCCTCTACAAAAAAGTGAAATACATTTTGTTTCCCTATAAATAGGGAAACTATAAATAGGGAAGCCAATATTTGAACACTAAAATTTACATGCGATTTCCTATGTTGCGCCCGCCAAGTCAACACCCGGTATATCTATATTAACATATATTTGCACGGGAATCGAACCCGGTCTGTGGCTCGCCGAGCGATTTACCGTCCTCCTCTTAATGTATTTATTATCGAGGATGCCGGTGCTGGTTTATTTCCAAAATCACCAACACCTTCTCTTTTGCACTTAATATATCCAAATCATTAACGATCGTCCCTGAATCTTCATAAGCCACAACTTTTCCCATTGCATTCAAATACTATATGCATTTATTTATTTACGGAATCTCCAGTTTACAATCGATTAAAACATATACATCTTAATACAATAAATTGACTAAACAAAAACAAAATCTAAATATGCCAAACAAAATTTAAACTTATAACCCTACAGACATATTTTATTTCAAAATATATTGCATATTGATCCCAAATAGTTCAAAACGCAACAATATGAAACAAGCTCCTTCCCACCTTCAAGTTACAATAAATAGATTAATTAATCAAAAACTCAACCTTCAATCGATCAAATAATTATACAACCAATAAATTAATATATATATAAATATAATATGAATATAAATATAAAATATATGACAAATCTTAATAAAAGGAACAGTCCCAAACTATATGAGCAAAAAATTTTATCCTTTAGTATGCCATGCCTATTAATTGCATTTAAATGTGAGTTGGTACTACTGACAATGATCCGCGTAACCTGACGCGGCCAGACATTTGACGAACGACGATAAGGTTATGTATACAAAATATTGACAGTGATAATTGCAGTGAGAATTATTATGGTTTTCAATCATTTGTTACCAGCATGCGAAAGTGTTTCACCGCCACATTTTGTTGGCAAATTGGAAAATTTTTGGCAAACCGTTTCCCATGACGCATGAAGTAAAATTTCGAGTTTAGAAAAGCCCAGAAAATTTGTCTCGGGTCGCCGCGCGACCCTCGACAAATTTTCACGGGGCTTTTCTAAACTCGAAATTTTACTTCATGCTTAGTCTGGTAGTGGAAAACACTTGTTTACAGCTTCAAATTGAACTTAAAAAAAAAAACAGAGAATATCTAAAAATATACAGAAAATAGGCCGAATTTGGAATACGAATACTTTAGAGAAAAACTCCCTGTATAATGCAAATACATATTTAAGAAAGGTGCGAAAAGGGGAAATCATATTTGACATGTTAATAATTTTATTTTTTACAATTTATTAAATTTTCTCTTTCCATTTTATTTTATTTAAGAGATTGTGCTCTTAAAATATTTCTTATTTTTAAAAATGTAATATTAGTAATTTAAATAATTATTTTTTTCAGCTAATCTTTGTTTCAAATATGTTTTTATTATTACTAGTGATGGGAGTAATCGATATACTAATTAGTAATTTGTCGATTATTGAAATATATCGATATAATTGATTATTATGCCGAAATTAGTATTTACTAATTTATATTATTTGATCGGGTAAATTAGTGATTACTAATTAGTAATTACTAATTTAAGCTTTTATTTAATCGATTAAAATAGTAATACGAATTTAAGCCATTATTTGATCGAGTAAATAACTATACACTAATTTACGCGATTATTTGATCGGGTAAAATATTATATACTAATTTAAATGATTAACTTACTTATAGGTTTAGATTAAGTATTAATTTTGAACTACTATTTTAATTGATTATAAAAATATATCGCTTGTGGTTTATACTACATAATTGTTCATTTTACACCCTCCTGCTCATCACATTTTTTAACTGAAAGGTTAACTACTAATTTTTAACTACTAATTTAATCGATTATTAAAATGTCTCGCTTTAAAATAATCGATTATTAAAATATATCGATAATTCCCATCAAAAATTATAATCCAATCAACATCAACATGTTTTTTTAATTTAATTACACGTAACACAAACTATTATTTTAATTGCACTTAACACTAATACAAAGTCTCATTTTAATTACACTTAATTTTAACACAAAATATAAAAAAAATCTATCTATGAAAGTACAGCGAAACCGGTAAGAGAGGTTATGATGGACTCAAACACGTAAGCAAAAACAACGTCATTGTGCTCTCTCGCACGAACTACGGCCTGCGAGGAATGCCCCTTTCATGGAAAACATGGAAAAATCCATTTCTGTCATACCTTGTAAGACATATGTGTTCATATGTGTTACGCCCATCGGCGTACTTTGATCATGTGGAACTTTCAATAGTCTTTTTCTCTCTGGTATGGTTGCAAATAACCTAACCTAACCTAACCTAACCTTTTTTTTAAATTTTTTATTTTGGGTTTTACGTCATCTATTTCCGCTGCTAAGGCCAATCATGACGCCGGAGATTAGGTCTACAGCTATCCGGGAATTTTGCCGAACCCGGTGGGAGTTCCAACCCACCGGTAGGGATCTTTAACGTGCACGCAACATCCAGGCAGTACACAGGTCCTACATGCATTTAACGTCATATCCGAGAAGACGGAGTGTTTGGCATTTTTATCCTAACCTATATAAATGCAGACAACTTGTTAGGCCGGTATTTGAACCCCGGTCCGTGGCGTGGCAGTACAACACTCTAACCACTACACCACCAAGCTGCCCAACCTAACCTAACCTAACCTAACCCAACCTAACGTAACCTAACCTACCCTAACCTACCATTTGTAATACTTTTTACGTACCTAAAAAGTGGAACAGTATCGCAATTAAACCATTTTTCTCCATTTTACAGAAGCATCAATGGTTCCTTATAAAGGACTGGAAATTGGTTGTAATTAACTAACATTCCGTTGTTTTCTAAAACAGCTTCGTGTATTGGTACTCCTAACATTAATTCAGCTTTTCTCGTAAACTGTTCCAATTTAATTTGGCAAGAAAATAATTTCGTAGATCGTTGTAGTAGCAATCATGAAAACTTTAATCACACTGAATTTATCAGAAATAATAGTGATCTTCCTTCAAAATCTTACTGTCAATCTACTCAAAAATATCATATCCTTGTCTGTTATTGATACCAAAATACAACTGCTTTTAGACTTTTAATAGAAATACAGGGTGTCCACAAAAGGTAGGGGGTATTTGTAAATTCAATAAAAAAAATAAATAAAAGTCCGAAAAAATTAAGTTTTATATTAATTTTTAGACAAAGTTTTGGAAAATTAAGTGCCAAAGATTACGTTGTCCAAATGCATATCCTCACTCTACTGGCACTCCTCTAACCCATAATTGAAATTAGCCGCTACGCGTCTACACATCTTTCTGGAAATTACGGCCATTTTGTTTTTATAAACTTTCTCTTTAAGGTATCCCCGTAGGAAATAATCAAGGGGTGTAAGATCGGAGCTTTTAGAAGGCCAGTTGATAGTGTCTCGACAAGAGATCACTTTTTCCGAGAAAAGTTCATTGACAACCTCAAGTGATTGGTTTGAGGTGTGGCAAGTTGCCCCATTTTGTTGAAACCATGTTTCCACATTAAAACCTTCAAACACCTGCAGTTGTGGGATCAAAAAGTTCCTTAACATGTTACATTGTCGCAATACCGTTCACGGTTTACAGTAAGTGCTCGCACTCGTCGGTCTTCAAAAAAAAGCCTTAAAGAGAAAGTTTATAAAAACAAACCACGAACTGTACTGCAATTGAAGGACAACATCCGCACCGAAATGGCCGCAATTTCCAGAGAGATGTATAGACGCGAAGCGGCTAATTTCCGTTATCTGTTAGAGAAGTGCCAGCAGCGTGAGGGTCAACATGTGGACAACGTAATCTTTAGCACTTAATTTTCCAAAACTTTGTCTAAAAATGAACTTTATTTTTCTGATTTGTATTTATTTTCTTATTCAATTTACAAATACCCCCTACCCTTTGTGGACAACCTGTATAAAAAAAAACATTTACATTTGTGTATTACATTCCCTTTGTGGACAACCTGTATAAAAAAAAACATTTATATTTGTGTATTACATTCCTTATTTAAAAGTACATTTTAAAAACCAACTAGCTTCTTTCAAAAATAATGTAAATATTCGGGTAATAGAGCATAAACTTCACCTATAATTGTCGAAAAAAAAAACGGTATAGAGAAAGAGGCAATAATTGTGATTGTAATACGTTTAAATAGTTGAATAATACGTGTCTAAGCATTGTGAAATTAGTGTCACGGCTTTAAACAATTAGCCGTCGCATTCCGCCATTTGTGTTTTTTTTTTTTTCGTCAATCTTTTAACCATGGGAGGATTGCGATTTCACGGAAAATAATGCTTATGGGAAAAACGCAAACAATCGTCTAGTTACCTAATCGCGTGTTAATTTCGTAATCCGGATTTGTTATTCTTATCATTTCCTTCAAACGGACGACAAGCAGAGAAATGCGTGATAAAAGTTGCGAGTGTACACGACAGCTAATTGTGTACTAAATTGCAATTTTAAATAATAAGTTCTTATCAATAAGGATATGTTTAAATTTAAGATGACCATCTCAGAATTTAACCCATTAACGGCCAAGCATTTATTATAGTTAACTCTAAAAATGTATTCAATTCCGCAGTTCAATTTATGATGTATATGAATCAATCAAAGAGTAAGGTTACATTTTGTACACATCTCATTGCAGGCGTTGTAACCTTACTTTTTGATCACCCCCTCGCACATAGTGTAATTTTTGCTTTTAAATATACATAACGTATACGCCGTAAAATTTCAGGCATTTGTCGATTTTATAAAAGGGTTCAATTTAAAGTTTCGAACGAGGGTTTCCACTCCCAGATTAAGCATGAAGTAAAATTTCGAGTTTAGGAAAGCCTGAAATTTTACTTCATGTGCCACGCGTGTAAAACACTGAAATATTGTGAAGTTGGAAATTCATTTAAAAATACTTTTTTTTCAATGAAAAATAATAAAAGTACTAAAATAACAAAATATTTACATTTTTCTACACTCAATTTCAAGTCAGGTCAAATAATACAACGTATGAAATTAACTCATTCAGTAAATGTATTAACAAGAAATTAATAATGTTGTTTTATTGCGTCATTTATAATAACATTACGGGTAAAATGTGTCATATTATACGGGGAATGTTTTTTTTTATAAGTATACATATCCCAATGTTTACGCTGTAAATGTTCAGGTATTCGTTGTTTTTATAAAAACGTTCAGTTTAAGGAGGCATTCTCTTTCAGAGTTTTAAAAAAAATCTTTTTTTTTTATTGCATAAATCGAAAGTTACATTTGTATTGAATAATTGGCTGAAAGGCCAATTTGATCCGAGAAGTATTTATAAGTATACAGATATGTATACGTATAAATGTTCAGATATTCGTTGTTTTTATAAAAACGTTCAATTTAAAGCTTCCAACTGGTATTTCCACTCCCGAATTGAGCATCTAGTAAAATTTCGAGATCAAACTTAAGCAGTATACTTTGAACTTTACTTTACATCAGAGTACGCGTGGCACATGAAGTAAAATTTCGAGTTTAGAAAAGCCTGAAAATTTGGATTGGTCGCTTCGCTACGCGACCAATCCAAATTTACAGGCTTTTCGAAACTCGAAATTTTACTTCATGCTTAATCAAGGAGTGGAAACACGCGTTAGAAACAACGAATACCTAAAATTGCTGATGTTAGTGTTAGCAAATGCGATATTTTAAATATTCGAATTCTCAACCCAACCTTGGAATAAATACATAAATACCAAAATATCTAAAGTAATGAGTGAAAATCATATGTCCAAACTTTTAATAACCAATAATTATAAGGTTGGAAACATAATTTTCAATCATTCATATTCCTAAAAGGTAGCCGAAGAAATGATCATCCTTTGTTGAGAGCGTATTCCAGGTATAAACAAAATTCGGGCTGATGAACCGTACGTGTTTACTTCGCGCCCACGTGCCCCGCGAAAAGAAAAGGAGGCTCGCGAAAGGATCAAAAGAATTGGAATGTGTTTTGTTGGGTTTATTGGCTTCGGCTCGTACGATTCGAAGGTGGCCTGAATTACGATCATCATGATAATCACTGTAATCTTCGTATACCAAATACGAATACAAAATAAAATAAATATACAGTGCAAACAAATAAAAAAAACGGATATTATAAGACGCAAAACTGTAATTTCATAAAATAAAAACAATGAAACAAAAAATACACTAGATTAAAATGTAATTTGTAAAATAATAATAATAATAATAATATTGTTTATTGCCTAACAGGAAACAAATTCCTAATTATAAGACAAGTTAGTATTAACAAAAAAAGTTTTAAAACTATAGACTTATTTTTAGTCTATAGTTGAACATTTTACTTCGTAATTAAAATAATTCTAATAGGGATGTCAATGATTGAAAAAATACGTCACAAGTTGGTCGACGTTGATTAAACAAATTGCAGATCACATTACTAGGCGATTTTAATCCAAAATGAGTTATATTATACTTCATATTGAATGTGGTTTTATATCTACTGTTTTAAGTTGGAATATGCAAGCCAACTAGCTGTAAAATATCAGGGCTGTCAATTCGATCATGCAGAAGCTTGTGTAAGAACATGATGCCTAGTCTGTGACGTCGGCATTCAAGAGATTCGACATTAAATTTGTCTAGCAATAGTGAATGATCACAGCCTCTGTCTGGGTAAAGTCCCTCAACTTTGAAGTGCAGAGACTTCAGGAACTTACGTTGAACACTTTCTACTAGGTTAATCTGAAGTTGAGTTTGTGGATACCAAATTAAAGATGCATATTCCAACTTTGAGCGGACATAAACAATAAATAGAGATTTCAAAGCATTTGGATTTCGCAAATTTGCAGAATTACGATGTATAAATCCTAATGCTTTGAAGGAACTCAACAAGTGTTTGAACGTGAGGATTAAATGTAAAATTATCATCAAACCAAATACCTAAATCTTTGAATATTGTGACTTGCTCAATAGAATTATTGCTAACTATATAATTAAATGATATTTGTTTAGATTTTTTGGTAAAGGATATAAATTTGCTCTTATTCAAATTAAGATAATTAATACTACACCAATTCGAGATAACATCAAGTTGATTTTGTAAGCATTGACAGTAAGCAGGGTTAACAATTGTTGAGTAAATCTTTAAGTCATCCGCGTATAACAGGTGTTTACACTTTAATAAATAAGAAAGATCATTTATAAAAAGGTTAAAAAGTAAGGGACCCATAATCGAGTCTTGGGGTGCACCTGAACTTGGGAAGTATGAGTTCGATTTAAAATTATTTATTGCGACAGACGATTCACGATCTGTAAGATAAGATGCTATAAGCGAGGTTGAATTGTCACAAAAACCGAAGGAGCTAAGTTTACCTATTAACAATTGATGGTCCACCCTTCATACATATTTGAACTTCACTTAACATCTGTGCTTTTATAAAAGTGGTAAAACAAAGTTAAATGTTTTAATTAAATTGTTATGAAGATGTACCACAAAGTGAACGCCAACCAAATTATTTTTTTTTCGTTTCTATAAACAATTTCTTAGAATAAATTTTAAAAATGAAGATTATTCCGGTATGTCTGCAATTTTAACCAAATTTGAAAATATTTCTAAAATCGTATTTAGATATCAAATCGTTCATTCAAATTTATAGTTTAGAAAAGTTTGAAAATTTAGACCGATCAATCAACATTCTCAAGATCTTATAAACTCGATCCAATGGTAAATGGTAAAAATATTGTTTTTCCTATTACAAGGCCGCTTTTACATACACAAAATTACCATTTTCAAAATTATTCGAGGGTTTTGCTCACCCCCACCTGGCTACAGCCTTGATCCTACAAGGAAACTACGTGTTATTAACATACTCATAATTAGCCTAACAATATTTCCATTATATTTATTATATATTTATTTACTTTTATTCGATTTCACTATTTTCATTTTGATTTATGTAAATCTTTTCTTATGTGATTTATCAAATACGTACAATTTCGTACTTGTCGTAAGGTAAGAGTGTGTGTTTTTTGTAGTTTCAAGTATGGGAATTTCTCTTGATCGCATTACTCTTACTTTCCTCTTAAATGGGGGCGATACAATCGCTTCAATTGCGGCTATATATGCGTCCAGTGCGGATAAATTGTAGCAGAACGTGACTTAAATGGCATAAATTCCATTTGGGTATACAGAGAGGAGAGAGTCGATAAATCAACTGATAAGATGGATAATTTTAACAATGAAAAACTAATTGATATAAACAAATGATTGACATTATAATAGGCATAACTCAATTTTATGAAATTCTTTATTTATCTGTCTTTCATTACGTTGATATTTAAGTATAAACATATTATGCATAACCTCCCTGTATGCATAATATGTTTATACTTAAAAATATCAACGTAATAAAAGACAGATAAATAAAGAATTTCATAAAATTGAGTTATGCCTATTATAATGTCAATTATTATTATTATTATCTGTATATAGGGTGCGGTAAAAGTTCCCGCACACATTCTTTCAATAATGTCCTTTTTATCGGCAAGTGAAATACAACAACAAAATACACCAAAAGAAAGCCAAGAAAATTCTCTACAAGATTATTTGAACAGAATTACACAATGTCCACCTTTGGCATTACATTTTGTAATTCTGTTAAAGAATTTTCTTGGCTTTCTTTTGATGTATTTTGTTGTTGTGTTTTACTTGCCGATAAGCCACACAGGCCTCGCGAGATGTTTCTAAAATCGTTTGACGAGGGTCTTTAGTTGATGGTTTAAAATGTTAGCCTATTCTCGCTGCAGGGACGCTTTCAGGGATTTTATTGACGTGTCGTTGGTAGAAAAAGCTCTTTCTTCAGATAGACCAAATTAAAAAATACATGGGATTTAGGTCAGACAAGTTTGAAGGCCACAAACTTGATTTGAAAATGCTAATGATCGCGATTCGATCTTCCTTAGAACTCATATTTTCAAAAAGTAATAACCATTTGGCACATCAAACAAACAGATGAACATTGTTTGTAAAGAATTTTAAGGGCTACAATATAGGCTGTACGAAAACGATACATAATTCTAAAAACTACGTAATTTTGCATTTAATAAATGTTTGCGGGAACTTTTGCCTCACCCTGTTCATACGAGTACAAGGAATTTTTTTATCTAAATCTTCGAATATCCTTTGTTTTTGAAACGGGTTCAGGTTGAAGTTACAAACGAGTGTTGTCCACTCCCAGATTAAGCATGAAGTAAAATTTCGAGTTTAGAAAAGCCTGAAAATTTGGTTTGGTCGCTCCGCGAAGCGGGGCGACCAAACCAAATTTTCAGGCTTTTCTAAACTCGAAATTTTACTTCATGCGCCAGGCGTATAAAACACTGAAATATTGTAAAGTTCAAGTATATATCTTTAGCATGCTGCTTTAGTAGTATATTTTAAACCTTATTTGAAATCAGTGTTTTATACGCGTGGCGCTTGAAGTAAGATTTCGAGTTTAGAAAAGCCTGAAAATTTGGTTTGGTCGCCCCGCTTCGCGGAGCGACCAAACCAAATTTCCAGGCTTTTCTAAACTCGAAATTTTACTTCAAGCTTAATCTGGGAGTGGAAAACACACCTTTACAGCTTCAATTAAAGCTATTTGCAAATACGACGAATATCTGAAAATTTACAGTATATAGGGGTATGTATACTTAAAAGAAGAACTTCCTGTATGTATACAGATAAAAAGAACTTGTATAATAATAGTTTGATTTTTTTCGCAAATGCAAATCTACAACAATCTTCGTCTTTGTAAGACAAATTAGTTGTAGATTTATTCGATACTTGTTCTGCTACTTTCTTGATGGAATCAGATTTTCACATTAGGTAAAATTAAACACTTGTATTGTTTAAAAATGATCGTAACGGATCGAAACACGTGTCAGGCATCTGAAAATAAAAACATGGAACAATACAAGTGTTTAAATTTACCCATTGTAGTTGTAAATTTTTAAAATGAATTAAAATTAGTTTAATTGCACAGATTTTCAGTTAAAATTCAAGTGGCTTTCTTTTAAATCATTGATCACTATTTATTTATTTCTCGATAAACTATTATATTTTAATATTATGTCGTCGTCAACACATTACTATTTAAATAATAGTTTGGAGTTTGTATTAAAGTTTTCTATTTTTTCTGTTTCAATATTTTGTGAAAATTGGATCGAATAGCGGATATTCTGGCATTACGTCGCCGCAGAAATGTAGGCAATTGTCGGTTAAACAGATGCATTGTGGACGTGTCGCGGGTTTGGATAACCGTAATCAAATAAGTTGATCGCCTGTGAAGCACTCGTTATTATTGCTGACCGCGAAAGAAACAATTGAAAAACGAAAAAAAAAATCACACTGACCGAGCCTTTTACGGTACAAGCATTCCTGGAAATGAGCCAATTTTTTGGTTTTGACCGCACCCTCTTAATATATTCATTTCTTTTTTTTTCAGGTATTTATCATGGCATCAACAGTGGAAGATGCAGTAGCCAACAATTTCCAAACTATTTATCAAGTCTCATTTCGTGTAAGTTTAAAATCAAAATCAGTTTTTTTCTTTCATTTCACTAATGTCCGGTTTCACCAATTTTAATTTAATCTTATTCGTAGATTAAATTCATTTGTCGATTGGAATAGACATTTTCCATGTCATAAACATTAATGTCATGTGAACTGATTGGTTTTTTGACATGTATGTAACTATTACTAGATTTTTATGAATGAATAACTATAAGTTGATTTAACTGACGTGTTTAATAAACGAAGACTTATTAAAACATTTTTCGCCTACCGTGTGTTTGTAAGTTGAATTATTGCATTCACAATAATTAGTTCAGTGCACTTCTTTTCATTAACCCATTAACGGTCGAGCAATTATAGAGGTTACTCTAATAGTTGATTTTAGACTTAATGACTTATTGTATAACATACTGTAAATTTTGCTTTTAATTATACATATTGTATACGCTGTAAATGTAAGGCATTTGTTGATTTTGTATAAAAACGTGCAATATGAAGTTTTGAACAAGTATTTCCACTTCCAGACTAAGCATGAAGTAAAATTTCGAGTTTAGAAAAGCCCCGCGTAGAAAATTTGTCGAGGGTCGCGCCAGCGACCCGAGACAAATTTTCACGGGGCTTTTCTAAACTCGAAATTTTACTTTATGCGCCACGCGTGTAAAACACTGATATATTGTGAAGTTAGAAATACACTGAAAACATTTTTTTTTAAATGAATAATAATCGAGATATTTAAATAATCACAAAATATTTACCTTTTTCTTTATACATTTTCAAGTCAGGTCAAATAATATAACATATCAAATTAACTTATTTAATATTTTAATTAACAAATAATAATAATCTTGCGTGTAATCTGGGAGTGGAAATATTCGTTCGAAATTTCAAATTGAACGCTTTTATGAAATCGACGAATGCCTATAAACTTACAGCGGATACATTATGTATATTTAAAATAAAAATTCCCAGTATGTAATATAATCTGTCTTTCATAGGAATCAATAATAGAAGTGCAGAATTTTCCATAAATTTTACTTTAAGAGTTAACTCTATGATTGCTCGGGAGTTAATGGGTTAAGTTAACCTCTTTAACTCTTTTTTTCTCATTTAAATTTCTTGTAAGATTATCTCGACTTGGCCTATTTTCCACCAAGTGATTTTGTTTTTTCTTATAGCAATTCTGATATTCCATTAAATAATATAAATATTTGTATATATTAAGTGGTGTCGTAATCTACTTTGCTTGATAAAATTAAGTGATGGTAAATTTGCATGAGTCGTCCCACAAATTACAATTTTTTAGCACTAAATACTCGTCATCAACGCGCATTCAGGAGATAATATAACAGTAACGTGGACGTCACCTGTTAACATTTTCCCGCTACCGTTAACCACAATTAATTACAAAAGACCGTCTGTAACGGTCGACATTTTCCTCGCCGTCTCTTCACTTCGATCGTAAATTATGACAACAACGGAATGGCGAACTTAAAAATTGCGTACTCGTTTACATTGTTATTAATTGGTGTCCCACAAAAAGTACTTACAACGGAACAAAACGACATTAAATCTGTGTTGTTTAGAAGATTTACAATGGAGTTTTCTTTTATTTTATAATTAGTTTGTATAGTTCGTTTATTTATTAATCAATATCTTCTTTTTATAAAAAAAATATACAAATCAATCTTACAATTGTAAATTTAAACATAACAACAGAAACAAAATTTTATCACTACAGATAAAAAACATTAATAAAAAATATTAGAATTTTTAAATTTAGGCAATTTTCGTGCATTTTCCGTTAAATTTGAAAATGAATTTTTTTTTTTGTTAATTTTGTTAGACGATTTTTAAAATCTTGGCTGTTTTTTTCGTGAATTTCCTAAATTTCTGTTAAATTTAATAATGTTGATACTTTTCATGAATCCCTAAGATTATCGTCAATTTTGGGTTTTTGGATTTTGTAAATTTCCTGGGCGTTAATTTCGCAATTTTTGGTGATCTTTCAAGATTTTCGACAATTTTCATGAATTTCTTAGGTTTTTGTTAATTTTAAAAATCTTGATACTTTTTGTGAATTTTCAATTTTTGGGTTCATCTTTGAAATCTTGGCAATGTTGATGGTTTTTATTAATTTTTCATTCATTTTAAGTAACTAACTAAATTAACTAATAACTAACTAAATTAACTAAAACCGTAAAAAATTGATAGTGTCAATACATTTTTTTTAATGCGACGAAGATACAAAAAAATCTATGATTTAGAAAAGATTTTGATCAAATTTTGAAAATTAACGGAAATCTTGTGTAGTTTTACGAAAACTGTCAATCTTTTAAAAATTGACGATAATCTTAGAGATTTATGAAAAGTATAAATATTATTAAATTTAACAAAATTTTAGGAAATTCACGAAAACTGCCAAGATAAAAAGTATAGAAAATTTAAAAATTTAAGAATCTTTGACAGTTGAAATTATGAAAATAATGGAATTTCATGAAATTCTATAATTTTCATGATTCTTGGCAGTTTTCGTGAATTTCCTTAAATTTAATAATGTTGATACTTTTCATGAATTTTCAAGATTATCGTCAATTTTTAAAATATTGACGCGTCAAGGTTTTAAAAAGTGACCAAAAACTTACAATATTTATTATAAACCTCAACGTTATTAAACATTTTCTAAATTCATAAAAACTGTCAATATTTTGAATACATTTTCAAAATGTTCAATAATTGAGAATCTGTGAAATTATAATATGTTTAATAATTGAGAATCTGTGAAATTTATAAAAACCGTCAGAATTTTGAAAATCAACGGTAATCTTGGAAATTCATTAAAAAAACCTCAATATTTTTAAAATTAACGAATATTAAGGAAATTTACGAACATTGCTAAGAATACAATAAAAATTTCTAAAAAAACGGTAAACTTTTGGAAATTCATGAAAACCGGCGAGATTTAAAAAAAACAAAAATATTGAATACTTACGAAAGCGTTAATTAAAAAAAATATTGATAATAATGGAAATTTTCGATAACTGCAAAAAATTGGAAAAACGCTAGAAATTCGTCGCGGTTATATTAATTAAGGAAAAACTTGAAAAAGTAATCGATTTTCATAAGATTTTTGTTGATATACAAAATGTTCAGATATACCGGGTGTTGACTTGGCGGACGCAACATAGGAATTCGCATGCTAATTTTAAAGTGTTCAAATATTGGCTTCCCTATTTATTTTAGAGACAAAATGTATTTCACTTTTTTGTAGAGGGATAAATTCTAAATTTATGAATGTTCACACTTAACACTTTACGTTTCTCTAAGTTAAAATAATTAAGAAAAAGTAATGTGATTTTACCAAAATAATGACATACCATGGAATTGATACAATTGCGGATGATACCCGTTTTTTTTAAAGTTCAATTTTAAGCTTTAAACAAGTGTTTTCCACTCCCAGACTAAGCATGAAGTAAAATTTCGAGTTTAGAAAAGCCCCGTGAAAATTTGTCGTGGGTCGCGCAGCGACCCGAGACTATTTTTCTGGGCTTTTCTTAACTCGAAATTTTACTTCATGCGCCACGCGTATAAAATACTATAATATTGTCAAATTTATGTATATTCAGACTTCACTTAAAATCTGTGTTTTATACGTATGGCGCATGAAGTAAAATTTCGAGTTTAGAAGAGCCCAGAAAATTTGTCTCGGGTCGCTGCGCGACCCGAGACAAATTTTTACGGGGCTTTCCTAAACTCGAAATTTTATTTCATGCTTAGTCTGGGAGTGGAAAACACTCGTTTAAAGCTTCAAATTGAACTCTTTCAAAAATCAACGAATGTCAGAAAATTTACAGCTATAATAATTAGGACAAGATAATGTGATTTTATAAAAATAATGACACACCATGAAATTAATACAACAATTGCGGATGTCAAAATAGCACAAAATATTGCTGTTACTTAATCAACGACAAAAAAACATAACGCAAACATCGTGATAACTGTGGTCTGCATAATACCACTTTATTAGGAGGATTTTTTCTTGTATAGTGTAAATCATTTCGAAAACATTTACTTTAATCATGTGACTGCGATATCTTTTGCCATGTTGACATCCGCAATTGTTGTTTCAATAACATGGAATGTCATTATTTTTATAAAATCACATTACTTTTTCTTTGTTATTTTGACTTAGAGAAACGTAAACTGATAAAGGTCACCACGAATGAATTCAGAATTTTTCCCTCTACAAACAAGGTCAATAGATTTTGTTTCTAAAATAAATAGGGGAGCCAAAATTTGAACATTTCAAAATTTGCATGGGATTTCCTATGTTGCGTCCGCCAAGTCAACACCCGGTATGTAATGTAACATTGCCAAGAATGCAATAAAAAATTCTAAAAAAGTGGTAAACTTTTGTAAATTATGAACTGTGGAGGCTTATAAAGGTATAATTAATAAAATTGCAATTGATATAATTAAGGCAATTACCCCTCCTAATTTATTAGGGATTGATCGTAGAATAGCATAAGCAAATAAAAAATATCATTCTGGTTGAATATGGATAGGAGTTACTAAAGGGTTAGCTGGAACAAAATTATCTGGATCTCCTAATAGGTAAGGGTTAGAAAGGGTTAGAATTGTTAAAAATTTTAGTATAATAATAAATTTTGTAAATTCATAAAAACCGCCAAAATTTAAAAAAATTAAGTAAATACATGGAAATTTAATAATTTGTATATTAAAAAATCTTGAATACACATGAAAGCGTAAATTAAAAAAAAGAATATTGAAAATAATGGAAATTTACAGTAACTGCCAAAAATTGAAAAAAATCTTAAAATTCGTTGCGTTTATTTAAATTAAGGAAAAACTTGAAAAAGCTATCGATTATTCTCTAACGAGTGTTTTCCAATCCCAGATTAAGCATGAAGTAAAATTTCGAGTTGAGAAAAGCCGCGAAAAATTCGGGCTTTTCTCAACTCGAAATTTTACTTCATGCGCCACGCGTATAAAACACTGATTTAGTGTAAAGTTCAAAATATACTGCTCGTTTAATATTTAAGTTTTCAGTTGACTTTTAAAACGTTCCTTAGATTTTCATAATTTTGTTATAAATTAATTTAACGTAAAATAAAAGATCAGCGTTTCAGCAATTCAATTCGTTTTATTCACAAACTAACACATGTTTGTAAACCAACCACTCTTCGACAATGCCCGTCTTAGATGCAAGTTCCCGTTATTCCCCTCATCTGCATATTTTCAGCCACCTTCGCATCTTCGGGTTTCTCAGCTTCACCACAGTTCATATATATCATATATATATGGCTTCACTCTCACGCCCGAAGTCACGTAAGCCTCGATTGCCAATGACAGATTTATAACAATTTTGATGAAATGTTCATGAGATTTACAGTATTTTGAGATTTTCGTCAATTTATAAAATTTTCATGGGATTTTCAGCGATTTATAAAATTTTCGGATATACAGGGTGATTTATACCAGGAGGCGAACAATTGATATTAGATTAGATTCTGTGCAAAAAAATGAGAAATACCTTTTTTTAGATCGGCCTTCGTTTTGAAGACATCGAGGTCTTGTTCATTTTCAATTTCAAGTGCAGCATGTATAATACTGTCTCGTAATTTCTCTTCCTTCTGAAGTTCCTCTGTGTATGAATCTTCTTTGATATTCCCGACAATTTTTTAAAGCATTAATAATAATAATAATAATAGCTTTATTCACGTATGCTACATAATGCAATGATACAATACATTGTGTATGATAGATGTGAAGCGTCAAAACAATATCAAAACAAATTTTGTATAGTATATACAGGTACACTTTTGCCACCGATCGAGGTTAAAACTTGAAGTCATTAATTGTGTATACAACTCTATTTAGTAGCATATTTTTTATGACCTTTTTAAATTGTGGAAAACCAAGATTTTTAATGTCGTTATCTAATGTGTTGTAAACTTTTTTACCTTCGTTTATAAATGATTTAATATATAGAGTAGTAGTGTGTTT
Organism: Philonthus cognatus; assembly: GCA_932526585.2. Taxonomy (NCBI): domain Eukaryota; kingdom Metazoa; phylum Arthropoda; class Insecta; order Coleoptera; family Staphylinidae; genus Philonthus; species Philonthus cognatus. The sequence goes on from OW052247.1 coordinate 34,386,907, forward strand.
ATCAATTCGTATTAAGTCACAGTGTCTTGTTTTGTAATTATCATTTTCGCTATGGGTAGCGAACTGATTTAAATTACATTTAATGTAACAAACCATTTTGTAGATGTAGATTGCTGGAAACGTTAATATTTTATAAGTTTAGAAGACATTTTTACATGATTCTGCTCTGTTTAGATTGAACATAGTCCTGATAATTTTCTTTTGGGCTATAAATACTTTATTTGAATCAGAGCACCTGCCCCAAGCCAGGATATTGAATGACATATGGGAGTAGGCCATAGCATTGTCGTTGCAAAAGCCGTAATCGAAAATAATGTCGGCATATTCTTAATTGCCAAACTGCATCGTTAACAAAATTTGTTTTTTTTTTACAGTAAATATTAATAGCAATATCCAAAGTTTGTGATAACTGTCAACAACTAATAAATAAGTCTTTTGTTTCATAGCAATTTCCATAACCTACCTACTATTTATTTTATGGACAAAAACTAAATAGGTTCCGAAAACTTCATGACTTAAGATATAGCGATCTAAAACAATGGCCGATCGAAAAAAGTTATTTTACATTTTTTGCTTAGAATCCCATCTCGAACACGAATATTAATGTTTCGCCTCCTAGTATGTCACCCTGTATGTGAATAAATATTAAATGCAAATGTTTTGATTATCTACAACTTTTATTAACAGATTTTTTTATATGATCAATATTAAAGAAAAATCAAAAACATGCTAAGAGTAAACTATCACTTCCGGTTTTCACATTTTCACCAAAAGTTGATCGAATAATACTTTTGTAATAGAAAGCTTAATTTCATAGTATCATCTGAACAGCTCAGCTCGGTTTAGACTTTATTGTGGCAACAGAAAAAAAGAATTAAAGAAGGACAGACATTTTTAAAAAATGGTCTTAATCAACTCGAGGGACCTCAAAATGGATATATCTACTAAAATTTTTGATTTGAAAATGTTCGCGAAAACGATACTTTCCCTTTGTTTTGCATATGGGGAAAGTAAAGAAATGCGAGTAATTGTTTATCTAAACAAAACTAAGATATAAATTAAAATTAAGCACTCATAAAATATTAATTTAAATTCTTACTTTAGTCGAAACATATGTTTTGTTTTTATTATTATTATTATTAATTTTAAATGTCAGTTTTCAAGTATCTAAACCATACAAATTCATTACGAAAAAGAGAAAAAATATAAAAGCGAATAATTGTGTAGGTATGTAAAGTGGATTAATCATGTTTAACCCATTAATAGCCGAGCAATTATAGAGTTCACTCTAAAAGTTTATTTTAGGTAAAATTCTGCTCTTCTTTTACTGATTTCTATGAATGACTTATTGTACTACATAGTAGAAATGTTTCTTTTAGATATACATAATGTATACGCTGTAAATTTTCAGCCATTCGTCAATTTTATAAAAGTGGTTAATTTAAAGTTTCGAACGAATGTTTCCACTCCCAGAGTAAGCATGAAGTAAAATTTCGGATTTAGAGAAGCCTGAAAATTTTCAGGCTTTTCTAAACTCGAAATTTTACTTCATGCGCCACGTGTATAAAACACTAAAATATTGTGAAGTTAAAAATAGACTGAAAACATTGTTTTTTAAATTAGTAATAATCGAAAAATTTGAATAACAAAGTATTTACATTTTTCTTCACACATTCTCAAGTTAGAAGATCAAATAATACATTGTATTAAATTAACCTATTTAGTAATTTAATTAATAAAAAAATGATTAATGTTGCGTTCACGCATCAATGGCGTTTAATAGGCTAAATAAATTTGATTCAAAATATTATTTTTAAATGTCTGTTCATTTTCAAGATTATAATAAAGACGCGAATAATTTTGTAGGTATATAAAGTGGATTTTGAATGAAATCCTTTCAAATATAATTATATGAAAGGATTTCATTTAAAATGTTATTATTATTATTTTTAAACATCTGTTCATTTTTAACCAAGCGCTCTATTTTTTTAAAATTATTATGATTTCTAATAAACAAAACAATAAAAGCTGCTAGTAATTGTTAATGTAAAGTGGATTTTTTCGTGCCTCGAGTCGTTATTGTTTAAGAGAGTGTGCGTAATGGACTTGTGATGAGTGACCGTTAGTCAGTTTTCTCGCTTCCTGGTGGCCTTAATAAAATGTCAAATGTTTGCGCAAAAATTTAGCAACAGTCGAAATAGAAATGTTCGCAAACGCTGAATGTTAATTCACAGAGAATTTATTCACATGTCAGTGCAACATTTATAAAAGTGTGTAATGATGTGTTGAGAGAATTGAGAATTCTTTAGGTTTGCCAAAGTGAAGAACTTTAACAATTTAAAAGTAATATACAGAGAGTTTTATGTAACACCGAACATATTCATAACGAGAATTGTTCTTTTAAGTATACATATGCAGACGTTGTACATTTTACCACGCTCGGTTTAATAAAAGAATACAATTTGAAGCTTTAAACGAGTGTTTTCCACTCCCAGGCTAAGCATGAAGTAAAATTTCGAGTTTAGAAAAGCCTGAACATTTGGTTTGGTCGCGTAGCGCGAAGGGCGGAGCGGCCAAACCAAATTTTCAGGCTTTTCTAAACTCGAAATTCTACTTCATGCGCCACCGGCACAAAACACTGATTCAATGTAAAGTCCAGCGGTGTGTTTTAAACTTCGTAATATGTTGGTGTTTTGTACCGGTGGCGCATGAAGTAAAATTTCGAGTTTAGAAAAGCCTGAAAATTTGGTTTGGCCGCTCCGCGCTTCGCGCTACGCGTCCAAACCAAATTTTCAGGCTTTTCTAAACTCGAAATTTTACTTCATGCTTAGTCTGGGAGTGGAACACACTCATTTTAGGTTTCAAATTGTACTCCTTTAAAAAAAACAACGATAATCTAAAGATTTACGGCGTATACGCTGTAACTGGGACATGTATACTTAAAAGAAAAACTCCCGGTATGTACCGGGTGGGCAAATAAGCGAGGTAAGCGGCTGTATCTCAGAAACTAACGATCGTAGAGAGTTACGGTAAAAAATTATATAGGTAACGTGGGCAAGGGAAAATGCTGGAAATTATTTTCAAGTTTCCAAGATGGCTGCCAGTGGGCGTTTCCACCATCTTGAATTACATAAAGTTACGTTTCTTGCGATTTTTTCCCAATGAATATAACAAAAAAGTATTTGCGTTCTAATGTTAACTTAAAGTGGAACATTTTTTGTAAAAACAATTTTTCTCTATCTTTCGAAATAAAGTGGTGGAGGGTATTTCAATGTTGTTTTAAATAAATGCCTGTAACTTCGAAGCGGCTTAATGCATTTGGATAAATTTGGTATCATTGAAAAGAGCATTTCTTGGGCTTTTAGGTTTCTCGTAATTATGATAGTTGTGACCTACACGGCCGCCGATAGAGGGCGTTATACGATATTATAACCAAAATATTGGATTTTCTCAAAAAATGTAAATGCGATGATATAATTTTTTTTTAGACTAGAAAATAGATAAATGACCAACCAATAAGCCTGCGCAAACCGCATCTTAATAATTACTAATAATAATAATAATCTTAATAATAATGATATTAAGATGCCGTTTGTGCAGGCTTATTGGTTGGTCATTTGTCTATTTTCTAGTAGAAAAAAAGTCATATCATTGCATTTAAATTTTTTGAGAAAATCCAATATTTTGGTTATAATATCGAATAACGCCCTCTATCGGCGGCCGTGTTGGTTACAACTGTCATGATTACGAGAAACCTTAAAGCCCAAGAAATGCTCTTTGCAATAATACCAAATTTATACAAATCCATTAAGCCGTTTCGAAGTTACAGGCATTTATTTAAAACAACATTCAAATACCCCCTACCACTTTATTTCGAAAGATAGAGAAATATTGTTTTTACAAAAAATGTTCCACTTTAGGTTAGCATTAAAACGCAAATACTTTTTTGTTACATTCATTGGGGAAAATCGCGAGAAACGTAAGTTTATGTAATTCAAGATGGTGGAAACGCCCACTGGCAGCCATCTTGGAAACTTGAAAATAATTTCCAAATTTGTTTACCGTAACTCTCTACGATCATTAGTTTCTGAGATACAGCCGCTTACCTCGCTTATTTGCCCACCCGGTACAAGTTGAGGCATTAATTGCAATTGATTAGCTATAATTTGTAATGGTCATATAGGCAACCCAATTTACACATAACCTAAAAATTAAAGGTGTGAAATCGTATTTTATGAAAATGTTCGGTGTTATATAATACTGTCTGTATAAAATTACGAAAACGTTTATCGTGTAAAATGCGACCAATGTGTCCTAATTAATAAGACAACTTAAGACAATAAGTATGCATTAAAGCAACTATTTCCCGTGCAAATACACCTCCATATATTGAATTAAACAATAAAATATTTAAAATCTTATTCTACTTATTTGTTACGACGCTCTATCAAAACTAACAAATAAAAATTATATTTATTGTTTTAAGTTGTCTTATTATTAATTGTTTGTATTTGACATGAAAAACATTTTCCTAATTTTATATATTATATTTAAAGGGTGCAAACTATAAGAAGCGTAAGCTGATTTTCTTAAATTCTAATATTTTTGAATTGTAATTATTCTTATTAAAAAAATAAAGAAAATTGGCAAAGAATTTGCACAGAATATTAACAATATGTGTGATATATATTTTTGTAAGTTTTGTTATTAATTTAGAATATTAACATTTTTGTTTAGAAAAAAGTAAAATGTTACTGAATGTTCATAAGAATTTTTCTATTTAATGAAATATGTTTCATTAAATAGAAAAATTCTTATGAACATTCATTAACATTTACTTTTTTCAAAACAAAAATGTTAATATTCTAAATTAATATCAATTAGAATTCAAGAACATTGTTAACATACTCTTTATTCTATAAAGTTGTTACCAAGAGTAAAGAAAACAAGAAATAACATTTTGACAAGGTTCAGTCATAGTTTTCCAGAAAATATTGACATATTATGCAATAATATTCAGCATGAACACAATTAACCCATTCACATACAATGACGTATTATTTGTTTTAATATGTAAAAGTCGATTTAGATGTATCCCAGATGTCACAAATATCGCTCAAGTTTTGTATAATATAGAAACCCTGGTTTTTTAAAACAGAAAAAATCATTTAATTTTTAATCGATAAACAGATTTTTATGATACATGGATTTTTTCTTTTAGGTACCCTGATTTTTGCTATAAATGTTCATACACTCGGTGTTTTTATAAACGCTTTCAATTTGAACGTTCTAACGAGTGTTTAAAATCCTTGGTTAAGCATGAATTAATAAAATAATTATGAAGTACCAGAGTTGGGACAAATCCTCGTAAAAAGGATTAGAATCACGAATCCGAATCACCTAATATGATTCGAATCACGAATACTCGAATAAAGGATTCGTAAGAGATAAATATGATTCCAATCAAAGATTCGAATCCTGTTTTTTTTTAATCACGAATAAAAATCTTTCTTTTAGGTATAAATAAACTGATTTTTGCTATACATGTTTATACTCTCGGTGTTTTTATAAACGCTTTCAATTTAAACCTTCTAACGAGTGTTTAAAATCCTTGCTTAATCATGAAATAAAAAAATAACGTGAAATACACAAAAATAGTACCCATTTCTAAAATATTTGAGAAATTGCAGGTGGTGCGTTAATTTCTTGGGGCAGTATATTATTTTTTCCCGAATGCTTTTACTTTAAATTTAGTTTTATTTAAAAATTTCTCGAATACTGCTTTTCCAAATACTCGGAATTGTTCAAGTCTTTTTGTCATGGTAATGCAAGCAACTTTCTTAGATGGAAAACTTAACAAAGAAATTCACATCTGTCTTTCATCTATATATATATCTGCATGTCTAACGATTTTATTAGTTTTTGTTTTCAATTAAATTGCCCAATTATCTTTTCACTCACACTTTAAAATCTGTTCTCGCCAATTAACTTGTACGAAAATCTAGATTTTATATTTTTTTGTCGACCAGTAACAAGCAAAAATGTCGATCGTGTGTCAAATAATTTTAATTGGTGTAGAACGTGTTAAAAAATGTGCACTTGTAAATTTCTGGTCGAAAATTAACGAGTAAAAAATATCGATCGTGTGTTAAATAATTATAATTGGTAAGCGCGTGATTGAATTAAAAATCAAACTGGATTGGAAAAAAGTCAATTGACTAAACTTTCCCGAAAACAATTACAGTTGATTACACTTTTTCAATTGAATTCATTTTTTGTATTCAGCGCGTAATTACGAAGGCATCTCTAATGACCCATTCTTGTGAGTGTTTGAATTAGGTGAAATTTTAACGGCTTTTCAATGAAGAAGGCAAATTGGGATTTAGCTTTAAACTAAAGTCAATTACTTATTTTGTTAATAACTTATATTAATAAATCCATTAAGAGCCACCGTGCATTTAAATTATGATATAGAGTAGGCGTCATTTTTTGTGCGATAACCCAGAATTCTAATTGAATGATAGAATAAATTTGAGGTTATGGTAAACTATGTGTTGATAGTCAGTGCTGCCAATCTAATTTAAAATTCAAAACCTACTCTAACTTACATTCGCGCTACGCGACCAAACCAAATTTTCAGGCTTTTCTAAACTCGAAATTTTACTTCGTGCTTAACCTGAGAATCAGTCGTTTAAAATTTCAAATTGAACTCTATTAAAAAATCGGCTAATGCCTAAAAATTACGTAAATAAAAAATTCATTGAATATATCATTAAAACCACGAAGGTCAGAGAAAAGTCATAGAATGTTATTCAAATTGACCAAAACACTAACAAAATAGCCATATTATATTTTTAAATAAATCAAAGTCAATAAGCATTATAAAAATTACAAAACACGTAAACATTTATAAAACTAACTTAAATACAGGGTGCGGCAAAACAGACAGTGCAGTTTTGAAGGGCTATTAAAAAAATGGCGCAATTTAAAGAAATGGGGTTTATTTTATCTTAATCGGTACATCATGCCGTTTTATGCATTAAGTCCTGAAGATGACATCAGAAAAATGATGACCCCCCAGCAACGATACAGGCGATTTCTGAAATTTTCGGCCGCATTTTGGCACATCTCGATGGGTATAGCGGCGATTTCCTCCCGAATTCGATCCCTGAGTTCTTCCAAGGCACGAGGTCGATCCCTTAAAACCTTTTCCTTCAGGTAGCCCCACAAGAAGAAGTCGCAATTGCTCAGATCAGGGGAACGTGCGGGCCACTCCACATCACCTCTCAGAGAAAGAAGGCGCCCAGGGAACACCTGTCATTGAAACTCGAGCAGTATGGGCCGTAGCCCCGCCCTGCTGAAACCAGATGTCTCCCAGATCTGCTTCCTCTATCAGTTCTTTCAATCGAGGTTGAAAAAAATATTTTCCAATACGAAAGCATAACGTTGAGCAGTGACAGTTACGGTTCGTCCGTCCTCTTCAAAAAAATAATGCCCAATCACCCCAAACTTGTAAATCGCACACCACACGGTGACTTTTGGGGAGTGAAGTGGTCTCTCGTAAAGTTGCCTTGGGTTATTTACAGCCCAGTGCCGAAAATTTTGTTTATTCACCCCTCCACAGAGATGGAAGTGGGCCTCGTCACTACTGGAAAAAGTTGACCTCGCATGGATCCGGTTCAACATTTCTTGGGGGCGATTCATGCGGTTTTCATAATCAGGGGACATTAACTTTTGAACAAGCATCATCTTTTGGGGGTGGAATGAGTCTTCATGCAATATCCGTCTTAGAGGGCGATCAGCAATAGCCAATGCAGTTGCATGCTTCCGGGCAGAGCGCGTAGGTGACCGTTCGATAGCTTCTCTTACTCTTGCTACATTTTCGGGTGTTCTTTCCGTTCTGGGTCTTCTTAAACACCTACGTCTTTGTATGGAACAAGTTTTTTCTAATGTACGCACCCAACTCGCGATTAAATTACGGTGAGGGACGGGATCACGACGCGCAAGATTGAAATGCAGCCGGAAGGCCCTCTGGGTGGCGACGGCAGAACGGTTATTTTCAAGAAACGTGCGGACTGCGAAGCCCAGATGTTCTCCAGACCAAACCATGGTAACGACTAAAAACGGCACGACCCCCTGACACAATGATATCCCTCTCAGGTAGGTACCCCCACCACACGGGATGTACTGGGCGTTCCAAACTGCACTGTCTGTTTTGCCGCACCCTGTATTAAGAAAATACAATAAAAACAAATTACAAAATAGGGGTTTCCCACAGAAAAAAGTTATATTAAAAGGTGAGGGAAAAAAATCTTGAATCAGGGAAATGTCGGAAAAATGTATCATTTCAGATTGTGGCTACCATGTCAGTTTTACTTCAAATAATAATAAACAAAATTTAAAAAACTAGATTATTATCTTTAAAAACATTTTCATTTAATATTCTTATCAAAGCATTCAGTTTGAAGTTTTGAACGAGCGTTTCCACTCCCAGACTAAGCATGAAGTAAAATTTCGAGTTTAGAAAAGCCCCTCGTAGAAAATTTGTCGAGGGTCGCGCAGCGACCCGAGACAAATTTTCACGGGGCTTTTCTAAACTCGAAATTTTACTTCATGCGCCACGCGTATAAAACAGTGATTTAACGAGAAATTTAAAACACACAAAACATATGTTTCATGTTAATCCTTACAATTAATTCGAATTGTTTTTGACGATTCAAATCCTTTTGTAAGTATTCGAATCCTTTTGTAAGTATTCGAATCCTTTTATAAATATTCGAATCCTTTTATAAATATTCGAATACTTTTATAACCGCATTTAGATTCGAATACCAATCCTCTTAAAAAAATGTAACGAATCCGGATCACGAATCTAGTTTAACTAAAGTATTCAAATGCCTCTTTTGAATCATCTAAAAGGATTCGAATCCAGAATGATTCGAATCTTGATTCGAATCTTGCCCAGCTCTGTGAAATACAATGTAACATTTTTGTATTTCAAATATTTATACATTTTATTATTTTTATTGGACAAAAATGTCAAAATTTACCATATCAACAAAAACATTTAAATAGCTTTGTGAAAATATAATATAAAATTTTTGTATTTGAAATATTTATAAATTTTATTCTTTTTATTCGATAGAAATGGCAAAATTTACCAAATCAACAAAAACATTTAAGTTTAAAATGTTTACAGGAGTATTGAGCTTTCGCTAATAATACCTTATGATACATTGTGTAAGTTTGGTTTTATTTATTTTAAATTCATTCCTTTTATATCTGTTTATTTATTATTTTATTTATTTGTTAGCTGATTGATTAGTTGATTGATTAAGTAATTCAGTTATTCATATATTGTAACTTAAAGGTGGGAATGAATATTTTCATATTTTTGAACTATTTGAGATTGAAATCCAAAACATTTGGAAATATTTTTGTAGTGTATACATTTTTTAATCCATCAACTAACGACCATCTTCAAACATTTTCGACAGCGTCTCTAAGCCTGTGTGGCGGCTAAAGGTGAACATTTTGTAATTCTGTTTAAATAATCTTGTAGAGAATTTTCTTGGCTTTCTTTTGATGTGATTTGTTGTTGTGTTTTACTTGCTGATAAAAAGGTTGTTATTGAAAGAATGTGTGCGGGAACTTTTGCCGCACCCTGTAGGCCATTTTCAAAATAAACGGATCATATTATAGAAAGCACTTTAAATACGAAAGCTGTTAAAGCTGAGAAATTTTATTTTTCCATTAAAATAGTAAATGCAGAAAAGTGTTAGTTACGCAATAAAATATCAGTTCTCACGGTAATCCAATTATTTTTGTTTAACATCTGCCATGACTAACGATTGCATTTTATATAATTTTAATTTAATAAGTCAATTCCGCACCTGACTTCTTGTCATAAACACATGTGGAAAAATCTGTCACCGTTCACCGAGGCGCATAATGAGTTAATTATTTGTATCCGATTGGGAGAAGAGAAAAAAATGTACATAATAACAACGCTGCGTTCCCAATTGTTTTCACTTTTACGAGAAGAAGAAAAAACTTTCCCACTTGTAATTGGACGATTGTGCGATTATGTTATATGGGCGCGATCAATTTCGGAATTTAGATAATAGTGAGAGTAAAGAGTAAGAATCTATAGAAAATTGTCAATGCTTCAATCGAGTGTTTCCACTCCTTGATTGTGCATGAAGTAAAATTTCACGTAGCGACCACACCAAATTTTAAGACTTTTCTAAACACGAAATTTTACTTTATGCTTAATCTGGGATTGAAAACACTCGTTAGAGGCTTCAAAGTTTTTTAATAAAATAACAAATGTTTGAAAATGTACATGGATAATTCAACTCATGTTGAAATATGTATTTAAGGCGGCCGTTTTATAGGTTTTACAGCGTACAATCAGATAAACAAAGATTTGCAAGTGGACAACGTTTTATTTAACTTCACCATGGCAACGGAAGCGTCAGGGACATCCATCACGCAATTTCTATTCTAATCTCGAAATAGGCATTTTCAATACATCACCGGATCATCAACTCAAATTTAAGTTGGCTTAAGGAACTGACATATAAAACGTCAAAAATAATAATTTTAATGTATAATTTCAGAGTTGCCAACCTACAATATTTTCCATGGCACTCTAGAGGTTTTATTTTATTGAACATACGATACAAGTCATATTCATAATATTTATTATTATTATTAAACGAGGGTTTCCACTCCCAGATTAAGCATGAAGTAAAATTTCGAGTTTAGAAAAGCCTGTAAATTTGGTTTGGTCGCGTAGCGCTACGCGCCAAATTTTGAGTCTTTTCTAAACTCGAAATTTTACTTTATGCGCCAGACGTATTAAACACTGATTTATCGTAAAGTTTAAAAAATCATCATCCTCTTTAAATAAAAAACGGATCAGATATTTAGTCTATTATCAGTGATTAGTGTTGATAATAAATAATTAGATTTTGAACATTTTTGTTATAAAAACTGGTAGCAGCGATATTAAAAATATTGCCGAAAAAAATAAAAAGAATTTGCATCATTTTTTTTCGAATCACGGATATAACTGCAAATCTTTAATTCGAATGATATTTTTCTTTTAGGAATCCTTTATTCGACTAATTCGAATCATATTATGTGATTAGAATCCATGATTTGAATCCTTTTTTCGCCTCACCTCTGGCACTTAGGTAGTAACTTATACTTTATGTTTGAGTACAATATTTTAAATTACCCTCCTTCAAATGCGCCAACTGACGGAATAATTACGTACTAGATATTGCATACATTATCTATGACAATAACAAACGCCTAACAACAAATATCTTTTGTCAAAAACGTAATGTTCGATAACAAATTTTGATACTATACTATTCAATCCACTAGTGTAACCTTTGAAGACTGGACAGGTCCTATAACTATAGCAGCTATTTATAGCCCTCCAAAACATAAAATCACTGCCGAAGAATATGAAAAGTTCTTTAACACCCTAGGTTGCTCCTTCATAGCAGGCGGAGACTATAATTCCAATCACCCCTCCTGGGGATCTAGAGTAGTAAATCCCAAAGGGATATAACTGTTCAATACCACAAACAAGCTAACACTAACTGAAATATCCACAGGCGAACCAACGTACTGGCCTGCTGATCCCAAAAAGAAACCAGACCTACTCGATTTCTGTATTTGTAAAGGAATAAACAGAAAATATTTTACCTGCTACTCTAGCTATGAACTCTCATCGGATCATTCACCAGTCGAGATAATATTAAACAGGCGGGTGACCCTATGCGCGAAACCCTGCCGACTGCATAGCAAAAAACGAACTGGTCACTTTTCAGAGAACAAATTGCTTCCACCATCAACACTCATCTCCCCCTAAAAACTGCTACCGATGTCGAGGAGGCATTGGAAAATTTTAATACCTGTATCCAAACTGCTGCCGACCTGATGTGTAAAACAGATTCTCTTGAAACCAGAGAACTGATTGCGAAAAAAAGACTGGCTAGAAAGCGCTGGCAACAGACCAGATTCCCCAGTGACAAAACTACACTAAACAGACTCACCTCCGAGCTAAAAGAGAGGTTAACAAAAGAAAGAGATAACGCCATAGAGCATTATCTAATAAACCTTGACCCCACCGCGGCTACAGATTATTCGCTCTGGAAAGCGACTAGGAAGCTAAAGGCCCCAACGCACCACAACCCCCGACTGCGTAAAGCTGACAACACGTGGGCTAGAAGTGATGCAGAAAAGGCGCAGGAGTTTGCAAACCACCTATCCACTGTTTTCATCCCAAACCCTGATGAAGGATCCTCTAAAACCGAAGAAATAAAGGACTCATTAACCATGCCCTACCAACTCGACCTACCTATACCCAGAACAACCTTCAAACAGGTTGTAAAAAATTATTCAAAAACTTAAACCAAACAAGCACCTGGCTACGACCTTATTACGGCCAAGGTCCTTAAAGAACTACCAAAGATTGGATTCACCTTTCTAGTAAATATGTTCAACACCGTCCTGCAGAAAAGTAGAATTCCACCACAATAGAAAGTCGCACAAGTTAAAATGATCCTGAAACCGGGGAAACCACCTGACGAACCAAAGTCGTACCGCCCAATCAGCCTCCTGCCTATACTATCTAATGTTTTAGAAATACTATTCCTTAACAGGCTCCAACCGATAATCCAAAGGGATAATCTAATTCCTGCCCACCAATTTGGCTTTCGTTCCACACAGCACGATTGAGCAAGTTCACAGATCAGTAAACAAAATCAACTCGGCCTTTGAACTCAAACAATACTGTACCTCCGCCTTCCTAGATATCGCCCAGGCGTTTGACCGTGTCTGGCATGACGGCCTGCTACTTAAAATCAAAGCACTGATACCTTCAAGCTACTACACCTTCATAAAGGAATACCTCCATAACAGACACTTTTTCGTTAAGCAAGGGGACGAAACCTTAAAACTCTGCCAAATCCTGGCAGGGCTCCCGCAGGGGAGCGTATTAGGTCCTAATACGCTATCTGCTATTCACAGCTGATATCCCAACTACTACAGAAATAATAATAGGCACCTTTGCTGATGACACTGTAGTATTAGCAGCAGATAGCCAGCCAGAAATAGCCACTAAGAAACTCCAAGATAGTCTAAACAGCATGGCTAAAGGACTGGCGCATCAAGGCCAGTGAACCAAAATCCCTGCAAGTTACCTTCACCACCCGCACAAAAACATGTCCACCAGTCACGCTAAATAACAAAATACTGTCCCAATCAGACACAGCCAAATATCTCGGCATACACCTTGACCGACGCCTAACATGGATAAAACATATTCTTACCAAAAGATTAGCTGTTGAGCTACAACTACGTAAACTGCACTGGCTGTTAAATAAGCAATCCAAACTATCCCTGAGTAACAAGCTGCTTATATATAAAAGCATCATTAAACCTAAATGGTCATACGGCCTACAGCTGTGGGGAACGGCAGCAAACTCAAATTTGGAAATCCTTCAAAGATTCTAATCCAAAGTACTCCGGCAAATTACAAACTCCCCGTGGTATATAAGTAACTCACGACTACACCTATGAACTTGAAATCCCCATAATCAGGGAGGAAATCAAAACCATGACTCTAAGCTACAAAGACCGTCTATAAAACCACCCAAACCACCTGGCAACTAACCTCATGGATCCGTACAAAGCACCTGCAAGACTCAAAAGAAAGAAAACTCCACAAGCCTCCATATGAAACAGACTAATTAATGAAAATGACCATGTCACTAGACGCGGTCATTAAATGCCTGAAATCACTTTCTTAACCATTAGCTAGGATAGATTGCTTTATAGATATACAAAAAAAAATTTTTAAAGATCCCTACCGGTGGGTTGGAACTCCCACCGGGTTCGGCAAAATTCCCGGATAGCTGTAGACCTAATCTCCGGCGTCATGATTGGCCTTAGCAGCGGAAATAGATGACGTAAAACCCAAAATAAAAAAAAATAAAAATAGGAAACGGTAAGTCCCCTCACTGTAAAAACAACTTTCGTATCATCCATTAATTATGCATAACAATAAAAAATAGTGAATAAATTCCGATTAAGCAAAAATCACTCGCGATTTTTTCCATCCCAATTCATTTTTGAAATTTGTATCGATGACTCGTGCAAAAAAAAAATATCCGGCTAAATTCAAACAACTCGTGGTATTACCCCCGAAAAATCGTGATATGTGCATGAAAAATAAAAATTACTTGTATTTGATTTTTTGATAAAACAGCGTTTTATACGTGAATTGTACGCTATAAGCCTCTGTTTATAAAAATGTGTTTGTTCTAACCGATGTATTTGTTGCAACCTCAATGCTTTTCTGTATACGTTAATCTACGGACCAACTATTTTGTTTGTTATATCCGATTGAAAATTATAGCCGGTGTCGTTATAAACGATTTTGACGTATATTTGTAAAATTTAGTTTTCGGTTCATTTAAAATGATGAAAAACAAGACATTTTAAAGAAATCAAACATTTAAAATATAATTAAAATAAAACCTTTTAAATGGTTTTGTTTACAACACTTATTTTTAAACATATTTAAACAACGTTTTAAAACAATGGGTTTTAAACATGATAACTCTGCTAGCGAGAGACCAACCATAAAAATTGTACTCCTCGGAGTTTTCTGGGTAAGTAAAAGCTGACATTAAAACTCAAACCTTTTACGTGCCCCGACAACCGTTTTAATCTAATTAGATTCATCTCGCGAATGTCAAGAACGTGATCGTCGAAATCGCGCCGAGAAAGCTCATTACCGGGGAAATCATTAGCGCGCGCACGTCCCCGCCGGAAAATTCCGATTTCGATTCAGAATTGTTAATTCGAGACAATCGGTTCATTACACAACACACGCAACCAATAAACGTGCGATAATAAAAAAAAAACACGATTCAAATCGATTGGATACGTCTTTTGTTGCCGCAATATAAATTAAATAACAGGCATCCTAAAACAAAGTGCGTTGCAATAATAGGAGTTGAAAAAAATAAATAAAGGTGGATATCCTATGTGGGAAAATGAGCGTTTCTTAATGTATCAAAATGAATGATTTTGAAAGCTTTTGCGCTTTGGCAAAAATGCATATATAAATAAATAAGAGGTGTTGTGTCCTGGTTTCACGCTACGGCGAGCGTCAGGAATCCGTGTTAAATGTTGCAAAAAAAAAATATTAACAAATCGCGTTAATCAGGAAAAGTGCTGTAACTGCATATAATTTCCGGCCGTTGGATTTTATTTTTACAGATCAATCAATCGAGGAAAAGTGTATTGTTATTATGCAATTTATAATTATAATTGTATACTGAGTTGTGCCAAGTGCTTAAACTCGAAATTTTACTTCATGTTTAATTTGGGAGTGCACGCAAAAAAGCAACATACAGTGAATTTTTTGTTTAGGTAAACATATGCATAGGCTGTAAATTTTTTGACATTCGTTGTTTTTTAAAAGAGTTCAATTTGAAGCTTTAAACGAGTGTTTTCTACTCCCAGACTAAGCATGGAGTAAAATTTCGAGTTTAGAAAAGCCCCGTGAAAATTTGTCGAGGGTCGCGCAGCGACCCGAGACAAATTTTCTGGGCTTTTCTAAACTCGAAATTTTACTCCATGCGCCCCGCGTATAAAACACTAAAATATTGTCAAATTTATGTATATTCGAATTTCACTTAAAATCTGTGTTTTATACGCGTGGCGCATGAAGTAAAATTTCGAGTTTAGAAAAGCCCAGAAAATTTGTCTCGGGTCGCTGCGCGACCCTCGACAAATTTTCACGGGGCTTTTCTAAACTCGAAATTTTACTTCATGCTTAGTCTGGGAGTGGAAAACACTCGTGTAAAGCTTCAAATTGAACTCTTTTAATAATCAACGAATGTCAGAAAATTTACAGCTAAAATATTAAGAAAAAGTAATGTGATTTTATAAAAATATATTAGTGGAATTGATACAACAATTGCGGATGTCAAAATAGCACAAGATATTGCTGTTACTTAATTAACGACAAAAAACATAACGCAAACATCGTGATAACTGTGGTCTGCATAATACCACTTTATTAGAAAGATTTTTTCTTGTAAAGTGTAAATAATTTCGAAAACATTTACTTTAATCAAATGACTGCGATATCTTTTGCCATTTTGACATCCGCAAATGTTGTTTTAATTCCATGGCATGTCATTATTTTTATAAAATCACATTACTTTTTATTAATTATTTTAACTTAGAGAAACGTAAAGTGATACACGTTAGCGCGAATGAATTCAGAATTGTTTCCTCTACAAAAAAGGTAAATACTTTTTGTTTCTAAAATAGATAGGGGAGCCAAAATTTGAACATTTCAAAATTTACACAGGATTTCCTATTTTGCGTCCGCCAAGTCAACACCCGGTATACTTTAAAGAAATATTTCCTATATTAACTCACATGTATCTAATAGCTTTACTTGATTTTCCAAAAAAAAACTAGCAAAAATCAATAACTAACCGATTAAGTTTGGATAGTATTTTCGCTTTACCGGCAAATCGGTGAAATTGTTTACCAATATTGCAATCCCTATCTAGATAAACAGATTACTTATTTTATTATCCTTGTCCTGGTTTTACTATCTAGTGATCTAGCAACCCTAATTCCGTAGCAAAATCCAAATCAAGAAGGATCCTCTTTGTCTAAAACGAAACAATAGCTGAAAAAATTACATTCTTCTTACGAAACACCACTCTCACTTTCCTCACACACACGCGAAAACAAAAGAAGTCTAATTATAATTAAAACTACGTTTACAAAAACACACACACACACCAATTAAAATCATTGATTTTTATTGCGAAGATAAGATAGCGTGAGATAACAGTGTTTAATTTTCAGGATGGCGACCCAGTTATCAGTGAGGCCTCAATGGGAGAGCCCGTACGAGAGGAGCTTTCAGCTGAGGAAAACCCTCGAGGACTCGAGAAAAGCCTTCCTGAACTTCACCGAGGATAAAGAAATCAATAGCAAAGATGAAAAACGCGCACCGGCGAAAAAGATAAGCTTCAAAATCAAAAAAACCTCATCTTTGTACAGGCGGAAGGAAAAGATAAGCGTCAACACCGTCCAGGAGCTGGCCAAGAAGTACAATGATCTGGTGGAGAAAAGCGAGCAGCCCAATAAAATGAGAATCGTCGTCAAGAAGGAGATCGTCATGAGGAAGCCCAGCTTGAAAAAACGCCCAAGCGACACGTTAATCATCAGAAAATCAAGTGTTAAAAGGGATGTTTCCAGGAAGTTAATTTCGAATAAGGAAATTTCAAAATTGGAAATGGAAGGTGGGGTTAAGGCTGCGATAGCAATTTTCGAGGAGCGGATAAAGTCGCCACAACCCGCGCCAAAACCGAAGGTTCCCGAAAAAACGTTCAACGCCAAGGATATAGCTTCGAGGAATCATGAAAAGAGGTTAAGGATTTATGAAAAACGACTGAGGTCTTGTAACAATAACAACCACGAAAAAGAAAAGACTGACGTTTCCGGAGGGGAGTTTTTCGTGCAAGTCGTCAACATTCCGCTTTCACCTCCAAAAAAGTGCGATTCCAAATACGAGACTATGCATTTGAGGAAGACAACGAATTTATTTACCAAAGATACAAAAAATAGCAGTCAAGAAAAAAGTAGACTCAAAGATATTCGAGAAAGGCTCGAAGGTGAACAAACAAATAACTTTAAATACAGCCTAAAAGAAGTTCAAGAAAACCGTGAAGATAGACAATCAAATAATTCTCATGATAGACTAAAAGAAGTTCAAGTAAGACGGAAAAATAATGCCGAGGATAGACTTAAAGAAGTTCAAGAAAATCTCGAAGATAGATTGAAAGAAAGTGATTCGACAGATCAAAGAAGCGTGGTTAAAAAGAAATTACAACGTTCTCCTAATTTGGACGAAAACTCGTTTAAAGACAGATTAGGGCAAATGTCGAGTTATGAGGATAGAGAGAAAAGGAATATACGTATAAATTTGACTGAAAACGTTATTGATCAAAAACCTGCAAAGTGGTCTGAAGACTTAACAACATCAAGGAATCTAAATGTTTCTCAAGAATTGAAAACCCCAAGGAATCCAAAAGATTTAGAAAATTCCAATGAAGACTTAAGAATTTTAAATAACCAAGACAACTCAAATGAAGACTTAAGAAATTCAAAAAACCAAGACATCTCTAATGAAGACTTAAGAATTTCAAAAAACCAAGACAACTCTAATGAAGACTTAAGAACATCCACATTTTCAAGAGATCTAATTAATAAAAATTCTAGTGAAAACTTAAGAAATTCAAGAGATAAAAAGACCGAAGGTTTGAAAACATCGGAGGCATTGAAAACTTCAATCAATGCAGTAAGAATATCAAAAGACTCCAAATTTGAAGAAACAGCCGATACAAGTTCTGAAGTTTCAAATATGATGCACTACCAAGACAAAAATATGCTTCTTCAAGAAACAAATGAATGTGTCGAAAACTCTAGACTTTCGCAAGATACGAGAAGACCTGAAAATTCCAGTTCCGATTCATTTGATGAAGTGTCCAACTCGAGTAGTCTCGAACCTGAAATTTATGAAGATTCAAAATTGAAAATTTATGAAGATGAAAAAGTATCGAATACCAGCAAGAAAACGTGCTCGAAATCAGATCTTTTGAGGAGCAAAAGAAGCTCCGGGAAATCGGAAAATCCGAAGGATCCTAGGAGGCTCATCGCGAGGATCATCGGGAAAAGGCGCGGTGAAAAAAAATCGGAAAATTCCGATAAGCGAAAATTGAGCGACACAAGGTTTTACGATTTGGAAAATTCGGACGCCTCCAATTCATCAAATAAAGACAGATTGAGTGACTCCAGTCGGGGCAATGGAGAAATCAGTGAGTTTAGGCATGACAATAAAGAATTAAATGACTTAAGTCACAAGAATAGAGAATCAAGTGACTCAAATCAGAAGAAAAGAGAATCAACTGACTTGAGTATGCAATATAATGATAGTGACTCAAGTCCGAAGAATAGAGAATCAAGTGATTTAAATGAGAAGAAAAGAGATACAATTGACTTAAATCAGAAGACAAGAGAATCAATTGACTTAAGTATAACAAAATATTATTCTAATGACTTATGTAACAAATTTATAGAATCAAGTGATCAGAAGAATAGAGAAACAACTGATTTAAATCGGAAGAACAACGAAGCAAGTAAGAAAAATAGAGAATCAAGTGATTTAAGTCAGAATAATAGTGAATCAAGTGACCTAAGTCAGATAAATAGAGAATCAAGCGACTTAAGTCAAAATAATACGGTAAGTCAAAACAATGGAGAATCGAGTGACCTATGTCAGAGCAACAATGATATCCAAAATGAGAAGGATATAAAAAGTTCAGAAGTTAAAAGTTTAAATGTGCGAACAAATGTAAATCCAGATGGCCACAAAAACATTGAACCTCAACATCTAAAAGATTTAGATTCTTCTAAAAACAATAGCAATGAAGAATTTTTGGAAAATAGTACAAAACCTAAAGACTTGATATACACTAGGTGTCCTGTAAAAACAAAAGATAGCCACTTAAAAAGTTCGCATACTGACAACATAGTTTTGAGAAAGGGAAGCCAAGAAAACTCAAAATTGGAATTTACTAAGAAATTCGAGGGATTGCCACGGGGCTCGAAAAAAGTGAACATCGCTTCGACAATACAAGATCGGGTTAAAAAATTGGAATTGGTGAACATGACGAAAAATACTTACTTAAAAACAAAGGAAGATACGCTTAAACTTAAGCAAAACAAAACTGTTCAAGCGGTAAATAATTCCATGACAGTTAACAGAGAAGAAGTTGGAAGATATTTTAAAATCAAGGAAGAGCTTGAAAACAAAAAAATCGGAAACAAAAGTTTTAAACAATCAATTGAAATCAATAAACAAAATCCAGAAATCGCTGATGATAAGAAATATGGACAATTGCATTACAAACAAACGAATGGAGATCTAGAAGCAAAAGTGAACAAAAATATCAAAGTCCTAAATCCAGAAATCGATGAAGATACGCAAAGGATTTACAAGGAAATTTTAAATGAAAATCTTGAGAGAAAGAACGCTAAAGAAAAAGCTTATAAAACACAAACTTCGCAAGAAAATGAAGGAACGGTTACATTAAAACAGAATTTGATTAGAAACAAAGCAATTGAAGAACTTGAAGGACTGATGCTTAGAAAAATTAACTTAAAAACTGTTTCTAATGAAGACGTAAACAAGCACAAAAACAATTCTTCGGAAGAAAGTTCAATATATGAGACTTTGAGTGATTGCAAAGAAATTAATACGCAATATTCGGATTTAGATTGTAAAAAATCTATGCTAATAAAAGAATCCGATGATTATGAAAAATCTACGCTAATAAAAATGTCTGCTGATTATGAAAAATCCACGCTAATAAAAAAATCTCATTATGAAAAATGCGTGGTTTATGAAAAATCCACACGTGTAGAAAGATTAGATGATTATGAAGAATGTACAGATATTTACGATAAATGTAGAAAACCTGATGATTACAAGAAATACGCGAAAATCTACGAAATAACTGGATGTGTTAATCACGAAAAATCCAGTTCATTACAAAAATCAGGTGATCACGAGAAATGCACAGAAAATCAAACAGATTGGGAAGACCTCTACGATTTCGTCGATGTCAACATCAAACCCTCACCTTCCACCCCAACGGACGAGCAACCCCCTTCCGTCCCTCCCCGCCGGATTAAAGAAGAAAAAATCTACGAAGAATTAATTCACGCGACTCACGATTACGAAGACGACGGTTACGAAATCTGCGAATCCCCCTCCATCTTCTTCTCAGAAGAAAACATCTACGAAACCCTACCCACTCCTAAAAATCTCCCCTCCCCACAAACGCAACAACCCCCTCTCCTCCCGCGCAGAAAAGAGGAGCCCTTACCCCCGCGCCCCCCTTCGAGAAATTCGTATACGACTCACGAGAATGAGTCGAATTTCTACGAGTCGATTTATAGTAAAAAGGAGGAGGATGCTGAGAGTACTTATGAGTCGATTTACGGGTGTAGAATTGAGTTGGATCAGTGGAAGTCGAAAAGGGATTCGCTGATTTCCGAGCAGCAGAGTAATAGTATTTACAACAGGTCGATTACAAGTTGGGCTGAAGGAGTTTCTGATTATATGGGGAAGAATGGAAGTGAGATTAGTGGAAGCGATCGCAGCGATGAATGGGTGGATATGTCGGATAATGATGAGGGGGTGAAGAATAGTGGATTCATTATGTAAGTTTTTCTTTTTTCGTTTTGACGGGTAATTATTTATTAGCTTAATTTAATTCTGAATGTTAATGAAAATCTAAGCTTTAATAAAATTTAATGTAATTTTTTAAATCATCATGAAAATAATGCTAACAATTTCACGATTTTCTGCTTATAGACAAAAAATCATGCAACATCTAGTGGCGGCTTGTCCATAAGGACTGCGGAGCTACAACTCCCCACCCTAAACATAAATTTAAAGATAATATTTTTTTATAGAAATGAACAAAGATAAAAAATCTGTAAGATTACAATTGTTTAACTTGACACTGCATAATGAAACTTATCATTAAAACTTTAAGTTGTGTAATTTTGGTATATACATATTTAAATAATTTATACGTACAGGCAATGTTTTTTTTAAGTGTACATATTCCGATGCATGTGTTTCCGCTTCGCTAAAAAAACTTCAAATGTCTCAAAATGCATACGCATTGAGATATGTATAGATATGTATGTATGGGAGTTTTTCTTACTAGTTTTTGTAAGAAAAATTCCCTGTATGTTTGTTCATATTTAAAAAAAGGTAGATCCGACGTTTCAGTAAAACAAAAATACTCCCTATTTAAAAATATGAGATATTTTTGTTATATTTATATAGATGTTTTCTGTCTAAAAGTAGAAAGTCGTGTGAAATTCAAATTTAATTTTTAAATTATTAGAATTGCTTTCTTGGGTATTAAGAATTCTTGATTAATGTAAATATGCCATAATTTTTATTAAATTATCGACTAAAGATTAGCTTTGCTCGGGTATTTGTAAGTGTATAAAATATTTATTATTATAGTTGAATCTTTTAAAATACCACTTAATTTAGTGTGAAAAATTACGGGAGGCTGAAATGGTGAATGCGCCGGGCTATTTTTTGCGTAAGTTTTATAATGGGCTCCATTACCCTGGCCCAACGATTTTTGATAATTTCATGTTTTCATAGTCTAAATTATAGCACTCTATAGCACCACCAAAAGTTGCCATTGCACCCCTTGCGTTTTTCGGAAAATCGAGGTAGGTCATTATTGGGCCAGGGTAACGTTACCCGTTTCCTATGGGCCTAAGTGAACAGCCTCGGCTGTTGCCATATAAACCTAACCTAACCTAACGTTACCCTGGCCCAACGACCCTATAGCACCACCAAAAATACTTGCGTAAAGCAAATAGTTTTCGAGAAAAAAAAAATCCCCCAAAACCGTTGAAATCACCAACAAATAAATTCGCTGCGTCAAAACGAATAAACAGAATTCAATGAACTGCAACTCATATTAAAGCAGATGTAGCCTTGAGTTCATCATGAAAAAATGATTATCGTATCTATTAAAATTTTTGAGTTTTTCTCAAAATATTGGAAATTACACACATTAGACGCGAAACCCAGGCCTTAGTTTCTTAGTTGCTTTACTTTAGGTTTAAAGTAGCCTACCCTATAGCACCCTCATACCACCCCATTGCACTGTAAAATGTTTTTCTCTCTGACCTTTATTTTTCCAGAAAATCGAGAATAACCATGGAGACTTTAACTAATTCGAAAATATGTTTTTGTTATAGCTGGAAATTGATTAGATAAAGTATACCAATCTGTAAGCACCCCTATAGGATTCAAACAGTTTTCTTTATGACCTTTAGTTTTCGAGAAAATCGAATAAGGTAATTTTAAGTTAAGCCAACCTATAGCACCCCTATAGCAATCTATGGCACCGCAAAATTAAATCCTCCCCGACCTCTGGTTTTCGAAAAAATGGAAAAGAAAATTTTTATTAAGGCTAGGCTAACGTTACCCTGGCCCAACGACTTTCAAGAAATTAATTTCTAAGTAGGCCAATCTATAGCCCTTTTTTAGCACCCTATAGCACCACCAAAAGTTTTTCGATACAACCATTCGTTTTTCAATAAATTGAGAAAAACGCATATCAAAAAATATATTTTTTTCAGACACTCAAAATTTACGTAATAAACTGTAATAATCTATAAAAATATCATAGCACCCCATAACACCGTAAACGGTTATTCTCTTCGACTTGAAGTTTTCGAGAAAATGCACAATTAAATTTTAATTTTGGCAGGCATTATCCTGGCCCAACGACTTTTGAGAAATGCATTTCTAAGTAGGCCAATCTATAGCCCTTCTATAGCACCTTATAGCACCACCAAAAGTTTTTTGATACAACCATTTGTTTTCCAGAAAATCGAGAAAAACCTGGAGACTTTAATGAGCGATATACAGAAACCCACATTTCAAAAAAATATTTTTTTAGACACTTGAAATGTACGTAATAAACTATGCTAACGTATAACACTATCATAGCACCCGTAAACTGTTTTCCACTTATAGTTTTCAAGAAAATGCAGAATGAAATTTCGAATTTGGCAGGCATTACCCTAGCCCAACGATTTTCGAGAAATTCATTTTTAAGTAGGTCAATCTATAGCCTTCCTATAGCACCCTATAGCACTACCAAAAGTTTTTCGATACGACTATTCATGTCCTAGAAAATAGAGAAAAACGTGGAGACTTTAATGAGCAATATACACAAACCCACATTTCAAAAAATTAATTTTTTGTTGATCTCGATTTTCTGAAAAACGAATGGTCGTATCGAAACACTTTTGGTAGTGCTATAGTCGTTGGACCAGGGTAATGCCTGCCAAAATCAAAATTTCATTCTATATTTTCTCAAAAAATACAAGTCGAAGTGAAAATGCGTTTAGGGTGTTATGAGGTGCTATGATAGTTTTATAGATTATTACAGTTTATTACGTAAATTGTTGTTACTAGAGGTTAAAAACAAGAGGATATTTTTAAGTTCAAAATGAAAGTGTTCTAAAAGTTTATATTGCTATAACTTTTGACACATTAATTTATGTAACCTCTAGTAACAGCCAAAAGCCATGCCTTGATAGCCTATATAATATATGTGAAATTCGGTAAAATCTCTGATGTATCCCCAAAAAATTTGCACTTATTTATGGAATTGCTGATATTTAAATGACAATCTACATAAAAATGTGCTGAATCAAATTTTTATAATGCAAAAATAGATACTGCACCATAACCTATATTTAGTTTATATATATATTTCTCTGTAATTAGGCTATGCTTGTTGAGAAATAAATTATTATTATTATTATTATTATAAGAAATGCAATATGTGGATTTTGATTACTTTAAATTTGAATGGTCTGGCGCATTCGCCATTTATTATTTTGGCATTTTGCCAATAATTCAATATTTTCCTTGTTCTAAATTTTAAATTTTCATCATTCTTTGGGGGTTTTATGTAAATTATAGTCATGTGTCTTTAAACAATAAATTGAGATTAATATAAATTCATGTTGAAAATATCATTGGTAATGTTGAGTTGTATATTGGGTTGTCTGTAATACAAGTACATTTATTAATAAAACAATTAGGCATTATTCATTGATATAAATAGAAAGTAAAATAAATGTTCGTAAAAATAATGCTTCCAGAAATTCAAGTTTATGTTATCTTTAAAATAGTTTTTTTTAACTTTTTAAAAATACATTTTTATTTATGTACATTATTCTTTATCAAATTTAGCTTTCAAATTTACTTTATAAAAAAGTGACGAAAACTTGGGAAGTATTATAAAATGTTAGAAACTTTATAAATTTATATGTTACTATGTTCTATAAATTCATCATTTAATTAATAATATAATTCAAAGCATACGACATTTTAGTTTCGTTGAATAATTAAATAAATATAAATATGATACTTAACTTTGTTTATATAACTGAGGTTTTTTATTGTGACTGTAGTTTCGACAACTTTAACTTGTCATTATCAGACTACAAGTAATTTAAAAATAACAATTTAGCAGGTATATATACAGAAATTACGGTTACAAAATGGCTTTAAAAATAGCTGGTCGTTTATTACGGGAATTTCCGGATTAGCGCGCGCTCTGTGTATTTCCAGAGACTCCAGGACCCTTTTCGGCGAAATGGATTACTAAGAGTACATCCTCGTCAAACGTATGATTGTTTTCAATCATGTCTCGCGAATGACGACTTATCGATCAAGTTAAGCCGAAAAGAGCTAAGATGTTCCTTAAGTCTGATGTTAAAATTACGACCAGATTGGCCAATATACACTCCTTTACAATCACTACAAGTCAGTTTATATATCCCTGATTTATGAGTATTAGGTATTTTTGTTTTCGGATTAAAAATGCTGTATCTAATTTTTGTGAACGGTTTGAAGGCTATTAAAATGTTGTGTTTCGAAAAAATATTTTTGATTTTTAATGAAGTACCACCAAAGTATGTAAGGGATCTGTATATTTGCACTTTTTTAGAAATGTCTTTGCCTGCATTTATATACTTATTTACTTTTTTTAATCTATATGTATTAATTAATTAATTAATTAATCTATTAATGATGAAGTATATCCGCTTGAGACTGCTATGTTTTTAATTGTATCTATTTCTTTGTTTAATGATGTTTCTGATAGTGGTATGTTGAAAGCTCGGTATATCATTGAATTGAAAGCGGATAATTTATGTGCTCGTGGGTGGGTTAACAGTTTAATTAAATAAATAATATTTCAACTTATAACTGTGTACTTTATATTATTTACGATATTTAAATCAATTAACATACACAAATAATGAAAACTTTTTTTTAATAGAGATATCAACACTATTCTTTCAAATGAGGTATTCTTGACAATGTCTTTTCTTTAATTCAAATCATTTTTATTCCTTTGTTTTAGCTTAAAGGAGAGACAGAAGGTTGGCAAACGGGTGTCTGGATGGTCCCAACAAATGCGTGACCAATGGAATAAAATACCTAGAAACGCAAATCTGGATCATGGTGAGTGATTTAATTATTGCCTTTGATTGAAAACAATATGGTTATCTAAAGTTATTGGAGTGATGATACTCATAAATGGTGTGTCAACAATTTTTTCTTTCAAGTAAAAATCCCGATGTATACGTTATATATTTTCAGGTATTAATTGAATTATTGACTAGTTATTACCTGACTTAAATTTAAAGCATTACTTATATAATATTTTCAAAAAAAAATACAGTTTACCATAAAATGTAAAAGATGTTTAAATAAATACTCTAATGTTTATAGTAGGCTGTAACTCACAATTAGCAGCAATTATAGAATTTGAAGATTTTGCTAAGAAATAAATACCACTCTTAGCAAAACCTCAAAACTATCAACTCTTAAATTTTATATTAGATGTAATTTATTAAATTGAACCGGATATTTATTTAATCATTCATATACAGGTAAAAGCAGGGTTGTTCTGTTTAAAAAAAAGTGTTTTAAACATGTTTAAAACCAGCCGTCGTGTTTTAAACGGTTTTGTTTTAAACAGTTTTGTTTTAAACATGTTAAATGTTAAACTTGCTCAAAGCGTGTTCCAAACGTTAAATTTGTTTAAAACAGTATTTTTTTATTATCGCAAATTTGCTTAATTATATATTATACTAAAAATGTTTAATATAAATCGATATCTTAGAATATCGATATTTTGGTGCAAATAAATCGATATTTATATCGATATTTAATTTTCCGATATATCGCTAGTATCGATACAATATAGTCGGTATCGTTACATCAGAGCTGGGCAGGATTCGAATCATTCAGGATTCGAATCATTCAGGATTCGAATCCTGGATTCGAATCCTTTTAGAGGATTCAAATACTTCAGTTCGACTGGATTCGTGATCCGGATTCGTTACATTTTTTTAAGAGGATTCGTATTCGAATCCAAATGTGGGTGATTCGAATCCATATAAAAGGATTCGAATATTTATAAAAGGATTCGAATATTTATAAAAGGATTCGAATACTTACAAAAGGATTTAAATCGTCAAAAAAAATCGAATTAATTGTGAGGATTAACATGAAAAATGTTTTTTGTGGGTTTTTAAATTAGTCGTTAAATCACTGTTTTATACGCGTGGCGCATGAAGTAAAATTTCGAGTTTAGAAAAGCCCAGAATATTTGTCTCGGGTCGCTGCGCGACCCTCGACAAATTTTCACGGGGCTTTTCTAAACTCGAAATTTTACTTCACGCTTAGTCTGGGAGTGGAATACACTCGTTTAAATGTAGACAACCTTATACAAGAATATCTCAGTTTAAACCGAGTCGACCTTATACAGTAATGACTTTGATTTTGACGTCATGTGAAGATTTCCGCGCGTGATAAGGTCGGCTCGGTTTAAATCGAGACAACCTTGTACAGTAATGATCTTGGTTTTGACGTCACGTACGGATTTCCACGCGTGACGACATCAACCAAGGTGTGTAAGTAAGTTTGTCTTGATTTAAACCGAGCCGACCTTGTATTGTTTAATTGCCTTGATTATTGACGTCACGTGAGAACTTCCACGCGTGACGTCAGCAATCAAGGTGGTTAGTGTATAAGGTTGTCTTAATTTAAAACCGAGTCGACCTTGTTAGTTCAATCATATTGACTTTTTACGTCACGCGAGGAATTTCATGTGTGAAGTCAAAAAACTTCCTGTATTTCTCGGGACATAGATATTTCTAATAAAATCAAACAGAATTTGCTATGAAATTCCAACATAACAAGTTAAAACCAGTATATTTTCAATTTCACAATATTTCAGTGTTTTATCCATTTCGCTACGCAACTAAACCACATTTTCAAAATTTTCTAAACTCTATATTTTACTTCGTGCGTAAACAAGGATAGTAAATCTATGTTAAAAAATAAAAATTAACATTTCTTAAGATATAAACTTTTTGTCTCGTGTAATATAAAGCAAAAGTAATGTCATATTATGAATTGGCTGCCATTTTATTAGAAATAAAAAAAAATGGGCAATGTTTTGACTGAAAGTTAATTTAAAGGTGTAAAATTGATAATATAAAGTTAAAAAAATGATATTGGTCAAATGACCATGTCCTGAGTTGATGTTGATTGTGCTCGTTTTACAACATTTTGAATTGTTGTTCGTAAAACATCTGGCGCCAAATTGGTGATTTCTTCTTCAATGTTGGCTTTCAAGACTTAAAATTGACATGGTAGTCACAATCTGAAATGTTACATTTTTTCGACATTTCGCTGATTCAACATTTTTTCCCTGGCCTTTTAATATAACTTTTAATTTTTTTCATTGTTTTTGTCAATATTTAAGTTAATTTTATAAATTTTTACGTGTTTTTTAATTTGCCTACTGATTTTGACAAATTTAATAATGGCATATGGCTTTTTTGTTAGTGTTTTGGTCAATTTGAATATAATTTCATGACTTTTCTCTGACATTTCCTGGTTTTAATGATATTCAGTGAATTTTTTATTTGCGTCATTTTCAGGCATTCGTCGATTCTATAATAGAGTTTAATTTGAAGCTTTAAATGAGTGTTTTCCACTCCCAGACTAAGCATGAAGTAAAATTTCGAAATTTTACTTTATGCGCCACGCGTACAAAACACTGATTTGAAGTGAAGTTCAGAAACACCCAAATAGTGTTACAGTGTTAATAATAAATATTTAGGTTTTAAATATTTTTGTTAAAACAACTGGTAACGATATTTATATATAAATGGTTGAAAAACTAATAATAAAATCAACTTTATTCTTAAAGGATTTGTATTCGTGATTCAAAAAAACAGGATTCGAATCTTTGATTCGAATCATATTTATCTCTTACGAATCCTTTAATCGAGTATTTGTGATTCTAATCATATTAGGTGATTCGGATTCTTGATTCGAATCTGTTTTACGAGTATTTGTTCTAGCTCTGCGTTACATACGATACTAGTATTAAACGCCATCTATTGTATTAAGAAAAAAAAATATTCAAGTAAGTAAAAGTAAAAATTATGCAGGATTTTTTTTCTATTAGGTATGTTATGTTGTTATGTTATGGGGTCGGTGGGTCGTATGGCCTCTGGGCCTTTCGAAGTTACCTCGACCTAAAAGATCTTTTGTAACTATCCCTGACCTACTTGAGTCCCTCAATGTCTAGACTTCTTATGAAGTCTACTATAACTTGAAGGTTAATGTGTACCAGTTCCTCGGTGTTTAAAGTGGCCGATGACAGGTAGTTCCCTCTTTGAAGGGACAAGGCAGGGCATTCACAAAGTAGGTGCTCTGCTGTTTCTTGTGCCTCGTTGCAGAACCTGCAGTTGGCATCAGTTGTCTGACCCATCTTGGTGAGGTGGTACTTCAGAGGACAGTGTCCAGTTAGAAGGCCGGTTATGAGCCTTAGGTTGCCTTTGCTTAACCTGAGAAACTGTCCGACTCTTACGGCAGAGAAGGCGATGAACCTTTTCGCCTGCCGCAGACCAGGTGTGTTTCTCAGGTGAGCACTTTTGGCAGCATCTTCCCATTCCCGGATCATCCCCTTGATGCGGACTTTAGTTATTCCACCGTAAGGTTCTGGTCCGACAAATTGAGTTTTGGACCCTTCCTTGGCAAGGTTGTCGGAAATTTCATTGCCTTTGATCCCTGCGTGTCCCGGAACCCAGACCAGTTTGACTCTGTTGTTCCTAGCCAGCTGCTTTAGGGATAGCTTGCACTCCCAGACAGATTTAGACTTGCATGTATGCGATTTTATTACCTTTAATGCAGCTTGACTGCCTGAGCAGATGCAAACCCTCTGTTTGTTGTATCCCCTGTCTAAACATATGTGGGCGCATATGTTCAGGGCCTCGATTTCTGCCTGAAATATCGATGGGGATCGTCCCAAGGCCTTTGATAACTCGAATCGAGGGCCAGTGATATCGATTCCGACTCCGTTCTCAGTTTTGGATCCGTCAGTGAACCAAACTATCGAGGAGCCTTGTAACTGCTTGACCTTCGCTCCAACATCATGGCGGCCATGGATGGCCACTTCAATCGTTGTGTCGAAGTCGTAGTCAGTTGACATGTAGTCTTTGGGCATGTATATCGCTCTTATACACACAGTGTTGAGGATTTTTAGGTGCCCGTTAAAGTATCCATATTTTGGTATGTCTGTCTAGACTATTCTTAATGCGTCTAGTGCTGCTTCCCTTTTCACGTGCAGATGCAGAGGTGTGAGATTTAGCATAGCCTCCATTGCTCCAGTGGGGCGGGTGTTCATAACCCCTGTGATGCCCAAACATGCCAGCCGTTGAACCTTTCTGAGCCTTGCTTGGGTTGTGATCTCCGTTGTCTTTGTCCACCAGACAACGGAACCATAGGTGATTATTGGTCTTATCACCGTAATGAAAAGCCAGTATATCATCTTGGGGTGTAAACCCCATCTTTTGCCAAATAGTCTGCGGCAAGCCCATGTTGCCCTTACTGCTTTGGCAGTGATGTTATCTACATGGGTTTTCCAGTTTAGCCTCTGGTCAAAGGTGAGGCCGAGATATTTAACTGTGTTGGAAAGCCCAATGAGTGTCCCATTCATGGTTAGTGCCTTAAGATTTAATTTTCTACGACCTGTAAATGGGACAATTACAGTCTTGTTGGGATTGATAGTGAGCCCCTTCTGCACGCACCATGTACTTACTTTCCGAAGGGCTGACTGCATGCGGTTGGACACCTTATTGTCATGCTTTCCCCTAACTATGATGACGATGTCGTCAGCATAGCCTTGTACGTCAAATCCGTCGTTGGATAACAACCGATATTAGCTCATCGACAACTAGTGACCACAGCAGGGGCGATAGAACCCCGCCTTGTGGGCACCCCTTTACTGCGAACACAGTTGCCGACTCATCGCCAATGGACAGTGTGATCCTACGACCTTTGAGCATAGCATGGATCCATTTGGATGTGGAGGCATCAATTCCTATGGATTTGGTGGCCGTGTCTATGGATTCATAGGAGGTGTTGTCAAATGCACCTTCGATGTTCAAGAATGCGCATAGAGCCACTTCTTTGCTTGCGATGCTCTTCTCTATTACACTTGTTAGTGTGTGAAGGGCAATTGTTGTTGATTTGCCTGCTTGATAGGCAAATTGGTGTTTGTGAAGGGGAAACGACTGAAGAGCTTTCCCTCTGATATTTCTATCGATGATTTTCTCCATTGATTTTAGAAGAAAGGAGGTGAGGCTTATGGGGCGATATGACTTGGGCTCGTCAGTTTGGCGTTTGCCAGCCTTTGGTATAAAGACCACCGCCACCTCCCTCCACTGCTTGGGGATATACCCAAGAGAGTAGCTAGCTCTGAATATTTGCGTGAGACGTGGTAATAACTCCTCCCCTGCCCTTTGCAAAAAGGCTGGAAAGATGCCATCTGCCCCCGCGGATTTGAACGGCTTGAAGCCGTTGATCGCCCATGTTATTATGCTTGGAGTGAAGATCTTTGTTGCCAGTTTTTTACTTTCTCTGGTAGGGCGTTCTTCTACCTCAAAGCCGATGGCAGGTAAATCTTCACTGTTAATTGCCTGGGACCCAGGAAAGTGAGCTTCTAGGAGTACTCTTAGACTTTCTTCTAGGGTTCCAGTGTATTCACTGTTGGACTTTTTTAGTAGTCCAATACCGTTCGTGTGATCCTTTGCAAGGACTTTTTGGAGGCGTTGTGCGGGGTTCTATTAGGTATACTTATACATAAAGCCAATTGGTTAAATTTTGAAAAAAATGATAAGCAGTATATTTTAAACTTGAAATCAGTGTTTTATACGCGTGGCGCATGAAGTAAAATTTCGAGTTTAGAAAAGCCTGAAAATTTGTACTTCATGCTTAATCAAGGAGTGGAAATCATTTGTTAGAAGCTTAAAGTTGGATGCATTGTGTGATTTGATTCATGCGTGTTCTAGAGATACAGGAAAAATATAAATTTTCGAAATCACATGCAGTAAAACACTAACTAATCATGTTTAGGCATCAACATTAATTGTATGTATCTGCATTTGAATGTTTTTTCTTGAAAATTATATATTTTTAAATTATTAACAACTATCGTTAGCTATACAGGGTGTCTCACCAAAACCGCACAACAGAAATATTTGGGGTTATAATTAATATATTGAGATTTTCAGCATTTGCGTAATCAAGTATGTTCAAGCTCATGCGACTTCCGGTTATACCGGAAGTCGATGCCAACTTCATTATTTTAAACGGAACGCAGTATTTTTTGCGAATTTGGATTCTGCATGAAATAGCGTGAAAAAAATCATTGAATAACATAACTTCCAAATTTAATCGTATTAGAGATATTTGAAATGTTTTAAGGATGCTGCAGTGCGTTTTCGTGATTCACTTAAAAAATTCGCATCTCTGAACAAAACAAACGACGCCATGTTGGCTGTAAAAAGCTGATACCCAAACGTATAAAATATATATTATATTTAAAAGCATGGATTTTTTTTTAATAAATACAAAGACGCATTTTTCTAATCAATGAAACTGCAGATTTTATAATATAATAATTTTTTAATATTCACATCAAATCGATCAAATTCATTTTACTACAAAATTTTCAAACAAAAATATTCAGAATTTATTAAACCAAAGGCCGAATTTCTATAAAGAAAAACATTTCACTATATTTTTACTTACAATTTTGAAACTAAGAAAACTATAAAATTAAAATTGTGATTATTGTCCACAAACTGCTTCCACTCCCAGATTAAAACTTTCGAGTTTAGAGAAGCCTGAAAATTTGGATTTACCGAAGTGCGCGAGCGAAGAGAGTCGCCGGAGTGCGAAATTTTCAGGCTTATCTAAAATCGAAATTTTACTTCGTGCGCCACGCGTATAAAACATTGACTTGTTATATATTTATATTTATTATTTTTTTTTAATTGAATTTTGATAAGTTTGTAACCGTTGTTTAACTATTTCTGGCAATATTATTTATCTTAGGTAAAGGTCCTTTAAATATGTATTTGGAGTATTAAATAGTTATAAATATAAAATCAAAAATATCTGGTAACGAAAAGAATGAATTTTATTACAATATTTTACCCTATCGATTCTCTGATATACGAATTAATCGATACATAATATCAAAACTTTTTTGAGATCGAATCATCCCTATTTTATACTACAAAAATATATTGAAATGTGTTGTTAAACATTATGAGCTTGTTAAGATCTGCTAAGCAATAAATAAAATCACTTAGTAGTAGAACCTTGAAACCTTCTTCCGATATCTATAAATAATACAGATATTTTATGAAGTTTAAAATAGTGTTAATAAAATGCAATTAAAAGTATTTCGTGTGTCAATCTTTGACAGCGATTAATTAATTAGTATTAATTAATTAGATTAGTTTAATGAAATTAGACGTACAACCTTGGGTTAATTGTGAGAAGGCGCTATTGCGCAACGTTAATAATTTTTGTAGACAATGAAATGAAATCACACGTTTTTTTTCCGGTATTAATGTTTTCGCATTAACAAAAGTTTTAATTTGCATATTCGCTGTTAGATAAAACTATCAACAGCCAATTTGAAAATTTAAAAATATGCAAATGCCTTGGATATTCGATGAATAATTGAACGAGGAAATTAAATTCTTGTATTGAAGATAAAAATTGCAATTAGCTGTAGAGATGATATACAATTGAAATATTCAGTAGAGTCTCGTGAGAATTTTTATTGGTAAAGCTGTATATAGATTAGATAAAAATTGCAATTAGCTGTAGAGATGATATACAATTGAAATATTCAGTGGCGTCTCGTGAGAATTTTTTCTTTGTTTTAATGATAATAATTTGAAGCTACTAACTCCTTAATTAAGCATGAAGTAACATTTCGAGTTTAGAAACGCCTGAAAATTTGGTCTGATCGCGTAGCAAACCAAATTTTCAAGGTTTTCTAAACTCGAAATTTTACTATATGCGCCACGAATATGAATTACTCTGAATTACTGTTAAATTAAAAATATACTGTTAAATCACTATGAAAAATGTATTGCTAATGTAACATTAAAAATATACTGCTAAACAAGAATATTTTTAATTTCACTATACATATATCAGTTTTACACGCGTGGCGCATGAAGTAAAATTTCGAGTTTAGAAAAGCCTGAAAATTTGGTTTGATCGCTCCGTTTTGCAGAGCGACCAAGCCAAATTTTCAGGCTTTTCTAAACTCGAAATTTTACTTCATGTTTAACATGGAAGTGGAAAACAGTCGTTTGAAGCTTTAAACTGAACTCCTTAAAAAAACAACGAATATCTGAACATTTACAGTATATACCCTGTAATTGAGAAATGCTTACTTAAAAGAAAAACTCCCTGTAAGAATACATAGGAAGTTAGAACAGAATATTTCGAACAACTAATACATACAGAGAATTTTTCTTGTAAGTATACATATGCATACGTTGAACATTTTCTGACATTCGGTTTAATAAAAGAAATCAATTTAAAGCTTTAAGCAAGTGTTTTCCACTCTCAGGTTAAACATGAAGTAAATTTTCAGGCTTTTTTAAACTCTAAAATTTACTTCATGCGTCACCGGTACAAAACAATGTGAAGTTTAGCGGTGTGTTTTAAACTTCGTGATATGTCAGTGTTTTGACCGGTGGCGCATGAAGTAAAATTTCGAGTTTAGAAAAGCCTGAAAATTTGGTTTGGTCGCTCCGCGCTTCGCGCTACGCGACCAAACCAAATTTTCAGGCTTTTCTAAACTCGAAATTTTACTTCATGCTTAGTCTGGGAGTGGAAAACACTCGTTTTAAGTTTCAAATTGAAGAATATTTTACTAGATAAGCTTGAGTATTGCGGTGTTAGAGGTGTGGGGCAACAACTAATCCGATCTTACTTAACAAATAGAACACACAAAACAAAAATTATGAATACATTTTCAAACACAAAAACATTTAATATTGGGATTCCTCAGGGAAGCATTTTGGGCCCTATACTGTTCATAATTTATGTGAATGATTTACCAAGATCGATTAATGACCATAGCACATCATAACAACTTACGCGGACGACACAACTCTGCTTATATCAAGTGCCAGCGAATCGGAAGTGTTAAATAAAGCAAGCGAAGTATTCAAAACCACTCAGCTCTGGATGGCAAAAAATAAATTATCGTTAAATAATAATAAAACAAATACCATAATATTCTCCACAAAAAATAAACAAAGTCCAAATGTCATCAATTTAAACAACAAAATCATTAATCTAGAAGTGAAATGCAATTTTTTAGGCATGGTAATTGACAAAAACCTAAATTGGTCTCATCATTGTGATCAACTAGAATCAAAATTAAATTCGGCGTGCTATGCAATACGCATGCTCAGAAAAATAGTAGATGTAGAAACACTTATCCTAGTCTACAGGGCAAATTTCGAAAGCCTAATAAGATACGGCCTGATCCATTATGGTATGTCGAAATCGGTGAAAAATTTATTTGTTGTGCAAAAACGTGCTCTGCGTATAATTCTAAATTTAAAACAGACAGAGAGTTGTAGGGGAAAATTCAGGAGCGCTGGACTGCTAACCCTCCCAAGTTTATATATGTATGAAATTTTAGTTTTCAACATAACACACAAATATAAATTTATTCAATCCGAAAGCAACCACATATATACCCCTGTCATAGACTGTCCCTCTTTGAAACCTCACCTGGATACGCTGCATTGAAAGTGTTCAACAAGTTGCCAAAAAATTTACAAAACATTTCGAAAGTAAACGATTTTCAAAATGAAAATGAAAGAATTTCTAGTGCAACAAGAATATTATAGTATCCACGATTATCTTAATAACTAGGTTTGATACACGTCTTGTTGTTACGATGTTGGTTTGACCTATTTAATTAGAGGCTGGTTGTGTTACTATGTTCAGTATAGCTTTGTGTTGTAATTTAGCAGATGACATGTATTATCCCTATATTAAATAAAATTAATCTAAAAAAAAAAAAAGGAAAA
Source organism: Philonthus cognatus (assembly GCA_932526585.2). Classification (NCBI taxonomy): domain Eukaryota; kingdom Metazoa; phylum Arthropoda; class Insecta; order Coleoptera; family Staphylinidae; genus Philonthus; species Philonthus cognatus. The sequence goes on from OW052247.1 coordinate 34,423,108, forward strand.
ACTCCCTGTATGTAGTTAGATACACAGCCAGTGACGTCGATAAGCCACTGACAGTGTTTGTTACAAAAAATAAAATCAATATTAAAACTTATGATATTTAAAATATGGAACATTTTACAAAAAAGTGGCTACGAATAAGGGAATAAAAATAAAACAGCATAGGTAGGTTTGATCCTTATTTATTATTTGGTCCTTATTTATTATTTACAATTTTTTAGTAACCAAAGCAGCAAAACAATAAAGGTATTAAAGGCCATGGCAAGAAATGAAATAAATAATTAAATAAGAACGAATAATTAAACATACCCCAAGCTTAAAATAAAACACTTTTAACCTTTCTTCACAAATTTATTCTTTACCAGATGTACATTTCAGGCGCAAAGTGACCATTCTCAGTGGTTTGATACTCAATATCAAACGATTGATAATGAATATTCAGTATCAAACGATTGATAATGGTCACTTTGTGGCCGAAATGTACATTTGTAAAGAATAAATTTGTGACGAAAGTTAAAAAGTGTTTTATTTCAAGTTATTATCATCTTTACGTAACTCACCCAAATTCATATATCCCAAGCTCACATTCGAATTAACTAAATACCGTGTTAATTACTCTGTTATAAGGTTATTTAACTCACTTGCTGAGCACGACAATGAGCGTTAATTATACTTTAAGTAATTAACATGTTTAAAAAATATACAGGGAATTTTTCAAGTATAGATATACATACCCTTTTTTTAAAGAGTTCAATTCGAAGCTTTAAACAAGTGTTTTCCACTCCCAGGTTAAGCATGAAGTAAAATTTCGTGTTTAGAAAAGCCTGATAATTTGGTTTGGTCGCGTAGCGCGAAGCGCGGAGCGACCAAACCAAATTTTCAGGCTTTTCTAAACACGAAATTTTACTTCATGCGCCACCGGTACAAAACACTGACATATTACGAAGTTTAAAACACACCGCTAAACTTCACATTGAATCGATGTTTTGTACCGGTGGCGCATGAACCAAATCAAATTTTACTTCATGCGCCACGCGTATTAAACCCTGAAATATTGTGAACAAGTTAACTTCACTTGAAATCAGTGTTGTATACGCGTGGCGCATGAAGTAAAATTTCGAGTTTAGAAAAGCCTGAAAATTTGGTTTGATCGCTCCGCGCTTCGCGCTATGCGACCAAACCAAATTTTCAGGCTTTTCTAAACTCGAAATTTTACTTCATGCTTAACTTAGGAGTGGAGAACACTCTTTTAAACCTCCAAATTGCACCCTTTTAAATAAACAACAAATATTCGAACATTTACGGCATATAATTAGGATATGTATACTTATAGCGAAAACTCCCTGTATCTTGGTAACTCCAAGATTACTATAATTGAGCCATATTCAAATAAAATATGCATGCATTCATAGGCTATACAACTTAGAAAGTAATATTAAACTATCAGATTAATCTAAAGATACGAAAGAGATGTAAAATCGATGTATACCCAAAAGAAAAATTCCACGCATGAATAAAATACAAAATACTAGACCTAGGTTGATGGCCATTTGTTACTCCATAACTTCAATCAAGTGTATTATTACAAATTACTACTAATATAACACATAATTAAGTTTTATATTTGTTTAATGAACAGATTATTTTCTTATTATAATATTAATCACGACCAGAATGATTGCGTTTGTGTTCATTCTTGCATATTTAATTTAAAGATCGTTTAAAGTCACGGTGGCCGGCCTTGGGGTCGATTAAAACTAATAGGAATCAATTAAGAAAGCCTCTTTCTCTGTCGTTAATTAGCCGTGTGTTATTGGAGCGATTTCAAATAGAGTGAGACGTTTTTAAAAAGAACAAACATGGACGTTATCTGTTTAACCATTGTTACTATCGGAACATGCATAAATCGAAAAGAATCCATTACTGTAATTAAATTACGAAAAATAAAAGAGAAAGAAAGAAAGAACAACGGAAAACACGAACAAAAGAAATGGAAAAAAAGAAAAAAATAGTGGTTCGGCCTTAATTTAGTTCGAATTAAGAAGTTTTAAGTGGAGTAATGTTTAAATTAATTTAGGAAATTCCAAGTGAAAAAAATAATCATTCGCTGTTATTACAAAATGCGGATGTAGATTTTTAGACATTTGAATATTTTATTGCAATTCACGAGCTTATAAGTTTTGAAAAATTATCTCAACAGGTGGTTTTTCACTTCTTGTTTAAGCATGAAGTAAATATTTCGAGTTTAGAAAATCCTGAAAATTTGGATTAATCGCGTAGTGAAGCGGAGCGATCAATCCAAATAATTCAAAATCATTTTTATCATGATTTCTATGTATTTTCCGCTGTTTTTTTATTGGCCAACTAGATCTGGTGATTTTTTTATAAATTTGGATACTTGATTGGATACTCTGGTTGTAACTCAGACTTTTGCCTTTAAAATAAATTTAAGGTTACGTTTTCCACATTGTTGCCATGTGCTTGATTGCCCTATCATAAAGATTAATTAAGTGGCGGACATTACTTTCAGCATTTTATTACCACTTTTCTGTCAAATAATTTTAAAATTGCAACATGGCATTCATATATCAATCTCATTACATGATAAGCAGTAGGGACACCCAAATAATCAAAGAACCTAGGAAAAATAAATCCCTAATCTGGTTGGCTAATAAGAAAAAACGAATATATTTTTATATACAGTATACAAATCCTGATAATTACAGCGTTTGGTAAATTGTGCAGGAAATTTTTGCTTTTTTAAAACCGATCAATGTAAAGCTTTTGTTTCCATTTCTTGATTAAGCATGAGGTAAAATTTCGAGTTTAGAAAAGCGTGAACGTTTGTTTTTGAATTTCCAAATCTAAATTTAGGCTTTTCTAAACTGAAAATTTTACTCCATGCGCCACGAGTATAAAACACTAGCTTAAAGTGAAGTTCAAAATAAAGTTGGAAATGTTGAAATTTAACAGATTCGAATTATTCGAATACTCTAATTGACATATTCTTAAATATTTTGTTGAATACTAAATTTCAAGAAAAATTCAGGGTGTTCTTATCTCATAACTACATTAAGCACATAATGATTTTTACCTGCATTAAGGATATAATCTTTCTTTTTTGGATTCCTCATTAACTACCTTTATACAACCCTAGTCTAAATTATTATTTTTATTATTGCATCACATGCCTGTATTATTTACTTTTCAACATTTACGGTATTTCTTATCAGCTATTCGATTAGCTCAGTGGTTAAAGCCTCTGACTCGTAAACTATAAACATCGCTATAGACCCGGGATCGAACCTCGGTTAAAACGATTTTTCAAAAAATGAGTTTTTTTGTTGATATTTCTAAAAAAAGACATTTCAAAAGTATTTTCAGGTCATTGTTAGGCCCTAAAATACCCAACTTTACCCTAATTTAAATGACTCTCTATCTCTTCAAATAACTGAGATCCCAATACATTCTGTCGAAATACGGGCACCCTGTATATACTTATATAATTGTTTGTTTAAATCACTTTTAGTTTGAAAATGACAAGTTGGTATGAAACCTTTTTGTAAACACATTTACAAATATTGACTGATAACGCCATCTATTGCTCTTTGGCCACGGTGCTACGGCCAGATAGCAATAGATGGCGTTAAATGTCTGCATTTCCAAATGTGTAAAAACTCAGTATTTTATTCGATCGTTTACAGTGTTATCAAAATGTATTTAAATGATAGCAAACTTCTAAACCTACGACCACTTTAACACATTAAAATAATTTTCGCAGGAATGTATACAACTACATCCTTATTAATAAGCGTTATTATACAGCTTTAACACGGTTCTAACGATGATATTAACATTTTCGTATTAACATAAAAAGTGTGGTAATGAAGAATGCCTGCGCAAACGTTCATTTTTGGAACGTTAGAGTGCTATTTTCATTGAAAATGTGAGGGTTGGTATCACTCCAACATCATTCAAAACTAAAAATAACATCAGGGTTGCATTGACAAAGAAAGCAGCTTCAAAATGAGGTTTCACTCGATCCCTCTTGCCATTTACATTTTTTGAATGGGTGGCTGTGGGCGCTAGTGGGCTGCAGAAATAATTTTGAAACTAAGATAAAATTTGTTCCCTCTTTAAGTAAAAATTGACCTGTTTCCGCATTTTTCCAAACTTGGGCCGAATCGGAGATTTTATGGGGTGCAACTTTTGCTTGGGACACCCTATATAATAAACGTTTATTTTTGTGTAATATATTAATTCTTTCAATATTTTTGTTGGCTGATTTCTCTAATACGCGTTTCGAGAATTTTTGTACAAAATAATTTCTTACTGTGTAATAGAGGAAATTCATGTTTATTCATAACATTATTGCGAAACTTTTATATAAAATTCTACAAGACATTTCTAGGAGAATTCTTGTATGTGCATATGGGAGAATTTTTCTACAAAAGAATTCCTTGCAGCAAAATAATGTATATTCATAAAATTATTACGAAACTTTTATAGACACGTAAAATTCTAAAGGACATTTGTGCCAGAATTCTTGTATGTGTTCAAGCACCTTTATAATATATCCCAACTAAATCAGTTCACGTTCTGTATATTTAATTTTTCTTCCATTTATTCCAATGTTACGTAAAAAAAAGTACACATGCACGTTGTATGTGTGGGAGTAAAAGGAGCGAAAGGAATTAAATCACTTTCTACGGAATTGGGCGTCGATTCCGCGTGATTATTTTATAATTTTTTTTCTCTCTCCTCGGCGGTATGAATTATTTATCAGACGTGTCTTCTTCAATCGCGATTGTCAAGTCATCGCTTGTACGTGTGCATGCCAATACGAGCAATTTTCACGCGGATTTTTTTTTTAGAAATCTTGAGAACAATGCGAAAAAAAATTGTGCATGTACACAATACGAGGAACGAGGAACGTCCTCATGTGGAAGTTGGCAAGGTGAGCGCTGTTTCTTTAGGGTGCATTGTTTCGCAAAGAAACCGACCGAAAAATAATAATTATGGTGAAATGTTATGTAAGAAAGTATGTTTGAGGTTATTTGAATTTAATAACTTTGTTTAAATAAAAAGCGAAAATAAACATGCACACGGAATTTTTCTTTTTTAAGTATACGTGATAATTACAGCGTTTGGTCAGTTTAAAGCTTCTAAGGAGTGTTTCTACTCCTAGAATAATTATGAAGTAAAATTTTGAGTTTAGAAAAGCCTGAACATTTCATGCTTTTTTAAACTCGAAATTTTATTTTAGTCGCCAGGCGACTATATTTTAATATGCTGAGAATTTAAGAGAATTTTTTTTAAGTTAGATTTTCAAAAAAAGTTCTTGACACAATTCAACAAACTTTCTTTTATTAATAGTTTTGTTCGTAACAATCATTTTACCTAAGTTTTAGATATGTAAGTAGTTCAATTCCTTTATCTTCACTGTTTCATTTTAATTCTAGATGTACATTTTAGCCACGATGTGCCTCTTTTCAATAGTTTCAATCCGTGGTGGGGAAACTTTTTTTAAGACGGGCCATTTGTAATAACCAGACAATCGTAGCGGGCCAAAGAATAATGCTTAATCGTAGGTAGGTAGTTTTTATGCGGGTCGTCACATTACGAAGTAAGAACGCGTTCAAACATTCTCACAACGGCACTCTTAAACGGGCCGGATTAAACGTTTCCGCGGGCCGGACATGGCCCGCGGGCCGTAGTTTCCCCATCACTGGTTTAAATAAATAGGTTAAACTATTGAAATGTACATCTAGAATTATAATAAAACAGTGAAGATAAAAGAATTTAACTACTTACGTATCTATAACTAACACTTCACGTAACTCCAACAAGAATATCATTACTTAAATTTGACAAACTCTTTTATTAATTGTTTTGTTCGCAATAATCATTTTACTTAAATTTGACAAACTCTCTTTTACTAATTGTTTTGTTTGCAAAATTAATTTTACTTAAATTTAACAAACTGTCTTCCACCTTTCTTCAGTTTGGCAGTAAATATACAGATCATTTTTAATTTGAGTATACATATCTCCATGCATACGCTGTAAAATTTCAAGCATACACTGCTTTCTAGAAGCGTTCAATTTGAAGCTTCTAACGAGTGTCTTTCACTCCCAAACTAAGCATGAAGTGAAATTTCGAGTTTAGAAAGGCCTGAAAATTTGCTATTTCTTCCAGTAATCTTACGATGTATTTAAGCACATTGCCCGAAATGTCATTTAAGAAAAAGTTTAGCGAAGAAGCTATTCACCAAAACTTTTTCGCTAAACTTTTTCTCAAATGACATTTCGAGCAATCGTTAAATCGTTAAAATCACTGACATTTTACAACAATACCGAAAACTCTTCGAATCTCGCCTTCGTCGAGCGAAATACCGCAGCCCGCTGGCTGTGTCGTTCAAGGCTGTCGAGTACATGAAACATGGCCGAACGTGCGCTCATGTAACAACCTACCAGCAGTCCAGTGAAAGTTTCGGTTGAGGTTGCCCGTGGTAGAAGCACATTCAGTGACGGCACTCCGCGAAACAAACACACCATCATCGTCGTGCAAAAAAAATCAATAACAAACAAAAGAAACATTACTTCAAAAGGTGTACCTCAAGGCTCGAAAACGGACCGATTAATAAAAAGAAAAAAACGTCTTCCGGTGCGCAGTGTTGGATTGAAAAGTGTTTAAAGTGCTAGTGTGTTCTTGTTGTTTTAATATTTTTGGTAAAATTACGTCATTGTTCACTGTGCGATTGAGTTTTCAATTTCTAAAATGGATTTCTTCTAATTGCAAGGACGATACATGGTGTATCGTGCTTTTTGTACGGGCACCTGTCGTTATTGGCTCATTGCTAACTGGCTGGTTGTTTAATTGGTTAAATTGTGTTCCGTGGTATTTCAATTTTCCTCTTTTTAAAGAGATGAATAAACATGAGTTATTATATAAGCGCTCATTTGTTTACAATTTTGGTCTGGTGATCTATAACTAGTTTTTTGTGTTTCATTCTTCGCAATTCCTGGAAATTATTAGGATAGTAATAATTATTGATGGCATTGAGTTTATGCAACATTTTACAAATATATTGAATTTATAACGAGTGCCTATAAACTGTCGGCCTCCCAGTAGGTTCTGACTTCAAAAACATACGTCGTTATTAAATTCAGCACTGTGACACTACCCAATGCCATATAATTAAATGTATTTGACGTTTCCAAGATTTATCGTTTTGTATGGCATAATCTAAGATATGTAATTTGTTTTTCAAAGCAACCGAGATGCCGACAGTTTATAGACACTCGTTACTTTCTTCAATAAGAAAATAATCTTTTTATAATGTGAATTGTGTGTAACAGCAGATTACTAGTGTGTACAATTGATTGCTTAAGAACAGGTCGAGCGCTATCTAAACGTAGGAAACTCAGTCATTGCCCCTGATTCTGTAAGCAAAATGTTAAATTTAACGTATAATTTATTCTTTAACTTCACATTATAATAGAAAAAATCTGTTATTACACTGCTTTAAGAAATTAACGAGCCATCTGCAATTTATCGAAAATGTTTAGAAATGTGTATTATTTTTGTGTATTTCACGTTAGCGTCCCTTGTGTTTATTTTGACAGGTTGCAAAAAAATTAAATAAAATAAAGACAAAGCTAAACTTGAAAAATTAAGTTTTTTAAGGAATTGTAAGGTTAATTTCTTGGAGCATTGTTCTTTAAAGAATAGACAGAATAACATATACGATAAATTTAACATTTCGCTAACAGAATCGGCCTTATTGTCGTTTTAAGAGGCAAATTCACACCGATAAGCTAATCATATTTTGTGTAGCAAATTTCTCAAAAACTAAAGGGTTAATAATTTTTTTATTTACGGGATTTGTCTCATTGAGGCTATAAACATGTGTTGAATTAATTTCATTGCAAATAAAATATTTTCAATTTTAAAAATGGATTTTCTCCGTTAAATATAAACATTTTTTCTTTAACATTTATCAGTAGATGCAGTGAGTCATGGTAAACAAGATACAGAAAACATAGTTTCTTTATCTCGATTTGTTTTCGATAAATTTGCTACACCCAGTTTCAGACACAAATTTGCACCTCTTAACTACGTTCTTATTTAGGGATAGATATACTTTAAGAAAAGTACACATTTTACTTGTCTCAATATTCAAATATTTAAATATTTCAATATTTCAATATTTAAATATTTAAATATTTAAATATTTAAATATTCGAATATTTAAATAAGCAAATATTCGAATATTTGAATATTCAAATATTTAAACATTCGAATATTTAAATATTCGAATATTCAATTTGATGACTATTTGCTGATTGAAATATTTATATTCGAATATTTGAATTATTATTATCACTAACCAGACAACTAAAGTATCGAATGGTAACTTTGGGAAATCTTCAGTTGTAGCTAATTGGGGAATACCAGATCAGAATAGGTCATTACATCACGTATTAGTTTGTTAGGTAAATTCCAGTTTCTTTACAATCTAAATAACAAATACTAATACCAGTTTCTATAACAAACACTAAATAAGTTTCACGACGCGTGCAAATTGAGACTTTTCCGCACTCATTACGAACGAGCAAGGAATAAATTTGCATGCACCAAATTAGCTTTTTTTCCTGCAATCAAGATAACCGCTCTAATTGCACAGTGAACAATCTAATTGGACGTTCTCCCGCGGGAATAGCTTTGTGAAAAAAAAAACTTTCTCGCTTGCTCTGATAATTGGAGAAAATGTGAAAGATGCCCCTGGAGGGACACAGGAGGTCCAAATCCTCAGTCAGCGCGAAAAAACTCGACCCACCCTTACCACCGCCGAGATCAGCTCCGAATACCATCAGGAGACCAAGGAGACAAGTTGGGGATATTGTTTTTATTACATCGTCTTCGACGGTTTATTTGGAACATCGGGATGTCGACGGGAGTAATGCGTCGCCTGTGGTTTATTTGGATTTGGAAACGGGGAAAAATGTGTTGGGAAAGAACGCCGAGTCGAATGATGGTCTAATGGTGATACCTCGTGGTGTTCCGACGTTGAAAAGCAGGAATTACGACGGCGATTCGGAACTGCAGGAAATCAGTTTTTACATCGGTATTGTAATTTTATGTTTGGTAATTTTTTGTTTAAATGGTGAAATTCCGTGATTACCATCGTATATCCGTCGCGTGTTGCTTAGGAATTATAAAAAAGAACATCAGCGCAACAGTTGATTACAAATAAGTTACTACATGCGCCATAGCTTGTTGTCTTAAACCACTTTGTCTGTGGAGGTAGTATTTATTCTAATCTAATGAAGTTGAAATTGCAAATAGCCATGGGCGTAGCCAAAGAGGGGCGGAGGGTGCCCGGGCCATCCCTAGACTCCAAGAAATCATACATTTTACAAGTGTTGCAGGCAGTTATAAGCAAAAATATGTAAATGTTCTCTACACGTTTTTGAATCAATAATGTACTTATTTAAAAATTAAATAAAATGTTTACGAAATGCATCTATAATTGCAAATTTGAAAAAAAATCCGTAAAAAAAATCAAAACCTAATTATTTATTTACATTAATCCTAATTAAAGACGATGATGTGCTTTTGAACTTCACTTTCTATCAGTGTTTGATACGCGTGGCGCATGAAGTAAAATTTCGAGTTTAGAAAAGCCTGAAAATTTGGTTTGGCCGCTCCGCTTCGCGGAGCGACCAAACCAAATTTTCAGGCTTTTCTAAACTCGAAATTTTACTTCATGCTTAATCTGGGATTTAAAACACTCGTTAAACAACAAATGAACATTTATTTCGTCAAAGTATTAGTACTTCTTTTATTAATCAAATACAAGAATTCATGAATTTTATATAAACACTTTTTACTGTAGCTCTTTTGGTTTTTGGCGTATCCTTAAGAATCAGTTTATTTCCGTCATATTTATGTAATAATATTTGTAACACCCAATTTTTTTTCCCACAATTATCGGAATTGGACTAACCAATCAAAATAAACATGTTTAGTAATTAAATTCGTCGTCAGTTTTAAAATATATAAATATACTTTCAAGTTGGCTGCAAAAACTTTTTGATTTTAGATTTATTAGGGACTTCTAAATTTTAACAAGAAAGAAAATGTATAGTTATTAAATTGTAACGCTAAGTTTTAGCGTAATTTTCATCAAGTTTTATAATGAATAAAATGTTTATGATTTGAACAACCATTATAATAATAATCATAAGTTCGAACTGTTTATCACATTTTTCCTAAATTTACTGTTAAATAATTTCTTAAGAATTATAATTTTACATTATGTCATTTTACTAAATATGGTATTTTTTATATCTTTTAGATTATTAAAACAAAATCAATTTTAGCTTAAAATTAAGGAAAATCATCTGAGATTATTATTCAAATTTTATTCGGTTTTTAAATAACATTCGTTTTTAAACAAAATCAGTCTTACAATGGTTTAACACTCAACATTTTTAAGTTAGTGTCTACATAAATTGGCTATATTTGTGAGGGTTTTAAAATATTTCTATTTCTTTTTCTCAGCGATATAAAAATAAATAAACAATATACAGGGATTCGTTTTTTTACGTATACTTATTTATGTATACGCTTTTTTTTTAAATAGTGCAATTGGAAGCTTTAAACGAGTGTTTGCCACACCCAGATTTTCAGGCCTTTCTAAACTCGAAATTTTACTTCAATACGCTTGTTAAACAATGAAAACACTGAAATATTGTGAACAAGTGAACTTCACTTAAAATCACTGTAGTATATGCGCAGCGCATGAAGTAACGATACAAATAAAAAATGACGTAAGGAATAACAGTCTTTTTATATGTAATAATTACTTCATGTTAACTCAAAAACATATATTTAAAATTTCGAGTTTAGAAAAGCCTAAAAAATAACCAAATTTTAAGGCTTTTCTGAACTCGAAACTTTACTTCATGCTTAACCCGGGATTGGTAAACACTCCGTTATAGCTTCAAATTGAACTCAATAAAAATAACAAAGAATATCACATAATTGAGACATGTATACTTAGAAAAAAATCCCTGTGTATGAGTTTTTTATACTCGCATTGAATGTATAATTTTTGTAAAAAACATATATCTTCTTATTATTTCTAAGGATTATTTTAATTAAACTTTATTGGCTCAACCTTATAGGAAGATCAGCCTATCTATTTGAAAAATCGTATTTAAGTCCTTCAAAAAAAACGGTAACATCAATATTTTTCGAATAGACTAATAAGCCCAGGTTTTTTTTTATTGAACATACGATATAATTTGATATAAAATTTATTTGAAAACGTCAGCGAATCTAAATGTGACACGATCATGAAAACGAACATGAAAAAATAGAAAAATATTGATGTTAACATTTTTTTTAAGAACGTTAATAACATTTCATTATACAATTTCAATTCTATACAATTATTTAATTTCCTGAATCGATCACTCATTTGACGAATTAATACAGTTGTGTACTTTGTACCGGGAGGGTAAATAAGCGAGGTAAGCGGCTGTATCTCAGAAACTAACGATCGTAGAGAGTTACGGTAAAAAATGTTATAGGTAAAGTGGGCAAGGGAAAATGCTGGAAATTATTTTTAAGTTTCCAAGATGGCTGCCAGTGGGCGTTTCCACCATCTTGAATTACATAAAGTTACGTTTCTCGCGATTTTGCCCAATGAATATAACAAAAAAGTATTTGCGTTTTAATGTTAACTTGAAGTGGAACATTTTTTGGAAAAACAATTTTTCTCTATCTTTCAAAATAAAGTGGTGGAGGGTATTTGTATGTTGTTTTAAATAAATGCCTGTAACTTCGAAACGGCTTAATGGATTTAGATAAATTTGGTATCATTGAAAAGAGCATTTCTTGGGCATTTAGGTTTCTCGTAATTATGACAGTTGTGACCTACACGGCCGCCGATAGAGGGCGTTATTCGATATTATAACCAAAATATTGGATTTTCTCAAAAAAATTAAATGCGATGATATGATTTTTTTAAACTAGAAAATAGACAAGTGACCAACCAATAAGCCTGCGCAAACCACATCTTAATATCTAATAATAATAATAATAATCTTAATAATAAAGATATTAAGATGCGGTTTGCTAGAGAACAGTCTAAGGTGTCAAATTGTTTGGAGTGTACGGCAAAGCTATACTGATGAGAAACAAATCTCGAAACGCATCTATAGATGGCCTGAATAATTTGACCCAAATTGTTACATTTGCAGTAGGTTCCTGTATGTAACAGCAAAAACTTGTATAATTCAATGTCCGTCGGGGTATTAGCTCGGAAAGTAGTTGTTTCAATAAGCGTTTGATTTAGTCTTTGTGAGACTAACTTGATGTAGATTGCAAAAAGAATCGCACTTTTAATGTTTGATGTATTCTGGAACCAAGTATAGGCAATTTCGTTTATACTTATTATTATAATTATTTGTCATAATTCCAAATGACTTAGCTTGATGTAGACATACTTGACATGATTTTTAAGCTACAATACTCATATTTCAAGCTGTGTTGCTTCATTCAATACCCTTGACTTGGCTTTTAAGCTACTTGATTTATACTAAAAAGGACTGCTATTCCTTGCTTTACTTTTTATTTGTATCGTTAGATGTACATTTGGAGACACAAAGTGCTCATTATCAATAACAAACTCAGTTTGTTATTGATAATGAGCACTTTGTGTCTCGAAATGTACAGGGTGGTCTAATTTCGATGTTGTTTATGGGCATCTCGGTAAATATAAGAGTTAGAGAAAAACCGATGACGCAGTCGCGATCTCTTTTTTTGAGACTAGGACTATGCCAAAACAAAAATACACCATCTTGTTTTTTTCAGAACTTATAGGGCAACATCGTTTTTTCTTGATTTTTAACTTTAATTAATACCTTGCGTAATTTGTGAAATAGACAAACACAATAAATACCTTCTTAAGACACTTTTTTGAGTAGAATCCAGTGGCGTAGGCATTTTTTTTTTATTTTATGCACACATTTTCGAGTTATAGCCAATTTTTTTTTTTAAATGTAAAAAAAAAAAAAAATTCAAAAATATATACTTCTGTGAATTTATCTTAAGATGCAGTGTTACTATAGAGTAAAAACTAGTTAATCAGCTAAATAAATATAGAAGATAATAGCCATTTTTGATCATTTGCATTCTCAGTTTTAATTATGATAAACATTATAAACTAATGATATTTTAAATAATAATAATTCTTTTTTGAGTATAAATATTTTATTATTTTTAATATTTATTAACATTTTTATATATTAAGAAAAAAAAAACTTATTTAAAATATTCGAACTGATGGCCATTATTTTGAATGCATCTTTGGCAGCTACCTCTTACAGCTTGAATGGCGATACAAATTTAAATGTTGGGAACAGTTCCTATGAAAACCATGAAAATGTTCCTATACGTCTAAATTAATTTAGGCTGCTTGTAAATTTTGTCCTGCAGGTATCCCCATAGAAAAATCTAACGATGTTAGTTCTAGAGATCTAGCAGGCCACCTAACTGGTCTAAATGTTCTCAACCAATTGCTCCCTAAATTTACATTAAAAAGTAGACTGCTCCATCTTGTTAGAAGAACAGAACTCATTGCTGTTGCAATAGAATAAAATAATTAAAATTGAGCATGCAAATGATTAAAAATGGCTATTGTCTTCCGTATTATATTATTTAGCAGATTAAAATTTAGTTTCTACTCTATAGGAACACTATTTTTCAAGATAAATTCACAAAAGTATATATTTTTTAAATCAGTGAAAAACACTCCTTTCAACTGTGTCAAAGCAAACTATGATTTACATTTAAATAAAAAATAATTTGGCTATAACTCGAAAATGTATGGATAAAATAAAAAAATGCCTACGACACTGGATTCTACTTAAAAAAGTGTCTTAAGAAGGTATTTATAGTTTTTATCTATCTCACAAATTACGCAAGATATGAATTAAAGTTAAAAATCAAGAAAACCCTATTTTGCCCTATAACTTCTGAAAGAAACAAGATGGTACATTTTTGTTTACGTCATTATCCTAGTCTCAAAAAAAGAGATCGCGACTGCGCCATCGGATTTTTTGTAACTCTTATATTTACCGAGATGCCCATAAGCAACATCGAAATTAGACCACCCTGTACATCTAATGATACAAATAAAAAGTAAAGTAAGACATAACAGTCTTTTTTAGTGTAATAATCACTTCACGTAAACTCGAGAACATACAGTTACTTGATTTATTTTAAATATTTAACTTCTAAGCTACTTTTCTTAATTTTACTGCTTGACTTTTAAGCTACTTGATCGTCTTTAAATAACTTCTAAGCTACTTGGTTAAACTTAAATAATGCAGAGTAATGTTGTTGTTTAAAATGAACTTAACCCATAATAACCCGAATTATTGCTGTAAAAATGTCAATTCCATTTGATTTAAAATGTAAGTATAATATGCCAAATTGTTAGTAACTTTAAAATCAAGTGAACCTTTAAAAAACTATCATTTAGCATATGATAACAATTATAAATAATTATAATATCATCTTTTCTTCTTTTCACTCTTAATTTATGTCATTATCATCATTATTCTGCAACCGCTAAAAACGCAGTAATAATAGCAACAGCTTCACAGTTTCATTTTCAAATGATTTCTCTCTCGTGTTTCTCGTAATTGTAATTTACGCGCTGTAAGATGGACGTTCCGTCACTAGCGAGCAAAATTTCCCATCGGCATTAATTAATGAATAAACAAGAGCGACTTTCTTTTACAAGCACGAGCCGACTGCGAAGATCCTCGCAAGCGATAGAAAAGTAAAAACCCGATCCGCGAATTAATTAAATATGGAAGAGCAGGAATTTTGTAATTGGAAAACGTATTGCCCAAAAATGGATGTGAATAAATGAAATGTATGCAGGAAGTGTTGTAGTTACAAGTAAATGTACAATTTGTAACTTCCTAAATAAACTATCTTGTGAATCTATTGGATTTGTGAAATTTGTATATTTTCTAATTGTTTTTTTTTTGTTCAAATCTATGAAACTTGGCGTTTTCAAACTTTAAGATTTTTTATTTATAATCTTTGTTTTTTTTTTCAAAAATTAAAATAAAATTACTTTTACTATTATAGACATTTAACCTTTCCCGAGAAGTATTAATAAAAAACAATTAAGAGCTTGATTTTGTTGATACCGTTGCATACGGTATTTTATTATTTATTGTCGATTAAATAATTAATTTTAAAAATTAATTTAACGAGCAAAGAAAGGAACCATCCATCCGTTCTAGCGCGTCTTTTTACCAAGTCAGATATAGATAAAACGCGAATGACAGCGGAGCCGATTGCGAAATTTTTCAGGGCGTTTCGGCAACCCGAAGGGAACGTTATTACTAAACTCCAACATGAATGCACTGCTTGGAATAAGGAATAATAGAGTAATATTTTTCGTGCGTTCGGATTTGTGCCCGGTGTATAAAAATTGGCCGGGGTAGCGGCGCACAGTGGTCTCGAATCCAGAAAAGCTGGCCATAATATAAAGGCTTAAGGGGACTTTACCGCCTATATTTCAAAAACTTCTTTATTTATGGTTCAAAAAATTTGAAATTTTGTATGCGTATACTAGATTTAATTATAAAACTTTTGTCGGATCCTTTTTTTTCTCATTTATAGTTTTTGCGTAACAGAATTTTATTTTTTGCGATTTGTCTGAAATTGCAAATATAGGGGTTTTTGAGCATGCTTATTCAGAATCTGATTTTGAAATATCAAAAACAAAATGGCGGACCATATATGATAGACAGAAAAATAATTATGTTTCTTGTTTCCATAAAAAAAAAACAGTACACCCGTGTTTTTTGTTTTGAGCATGCTAATTCAGAATCTGATGGTAAAATTTAAAAAAAAACGAAAAAAAATGGCAAATCATATCTGACGTACAAAAAAAACTATGATTTTTGTTTTATAAAAAACAGTAAATTTTTTTAAATGAATTGTTTCGAATTCTGTCATTCACCTGAAATTGTTTTTATTTTAAATTAATTTTTATTTACTTCCCCCTGTATATATAAATTATTGTATTAAAAGAATAAAGAGAAATTCGAATCGGTTAAATTTGAAACCGGCCCGCGGTCGTTTTCGTGTTTGTTGTGTTAGATTTCAATGAACAATGACGTTAATTTGGTTACGTTTTTGAGTCTATCATAACCACTCTTTCTAGTTTCGCTTTACTTTCATAGATAGATCTTATTAAAATAAGACTTTGTGTTCGTGTTAAGTGTCGACCAACCGGTTTCAGTGAAATATATCGTGATGTATAAATTAAAATGTAAAATTCAGTCAAAATAATGCACAAAATAATCCGTCAGGGAGAGCTGACTCAATTTCGCCAAGGTCAAAAAGTGGAAAAGACCCTTAAATATGTATTTACATTATACAGAGAGTTTTTCTTTAAAATATACGTTTTCCAAATTCAGCCTATTTTCTGTAAATCTTGAGATATTCCCTGTTTTTTTTTTTAAAGTTAATTTTTAGCTTTAAATAAGTGATTTCCACTCCCAGACTAAGCATGACGTAAAATTTCGAGTTTAGAAAAGCCCCGTGAAAATTTGTCTCGGGTCGCGCAGTGAAATTTATGTATATTCGAACTTCGCTTAAAATCTGTGTTTTATAAGCGTGGCGCATGAAGTAAAATTTCGAGTTTAGAAAAGCCCAGAAAATTTGTCTCGGGTCGCTGCGCGACCCTCCACAAATTTTCACGGGGCTTTTCTAAACTCGAAATTTTACTTCATGCTTAGTCTGGGAGTGGACAACACTCGTTTATAGTTTGAAATAGAACTCTTTAAAAAACAGCGAATGTCAGAAAATTTACAGCTTATGCATGTTTATCTAAAGTTTACCATGAAGTATTCACATTTAAATTCAGCGCGCATCTTACACCAAAAATATTAGAAAATAATGCTTGTCGAACCCGGAGATATCCTAAGTGGTTCAGTTCTGAACTCATTGATCTAATTTCTCTCAAGAAATTACATCATTTAAATGTTAAGCGCTCTGGTCTGGACTCTGACTTTCAGCTTTTTAGATCAACACGTTCACAATGTAAGATTTTGTCTCAGATTTGCTATGGGAACCATGTACAGTTAATTGAACAATCTTTGCAAAGCTCTCCAAAGTTGTTCTGGAATCACGTTAATGGAATCACCGGTATATCGGTATATTGGTTAATAATATGCACCATATTGTTGAATTATTCGCAAACCATTTCGGATCAGTGTATAATGTTCCTGCTCACACACATACCTCGTACGGATCATCCAGTGAATCTTGTAATACATCTTCCAATCATATTAATTTTAACGTATGCCCGATTGTAAAAATTTCCGATGTTCTTCATGAACTCGACAAATTAGATAATTCGTACTGTACTGGTCCTGATGGGTTACCTTCTGTTATTCTGAGACGGTGTTCTTTTCCACTTAGTCGCCCCTTGTGGCTACTATTTAACAAATCTCTTAACTCTGGTTTTTTCCCCACTTTATGGAAGAACGCTTTAATAACACCTATTTTTAAGAGTGGCAAAAAGAACATCGTCTCAAATTATAGACCGATTTCAATTCTATCCCATATTCCCAAAATATTTGAGAAATTAATAGCTGTACCCCTCACAGCTTGCCTCTCTAAGGTCCTGTCCGAAAAGCAACATGGCTTTAGAAGCGGTTGTTCTACTTCATCCAATTTATTATCGTATAGCCACTATATCGTGTCTGCTTTGGAGAAGGGATATGAGGTTGACTCCGTCTATACAGACTTCTCTAAGGCTTTCGATACCGTTAATCATACCATCTTGCTTCGGAAACTTGAGCTTGTAGGAATCTGTGGGGAGATGCTTAAATGGATTCATTCATATTTGATCGGGAGGACTCAGACAGTACGAATCGGAAGTGTTATATCATCAGCCATAACAGTGACTTCTAGGGTTCCTCAGGGGTCACACCTAGGTCCTCTTCTGTTCAACATATTTATAAATGATGTTACCGACTGCTTCCATCACGCAGAATGCCTGCTGTTTGCTGATGATATAAAAAATTTCACAGAAATATCTAATCTTTCAGCATATTTATTGCAAGATGATTTGGATAGATTCCAGTCTTGGTGTGTAACTAATGACATGACACTGAATTTGAAGAAATGTAACACTATTTCCTTTTCTAAGAGGAGGGCAACTGCTGAGAGGAATTATTTTCTTAATGGCACTCAGTTGTTGCGCGTCTCGTCGGTGAGGGACTTAGGCGTTACATTGACTCAACAGTGGGATTTCAACTCGCATATGACTAATATATCGTCTAAAGCTCAACGTATGCTGGGTTTCATAAAACGAAATACCAAGGAGTTCACAAACATCAATACTCTACTGACATTATATTCGACCCTTGTGAGACCACATTTGGAGTACTGTTGCATGGTATGGAATCCCCATAGCAAGTCTGAGATAAATTTACTTGAAAGGGTCCAGACGAAATTTATACGCTTTATAGCGTATAAGTTCCATATTTGTGGTTCCTACCAAGAGATTTTAAGTAGCCTAGAAATGAATACGTTGGAGCAGCGACGGAGGAACGCGGATATAATGCTAGGCTTCAATTTGATAAACGGTTGGATCGACTGCCGTTACCTTCTGGGCCAGTTTTAAATCAATGTGCCGAGCAGGGGTTTGCGTTCCTTCGACCTCTTTAACGTACCATTTCATCGTATCAATTATGGTAGTGTTGCCGGGCACTGCAACTCGGCGAATATAGACTTTGCTACCACAAGCAAAAAGAATTTTAAGTCCATGCTCCGTGAGACAAATTAGATTTTTATTTATGTTCACATTTTAATCTAGTTTGTTTGTTTTATTTGTATATTGTTTGTGATTTATATTTTAACCTTATTTATTATTTTTAGCATAGTGATGAGCATTTTGATTTTAATCTGTTGTGTATATTGTTTGTGATTTTATATATTTTAACTTAATTATTACTTTTCCTACCGGCCTAACAAGTTGTCTGCATTTATATAGGTTAGGATAAAAATGCCAAACACTCCGTCTTCTCGGATATGACGTTAAATGCATGTAGGACCCGTGTACTGCCTGGATGTTACGTGCACGTTAAAGATCCCTACCGGTGGGTTGGAACTCCCACCGGGTTCGGCAAAATTCCCGGATAGCTGTAGACCTAATCTCCGGCGTCATGATTGGCCTTAGCAGCGGAAATAGATGACGTAAAACCCAAAATAAAAAAAAAATTATTACTTTTAACTTATTTTAGACTAAGCATTATGTATTTATTTTAAATGGATATCCGTAAATAACAATAACAATCTGTGACTTAAGCGATCTCTACCCCCCACTCCAAAATCTTCTTACTGTATACTCGAACGTCCTTGGATGCAATGTTCTCCTATAAGATCCTTGTAAATGACGTCACGACCAAAACTGTCTTTGATCCGCACTCGTTTTACGATTTTTAATGGTTTAATTTTGACACTAATAAAAGGCATGAGTGGGAAAAGGAGAGACTTATGTGAGTTACAATATTAAATTTTGAAAGATTCTTCGATTTTTTTGAAGAAACAAAAAAATTTTCGCTATTCGTACTAAAATATTCCCCATATTTTTCTACGACATTTTTATAGGAAGTGTTTTTATTTTACTCGACCGCAAGTATTTTTTTTTAATTAAATTTAAACAAAGTATATTTTAAACGAAATAAATACGAATTGCAAGTTTAACGATATTTTGGAGCCACGTTCTGCAAAGTTCGATGCCTGGTTAGACTGGAATCGGTACTTTGGTTGTCGCAGCACTCAGTTGGCGCCTCGTGCTGCGGTTAGGGTGCAGAACTCGGCTGTCGCCTCATTCTGCAAAGCTCGATCCCGAGCTAGACGGAACCGGGTACTTTTGTTGTCGCAGCACTCGGCTAGCGCCTCGTGCTGCTTTGACTGCTCGCTTCGCTCGCCTCGCGTCGCTCGCCTCGCTTCGCTCGCGATAACAGGCACCTCGTGCTGCTGTTACTGCTCGCTACGCTCGCATCGCTTCGCTCATACTCAGCTCGCTTCGCTCGCGTAATGCTCGCTATGTTAACAGTATGCTCGCTTTGCTCGCATTAGGCTCGTTTCGCTCGCTCGTTGCAGAAATTGGTATTTTTTTCTTGTATTCAATTTTAAAATGCAATTTTTATTTTGTAACTTTGGTATTAATTGTAGTACAACATTGGAAGTTCGATTAATAAATAGCGATTACTTGACATAAGTCGGCGTTTGCCGAAATTTGGACTATTATGACAGATGGCATACAAGTCGGCGCCAGCCGACATTTGTATTATAATAACAGTTGACACAAGTCGGCGGCAGCCGACATTTAAACTATAATGACAGTTAACATAAATGGCGGGCGACACAGACGTGTCGGATAAACCAGCGATGTTAAAGTGCTGCTCAAATAATGAGTGCAAGGTGCAAGTGTGCATAAAATGTGGAAACTCATACCACCGGAACTGTCGTAAAAGAGTGGGCACAAAAATCCTGGATGGAAGCAGAATTATTTGTTGTAACGGATCCGAAGAGAGTGAGGTTATAGTTAATAATCTTCGTCGGGAAAATGAAGCTTTAAAATCGCAAGTAAAGCTTTTAAATAAATTAATTCAAGAAATGGACGACAAAAACAATGTCCAAAAAGAAAATATTGATCTTTTAAAATATAAATTAAATAATATTACTGCGAATACTATAATCACAAATCAAAATAATAGCGACATCTCTCCAGTCAACGCAGAAATAACACAAAATATCCGTGAAACTCGATCGAAATCTTCTAACAAAAGAACTAAATCAACGAGTGTCATTGAAATTGATAATGATAAAGAGCGCGATTCCAATATTGAACCAGATAAAGAATGTATCAAAAAAACCAAAACATCAACAGCTGGAAATAATTCACAATCGCTGCGCAAAGAACCCGAAAAAACAATGGAAACATGGAAAACAGTAAATAGAAGAAGAAAGAAAAAATCAACAACCATTATCGGGACAGGAACATCATCATCAAATATCAATGCGGAGCCCAAGAGGACTTGGTTATTTATAAAACGATTAAATGTAAATGTGTCCCTTGAAAATATGAAAGAACATATTAAAAATATTATAAACTGTAGCGATTTTCTGTGCGAAAAAATTATAATTAATAATAATAAACCGGCATTTAAAATTGCAGCGGACTTTAAATTTCACGCAGCGCTCACTGACCCCAAACACTGGCCGCTGGGGGTAAGTGTTAGTCGTTTCATTTTTAATAATAAAAATAAAAGTGGCAGCAGTGAAAATATTTTTAGTACAGCCGGGCAGCACGAAAAAATGTCTTGATCGGTTCTATCTAAACCTATATTTTTTAAACATACAAAGTGTGCGCAATAAAACTAATGAATTAGACGCTTTTTTAATTAATAATAAAATAAAATTTGACATCATATGCCTAAGTGAACACTGGCTTAAACCTAATGAAGAAACTGGGCTTCATATCGGAAATTATAAAAGCGTATCATGTTATACGCGTCACAAATATCAGCATGGTGGTGTAATGCAAGTTTCTCAGAACCAAATAAATGTAAGTAATTTTAATAAAATAAATGATTATTCTATTGAAAAACATTGTGAACTATCAGGTACCTTTTTAAATGAAATTAAATTATTAATTATATGTGTATACCGATCTCCGGACGGTGATTTTAATATATTTTTAAATAGAATAAATAGTATGTTTAATGATAACCACGCACATTTCAATTACATAATATTTGGTGGGGATTTCAATGTCTCATTTAATTCAAACGATAATAAAGCGAAGCAATTATGCGATTTACTTGCTACATATGGGTTAAAAATTCATGTTGATTTTAATACAAGGGGCAATAACTGTATAGACAATGTTTTCTCAAATATTAACCCTTCTGATGTGTCAACAAAGGAGTGTAATTCTGGACTATCAGATCACATTGGCATTCACTTTAGGGCAGAGATTGATAAAACCAAAAAAAATATTAAAAATACTAACATATGTAGATTTATAACTAAAAAAGGCACAAATAAATTCTATTCGCTTCTTGAATATACTGATTGGAATTTTATCAATGAGAATTATCTTACTGTAGATGAAAAATTTAATAAATTTATTGATATTCTCAAAAATTATTTTACAAATAGCTTTCCCCTGAAAAAAGTTAAAACTAAACTAAATGAAATAAAATGGTTCAATCACGAACTACGTCAAATGCGCGAAACACTTCATCTTCTTCGAGAAGCGTACATGAAAAATCAAAATCTTAAACAACATTACTATTGCTATCGAAAAAAATACCATGATTCTCTAAAAGAAGCAAAAATTAATGCCAATGTATCTTACATTCAGAACTCAGAAAACAGCACCCGTTCGATGTGGAATGTAATTAATAAAAATCGTGATAAGGCGCAGACAGATGTTGCCTGTACTTTGGAACCTAATGAGCTTAACTTGTTTTTCGCAAATATAGCAGGTGACCTAATAAATAAACTTCCCTCTAATGTAGCTGATCCCCTAGATCTGTTAGTTCAGCAAACACAAACAACCACCGCAAAGTACCTGAACATAAGTGAAGTAACATTCATCCAAATTAGAGATATTGTTAAAAGTTTAAAGAACTCAAAAAGTAGAGATATATATGGTTTCACAACTCCTCTAGTCAAACAAGTAATAGATGTCATAGTTATACCACTAACGAAATTAATTAATCTTTGTATAGTATATGGTATATTCCCAACAGCATTAAAAAACGCAAAGGTAATCCCCATTTTCAAGAAAGGAGACAGATCAGATAAAAATAACTACAGACCAATATCAATACTACCAATAATATCAAAGATCTTTGAAAAGGCAATCGCTAATCAAATAACCGATTTTCTGGAAACGGAAAACGTGTTAAACATGCAGCAGTTCGGCTTTCGAGTGGGGCGATCAACAACAGATGCAGTCAATGCTTTTGTCCAAACAATAGTTGAATGTTTTAATCAAGGCATGCATACAGCCGCTTCCTTTATGGATTTAAGTAAAGCATTTGACTGTGTTTGTCATGAAACCCTCATTCGAAAAATGTTCTTCTATAATTTTCATCCATCAACCTGCAAACTCTTAAATTCATACCTACAGGATAGAAAGCAGTTAGTTATGATAAACAACAATGTATCATCAGAAATTACATTAAAATATGGTGTGCCACAAGGATCAATCCTCGGCCCCATACTATTTTTAACTTACATTAATGATTTACCTTTAGTAGCTAGAGATTCCTCGATCTTTCTCTATGCTGATGATACATTAGTAACAAATAGCGACAATAATATAAATGAGTGTCTAAATGATATTGCACTAACAAAAAAACGGGTTAATGATTGGTCTGTAAATAACAAATTAACTATGAACGAAGAAAAAACTATTGATCAAGTCTTTTCATTACGATCTGTAGAACTTGACACAGAAGCTCCTGTTAAATTTCTTGGAATATATCTTGATAGCAAGCTAACATGGCATTCACACGGGAATGAAATGGCTTCTCGATTATGTAAAAACATTTACTTATTGAGAAACTTAGCGCACAGCCTACCAAGAAAATTTTTACGAACCATATATTTCTCTCTAATTGAAAGTCATCTCTCATACGGAATTGTTACTTGGGGCCACTCTACTATATTGCATCGGCTATTTGGGTTACAAAGAAAGGCAATTAGAATACTATCTGGTTTAGGATATTCTGATGATTGCAAATATGAATTTATTAAACTAGAAATATTAACATTACCAGCTATATACATCCTTAATTGCTTATTACATATTAAAAAAAACATTAAATGTTATCAATCACATGAAGAGATACATATATATAATACTAGAAACAAGGGTGACATCTGTCTGCAGCCACAACGGTTATCAAAATGTCAGAACGGTGTTAGCTACTATGGACCAAAAATATACAATAAAATCCCTGAACCGATAAAAAAACTGAACATTAGACAATTTAAAAAGGAAATAAAAAACTATTTAATTAAAAAAGCGTTTTACACGATAGAAGACCTCATGTCTGACAACTACAAAATATTGTAAACACATTATTTATTTCTTATACTATATATACGTCTTTTTACTCTACTCACAATTTTTAGTTTATATGTATGTCTTTTGACATTTTTAAATTGTATGTTTGTCATTTAACAATTTTAAATATGTGTATGTCATTTGACATTTTTAAGTTATATGTTTGTCATTTGGCAATTTTAAATATATGTATGTCTTTTGACATTCAGTACTTATTTGTTAATAACTGTCCAGTCTGATCACATACATTATTACTTTGTTTATTTACACTTAGCTTTAGTTGTTTCGTCCTTAGATTTAAGCTACTTTTATATTTTATTTGCGTTTCTTGACTTGTGTAAGCAATTATTGTAATGACACAAATTACTAATAAATAAATAAAAATAAATAAATAAATAAGCCGACATTCAACCAATCGTGCCAACTTGACGCGAATTTGATAATGAGATGGCCATGTTATTTTTTTTTCTTTGTGATACTTACGATACACATTTTAACACTTGTAACATAACTAAATGAAACATATTTTTGTATTGAAAGTCTAAAGCAAAGCTATACTGATGAGGGATAAATCTCGAAATGCGTCTGTAGATGGCTTAAGACTTGTGACATATTTTAAAGTAACTAGTGTCTCCCACTCCCAGACTAAGCATGAAGTAAAATTTCGAGTTTAGAAAAGCCCCGCGTAGAAAATTTGTCGCAGCGACCCGAGACAAATTTTCACGGGGCTTTTCTAAACTCGAAATTTTACTTCATGCGCCACGCGTATAAACCACTGATTTACAGTAAAGTTAAAAATATATAACGCTTAGATGTGATGGTGATCAATATTTACCGAAATGTAGCCAAAACATTTCTTTTTTTGTAAATAGTCTTGGAATAATAATAATAAAAGTTAAATAAATGTATCTAAGCAACTAACCAGATGGAACCCTTAAATAAAAAAAGCTGCACTGCAAACGAAATGGCACCTAATGGCAGCTAGTTTTTTGCTGTTTATTTTTACAATAGCATAACAAAAGAGGTGGTGTTAAGCATTTGACCGAACACAGCAGAACAAATAACTTTTTCCATGTTTAAAATAATATTTTTATTATTTTTCATGCAGATTTTCATTGGAAAAGATTGTTAATTGTCAAAATAATAAATCATTTGGACAATTTTTATTATGAAGTCAATAATCCTACTTACTTTAAGGAAATGAATCGACTTCACAGATCTAAATTCCGTTAACTACACGCTTATCAATCCACGAATACAAAACTCGTAAAAATCCCGCAATTGTGCTCGCCAGATATGCACCGCTCTAGGGCAGTGGTCTCCAAACTACGGCCCGCGGGCCAAATCCGGCCCGCGACTTGCATGAATCCGGCCCGCGATTGTTTGTAATTTTTTTTTGTAAATGTCATATTTTGAAATATTGTAACAATTGTTCCTTAAATTTTTCATAATTTTATAAAATTAATCGGATCTTGGCCGACTTTATTTATTTATTTATTTATTTATTTATTTATTTGTTTATTTATTTATTTATTTATTTATTTATTTATTTATTTATTTATTTATTTATTTATACGGAAGTCCATTTAATATACAGTCTTAAGTTAAAATATACAATTAAGAATAGTAAAAAACTAATTATGTAGAATTGTATTTATGGCCCGCAAAGAAGATAGTTTGGAGACTCTAGGCTCTAGGGTTACTTTTGAAATTGGCACTACGGTTAGGTGTAAGATATAAACGGTAACTGCATAGAAAATTCAATAGAGCTAATACTTATCTATCAAACTAGTAACGTCAAAATCCACAGATAGTAATTTTATTTTTTTTACTTTTAGCTAGCTTTTCGGGATTCTGATCTACTGTGCGGCGGCGACCTTAATTATAAGTAGAGCTCGGATTTCTAAGCACAAAAAATTGAAAAAAAGCACCGATTTAAGCAAAAAAGCATTATTTTATGCAAAAAAGGATTATTTTAAGTATTTACCGTGTGTTCGATAAAAAACGCCCAACGCGATAATTCCGTTATTTATTGACTGATTTTAGCGAATTAAAATCCAAAGTCAATGGCCGTTTAAATACTAGGAAATGACATTAATATTTTTATTTCATTTATAGCTTCATTGTCAAATAAAGGCCAACCTAAAATTTGTAAACGGCTACCTGTAATTGTTTATTTTTATTACATTAGACCTTATTTTTCTGAATCCAGTATTGCCCAATATGTTGTTTTTCAAAAATGATTGTCGTCGAAAATAATTTGAAATAAATCTTCTATTTAAAATTATATTTTTTAAAAATCAAAGTAATGTGCCTTCTAAAACCGGAGTAACCAAACCAAATTTTCAGGCTTTTCTAAACACGAAATTTTACTTCATGCTTAACCTGGGAGTGAAAAACACTTGATTAAAGCTCAAATTTGACTCTTTAATAAAAACCAACGAATATTTGAACATTTACAGCACATACTTGGGATATGTATACTTAAAAGGCAACCTGTCTTTTAAGTATAAAACGTGTCTTATTTTAATTATAAATAATTTATCGCCGCTAAAATTAATTTTTATAATTTTACTATAATACTTATAAAAATTAAAATGTTACTCTCAATTAGAAGAAACAATTAAGGCATCTATTAATTTTAAAATTATTTATCATTGTTTTATTCCTGACTGAATTCAACAATTAAAATAATATTACTTTTACTATTATACCTAAGAAATACTTTTCTTTTTTTATAATTACACTCACAATCTAAATATTTTATAACCTTACCCACAATAAATAACTTATAAAACCACGCAATAGCCCCAAACAATTGAGCAATTTAAAATCCTAATTGCAATTAACCATTTCTACTAAACGCTTGCGTGATTAGCAATTTCACTTTTACCGCCCAGGTGAAAAGTATTTGTGCTTCCTCCAAAAAAATCGTGATTTACGGGATATAACTCTCGATTAATTAATTAACTCACAAAAAATGAAACAAAAGAGTAGCGACGGTTTGCAAAACGGGACGTTTATGCGGAGTAAATCGAGCTAAACGGTGAAAGCTCTCTCTTTTCGCGGTTATTAAGTGCAACACATCTTGTTATTAGCACATGTAATGAATGTGAAGATGAATATTCAAGAAATGATGGACGGTTATTGGTTTAATAAAACGATACGTTATGTTGAAGAAACTGTTAAATGTGAAGATGCATATTTAAGAGACCGAGAATAATTACTGGTTTATGGCGTTTGAAAAGTCGTGAGCGGCGTTTTATTGCGATTTTCTCAACTCTACACCAAACTAATGAGAATGTTGAAATCTATTTTTGATGAAATTGTTAAATGTTAATTTTCTTAATAAGTTTCCAAAATTCCATGCGCCTCAAATCCGTTTTCGTAATTTTACAATTTCATTAATAATAATAATAATAATAGTAATACTTTATTAATGCTAAACACAATTGTGGTGCACAGGTCAATGGAAACTACCCTAATACAAAAATATAAACGTACAATAAATATAAATACATGTAAGAAAAAATCGTTAAAACATTAAAAACACGTTAAAATGAGGTAGTTATGTTCTGGAAAACAAAACACTTCAGATATTAGATAGCTTTTAGAATTGAACTTAAATTGGATTCATTCAGAAAATCATCAAAGCTAAAATAGGCTTTCTCCAATAAAAATCGTTTTATACAAACTTTAAATGTTTTTATTGGCAATTCTTTAATAACGTCGGATATTATTGAAAAATTTGGGTCCCCAATATCTAGCTGCAGTGTGAGATTTAGTTAAGCGCATCATGTCTATATGGATATTGTTTTCTTGTCTAGTTTGATGGTTATGAATAACATTTAGATATTCACTAATATTTTTCTTTATATGAATTAAACATTGATTAGACTGCATCTTAAGTCTAATGAATTTGTAAAATTACGAAAACGGATTTTAGGCGCATGGAATTTTTAAACTTATTAAGAAAATTCACATTTAACAATATTTGTATAGTAGACTAAAAATTCCATGCGCTTAAAATCCGTTTTCGTAATTTTACAATTTCATTAGACTGCATCTTAAGTCTAATGAAATTGTAAAATTACGAAAACGGATTTTGTTCGCATAGAATTTTTAAACTTATTAAGAAAATCCACATTTAACAATATTTGTATAGTAGAATTACTCAAATAAAGTGGTAAAAAACATTTAAACACGTCTGAATATTGATTAATTCACACTTAACAGTCAAAAATTAATTTTAAGATTCTCGATAGTTTGGTTTAGAGTTTAGAAAATCGGAATAAAAAGGCGCTTTTGAGTATTTATTTAAAAAAATTTCAATGAATCTTTTGATTCAACATGTACTCTCTACCAGTGGCGGCTCGTGAGATTTTTTTATTGGTGGGATTGCACACATATACATACAGGGATTGTTTCTTTTAATTATACATATCTTGATGCGTATGCATTTCCTTGATTTTTTAATGAGTTCAATTTGAAGCTACTAACGAGTGTATCCACTCCTTGATTAAGTATGAAGTAAAATTTCGAGTTTAGAAAAGCCTGAAAATTTGGTTTGGTCGCGTAGCCCGTAGCGCTACGCGACCAAACCAAATTTTCAGGCTTTTCTAAACTCGAAATTTTACTTCATGCGCCAGGCGTATAAAACACTGAAAAGTTGTGGAATCCAAAATAATATCGTGTGTTCAATAAAAAAAGGTTGGCAACTCTGAAATTATACATTATAAATATTATCCCTGACGTTTTATATGTCAATTCCTAAAGCGTGTAGCTAACTTAAATTTAAAAAAAAGATTAAATCATGGCACTCTAGAGGTTTTTTTTTATTGAACATACGATATGTTTAGCAGTACATTTTTAATCCTGCCTTAGCAGCATGTTTTTAATACTGATTTAGCGGTATCCTCCTGTATTTAGTTTCACAATATTTCAGTCTACTTTACTACAAGTTGTGAAGAGGTATTAGATAATATTAATTGGGATTTTGGTTTTAGCGGCGGAGTTAATTCAAAAAATAAAATAGAGACGGAAACTTTATTGTAGAAATTTGTATGTAATTTATTATTTTTTTTTATTTTTTTTTTAATTATTTTTTTTAAATACAGGGCATTATTCTTTTGAGTATACATATTCCGGTAATCACAGCGTTTTTTAAATTTTCGGAAATTCGTTGTTTTAAAGCGGTTAATTTGAGGCTTTTAACGAGTGTTTTCCACTTCCAGACTAAGCATGAAATAAAATTTCGAGTTTAGAAAAGCCTAAGAATTAACAGGGAATTTTTCTTTCAGGTATACATATGCATACACTGTTGATATTACGACATTCGTTGTTCTTTTAAAAGATTTCAATGTGAATCTTTAAACGAGGGTTTTCCACTCCCAGACTAAGCATGAAGTAAAATTTCGAGTTTAGAAAAGCCTGAAAATTTGGATTGGCCGCGTAGCGAAGCGGAGCGGCCAATCCAAATTAGGCTTTTCTAAACTCGAAATTTTACTTCATGCGCCACGCTTAGAAACACTGATTTACAATGAAGTTCAAAAATCACAAAAGTACAACAACGATTATAGGCAACCTAATATACCTTATAGTTATTGGGTTGCCTATAATCACTGTTTTAAACAATTTGCTCATTCACAGAATTTGACTCACGTTTTATTCATATCAACATATTAGATTGCTAAAGCCGTATATTTTAAACTTTTCAATATTTCAGTGTTTTATACGTGTGGCGCATGAAGTAAAATTTCGAGTTTAGAAAAGCCTAATTTGGATTGGCCGCTCCGCTTCGCTACGCGGCCAATCCAAATTTTCAGGCTTTTCTAAACTCGAAATTTTACTTCATGCTTAGTCTGGGAGTGGAAAACCCTCGTTTAAAGATTCACATTGAAATCTTTTAAAAGAACAACGAATGTCGTAATATCAACAGTGTATGCATATGTATACCTGAAAGAAAAATTCCCTGTATATTTGCCTCTATTTCGCCAAAATTTGTTGGATTTTTAAGAGCAAAATTCTAAAATTCGAAAACAGAAAAAATATATAAACAATTTTCAAATTTTAGAATTTGGCCCTGAAGAAACCAACAAATGTTGGCGAAATATAGGTACATGTACTTAAAAAAAGAATTAAAAAAATAAATTACAATAAAGTTTCCGTCTCCATTTTATTTTTTGAATTAATTTCACCACTTAAACCAAAAATACAATTAATGTTGTCAACTTGACGGCAAAAAAAGGAAAATGTCATTCGAGGTATCAGATATTCTTTGTAAATACTATATTTAGTACAATTGGAGCAACACTGCTTGTGATTGACTGACAGTAATTGAGTAATGAAAGTCTCGGTAAACGATTGGCTGACAGCAATTGAGTAATGAAAAACTCGGCATGCAATTATTGGCTGTCAGCAGTTGAGTTATGGAAATTCACTGATATAGTTAATAATATTCCCCATTAACTACGCATCAACATTGTGAATATTATTAAATATTATGAGTAGAAACATGAATTATACCGTAAAGTTTATTTATAAACTTGTTGTCCACCTTGTTCGCGAATCTTTTTTTTATTTGTATTGTATAAAAACTGATGATTCACTTGAGCGTTGAAACATAATGATAAAGTCCTTGGAACACGGGACTAAATGATATTCATGAATGCTGGTTTCGGAATCCAGTTTAGTATTGTACTTCCACGGTTTACTGGCTCTCCCATTGAATAATATGAATAACAGAGCGAAATAATAACAGCACCACACACTGGCAATTGGTATTTTACTGTAAAATGGAACTTTTGGAAAGAATTGAAAGTACATAGCGTGTGTGTGTAATTGCAAAGTACTGTTAGAAAAACACCATATACCGATAAATTTAACTCTTAAATTTAAAAATAGAAATTAAACAAACCGGAACATTCTAGTAATAAATAGGTAATGCATGATAATAAAATGAGGCTGGACGTCAGATGTTCGGCAGCTATTTTGTTTCTACAATTATTTATTGTTTGTTGTTATTCTATAAATTAAGCTATTATACCTGGTGTTTGATTAAGGGTGGCCACTGGCTGTATCTCCGAAACTATGTAGCGTAGCATGTTGCAGAGTAAAAGTGGCCAAAAGAAATCACTGGAAATTAGTTTTAAGTCCCTACCTCCGCCGGTAGAGGGCGTAACATCTATCGCCAAATACAAAAACAGATTTTTATCAAAAAACTGCTTAATTGAGCTAGGTTAAAAATATACAAATCGTAATCTACGCTGAATTTAAGTCAACTACTTACTTGTTTCTTTATCTCGCACATGTGAAGCAGGAGAGAGCAGGAAAGTGTGATCAACTTTTGTTAGGATTAACCGAAATTAATCAAGTCAGTCTCATTTAATAGGTAATTTAAAGCACTTTTATAACTGTTTACTCTTATTTACTTTAGTTCTTATAGAAAGCGCCGGAGAGCGTTTTTTGAACAACCGCCATATTTTCTAGATTTTCTTAAAAAGTTCAAATTATAAGCTATAGTTCTCCTATTCTAGTTTATTACAGAAAGGAATACTAAGAAAAGTGGTTAAAACCTCATCCTGGTATCTTTATCCTAACCAAAGATATAGTAAAAAGTCTGGTAGATTTGCCCATTTTCAACCGCGCACTATACAAAAATATATTTTAAAATCTATTAGGCCTTTAGGTTTCTTTGTTTTATGTTCAAGAGGTCAGAAACAATCATTTAAAGAATAACGGAGATCACGTTTCCCCGTTTATATGTTTTGGAAAGCGAATATATAAGTAAATCCATGGTTATTTAAAATCTCAAAATATAGTAGGCTATGAGATTAGTACAATGTTTAAACACCATATATTTACTACAATTAAAAACACGTATTACAATACTTGGATTGAAAAACTATAAACAAATTTTAAATCCAAGTATTATGATTTAAATAGTTTCTTCATACTTAAGATGTTATTAATTGTTAATTAGGTAAAAAAAGTTCGAAGCTAAATAAATGTCTTTTTTTCAGGAGATAGCGATTCGGATCACCACTACGAGACACTTTCTGCACTGAATAATCCGATCACGACTGACATTCAAGATGACGAATTCGATTCCTTCGACAGCGATAGCGAATCTGATAACTCTTTCGCAAAGGTGAGGATTTTTTGCTCTTCTCAAAATGTATCCCACATTTAAACAATTACATTCTTATAAAAGAAACGAGATAATCCAATTAATTAATTCTTGATACATTATCATAATTTAACTTTCTCTTTATTAATTATTACAAGAGAATTTAAGTGAATTCTAACAAAATCTTGGAATAATATAATATTTATAATTCATACATATGATACAGGTTTTCAAGATTATTTATGTAGGTACCTAACAATAGATATGATAACGTATCCCACATGTTTGAATTTTCAAATATTATACAGTGTGATCAAGAATAGTTGGCTCCATACAAATTTCTTAGAAAGTAACTTTATCCATTTTCTGTGTATCATATCTAACAAATTATAGAATAAGATTTAAAGTGGTATTACAGTTGTAACATCATAAAATTGAAATACTATATGAAATTAACATACAGAGCATTTTTCTTTAAAGTATTACACGCTCTAAATTTTCCGACATTCGTTGTTTTTAAAAATAGTTCAATTCGCAGTTTAAAACGAGTGTTTTCCACTCCCAAAATAAGCATGAAGTAAAATTTCGAGTTTAGAAAAGCCTGAAAATTTGGTTTGGTCGCGTAGTAAAACACTGGTTTTAAGTGAAGTTCAAAACATACCTCCTTAGCATACTGCTTTAGTAGCATATTTAGAACTTCACTTTAAGTCAGTGTTTTATACGGTTGGCGCATGAAGTAAAATTTCGAGTTTAGAAAAGCCTGAAAATTTGGTTTGCTCGCCCCGCTTCGCGGAGCGACCAAACCACATTTTAAGGCTTTTCTAAACTCGAAATTTTACTTCATGCTTATTTTGGGAGTGGAAAACACTCGTTTGAAACTGCAAATTGAACTATTTTTAAAAACAACGAATGTCGGAAAATTTAGAGCGTGTAATACTTTAAAGAAAAATGCTCTGTATGCGGAGCGACCAAACCAAATTTTAAGGCTTTTCTAAACTCGAAATTTTACTTCATGCATAATCTGGGAGTGGAAAACACTCGTTTAAAGCTTTAAATTGAACTCTTTAAGAAAACAACAAATATCTGAAGATTTACAGCATACACACTGTAACTAGGAATATGTTTATTTAAAAAAATCACACTCTCTGCATTGTGTTTCACATGTATACCAATTAGTTTACACATGTTTACCAATAATAAGTAAAAAGTGATAGTAATTTTAGGCCACACTGTATAACTCTGCAGTTTTTTAAATAATTCTAACACTTTCAGGTGGATGTTATTGTAGATACAGCTATAATGAATGATTATGTCCTTGTTTTCAACCTGGTATGTTATGGCTGCGTGTGATTGATAAACTTCTATAATGCGATTAATTTTATGTTCATAACAAGTACACCGTTTTTTTAAACTATTCACAAACTAACAATATTGTTTCACATGTATTAATTTTGATATTATTGATCTTGATAATATGATATTTTTATAAATAACGTATTACTATCAAAAAGCAGCTTTTTTGCTGATTGCTGGTCACCAATTCAACAGTGGCGGCTCGTTTATAAGGGATGCGGGGCCGTTTTTATTTTTTTATGTTAAAAATACATACAATGTTATACGAGTACAGGTTGTTTTTCCCTCTTTGCTTATGTGTGCAGCCCCACCAGTTAAAATAGTCATGAGCTGCCACTGGTATCAATGAAAATATAATTTTATCGTACATCAAATAATAATATCAAAGGTACAATTCCCATTATAAAATTCTAACTTGAAACTTATCTACTTTTACATTTGTATTTTTCCCTCTGAATTCAAAACGTTTGCTTTAATAAATGTCGGCAGTGACTTGAAACATTTTTATTGTAAAATTCTAACTTAAATCTTATCAATTTTTAAATTTCGTGTATTCGCCTCTGAAATGCTTAAATTGCTTATTAAATTTTATAAGTATCGACATTTTGGTGTTATGGGTTTACTTTTTTGGTTACCAGAATGACAGTGGTGTGGATATGGGAAACACCCAACTCCCCGAAACGCCCAATCAGCAGACCTACGTCCACAGATTAGCAGCAACCGCTGGAAAGCACATGAAAAAGTGGAGGAATTGGTCTTTGACCAAAAACGATATCACGAAAACTTTAGGGAGGATGACCAAAAGGAAATCGAGGACTGACTTAGACGGTATAGGTAAGTCAAAAATAACTCCAATCTACATAAAACATGAAGAACAACATTTGTAGAGACTTATTTTAAATTAATTTAATTTGTTAGATAAAATACTTGAAGAAAAATCCCCGGCACTCTCCCTTCCACCGGAATGCGACCCTTCCCTGGACTACCAAGAGGCGAAGTCCAGAGAACCTCCAACTAACGCTTACCAAAACGTGCAATTTACTAGTCAAGAAAATCAAACCGAGTCAAATGACAAGACGAAAAGTCTAGGCCGTAAAGGTTTTCTCAATAAATTCAGGAGATCGATGTCCATTAGCGGAGACACGCCCGAACTCAGTTTGAACAATGGTGATAGCAAAGCAAAGAGCACTTTTTATCTAACGGAAACGATTGATGTCGACAAGAGGGAGGACGAGGAGAAAGAGAAGGAATTGGAAGTTCCGGTGGTTAATTTAAGTATAAGGAATAAAACTAGTCCGACGAGACCGAGGGTGCCACCACCTCCAGCACCAAAACAGAATTCACCGAATTTAGGTAATTTGAAATGATCATATTAGGAAATATTTCATTTTAACTATTTACTTAGTCATTATTATAAGTAGAGTGAGGTGTAGCTTTATCATATTAGGATATTTATTCATTTATACTTGAAAAAAACGTGTTCTATGTATATTTTACATAGTAAATTATACAGGGAGTTTTTTTCAAGTATGCATATCCCATTACAGGGTGTATCTCGTAAACCTTCATGTATTCTTGTATACCGGGAATTTTTCTGTTAAGTATACATCCATATATGCATACGCTGTAAATTTTCCGACATTCGTTTTTTTTTTTCAAGAGGTCAATTTGAAACTTTAAACGAGTATTTTCCACTCCCAGACTAAGCATGAAGTAAAATTTCGAGTTTAGAAAAGCCTGAAAATTTGGATTTGCCGTCACGAGCGAAGCGAGTGACGGCAAATCCAAATTTTCAGGCTTTTCTAAACTCGAAATTTTACTTCATGCGCCGCGCGTATAAAAGGCTGATTTCAAATAAAATTTAAAATATACTGCTTTGGAATACTGCTTAAGCAGTATATTTTGAACTTCACTTGAAATCAGTGATTTATACGAGTGGCGCATGAAGTAAAATTTCGAGTTTAGAAAAGCTAAAAATTTGGATTTGCCGTCACTCGCTTCGCTCGTGACGGCAAATCCAAATTTTCAGGCTTTTCTAAACTCGAAATTTTACTTCATGCTTAGTCTGGGAGTGGAAAATACTCGTTTATAGTTTCAAATTGACCTCTTGAAAAAAAACAACGAATATCGGAAAATTAACAGCGTATGCGTAAGATTATTTTTCACTCGGGTCATTTCTGCGTAAAATGCTTTGCGAAAAACACCTTTAAAGCCCCACCCTGTATATGTATGTATTCTTAACAGAAATATTCCACGTGTATCGATATTTGAGAATATTATGCTTTCCCTAGTACCAACACAAGTTAGGTAACTATCTATCAATTATTTTAACATATCATTCAAATAGATATTAGGAAAAAGAGTAACACGAAACGCTCAACTTCTTGGTACTCAGAATGCGGAGTTTTCAAAAACGCCGAACCACCACCCATTCTCCCAAGGCGTCCAAACACCTTCTGGTACGCTGAAGTCGGCCTTTACCGCTCCACCAACAGCACCCCTAGCACCAGCTCAACTGAAAACAGCGGCAGTCTCACGAACGTCATCATAAAACCTATACAGGAAGATAACGATGATTATTACAACGTGAAGAACGAGAACGATTATTACAACGGAAGCATACAGAGCAGTGATAGTTACGATACCAAAAAGGATGAGGCGTTTAACAGTTTGCCTGGGGATTTGCAGCTGAGGTTGCAAGACGAACCGCTTTACCAGTTTTACGATGCTGCCGTTTTGGAGTCGGTTTGCAAGGATGGAACGTCGGATTTTGAGTATGATGGGTACGAGGAGGTGGGGAAGAAGAACGCGGAGGTGAGGATGAGCACCAGGCCCAGCGCTATGGAGTTGGTTGCACCGAAGAGGAATAATGTTTCCGTGGCTAGGACGCTTTGGTGTGAGATACCTGAAGTTATACAATCAACTGTACTTAGTAAGTAATTAGAAAATTGTTGTATCAGTTTTTTCTTCTAATATTTACCCACCGGTTCTGTCCTCTATAGCAGTGGCTCTTAACTTTTTTTGGCCAGGGAACACTATGATGATGATTTTTGTTCTTAGGAGGACCGTCAAGTGGTGGTTATAAGTTTCACAAATAGAAAGACTGTTATTCCTTACTTCACTTTTTATTTTTATGTTAGATGTACATTTCGAGACACAAGGTGCTCATTATCAATAACAAACAAACAGTTTGTTATTGATAATGAGCACCTTGTGTCTCGAAATGTACATCTAACATAAAAATTAAAAGTGAAGTAAGGAATAACAGTCTTTCTATTTGTGATTAATCACTTCACGTAAACTTCAAACAATACGGATATAAGTTTACTGACTTACCGATAATTCGGAGAGTTTGTGAATAAAAACTGGTTTAACAATAATTTGCGGGCAAATCGGTTAAAATCGGTAGAAATAAAAGTAACAAAGTACTTACGTGGAAAATGAATATCAATTTTTTTGGATTATAGCAATTTTTTGAGCTTTTCCACTTTAAAAACCACACTAAGTGAAATAAATGTTGGACAATAATGATATCGTTACAATGTAAGAAGTTATTTTTCTAATTAAAAATTATGTGTGTGTGTTTGTTCTTCCGCAAAATTATATGTCATATATTATTTCCTTTCAACTGCTTAATTGTACACTGTTTCAATTTAGGCACGTTAAGTTTACACCAAAAGAAATTGCAAGAGGCCAAATTCGAAATGCTGACATCGGAAGCGTCTTACTTGAATTCGCTCAACGTCCTCGCCGATCATTTCGTCAAGACTTTCGAGACGAGCGACTTCCTCAATCAGGATGAGAAGGATATCCTTTTCGGGAAGGTCAATCCAGGTTATGATTATTTTCTTTTAACCGACAATACCAATTATTCCAAAATTTGGATTAAGTAGTTTTGAGAAATAGTGAAATACAATTGACAAAAGAGGAAACCAACAGAAAGGGTCTTTAAAAGGAAATACATTACTAAACGGAAATAAACTAGAATCCGTCTAAAATATTTATCTTTCAATTTATACAAGACGAACCGTCATTGATAGTAGTAAAACCTGAAATTTTGTTTAAAAGTATTCCACTGTTTTAATTAAAGTGAAACCTGAAACTAACTTTAAGAGGGTTTCACTTCTGTTAGTAAAAGTAGAGGAGTTTTAATAAAAAGAGGGGAATACTTACTTAACATGTTGGCTGCCGCGTAAATCAAATACGATTTACGTTAAATGGAAATTTCCATGTGCAAAAACATTGCGGCACTCAACGTGTTAATTCATAAGTGAAATTTTGTTTTGTGAATTTCAGTAAAAGAGTGTTCGGAAAAATTGTTGATGGAACTCGAAAAATGCTGGCAGGATAATATTCTTCTGCATGGCATCTGCGACATCGTGAAAAAGCACGCCGAGGAAAATTTCTACGTTTACGTTTCCTATTGCGAGAACCAGATACTTTTGGACAGGACTCTCAGGAAAATAAAGTGAGTTCATTATCTTACAAAAATCTCAAATTGGTAGGCAGGGTTTGATGCTCTTTTTTATTATTTTAGGGAACGTCCTGGTTTTATAGAAACTTTGAAGCAATTGGAATCGAGCACAGTCTGTCATCTGCTTACTCTGCATTCTTTCCTGATGCTGCCCATGCAGAGGGTCACCAGGTGGCCTTTGTTGCTGGATGCTGTTTTAAAGAGACTGTCCCACCAGGATGAAGAATATTTGTCTTGTCAGTATGCTTTAGCTACACTTAATAAGGTGAGTGAGGTTTTTTTTCTTCCCGTGGGGGCCGTCTTCCTTGCGGATCCGAATGCACTGCAGCCTAGGTGGCTTATTGTTTTTTTTTTTTTTTTAAATCTTTTGCCTTTTATACCTTTCGGTGTAAGGCATGAATTTATGTCTTTTATTGTTTTTTTATTGTGTTGCCGAGTACAATTCTCTCCATTGTTTCCTGTCTTGTGTTTTGTCCTTTATTCCTTTCCACGGTATTATTGTACTACCCCATATTGTCTTACTCACGCAATTATTCCAAACTCGATCCCCTGCACTAGCTTGTGCTGTTCCTTCAAGGGTTGTGAGTGGAAATCATTTGGTACCATTTGACTGTTTCCAAATATGAACTGTCTTTTGTTTTTTAGCGCATTACATCTACACAGAATGTGCATTGTTGTTTCCGGTGCC
This sequence comes from Philonthus cognatus, assembly GCA_932526585.2. Lineage (NCBI taxonomy): Eukaryota > Metazoa > Arthropoda > Insecta > Coleoptera > Staphylinidae > Philonthus > Philonthus cognatus. The sequence goes on from OW052247.1 coordinate 34,461,956, forward strand.
CTATCACAGAGCCAACAACTGGTATCGCCGTTGTAATGACCGATTTTCCTTAGGTGCTCTTTAACAGTCATGTGGCCTGTTAGTAGTCCTATAGTTGTTTTTAGCTGTGCCCTACTTAGTGTAGCCTACTTAGTGTCAGTAGTTCTGCAGCTTAGTTAGAGTTAGGTCCATTTATAATGGCCTTGCTGTGGTTAAGGCCTGGTCTGTTTAACCAGTATTCCTTGTGTTTGTTGCAAATCCACTTTCTGACTTCTAGGCAACTCAACTTTTTTTGTGATGCCCAAGACAGGTTCAGGTCCCATAAATGATATGGTAGCTCCCTGCCTTGCTAGCTCAGCTTTTTCATTTCCCTCAATAGCTGAATGACCTGGCGTTCAGACAAGTGTGACCTTGTTCTTTCTTGACAGGTCTGTCTGTCGAAGCATTCCAACACCAGTTTGGATGAAGTCTTTTAGTTCTTTAGAGCCTTCAGTGCCGCCTGGCTATTGAACATAAAATAGATTTGCCTGTCACAACAGTCTTTCTCTATGTTTGTTCTCGCACATTCTATAATTGCGAATATTTCGGCTTGAAAGACTGATGCCAGGCAGCCCAACGAGTGGGCATAGCCTGTCTTCATGTTTTCATTGTAGATTCCTGATCCAGTACCTGTGTCTGATTTAGAACCTTCCGTATACCATATCATGCTATCTTTGTGAATGTCTTCCCTAAAGTCGTTCCATTCGTTGCGGTCTGAAATAGTGACTTTGAAGAGCGCGTTTTCAAGATATCTGTCATATAGTACGACTTCATTTGCAAGAGAGGTCCCCCTATGTCTGTCAAGAGTCTTCTGTGTGGCATGTCAACTCTTATGTTGACTGATAATAGCTGCAGCCTGTGAAGTATCAATCGTGCCTCCCCCACTATCAGAGTGGTGCAAGGTCTAGGAGCGTCTCCATGGCTGCAGTGGGCGTGGTTCTCATAGCTCCCGTTATGCTGATACAAGCAAGCCTTTGAATCTTGTCGAGGGTTTCTATGGTTGTGTTGCGTGACTTTAGGCCACCACACCAAAGCAGCATACATGATTGCGGGTCTAACGACTCTAGTATACAGCCAGTATACTAGAGTGGTCTGAGCCCCCATTGTTTGTAGTACGTTCGTCTAATTACCGCAAGGGTAATTTCCGATTTACATTTGATTTTTGATGTGTGCGAGGTCCAGGTAAGCTTGGAGTCAAAGATTACTCCTAAGTACTTCACCTCACCCGACATTTCTAGGTTAACACCATATATAATGAGGGGTCCTAGGCCCTCCAGTTTCCTCCTGCGTGTACATGGTACAAGGGTGGCTTTAGAAGGTGAGACTTCAAGTCCTTCTCTAGTACACCATTTGTTCACCACGTTCAGTGCGCATTGCATGTGCTCTCTGATTGTGTTGTTAAATTTTCCCTCAACGAGAATAACTAGGTCATCTGCGTATCCTAGGGAAGAGTATCGTTCGTTGTTGAGCTCCACTAGCAGTCCATCCATGACCAGGTTCCACAGCAGAGGTGAGAGAACTCCTCCCTGAGGACAACCACCGGCCACCCTGGATGCTAGTGTCTGGTCAGCAAATGTAGTGTAAACCATCCTTTGTCTTAGCATGCAGTCAATCCACTTGCAGCTAGTTTCCTCCAACCCCCGCATCCTCAGGGCAGCGGTTATGGAGTTAAAGGATGTATTGTCAAATGCACCTTCTTTATCCAAGAAAACAGCCAGTAGGATATCCTTGTTTTCCAGGGCAGTTTCAGCACTCCTTGTTAGTCGGCTAAGAGCTGTCTTCGTTAATCGTCCTGGAAGATGGGCATATTGATCTTGGGATAATGGGTTGGAAACCAGTATCCCATCTCTGATATGTCTATCAATAATTGTTTCCATTGTCTTCAGTACAAATGACATCTGACTAATGGGCCTGTACGACTTTGCACGAGAATACTCTGTTCTGAGTGACGTAAATAAATGACAATAAATTCCCATGGACGTAGCTAGGATCGATATAAGGGGGGTTTCAAAAAACAAAATATTTGTTAAAAACATATGATATGTCAACTATTTTCACATGAAACATCTAATATATACGATTTCTTGATGTCCTTCCAGGAGGGGTAAGTGCCCCCCTTGGATACGCCCATGTAAACGCCTATTATTTAAAAAAAAATATAAATACAATTGATGGGTGTAAAATACAATATCGGCAATCTCCAATTTTATATTCAAATTGTTGAAAAAAGATTAATGTCTTCATATATCCCCACATAACATAATTTTACAAGAGAAGCAATTTTGTTAGATGATTTTACATTAGAGTATACTGTACATTAGAGTAAAATTGCTTTTCCTACGAAATTATGTTAGGTGCAGATTGCATTTAGACCTCCCAATTAAAGTATGAATGAAATATTGAACATTCTGAAATATTTACACAGTGTATATTTTAATCACAATTTTAGATTGTCAATCAATGTAACGAAGGTGCTCGCAGAATGGAAAGAGTCACAGAAATGCAAAAACTCGCCTCCCAATTAGAATTCGGCAAAGGCGTTACCCCCATATCTTTGGTGACAGGGTCACGTTGGCTCATCCGATCCGGACCCTTGATTCAAATGCAGGCGCGGGGTGATGATATCAAACTGACATTCGGAAAACGCTTTAGCAAAGTCCCCTTGCATCTCTTCCTCTTCAACGACATCCTGATTGTAGCAAAAAGCCGCGGGTAAGTCAAAATTAAACACCAAATGATACAAATTATATAGCGAATATGATACGATACTATTTTTTGAGACAAAAAATTAGATCCAATTTTTTAACACCGTATAATACAGAAAATGTAATGATACTAAATTCTTGTATGAAATGTTCTAATTTCATCACATTTTACCATGAGCATGCGCACTTTGATTCACGTGAGTTTGTATACAAACATAACCTCAACAGCATAAACACAAATTTCCTTTCTGGTCGTTTGTGTTTACACCGAGTTAAATTATTTGACATTATTTGAAAGTATTCGACAATTGTTTTAATTGCCTCTTTGTGTAACAACTGGTTATTGTAACAAAATGTTTATGATGCAAAGGCCCGACATTACTGCCATCTAATACCTCCGTCAGTAAACATGTGAGCCATTTTAATTCTATGTGCTCAACTATTTCTACTCTACGATAATTTTTTTTAAAGTTTCGATTAAAATAAGATATGCATGTGTTACATCACAGAACTCAGAAGAAAATTCTCTTTTCAAAAATAACAAATTTGACCACTCGTGCCATTTAAAAAAAATCAAATTAGCCTTGTATTTTCAAAATAAAGGATGGTAGAAAATTTAAAAAAATCTGTGATGATAGAATTTAAACACTTCTAACTGTATCCCAAATTTTAACGAGCTCTGCTAAACCGTTCTGAAAATATTTAGCTGTATCCATACTTCTTAGCGACTTCTTGTATAATGTGTCACGAAGTGAAAGCTTCCACAATGACTGGATTAAATTTAATATATTTTACTTTACTCTAAATGCGCAATGAGTTTGGCGAGTACGAATATCAAAAATTAAACGAATACTCTTAAAATCGAATACAAATATCATCTATATTCCGAACATGCTTAATACAAGTATTCTAAAGGTCAATGATTTTTATAATGATTAGTGCCAGTGGCATAAACATTTTAAACTGAGTTTATCTCTGAACTGTAGTTCATAATAACATGTTCTATTCTTTATTGTATGTACTAATGTATAAATAAAATAAAACAAGGTTTTCAATTCGTTATTTTATTAATTTGTATTGTTTCAGGGATGAAAATTATATTATACAACATTACTGCTACAGGAGTTACTTAGAGATTAACAGTGAAACACTATCATGTCTGCCTTTGAAGGACACGCAAGGCAGGCACTTGATATTCCTGACGATATTGGAGAACCACGAGGAAAAAACAATCGAATTGGTTAGTAATGCTAAATTCCCAAACTTCTAATTTAGAACTTAAGTAAATAAAGAACTGCTACATTTACAGAAGTTGCACATATAACGCAAATTTTAATTTGGAGGTCTAACAACTGTGTTTAAATGTCGATTAATAATTTTTAGCTGTTATCATGCAACAGTGAAACAGATAAGGAAAGATGGCTAGAAGCGTTATCCCCGCCGAAATCAGAAAACCCCGACGAGACTTTGTACGAATGCTGGGACTGTCCGCAGGTCACTGCCATTCACACTTACACTGCCAATCAACCGGATGAATTAGCCTTGTCACGTGGGGATATCATTAATGTTACAAGGAAAATGGCTGATGGTAAGTCTTGCATTGCATATTTTAGGTTTAAGAAAAACAGAAATAATCTATGTTTGAGACTATTAGTTTCATGAATACAAGGCCGTAGCCAGGGGAGGGGATATGAAGGTTCAAACTGCTAAATTTTTGTATATAAAAGCGGTCCTGGAAGAGAATCAACAATATTTTTACCAGTAACCTCACCCCCGAAATGTTTATATCCCCTACGATTTTTTTTTCAGGCTACGGCCTTGCATGAATACATGTATATTGGTAAAACCACTTAAATATGACACAAACATACATTTCACAATCATTTTTTTAAAGCTAAAATGCAAATTCTTAGGAAATTGATTAAATCTAACACGCTCTTAAATTGCAGTCTAATCCAATATAAGTCTCGAATTGATATAAAAAAAAATAAAGTTGAGAAATGCTTAACTGACCCTATGAAATCTCACACGATGCATTTATCCTATATTCAAAGCTTATTTATCCTATACAAGTGTTTATTTTTTGTGCAATTAATTGATTATATTATATTATTAGGTTGGTATCATGGTGAAAGAATACGAGACGGCGAGACGGGCTGGTTTCCAGCGAATTACACTGTGGAAGTGGCGAACCCACACGTCCGCGCTCGCAACCTAAAACAGAGATATAGACTTCTTGCTTTCTCCGAGAGCTACCTGAAATCGAAGTAATTATTCGAGTGGGTGGGTGCCTCTCGTCAATCAAATCGAGACATTCCGCACTGGTGCTAATCATGTAAATAATCCCAAAATGTATAGACTTGTGTATTTTGTTATCCAAATAATAGTTTTTCATATTTTGTATTATATTTTATTTATGCGCGTCAATTAAAAAGATATTTTTTTGTGAAATATATATTTGATGGTTATGTTACTTGTTCTTATTGTTTTATAAAATAAGGTGTAACAATTTTTTCATGATTATTTGCAGCATTCAGGGAATTTTTCTGTTAATTATACCTACATATGCCTACACTGTAAATTTCCCGAACATTCGTTCTATTTTAAAGAATTCAAGTTGAAGTTTCTAACGAGTGTTTTCATTCCATGATTAAGCATGAAGTAAAATTTCGAGTTTAGAAAAGCCTGAAAATTTGGATTGGTCGCTTAGCGAAGCGAAGCAAAGCGACCAATCCAAATTTTCAGGCTTTTCTAAACTCGAAATTTTACTTCATGCGCCAGGCGTATAAAACACTGAAATATTGTAAAGTTCAAAATATACGTCTTTAGCATGTTGTTTCAGCGGTATATTTAGAACTATAATTAATGTTTATAGTTTTTGTGGTGGTAAATTATTTTTAAAAAAATTAAAAGAGAAACTTTTTTTTATATAAATTACCATGTGTTTTAATAAAACACATATTAGTTTACACAAAAATGTATCCCTCAATTTTTTTCAATACTTTACCGCCGCAGAAGCCAAACACATTAATTTAAATAAAAAACCTTAAAAAAGGATAAATGTCGTATATTTTGAACTTCATTTTATAAATCATTGTTTTATACGCTTGGCGCATGAAGTAAAATTTCGAGTTTAGCAAAGCCTGAAAATTTGGTTTGGTCGCTCCGCTTCGCTACGCGACCAAACCAAATTTTCAGGCTTTTCTAAATTCGAAATTTTACTTCATGCTTAATCTGGGCGTGGAAAACACTCGTTTAAAGCTTCAATTTGAACGCTATTGAAATACAACGACTATCTTAAAATTTACAGATTATATCATATATAATGATATGTATACTTAAAATAGAACTCTGTATAGGAAGTCAAGGTAAGTTGAAATTATGCATACATTAATTATAATAAATACTTATTTAATTGAATATGTCTTAAAATCCGAGATCCACGTTAACAAAATAAAATATATACATAGAAACAATAAATAAATAAATGTCACGTCATATATACAGTAAATTCAAGATAATAATTTGTCTTCAAAAAGTGTTATCTTTTTTATACAATTACTATACTAAAAAAAAAACATTTCCTTCATACTGGTTTCTCCCACCTCATTTGACATTTATTTGTTAAATAAAATGGGCATTTTCATTGCATCGGCGTCAAATAATTGTCAGCATTTATTGGTGAAACTAAGCATCAATACAGGGTAATAATAAATAGAAGGGTAGTGGAGTGGATGAGAGAGGATGGGAGCGGGGTAAGGACGTTGGAAAAGCTGGGGAGGGAGAGGGAAAAGAGAAGGGAGGGTAAGAGGGATACAGGAAGGGAGTGAGGTAATCAAATAAGAGTGACGGAATGGATTAGAGAGAATGGGGCCGGGGTAAGGATACTGGAGAAGTTGGGGGAAGAGAGGGAAAGCAGAAGGAAGAGAGGGGACAGTAATTAGGGTAGATATAATGTATGTAAGATAGTGTTATGCCAATAAAGGTCTTCTTTTTTTTACAGGGTAATTCAGAATAGGTGTAAAAAAAATCACAATCTGTGTGCATCAAATGATGCAATTTTGAAATAATTGATAACAAGCCCTAGCAAGGGGGGGGGGGTGACATGTTGGCTTAACCGTCCCCCACCCCTCCAGAAATTTTAAAAATGTTAAATTTTTGTTTGTAAACGCGGCCCTGTAAAAGCAAATATAATATTTTTACCATTAAACCCCCCTTTCAAATCTTGATAACCCCTTTTCTGGCTATGGCCTTGATTGATAAATTAATCAATAAAATATTAAATTAGTTGCTTATTTTAATTTTGCGATTATCACAGAGAATTGAAAGTTGACTGAAAGAAACAATTCTGTATGAGGAATCTCTTTCTAATGTATATGAATAATTTGTAGCGATGCATTTGTAATTTTCATATTTTAATAATTTAAATTGTGTCCCGCTAGAACAGTCAAATCATATGCTGTGCGTAGTGTCCAAATCCAAATTTCCACACTTTTCTACACTGGAAATTTTAGTTCATGCGCGTGGTGTATAAAACGCTGATTAAATGTGAAGTAATCATTTTTTTTTTAATTTGTATTATGCTATTTTAATATTCAGTTATGTTTAAATTGTTGAATTGTACCAATATTAGCAAAATGTATCCTCTGAACAAGATGTGAAATTGTGTACACCTATTCTAAATAACACTGTATATTTAACCGAGAAAAAGTTCTTTATAGTACATTTTAAATTTAGTAAATGAAGGGTTAAGGGTAAAACCAAATGAGTCCCAATTTTAAAATTTACAAGAGAACAAAATGAGAACTCTGTATGTTTCATAGGTTATTTATTTCTTTCGTCGTGAATAACCGGTGACCCATTTTTTGTTTCCCGTTAGGTTTGCCTATGCTAAAATACTTGGTCTAAGCCAGGGTTGTTATAAAGTTAAACACTTTAACTTTGTTTGTATAACACAATATATTGTGGTATACAAACAAAGTTAAAGTGTTTTATTTTATTGAACTAACATGTATAACGAAGTAGAAGCCTCCACCGTTCATAATTTAAAACACTTTGTTTTAAAACAGTGTTTTAAACATGTTTAAAAACAGCCGTCGTGTTTTAAACGGTTTTGTTTTAAATCTTAAATTTGTTTAAAACATATTTCATACGTTAAATTTGTCATATCATTTAACAAATTTAAGATAATAAAATAAACGTTTTAAGTTTATTTTATTATCTTAAATTTATTAAATGATATTTTTTACTACTTCATTAGGATTGAATTTTTGAAGATATTTCACATACATTATTAAACATAACATTTTATTACAATAAAATATCACACCTGATGTGATTTTTAAATACAGGGAATCACGTATACATATGCATACACTGTAAATATTACGACATATGTTGTTTTTTAAAAGATTTCAATTTAAATATTTTAACGAGGGTTTTCCACTCCCAGAGTAAGCATGAAGTAAAATTTCGAGTTTAGAAAAGCCTGAAAATTTGGATTGGCCGCGTAGCGAAGCGGAGCGGCCAATCCAAATTAGGCTTTTCTAAACTCGAAATTTTACTTCATGCGCCACATGTATAAAACACTGAAATATCGTTAAGTTTAAAATATACCGCTTTAGCAATCTAATATGTAGATATGAATAAAATGTAAGTCAAATTTTCTGCTGAACGAATTGTTTAAAACAGTAATTATAGGCAACCCAATAACTATACCGTATATTAGGTTGCCTGTAATCGTAGTTTTATGTGCGTGTTTTTTAACTTCATTGTAAATAGTGTTTTTAAGCGTGACGCATGAAGTAAAATTTCGAGTTTAGAAAAGCCTAATTTGGATTGGCCGCTCCGCTTCGCTACGCGGCCAATCCAAATTTTTAGGCTTTTCTAAACTCGAAATTTTACTTCATGCTTAGTCTGGGAGTGGAAAACACTCATTAAAAGCCTCAAATTAACTGCTTTGAAACAATGAATTCCCGCAAATTAAAAAAACGCTGTAATTATCAGGATATGTATACTCAAAAGAAAAATGCCCTCTATGTTCTGTTTTAAACACGTTTTAAACGTGTTTTAAACATGTTTTAAACACGTTTTTAATTGTTAATATTTCAAATGCTGTTTCAATAAAAAACAAGTTTTGTAAAATAACTGTTTGTTTTAATTGAAATGAAAAAAAAACGGTTTTTTTAACAACCTTGGTCTAAGCTACACAATGGCATTAATAACGATTTTCGATACTTTTTAGACACATTTGGCTTTTCCTCTTACCCCAAATGTTTTGATAGAAATTATGTTGTTCTTTACTTGATACAATCAAAATTTGGGTAAAGTACTACACTTGTTATGTCCCATATTTTTATTTTCAGTTGCCTGACACGTGTTTCGATCCGTTACGACCATTTTCAAAGTTAAAACTAATTTGAATTTTACAAATGTTCCTATATATGGACAAACAAACAGGCTAATTAGAGGACATTCCAGCGCTAATGATTTTGTTGTCGGTGTTGCTGACCTCATGCTGATTGTTCAGTAGATAATTCCCCCTGCTGATGGCTCGTTAGATCTCTAATCCCTCTAATAGGTTCAGCTGCCGACCTTTTCGACAAATGTGGATTGGTTCGATCTCCCCATGTGGTGTCTTGTGGCTGTACAATGGTCCGCTAATCCTGTGTTTGTTGTCCTGTTAATTATTGATTTTCTGTGCTCCCGCTGCCTTGTTTCAAAATTTCTCCCAGTTTGTCCTATATATATGCCCTCGCAATTTAAGCAATTGATTTTGTACACTCCTGATCTTTTTATTTTTCTTTTGTTTCAATTTTATTATTAATAATTTTGTGACCTAAGTTTGTTCTATTAACTACTATTGCCGTTACATTATGTGATCTCAACTGTTTCCTAATTTTTGTGCTAGTATTATTAACAAATGGTATTGCTGCAAATATGTTTTCTTTTGTATCTTTTCGGCCGTCTGGACTGTATAGGAGCTGTTTCTTTATTATCCTCTTCTTCCTTTTAAGCATCTTACCATCAAACCATCAACCATCAAATAAATAAAACAAAACTGCAGCGATCACAACCTCATAATATGCAAAGCAGATAAGGGAAACACTATTACAATACTTAACAAAGCAGAATACGTAGAAACATTCATAGCCGAGAACAGCTTATAAGTAGTCAATAAAGACCCAACTCCGAGATTCCAAAAAACAAATTACAAAAACAATCAAACAGACAACAAATATACCAGAACAGGATAAATGTAAACTAAAGGAAATCAACCCGAGAGCTCCCACTCTATACGGAATGCCCAAAATTTATATGGAGAATATACCCATCCGACCAGTGGTATCATATTGCCAAGCTCCAACGTATAAAGTGTGTTCATATCTAAACAACAAATTACCACAATTGAGACCATGCAGATCAGAGTATTCGCTAAAAAACTCACTGGAATTCGCCAACTCAACAAAACACCTAACGTTGAACAGAAAAGTAACACTGGTATCATTTGACGTCAAAAGTCAATACCAGTCCCTGAATTGAAAATATCATCGAAACATCACTACAGCAACATTGTCCTCAAGAAACCGAGATATACAATACCATCAATATTTGCCTAGAACAAAATTATTTCCGCTTTAACGATAAATTTTATATTCAAAAAGATGGTCTGACAATGGGTTCCCCGACTTCGCCACTATTTGTGGAAATTTTTATGAAGTCGTTCAAAGAAAAATTAATGAACATCAACAATCCATTGAGGAATAATATCATCCACTGGTGTCGATACGTGGATGACGTGTTTTGTATATGGGGAGGATCAGATCGACAACTAGATACATTCCCACAATTAATCAATAACATCAACAAACATATACAGTTCACGATAGAAAAAGAACAGAATGGAAAAATTAACTTCCTAGATCTGACGGTGAACATCAACAACAACAAACTCCAATACGCAATTTATAGAAAACCAACCACAATAGACACCATTGTACCCAACGACTCATTCCAGTCGGAACAAATCAAGCGAGCAGCATTAAACACGTATATACACCGGCTCTTATCAATTCCAATGGCCGAGGATGATTACAAAGAACTGGACACCATAATACAAATTGCCAACAACAAAGGATATAATCAGGCTACAGTTTTTAAGATGCTAAAAATGAAGAAGAGGATAATAAAGAAACAGCTCCTATACAGTCCAGACGGTCGAAAAGATACAAAAGAAAACATATTTGCAGCAATACCATTTGTTAATAATACTAGCACAAAAATTAGGAAACAGTTGAGATCACATAATGTAACGGCAATAGTTGTTAATAGGTCACAAAATTATTAATGAACCTATTAGAGGGATTAGAGATCAAACGAGCCATCAGCAGGGGGGATTATCTACTGAACAATCAGCATGAGGTCAACAACACCGACAACAACAACATTAGCGCTGGAATGTCCACTAATTAGCCTGTTTGTTTGTACATATATAGGAACATTTGTCAAATTCAAATTAGTTTTAACTTTGAAAATGATCGTAACGGATCAAAACACGTGTCAGGCAACTGAAAATAAAAATATGGGACATAACAAGTGTAGCACTTTACCCAATTTGAAAATTTGGTTCCATCAAGAAAGTAGCAGAACAAGTATCGAATACAATCACAATTATTTTTCAACATCATCTTTATGCGGTGGAAACACATAACTATGCTCCAGTTTATTAAAATCAACATAAATCTCCTTCTTATCATCCAAAATCCTCACTATCTCGCCAAAACTCGGCCTCTTCTCGGGATCACTCTTCCAACAATCCAGCATCAAATTGTATAATTGATCAGTGCAAATTTCAGGCCGTTCCAAACGATGGCCCATTAAAAGCATGTGTAAAACCATGTTGTTGGGTATATCTGGGTATGGTGTTCCGCCCAAAGTGCCAATTTCCCATAAAACCACCCCGTAAGACCAAACGTCGGACTTGGTGTTGGTCAAGTGGTCTTGGATCGCTTCAATAGCCATCCAGCGTAAGGGAAGAAGTTTCATTTTCGTGTTGACATAAGGGCCTTTCCTCGACATTCCAAAATCGGAGATTTTTAGGTTTCTTTTGGAGTCGATTAAAATGTTACGTGCTGCTAAATCACTAAGCAAAAATAACAAATCACTCAAATTTCGTAAAATATAAATCCAATGAAATTTTAATACAAATATCAATAAATAAATAAACCACAAGAGAAGTAATCTTAATGAAAATCAAATTGATGGAATTTAGATAAAATCAATTTTTATGGAATTCGGCAGTAATGGTTCCTATTTTATGGATATTTTTATCAAAAAAAAGTTATAATTCGTTTACACAATACTTGAAAGGTTTTTTTATTCTTGACTCAAGCAGCATTTGTCTGTATTTTTCGACAATTTGTCCACTTGAAATCAGTATTTAATATTATTTTATTTCATGCTCAATCAAGAGGTAGTTGTTAAAAGTTAAAATTTTCCAATTAAAAAAAACGACGATATTGTGATTTACCAGTAAATTACCAGTAAATTTACAATCTCTAGTTATATTCTTGAAATTCTGTATATTTAATGCAATATTTCGATCAACTACTAAGTCCAAAATGTGAAATTTGACAGGAGACACAAAATACTAACGAGTCTATATTCTATCGGCATCCTACTAGGTTCTGACTTCAGAAACATACGTCGTAATTAAATTCAGCACTGTGACACTACCCAATAACATACAGAGCGTTTTATCTAGCACCGAACATTTTCATAACGAGAGTTTTTTTTTTTAAGTATCCATATGAATACGTTGCACATTTTTCGATGCTCGGCTTATTAGAAGAATTTAATTTGAAGCTTTAAGCGAGTGTTTTCCACTCCCAGGCTAAGCATGAAGTAAAATTTCGAGTTTAGAAAAGCCTGAAAATTTGGTTTTGGAGCGGCCAAACCAAATTTTCAGGCTTTTCTAAACTCGGAATTTTACTTCATGCGCCACCGGTACAAAGCACTGACGACATATTACGAAGTTTAAAGCACACCGCTAAACTTTACATTGAATCAGTGTTTTGTACCGGTGGCGCATGAAGTAAAATTTCGAGTTCAGAAAAGCTTGAAAATTTGGTTTGGCCGCTCCGCGCTTCGCGCTACGCGACCAAACCAAATTTTCAGGCTTTTCTAAACTCGAAATTTTACTTCATGCTTAGCCTGGGAGTGGAAAACGCTCGCTTAAGGGGGGAAATACAAGTAAACATTTTTTTAATCGATTTTTTTGTTGTTGCATAAATCAATCGTATATATATTCAAGATTTATGCTGCAAAATATGTAAGCGATCGGACAAGTAGTTACCAAGATATTGGCATTTATCTACCTGAGGTCAGAAAGCCGATTTCGCCTACTTGCGGAGCGTGCGTCTCTGCGAACGTAATACACAATGCGGCCTTTACAATAGCCCAAATGTGTTTGGATTTGTTTCTAATAGATGACGGGACCTTCACCAAAGACTTTCTCAATGAGATTCCAGTGTTTACCAGTTCAGGTTGTGGCAAGCACGCGGCGGTAGTTACATCGCACCAGTTGTCGATTCGCGCCGTTTTTTCTGTCGCAGTGACTTTTTCTCGTCGATATGTACCCCAAAGGACGGAAAAGGGACAGTCGACGTACAAGCAAACCCAACAAGAGGCGATTTTCCGGGAGCCAGTATACGGATGAGGTGAAAAAACCGCGAGAAAACAGCGCGACGGGAAGGAAATTCAGCACTGCAGACAAGGAAGGGGTTGATGTTGATCCGGTGCACGGCTACCGAATTATCCAGTTTTTGAGTGTTTTTGGCGCCCTGACTGAATTGTTGGTGTGTCGCGTGTGTAAGAAAGACTTTAAATTCACCGAAACTGGACAACCTCGTTGTCCAGTTTCGGTGAATTTAAAGTCTTTCTTACACACGCGACACACCAACAATTCAGTCAGGGCGCCAAAAACACTCACTCGCTCGGCTTCATATTAGTTGTTTCGTGCTCCTGTGGCAGAAGACAAATAGATTCCGACAAATAGACAAATAGATTTGTCAACAATTCATTTGAAATTAATCGGCGAATCATTTTTGTGGTGAGACTGTTAGGTGTATCAAGACAAGGGCTGAATATTTTTCTCGGCATGATGGACATTTGTCAAGGGCTGGCGCAATCGACGTATGATACTTGTGTGAAGAGGATTTATGCAGTGTCCTAGGAAGTCTTCCACTATTATACTAAAAAGGCGGTTCGCGAGGAGCAAGCGGAGAATGTTTCGGCGGGGCAGTGTGCTGATGAACTAACAGTCTCGGGGGATGGTTCCTGGAAGAAACGTGGCTACAGTTCTTTGTACGGGGTGGCAACGCTTATTGGAATTCGGACCGGAAAAGTGGTGGATCTGGACGTCGAAGGGAGTTACTGTCAAGGCTGTACATTCTGGAAGGAGAAAGTCAACACACCAGAATACAAGCAATGGTACGAAACCCACGCAGATGAGTGCTCCAATACTCATGCTGGCTCGGCAGGAAAAATGGAGGTCGCTTCGATGGTAGCTATGTTCCAGCGGTCAGTCGAGGAGTTCAACGTCAAATACTCGTGTTACGTGGGCGACGGGGACACGAAGACTTTTGCAGCCATTGCAGACGCGAAACCGTACGGCGACGAGTGCAAAATTTCGAAAAGTGAATGCGTCGGGCACGTTGAAAAGCGAATGGGTTCGCGGCTCTGAAATCTGCGAAAGACGGAGAAACTTGGCGGTAGGGGAAAACTCACCGAAGCTCTCATAAAAAAAAACTCACTAACTCAGAAAGCTGTAATGGCAACGTACCATCACATGTGTTCGACTGACAAAAAACCCATGCACAATAACTGTCCTGCTGGGGCTGACAGTTGGTGTAAGTGGCGTGTCGCGGAGGCTACCAACAGGCTCAACAGCTTTCAACATCCACCGCCGCTGCGTCCAGATGTCCAGAAGAAGATCCTCCCCACCTACACCGATTTGTCACGGCGTGCTCTTTTGGAGAGATGTTTGGGCGGGCACACCCAAAATGCAAATGAGAGCTTCAACTCAATGGTGTGGCGGCTGGCGCCGAAGGATCTCAACTGCGGGCTCAAAGTGGTTCAGATAGCAGCCTTCATTGCAGCAGTTACATTCAACGAGGGCTACGCGGGTATTCTAAAGATAATGAACGATCTGCAGTGCATTATCGGCCAGAATGCGCACATCTTCAGTACCACCTACGACGAGAGCCGCTACACTTGCCAGGAGCGCCGATCGCTAAGCTGCACCAAAGAGGCCAGAACTTCCAGAAAATTGGCCCAAGCTGAGCTCCAGGACTTCTACGAGAACCAGGAAGGAGTGATGTATGGCCCCGGCATCGCCGATTAACCGTAAGTTTCCAAAAACATGCTTTTATGTAACCCAAAACTTTAAACGCGTTTTTCTCGAAACGGTATTTTTCAAACTGGCGGGAAAGATAACTCGAAAAGTTTTCATACAAATGACTTATAATTATGCGCGTTTTAAAGGAAATTGAATTTTATTCTATATGAACCACTGATCTTATGAAAAAATTAACAATAAATAATTTTTAGGGCTGCCTAAAGTGGAAAAAAGTGAAAAATCCACCTTTTTTTCAGGTCAAGTTTTTTTTATGTAAAAACGCGTTTTCTTTTAGTTTTAATGGTTCATATAGAACAAAATATATCACACAAGATTGGTCAGTAGCTAAAAGTATATTATTTGCATTTTTCAGGTCCCCAGAACGCCCGCCAATCAGCTATGCCCGCCGCACACGACCTCCTTTACGCGTGGCTCCAAGGTCACACAGAGGTCGCAGACTTACCAAAAAAATTACAAATGTAGAGGAAGGTGTGAGTAACAATAAAAAAAACCGATACATGTATGTTGTTTCGTTTGCCCAAAAAAAAATCCCGAAAATGGTCGAGTTTTCGACGTGTTACTTGTATGTCCCCCCTTAATGCTTCAAATTGAATTCTTTTAATAAACCGAGCATCAGAAAATCTGCAACGTATGCATATGAATACTTCAAAGAAAAATTCTCGTTATGAAAATGTTCGGTGTTACATAAAACTCTCTGTATAATTAAATGTATTTGACGTTTTCAAGATTCACCGTTTCGTATGGCATTATCTAAGATATGTAATTTGTTTTTCAAAGCAATCGAGATGTCGACAGTTTATAGACACTCGCTAATTAATTATTACATGAGTTGCATAATTCTTCTGATTTATTTATGATACATACATACATACACGATAGAGGTTGTAGGCTATCAAGGTAGTATAAAATGCTTTTAGAATGTGGTCAGCAGGCACATTTGTCTAATGCAGAACCGGCCAACTCACCTTAATTTTTTTGCAGAATCAAGTTCTCTACAATATATTTATGGAAATACCAGTCTTCTAAGTTTATTTTTCTTGTAAAATATAATAAAATGACATAACCAGTCTTTTTATAACTTATACTATAGTAAACGCTGTAAATTTGGAAGAATTCGTTGTTTGTGGAAAATTTCAATTGAAAGTATTGAACGAATGTTTTCACTCCTTGATAAAGCATGAAGTAAAATTTCGAGTTCAGAAATGTCTGAAAATTTGGTTTGGTTGCGAAGCGGAGCGGCCAATCCAAATTTACTAAACTTGAAATTTTACTTGAGGTGCCAGGCGTATAAAACACTGAAATACTCTTAAGTTCCAAATATGTTCAGCATACTGATTTTAAAGTATGTTTTGAACTTGACTTGAAATCATTGTTTTATACGCGTGGTGGATGAAGTAATATTTCGAGTTTAGAAATGCCTGAAAATTCTGTTTGGTCGCGTAGCGCGTAGCGCGTAGCGCTACGCGACAAAACCAAATATTCAGGCTTTTCTTTTTTTTTTAAATTATACATTTGTCTAGTTCAATGAATAAATATAAAACGAAATTAGTTTCCGCGGGCCGCACAGAATAGATCCGAGGAACACATGCGGCACGCGGGCCGTGATTGGCCGGCTCTAGTCTAATGACATCAAAGTTATTTTTAAAAATCGGGACTTATGAGGTTTCAAAAGTAGAGTTGCGAGAGAAAAAAACTAGTACAGCAGGAAGTTCAAGCCACTTCAAAAATATCGTATTTTTTTCCTTGTAAAACAAACTTGTCATTTACAGGTTAACAACAATTTTTTTTTTGGCCAACAGGACGATGCTTTTGTTGACATGCACTTCATTAGTAATTTCTCTAATGCTAATACGAGGGTTGCCTTTTATATTTCGGGATTAGAGAACAAACATAAATATTAATCATTGAAAATCGCTTTATTGTTTTTCAACATATTCCCCATTAAGATCTATACACTTTTGCATACGTTTGAACCAATTGTCGAAGCACTTTTGCCACTCTGATTGAGGTATCTCCAAAACATGCATTCTGAACGCATCAACCGCTTCTTCAGGTGTCGAAAAACGTTGACCTCTCATTTTATTTTTTACAGATGGGAATAAAAAGAAGTCATTCGGTGCCAAGTCAGGACTATATGGCGGATGACTCATCAAATCGATGTTTTGCGTGCTCAAAAATGCAGTTGTTTGAGCCGATGTGTGAGAGCTCGCATTGTCGTGGTGAAGAGTGATCCGTTTTCGGCGGTTGGTTTTCCTGATTTCTTGGATGACAACTGGCAAACAAATGGTTGTGTACCACTCAGAGTTGACTGTTCTGCGTTGTTCTAGTGGTACGGTTGCAACATGTTCAGTTTTTCTGAAAAAACAGGCGACCATTTGCTTGGAAGTGCTTCGAGCGCGAACAACTTTTGTTGGATTTGGCTCATCTTGAAACACCCATACGGTCGACTGCTGTTTACTTTCGGGCTCATACGCGTAAATCCATGATTCATCACCTGTCACGATGTCATAGACGTGTTTCGAAGCACCGCAATCGTATTTTTTGAGCATTTCTTTGCACCAATCGACACGAACCTTTTTTTGAGCGATTGACAAGTTGTGTGGGATCCAACGCGAACACATTTTTTTGACAGTCAAATGTTCATGCAATATTGAATGTATGCTGGTCCCACTAATGCCTAAGGTTGTCTCAATTTCAGGATAGGTCACATGACGATCTTGCAATATGTGTTTGCGCACAGCATCAATGGTTTCCGGAACAACAACTGATTTTGGACGACCTCCACGAAATTCGTCTTGGAGTGAACTACGACCTCGGTTGAATTCACCATACCATCGATAAACACTGGTCCTTGATGGAGCTTCATCGCCAAAAATTGAATTAAGTTCATCCATGCACTGTTGTTGAGTTAATCCACGTCGAAAGTTGTAAAAAACAATCGCACGAAAATGTTCACGATTTAATTCCATTCTTTGGCCGAGATAAATCTTTTAAGTTAGTGTAAACGACACAAATAACGCTCATATGTCAAAACGTTCTGAGTACGTATAACCTCAAAAATGTCAAACTTTACGATAGAGCTCTCAGTTGCCAGATTGCAACACTAGGGTTGCCCAATCCCGAAATATAAAAGGCAACCCTCGTACCGTCTCTAAACCGGTCGTTATTATCGCTTTTTGCGTTTCAGTCAGTTGAGGCATGTCGACGATAATTAAATTCCGTTTGACATTTCCGCAGATTTGTCAACTTGATTGACAATTTGAAAAATCAAAGTTCAGTTCACATAGCCAAATATTTTCCTGTACTAGTTTTTTTTTCTTTCACAACTGTACATAGTTAATCGGTTTGTATTTTTTTTTTGTTGATTACATTTTTATATGCAAATACTAACCGATGTGTGATTTGAATAGATTCAAGATGAGACATCCCCTTGGCTATTTGCAATGCGAAACTTCGCAATTCTTTGTTGTCCAAATGTTTCTCCAATTTGGGTTCTTGCAGTAAGCTTTCTTCATCAGTGAGGTTCGTCACTTGCGCTGAAAAAAAATCATCGACTAATTTAATACTGAATTTCAAATTTTATGTTAGTTTTAAATTCAAGTTGGCACTAAACAAATTATTTGACTGTATCGGTCTTATTACTAATGCTAGCATTTTTTTTAAATTGATATATTTGAATATTCATTGAAAAACATATTCAAATATTCGAATTATTTAAATATTTCAATTATTCAAATAATGAAATATTTGAATATTGGAATATTTCGAATATTTAAATATTTTAATAATTAAATAATTCGAATAAGTTTTTGAATGAATATAAGAATATATCAATTTTTGATTCCCAGCATAAATTGAAACATGTACAGTCGGCGCAACCCAGATCTTAACGCTAAAATTTAATGGTGTAATTTACGCTTTGCGTTATAGTCGTTAGTAGCAATTAAATTTGACAGCTATCAAAAGTTATTGTCAAATATAATTTTGTCCAAGCCAAGAAGATTAAAAAGTGTTGTGGCAGCCAATGACTATGCAATAAAATATTAATAACACTATTCCAATTTTGCTATAGTCTTTGATTTTCTCTTGTAATAGATGGTTAAATGGTTTTTGTAGTATTATACAGGGTTGCAAACCGGTCCACGAACCAGTACTTTTTTCCGAACCGGTCCGGACCGAAATTTAACACGATGAGAATCCGTACCGGTTCCCGGACCGGACCGTTTTATAAATACTCGGACCGGTACAAATTTTGTACCGATCCGTTTCTACATTGCTCGAACCGGTTTTGTACCGGTACAATCGCTGCGAACCGGTCCGAGCAATTCCAATGCCAATATTTAATTTGTGAGAAAATTAAATAATAAAATTAACGCAAGAGATTTAGACGGGGTTAATAAATTCATAAATTTAAAATTATCGAAAGAAATAGTACAGATAATATATTTTTAAAAATATAAACATTTTTAATTTTTAAATATTTATTTAATTACTTCATAAATTTCAATTTCAATTTCAGTACTTTCAAAAATTAACATTTCAACTTCCACTTCTCTCGTACATAGACCCGCTGGCCACCCCGAGCCCGGAATTGTGCATTTTATAATTTAGTATTTGTGAAAATGTGTGAACGGAATCTCGACAAATTTTCTGGGCTTTTCTAAACTCGAAATTTTACTTCATGCGCCACGCGTGTAAAACACTAAAATATTGTGAAATGTATGTATATTCGAACTTCGCTTAAAGCCTGTGTTTTATACGCGTGGCGCATGAAGTAAAATTTCGAGTTTAGAAAAGCCCCGTGAAAATTTGTCTCGGGTCGCTAGCGCGACCCTCGACAAATTTTCTACGCGGGGCTTTTCTAAACTCGAAATTTTACTTCATGCTTAGTCTGGGAGTGGACGACACTCGTTCTTAGAAGTTTCAAAATTGAAGGATCACTCTAGATTACTAAGTTTATTGCCATTTTACAAAGGCTACAGCTCGAAGGACCAATTGAGGTCTTCGGAAACCGAAGGACTGCAGGGAATTGAAGTTTTTGTTACAAAAAACCAACGAATATCTGAAGGTTTACAGCATGGATAGGAAAAAGAAGATCCGGTTTTGAAAAAATATCGAAGTTAGGTTGGTTTTCAGTACATTTTTAACTTCGCTTTAAATCAGTGTTTTGTACGCGTGGCGCATGAAGTAAAATTTCGAGTTTAGAAAAGCCCAGAAAATTTGTCTCGGGTCGCTGCGCGACCCTCGACAAATTTTCACGGGGCTTTTCTAAACTCGAAATTTTACTTCATGCTTAGTCTGGGAGTGGACAACACTCGTTTAAAGCTTCAAATTGAACTATTTTTAAAAACAACGAATGTCAGAAAATTCACAGCCTATGCATGTTTACCTAAAGTTTACCATGAAGTAACCACATTTAAATTCAGCGCGCATTTGTGACGTAAGCGATCTCTTACCCCACTCTTAAATCTGCGATTGTGTCGATCCTTCTTACTTCTTGCCTCTTGTTATCTCAAGAGGCAAAACACAAAACTTTTTTTTTGGTGCGCTTGTTTTATTTATTATAAAAACACAGATTTGTATAATTTGATTCTAATTTTTATTATTTTGTTTGTAGTCGGAATTTTAAGCTAGTTTCTTTGTATTATTTGATTATTTCATTGCATTTAACATATTATTTTATAAAATCTTTTTTTAATGTAATAATTGCAAATTTTGTTTGTTGTCCCTGTTTAATATTCGATTAATTAACTTTAATTCATTGCTTACAAAATTCTTAATTTAAAATATTTTTCGATAAAAGTATAAAACATTTACTAAGATATAACCTTAAGCTTACTAAAATCACATTGTTCATTTGATTAATATTCAACACATTTTCTTAATTTTGAAAAATTCTAAGAGTGTAGCGGTACTTTGTAAAGATTTTATTTAACCAAAAAATATGTACAATAATATATATATATATATATATATATATATATATATATATATATATATATATATATATAACGATGATGATGTCAGGTGCGTGGGTTATTACCGAAGGAAGTCATTAGCAGAGGCTGTCCACGACGGGGAGCGGCTTCCTCGAATGCGAGCGTCGGGTGGCTGTCCTCAGCGGGGAGCGGCTTCCGTGAAGTCGGCTGAGCTTCTTAACGATGTATCTCAAGAAAACGTCCACACAAGGTATCGGCTTTTTCGGAGTTTGAGTTTCGCGAAAACTGGCCGCACACGGGATCGGTCTTCTCGGAAACGGTTTTGCAATGATGTCAGCTAAAAACAGCTTCTGACCACACAAGGGTTCGGAACGACTGTTTGAGCTTAAGAGCTTGTGGAACTCTGCTGGTATGCCGAGGTGCAGCTGTTTATATAGGCGGCACAGCGGGTGGTCCTCCCTTCTTTGGTGGTTGTTTGTACCAGCGTGGGGATGCGGTGGTGCGAGCGACGGTGGCGCAAGCGGAGAGGGTAGTACGGAGCGCTTTGGTACTAACGTGGGCGCTTCGTACGTACCCGTTACAATCTCCCCCTCAGGACCCTTATGACGTCTCGGCCGAGGGTCCTGGATTCTTCCTTGGTCTTCCTCTTTTCCTGATTGGATATGTGGGTAGTCCTCCTTCGTCTTCTGCACATTTCGTTAGTGCTGAAACGTGGTAGGTGGCCAGTGGAACTGCCAGATTCTCTCTTGAAGCTATCTCATACGAGCAGGGTCCTTTTGCAGCCAAAATCAGGTATGGTCCATCTCTTTTTGGTGCAAACTTTGCTGTGGTTTTCTTCGTTGCCTTGCTGAGGGTATGTGATGTTACCCAAACTAGGTCTCCTGGTGCGTAGATTTCTGCTTCTGTCCGTTTCTTGTCGGCCTGCATTTAACTTTCGTCTTGGGTTTTTTCATGTTTTTCTTTCGCTGCTTGCTGTTCCTCTCTGAGCTCGGTCGTCTTGGCTGGCAGGTCAATACTGATGAGGGCGATTGGTAACTCGTCCTCGGGCGGTCGTGACAAGAAGTCGGCTATCAGATTTGCTTTCCCAGGTGTGTACTCGACCTTGAGGTGGAAAGGTTGTAGCTTGAGAGCCCATCTTGCGAGTCGTCCGCTGGGTGACCTTAGCGACCTCAGCCATTTTAAGGAACGGTGATCGGTCAGTACTGTTGTGGGGCTATCCTCGATGTATCCCCGGAAACGTTGAACTGCCTAAACTACGGCAAGTGCTTCCCTCTCGGTGGTGCTGTAATTGATCTCGGCTTGGGTGAGGAGGCGGCTTGCGTATTCCACTGGTCTCTCTTCTTTTCCCTCCCCCTGCATCAAAGCTGCTCCTATCGCATATGAGCTGGCATCCGTTCTCAATATGTAGGGCTGGTCTGGCTTCGCTTGTTGCAGGATTGGTGATGAGATGAGTGCTTGTTTCAGTGTGGAATAGGCCTCTTCTTGTAGCTTTCCCCATTCCCAAGGTGTGGTGTTTTTCGTCAGATTGCTTAGCGGCTTGGCAATGCTGGCGAAGTCCTTGACAAATTTTCTGAACCAGCTGCAGGCTTGCAGGACGCTCTGCAGTTGTTTGATGTTCTTAGGGGCCGGTCGCTTTGCGATAGCGGCCATCTTCTCCGGATTGGGTCTTATTCCCTCCTTGCTGATCACTTGTCCTAGGTAGAGTTGTTCCGTCTTCTGTGGAGATGATCGGTACGGCGGCTGAGGGTATTGATTATATGTTCTGCAGCTTCTGTGGGAGGTCCGCTCTCCTCGAATACGTCCCAGAACTCCTCCAGGAGATCATTGGTTTTTTTTTCTTCTTGGGTCAAATCTGCAGCTTCGACCTCTGGATCTATTTGGATGTCTTCTATGTCTAGTGAAGCCATCTGGAGATCCCATTCAGCCTCAACCTGGACCATCGCGTCATGGAACATGAAGTCGAAGGAATCGATATCCGATCGGTGCATCGGGTATGACTCCGTCCTTCTGGGGGTCCTCGGTAGTGGAGAAACGGCTGGTTCGTTAAGGGTCATCTCCGTAACATAGTTGTGGATCATCTTGATGTCCATGTTTTCGCTTCGTTTTCATTTGGCGGGATTCTCTTCCTTTTGCGTAAACAGGTATCTTTCTGGTTCATCCTCAAACGACCAGTATCGTTTGGAAAAATTTATGGAGATCCCGGCGTCCTTCAGGAAGTCAATACCCAACAGTGTCTTGGCCTTTGGGGTCTTGATGATGTAGGCCAGAGTGGTTGGAATTCCTTTTCCTTTGAGGATGACCTCTACTCTAGCGTAGACTGCTGCCCTTATGCTACTGGATCCGTCTGCCAGGGTGAGGTTTACGGGTTTCTTTTGGAATTCCACTCCTTGCCTTCTGAGCTCCTGGTATAGTTGTTCGCTCGCCAAGCTAGTGCGAGAGCCGGTATCTACGTATGCTGTTCCAGGGGTTCCTCCAATCTCGATATTCAGGGCTGGACGATCCCTGACCTGTAGCCCTAGGTCTGCGGCACAAAATCCTTGCGTAGAGCATTTAGGACAATTACGTTTAATGTACCCTGGGGTCTGGCAACCATAACAACGTAGTTCCTTTTTCTCCTGGACTGTCGTTGTTTTTCCCTTTTTCTTGCGGCATTCCTCCAGCGAGTGTCCGAAGATTTTGCAGAACGTACATTTTACCCTTTCCTTTGCTTCTGGGCGATCGGATTTTCTCTCCTTTAAATGAGCCTCGATTAGGCTGGCTTGGCTCAACAATTCTCTAAAATTGTTGACGGATGTCCTGGATACTCGGTCCCTGATCTTAACATTTTTGTGTCAGCTGGGCCAACAGTGACCTCTTCTTCGTTAGGAAGTCGCTCGTATCCTCGTCGAGCTGTTGTGCCGTGGGGAAGATTTCCATGTAGATCTTATATGCCGGTGGGGCTGGAGCATATTTATCCCGGATCGCTTGTATCGTATTTATTCTATCTTTACTCTTCGGCCCGCTCGTTGGGCGTCAGTTTGTAGCGGTACTTTGTGAAGATTTTATTTAACGAAAAAATATGTACAATAATATATATATATATATATATATATATATATATATATATATATATATATATATATATAACGATGATGATGTCAGGTGCGTCGGTTATAAACGAAGGTAGTCATTAGCAGAGGCTGTCCACGACGGGGAGCGGCTTCCTCGAATGCGAGCGTCGGGTGGCTGTCCTCGGCGGGGAGCGGCTTCCGTGAACTCGGCTGAGCTTCTTAACGATGTAACGAGAAAACGTCCACACAAGGAATCGGATTATCGGCTTTTTCGGAGTTTGAGTTTCGCGAAAACAGTCCGCACACGGGATCGGTCTTCTCGGAAACGCTTTTGCAATGACGTTAGCTAAAAACAGCTTCTGACCACACAAGGGTTCGGAACGACTGTTTGAGCTTAAGAGCTTGTGGAACTCTGCTGGTATGCCGAGGTGCAGCTGTTTATATAGGCGGCACAGCGGGTGGTCCTCCCTTCTTTGGTGGTTGTTTGTACCAGCGTGGGGATGCGGTGGTGCGAGCGACATGGCGCAAGCGGAGAGGGTAGTACGGAGCGCTTTGGTAATAACGTGGGCGCTTCGTACGTACCCGTTACAAGAGTACATTTAAACAGAAACATTTAAACAGAATTTTTGGAATTGTTTGGAATTTATTTAATTTAATTAATTTCAAAGACGAGGACATAAAATGTATTCAATAAATTTACAATACATGACGAGAACAACGTGCAAACCCCTCCCATTCTTCATGAAAAAATAATATTTAATGTTTAAACCATTTAATGTTTTTATTTTTAATAAATTTTCTCAATTTTGTGATTTCTTAATTTTGAAGTTTTAAGTTTTTTTTAAATTAATTGTTCATTTTTTAAATTTTTAAATGTATTGAAAATAATAAAAATTGTATAAATCTTTATAATTATGATATTTATATAAATATTGAATCGAATAAAATATTTCTATTGTAATTAATTAAAATAATTAAATATATGCAGCCCCGGACCGGTTTTCGAACCGAAACCGAACCGTTTAAAGCGGTCCGTATATTAAATGTTGCAATGCGGTTCGGTACGGCTGGACCGTTTTTATTTCGAACCGCTCCACGCGAAACGGGACAAAAACGGTCCGGTTTTCCGTACCGTTTTCTGTACCAAACCGTTCTGAACCGGTCCGCGTAACGAAATGTCGGTACGGTTTGCATCCCTGGTTTTATATTCTTTAAATTGTTTAGTTGCACATTTAATGTAGATAAAACCGATTCGACAAAACGGCAATAATAAAAGTAATATATTTCTGCTCTCAATATTCTCCCTTCTCTTTGTAATACCACTGGCCAAAGCCAGAATTACAGGAATGAATTTCAGTAACAAATACCATGACAACCAATGAGCGTTCACATTTGGGTTGCATAGACTGTACCTATCCTTATTTTAGTTTAATCTTGTAATGGGCTAAGAATAACCTAACATGTTTTTGAACTTCATATTAAATCAGTGTTTTACACGCCTGGCTCATGAAGTAAATATTTCGTGTTTAGAAAACCCTAAAAATTTGAATTAGTCGCTTCGCGACCAAATTTTCAGGCTTTTCTAAAGTCGAACAATTTACTTCATGCTTAATCAAGGAGTGGAAAACCCTTGCTAGAAAACTATTGAAACCTTTAATGACAACACCCAATTCTTAATCAAACATTAACAACAAAATAATGAACCAACTCCAAAATATTATGGAAATAATTACAGATTCTGTTTGTTTTCTATTTTATTAATAAATCAGCATTGTCATTAATGAGGGTATCTCTTTTGGCATATAAAAGGTACCTTGAGCCCCATTGATTGTTCCCCGAAATCCATTGTGGGCCGTGTAAATTTCCTCTAAAGGACAACTTCAAGGTGATTACACCGTGACCACACAGACATCACGACTGCTGTCGTTTCTGGATTTATGATTCGTTTCCGGAAAATTAAAATCTTTGCCAATGGGAAATAAGAGTGTTTTTTTTTGTGGTAGTTGTAAAATTTTACAACCCGTTTAAATTGATTAGATATGCAGTGTAATAAAAATTTAATAATTTTGTACCGCATCTGAGATTAACAGTATATATAAATAGTAAATGTATACATAAGAGCTGAAGGAAAAAATTTAAGAAAATCTGAACAAAACTACTTAATACCTTGTGATTGTGAAAAACATGATTTAGAGTAGGCTTTGAGTTTTAAATTAGATTGGCACTACTGACTGTTTACACATAGTTTAGCATAACCTCAAATTCATTTCACCATTCAATTAGCATTCTAGGCAACCGCACAAAAAAATGCCGCCTACTCGAAATCATAATTTAAACGATCGCACGGTATAAATTGGATCAGATATTTTATTTTAAAATGGAACATATATTTTATCAATATTTCGGCTTACATAAAAACTGCAAAAAAAACTAAATAGCGACTTCTGACTTCTATTATGAATTGAAATCGTATTGAATCCTTAACGAATTCTCATGAAACAGTCTTAATTTGTTTTTTAAATGCAATTTAAACCAACGCTTTATTGGATAAAGCTCCTATCTCGATTTGTTTACTTTTCGCATTTAAACCGCTCTATTTCGCAAAACGCTCAATTGATCTCCAATCTTTAATAAGCACGTGATTCTGGATTAAAAGAGCTACAATTTTCTGAAGGAAAAACTTGAAGAACCTATTTGTTAATGGATTCAATGCTGACGTTTTTAATGTGAGATTATTTTATATAGATTTAAAAAAAATGGTGATATGTCGATCGTAGTACTTTCCCCAACTGATAATTGACATACTAAACTTATTTCATTTGTAAATTGGTTAAAGACTATTTCACATTAAATCAGCGTTTTGTACGCGTGGCGCATGAAGTAAAATTTCGAGTTTAGAAAAGCCTAATTTGGCTCGGTCGCTCCGCTTTGCTACGCGCCCGAGCCAAATTTTCAGGCTTTTCTAAACTCGAAATTTTACTTCATGCTTATTCTGGGAGTGGAAGACACTCGTTTGTTTCATCATTGAAACAATCGAAGATTGACGTAATAAGTTTATTGTCGTTTTATTGACGGAGAATGTTCTGTATTGTTAAAACGGAATGTCATTTAATGATAAAATACTATCATAATGCCATAATATTGAAATTACCGTCAAAATGTTACAATAATCATTTAATGACGAAATACTATCAAAATGCAATAGTAGTGAAATTACCGTCAAACAATTGGACTTCAATGGCAGTTGATATAAGTCGGCACCAGCCGACATTTGGACAATAATAACAGCTGACATAAGTCGGCGGTAGCCGATATTTAAACTATAATGACAGTGGACATAAGTCGGCGAAAGCCGACATTTAACCAATCGTGCCAATTTGACACGAGTTTGAATTGAACTATAATGAGATCGCCATGTGATTTTTTCTTCTTTGTGACAGTTAAGAGACACATTCGTAACGAGTGTCTTCCACTCCCAGACTAAGCATGAAGTAAAATTTTGAGTTTAGAAAAGCCTCGCGTAGATAATTTGTCGAGGGTCGCGCAGCGACCCGAGATAAATTTTCACTGGGCTGTTCTAAACTCGAAATTTTACTTCATGCGCCACGCGTATAAACCACCGATTTACAGTAAACTTAAAAATAAATAACGCTAAAAGTTGGAATAGTTACCCAACACATGTTTCCCATCCTTTTTTAAGCATGACGTACAAATTTTTTTGCGCTTCGCGGAGCGACCAAGCCAAATTTTAAGGCTTTTCTAAACTCGAAATGTTACTTCACACGAAGCTTAAAATATACTATTAAGGCTGAGAATTTTTTAAATCCAAGCATTCAATTATGTATTCAAAAACATTCACTTATTTAAATTATTAAAACATTTCGTATATTTAAATTATTAGAATATTTCGAATATTCAAATACGTGAATAATTAAGTGATTTAAATATTCATATTTCAATATATTCGATATATATATAACAAATCTTTATTATCAGAGGACAATACAAAATAATTAATTACATTATTGTTTATAATCAATAAATATAAATAAAATAAACTTCCTCTTGATAACTGGCTATCGACCAGAGGCCTTTCCGCCGAGAATTGATGGTGGTACTATTTTCTTTGACAGTTAGTGTGGGTGCTGAGATGAAATGAAGTCGAAAATGGTAGATGTGGGATTTTTGTGTTTTCGGGTAACATGAGGGTTTAGACGTTTACAGAATTGGGAAAGGAATTGGAAGTTTGAAGGGTTTGTTGCGAATTTGTCTGCGAGGTATTGTAGCCTATTTTCGATTGGGGATACATTGGTTGTGGTATAGAGGAGATGGTTGGATGGGTTGTACAAAGGGTTGTTAGGATGGCGTATTTTTGTAAGTGCACGGAGAGCTGATCGTTCACTAACTTGTATGCATTTTATAGTTGGATTGGAGGATTCGAACAGGAGTATGGATGCGTAATCAAGGAGTGGACGACAGATCATTTTGTAGATGCGGGTGGCGGTTAGGGTGGAAATACCCTTATTTCTAAATGTTAAGCATCTAAAATGCTTCGCTCTACAAATTATTTTGTTTTTAATGTTTGCCGCATGTTTTTTAAATGTTAACTTAGTGTCAAATGTGACACCTAAGTATTTAATATAAAGGGAAGGAAGTATAGGAGTTTGTGAGATAAATAGGTTATACCAGTGATGGGGAAACTACGGCCCGCGGGCCAAGTCCGGCCCGCGGAAAGGTTTAATCCGGCCCGTTTAAGAGTGCCGTCGTGAGAATGTTTGAACGCGTTCTTACTTCGTAATGTGACGACCCGCATAAAAACTACCTACCTACGATTAAGCATTATTCTTTGGCCCGCTACGATTGTCTGGTTATTACAAATGGCCCGTCTTAAAAAAAGTTTCCCCACCACTGGGTTATACGGATAGTTAGGGGAGAGTTGGTGAAAAGAATTAATAGTTAGGATTTTTTGGGGTTAATTTTGATTCGCCATTTTGCACACCATGTCTCGAGTGTCTCTATCAGTTGCTGCAGGGTTTGTAGGGCTTTTGGAAGGGAGGGTTCGTGAGTTATGAGAGCGGTATCGTCAGCGTATTGGAGGATATATGATGTAGGATTAAAGTATTTGGGATCAGGATTATACATGTCAGTGCAATATATTCGAATATTCGACCATTTCAATTATTCGTATTCGAATCACAGTCTTACTTATTACATTATTTTTTAAGATTATTTAGCTGAATAATTTTTAACAGTACCTAATAAGTTCTATAAAGTTTACGCTGAGAAAATGGCGAAAATCTTTACAATTATTTCGAATTATAAACAAAAGTTTGCCATGGCTATGACATCATAATGACGAACGTTCCATTTTTTTGAATAGTTCAAAACTAACTAATAGCATGTAGCTTTTGTTCTATTAATACGAAATGTATCGTATTTGTACGGGTTTAGTAGAAATGAACCAGCATTAAACTATAATGATATTAACGGCAATAAGGCTGTAAATCTTTAATTTAATACAAAATGTTTCTTATTATCATGCAATTACTTACTTGTAACAGATTCTCTTAACAACTCCTCATCCTCTTCAGAATTACGCCTTTGAGGACCTAATATGTATTCACAATCATTGCTGAAAAAAAAGAAATTATGTAAAACTTCTAAAAATCAGATTAATTTGGCGCATTACCATTTGTAATTGTTAATTTATTAATGACCAAGTTTCTTAACTTGTTAATCATTTGAATTATAAATTATGAATTCATCATTCTAAGCAATAATCACTACTACTAGATAAAATATAATTTTAAACCTTGTGAATACGGAATCGTCTCTGAGTTTATCCCACTCTCCTCTCAAGTTCACTAAATAATTCTTCAAGCTTCCACAAGTGACGTATTCCATGATTAAAGCATATGGCTGAGAACGAGTCCAGTATCCGTAAAAATGGACGATGTTTGGATGTTGGCCGATTTTCATCATTAGCTTTATCTCGGCCAAAAAATCATCTAGATATTCTTTAGACGCATTTTCTTCAACCACAATAAATACACTTAATTAAATATTTATATAAACTAATTATATGTATATTGTGAAGATAGGCTGACAAGCTTTCATCAACGTTTTATAATAGATGACAAAATATTAACTAATGGTTAAATTAACCTTTCTTTACAATAATATGAATAAAACGTTGATTAATATTTATTATGCTTATTTAATATGAGACAAAAAGTGTGAATCGAAATGTTCGTATACGAAGAAAAGTACAGTTGATGAAACAGGAGTAAATGAAGGAAGATAAACATAAATGTAACTCTTTCTTTGTATCGAAATCCATTGATACGATTTTTTTGTTCAAAAAGATATGTTAATCTAAAACAGATTGAGAGACACCTGCATATTGTTACAACATTTTAAATCATATGTATTTTGTATTATTTCTTTCTTCGTGATATAAAGATGTCAGTAATAAATAAAATTAACCAACGGATTCAAATTTATAAGTATCTTTATAATAAAGATTACAAAGAAAAGCTTACTTTGCAATAATTATTATGAAGTTATTATAAATAATGTCATAAAGATGTCCTTATTCATAAATTAACTAACAGAGTGAAATTTATGAATAAGGACATCTTTATTTCAAAAAGAAAGAAATAAAAAAAGATACAAATGATCTAAAATGTTGTTACAACATACAGGTGTCTTTCAGCTCTTGTTTAAAAAAGGAAAACATTTTTTACTAACATTGCTTGACTCTAAGAGCTACATAACCTAAATCTATCTTTGGATATACAGGGTGCGCCATAAAGACAGTAAAAGATGCAATTTTCTTATTTTAAATGAATCACCCTGTATGTTATTTTTTTTTATTGAAAGAATTAATGTGTATATGTTATCCGGATCTATTTAATGAATTATGTTTAGATTTTTGATTAAAAGTTGTATTGTTAAAGGGTTATGGGAGCATTTTAGTTCATATATGACATTAATGTTACATTTTTAAGGATTTTTTAATTTTATATGTTATTATACTCTAATAACTAATTGTTTTGAATTGCTAACTTTCTTTAGAATTAATTCTAGGATAGAAGAATTTCAGAACCGTTTTCATTTCATAATTATGAACTATACAGGGTGAGTCACTAAGCGGAAATCGGTCTATTGTGGGCGTATCGTTGAAAATAGCAAAAAAAGTTTCAAATAAAAGTTGTTCAGAATCAAGTTTTTCATAACCCAAAATTATTGCTAAATATGGCGGCCTTGCTGTTATATCAGAAGTAAACACCAACTTCCTTATTTTAAATAGAACACCCTATATATTTTTACATTTTCAGATTGCTCGTTAAAAATAAACATGAGTTTATTCACACAACATTGGGTCTCATTTGAACCGTTTTCGAGTTATTTCATTCTTTTTGATAAATTTGACGATTTCAGAGCTCGTCGCCATTGACAATATCTTCAAAACGAAATAGAGTTGTGCGGCTTACGGTTTTGGATTCGGGAATAAATGTTGTATTTGTTTGTTTTTGCCATTAGTCAGATTTTCTAAATTGAACCGAGTCCATCGACGGTATTCTTCAGTACTTCAAACATGCATAACTTCATTTGTTTAAATAGAACCATCTATCTTGTGACACTTTATCTGATGCGAAATTAAATTTCCTTTTTATTGATACCGGGTTGTTGCCATATCCTTCCAACAGCTTTTGAGAAATTTGCGATTTGGTAAAAATTTTAATACATTTCGTATTATCGCGTTAGCCCTGGATACTGATGCCGTTAGGCGATTTTGTTTTGACTCGCTTGTCCGACAAATGTCAGTTTATTTTACATTATTTTGGCGAGATCCTGCAATAAAAAACCGAACATGTTTTCTCAAGAAGAATTGATTGGTATGGTCTACACCTTGGGCAGTGCTGATGGAAATACATTACTTGCTTCAAGGATGTATGCCCATATTTGCCGATCGGAGACATCCAAATTCAGCGGCATTCGCCAATTTGAGAGAAAGATTTGAGCGAACTGGTAGTGTGAAATACGAGAAAAATGAGGGTCAAAAATCAGCAACGCATGAAGAAAATCAAGTGTTAGTAGCTGTTCTGCTGTTGTCCAAGATCCCTATTTAAGTACCAGAAGAATGAGTTTCGAATTGCAAATAAGCCAAACTTCGGTTTCGAGGATGTTGCGTAAAAACAAGTTTCATCCGTATCATGTTCAGCTAGTCCAGGAACTAAATGAAGCTGACTCCAACAATCGGATGCATTTTTGTGAATGGGCCTTGCGTAAACTGCAGCAACAAAGTGCAACAGTTTATTATTGATAATGAGCACCTTGTGTCTCGAAATGTACATCTAACATAAAAATAAAAAGTGAAGTAAGGAATAACAGTCTTTCTATTTGTAACAAAGTGAGACTTATTCTTCTGGTACTTAAATGGGGATCTTGGACAACAGCAGCAGCTACTAATACTTGGTTTTCTTCTGTTGCCGCTGATCTTGTACGTTCCTGTTTCTCGTATTTTGTACTTCCAGTTAGCTAAAAGTTCTCAAACTGATGAATGCTGTTGGGCACACATGTAACTAACTTTAATAAAGCTGTTTTATTGTTATTGTATGTATTTTACTGAATTTGGCTCTTAAGAGATAATCTAGTTAACTTTAACCAGTTACGTAGTTTGAATATATAATTTTCTTTTAAAAACTCAAAATCCATAGAAGACGTAAAATAAAATGTTTGAGTCAAGTAATGTTACTATCATAATCATTACCCAAGGTGCAAACCATCAACCCATTCTTATTAGAAAAACATTTTCTGACATTTGTCGGACTAGCGAGTCAAAACAAAATCACCAAACGTCATCAGCATCCAGGGCTAACGCGATAATACGAAATGTATTAACATTTTTACAAAATCGCAAATTTCTCAAAAACTGTTGGAAGGATATGGCAACAACCCGGTATCAATAAAAAGGAAATTTAATTTCGCATCAGATAAAGTGTCACAAGATAGATGGTTCTATAATAATATAATAATAATAATAGTAATTTATTTTCAAGAAATAAGTAATTACAAGGTAATACATATAAATGAAAATGTGTCAGCAAAATACAATTTAGAAAATATAAAATTAAATAAATAGAAACAAAGTTAGAAAATATAAGATTAAATAAATAGAAACAAAGTTAATAAATGGGAAACAAACAAAAAAGAACTAAGAGAAACTCTATTTAAACAAATGAAGTTATGCATGTTTGAAGTACTGAAGAATACCGTCGATGGACTCGGTTCAATTTAGAAAATCTGATTAATGGCAAAAACTTAAACAAACACTACATTTCTTCCCAAATCCAAAACCGTAAGCCGCACAACTCTGACTTATTTCGTTTTGAAGATATTGTCAATGGCGTCGAGCTCTGAAATCGTCAAATTTATCAAAAAGAATGAAATAACTCGAAAACGGTTCAAATGAGACCTAATGTTGTGTGAATGAACTCATGTTTATTTTTAACGAGCAATCTAAAAATGTAAAAATATATAGGGTGTTCTATTTAAAATAAGGAAGTTGGTGTTTTTTTTTCCACATGAGGTGGTATCGCTTAGCGTCCCTGCACTACGGTCTCCGTGGTCCTTTTGTGCTCCTCTGGTTATTTTACTCCCTGTATATTCCTGTGTCTTCTAAGAAGTCCAGGAGTTTGGGCCAGGGAATGTTCTTGAGCTGTTCTTCAGGAAGCACGGGCTTCCCGAGTTGCTCCGTGCGTTGCCGTTTATAGGCTTCGCATGTGCACCCACGGCATAGGGGGCTTTTCTCAAGACCCATCCTATGTTTGTGCTTATTCAGGTCACAGTGCCCAGTAACTAGTCCTGTGATTTTCCTTAGTTTCATTCTGCTCAGTCCTGACAGCGCTAATGCGCTATCAGGTACCAGGCCATCTAGGAAGAGTCTCGTGTGCCTCATTCCCATTTGGTTGTGCCATGCCTTTGTATGCTCCTCTGCTAACTTGCGTCGGATTATTTCCTTTCCGGTTTCATGTGGTATTCATGTTGGTGTTTACTTCCGGTATAACCGCAAGGCCGCCATATTTAGCAATAATTTTAGGTGATGAAAAACTTGATTCTGAACAACTTTTATTTGAAACTTTTTTTGCTATTTTCAACGATACGCCCACTATAGACGGATTTCCGCTTAGTGACACCCTGTATAGTCAGTAAAAACGTGTGTTATTTTCATGAAATCAATTATTTTAGATTTCTGGTGATGATTTTAATTCGAGTACCTCTTAATTGTTTAACAGCAACAACTTTATAACCAGGAATGTCGTTCATATTCTCGATGACTGCTTTGTAAACCACGCCAAAAGCGCCACTATCAATTACTGCTATGTATTGTATCGTATCGTTTTTAATTTCACCCGCAATCTAAAATATTGTGAAATGTTGTATATTAAATGCATTTTCAAAAAATCATCACTTACCATATTAACTTCTTGTGGAACGTAAAGCACATTAGTTGCTATTTGACGCTTTACACTGAAATGATAAATAAATCAACTTGAATAAACTATGAAAATGTAATGTAACACAACGGTAAAATAAAAAAATAAATCAACTTTAATAAAGTAGGAAAGAAATGCTTGTAATGGTGGGTTGTTTATATGTTTTAAAAGTAAGGAAATCTTTGTTTAAAGTATACATATAGAAAGTTTTAAGTAACACCGAACATGCCAGAAAATGTTCACTGTAAATTTTCCTAGGTTCGATTTGTTCTGGGACGTATCAAAGCATTGAGTGCGATATGATTGGCTACGATTTCCACTGGTAATATAGTCAACCCAATTTACATTCTTCTGGGTGCGATTTCATTGGTTACGATTTTTTGTAGTTCTAATGCAAATTAGGACTAATGTAAATAGGATACATGTAACGTCAAAATAAAATATGTCAGTTATTAAACCTTGTGCGTTTATGGTAAGTGCAGTGTGTGGCAATATGGAACATACTTTTTTGCCCAAAGCAAGCCATCGGCATTTCAAGACAATCAAGATTATTACTGTCGTGAAACGCACAGGGCGTTTTTCTTTTTAGTATACGTATTCCAAATTCAGCCTATTTTCTGTAAATCTTCAGATATTCCTAGTTATTTTTTTAAGTTTGAAGCTTTAAACGAGTGTTTTCCACTCGCAGACTAAGCATGAAGTAAAATTTCGGGCTTAGAAAAGCTCCGTGAAAATTTGTCTCGGGTCGCTGCGCGACCCGAGACAAATTTTCTGGGCTTTTCTAAACTCGAAATTTTACTTCATGCGCCACTCGTATAAAACACTCAAATATTGTGAAATTTATGTATATTCGAACTTCATTTAAAATCTGTGTTTTAACCGCGTGGCGCATGAAGTAAAATTTCGAGTTTAGAAAAGCCCAGAAAAATGTTCACAGGGCTTTTCTAAACTCTAAATTTTACTTCATGCTTAGTCTGGGAGTGGAAAATACTCGATTAAAGCTTCAAATTGAATTATTGATTTTTACAACCGTCTACTAATTTCTGATTTACAGTGAAATGTAATTAGAACTGAACTGAAGATATATTTCTTTGTTCACTTTTATATTTACCGTGGAAATATAAGTACAGCATATTGAGTTGCTTATACACTGATGTATGAGTCTCTGGCATAAGCAACCAAATTTAGTAGACTTTCTTTAAAGTATACGTATTCCAAATTTAGCTTATTTTCTTTAAATCTTTAGATAGTTGTTGTGTTCAATAGAGTTCAGTTTGAAGCTTTAAACGAGTGTTTTCCACTCCCAGACTAAGCATGAAGTAAAATTTCGAGTTTAGAAAAGCCCCGTGAAAATTTGTCTCGGGTCGCGCAGCGATCCGAGACAAATTTTCTGGGCTTTTCTAAACTCGAAATTTTACTTCATGCGCCACGCATATAAAAACTCAAATATTGTGAAATTTATGTATATTTAAACCTTACTTGAAATCAGTGTTTTATACGCGTGGCGCATGAAGTAAAATTTCGAGTTTAGAAAAGCCCAGAAAATTTGTCTCGGGTCGCTGCGCGACCCTCGACAAATTTTCCAGGGGGCTTTTCTAAACTCGAAATTTTACTTCATACTTAGTCTGGGAGTGGAAAACACTCGTTTAAAGCGTCAAATTGAACTCTTTGAAAAAACAACGAATGTCGAAAAATTTACAGCTTATGCAGGTTTACGTAAAAAATAATTCACTGTATCTTCAATTCATTGTAAGTTACGCAGTCAATAAAGTAATAAATACACCGACATTATGTTTATTGAGTATTATGTTAACAAATAAATGAAAATTGAAATATTTGCCCAATGAAGCAGCACACCTAACACCCCAGTGTTGTGCTGACAGTAGACTTAGGTGTGGTACTTGCAAACCTGCCTTGCCACACTCTTCAAATTTGTAATATTTCTATTTAAAACTGCCGAAAGGCAGTTTTGTGGCGGCATTTTTGCTGGTACATCCAACGCAACGTACTTGGTCCATATCAAATGGTTTACACAATACGCTGAATCTAGGTTCATAATAATCTCCAGTGAAATTGAAGCAATGTATAAACCTATCTTAAAATATTAGCAAACGGAAGTGACAGGAATCTGTTTTTCTATTATTTTTGCAT
Source organism: Philonthus cognatus (assembly GCA_932526585.2). NCBI lineage: Eukaryota > Metazoa > Arthropoda > Insecta > Coleoptera > Staphylinidae > Philonthus > Philonthus cognatus. The sequence continues at coordinate 34,498,739 of OW052247.1, forward strand.
TTAAATTAAATCTGCTTTCCTCTTTCTTATTTTCCTTTCTGTTTAATATTAACATTCCATTAGTGATGTAGGCGATTAATGAATGACACATTTTATTTTGACGTTAAATGTAAGTTGCGTTAGAACTACTAAAATCAGAGCCAATGAAATCGCACTCAATGCTTTGATGCATCCCAGAACACATCGAACTTAGGAAAATTTACATTGAATATTTTCTGGCATGTTCGGTGTTACATAAAACTCTCTGTATGCATACTCTGTAAATTTCGGTCTCGGCCTCGCGATTTAAGACATGACTTTGCTCCCGTTAAATTGATAAACAAAAAAAATCTTGAAATATTTATTCAATTTTTGCCTGAAACAAATAAACCTTTAGTGGTTTTATTTATGAAAATTTCAAAATATATGTAAATAAATCTTTTTTTTTATTATTGTGTTAAGAGCATAGCTGTACACTTGTCAAATACATGTTTCTTAAATCTAGGTACTTAATTTCAACTGTAAATGAAAATATGTATAAAATATAAACAAATAGATGTTGAATTATATTCACGTACTCATGTAAATTACCGAAATAAAACATAGAAACATTCAATAATGTAGAGAGGGACGCCAAAAGAAGCAGATAGTGCCTAGAAAGCATTAATGACACAACATAGTAAATTGTATACAAAGCGCAGTATTAAAAAAAACAGTTATAGAAACTTAATGTGTGTAGAATTGTAGATTTCAAACTTAAAATTCCTAAATTAAAATGAAAGCACAAAACTCAAAATTTGAAATCTAAAATTCAAATAAAAACACATAATTTAAAATGTAAAATTCAAAATTTAAATTTAAAACCTAAACTCTGGAACTTAAGACTCAACATTTAAAATTTAAAACTTAAAACCTAAAATTTAAAATCCAAAATTTAAAACTTAAAAACTAGAATTGGTAAGTCAAAACAGAATAACAGAGAATCAAAATATAAAATTTAAAAATTCCTCCCAGCTGTAGAACGCGTTTTCAAGCAAAACGGCTTTGATTCGTGTATAAAATTTCTCAGTCGACAAGGTTTTCATTTATGGTGGTAAGGCATTAAAAAATTTTATGCCGTAATAACGGACTTCGGTTTGAGATTTTGGGTATGGGGACACTTTTTCCACTCCACTTTCTCCAATCCGAATATTCCACTCCTTTTTTTCCACCAATCATATTATCCACTAATGTATTATTCCACCAATCATTTTATCCATTAATATATTATTCCACTATAAATATATTATTTCACTTCTTTTTAGACATTTTATTTTACAAGGATTTACACGGATTAAAATTGAATGTTGTGCCCTACTGCGCGGAGGTACTCTGCTATCTCATCAGCTTCCTTTCGTGCTTCGTAGTCCCTAACTATATTACATATCCTCTCTTCTGTCTTTACTCGCGCCAAATTTTCTGACCTTTTTATTTTACGCCCCAAATCCAGTTCGCGAAACATTCTTTCGGTGTCGCCCTGTTCTTTCTGTATCTCCAGGAGAAACGCATAGAGACTAGGATGGTCTTTGCCGACTACAGCTGCAAATCTGTGATGCCATCCTTCTGACATGTTATTTGTTCGTGATGAGTTAGTCATCACAGCCTCATACACGTTCCAGAGCGCTGGAGGATACCTCGGCTGCGTGGCACGACGTCTCCTCCTGGCCGGTTTGCCTCTTACATAATTATTTTCGAAGTAATCGATGATTTCAGAAAATTCTTCTGGTGCCGATTCTGAAAATATGTCGAACGCCTCCCCAACATCCTCAACTGGAACGAAACTAGTCGCACACATCATCTGCGCTGCCTCTTTGATCGATCGGTCATCCGGATTGTTGTAAGCCTGTTGCAGTACTTCTGCTTGTATGCGACGGAATATTGACTGTTTCAGGTGGAAAAAAATTAATGGAAAAAAGAATGAATGGAAAAACCATTCAGTGGAAAAAAGAACAAGTGGATAAAACACTCAGTGGAAAAAATGGATTGGAAAAAGTGGGGTGGAATCGAGATTTTGTTAATCTGACTGCGTTTTGATGGATGTCATGTCCGTGTCTCGTGCGGTAACTATTTGTGCTTGAGATTGTTTTATAGTAGTGTTGATTTTTTTTTACATAGACAATGCATTCATATATATATATATATATATATATATATATATATATATATATATATATAAATAAGTACAGTTAAGATTCCCATATCAATAAAGGCACGCCGACAGTCTTCCCGGTATCCCAGATTATTCATCACTCGCAGGGCTTTGCGTTGAAGCCCGAAGATCCTATGTCTGATTGCTGAGTGACCCCAGACAATCAGTCCATACAAGATGTGCGACTGGAATAAGGAAAAGTATACTGTTCTTAGTACTTCTGTGGATACTACTTTTGATAACGTTCGAATTGCAAATAGACAGGAACACAATTTCGTCGCAAGCATATCTCCGTGAGTTTGCCATGATAAATTAGACGTCAAGTGCATGCCGAGAAATCTTACCGATTCGACTGGATTCGCATTTTTCTTTAGTGTAAACGTGATAGTAACTGATTTATTTGTATTTAACTTCAGTTTGTTACCATCGAACCATTTTGACGTCCTTGACTGTGCCTCTCCATGAGCCATATCACAGGATATCTGACATTTTGATTTGTTTAACAACGTTGTATCATCTGCATATAACACGGTATTTGTGCTATCAAATGAACATGGCAGGTCATTGATATAAATTAAGAAGAGTAGCGGCCCCAAAATCGAGCCTTGTGGTACACTATGCAAGATAGGCATTGCGCTAGAAATAGCGCCATTAATTAAGACATGCTGCATTCGGTTGGATAAGTAAGATACAATTAATCGGCAGCTTCTGGGATTTATGTTATAAAAATAAAGTTTCCCTAGAAGTATGGTATGGGAGACACAGTCAAAGGCCTTCGAGAGATCAAGGAAAGATGCTGTGCATAAGTTTCTTTCTTCGAAGCAGTCATTAATCATCTCTACTAACTTGCTTATGGCGTATGCTGTTGAGCGGCCCTTACGAAAACCAAATTGTTGTTCGCAAAGCAAGTTATTATTTTCAAAAAACTCCGACAGTTGAGTTTCAAGAATTTTTTCGAATATTTTTGAGAATATTGGAAACAGTGAGATTGGTCTGTAGTTATCGGGATCAGACTGTGCACCTTTTTTATGTGCAGGTATTACTAGTGCGACTTTCAGGGAATCGGGAAAAATGCTGGCTTTTATGCACCTGTTTATCAGCTTGGTAAGCGATGATTGTTGAAACAGTTGCCTTTATTACATCCACTCTAAGCCCATAGACATCTCTGCTGTGACTTGATCTAAGACTTTTTATGGCTGCATTGACTGTGCTAGTTGAGACTTCTTTAAAATCGAAGGTTGTTCCACAAGCTGGGGGATTAGTACACATCAAATATATAGGATCGGACTCGGGTTCTGGTAAGGAATTAATGATTTTTGTTGATGTTTTTGAGAAAAACCTGTTGATGTCATTGGCCGTTATATTAGTATTTTTGTCGGTGTAGGTATTTCTTCTAGAGTTTATGATTTTCCAAACAGCCTTAGGCCTGTAGTTCATTTTTTCCAGATAGTCATGTCTCTTAACCTACTCAGCTGTATTTGTTGTTTGTATAGTGATCTGTATCTATTCCGAATGTTTTTTAGTTCTGGATCAGCAAGTCTATTGTAAGCCCCGGAGATTAGGGCAAGCGTATTTCTCATGTTATATAGCTGATGATTAAACCATTGAATGTTATTGCCTCCGGAATTGTTAATAATCTTCCTTTCGGGAAAAGCAGCATTAAAACAGAACACAAATGTTGACAGGAATGAATCAAGGCAGTTGCTTGGATCACAAATTTCGTCGATAAAAGTCCACGATTGCTCATGTAAGAAGGAAGAGATTATATTTACCAGTCATGGTTATAGGCCTAGTAATTTTGTAAATAGGCCTATTGTTTTTTAAAGTCTCCATTTTAACAAGATAAATTCAAATTCAAAACTATTTGAATTCGAGAAAATAAGCATACGCTTCTTATAGTTTGCACACTTTAAACATAATATATAAAATTACGAAAAAACTATTCGTGAAAATGCAAACGGTGTCTTAATTAATAAGACAATTTAAGACGATAAATATCCATTGAAACAACTACTTCCCGTGCAAATACACCTCCGGATATTGAATTATACAATGAAATATTTAAAATCTTATTTAATTTGATTTGTTACAACGCTCTATTAAAGCATATGTAACGTTTAGGTCAAATTCTCTTCAAACCAACTAACAATACAATTTAAAATTGTATAATTCAATATCCGGAGGTGTATTTGCACGGGAAGTAGTTGTTTCAATGGATATTTATCGTCTTAAATTGTTTTATTAATTAAGACACTGTTTGCATTTTCACGAATAGTTTTTTCGTAATTTTATATATTATGTCTCCATTTTAATTTCAAATAAGATGCCGGTGTGGTCCGATAGCCCCGTCTTTAAGGGCTGAGCTGAATTGTTTTGAGCATCGTTTGTGCATATATTGTCGATACAGTTATTAAGTCTCGTAGGGAAGTTTAGTATAAAATTTAGGTTATAGCTGCTTACGAAATCAGTAAGTTCTGATTATAAATGATTATTGTTATTGAACCTAACATTAAATTCTGCTGCAATATATATTATTTTATTATTCAAGTTACTGTTCTGCAGTCATTAGTCTTTGTCAGAAAAAATAGTTGTAGATTACGAAAACTATCGCATCTTTAATATATTTTCTTAAATAATAGATTTAAATTTTACAGAAATCGTGTAACTAATAAAAAAACTTCTTTTCTAGTCTGCTTAAAAATCCATCCACATATTCCCTTTGTTTGTAAGTAATGTTTCAAGTATTAATTATACTAACCTTTTTGATAATGTTGTTCTGATGAAAATAAATACAACCATAATACAACCAATCAGTAAAATTAAAACCACCGAAAAAACAATTGCCGCTGTAACATGGAAGTCTTCTTTTGGGATAATTTCGAATGTAACGGTTTCTTTGACCGTGCAATTTTTTTCGATAACAAAAATCGCTTCGAAAGTGGCGTTTTGTCTCAAGACTACATTTTTGAGAGGTGGAATTAGAGCGTACCCCTGTGAATTTCTATAAGACGCATCAGAAATATTTGCTTGTAGAATTGTAAAATTGATGTGGTTTGGAAGATGCCTAAAATTAATATATATTAACGTGAGATAAAAGCATAAAATTAAGCAAGCTCAGCTATATATCGTAAATTTATAATACCTAAAAATTACGCTCTGCATTGTGTGATTACTCAAAGACCAGGACAGATTATATCCAGAATTTATATCCTCGATTTCCAAAGTTGGTTTCTGGTAATATTTCTTGCAATTACACTCACGATCAACACAATCTAGAAGAAACATTAAATTATAAATCATAAATGTATATACAGGGAAAATTAAGCAAAATTTTACAATTTCACGAAAACTCTTGTTTTTAGCAAATTTAACTTAACTGCCGATTATGTGCTGTAAATTTTCAAATATTCCTTTTTTTCTTAAAAGGGTTCAATTTGAAGTTTTAAGCGAGTGTTTTCCACTCCCAGGCTAAGCATGAAGTAAAATTTTGAGTTTAGAGAAGCCTGAAAATTTGGTTTGGTCGCGTAGCGAAGCGAAGCGACCAAACAAAATTTTCTAAACTCTGATTTCAGGTGAAGTTCTTTTGTTCACAATATTTCAGTGTTTTCAGTGTTTAATACGCGTGGCGTATTGTTTTGGTCCCTTCGCTTCGCTACGCACCAAACCAAATTTTCAGGCTTGTCTAAACTTTAAACTTTACTTCATGGTTAACCTGGGAGTAGAAAACACTCGATTAAAGCTTCAAATTAAACTCTTTTAAAAGAAGTGTATGCATACCAGTGGCGTAGATAGAGGGGGACTTAAGAGTTCAATCCCCCCTATAAGTTTTGAAAAAATGAAAAGCAGACAAGGCCCCAGGCACATGAAATTTTAAAAATTTATATTAGAAATTTTATATTATATAAGTAATCTATATTTTAAATTTTCCATTTGATCGGTGTTTTATACGGGTGGCGCATGAAGTAAAATTTCGAGTTTAGAAAAGCGTGAAAATTTGGATTTGCAGGGGCGCGACTCGCTTCGCTCGCGCGCTCCTGCAAATCCAAATTTTTATGCTTTTCTAAACTCGAAATTTTACTTCATGCTTAATCTGGGATTGGAAGACACTCGTGACTTACTGTCAAAATATCACAATAGTCAAAATACAGTAGAAAAAACATTGAAATTTAAAATAAAATTAATAAATTATAAAATTTCAAAAAGTGTTTAAATTTGCAAAAATTGTGTGAAAAATGTCGAAGTGATAAAAAAATCGAAAAAAGTAAGAAATACATGAAAAGCGTCAAAGATTTAAAAAGTAAAAAGTTTGAAACCAAAGTAACAAAAGTAACGAATCTTGAAAAATGTATGATTTTTGTCAACATTTTAAAAACTGTTATAAAATGTTGGAAATTAAAAAAAAATGTTTAAAAATTAACGAACGTATTGAAAAATTTACAAGACGTCAATATTTTGAAAATTTCTTAAAATCTTGGAAATTCAGAAATTTGACACGATTTTAAAAATTGAACAAAATCTTGAAAACCCTAAAGATTTTGCTCTAGATTACTTCAAATTTTACTAACTAAAATTGGTGCACATAAAAATGCAATGTTGCTATCAATAGTTCAGAACTTTTGTTCCATTAATACGAAATGTTAGTATCGTGTTTGTATGGATCTAGTAAAAATTAACTAGCCTTAAACTATAATGATATTAACGGCAAATCTATTAATAAGGCTGAAAATTACTAATAATATTTAGCATGTTTTTATTATTGTGGTAAAATTTAGATAAAAACTGCAAATTTGAATTTCCTTTAAATATTAAAAAAATTCCAATTATTAATTGCTTTATGAAGAGTAATTCTCTTAATAGTTGGACCTTTTTAATATTTTAAGGAAATTCAAACGAAGGGTGTCCTTAGCTTGAATATTTGTTTAAATAACACTAAAATATATTTAAACACCCTTATTTATTACCTGGTAGTGTAATGTTAGAGTTACATGTACTATCAGTAGTTGTTATTAAATAGCTGCATCCTGCTTCAATGTCATAATGTGAATTACTATGTGGGATTATTAAAAAATTATCATCAGTTTCCTAAAATATAGTAAATAATTACAACAACATGAAACATTGCTGTTAAATTGACAAAACATAATATACGTTCTTGAATCTTTTATATTTGATATGAAAAAAACTCTTATTATTTATAATCACTAAATAAAAGTGGTATAAAAAAAGTTAAGTGATTTATTTATATCATTACATTCTTAAAATTTGTTTTTTGTATTATCCTCAAAAATTGATAAATTGATAAAACATTACATACATTCTCGAATCTTGAAGGCGTTCACTTCATAGTATATTTTCAATTTTGGTATAAATGAAGCATCGCTTCAAAACCACTAAATAAAAGTGATATAAAAAGGTAAAGTGTTTTCTTTATATCTTGACATTCTTTAATTATTTTTTTTAATTATTCATTAAAAATTAATACCAAATCAATGGATTCCGAAGTAAACGGTGGGGAATTTTTGCACCATCTTTGCTTCTGCAATTCACCGACTGTAATCTGGAAAAATGAAAATCCTAGAAAAATAGAAAAAGAGAAATAAAAAAAAATAAAAATGTTGCTGCATTTTTACATACTGTAAGTTTCCATCCATGAAATATTCAACTGGATCATCTTTAATTCATGATTGTAAAATTGTGTCACCCTCAGCACGCAATCACCTAATGAATTGAAAATTATAGAGATTATCAACAAATTAAATAGAAAATGGGACCCTCGTGGGTCAGTGAGTAGAGCTCCTGCTCTTGGGCCAGAGGGTCGTGGGTTCGAATCCCACCGGGGGTGCCAGTTTCTTATGGGGAACTTGGCACCCTCTGAAGCCATGGATGTGTGTGAATGAGTTGTGCCGTCCATAATTAATTGCATAAGCGAGTAAAGAATTAAATACTTATATGGAATAAATAAAATAAAAATTGATGTTGGCCAATAGTCTACGTTACTAAGGCCAGGCAAAAGCCAAACCCAATAAAAAAAAAAAATATATAGAAAAGGTTTATTCGTTTTTTTTTTTAAATTTGTATTCACTTCCACATTTTCGTTATTTAAGTAAAATATTTAAAGTTTCCTAAAATATTACACTTTACCCACTGAGCAACAACCAAACAAATTTAGATTTTTCAGCATTATTACAACATGAAACATTTTTGTAGTGTTTATCAAACATGACTTTAATACAGGGTGGGCGAAAAAGGGCGCCGAGATTTAAAAAAGAATTAATTAATTGCATACAATTAAAGAGATAAAAATTCAACTAAATAAGTGTTCAAAGTGGGAACCAGACGTAGCCACTACGTGTAATAGGCGATTTTCGAACTCTTGAATAACTTTTACCAATGTTTCAGGTTGAATCGCATTCATTTCACTTGAAATTGCTTCCTTTAGCTGATTCAATGTTGTTGGAGGTGTTTTGAATATTTTATCCTTCAAAAATCCCCATAAATAAAAATCTAGAGGATTCAAGTCTGGTGAATAAGGAGGCCATTCCACGCCTCCTCCAGTATGTTTGATCGCATCTAAACCGACAATCCTTTGATCGAAATGCTCCTCAATTTATTCAAACACTTCTGCGGTTCTATGGGGTCTTGCACCGTCCTGCATAAACCAAAAATCGTCAATTTTCCCGATTCCTTGGGCTGTTGGTAGGAAAAAGTTATCCAAAACTCCTTTATAAACATCTCTAATCTCTGTTGCAGTGAATATTTGCCCATATTTCACACTGTAGTTCACAAAATCAAAAAATAAATTCAAAAACTCAACTGAAAATTAGACTAAGACGGCACAGCTTTCAAAACCAATAAACCCCTAGGTGGTTAACTAGGGACTGTCTACTTACTAAATCAAAAATAAAAAGTACTCGGCGGGACTTTCCCGCCACCCTGTATGTTTGCCCGATGCACTATAGGGTATTTGCAGGATTTAAGCGGCCAAAAGTCGTTTTATGAAATTTATGAGTGAGTGTAAATTAATAGTTATTATAAGTAGTATAATAGTTTTATGCTTTTTGTTTCATCGCTCTAACGCTATCCGTTGTTTAATGGTTTTTGATAGTCGAATTTTGTAGTGACGACATTTTAAAAATTTGATTGTTTTCCTCAAAGAAATGTATTAATCGAGGAAGTGTAACTACTTTTTCGCTTTGAATTATACTTCAGCAGGTATGTGAAAATATGTATAATGTATATTATTTTGATAATTACAATGATTTGAAAGTAAAATAGTTCTACTGTTCCATTTTTTTTCTTGCAAAGTTGTAATGTACAAAATAAATGATGTTTTTTGTTATGCTTCCGGGTGCGCCTGAATTATTATATTTATATGAGAGGTAACTAAAAAGCTTTACCTGCAAGAATATATAAACAGTCTAGGGGTCGTCTCTAGTGATAGGAATAATCGATATATTTTAATAATCGAGATTATTTTAAAACGAGATATTTTAATAAGCGATTAAATTATTAATTTTTTAAAATTAGTGGTGAACCAGTTTCAGTTCAAAAAAATTGATGAGCGGAGGGGGGGGGGGGGATATACAGGCAAAGTTTTTTATGGGTGGTTGTTTCGGGGGGAGTTTTTTCGGGTTTGTATTTAATAGAGGGGTTTTTTTGGGAAATGATTTTCAGGAATGGTAAGGATGATTTTTAGGGGTATTTTTCATTTCGGGAGATGTTTTTTCGGGAGTGGGGCTGGTTTTCCAGGAATATTTTTACATGGGGTAGTTTTCATAACGTGTTTTTTCCCGTAGGTGTGATTTTCAATAAAAGTTTTTACAAGGGGTGGTCTTTTAAGGTGTAGTTTTTTGAGGGAGTGATTTTAAGGGTTTGTTTAAAGCCAGTGGCTTCTGGAGCGTTTTTTTTTTCTGGGGGTGATGTTTGTTAGTAGTGACGATTATAATTTTTATATAATTATTATTATTTATTGATTTATTTAATGAAATACAAAACAACCGTCAAATCAATAATTATTAATATTGCTATACCGGGTGTTGACTTGGCGGACGCAACATAGGAAATCGCATGTTAATTTTAAAGTGTTCAAATATTGGCTTCCCTATTTATTTTAGAGACAAAATGTATTTCACCTTTTTGTAGAGGAAAAAATTCTAAATCTATGAATAAGTGTGAACATTCATAGATTTAGAATTTTTTCCTCTACACACTTTACGTTTCATACGTTGACATACCATGGAATTGATACAATCCTCGGCTGTTGCCATATAAACCCTATGGAATTGATACAACAATTGCGGATATTCCCTGTTTTTTTTTAAGTTCAATTTAAAGCTTAAAACAAGTGTTTTCCACTCCCAGACTAAGCATGAAGTAAAATTTCAAGTTTAGAAAAAGAAAAGCCCCGTGAAAATTTGTCGAGGGTCGCGCAGCGACCCGAGACAAATTTTCTGGGCTCTTCTAAACTCGAAATTTTACTTCATGGGTCACGCTTGTAAAACGCTATAATATTGTCAAATGTATGTATATTCGAACTTCACTTAAAATCTGTGTTTTATACGCGTGGCGCATGAAGTAAAATTTCGAGTTTAGAAAAGCACAGAAAATTTGTCTCGGGTCGCTGCGCGACCCGAGACAAATTTTCGCGGGGCTTTTCTAAACTCGAAATTTTACTTTATGCTTAGTCTGGGAGTAAAAAACCCTTGTTTCAAGCTTAAAATTTAACTCTTTTAAAAATCAACGAATGTTTGATTTACCTAGAGAAAGGTAAAGTGATAAACTTTAACACGAATGAATTCAGAATTTTTCCCTCTACAAAAAAGATAAATACATTTTGTTTCTAAAATAAATAGGGGAGCCAAATTTGAACATTTCAAAATTTACATGGGATTTTCTATGTTGCGTCCGCCAAGTCAACACCCGGTATAATAATTAGTAGTCCTGTCTACTGAGATATTAAGCAAAACATTTGTTTATAAAAATTAATAGACCAGTCTACCGAGATAATAATCAATTATTTTAGTATACTAATTAGTAATTCGCCCGACGCTATAATCGCTTAAATTAGTATATACTATTTTACCCGATCAAATAATCGCTTAAATTAGTATCTACTAATTTACCCGATCAAATAATCGTTTAAATTAGTATATACTATTTTACCCGATCAAATAATCGCTTAAATTAGTACCTACTAATTTACCCGATCAAATAATCGTTTAAATTAGTATATACTATTTTACCAGATCAAATAATTGCTTAAATTAGTAAATACTAATTTACCCGATCAAATAATCGATTATATTCGCATTACTATTTTACCCGATCAAATAATCGCTTAAATTAGTAATTACTAATTTACCTGATCAAATAATCGTTTAAATTAGTATATACTAATTTCCGCACAATCGATTATATCGATATATTTCAATAATCGACTAATTACTTATTAGTATATCGATTATTCGCATCACTAGTCGTCTCGGAATATTTTTGAAATAAAGCTGCGTGAAGCAACTAAGAACTCACATACTAAAATTATTATTAATTTATTACGATTATTTGGCTTCGGGGCATTTGAGAGTTAGTAAAACTAAAGTGAAATTAGAATATGCAGAAAATTACCTAATAAATCGGTGTTTTAAACGGGTGGCGCATGAAGTAAAATTTCAAGTTTAGAAAAGCGTGAACATTTGGATTTGCCAGGGTGCGACTCGCTTCGCTCGCGCGCCCGACAAATCCAAATTTTCACGCTTTTCTAAACTCGAAATTTTACTTCATGCTTAATCTAGAAATGGAAGACACTCGTTACTTACAGTCACAATAGTCAAAATATCATGATTGTCAAAATATTGTCGACAGTGTTAAAATTTTCACGGTTTTCTAAACTCGAAATTTTATTTTATGAGCCACGCGTACAAGACACCGATTTAAAGTGAAATTTAGAATATAGATTACTTATATATTATATATTAATCTAACATTTCTGATTTTAATTTAAGAACTTTCGGATCTCTGGCTTTGATGGCGCCCCTACATCTAAGTTAAAAATAAAACCATTTTTCATACTATAGAAAAATACATTAAGAAACTAAATAGTAAATCAAATTACTCCCATCGCAAAAAGCTAGCCACTGTGTGGAGCAACTTCATTTTCTTTTAAGGATTCAAACAATACAAAAGTATCGATAGAAGAGACTATAATGTTTGGTTTGTCTATTTTGCATGCTAAAAGAAGGATTTTTCAAGGCTTATTACATTTGTCATATAAATTACCTATAAAAAGCAAGTAAGGCGAGAACATTATAAAAATATTGAAAAAGATGGCAAATTGCAAATTCAGAAGGAATTTAGGGAAAAAATGATGCTAATTGTTGTTGAGTAGACGTTTTTTACAAACCGCAACTAAGCTGCAGAAATAACAGGTTTAGATTTTAACCTAATATACCGGCTAAAAGTAATTTTGGAAACTACAGGGTGGGCCACCTAGTGGTTTCCTTTTAAATCACAGGTTATTTTGACACTGACATCTTTTTCCCGCTCGAAATCTTGACAGAAAGTCGATATCATTCCTCCGCGGTACGAAATGAGTCGCTTTACGCTTGAACAACGTTGGGAAATATTGCAAACTTATTTCCAAAGTGAGTGCTGTGTAGCCCAAACAGTGCGTTTGTTGAAAAGAAGTTTTGGCCGAAATGAATCACCCTCCGCGCCAGCTGTACGCAAGTTTGTGCAAAAAGTTCGTGAGACTGGCATGCTAGTGGACAACACTCATGGTCCTCGTTCTCGTACGGTGCGCACAGACAAGAATGTGGCTGCTGTAACCGAGAGTGTGAGACTCAATCCACGAACATCAACTCGCCGTCGATCTCAACAGCTCAGCATTGCACGCACTAGCCTGAGGAGAATTCTGCACAAAGATCTTGGGTTATTCGCTTACAAGGTCCAATTGACTCAGCAATTGAAGGCGCATGACCATCCGATTCGTTATCGCTTCGCAGTTTGGGCCTTAGAGCAGTTTGAATTGGGCAACGATTTTGGGCGAAAAATCATATTTTCTGACGAGCCTCATTTTCATCTTGGCGGCTACGTTAACAAACCAAATTTCCGCATCTGGGGCTCGAAAAACCCGCACGTTATTGTCGAGAAGCCAATGCATCCCCGGAGAGTGACAGTTTGATGCGGATTGTGGAGTGGTGGCATCATTGGACCATTTTTCTTCGAAAATGAGGCTGGAAACAACGTTTCGGTCAACGGTGAGCGTTACAGAGCCATGTTATCCGACTTTTTTTTAAATGAAATTGAAGACATTGATTTGGACGACCTCTGGTTCATGCAGGATGGCGCGCCATGCCACACAGCCCAAGCAATCCGTGAGCTACAGCTCGAAACCATCAACAAGGTCTTGGAAAATTGGAGTGACAGGATGCGCTACTGCGAACCAGCCGAGGCAGCCACTTGAACGAAGTTGTGTTCCATAATTAATGGGAATGTTTGCTCTTACTAATAAAGCCATAATACATGGAAAAAAAAATTGTTCATGTTATTGCATTTTTAAAAAGAAACCACTAGATGGCTCACCCGTTATTATTAGTGGTCATAGGATTGACACCAAGAAATTTTAAAAATATGCTTTGAACACAACAAAATTATACGTACAATTATATGATTGGCATCCTATGACACCCACAATGCACAAAATTTTAGTTCACCGGTCAATAATTACTCAACGTGCACTATTGCATACATGACAATTATATGAAGAGGCAACAGAAGCACGCAATAAATATTTTAGACAATATAGATTACATTTTTCGAGAACATTTTTTGGAGAAGCATGTGACAGAGATGTTATAAATAGCTTTCTTATAACATCAAATCCTCTAATAACTGGATTAGGATCATGTCCAATTGCAGCCAGAATTTGTTTATAGAAATGACGGTGACATTTTTGGCGTTTTTTCAGACAAAAAAAGTGTACTTTATCATCCGATGAAGAATAATATTATAATTATTACTTATAAGCATAAATAAATGTAAATATTTAACAAAAATAATGTTGGCCCCTTAATTTTAGTGAATACCCCATTTGGTATTGGGTAAATTTTACTTTAATATTTTACTTAAAGAACGATAAAGTGAAACTGAGTATAAATGTACACTACTTTATTCCTACTGAGAAAATAATATTTATATAATGTCTTATAAACATAAACACAATGCAACATTGCTGTAATATTGATAAAACACTAAGTAAATATGATAAACTCACATTCAGTGTGGTTTTTTTCTAATACATCACCTTTTTCATCGTTTTGGAATTTTCTCGTGTTGCTCTGCAAATCCATTTCTTCCTATAACATAAATTAATTATCCTTAAAAAATATTGTTTGCGTAAAGGTAAGCAATCAAATTAATGCACGCTTACGTTTAAACTACTAAAAGTATTCTTCTGTTTCATTCTTGTTAAACAATTAAATAAATATGGAGCATGAATATGTATCTTGAGCTATTTTTGAATGTGTAATGAATTATCATGAAAATCCGCTTTGATAATTCAATATAAATTATATAGAATGAATACCTCCTTAAAATCAATTTAATGAAGAAGAAAGGATTATCTACTTTAGAAAAACAATGTTAATCTCTCAATAATCAACAAATCTTATACATATCCCGATGATTACAGTGTTTGGTAAATTTTGAGTAATTCGTTGTTTTTTATAAAAGCGTTCAATTTGAAGCTTCTAACGAATGTTTCCGCTTCTTGGCAAAAAGTCTGACAATTTGTTTGGTCGCTCCGCGAAGCGGAGCGACCAATCCAAATTTTCAGGCTTTTCTAAACTCGAAATTTTACTTCATGCGCCACGCGTATAAAACACTGATTTAAAATAAAGTTCAAAATATACTGCTAGAGTATTACAAGAGTTTATTTCGTGTAACCAAATCTTTAAGAATAGAACGATTTTCTTTCGGATTTTTTTCTTTTAAATATATCTACTTACATATGGCAAAGTATATTGCTCGAATTTTGCAAGCGTGAGATTTGGTTAGATGAAATAAATATTTGTAAAATGTATATACCTAAGATCAAACATAAGCAGTTTACTTTTAACTCTACAACATAACATTGTTTTACAAGCGTAGCGCATTAAGTGAACTTTCGAGTTTAGAAAAGCCTGAAAATTTAGATTGGTCGCTGCGCTTCGCTAGGTGACCAAGCTAAATTTTCAGGTTTCTCTAAACTCGAACAAACGTTAGAGGCTTTAAATTGATAGCTTTAATGAAATCAAAGAATGCTTAATATTTTACAGCGTATACATCGGGATATTCGTACTCACTTTAATGAAAAAATCCCTATATATTTACCCAATGAACACGGAAACATTTTAAATATTGCACGAATATTGAACATAATACTAAAATAAAACATTGTATTCAAATAATAATAATAATAATAATAATAATAATACTTTATTAATGCTAAATACAATTGTGGTACACAGGTCAATGGAAACTACGCTAATACAAAAATATAAACGTACAATAAACATAAATACATGTAAGAAAAAGTCGTCAAAATATTAAAAACACATTAAAATGAGGTAGTTATGTTCTGGAAAACAAAACACTTCAGATATTAGATAGCGTTTAGAATTGAACTTAAATTGGATTCATTCAGAAAATCATCAAAGCTAAAATAGGCTTTCTCCAATAAAAATCGTTTTATACAAACTTTAAATGTTTTTATTGGCAATTCTTTAATAACGTCGAGGATATTATTGAAAAATTTGGGTCCCCAATATCTAGCTCCAGTGTGAGATTTAGTTAAGCGCATCATGTCTATATGGATATTGTTTTCTTGTCTTGTTTGTTGATTATGACTAACATTTATTTGGAGATATTCATTAATATTTTTCTTTATATGAATTAAACATTGATATATGTATAGGGATGGAAGGGTTAGAATGTTCATGTTTACGAATAGAGGTTTTGGGTCTGCTCTGTAAGCAGCATGAGCAAGGATGCGGACCGCTTGTCTCTGCAGTTTAAAGATACGCTGCCACCCCGGTGAATGACCCCATATAATCAGACAATAACTAATCCGAGATTGAAAATGCGCAAAATAAGTTGTTTTAAGAACATCTAGGGAAACTGAATGAGACAGATTACGTAAAAGGTAGATGCTGCAACACAGCTTTTTCGCAAGTTGATTGATATTTTCAACCCAGGTCAACTCCTTATCAACCCACATTCCCAAAAAATTGACGTGCGGTGAATAAGTGTTAGTAATTTTATTTAAAGTGAACAATACATTTACACTTTTATTCGGATTTAGATGAAGACGGTTGCCTGCAAACCACTCAAAGGCCATTGCCGAAGCACTGACATTCAAAGTAGAAACTGTGGTAAGTTCTTTATCAACACTTACCAAAGTTGTATCATCAGCATATTGGATAACGTTTACTTTGGGAATGTATACTGGCAGTTCATTGACATAGATCAGGAACAGAAGTGGTCCTAGGATTGATCCCTGTGGTACCCCAAATTTAATCATTATTGGTTTAGATGTTTTACCATTTATCCGAGTCATTTGTGTTCTGCCAGTGAGATAAGAATTTATAAGACATACACTAGATGAACTGAAGTTATAACGTTCAAGTTTATTTAGGAGAATATCATGTGACACACAGTCGAATGCTTTCGACAGGTCCAAGAAAGTGGCCATTGCAAAGCCTCCGTCTTCAAATGAATCCAAAATAGTGTTTACCAGATATTAAAGTGCGTCACACGTGCTGACGCCCTCACGAAAACCGAATTGGTTACAATTAAGCAGTGCATGTTCCTCCATGTATTGCACCATCTGGTTGTATAGAATTTTTTCTAAAATTTTTGAGAAAGTAAGCAGACACGAAATGGGTCGGTAGTCATTCACGTTATTTCTATCCCCCTTTTTAAAAACAGGTACTACAGCAGCTACTTTCATTGCATCAGGAAAGGTGGACATCCTGATGCACTGATTAATTACTTTAGTTATTTGAGGAAGAATAGCCTCCTTGCACATTTTTACTAGATTAGTAGAGATTCCATATATGTCAACACAATTTTCACTTTTTAAATTGCAAATAACATTTCTAACATCATTGTATGACACTTCCTTGAAATTAAAATTACTATTACAGTTAATGTATTGGCTAGAATCAATATGCTGAGGTGGAATGGAATTAATTATATCATTTACTAATTGTATAAATGTACTATTAAAAATATCTGGGGATATATTGTGACTAATAATAACCGGTTTACTTTTAAATTGATTGATAATTTGCCATCTGGCCTTTTGTTGGCAGCTAGCCGTGTTAATGAAATTATCATTGGCTTTAATTTTGGCTCTATAAATGGCTGTATTATACTCTTTTTTATACGATAAGTACAGCGACTTATGCTGTGCATTTTTTGTCTGCAAATATATATCACGAAATAGGTGAAGCTGTTCCCGCATATGATACAACTCACCATTAAACCAGTGTACTATTTTATTTTTTGTATTAGTTGAGTTTTTACGTCTGATTGGAAAAGAGTTTTCAAAAATTTTCAAGAAAGTCTCATGAAAAGAGTCAAACAAATTATTACATGAGTTGCTGATGTCCATGCAAGTCCAATTTTCTTAAATAAGTGACTGAAACATATTAAATTTACCTATGTCAGTAAATGGTCTCACGAATACCATATTAGGTTCAGTTTTGATTGATTGCAGTTTGATTTGTAAGTAAATTCCAGTGTGGTCTGAACTTAATGTTATAAGTGAGACGTTTACAATTTCTGTCCGAAAATTAGAAAACACATTATCCAGAACATAACTACCCCGGGTAGGAAAATAAACATGACTATAATGACAGTGTGAATTAAATATGTCATAAATTTCAGTAACTTGAGAGTCGTTTTTATTAGAATAAATATTGAAGTCTCCTCCAAATAACACATTTGAGGATATTTTATTAATTTTCTCAAGAGCAGCGGCTATGAGTTCATAATACAAATTCAAGTCACCCGAAGGTGACCGATAGGTGACTATAATGGTGCAGTCAAAATCAAGAGGAAGATCGCTGATAACTCACAAAGTTGTAGCAACGTTACAAACATTGTATAAACGTTTTCCGTGCAATATTGATTTATATACATTACAGCAATGTTAAACATGATACTAAAATTCAACATTGTTTTATAACGTTTCAAAAATATTGCGGCAAAGTAACACAACGTTACAATTTGACTTTTATGCAACATTGTATTGTCAATTAACATTGGATATATATTGAAAATGGTCACATTGCATTTTTAACATGTATAATTGTTGAAACTGTTGCTGTAATCCCACTGATCAAATCCATTTGAGTAATGTTTCATCAACATTAAAACAACGTTTAATGTTGCTACAATGTTGATATAACGTTATTTGTTTGTTTTTTGCTCAGTGGGATGCAGCATCGTGATTTACACATTTCATGGACATTGAACATACAGACAGTTTTTCATTTAAGTAAACATGTCCCAATTATATGTTGTAAATCTTCAGATATTCGTTTTTTTTTTAAAGAGCTCAACTGAAAGGTTTAAACGAGTGTTTTCCACTCCCAGACGAAGCATGAAGTAAAATTTCGAGTTTAGAAAAGCCCCGTGAAAATTTGTCTCGGGTCGCGCAGCGACCCGAGACAAATTTTCTGGGCTTTTCTAAACTCGAAATTTTACTTCATGCGCCACGCGTATAAGCCGCTGATTTCAGTTCATGCACTTGTTAACAATATTTTAATGTTTTCAGAGTTTAAGAGTACTAGGTACTTAGCTTCCGGGGTACTGTCTCCCCTAGACTTACTTTTTGTAAGACAGTTTTGCTATTGTTTTCTTTTTACCAATGTATATTTATATTTTTTTACCCATTTAACCCAGAAATAAATTTTGCATTGAGATTACGAGAGAAACCTTCCTAGAACCCATTGATCAAAAAACAAACAACGTTATATCAACATTGTAGCAACATTAAACGTTGTTTAATGTTGATGAAACATTACTTAAATGGATTTGCTCAGTGGGAACGTTCACTTAATTGCTACACATCGGGTTGTATACAATACGGATTCTATGCATTTATCGTATGCAACTTAACATACATACATACATACATACATTCGTATGTTGGGTTGCATACAAATAAGAGTAATCGCTCGTGTTGCATAGGTGTTGCTTTGTCAACGGTGCAGCAACATTTTTCTTTGAACGTTAGCATACAACGTTCCTGCAGGCGGACATTCAGCGTTTATTTTTTAACCATTTATGCAACTTAAAACGCAACGTTTCGTGCTACGCGGTAACATTGATGCAACGCTCAGTGGGTAATCTTTGTTTATTTTTATATTTCTTAATTGGCTTTACGTACATTACTCAATCATAATAAATATTTTAACAGGTTTAGTAAAATAATAATAAGAATATTTCGTCGTTTTATGTGTACATAGCCAAATCAACATCTGCCATATGTTCGTATTTCACACATGCACAATTTCGAATGCACCAAATACCTCATCTGCTCCACAACAATTACATTAGAAATATTTACGTAACGAGGATTAATTTTAAACGACCGTTCCAATGCAAAACAAATGAAAAACGTGGGCGGCTATTTCCCGAATATAAGCCAAATAAATCAAGATGAATCGATTTTCAAACAATATAATTAATTAGGTGTATATCACAACAAATTATATATCGCTGATTTGCTTTGATAATGAGACAAGTAAAATTTGTTCATTTTTCTGGAGGTGCCTACAACGGTTCACAACACACTTTTATTCAAATATTGAAGTCTGTATCTTCACTGAATTTATCGTTCACGTATTTTTATTCGTGTCTCGCTTATTGACGCCCAATTCAAATCAGCAAGTTTACCTGCCCCACCTTGTATATGATAATGGGTTTTCAAACAATTAACGATATAAATTTTATATTTAATAATGTTGCATTTTACATAATAAATTAGTTTGAAACTTCTAACGAGTGTTTCCACTCCTTGATTAAGCATGAAGTAAAATTTCGAGTTTAGAAAAGCCTTAAAATTTGGGGGATTGGTCTCATTAAGGTTATAAGCATGTGTTAAATTAATTTCATTGCAAATAAAAACAAATCAATTTAAAAAATGGACTTGGCTAAGATTTCACTGTTTATTGATTGACACTGCAACAATTGTTTCGCCACACAGTGGCTTCATCAAGCAGATGAATAATTATTCATCTGCCTTATGAAGCCACTGGTGGCGAAACAATTGTTGCAGTGTCAATCAATAAACAGTGAAATCTTTACTAAGTGTGTTATTTACTAAATGTGCTGATATGGAATTTCACCAAGCAACAGCTTCAACTATTACATTTTCAAAAATGGATTTTCTCTGTTATTAATAAACATTTTTTCTTTAACATTTTTTAATAGATGCAGTAAGTCATGTTTTCGAGAAATTCGCTACACGCAATTTCAGATATAAAATAACTATATTTAAAAAATATTTTTATTTTTAGTTGTGCCACTATCAATGAAACGCAGCGATATGAAAGCATAAAAATATTATTGAAATGATAAAGGAATTCTAATAATGAAAGAATTAGGGAGGAACAAGTTTACTTTAAAAAAATTAGTTTTATTTATAAAATAAGCTTTTTAAGCTTATGAGGCCTGTAGTAATACAGGTTGAAATGGAAGAATCATTATTAATCATAATAATAATAAATAGTCAATAAAAAAACATAACTATATCATTTATTACTTAAATAAATAATCAATTCACAACATAACAAAATACAATTTACATTAGAAACAAAAGTTGATAATTCGATCAATTTCTTAGATTAAACAATTAAGAAAATAAACAATAAACATAATTTTTCAATATTCCATAAACCAACACACACAGATAGTACAATACATTTTAATTCAACACACCCATTTTCACAAAAACTTGCAGCCTACAACAGTATGATCCACAGACTTTTATCAATTCCTATGTCAAAAGAAAATTACAAAAAAGAGTTAAAGATAATTTATCAAATAGCAACTAGTAATGGTTTCGAAAAATAAATAAAAGATAAAATATTAAATAAAAAACAAAAACAAACAATAATAAATTCAATTTACCCCTTAATAAAAAATAACCCCCAAACAAATTATTCATCTTTCACATACACAGGCAAAGAAACTAATATTATCACTAAAAAATTAGAAAAACTAAATATTAAAATTGCGTATAAAACAGACAACAAATTAGGAAAATACATAAAAAATAATAAAGATAGAATATCCAGAGCTCGACATAGCGGTGTCTATTTGTTAAGTTGCGGTGACTGCCCTAAAGTATACGTCGGCCAAACTGGGAGAGCCTTTCAAGAAAGGATGAACGAACATAAAACCAGCTTCGAGAAAAGGAAAAACAACTCGACTTATTCCAACCACTTGCTAGATGAAGGCCACAACTTCAACGAAGACTTCCAAATACTACACATCGAGAAGAAAGGAAGAAAATTAAACATCCTGGAAAGCACCGAAATAAACAAAAGAAAATTCAGCGATCAATTACTAAACGATCAGACATATATTAATAACTCCCCATTGCTCAATTTAAAACTGTAACCCCCACCCCTCTTACTTATCAGCTAGCCCTATATATACGTTGTAATTAGGTTAAGTTAATCACTTGTTCTTCACCTGAAGAAGCCACAGTGTGGCGAAACATTTGTTGTGAATACAAAATAAACAATTTTTGAAAGTTATAAACAAAGTGTTTTACTTAAAGTAATGAATATGAACTTTCAACAACTATCAGCCACCTCGATTAATAGTGTAAATCATTTATTTTATAAAACAGTTTAATTTACCAGTATTGTATTATTTCATTAAAACTGTACCTAAATATTTGTTATGTGACAGCATGTACAGATATATTATAGATAATGCGATTAAATAACGCTAAATATTTTTTTAAGTCCCGGCTGCATGTAAGTAACTCTCCTAAAATTCCATATCAGTAGATTATTATCCATAACATAATTGATTCATGATAAGCGGGTAAATATTTGAAGAGCGATTTGGACTCAAATAAATATAGAAAATATAGCATCAACTGCGCTTTACGTGAAATCGCGTAACACTTTAATAATATAACGATATGTGGAAATTAAATTAATCTATTTAATCAAAATTAAATATATTAATAAATATTAATCAGAGTTATTATTTGATTGCATTGATAATATGATATTATTTTTTTATAATTTGATTAATTTATTTTAATAACGATATGTGATCAAATAATTAATTAAAACAATAAAAAATATCTATTGAATCAAAAATGAAATTATAATTAAATATTTATCAGATTTATTAATTAATTGAATTGATATCGTATGTTTAAAAAAAAACTCTAGAGTGCGATGATTTAATCTTTTATTAAATTTAAGTTAGCTACACGCTTTAGGTAATGACCTAGAAAACGTCAGACATAGTAATTATATTATATAATTTCAGACTTGCCAACCTAATACTTTTCATAGCACTCTGCCCACTGAGCAATCACATCTTAGCAATGTATCATCAACATTAAAACAACGTTTAATGTTGCGGCAATATTGATATAACGTTATTTGTTTGTTTTTTGCTCAGTGGGTAGAGGTTTTTTTAATTGAACATACGATATTATTTTTTTATAAATTGATCAGTTTATTTTAATCACGATATGTGATCAATTAAATAATATTGATATTAATATATAAATTTAACATAATGCTTACGATTTTTAATTTTCTTTGTTATTATATAAATTTAACATAATAATAAATCCAAGTAATATTTATTTATCTTGTATTATTATGTTAAATTTATATAATAACAAAAAAAAATAAAAATCGTAAGCATTATGTTCAATTTATATACCAACAAAAAAAATTAAAAATCGTAAGCATTTACATAAAACAGAACATCATAAATACGCAATACCGAAATATACTTGTAAATGAAAATGTATTACAGAAATAATACAACAAAATTTAAAAAAAATATTGAAAACTATTAAACCTGCATCTATATTTTAAATTTTAATAAAATATACAGGAATGTGTACGTTTCGTTTACATAGATTTAATAGATTGGTATTGTTTGTTTTTAATAAATAATTGCATACCGTTTAATTTAATTTAAGACACAAGATCAGTGATATCTGTTTTATTTATTAAATTATAATGCTGTAAAACATAAACGTACATACTTAATCAGTATATTTTGAAATTTTAGTTTTTAGTTTAATAAAATCAGTTAATAAATAACAGTTATGGCGTTCTGTGTTTTTTTTTATCGAACACCCGCTATAAAATAAAACAATTCATCCTTGATGATTTACAGATGGACGTATAAATTATGAAATGTAGGTCGTGAATTTGTTATAAATAATTCTACAAATAAAATTGTTTATGTTTATCTTTAATTTTATAAACCGAGAAACACATGGTGTAGTCATATGTTTATATACGTTTTTGCCGAACGCTCATGTTTGTGTAATTTTTATAAATTTGATATTTTTGTTGAACAAAAATTATTAAGAAGATTTAATGTGAAATTACGATAAAATTCGGATAGGTCTTAATTAATAAGATAACTAAGCAATAAACACCCATTGAAACCAAGGCCATAGCCAGGGAGGGAACCCCGCCTGAAATTTTCAAAATGTCAGATGTTTGTATGTAAAAGCGGCCCTGAAAGAGCAAAAACAATATTTTTACAAGTAAACATTTTGACATTCGTTGTTTTTAAAAAAATATCAATTTGACGCTTTAAACGAGTGTCGTCCACTCCCAGACTAAGCATGAAGTAAAATTTCGAGTTTAGAAAAGCCCCGTGAAACGTTGTCGAGGGTCGTGCAGCGACCCTCGACAAATTTTCTGGGCTTTTTTAAACTCGAAATTTTACTTCATGCGCCACGCTTATTAAACACAGATTTAAAGCGAAGTTCGAATATACATAAATTTTACAATATTTTAGTGTTTAATACGCGTGGCGCATGAAGTAAAATTTCGAGTTTAGAAAAGCCCAGAAAATTTGTCTCGGGTCGCTGCGCGACCCTCGACAAATTTTCACGGGGCTTTTCTAAACTCGAAATTTTACTTCATGCTTAGTCTGGGAGTGGAAAACACTTGCTTAAAGCTTCAAAATAAACTTAAAAAAAAACAGGGAATATCTAAAGAGACAGAAAATAGGCTGAATTTGGAATACGTATACTCTAAAGAAAATGTCCCTGTATAATGTAAACACATATTTAGGGAAGGTGCGAAAAGGGGAAATTAATATTTGAAACATGATAATAAGATTTAATGTAAAATTACGATAAAATTCGGATAGGTCTTAATTAATAAGATAACTAAGCAATAAACACCCATTGAAACCAAGGCCATAGCCAGGGAGGGAACCCCGCCCGAAATTTTCAAAATGTCAGATGTTTGTATGTAAATGCGGCCCTGAAAGAGCAAAAACAATATTTTTACAAGTAAACATTTTGACATTCGTTGTTTTTTAAAAAAAGATCAATTTGACGCTTTAAACGAGTGTTGTCCACTCCCAGACTAAGCATGAAGTAAAATTTCGAGTTTAGAAAAGCCCCGTGAAACTTTGCAGCGACGCTCGACAAATTTTCTGGGCTTTTTTAAACTCGAAATTTTACTTCATGCGCCACGCTTATTAAACACAGATTTATAGCGAAGTTCGAATATACATAAATTTTACAATATTTTAGTGTTTTATACGCGTGGCGCATGAAGTAAAATTCCGAGTTTAGAAAAGCCCAGAAAATTTGTCTCGGGTCGCTGCGCGACCCTCGACAAATTTTCACGGGGCTTTTCTAAACTCGAAATTTTACTTCATGCTTAGTCTGGGAGTGGAAAACACTTGTTTAAAGCTTCAAATTAAACTTAAAAAAAAAACAGGGAATATCTAAAGAGACAGAAAATAGGCTGAATTTGGAATACGTATACTCTAAAGAAAATGTCCCTGTATAAACACATATTTAGGGAAGGTGCGAAAAGGGGAAATTAATATTTGAAACATGATAATAATTTTATTTATTTACAATTTATTAAATTTTCTCCTCATTGCATTTTATTTTATTTAAGAGATTTTGCTCTTAAAATTTTTGTTATTTTTAAAAACCCAATATTAATCATTTAAATATATAATCTCCGTTTCAAATATCTTTTTATTATAACCCAATCAACGTCAACATATGTTGTAAAATTTAATTACACGTAACACAAACTATTATTTTAATTACACTTAATAGTTTGTGTTACGTGTAATTAAATTTAAAAAAATATGTTGACGTTGATTGGGTTATAATAAAAAGATATTTGAAACGTAGATTATTTATAAGAATTAATTATTTAAATTACTAATATTAGGTTTTTAAAAATAACAAAGATTTTAAGAGCAAAATCTCTTAAATAAAATAAAATGCAAAGAGGAGAAAATTTAATAAATTGTAAATAAAGTGTAACACAAAGTCTTAATTTGATAACACCTATTTTTAACACAAAATATTAAAAAATCTCTATGAAAGTACAGCGAAACCGGAAAGAGAGGTTATGATAGACTCAAAAACGTAACCAAATACAACGTAATTGATCTCTCCCTCACGAACTAGGGAGAAAGGGGTAGGGGAAAACATGAAAAGATAAAATTCTGTCATACCTTGTAACACATATGTGTTCATATGTGGTACGCCTATCGACGTACTTTGCGTGTTATGATCAGAGCTGGGACGAATCCTCGTTAAAAGGATTCGAATCACGAATACGAATCACCTAATATGATTCGAATCACGAATACTCGAATAAAGGATTCGTAAGAGATAAATATGATTCGAATCAAAGATTCGAATCCTGTTTTTTCGAATCACGAATACAAATCGTTCAAGAATAAAGTTGATTTTATTATTTTTTTACAACCATTAACATATAAATATCGTGATCAGTTGTTTTAAGAAAAATATTCATAACCTAATTATTGATTATAAACACTGAACATCATTGATAACAGGCAAAATATCTGTGTTACTCTAATTAAAGATGTATTTGTGTGTTTTTGAACTACACTTCAAATAAGTGGTTTATACGCGTGGCGCATGAAGTAAAATTTCGAGTTTAGAAAAGCCCCGTGAAAATTTGTCTCGGGTCGCTGCGCGACCCTCGACAAATTTTCTACGCGGGGCTTTTCTAAACTCGAAATTTTACGTCATGCTTAGTCCGGGAGTGGAAGATACTCGTTACTTTAACTGTTAAACTGCTAAAGTATGTGTCGTCGGATGCCCGTCTTCAGGGGTGATATGTAAGCAAACTATGGGTCCTAGGAGTTGCCAAATAAGTGAGTTACTCAACTGTTTCCAAGGCGCTCTTTGAATAACCAAAAGATTAAAATTTTACATATAAAATGTACAATAAACTATAAGTGTGGTACATCATTGAATTCAGTAAAAAATATTCTTCCAAAAAATATAAAAATCCAAAATGGCGCCCATAAGAAAAACAAAAGTTAGCTATGGTCCCTAGGTAAACGTTATAGTTATCTTAAAATAAAGTATGTTACTAGATTTTTCGTTAAAAAGTGCCAATCATGTCAAAGTTTTGAATAATAAAATAAAAACGAATTTTCAAAAAATACGTCTTTTGACAATATCTCATTAACGAAAGAAGATATTTCAAACTTGTTTTTGGATTATTATTGGGCTCTAAATTACGCAACATTACCCCAATTTAACCGACTCTCTATCTCTTAAAATAACCGAGATCCCTATACATTCTGTTGAAATACTGACACCCTGTATAATAATAATAATAACAATAATAATATAAAATTTATTGTATTGTTATTTCCTAAATATTTTACTTTGTTTACCGTATATTTACGAATATATTAAAAAAATAAATACTTATTTCAGTAATTTAATATTAATTACACCATCAAATGTCTAAAAGTCTTGTGTTAAAAATAACCAGAAATCATTAGATGTTTTTTTATTAAACGAATTTCACTATGGCTTTCGACGTCTAAGTCAAAAAATGTATAAAACAAAAGTTGTAGCCAACGAAAAAATAAACCCTAAACACCTTTCACCTCAGCTCTTTTGTTTTTGTTTAATTAACCGAGAAAGATTTTTTTGAAAATAAATACACAACTTTATGAAAACTTTATGATAATTCAAAAATTTACGAACGAGTGTCTTCCACTCCCAGACTAAGCATGAAGTAAAATTTCGAGTTTAGAAAAGCCCCGCGTAGAAAATTTGTCGAGGGTCCTCCAAAATATCAAAATGACCAAAATGTCATCTCGTAAATATAAAAAATATCAAAAACGTCAAAAATTCGGCGTTTTGATAAACTCGATTTACCTCAAAATTATCATTTTATGTCAGTACATATTTACATGTTATACATTAGATGACAATTTTTATATTATTAGATAACTTTTTTGACATTATTACTGATTTTGAGAGAAATTTTAGTTTTTGTAAGAACGTTTTTGTCAAACTGTCACGGTTTGACAAAAACGTTCTTACAAAAACTAAAATTTCTCTCAAAATCAGTAATAATGTCAAAAAAGTTATCTAATAATATAAAAATTGTCATCTAATGTATAACAAGTAAATATGTAATATCAAAAATATCAAATGTCAAAATTGTCGCCTAATGTCAAAAAAGTAAAAAAATATAAACTGTCAGAACTGCCATCTAATGTCAAATAAATCATTTAATGTCAACATCAGAAATGGTAAAAAAGTAAACATTTCATTGTTTATCAAAAGTAAGATCTAATGTGAAACATGCCATCTATTGTCAAGAAACGTAGTCTAATATTAAGAATATAATCTATTGTCAAAAAATGTCATCTCAAAAGGTAAAAAATATCAAAAATGTCATTCAATGTCAAAAATGATTAAATATGTCTTAAAGAAAAAAAAATCTCAAATTTGTGTGTTCAAATAATGAGTCAATAATTTTTGAAAATCGTTACAAATCTGAATAAAAGTATTGAAAATCTTACATATAAACATTTTATATATTTTGAGGAGAAAATCTCGAAATATCGAAAATTTCAACAAAATCGATAAAAATGACAAAATATCAAAAATCAAGGTATGTTGAAAATATGATAAACATTTTCATAAATTAATTAGAAATCCTCAAATATTGAAAATGTTATCAACATTCGATAAATTGAGGAAATATTACAAAAACTAATGAAAATTTTATGAATCGACGAAAATCTCGAAATGATGATGATAAAAATGTTATAAATCGACATGTTAAGTGTAAACATTTGATTGGGAATGTCAATTCATAGGAAAATGGTCCAAATATAATTCGAAACGTCATAAATGTCAATCCGTGTGAAAATTGTCAAAATATGATATGATTGCTAACGTCAAAAATATTAATTTGTGCAAAAATTGTCAGAATACGATTGAATACGTCAAACATTAAAAATATCATATTTGAGGGAATTATTTAAAATACAATAAAAAATGTCTAATTTGACGAAAATTAATGAAATTTATCAAATTGTCAAAGTTGACAGAAATCATCAAAATTCATCAAATAGTCATAATATATAATAAATACACAACTTTATGATAATTCAAAAAATTACGAACGAGTGTCTTCCACTCCCAGACTAAGCATGAAGTAAAATTTCGAGTTTAGAAAAGCCCCGCGTAGAAAATTTGTAGAGGGTCGCGCAGCGACCCGAGACAAATTTTCACGGGGCTTTTCTAAACTCGAAATTTTACTTCATGCGCCACGCGTATAAAACAGTGATTTAACGAGAAATTTAAAAACATACAAAACTAAATTTCATGTTAATCCTTACGATTAATTCGAATTATTTTTGACGATCCGAATCCTTTTGTAACTATTCGAATCCTTTTGCAAGTATTTGAATCCTTTTATAAATATTCTAATCCTTTTATGAGGATTCGTATCCTTTTATGAGGATTCGAATCCTTTTACGAGGATTCGAATCCTTTTATGAGGATTCGAATCTTTTTATGAGGATTCGAATCCTTTTATGAGCATTCGAATCACCCGCATTTGGATTCGAATACGAATCCTTTTAAAAAAGTGTAACGAATCCGGATCACGAATCCAGTTGAACTTAAGTATTCGAATGCCTCTTTTGAATCCTCTAAAAGGATTCGAATCCTGCCCAGCTCTGGTTATGATCATTTAAAAAAGTAAAACTTTTTTATAATCCATAAGTATGGCAGAACATTGAATATTAAATGAAAAATGACGATAAAATTCGTATAAACGACAAACAGTATTAAGACCTAATGTTTGTCGTTTATACGAATTTTATTGTAATTTTACATTTAATATTTAATGTTCTGTAAACTTAATACGTAAGCAAATGTTTTTGATACATACGTTCGAAAGCGTAAAAGCCATCTAATGCCCATTAGCTTAAGCAGCATCGATGCTACTTAAGCTAATGGGCATTAGATGGCGTTGACACTTTCGAACATATGTAAATTACACAGGCCATAATAAATGGTCAAAGATGTTCAGTATTTTTTAAGCACTGGTTTAAGATTATACTGATGATGGTATTGAAGCCTGAAACGCTTATATAGTTACCCGGTCTCTGGATCGTGTTATGATCATTTACGAAGATAAAACTTCTTTATAATCCATAAGTATATTTCGAATTCAGAACTATTTTGAACTCGAAAAAATGTCCTTACGTATTCAGTTGGCAGAACATTAAATATTAAATGTTAAATTACGATAAAATTCATATCGAAAAAATTTGCTTACGTATTCAGTTTGCAGTACATTAAATATTTAATGTAAAATTACAATAAAATTCGTACAAACGACAAACATTAGGTCTTAATACTGTTTGTCGTTTAAACAGTATTAAGACCTAATGTTTGTCGTTTGTACGAATTGTATTGTAATTTTACATTAAATATTCAATGTTCTCCAAACTGAATACGTAAGCAAATTTTTTCGATACTTATGTTCGAAAGCGTAAACGCCATCTAATGCCTATTAGCTTAAGTAGCATCGATGCTACTTAAGCTAATGGGCATTAGATGGCGTTCACGCTTTTGAACATATGTAAATTACACAGGCCATAATAAATGGTCAAAGATGTTCAGTATTCTTCAAGCACTGGTTTGGGACTATACTGATGATGGTGTTGAAGCCTGAAACGCGTATATAGTTATCCGGTGAATGAATAAATACTGAACACAAATTCATATTCTTGAAATTTGTTCGAATTCAAAATAGTTTTGAATTCAAAACATACTTATGGATTATAATAGTATATTCTCTAACGAGGTTAGAATAAAAAAATTGATACGAGTGGAAGATTGCACCACCCTGTACATGTAAATTGTATAATATCTTTACGTATATATTAAGTATATATTTTTAATATTATTTACATGTATAATATACATGTAAATATTTCTTTATTTTTAAAGCTCTATTTAGGCATGCTGTGCGATAGCCATCCACACCCCTCTGGGGGGTGGTTCGAGGGGGTAGTTTAGAAAACTTAAATGGAAACTCCTATTTTTTAATTGTTTTATCACTCCCTCCCCAATCCCGTTCGGTGGTGGAAAGGGTAGTTTTGAATTTTTCTGCGAAAAAAAATATTTTGCTTGCAATGTTGCATTTTGTATCAAAAACGGTTTATGAATTTTTCAAATTGCCACTCCCCCCCACACACACACACACACCCTTTAAAAGTAGAGAAAGTGGTATTTTAAAAAAAAAGTACCACCATTTATTTTAGACAAAAATGATTTTTTTTTGCAGAGTTTCATTGTCTATCAAAAACTCCTTATAGAGTTGCAAAATATCCACACTTTAACCCCTTTTTGGAGGGTGGAAAAGGGAAGTTTTTGCTCAGTTTATCGTCGAAAATATTTTTCCATTTTGTCATGTTTACAATTTTAAATGAAAGCACAGAAGTGTAGTTATTGAACATTTATTTCGGACTGTCAATGTTAACGTTCTCGACGACTCCGTGAAATTCTAAGAAATGGGTAATAGCTCAGAAACTTTAAAGCTAAATTAATTAAGCTGCTATCTGTCGTTTTGAGATGAGGTTATCGAAAAGTGAACGCGATATGCGTTCACTTTCCGATAACCTCATCTCAAAACGACAGATAGCAGCTTAATTAATTTAGCTTTAAAGTTTCTGAGCTATTACCCATTTCTTAGAACAAAACAATTATTAATGATGCGTAAGTCCGGGGAGAATGTGAGATCTTACGAAGAGGTGGCAAGGATGTTTAATGCATCCAATCCGCATCGTGATCCAGTGTCAAAATCGACGGTTCAAAAAACAGTGAAACGATTTGAAGATACTGGAGCAGTGAAGGATCGCGAACGCAGTGGCAGGCCAAGAACGGCATCAAACGAAGATCAGAAGGTGGAAGTGTTGCAGCATTTCGTGGAAGACCCTCATATTTCTGTAAGGAGAGTGTCGCAAGCTCAAGGCACCAGCAAGACTTCAGTACATCGCATAATGCAGGAGGAAAAGTGGCACCCTTACAAGATTCATTTTGTGCAAGAACTTTTGGAGCCGACTGGGTCAGTGCCAAGGCCAAAATGGCGGTCAGTTTGAACATTTGCGATAAAGAAGAAGACGATTTGGCGGCGGAGATGCAACATCAAACCACCGGAAGTGCAACAATCAGCCCTTTTCAGGGCTACATGATGTGCAAAATCCGATCATGCAACCTCCCCGTGGTGCACATCGGGTCACGCTAATGCCGACGGTATTGTAAAGTTAATTTTGATCTTAGTAGAAAGTGGGGAAAAAGCCAAAATAACGAAATGATTTTTTAATAACAATAACATAAC
Source organism: Philonthus cognatus (assembly GCA_932526585.2). Classification (NCBI taxonomy): domain Eukaryota; kingdom Metazoa; phylum Arthropoda; class Insecta; order Coleoptera; family Staphylinidae; genus Philonthus; species Philonthus cognatus. The sequence continues at coordinate 34,530,863 of OW052247.1, forward strand.
CAATTTTAGATCAGGGATCAAAAAATGAGACAACCAAAATTACTTTGATTAAAAAAACAGCAATTACCCCTTATATGCCTAAATAGAGCTTTAAAAATAAAGAAAGACGTATTTTATACCATCTTGATCCGATAAGGTGTTCTCGAGATATTCAACCGTTTCCAAACTTTTGGGACACCCTGTATGTGTGTTTGCTGGGTAAAACCTAACGACATTTATTTTGAAGGCAAAAGGGCAAGTAAATAAATATTAAAAAATAATTTAAAAATATACTTGTTTAGACGTGTCAACGATTTAAAATGCATTTTTTATATTTTTGGATATTTATTCAATATCTCAACGAGACTAAACATTTGTAGAAATCGAATTGTTTATGTTTTTGAATATTCTGCAAAAATTGGGAATTCACTTTTACATTAAATTATATTAAGATTTAAATATTTTAATCAGTTAAATTTATAGCTGAAATTTGAATCATTTAAAGTAAAGTTAGATACCTTAATCTTAGTTTAAGTAATTTCAGAAATATGAATCAATTAAACTTAAGTTGAAATATTTTAACCTGAGTTAAAATGATAGCAGTAATGTAAATCATATAATCTGAAGATAAAATATTTTAAACTGAATTGAATGTATTGCTAAAATAATAAATATTATTTTAACAATTCTTATTTGACCTGAGTTTAAATTATTCATATATCAGGAATGTTTATACAGAGAGTTTTTCTTTAAAGTATACGTTTTCCAAATTGAGCCTATTTTTTTTTAATTTTTAGATATTCGTTGTTTTTTTTAAAAAGTTCAATTTTAAGCTTTAAACGAGTGTTTTCCACTCCCGGACTAAGCATGAAGTAAAATTTTGAGTTTAGAAAAGCCCCGTGAAAATTTGTCGAGGGTCGCGCAGCGACCCGAGACAAATTTTCTGGGCTTTTCTAAACTCGAAATTTTACTTCATGCGCCACTCGTATAAAACACTGATTTCAAGTGAGGTTCAAACATATACATAAATTTCACAATATTTTAGTAAATATTCCAAATTTAAACTATTTTTTTTTAATCTTTAGATAATCGTTTTTTTTTAAGAGTTCAATTTGAAGCTTTAAACGATTGTTTTCCACTCCCAGACTAAGCATGAAGTAAAATTTCGAGTTTAGAAAAGCCCCGTGAAAATTTGTCGAGGGTCGCGCAGCGACCCGAGACAAATTTTCTGGGCTTTTCGAAACTCGAAATTTTACTTCATGCGCCACTCGTGTAAAACACTGAATTCAAGTGAGGTTCAAATATATACATAAATTTCACAATAATTTAGTGTTTAATACGCGTGGCGCATGAAGTAAAATTTCGAGATTAGAAATATAGTAACCACGAGTATCAAATTTTTACCCTAACCGAGTAATAGACTATATTTTCTCCACGACCAGAAAGTATGAACCAATAACAATTAAATAAATCTGAACAAAACAAGTTATTTATTAAAACATTTGTATTAATATTTATAGTGTTAAATTATAATTTATATTACCTTTATACCTAAATATATCTCATCCAGAGCGTTTTCTAAGAATTGCTTAACATTTTCTTCTATAAAAACCCTCGATTTCTTAGATACATACTTTTCAGGAAAGCGTTTTGACAAAGTTTTTAATTTTTCGTATCTTAAAATATCGATATTGTGTTTCACATTTATTGTTGCTTTCAGGTTTGAATATATTTTTCATAGAGTCGAGGATTTCCATTTTTTTAATAAATCGCCGAAAAATGCAATTAAAACATTTTCGGAAAATGAGTCCATTCCTTTTCTTGTTGCCAATCCCTTAACAGTGTATAATACTTTTCATATTCACGTCTCGATTTTTGCGACAGCAGGTTCTTGCTTATATTATTTGCATAAATTGTAATTTCAGGTGGAGCATTATCAAATTCTATATCCGATTCACTCGATTTTTCACTCATTATTTTACTTCAATTAAAACTTGTTTGAAAATAATTAATACGACGTCGGCAATTACAATTGACAGATTTGAAATTCACTGACAGTTTGAAATTCAAGGCAATCTTAAACAACATAGATTGCCTTAAATTTCAGAACTGTAACTGTCAGTGAATTTCAAATCTGTCAATTCGATTACAGAATATTCATTCTGTATCTTGTTATAGAATGAAAATACATGCAAAACACATAAGAAGCAAGTGTTTCAGAATAAATATTCTAACTCAAGAGTGAGAATTTTTACATTCTATTATTAAAAATGATTTCGGAATTATAACATTCACTAATGGTCGTGTAGAAAGAAGTTTTACCTTTATAAATGATCATAACACGATCATTTATAAAGGTAAAACATCTTTTTCCACGTCTATTAGTGAATGTAATAATTCCGAAATCATTTTTAATAATAGAATGTAAAAATTCTCACTCTTGAGTTAGAATATTTATCCAGGCAATAAAGAATTAAAATATAAAACAAAACCTGCCTTTAACTTGTTTCTCGTTGATTATGATTGATTAAATAAAAATCACTTTTTGATAAGGCAGAAATCTTATCTTAGTGATACAATAAAATAAAATTGATTTTAAGAGAAATTTTGCGGAAATCTTTTGAAAGTTTATACATAGTTATTTTATTATAAATATTATTACGTGTCTATGGAATGTATTTCCACACAGACGCTTATTTTGCAGTAATTTTCGGAAATGCATGTCTGTTTATTTTATTACTTATTTTTATCTGCTTCGAGTTCAATGAAAATTTTTACGCATCTCCCATGATTTATGAAAACTCCCAAACAATTTTGTTGGAATTTCTAAACAACTTCCGCAGAGTTTTCTTTTTCGATAAATATAGGTATGGTCAAAATCACCTATATTTATCTAAAAAAAAAAAACTCTGCGGAAGTTGTTTTAAAATTCCAACAAAATTGTTTGGGAGTTTTCATAAATCATTGGCATAATTATGTTAGCAAATTAAAAAAATCTAAGAACAACTTGAAGAGAACTTTATTAGCCTTATTTAAAGCGCTCTTATATAATAACATGCGTATTAATGTTATTATATAAAAGCGCTAAAAATAAGGCTAATAAGTTTCTTTTCAAGTTTTCTTAGATTTTTTTAGAATATACAGGGAGTTTTTCTTTTAAATATACATATCCCAATTCTATGCTGTAAATTTTCAGATATTCGTTTTTTTAAGTTCAATTAGAACCTATAAACGAGTGTTTTCCACTCCCAGGTTAAGCATGAAGTAAAATTTCGAGTTTAGAAAAGCCTGAAAATTTGGTTTGGTCGCGTAGCGAAGCGAAGCCCTGTTTGGGATAATAAGAGTCACTTTCTTATTATTAATGATAGAAATTCGGTTAAATGGACAATGTTGTCCTGTCTTATGTACTTATTTAGATTCCACAACGGAAAACTTTAAAAGTTGAAAAACTTTCAAGTTATTGTGAAAAAAACTGAAAATCGCAGTTTTCGAAAATCGAAAATCGGTAACTTTCGTATTATGAATGATAGAAATTCGGTTAAATGGACAATATTGTGCTGTCTTGGGTACTTATTTATATTTCACAACGGAAAACTTCGAAAGTTGAAACTTTTAAGTTATTGTGAAAAAAACGGAAAATTGCGTTTTTTGAAAATCAATCATATCTACCTTATTAGCGAGTATTATTAAATCTGTAAGAACTTTGCCAAAGTAAATGTTATGATGCATCAGATAGTGATCCATTTTAAACTATCTGGCGAATAATTTTTGTTTTATAAATATCGACTTTTGTTTTTCAAATGGAAAATGTAACCATGGCAACGAACACTTTATCAAACACAAAAGAGCATTTGACAAAACAAATGACCAATAATCTATAGTAATATTTTTTCAAATAAGGTTTCATATGTACAGGGTGGCCCAAATTCGGTGTTTTTATAAGGTATCTCAGTAACCCGAATAGTTAGACAAAATCTGATATACATGTCATGACCTCTTTTTCAGAGAAAATAACAATATCATAACAGATCATAGCTAGCTTGATTAGTTTTCGAGATATCGGGCATTTTTAAGTTGTTGGCTATTTTTAAATACGTCTTTTTCTCAATAACTATAAGATATATAAATAAATAGTTAAATAGTTATTTGTGTAGTTTTCAACGTAGAATTCAGTGGCGTACTTATTTTTTTATTTCAACTTTTAATGTCAGAGTTATGACATAAAGTTGAATTTTTTTTAAATAGAACACCCTGTATGTTTTTATGTTATTAAATAGCATTTTAAATTAGCTTTACATTGATGTACATATTTAACAAAAATTCGTAAAAATACGCGAAAAAACGAGTATATTAAAATCTAAGTTAGTTTAAATATCAATTGTATAATTTTTGAAGAATTTTGCGATCAATTACTGAGTCTACAGATCACTTCATTATTTATTTATTTATTTAACGGTTTCACCTTTTACAATAGTGTATACATATACAGGGTGACCCCGAATGGTCTGTACAACGCTCTACCACATATTCTCTGAATAACTAATATTTAATAGGAACTAATATTTAATAGGAATTTGTTTTGCACTCGTTCGATTTGGTCTTTACGGTTGGAATAATGTGGAAACCATATACAGACGCGTATTCTATTTGAGTTCTTACTAATGTGATATAAAGTAATTTTTGTGTGCGAATAGAAAGTTTGTACCATATCTAAAAATAAAGCCTAAAGTTTGCATGGCTTTACAACAAATGTTATCAATATGCTTCGCAAAAGACAAACGACAATCGAAGGTTACACCCAAGTCTCTAATGTGTTTTACTGATGATAAAAGTTGATTATCAATATAATATTGGTTTTCGAATATGTGACCTCTGCTAAACGATATTGCATAACATTTATTGATATTCAGAAATAGAGAATTATCACAGCACCATTGATGTAAATGATCAAGATCGGATTGCATCAATATCCGGTCAGCAGGATTGTTAATAATACGAAAGATCTTTATATCGTCAGCAAACAAGAGTAACTTGCAATGAACAACGTAACTGGTAATGTCGTTAATAAATAATAGGAATAAAATTATTAATAAATAATATTAACATCTCTGTGATTATAATAGTATGTATTATCAAATATTTATCTAAAAGCTTCAGAGATTAAAACACAATTTTACAATAATAAAAAAAACATTTATAGAAAAATGTAAAGATAACTTAATATGCTATTTAATAACATAAAAATATACAGGGTGTTCCATTTAAAAATGCAACTTTGTATTATAACTCGAAAATTAAAAGTCCAAATAAAAAAACAAGTACGTTTTCAACGTAGAATTCAGTGGCGTACTTATTTTTTTATTTCAACTTTTAATGTCAGAGTTATGACATAAAGTTGAATTTTTTTAAATAGAACACCCTGTATGTTTTTATGTTATTAAATAGCATTTTAAATTAGCTTTACATTGATGTACATATTTAACAAAAATTCGTAAAAATACGCAAAAAAACGATTATATTAAAATCTAAGTTAGTGTAAATATTAATTTTATAATTTTTGAAGAATTTTGCGATCAATTACTGAGTCTACAGATCACTTCATTATTTATTTATTTATTTATTTAGTTAACGGTTTCACCTTTTACAATAGTGTATACATATACAGGGTGTCCCCGAATGGTCTGTACAACGCTCTACCACATATTCTCTGAAACAAAATAAGACGATTTAACTAAACTTATCTCTATCCAAAAGTGGTTCCTAAGCCATCTACGAGGCCTCAAAGATATTATTTTTTTTCATTATTTTTCAAATATTTTTATTTTGGACTTAGGTAAGAAAACCTAATTTGGCACATTTAATTACATTGATACCATGCCATTTTTTGCGATATGTTTCTTTATCCTACGTTTAAAGTAAGTGGTCAAACTAGGACCATCGACTTCGTAAGATACCTAAATATTTTTATTCAACAGGTCAAATCATAAGGAATACTTTTTTTCTGCAAGATCATTCAATTTTACGTATTTTTTGTCTCTTATAAAATTTTGGTATTTTCCCAAAAAAAAAAAAAAAAAATTATTTGTCAAAGAAAAGTAATAAAATTATGAACAATATTTTGCTTCTCAAAACAATTAACAAAGTAGAAATAAAAGTAGGTACCTAACAATAAACACAAATTTATTAGTTTCACAACAAATGTTCAAACTGATTGCCATTTTCAGCAATACAACAATTTACACGTCGCAAAAAATTAAAATGGACACGTTGTAAAACACCAACATTGTTTTTAACTGTTTGAAACGCATTCTGTATTCGCGCCCATAATTCGCCGTGCGTATTTATGGGCTTACCATAAACAATAGATTTAATAGTTCCCCACAAAAAAAAGTCCATTGGGGTGATATCCGGGGAACGTGGAGGCCAAGGCACTGGTGCGTCATTGCCTCTCTCAATCCATTTACCGGGATACTTTTGGTTTAAAAAAGTACGCACTGGTAAAGTGAAATGAGGTGGAGCCCCATCATGCATAAACCACATATCACGCCTAAGTAAAAGCGGCACATCCTCCAGTAAGACTGGCAATTCCTGAAGATGTTGTAAGTACTGTTCTCCGTTTAAATTTTGTGGTAAAATTACTGGTCCTACAATAATATCATTTACTATACCGGCCCAAATATTTATTTTAAATTGCCGTTGGAAATGCATGATTTTAGTTGCATGTGGATTCGGGTAAAACACGCTTCGTCTGTAAACAAAATTGTCTTGGCAAAATTCAAATTGTCAATTTGGTTATTAACAATAAGTTGGCAAAACTGAAGTCGCTTATCGTGATCCTGAGGCATTAGCTCTTGAACTTTTTGAATGTGGTATGGGTATAGTAGTTGCTCTTTAAACACCAAAGAGAGTGATGGTTCTGAGTCGATCAATTATATTATAATGTCTCATCATTTTGCTCAATGGACTATTTCTGCCAAAGTTTGAGCGGTGAAAATGCTCACGAAATGTTAGGTTAATACGTGTATTGCTAGGCACGTTGAAATTAATTAAATGGAGCAACTCAGAGCAGTCTATTATCGAATTTACAATTTTGAATAGAACACAGAAATCAAAATAAATGCGCCTATTTTCAAGGCTGGCTAAGTTAATTGTAGCCAGCATATGAGTGCGACTATAATTTATTCTTAAAATGCCAAATTTGTAACTAATATTTAATAGGAATTTGTTTTGCACTCGTTCGATTTGGTCTTTACGGTTGGAATAATGTGGAAACCATATACAGACGCGTATTCTACTTGAGTTCTTACTAATGTGATATAAAGTAATTTTTGTGTGCGAATGGAAAAGTTTGTACCATACCTAAAAATAAAGCCTAAAGTTTGCATGGCTGTACAACAAATGTTATCAATATGCTTCGCAAAAGACAAACGACAATCGAAGGTGATAAAAGTTGATTATCAATATAATATTGGTTTTCGGATATGTGACCTCTGCCAAACGATATTGCATAACATTTATTGATATTCAGAAATAGAGAATTATCACAGCACCATTGATGTAAATGATCAAGATCGGATTGCATCAATATCCGGCCAGCAGGATTGTTAATAATACGAAAGATCTTTAGATCGTCAGCAAACAAGAGTAACTTGCAATGAACAACGTAACTGGTAATGTCGTTAATAAATAATAGGAATAAAATTATTAATAAATAATATTAACATCTCTGTGATTATAATAGTATGTATTATCAAATATTTATCTAAAAGCTTCAGAGTTTAAAACACAATTTTACAATAATAAAAAAAACATTTATAGAAAAATGTAAAGATAACTTAATATGCTATTTAATAACATAAAAATATACAGGGTGTTCCATTTAAAAAATGCAACTTTGTATCATAACTCGGAAATTAAAAGTCCAAATAAAAAAACAAGTACGTCACTGCATTCTACGCTGAAAACTACATAAATAATTATTGAAGTGTTTTTGTGTATATCTAATAGTTATTAAGATAAAGACATTTTAAAATAGCCAACAATTGAAAAACGCCTGATATCTTCCAAACTAATTAAGTTAGCCATGATCTATTTAAGCTATTATTAATGTCTCGTAAAAAGAGGTCATGACGTTTATATTAATTTTTTTCTAATCTTTAAGGTTACCGAGATACCCTATGAAAACATCGAATTTGGGCCACCCAGTACAATTGCGAGAGAAAAAAATGGTGATGTGTCCATCATAGTACTTTCCTCCGTAAATTGCGTATTAAATCACTTTTAAAATATTTGTAGCATTATTATTTTCAAAATGTCTTTAACTTTTTGATAACTACAACTTTTATTTGAAACATTTTAAAAGAACATTATTTATTAATTATCTCAAAAACTAAGAGTGCTATGACAAAAAGTGAAGATACAAAAAATCTTTAGTTTTTCATTTCCTACAACTTTTATTTGAAACATTTTTCAATTGTATCGACACATACACTGTCACACACAAATAACTAGATAAAACACACAACTTTTGAAATATCTCAAAAACTAAGAGTGCTATGACAAAAAGTAAATGAACAATACATCTTCATTTTGTTATTATCTACAACTTTTATTTGAAAGAATGTTTTGTTTGATGAACATTTATTGAAAAAATCTGAAAAAACTGAAAAACGCTACGAGTAAAGTACCACTTCCGGTTTTCCGATTTTCACCAAAAGCTTTTCAGTTCTTCCGATTGTATCAAAAAGCTTAAGTTTCAAGTTTCATCTCGATATCTTTAGCGGTTTTTGCGGTACAGCGCACACAGACTTACACGCAGACACACAGACAGACAGACATTTTTCAAAAATGGTCTTATTCGACTCAGGGGACCTCAAAACGGATATTTCCGCTAAAATTTTTGATTCGAAAATTTTCACGAAAACAATACTTTCCCTTTGTATTACATACGGGGGAAAGTAAAAACTAGTGCAGCAAAATATTTGGCTATGTGACTTTGATTTTTTCAAATTGTCAATCAAATTGACAAATCTGCGGACATTTCTAGAGATATTTAATTAACGTCGACATGCCTCAACTGACTGAAACGCGAAAAGCAATAATAACGACCCGTTTAGCGACGGTATTAGCATTAGAGACATTGCTAATGAAGTGCATGTCAACAAAAGCGCCGTCTTGTTGGCCAAGAAAAAAATTGTTGTTAATCTGTACATGACAAGTTTCGTTTACAAGAAAAAAAAAACAATATTTTAGAAGTGGCTAAAGCTCCCTGATGTACTCGTTTTTTTCTCTCGCAACTATATGTTAGCAACTAAAGTAACAATTGAATTGTTTTAAGACAATTTGAAAAATAAAATAAAAATGTAAAAGTGTTACACATCATTGATATGCATATCACCTTATGTTCCCATTTAAAAAAACAAAAGTTGATATTAATAAAACGAATCGCCAAATGAAAAAAATCACCATCTGTTGCGCTATAGCATATACTTTGGCAATGTTCTAGCAAATAGTGAATAAAATTACAAATAAGAAAGAAATGAGGTATTTTTGAAAATCGCCTATTTCAGTTTTTTTTAATAACTTCAAAGTTTTACAAAATCTCTATTGTTTCTTAATGGGATCTAAATAATCAAGCTACAAAACTTTGCCCATTTAACCGAATATCTATCATTAATATTAAGATGGTTACCCATACTGTCCTTCTCAAAGTATGACACCCTGTATAATATCAATATTAATTTAGAAGATTTATAGTTATATTACATAAGAACTATAGTGATAATTTAGATATATGATTGAAGAATTATAGATGTTTTACGTATAAATTATATCAACTTTTATACCGGGTGTTGACTTGGCGGATGCAACATAGGTAATCCCATGTAAATTTTTATATGTTCAATTTATTTTAGAAACAAAATGTATTTACCTTTCTTGTAGAGGGAATAATTCTGAATTCATTCGTGTTAACGTTTATCACTTTACGTTTCTCTAAGTTAAAATAATTAAGAAAAAGGAATGTGATTTTATAAAAATAATGATATGCCATGGAATTGAAGCAACAATTGCGGATGTCAAAATGGCAACAGATATCGCAGTCACTTGATTAAAGTAAATGTTTTCGAAATGATTTACACTATACGAGAAAAAATCCTCCTAATAAAGTGGTATTATGCAGACCACAGTTATCACGATGTTTGCGTTATATTTGTCGTTAATTAAGTATATTTGTCGTTAATTAAGTATATTTGTCGTTAATTAAGTATATTTGTCGTTAATTAAGTAACAGCAATATCTTGTGCAATTTTGACATCCGCAATTCCATGATATATCATTATTTTTATAAAATCACATTACTCTTTCTTAATTATTTAGGCTGTAAATTTTCTGACATTCCTTGATTTTTAAAAGACTTCAATTTGAAGCTTTAAACAAGTGCTTTCCACTCCCAGACTAAGCATGAAGTTAAATTTAGAGTTCAGAAAAGCCCCGTGAAAATTTTTCGAGGATCGCGCAGCGACCCGAGACAAATTTTCTGGGCTTTTCTAAACTCGAAATTTTACTTCATGCGCCACGCGTATAAAACACAGATTTTAAGTGAAGTTCGAATATACATAAATTTGACAATATTATAGTGTGTTATACGCGTGGCGCATGAAGTCAAATTTCAAGTTTAGATAGAAAGCCCAGACAAATTTTTAAAGGGCTTTTCTAAACTCGATATTTTACTTCATGCTTAGTCTGAGAGTGAAAAACACTCGTTTGAATTTTTAAATTAAACTCTATAGAAAATAACAACGAATATCTAAAGATTTAAAGAAAATAAGCTAAGTTTAGAATACGTATACTTTAAAGAAAAACTGTGTAAAACTTTTTTTATAGAGTATAATTCAAAGATTTTAACGAGTGTTTTCCACTCCCAGACTAAGCATGAAGTAAAATTTCGAGTTTAGAAAAGCCCCGTGAAAATTTGTCTCGGGTCGCGCAGCGACCCGAGACAAATTTTCTGGGCTTTTCTAAATTCGAAATTTTAATTCATGCGCCGCGCGTATAAAACACAGACTATAAGTGAAGTTTGAATATACATAAATTTGACAATATTTAGTGTTTTATACGCGTGGCGCATGAAGTAAAATTTCGAGTTTAGAAAAGCCCAGAAAATTTGTCTCGGGTCGCTGCGCGACCCTCGACAAATTTTCACGGGGCTTTTCTAAACTCGAAATTTTACTTCATGCTTAGTCTGGGAGTGGAAAACACTCTGTTAAAGCTTTAAATTGAACTTTAAAAAAAAACAGGGAATATCCGCAATTGTTGTATCGATTCCATGGTATATCATTATTTTTATAAAATCACATAACTTTTTCTTAATTATTTTTTAATTAAACTCTATAGAAAATAACAACGAATATCTAAAGATTTAAAGAAAATAAGCTAAGTTTGGAATACGTATATTTTAAAGAAAAACTGTGTAAAACTTTTTTTATAGAGTTTAATTCAAAGCTTTAAACAAGTGTTTTCCACTCCCAAACTAAGCATTAAGTAAAATTTCGAGTTTAGAAAAGTCCCGTGAAAATTTGTCTCGGGTCGCGCAGCGACCCGAGACAAATTTTCTGGGCTTTTCTAAACACGAAATTTTACTTCATGCTTAGTCTGGGAGTGGAAAACACTCGTTTGAAGATTCAAATTAAATTCTATAGAAAATAACAAAGAATATCTAAAGATTTTAAGAAAATAAGCTAAGTTTGGAATACGTATACTTTAAAGAAAAAGTGTGTAAAACTTTTTTTATAGAGTTTAATTCAAAGCTTTAAACGAGTGTTTTCCACTCCCAGACTAAGCATGAAGTAAAATTTCGAGTTTAGAAAAGCCCCGTGAAAATTTGTCGAGGGTCGCGCAGCGACTCGAGACAAATTTTCTGAGCTTTTCTAAACTCGAAATTTTACTTCATGCGCCACGCGTATATAACACAGACTTTAAGTGAAGTTCGAATACACATAAATTTGACAATATTTAGTGTTTTATACGCGTGGCGCATGAAGTAAAATTTCGAGTTAAGAAAAGCCCAGAAAATTTGTCGAGGGTCGCTGCGCCCGAGAAAAATTTTCTGGGCGTTTCTAAATTCGAAATTTTAATTCATGCGCCACGCGTATAAAACACAGACCTTAAGTGAAGTTTGAATATACATAAGTTTGACAATATTTAGTGTTTTATAAGCGTGGCGCATGAAGTAAAATTTTGAGTTTAGAAAAGCCCAGAAAATTTGTCTCGGGTCGCTGCGCGACCCGAGACAAATTTCCACGGGGCTATTCTAAACTCGAAATTTTACTTCATGCTTAGTCTGGGAGTGGAAAACACTTGTTTAAAGCGATAAATTGAACTTTAAAAAAACAGGGAATACCCGCAATTGTTGTATCAATTTCATGGTATATCATTATTTTTATAAAATCACATTACTTTTTCTTAATTATTTTAACTTAGAGAAACGTAAAGTGTTAAGTGTGACCATTTAAAAATTTCGATTTTTTCCCTCTACAAAAAAGTGAAATGCATTTTGTCTCTAAAATAAATAGGGAAGCCAATATTTGAACACTTTAAAATTAACATGTGATTTCCTATGTTGCGTCCGCATAATCTACACCCGGTATATCGTATGTTCAATAAAAAAAAACTCTTAAGTGCCATGATTTAATTTATTTTTAAATTTAAGTTGGCTACACGCCTTAGGAAATGACATAAATCGTCACACATGATAATTATAATATACCGGGTGTGGCACTTAAGACGCCTCGGACCATAGCTCCTTTACGATAAAAGCTATCGAATAAAATCTAAGAGCAAAGTGTTGCAAAATTACCGTCGCTATGTTTCAAAAATATTTCTAATCATCAGTGGCGTGCCGTACTCCAGTTGCGTACCAAACTTATATTTTTTTAAATGGAATGCCCTATTTTTTATTGCAGATTTGGAAAGTGCTCGAAGAGTACTTATTTTTTTATCTAACATGTTATACCCTTCACTTTAGCGGTTTCGCTGTTATAACCCCTTCTTTCAAAATTGCGCCCCATTTTTGAGATTGTTTTGTAGAGAAACTAATTGACGCCGGCGCCTAAATTTTGAAATGAGGTACAGGTTAAGACCTCGTATACCTTCACATAATTTTTTTTCGGGTAATTTATGGAAAAAAAATAATTTTTGATTGAACGGCGTTGTACAGCCAAAACTCTAAATTTTTCATTGGTATAAAAAAAATTACACATTGCATAACAAAATTTCGGAGAAAAAGGAATTTCATCGCAAATGTCGGGAAACGTTTTCCGTTCCCAAGAGTGCCATGAGAAAACAAAAGATTGGTAATTGTCAAAGTAAATTATTAGACGCCAGTAGCAGCCATAAGTCATTTTTGATAAACGTTCTAAAAATGTTCCGAACTCAAGAGGAAATGGTTGACATGATATTTATTCTTGGAGAATGTAACAAGAATTGTTTCTTGGCGTCACGAGTGTACGCTGCGAGATATCCGCACAGGGCACATCCAAATGAACGTGCGTTTCAAAAAGTGTTGGAGAGATTTACTACTACGGGAAGTGTGAAACGGCCAAGGAGAGTTAGAAAGAAGACAGTTTTTACCGAAAATAATGAACTGCAGTTTCTGGAGGCAGTTATTGAAGATCCTCATACCAGTATCCGTGATATTAGTAGGAATCACGATATTTCAACGCGATCCATACATCGTGTTCTTCAAAAGTACAAATTCCGTCCATTTAAGATTCAACTGCACCAAGAATTGCAACCTCAAGATTTTCATGCGAGGCAAGATTTCTGCTTGTGGGCTATCAACAAAATTGAGCAGGAGGAATCATTTCTTATGCGCGTATTATTTTCTGATGAAGCGACGTTCCATAGAAATGGGCATGTCAATCGCCACAACTACCATTATTACGCCGATGAAAACCCACACGCCATGCGAATGATAAACCACCAGCAAAGATGGTCGCTGAATGTTTGGGGAGAACACCTTTTGGGTCCTTATTTCATCGAGGGGCACCTGAACGGCAACAGTTATTTGAGGTTCCTTCGCGACGACTTGGATGATCTCTTGGAAAATGTCCCTCTAGCCGCTCTACGACAGATAGTTTTCCAGCACGATGGAGCTCCTGCACATAATAGCCGTGTCGTTAGGGAATTTCTCGATGAAACGTTTCCGGACTCCTGGATTGGTCGTGGGGGTCCTGTGAGGTGGCCGCCAAGATCACCAGACCTCACTCCCCTTGACTTCTTCCTTTGGGGCCATATCAAAGACGAGGTTTACAGGACGGTACCAACTACTGTCGAGGATATGAGGGAGAGAATCCGCGCGGCTTTCCGCGGTATATCACCAGAAGTCCTTAGGGCAGTGTCTAGAGCCTGTGAGTCGAAGTTGCGGTTATGCCTCCAGCAGGAAGGTCGTCATTTCGAACATTTAGTTTAAGTTGTTAAATTTTCTTTATCTGCATTTTTCATATCATGTTGAATAAATAGGTACATACTATTATGTTCACCGTATTTGTGTTTTTGTTTTCTCCTGGCACTCTTGGGAACGGAAAACGTTTCCCGACATTTGCGATGAAATTCCTTTTTTTTCCGAAATTTTGTTATGCAATGTGTAATTTTTTTTGTACCAATGAAAAATTTACAGTTTTGGCTGTACAACGCCGTAATTTTTTTAGGGGGTGCCATTTGAAATTTTCGAAAAAAATGACAACATGCGAAGTTCAATCAAAAATTATTTTTTTTCCATAAATTACCCAAAAAAAAATTATGTGAAGGTATACGAGGTCTTAAATGTACCTCAATTCAAAATTTAGGGGCCGGCGTTAATTAGTTTCTCTACAAAACAATCTCAAAAATGGGGCGCAATTTTGAAAGAAGGGGTTATAACAGCAAAACCGCTAAAGTGAAGGGTATAACATGTTAGATAAAAAAATAAGTACTCTTCGAGCACTTTCCAAATCTGCAATAAAAAATAGGGCATTCTATTTAAGTTTGGTACGCCACTGGAGTACGGCACGCCACTGATGATTAGAAATATTTTTGAAACATAGCGACGGTAATTATGCACCACTTTGCTCTTAGATATTTTTCGATAGCTTTTATCGTAAAGGAGCTATGGTCCGAGGCGTCTTAAGTGCCACACCCGGTATAATTTCAGAGTTGCTAACTTACAATATTTTCCATGACCTCTAGAGGTTTTTTTTTTATTGAACATACTATACAATAATATGTATGTACATTTTTATCCCTAAAAATAATAGACATTTATCTATATATTTGCTCTCGATTCTCTCCAGATATTATATAATATTTCTGAGATTATTACATAAATATTATATATAGTTCTAGACGTTTTGAAATTAATACGAAAATATATTACCTGGGAAAATGTAATCCTTACGATCACCAGAATAGAGAAAATCCATGGCCAAAATACGCTCGTTTGCATCTTTAAAATACTTCCAACATCACTATATATATATATATATATATATTTTCTCACTTAATTAAAAACAGTTAAACGTTTTGTTACACATTTTAAGCACCTGCACTTTTACACAATTATTTTAAAAATAATTAAATTTTGAAAAATTCCCTACAGACCAAAAGTTTTTTGAAAATATAAAATAAAGAAAATCCATGTTAAAAATGTTAGTTATAAATTAAAATTTCTGTTGGTTTACAAAACGTAAAATCAAACGCTTGTTTTTAAATTTGCAATTCATGGAATTTCAATACGTTAAGAAATGTTGTCGGAGGCAATAAAATCTTGAAAATATCCAAATAACTTTTTGACTGGCATTTAAAATAACTTAGAATCGTGAAATTCATTGTGTTGGTTTTTATATAAAGTAATATTTCTCATTTATGAAAAAAAGTGAGCAGAAAGAAATGGAAGAAGTGTTTGAAGTTACATTTTTGTTTCAGCTGAGAAACTAATTAAATTGTCTGAAATGCAAATTCAAGACAATATTTAGTCTCAGACAAATTCTCTTTACGTTGTCATACTACAGGGTGCTTTTCTTTTAAGTATACATATCCCAATTATATGCTGTAAATCTTCAGATATTCATTGTTGTTTTAAAGAGTTCAATTTAAAGCTTTAAACGAGTGTTTTCCACTCCCAGGTTAAGCATGAAGTAAAATTTCGAGTTTAGAAAAGCCTGAAAATTTGGTTTTGTCGCGTAGCGGGAAGCGCGGAGCGACCAAACCAAATTTTCAGGCTTTTCTAAACTCGAAATTTTACTTCATGCTTAACCTGGGAGTGGAACACACTCGTTTAAGGCTTTAAATTTAACTCTTTAAAAAAACAATAAACATCTGAAGATTTACAGCATATAATTGGGATATGTATACTTAAAAGAAAAGCACATTGTAGTATGACAACGTAAAGAGAATTTGTCTGAGACTAGATATTGTCTTGAATTTGCATTTCAGACAATTGAATTTCAATCATTTCATTTCTGTGTACCTGTTCATTCCAGACACAACACTCACAACACTCAGTTCAATTTAAAGCTTTAAAGGAGTGTTTTCCACTCCCAGGTTAAGCATGAAGTAAAATTTCGAGTTTAGAAAAGCCTGAAAATTTGGTTTGGTCGCGTAGCGCGAAGCGCGGAGCGACCAAACCAAATTTTCAGGCTTTTCTAAACTCGAAATTTTACTTCATGCGCCACGCGTATTAAACACTAAAATCACTGAAATATTGTGAACAAGTGAACTTCACTTGAAATCAGTGACTTATACGCGTGACGCATGAAGTAAAATTTCGAGTTTAGAAAAGCCTGAAAATTTGGTTTAGTCGCTCCGCGCTTCGCGCTACGCGACCAAACCAAATTTTCAGGCTTTTCTAAACTCGAAATTTTACTTCATGCTTAACCTGGGAGTGGAACACACTCGTTTAAGGCTTTAAATTTAACTCTTTAAAAAAACAATAAACATCTGAAGATTTACAGCATATAATTGGGATATGTATACTTAAAAGAAAAGCACATTGTAGTATGACAACGTAAAGAGAATTTGTCTGAGACTAGATATTGTCTTGAATTTGCATTTCAGACAATTTAATTTCAATCATTTCATTTCTGTGTACCTGTTCGTTCCAGACACAACACTTTTTTTAAGTAAGTTTATTTTAAATTTATTTCATTTTTTTTTAAAACGTCATAAGCAAAGCTATACTGAAGAGAGATACATCTCGAAACGCGTCTATAGATGGCCTAAGACATCATTAGCTATAATCCAAGTCCTTTTTAATGTTTTTACTAATTTCTAATTTGTTCTACACTTATTTATTTATTTATTGCAATCGTTAATAATTTTTAATCATTTACACTTATACATGTATTTAATTATTTTATATTGTATTGTCTATTTAATTAGCATGGTAATATTTTCTGTATATCTGACGTATGTAAACCTAGGTATTAACATTAATAATAAAGCACTTACTTACTTACTTACTTTCACTTCTAATTTTTTTTTATTTCTCCTTTCATTTTTGATTTGTATTTGTTAGTTGGTTTAAAGAGAATTTGACCTAAACGTTACATATACATTAATAGAGTGTTGTAACAAATCAAATTAAATAAGATTTTAAATATTTAATTGTATAATTCTATATCCGGAGGTGTATTTGCACGGGAAGTAGTTGTTTCAATGGATATTTATCGTCTTTAGTTGTCTTATTAATTAAGACATTGTTTGCATTTTTACGAATAACATTTTCGTAACTTTATATATTATATTTAATTATTTTCTCAGCTGAAGTAAATATGTAGCTTCAAAAACTTTTTCCATTTCTTTCTGCTCACTTTTTCTCATAAATGAGAAACAATACTTCATATAAAAACCAACACAATGCGCGCACTTAAATAAAATTTCCAGACATTGTCACAAATTAAAATTTATGATTCAAATACAGTCCGTCTTACTTTAAAGCACTTTAGTTTATTCTTGAATCTCGGAGGCGTTCACTTCGTGGTACATTTTTAATTTGATATAAAGAAGTTCATCTTTTCAGTTGCTTTTTCATATATTTTTAAATAAATGAAACACCCGTATTAATTTTTAATTTATTTTACGTTCAACTCAAAATTTTCATATAACTTTATTTAATCAATACATTACACCTTTAAAACATAAAGTAGTTTCAAATAACTTTACAAACATTGTCTTAAATAAAAATATCCCCTCTTTAGTAGGGCTGATCTTCTCTGTGTGAGACAAACTACGGTGTTTACCCTATTTGTTAGTCCTCTTATTTGGCACTTTAGGTCTTTTCAATTGTTTCTTCACATATTGTTAAACAAAACATCCGTACGAAAGTTTTCATTAATATTAACTGGAAATTTTCACATACGCTTCGACGTCTGAATACGCACTGTTTCTCTCGAGTAATTTTCGATTGAATTGCGAGACGGTTTACTTATCTGTATGTTTATCTGTAACGAGTGGGGCGTCGCGACGCCGCCGCCTTCAATGCCTTGAACAAACACCTACCACATATTATACACACACCCTGTAGTATGTGCAAACAGGAAAAATATTTTCTCAGTGTGGGCGTAATTAGTTAATTTCCTTTTCACAGTGTGTGCACATGGAATTGGATTTTTCATATTAAAGATAATGGGCTCTGCATGTCATATACAAATATTGGGTGCATTTATAATGAGTAGAAAATTAATATTGCATCAGTTAAAAATGTATTTATAAAATTAAAGTAATTGTTTACCCATTCAACGTCTTGTTCACGTCATCTGCAAGTGATTGTTTAAGTTTGTTGTTTATACATATTATTGGTGGCGACCAATTTGAAATGATAAATTTCCCTGACTCTTCCCTGGTTCCAGATTTTTTCCCTGACCCCTTGAAATAATTTCAGGGAGGAACTCCTTCAAAATTGCTTCGTGGCTTTTACTGAACTAATGAATAACTTT
Source organism: Philonthus cognatus (assembly GCA_932526585.2). Classification (NCBI taxonomy): domain Eukaryota; kingdom Metazoa; phylum Arthropoda; class Insecta; order Coleoptera; family Staphylinidae; genus Philonthus; species Philonthus cognatus. The sequence continues at coordinate 34,549,813 of OW052247.1, forward strand.
ATTCATTAGTTCAGAAAAATACACGAAGCAATTTTAAAGTGTCTGTCGTTCAAATATTTAAATTCTAAATTTTAGAGATTGAACAACAAACACTCGTAGTTGCAGTGGCGGATAATTTAAGAGGTGAAAACATATAAAGTACGAATTTAGAAATTGCAGGATTTGATAATACTTTTCTAAAATTTATTACCGCGAAATCAAAAATAATAATTAATAATTTAAAAAAAAAAAACCATGTAATTTTATATGTAATTGTTTTTGAAATAAAATTCTAAATTCTCAAAAAAAAAAAAAAAAATTCACAATATTGTCAATATTTTATACGCGTGGCGCATGAAGTAAAATTTCGAGTTTAGAAAAGCCTGAATTTGAATTTGGACGCTACGCGACATTTTACTTCATGCTTAATCAAGGAGTAGAAACACTCGTTACAAATTTGCAATTATTTCATAAAATCAACGAATACTTGAAAATGTACGTACGTTTCGTGTTGCGCGATAACATTGATGCAACGTGTCATGCAACGTTTCTTCGCTCAGTGGGAGTCTGGGGAGTTTTAGGTGAAACACCCTGTCACCTAAACCTCCTCAGACTCCCACTGAGCGAAGAAACGTTGCATGACACGTTGCATCAATGTTACCGCGCAACACGAAACGTTGCGTTTTAAGTTGCATGAATGTTGAAAAAACGTTAAATAAACGCTGAATGTCCGCATGCAGGAACGTTGCATGCTAACGTTCAAACAAAATGTTGCTGCACCGTTGACAAAGCAACGTCTATGCAACACGAGCGATTACTCTTATTTGTATGCATCCCAACATAGGAATGCATGTATGTTAAGTTGCATACGGTAAATGCATAGAATCCGTATTGTATACAACCCTATGTGTAGCAATTAGGTGAACGTTATAGGAATGTTTCTCTCGTGATCTTAATGCAAAATTCATTTCTGGGTTTAAATGGGTCAAAAAATACAAATATGTATTAGTAACAAGAAAAAATCTGTCTTACAAAAAGTAATGTGTAGTCTAGGGGAGACAGTACCCCGGAACCAAAGTACCCAGTACCCGTAAACTCAAAAAACATTAATATATTGTTAACAAGTGCATGAACTTCAATTGAAAAGAGCGTCTAATACGTGTGGCGCATGAAGTAAAATTTCGAGTTTAGAAAAGCCCAGAAAATTTGTCTCGGGTCGCTGCGCGACCCTCGACAAATTTTCACGGGGCTTTTCTAAACTCGAAATTTTACTTCATGCTTAGTCTGGGAGCGGAAAACACTCGTTTAAAGCTTTCTGTTGAACTCTTTAAAAAAAAACAACGAATATCTGAAGATTTACAACATATAATTAGGACATGTTAACTTAAATGAAAAACTCTCTGTATGTTCAATGTCCATGAAACGCCTAAACAACGATGCTGCATTACAGCAACAGTTTCTACAATTATACAATGTTAAAAATGTAATGTTACCATTTTCAATATATATCCAGTGTTTACAATAGAATGTTGCATAAAAGTCAAATTGTAATGATTATATAACGTTGTGTTACTTTGCCGCAATATTTTTGAAACGTTATAAAACAATTTTAAATTTTAGTATCATTTTTAACATTTAGGTAATATATATAAATCAATATTGCACGGAAAACGTTTATACAATGTTTGTAACGTTGCTAAAACTTTGTTGTAATAATATTAATACAATGTTTTATTTTAGTATTATGTTCAATATTCGTGAAATGTTTAAAATGTTTCCGTGTTCAGTGGGCTAATTAACAAGAAACTTAAGGTTGTGTTTGTTGTAATCAATAGATGGTATTCAAGGCTTCGAATTAAGATGGAATTGGTATAACTCATAATAACAGTTTAGTGGTCAGAGGCGTGAGAAAATGTGATTCGATGATCAAAACTTTAGGAGTAACTTTTTCTAAAAGAATGGAATATTTTAAGACATTTTTATTATATGCATATTTTAAATTGCATTGGCTATTTTTAAGTTATAGCCAATTTTGATATTTTCAAGAACTTTTAATAGACGTATTTTAAGCAGTACAACTTCTCAAAATTAGCATACATAACTTAAAATACATTGAAAATTATAACAACATTGATATTAACAAGAATATAACTCAATTCTGGTTAAAATTTATTTATTTTATCTAACTGTTGAAAAATAGTTATAAAAGAAGCTTAAACTTTATTAGCAGATTCGAAAAAAAGCAAGCTATAATTTATTAATTTATAAATATATTCCTACTGAGCAAAAAACAAACAAATAACGTTATATCAACACTGTAGCAACTTTAAACGTTGTTTTAATGTTGATGAAACATTACTTAAATGGATTTACTCAGTGGGTTTGGATAGATGGTATGCTAACCTTTTAAAAAATCATAATGATCCGCTGTTGCCATTTGAAAAAATTGAGTTATTTAAAAAAAAAGATCGAATTACGGATTGTGCGACGCAACTTCCACTCCATTTCTTCCACTGACCGTTACTTCCACTAGTTCTTATTTCCACTAACCATCACTTCCATTAGTTCTTTTTTCCACTCCATTTCTTCCACTCCATTTCTTCCACTCCAGTTCTTCTACTTACCAATACTTCCACTACACCTTTACTTCCACTAACCACCAATTCCACCATACCTTTTTTCCAATTCAAAATAATTATACAATTTATTCAAATTGCATTATATTATTCCACATTTTATACAGTATAAGAATCACAGAGAGATATTGTGGCCTACAGCTTGTAGGTACTCCAGAATCCTATTTTCTTCGTCGAATTTACTAAATTTTTTGACAATGTTTGCTATTCGTTCCTCGGCTTTAATTTTCGATTGTAATTGCCCTTTTTTGATTTTTTGTCCCAAGTCAAGTTGCTGCATTATCGTCTCTGTATCGCCCTGCTCTTTTTGCACTTCCAAAAGGAATGCATACATGCTGGGATGATTGCGCCCCACCACCACGGAGAATCGGTTGTGCCATCCTTCTGAGGCGTTGTTGGTCCTAGACTCGTCCTGTAATGTGGCGTTGTACTGGTTCCAGAAATCTGGTGTATATCGAGGCTCCGTTGCTTTGCGTCGTCCAACAGCTTTCCTGCCTCGAACGTAGTTGACCTGAGATTGTAAATATTGTAAATAAAACTACCCCTCGAAATACACATTGTATATACCCATACCTCAAAATATTCCGCGACTGGAACAAAGTCTTCTGGAACATCATCCATGACCATACCGAAAATTTTATTTTATTTTTATAATGTAATTTGAATAAATTGTACAATTATTTTGAATTGGAAAAAAGGTATGGTGGAATTGGTGGTTAGTGGAAGTAAAGGTGTAGTGGAAGTATTGGTAAGTGGAAGAACTGGAGTGGAAGAACTGGAGTGGAAGAAATGGAGTGGAAAAAAGAACTAGTGGAAGTGATGGTTAGTGGAAATTAGAACTAGTGGAAGTAACGGTCAGTGGAAGAAATGGAGTGGAAGTAAAGGTGTAGTGGAAGTATTGGTAAGTGGAAGAAATGGAGTGGAAGAAATGGAGTGGAAGAACTGTCCCCCTACGCGAATTACGATTTAAAGGCTAGTGTTGGATAAATTAAGAAACACAAGTTTGTAATATTTGTTTTGTAAACGTCTATGATACGAAACGAAAGATATTAAGGCGATCACAACCAACTAGATGCAATTTTATTTTTTGAAAAAAAAAATATGATAGTAGTAATTTTTTTGAAAAAAACAATTGATTTGTATGTAAAATGAGATCCTGCATCCGAAAACAAAAAATATATAGGGTGTTTTAATTAAAATTTCAAAATTGATGTCACTGACACCAGAAGTTGTATTAGAATTTCCTAATAACCACTGAACTCCAAATTACTTTTAGTATAAAAGTAGAAAATTTCAAATTGATATCTCAATTACAAAAAAAAACTAAAGGGGGTGACCCTGTTTTGTGTTACACCCGGTATATTTATTATGAGTGCATTTTGTTTATAAAATTAAATTCTATTCATTTTGAATAATTTCTGATCATTTTGAACTTTTGCGATTTTGTTAAAGATTGTACAATTATTTTTTTTTTCCAACGTTACAACAAAAGTTGTTAAATTAATAATTTATTAATCTGTGTGACTTAATAATTTAAATTGGTTCTTTGGTCGGTGTAAAAAATCCCTATGAGACACTACACCATTACTATAGTTTGGTGTTTTACGTACAACTACCTTAACAAACCCATCTCCGATTTTTTCTACTTTCAATAATCTATAGGACTGTTCGTTACATGAACTAATGCAACACTTTATACATTTTTTGCACTGAATCTACTTGTTACATGAACTAGACGTCTAGAATTGTAAATGAGAAGTTACACTAACCTAAGCTGTGACGACACAAACTTGAACTCAGTTCAACAGGCAAACCATCCTTAATATTTCAGACACAAGTTCTCAACCAACGAAAAAATGGCTTAATTAAGATTCAAGAAAAATTTTAAAATAAAAAAAAACACTTACATTCATTAAATTTATATAAATATTAATATTAGGAACCATATACAGGGTGTCTCAGACCACCCGTACCAGCCTTTTATTTCGACAACGCTTGTTCGAATGCGACTGGGACAAAAAATGTTATTACCAAAGTGAACCCAACGAATCCACTAATGTATTTATTTTCTACCGGATTAATCCGGAAGTACCCGGAACCGGTAGTAACTTTAAAGTTTCAAATGGCAACATAGGTCGAGTATGGTATTAATTGATAATTTTTAAAAGATAATTTTTAAAAGAAACAACTTTTATTAATATGTTGCATATTTACAAAAATAAACTAAAACAACTAAATTGAAAATTAGTTATCCATTCAACACTGAATTTCCTCAAGTATGCTTTGCTTTTTAGTTATGTCAAAATAATTGATGTTCGTGAATATTTGAAGTAAAAAAAATTATTATTATCAAAGTATTGAATGTGTCAACATGGTTTTTACAAACCTCGAAGGATTTGATATGCTGATGATATTAGGTGAAAATGTGGACCAATTATTTGGTTTCCTAAAATACCACACCAAACATTAAGGATCCACACGTGTTGATTATCAACTTCTCTTAACCAATGAGGGTTTTCATTACTCCAGTAGTGAGCATTCTGTAAATTAACAACTCCGTTCCTTTTGAATGTCGCCTCATCTGTCCATAATTTTTGTAATGGAAATTATAATTTTTATGAGACATCCATTCACAAAATTTCAACCTATCTTGAAAATCCCGCTCTTCAAGTTTCTGGTGTAAAGAGATATGGTGTAGATCGAATTTGTTTGTTTTTAAAACTCTCCAAGCAGTGGAGCGACTTATTCCAGCATCGATTTCAATTCTTCTAGTCGAGATGTTTGGGTCTAGAGCAGTGATGGGGAAACTACGGCCCGCGGGCCAAGTCCGGCCCGCGGAAAGGTTTAATCCGGCCCGTTTAAGAGTGCCGTCGTGAGAATATTTGAACGCGTTCTTACTTCGTAATGTGACGACCCGCATAAAAACTACCTACCTACGATTAAGCATTATTCTTCGGCCCGCTACGATTGTCTGGTTATTACAAATGGCCCGTTTTAAAAAAAGTTTCCCCACCACTGGTCTAGAGCAATTGCTGCAAGAATATCTGGTGCTCTTTCATCTTGTACACGTTTTCTGATATTTCGACCGTTGTTGTGGCTGGGCTGTAGCTTACCAGTTGTCTTAACTCATTCTGCAAGGCGCCGAAAAACATTTTTTGACTGGCTCGTTGAGGGTATCGCTCAACATAAATTCGCTCAGCAGCATGATAGTTTTGGCCGCATTCACCTAATATCATCAGCATATCAAAACCTTCAAGGTTTGTAAAAACCATGTTGACACATTCAATACTTTGATAATAATAATTTATTTTACTTCAAATATTCACGAACAAAACGAAAATGTTTTTTTTATATTTTGCATATTTACAAAAATAAACAAAAAAAAACTAAATTGAAAACTATTTAGTTATCCATTCAACACTCAATTTCCTCAAATAGGCTTTGCTTTTTTGTTATGTCAAAATAATTGTATTTTGACATAACAAAAAAGCAAAGCCTATTTGAGGAAATTGAGTGTTGAATGGATAACTAAATAGTTTTCAATTTAGTTTTTTTTGTTTATTTTTGTAAATATGCAAAATATTAAAAAAACATTTTAATAAAAGTTGTTTCTTTTAAAAAGACCTATCAATACCATACTCGACCTATGTTGCCATTTGAAATTTTAAAGTTACTTCCGGTTCCGGGTACTTCCGGGTTATTCCGGTAAAAAATAAATTCATCAGTGGATTCCTTGGGTTCGCTTTGGTAAAAAAATTTTTGGTCCGAGTCACATTCGACCAAGCGTTGTGGAAATAAAAGGCTGGTACGGGCGGTCTGAGACACCCTGTATACTGTTTTTTTTTTATTTAACTATACTTTTACATATTGCATATTAACATTTACAAGATTAATCAACATGAGATCAAACCTTCGTATATTTTGAGCTTCACTATATTTCAGTGTTTATATGCCTGGCGCATGAAGTAAAATTTCGAGTTTAGAAAAGCCTAATTTGGATTTGTCGCGGAGCTTTTCTAAACTGGAAATTTTACTTCATGCTTAATCTGGGATTGGAAATACTTGTTAGACTCTTCAAATTGAAAGCTTTAATAAAATAACAAATATCTGAAAGTTTACAACATATGCGGTGTAATTTTAATATGTATTCTTAAAACACTCGGTTAACTGTTTTACACAAATTTTCAGGCTTTTCTAGACTTGAAACTTTATTAATGCGCCACGAACATAAAACACTGAAACATTATGAAATTCATAATATGCTAAAGCGTATGTTAAGGATGAATATTTTGAACTTCAATTATAACCACTAATTTATACGCATAGCGCATAAAGCAAAAAGAACGGCAAAGTAACTATGAAAATAATAGTGCGTGACATCAAACATATCATTTGAAAATCTTCAAATAGATTAGCTAATACAACTCTCATTTTTTAAGTGAGTCAAAATATGCTGACTAAGAGTCTGGCTGTCTGCTTTGTCTGGGAATTTGTTTTATTAAATTGTCAATAAATTATGTTGTATATTTCTCATAACTTTAATACAATACAGTAAATCTCCACTAATTCAAACTCCAATAATCCGGATTTACCAGTCATCCAGAGGAAATTGAAATATTAGTTATTTACATTATGTATTCTAAAATCCGGATTACCTGCAATTCTGTAAACCGGATCATACGTCGTGCGGTCCGCCATTTATGTACGCCACACTGTAATCTCGTGTAAAAAGCCTAAAAACGATGAGTCGAGATTTGCCTGATGGTAAAAAAGCATCATGGTGCCAAAGAGACCACACGAAATATTAACTGTAGCGTATTTTTGTAACTTTTAAAAGGTTTCAATAATCTGGATGTTTCACTAATTCGGATTACCTCGTTTTTTTTTTATCCGCATCAGTGGAGCTTTACTGTTCTTTATTTGATTTGTTGTGATTTTTTGGACACAATTTTTTTAGGAACAAGAGAAGGTCGATTACTACAGACTTATTACAAAAAATAATTTATTATTTAAAAAAGGACAATTTTTATAAAATTACTTATCTATTCCTCCTACGCCTTCTTTGATCATCAGAAGACAATTCCTCTGAAGAATAACTTCTATCTCTCCTTGATCTACTTGATTTCCTGCAATCTTCCTCGCTACTAGAAGACCGACTTCTCTTTTTACTCTTCTTCTTTTTTGACGATTTCTTCCTACCATATTTATCTTCACTATCATCACTTGAATATCCATCATTTTTCCTCGACTTCCGTTTAGGCGATCTACTCCTGCTCCGACTCTTATTCTTCTTCTGTTTCTTCTTCCTATCTCTCCTTTCACTATCTCTATCTTTGTCTTTATTTTTCCTCTCCCACTCCTCACTAGAATCATCCCTATATTTACTCTCTTTATCACGCCTGTGATTTCTTTCATAATTGTCTCCACCCCGATTTTTATTGCCTCTGTAGGTTTCTTCATCCGTATGTTTCCTTTCTTTGTCCCGTCTGCTTTTTCTTTCATAACTTTCCTCATCGGAATCCCTGTACTTTTTACGCCTGCTCGATTTTCTATCATCTTCAGAATCATAACTTGAATCTCTACGCGATTTAGATTTTTCATATTTCCTTGTTTTGTAATTTGATTCTGAACTAGAGTCTCTGTGCTTCTTCAATTTTTCGTTTGTTTTGTAGTTTGAATCAGAGCTGGAATCCCTATATTTCCTCAATTTTTCATTAGTTTTATATTTCGAGTCTCCCTTTCTTGGTTTTTCGTTCGTTTTATAATCCAACTCAGAGCTAGAATCTCTATTTCTTCTCGACGATTTATCGAATTTTCTCGTATTACGATCGGAATCCGAACTCGAATCTCTGGACTTTTTTGTCGTTTCATATTTCCGCGAGGAATAATCGGAATTCGAACTTGAACCTCTTCGACCTCTGAATTTTTCCTTTCTTTTTAATTTATTCTCATGATTCAAACTTGATTCTCCTTTATCTTTAGTTTTTCCATATTTTTTATTTTTATAATATGAATCATAGCTTGATTCTCTTTTCCTGTCATATTTTTCCTGACTTCTTTCCCGATTTTCCCGTCGCAAATTTTTATTGTCGGTTTCTTTGTTTTTTAAATTTTCTAAACTATTACTACGGCTGCGGCTTCTGTTGTTTTTTCTCGATTGTTTTGTTATCGAGTTTGCGGGATTTTCAAATTGGATTTTCCCGTTTTTATGATCGTCATTCGGATTAGCCGTCTTTTCTTTGAACTCCTCGTATTTGGCATTGTCTGGAAAACGGTTCAACTGATTTTACTTAAAATGATTGTTACCAACATGAATTAATTCTAATTAATAAAAAATACAAGTTAAAAAATTCCTGCTGCTAGATGGCACCTAGCAACCACCTAAACCCAAAATTTCCTAATATTAATAGTGTCCTGTATATGCACTTTGTGCATTCGTGTCACTGCCGATGCCACTTTGAAGCATTAGATGGCGTTAGCTATCGATATCCATTAATAGTTTTCACATATTAGCTTGAAATAGTCAGAAATGTTCAGTATTCCTCAGCACTGGGTCGGGACCACACTGAAGAGGACCTTGAAGTCCGAAACGCGTCTGTGGGTATCTGGTGCCAGAATACTGAACACAAATTCAATTTTGATATTTGTTTTCTGGTTTCACAAACAGAATTCTGCTCGTTCGTGGACGAAACAGTGACCTGTATATGCACTTTGTGCATTCGTGTCACTGCTGATGCCACTTTGAAGCATTAGATGGCGTTAGCTATCGATATCCATTAATAGTTTTTAAAAATACATTGATGACTTTTTAACATGTTAAATTCACTTACTTAAAACTTTCGAATACTTTGAGTATTCATCAGCAGTAACGGGCAAAAGCAGGAATTCGTTTAGTGACAAAATATCTCCTTTCAAAGCCATCTTAACAATAACTCGACCTCCTTCATCGTCTAATCCTTGAACCTGGTGTTAAAAAACAAATATTAATTTTAATTTTTTAAGTATCAGAAAACATGAGAGACAAAAACCATTTTTTTAGGTTTACTATAATATAATTTACCTCGACTTTTAATGCGTTAACGCCTATTATACATAGATCACTGGACATAAACAATTATAAATTATAGTTATTAAAAATTAAAAATTTAAACATGTTATATTAAATAATGATAAAACACACAACCTTATATGTTATAAATATCATATACTATCAACTTTAAATTAGTTTAGGGTTGAAGTTAGCAATTTCTATTTTATCGAGGTCATTATCACTAAAACTAACCTAATTTAAAGTGTTAAGTAGGCACTTACCATACAATAATTTCCCTTCTCTTTTCCAGCTATCACTTTAGCATGAATGCCTTTCTTTAGAGACAATTCGTTTCCATCCTTATCCGTAGCTGGTTTTTCTTGTTTCTCGCCACTCACCATTTTATTCGCCCCCAGGCCCATTCCTTTCGGTCGGAGTTCCGGAGCTGCCACGAGACCAACGCTATAATTTTTCAAAATAAATAAAATCAATAAGTAAAAAAAAGTAAAAGTTTCTTTGAAATATCATACCTTGTACTTTTCCCGACACCTTCGCCGTCCTTCCAACCCATGCCACGCAGCATCGCCAGCCCATATTCGCTAATCGGCACATTCTCGTAATCGTCGATAGTTGGTTCGACACTTCCTTCTAGAATTAATTTATCTTCGATGGCCGGTAAGCTGTAAATTTTCACATCCTTTTTTGGACCGCTGAAATTTTTCGCTTCTGAAATTTCAAGTTAACATATTAAAACCTGGAAAAAAAATACTGTTCAAAAGCAAACGAGAAAAATACTGTCTCTTTTAATAGACATTTATAGGGAGTTCTAAGACTCAAATCTTAAAAGGGTAGTAGATATTTTAATTTTTTAGTAGACAATTACAGAAGTCCTTTAAACTTAGTATAACATAGTTATTAGTTTGAAAACTGTTATTTAATATTTAATTAACAAGGTAGAAAACAATTTGTACCTCTTAATAACTGTCGAGCTGCTAATTCATCCAAGGTTAGTTCAGAATCGGGCCTCATGTCTTCAATCACTTTTTCAGACTCCCCATATTTTTTCCGACTGCGATCTTTTAACTCATTCGCCTCTCTCACACGATCAAGCAAATTCTTATCGTTTCCTTGTACTGGGATAACTAACGGACCATCATTTATTTCAATAGCACTAAAAAATGACATATAAAAACACAGCCTAGTAATTGCAATAAATAAACAAACTGCAAAGAGCTAGTAATAATTTCATAAATCAATAATTATTGAATCCAATTGAATGATTTAAATTGCAAACAAACCAGTTTTTTCTACTCACTCTCTGATTTTTATCGACTGCCCTTCGAGACAATCTATAAGCTCCACCTTTTTCTCCTTTTCTTTAACGGGTTGTTTTCCTACGACCAAATTCGACTTTCTCGCGAGTTTACTAAATCCGAACGATATTTTTTTAGGCTCGGACATTTTCAATTCGATTAGATCTGAATTTTTGTATAGAAAACGCACTCAAAACGTAAACATAACCTAAAACCCTCCAAGTCAAACCAGCAGGATGCTAACCGCGTGAAAATAAATAACTGTTGCCAACTTCATGCGGAACTAGACGATGCAACATTGTCAAGTTGTCAGCTTTATCCTTATAATAAAGTAAAAATTGACATTTTTTAAAACTGTTTATTTAAATTCAAAATTCAAAATAAAATAGTTTGTATATTGAATTGTATGTTTTGTCTACTTAAAACAACAATTGAATTATGTCACATCGGAAGAAAAACATTTTTTAAGTATCGTAAACAAATGCTCCAACCAAGAATACCTTTCATATAAATAATTAATCATTTATACAAACTATGATATAAACTCACTGAACTGTTGAGAATGATTAATTTTTGTATAAATAAAAGAAATAAAGAAATTTCATCCTATTGTCAGAATTAATAAGTATGGGTAATCTTTTAATAATTCATAACCTGGGATCGATAATCAATGGAATATTTTATGCAGAAGAGAATTATCGTTGAATCAAGTATTGAATTATTTATTGAACATTACTCTTTTATTAAATTAATTAACTTAGACCAAGAATAGACTGACTATTCAACCTCTTTGTGAATTACTATACAAAATCACAACACCGCAAATTTCTGAGACATTCAAGAACTGTTTAATACATTAATTTTATTCTAAAATCTTTATGTATTCTCTAATAAAATATTAAATAAAGTGACATTAAGCAATCATAATCCAAAAATATTGATTTAAAATTATTTAAATATTAAATTCACACTAGGAGTATTTATCATCTTCAGGTTGGTTACCTTATTGGCTAGCTTCATGTTGTATCCAATAAGGAAGTGTCGCGAAGTGTCAAATGTCACGAAATGCGGAGTTGACGTGTTTTCACGAATTTTTTACACACTCTGCGAGAAGAACTGGATAAACTAGCGAGAAAATGCGTGCAATCAACTGTGATCTATTCTTTTTAATCTTTATTGTGATAGCGGAATACGGACGGGCCTACAGAAACTGTAAGTAGCGGACGTTTTTTTGAATGAAATCGCTCGAGCGCAGACAATGCACTTTTTTTTCCTCTGTATTTGTGGTCGATTCATGTAAACAGTTAGAAAACAGGATTAGAATAAAGACAAAAAGAAAGAGAAGAGTAATTACACAGCGTTTTGTCGGAGAGATATACTTGGATAGGAAGAAATCGTGTTTGAATTGAGATTACTTTGTTTAACCCCTTAATTAATTAAAACAAAATTAATTTATTGTACAATAAGTCATACGTTTTCCAGCCTAGCTTTTGTTTAATAATTATTCACAAAAATATAAAATAAAATTGGGGGTAATGGATTTTGTATTAAATGTAAACATGTTTAGTTGATGTTGATGTTGATCTTTAACATCTTTGGATTTGTTTGTGATGTATGTTGATATCTAATGAACAGTACTTTGGTCGGTCTATTTCGTATGATTCATAGATCAGAGAATTTCCCAACTGTTGGGGAATTCTCTGATGACCGCACTGTTTTGGGATTTTTTCAATCGTACGAAATTGACCGGCTGTAGTAGCGTTCATTAAATATCAACATACATCACAAACAAATCCAAACATGTAGATCATATAGATTTTTTAGGCAGCTCTATTAGTTTCTTAATACAAGAATTATTATTATACAAATAAAAATGATCATGTTGTTAATGACCATTTAATGAATGAAATAATTGCTCTGTTTTTAATAATTTGTGTGGAAAATTCTGGGTAATTAAATTTTAAAGCCTATACTTTTATCTAAGATTGCTGTTTGCATTATTCTAAATTAAAGTATAAATTCATTTTAGATGTTTTTGTTAAACATTTAGGAAAATATATAACGTAAAATTATTTACCTTACACTTTTCTTTAGAAGAGTTGCTCTGACTTGGGCATTAGTTGACATTTTTAATCATGCATTAAATATTTTTCCAACAGGTGGTTTCCAATAATATACTTTTATAATTTACTAAAATCTCTTTGAACTGTTTTTGCTTTTAAAGTTATTCTTGAATAAAATTCTTACAGACTCTTTGGACAGTTCGGACGTATGTTCCCCGACATCGAAGCGCAAACTAAAGCTGGGCTCCGCCTCTAAATCTTCGATGATCATCACCCAAAAACTCTTGAGCCATCACCCGATCGACTGGAAAACTAACTCCTACTGTAAATTCGAGGTGAAGGTAGACCAGGGCTCGCAGCGCGATGCCGGCATCATCGTCGTCGTCCAACGGCTCGATTTGAGGGTGGACGAGGAAACCGGGGACTGCATCGATTACGTTCAGTTCAAGAGACGTGACGGCACGGCGAGTAACAAAATGTGCGGTCGAATCAACGCTTACAACAGTATGAGAATGTCGAGCAGCGGGGATTTGACGATGGATCCCTACGATCGTTATGCGCCGAATACTTTTGTGGATCATGACGGGGAGGTGGACGTGCACGTGGTTGTCGATAGGAAGGCTTTGACGAGAGGAGAGAAGACTGATATCGTCATCGTACTGACAAAATTTAAACGTAAGATAATCTTGATTCAGATTATTTCTAAAATATATTGATTGTCAACATTATCCAGTTAGATTTCATTCAGTGGTTTTTTAGACTTTGGTTTTCTTGGAGATTTTTTTAGCACTTCTTATCAACTTTACTTTATTAATGGAATCCATTTAATTATATTATTGTTTACTATAATGACAATAATTTACAAAATTTACAGAAATGTATGTTGGATTGCACTGCAGTTTAAGGATTGTACACATTTATTTGATTTAAGTATATTTTTACATATTTCATATAAACATTTGCAAATTTAATCAACATCAGATCAATCTGAAGTAATATATTTTGAACTTTAAAATATTTCAGTGTTTATACGCCTGGCGCATGAAGTAAAATTTTGAGTTTAGAAAAGCCTAATTTGGATTGGTCGCTCCGCTTCGCTACGCGACCAATCCAAATTTTCAGGCTTTTCTCAACTCAAAATTTTACTTCATGCTTAATCTGGGATTGGAAGCACTCGTTAGTCACTTCAAATTAAAATCTTTTATAAAAATAACAAATGTCTGTAAATTTGCAGCAAGAAATCATAATATGTATAGCTAAAAAAAAATTCTCTGAATATTGCATTATTTATGAAAATAATTAATTACTTAAATTGAAGGTATTTATACAATTGTGCAATAATTATTAAAATGCACTAAATAATTGCAATTGATTAAACATCAATTCAACTACTTCTACTTCCGAAATGTCCAAAATGTCAAATTTTGAAGAGACACTAAATCATGGGCGCCTGCAGGATCTGTTTCATATAGGGGCAAAACCAACCAAAATGTGATATTTTACTTCATACTCCACGCGTATTAAACAGTCAGTGTTTTATACATGTGGCGCACGAAGTAACATTTCGAGTTTAGAAAAGCCTGAAAATTTGGTTTGGTCGCTTCGCTATGCAAAGCAACTGCTACTGCTTAACTGGGAGTGGAAAACACTTGTTTAAAGCTTCGAATTGAACTCTTATAAAAAAAAACAATGAATATCTGAAGATTTATAGCATATACACTGTAATTGGAATATATATATTTAAAAGAAAAACTCCCTTTTAAGTTTGATTTTCGTCAATGTTTAAGATTGTGTTTAAGTTTTATGGGAGAAATATAAATTATGGTGATTTTTATGAAATTCAATTCTATCCAATCCAATTTATTTATTTATTTCCAAACAAACGTAATGATACTTTCATGAGTGAATTCAGTTAAATATTTATATTTTAACCAATTCCTGTGATTTTTATTAGTTTTTGTAAATGTTCTAAAGTTTTATCAACTTATAAAATGCTTAATCAATTGCAATTATTTAGTGCATTTTAATAATTATTGCACAATTATATAAATACCTTGAATTTGAGTAATTCATTATTTTCATAAATAATGCAATATTCAGAGAATTTTTTTTTTAGCTATACATATTATGATTTCTTGCTGCAAATTTACAGACATTTGTTTTTTTATAAAAGATTTTAATTTGAAGTGACTAACGAGTGCTTCCAATCCCAGATTAAGCATGAAGTAAAATTTTGAGTTTAGAAAAGCCTGAAAATTTGGATTGGTCGCGTAGCGAAGCGGAGCGACCAATCCAAATTAGGCTTTTCTAAACTCAAAATTTTACTTCATGCGCCAGGCGTATAAACACTGAAATATTTTGAAGTTCAAATATATTACTTCAGATTGATCTGATGTTGATTAATTTTGCAAATGTTTATATGAAATATGTAAAAATATACTTAAATCAAAAAACCCAGTAAACGGGTCCTAATATTAATATTTATATAAATTTAATTAATGTTACCGTTTTTATTTACATCACTTTGGTTGTTTTTAACAAATTGCTTAGCACTAGATAATTTTTCTCGTCTTAAGATGAAATCCCAGGAGGGGGGGGGGGGGGCTAGTGCCCTCCTTGCTACATGTGCAGGTGCTCATGTGTCAAATACTACTCGGCCATTCCATTAATAAGTGCACACATTTTGGGGGTACATCAGGGATTTTAGCGAATTTCACATATATTATAAAGGCTATCAAGACATGGTTTTTGGTTGTTTAACAAAATGATTAACAAATGATTTTTTCAAAAATTATAACAATATAAACTTTTAGTGCACTTTTATTTTGAACTCAAAAATATCGAGAACCATTACTGATACAAAAAAAGTTATACTTGACTTTTTTATGCTTAAATGTTCAAAGTTTAAAATACATTTTTTTCCAAAACGAAAAAACTTTATTTAGATAGATTTTTTTCAATATATAAAACAAATCTCATAAAATAATCAAATACTAATATTTTAATTTTCTTGAAAAAAATATATATTATACCCCAATCCTTTCTAAGAATATTTCCGTTTTCAAAAAGATGGGCACTTTAAAACTTTTTGAGATATGATTTTTTTACCGGAGCAAATCTCACAAATTAATCAAATATTCATGTTTTAATTTTCTTGAAAGAAATATATGTTATACCCCAATCCTTCCTAAGAATATTTCTGTTTTCAAAAAGATGGGCACTTTAAAACTTTTTGAGATATGATTTTTTACCCGAGCGCTGCATTTAAGCGAGGCGCTCACTGCGATCCGGGCCATTACACCATTGGCGGGAGCGCCTCATGTCAATGTAGCGCTCGGGTAAAAAAATCATATCTCAAAAAGTTTTAAAGTGCCCACACTTTTGAAAACGGAAATATTCTTAGGAAGGATCAGGGTATAACATATATTTTTTTTAAAGAAAATTAAAACATGAGTATTTGATTATTTTTTGAGATATGTTTTATTTATTAAAAAAAATCTATATAAATAAAGTTTTTTCGTTTTGGAAAAAAATGTATTTTAAACTTTGAACATTTAAGCACAAAAAAGTACAGAATAACTTTTTTTGTATAGGTAATGGTTTACGATATTTTTGAGTTCAAAATAAAAGTGTACTAAGGTTTATATTGTTATAACTTTTGACACAATAATTTGTTTATCCTCTAGTAACAACCAAACACCATGTCTTGATAGCCTTTATTATATATGTGAAATTCGCTAAAATCCCTGATGTACCCCCAAAAAGTGTGCACTTATTTATGGAATGGCCGTACTTTATTATTATATGAACTAAGCTTCATTAAATCCACTATTGCTAAGAATTTTCAGTTTGACTTCAATAAACGATAATTAAATGTATGTTTGTGTCATATTTAAGGTACTTGACCAATAAATTAATGAAAGCGTTAGGGATCATTTTTACCACTCCATTTTTACCGCTCCATTTTTACCACTCTATATTTACCACTATATTTTTTTCCACCATTTTATTACCATCATATTTTATTACAAATCATATTTTTCCTGATTTACATCATAATTGGGTACATCAAAATTGGATGTTGTGACCAACGGCCCTAAGATACTTAGCAATAAATTCGTCTTCTTTACGGGTTTCATAATCGCGCACGATGTTGGAAATTCGTTCTTCCGCTTTGACGCTGGACAGATTTTCAGTCCTCTTAATTTTTCTTCCCAAGTTCAACTCTCGAAGCATCATCTCAGTATCCCCTTGCTCCTTCTGCAACTCCGCCAAGAACGCGTAGAGGCTGGGATGATCCTTGCTGACGACTACTGCGAACCGATTGTGCCACCCCTCGCTCATGTTGTTAGTTCTTGGCTTGTTCTGCAGCACGGCCTCGTACGTGTTCCACAGCCTTGGTGGGTACCTGAATAAATAATCGATAAGAAATCACAGTATCATAGTATCACAGTATCATAAAATACCTAGGTGCAGTTGCACGACGTCTTCCTCTCGCGGGTCTGCCTCTTATATAATTATCCTCAAAATAATCTGCAATTTCTAGGAAAGCGTCAGGCATATCTTCCACGAAGATATCAAACGCCTCGCCCACGTCTTCCACGGGTACAAATGCTGTTGCGCACATCATTTGAGCGACTTGTTTAATGGAACGATCTTCGGGATCGTTGTACGATTGCTGAAGACCCGCAGATTGAATTCGACGATAGACTGACTGTCGTAAGTGAAAGAAACATGCTCTCAGGGAAAGGTTCAGAAATATTTGTAAGATAACTAATGGTAAAAAATTAGTAGTAAATAATATATGGTAGTAAAACCGGAGTGGTAAAAAGAATTGGTGGTAAAAAATATATGGTGGTAAAAAAAGAGTGGTAAAAATGTCGTACAATCTAATGAAAGCAATCATAAAACTTCAATTATTTGTAATTTCCTTAAATTTAAGGAAGGACTTAAATCGCGGTGAAATCCAGCATGCAATAAGTGTCTATTTAACTTTTGGTACGTGAACAATATGAAATTTTAAATATACATTTCAGCATGTTCGAGAGCCTCTGCGACAGACACGGCCTGCGACATCGAATCCCAAGAACTGTGCATCTATCACGGCTTATTCTCCGACAACATCGTCAACTGTCCTCAGTATAATTGCCTGGACGAGGACAGCTGCTGGAACTACGAACCGAAAATAACCACCGAACGGGAATCCCTCGGCAACAAAGTCCTTATCGGTTCGGTCACCTCACTCCTGATAATGTTCGCTCTGTTTATCTGCTGCGTGTACATGTGCAGGAAATACGGCGCCCTCTGTTGGTCGGACGACTTTGCCAGGCCGAGCGAGAGGGCGCCACCCGTAAACGTCAACCCGCCGAGAAATCCGCCGCCGGAAACGCCCGCGGTGAGCGTTCCCCAAGTCGCACCTTCAGCGCCACCTAATGACGACAAGGATCTACCGCCTTCGTACGACAGCCTTTTCCCGTCAAGGTGAATTTAATTGATTTATTTATAAAGGTTTTTTTCTTGTTTTTTAATTTTATAGCATTCCTGTTTTTTTAATAAGTACAACCGGTAGGCTTTTTTCTTAAATTGCTATTTTTCTAATTTCAAATTAATTTATTCTTCGATTAGCTCAAAGAAACATAAACAAATATAAAATCAAGCTGAGTTGGTTTTGAGCTGTCAAATATGGTCACTTTTATATTAAGCAGAGAGACAGTTATAGTAAGTCATTTGTTTTATTTTATTCTTCGATTAGCAAAACAAATATGTGAAGTACAACCAGTGGATTTTTTCATTAAACATTAATATATTTCTTTGAATTAATAATTTATTCCTCAATTAGCAGCTTTAACAATAATATTTATTTATTTAAGATGTTCGGTTATAAAGTTAAAGTAATATCGGTTCTGTGGTTGCATATCGTTACATTTAGCACACTTCTTATTTTAGGGTTATGTAAACATGAACAAAGAAAAAGCACAAACTTATTATTACACTAACACGCATAGGTGTTTTAACACGTTGGCAGTCGTATGAATCAAACACGATTCAAACTAAATGGTAATCTCTAAAATAGCGACAATCAATGTGTTAAAAAAAATAATAGGGCCAAGTTTATTATTTATTGATTTATTTATTTAAAAATAACAATAGCTACAACGTGGGTTGGTTTAAAGGTAATTGCAATTATTTCTCTGTGCACTCAATGTTTTTTTATAACATTAAAGGTAAAAGTCACCAAGTGCATTAATTAATGCACTTTAGGACTTTTACTTTTAAACCGATGATATTATTTTAAATCAAAAAGTGTTATTAATGAGCGAACAAAAGTTACTTGAATCTCTTTTAAGAAAGGCTGTTTGCTTGATTTGTGTAACTTGAATTTAAGCTCTACTTATTTTCGTAAATATAACATATATTCAGTATATAACCTAAAAGAATCTAGAGGTAATCCAAAACGTTTACAAAGCAAATTCCTTCCATCGATTTTTTATTAGTAACCTCAATTATTTAACGTAACAATTTACTAAAAGAGAAAACCTTTAAGAGTGTCAAACCTCTAAATATTAAAATTAGGGTTATGTAACCTCAAAAATAAAAATTAGGGTTATGTAACCTCAAAAATTAAATCCGGAGCTTTAAATTCAAGTTGTTTTAGTGCAATAAGTGGTTGATGAATTTTTTCTATGTACAAAATAATGCCCGTTTTTATTTATAATTAATTTATTGATTTAAAAAACAGCTGAAAGTCCTTATGATTTCTTGCCATTTAATAAGCAACAAGCTCTCTTTAATCAGTGAAAATGTATACAGCGTGTCTCATTTATAATGAACAAAGTAATTCTTTCTTTGATTGTTAAAAATGCTTACAGCATATCTCATTTAAGATGAACTAATTAATTATTTCTTTGATTGTTAAAAATTTACACAGCATGTCTCATTTAGGATACCAAATGAAATATTTTTTTGATTGTTTTAAATGTATACAGCGTGTCTCATTTAGGGTTATTAAATTTATTCTTTCTGTCATTATTAAAAATGTATACAGTATGTCGTATTTATGGTTATCAAATTTTTCTTTTCTTTCATTATTAAAAACACTTAGTGTGTCAAATTTAAGATGACTAATTTATTCTTTCATTGATTATTAAAAATGTATACAGCATGTTTCATTTAAAACAAACAAATTTGTTTTATCTCTAATTATTTTAACTGTGTACATTGTGTTCAATTTAAAATTAAATTTAATTCATTTTTGATTATTAAAATTGTACATGCCCTATTTAAAATTAACAAATGTATCATTTATTTCATTGTTAAAACTGTATACGTGTCTCGTTTTAATCATGAGAAACAAATATCTGTGACGAGTATTTACAACAAATTTGTTGTTTAACAATTTAAGAAGAATCAAATCACTGTCAAATCATGAAAAGTCGATCTTTTCTGCCTTTCAAAAGTGTTCTCGGAAATATATTTCGATTAAAACAATCGCAACGTAATTATAACTGACTTGGCTTAATTCGCAAGTAGAATTTTAAGACTATTACAAACCCCATTTGTTAGTACAAAATTTATATACAATACAGGGTGTAAAAAAAAACTGTGGAGATATTTTTTGTGTAATTATTTTAAATTGGTGATATTTTAAAATGAATCTCAGTTAATCATGAATCTCGGTTAAAATTAGAAAATGGCGTTCTTTATAAATTAATCTGTTACACATGAACATAAAATCATATACATGAATATTGAATAAAATAGTTTTCAAAATTAAAAACTTGTATTTGGCGAATAAAGCACTAATAACCTTTCTTCACACTTTTATTTGAATTACCAAATGTACATTTCGGACACAAAGTGATCATTATCGATGGATTAACACTGTGTTAATCCATTAATAATGGTCACTTTGTGTCCGAAATGTACATTTGGTAATTCAAATAAAAGTGTGAAGAAAGGTTATTAATTAGTGCTTTATTCGTCAAATTAATTTGATCTTCCCGTAACTCACAATCAATTTAAAAACTTGTATTGTTAATTTTATAATTTGTGTTACAAATATAGTTGTTTATATCTTGAACAAGTTTCTCATCTTTCACGTGGTGAAACATATTTAACTATGATTTAATAAAGAAAACACTTGGTTAAATTTCACTCCTTGAGAATGACTCAAAGTCGAAACTAGTTGGAATAAAAAACCAAAATATTAGTGAAATTTAACCAAGTGTTTTCTTTATTAAATCATAGTTGTTTATTATTATTATAAATCAATATTACTTAAAGTTGGAAAAAAAGTATTTGTTTATAAATTAATCTCATTTAAAATTGTACAAAGTTTTATTTAAAAAAAAAATGGATTCAAACTAATTAAAAGCTAAATGGTCTGCCTAAAAGTGTTCAAATAAATGCCAAATTTATAGCAATAAGTTTAATACTCAAAAACTTTAATTTCATTCATTAATATTTCCACATTTTTCTTTTACTGCATCCTGTATGCAATTATTGTTTTAATATTTAATCATTTAATTTTTGTATTAAGATTAAACATTTATTCGACTTAAAAATACAAAGGTAATTTTAAGACTATTACAAACAACCCCAATTGTTAGTAAGTATTTATTTGATTGGGAAAAAAATCGGTATTGCGACTCGAATGTGATAGTACATTTTTTTGTTTTATTTTTGTTAGGCAATTGTATTTCGGACTAATAATTTGTTTTTTCGATTAATGTATTGATTGTTATCTCTGATGATTATAATTAGTGTTAGTGTTGAAATGATGGAATTGTATTGTACTGGACATTAAGATATATACATATAAATAAAAAAAACAAAGCGGCTAATTTTGATATTCATGTAATAAATAATAAGTAAATAGTATTTCGTACTTTTGTGAGAGTCCGGGAGAATTGTATATTTTTGTGATGAGATGAGATTTTGTAAATATTTTTATAATTGTATATATATACACTCAAATAATATGGAATAAAGTTTTTAAGCGTATTTATTTATATTCGTTTTGTTCAATTGATTCTTACTATTTTTGGTGAAGAAAAACACTTGTTATGCTCCATTATTTTATTTTCAGTTTCCTGACACGTGTTTCGATCTTTACAAATCACTGCTATTCTTACTATTTTCAGTAAGGAGAAATTAATGAAATATTCTTGTAAATAATAAAAATTTTATTTAGTTATAAGCATCAATTACCAAAAATGCGTTTTGTAGAGATTATAAGTTATTGGATTTTTATTGTTTACATATCTTGACTTTCTTTTAACTTATACTTTAAATATAAAGTAAGCATTCTCATATTCAATTATAATTTAATAGACTTTTCCCTGCATAGGTGCGGGTTCTAACTTTGTTGGGTTCTGGGATTTGTCCAGAACAGAATACACCTATGGTCTTCTCCACCTGTCGTAAAAGGCGACTAACGGAGCAGCAGTCCCTGCTGTCCTCAATCGCTACTTTCATGTTCCTATTTCCTATCCTTATATTCTTAACTCTCTAGAAATCCTACAGTGGAATGGCACACATGCCAAGAGGATGTATGGTCCTCAGGAGTCAGCGAACGGGTTGGCCCTCCAGCAGAACTGGTGAAAAACTCGAGCATTAAGAGGGCCACTTTTTGCTGGTTGTGTGTTTCTAGAATACAAGATGGCGCAGAGATAGCAAAATTGTAGAGAGTGAAGAGTGCGGAGCGCGTTGTTCGTTTGTTTACATAGCGCCGTGCGAATGAATGAATGGGTATTGAATTACAGAAGACACAAGTAAACTGGATAAATATTCGCGGCTTTAATTTCTATCGACATATATACAACTGTATAACGAAACAGATGCCTTCACCATTATTGATTTTAGTTTGATATTCCATATGAGTATATACAGGGAGTTTTTCTTTAAAATATACGTATTCTAAATTCAGATTATGTTCTTTAAATATTTAGATATTCGTTGTTTTTTTTTTAATTCAATTTGAAACTGTAAACGTGTGTTTTCCACTCCCAGACTAAGCATGAAGTAAAATTTCGAGTTTAGAAAAGCCCCGTGAAAATTTGTCGAGGGTCGCGCAGCGACCCGAGACAAATTTTCTGGGCTTTTCTAAAGTCGAAATTTTACTTCATGCGCCACGCGTATAAAACACTAAAATACTGTGAAATTGTATATTTGAAGCTCACTTGAAATCAGTGTTTTATACGGGTGGCGCATGAAGTAAAATTTCGAGTTTAGAAAAGCCCAGAAAATTTGTCTCGGGTCGCTGCGCGACCCTAGACAAATTTTCACGGGGCTTTTCTAAACTCGAAATTTTACTTCATGCTTAGTCTGGGAGTGGAAAACACTCGTTTAAAGCTTCAAATTGAACTCTTAAAAAACAACGGTTGTCGGAAAATTTACAGCTTATGCATATGTTTACCTAAAAGAAAAATTCCCTGTATTTATATTGTACACAAACAGTTAAATTCTGGCAACATAAAATATATATTCATAACGAAACAGATGCCTTCACCATTATTGATTTTAGTTTGATATTCCATATGAGTATATACAGGGAGTTTTTCTTTAAAATATACATATTCTAAATTCAGATTATGTTCTTTAAATATTTGGATATTCGTTTTTTTTTTTTAATTTCAATTTGAAACTGTAAACGAGTGTTTTCCACTCCCAGACTAAGCATGAAGTAAAATTTCGAGTTAAGAAAAGCCCCGTGAAAATTTGTCGAGGGTCGCGCAGCGACCCGAGACTAATTTTCTGGGCTTTTCTAAACTCGAAATTTTACTTCATGCGCCACGCGTATAAAACACTAAAATACTGTGAAATTTGTGTATATTTAAAGCTCACTTGAAATCAGTGTTTTATACGGGTGGCGCATGAAGTAAAATTTCGAGTTTAGAAAAGCCCAGAAAATTTGTCTCGGGTCGCTGCGCCACCCTCGACAAATTTTCACGGGGCTTTTCTAAACTAGAAATTTTACTTCATGCTTAGTCTGGGAGTAGAAAACACTCGTTTGAAGCTTCAAATTGAACTCGTAAAAAACAACGGATGTCGGAAAATTTACAGCTTATCCATATGTTTACCTAAAAGAAAAATTCCCTGTATTTATATTGTACACAAACAGTTAAATTCTGGCAACATAAAATATATATTCATAACGAAACAGATGCCTTCACCATTATTGATTTTAGTTTGATATTCCATATGAGTATATACAGGGAGTTTTTCTTTAAAATATACGTATTCTAAATTCAGATTATGTTCTTGAAATATTTAGATATTCGTTGTTTTTTTTTTAATTTCCATTTGAAACTGTAAACGAGTGTTTTCCACTCCCAGACTAAGCATGAAGTAAAATTTCGAGTTTAGAAAAGCCCCGTGAAAATTTGTCTCGGGTCGCTGCGCGACCCGAGACAAATTTTCTGGGCTTTTCTAAACTCGAAATTTTACTTCATGCGCCACGCGTATAAAACACTAAAATACTGTGAAATTTGTGTATATTTGAAGCTCACTTGAAATCAGTGTTTTATACGGGTGGCGCATGAAGTAAAATTTCAAGTTTAGAAAAGCCCAGAAAATTTGTCTCGACAAATTTTCACGGGGCTTTTCTAAACTCGAAATTTTACTTCATGCTTAGTCTGGGAGTGGAAAACACTCGTTTAAAGCTTCAAATTGAACTCTTAAAAAACAACGGATGTCGGAAAATTTACAGCTTATGCATATGTTTACCTAAATGGAAAATTCCCTGTATTTATATTGTACACAAACAGTTAAATTCTGGCAACATAAAATATATATTCATAACGAAACAGATGCCTTCACCATTATTGATTTTAGTTTGATATTCCATATGAGTATATACAGCGAGTTTTTCTTTAAAATATACGTATTCTAAATTCAGATTATGTTCTTGAAATATTTAGATATTCGTTGTTTTTTTTTAAATTTCCATTTGAAACTGTAAACGAGTGTTTTCCACTCCCAGACTAAGCATGAAGTAAAATTTTGAGTTTAGAAAAGCCCCGTGAAAATTTGTCGAGGGTCGCGCAGCGACCCGAGACAAATTTTCTGGGCTTTTCTAAACTCGAAATTTTACTTCATGCGCCACGCGTATAAAACACTAAAATACTGTGAAATTTGTGTATATTTTAAGCTCACTTGAAATCAGTGTTTTATACGGGTGGCGCATGAAGTAAAATTTCGAGTTTAGAAAAGCCCAGAAAATTTGTCTCGGGTCGCTGCGCGACCCTCGACAAATTTTCACGGGGCTTTTCTAAACTCGAAATTTTACTTCATGCTTCGTCTGGGAGTGGAAAACACTCGTTTAAAGCTTCAAATTGAACTCTTAAAAAACAACGGTTGTCGGAAAATTTACAGCTTATGCATATGTTTACCTAAAAGAAAAAATCCCTGTATTACTTTACTTTACTTTACTTTATTGGTGCTATTAAATCAGTTTACACAGGTCAAGAATACATATATAAGTAGTAAGATAAAATAAGACATATAACAATAATAAATAAATATAAGCACAAAATAATATAAGAAGAGTACAGGTTTTAATTATGAGTAGTTACAATTAAAATTAACTTAAGACTTACATACAATAACTAAAGAGTAAATGTGTTAAAATTCGACTGTGCTGGATACGTTACTGTAGTCATTTATAAGACATTCATTTAATGTGTAGAATGCTTTGGCAGCGAGGTATTTCTTTATCGTAATTTTGAATTTTGCCTGATTTGCTGACTTAATTATATCTGGTAGCAAGTTGTATATTTTTGGCCCGTAGTAATTGGTGCCATTCCGTGACTTATTGAGACGCATGTGATTTAGACAAATTTTTGACACAGTTCTTGTGTCGTGGCGATGTCTCAGCGAGTGCAGGTCGTATTCTGTGATGTTTTTCCGAACATGGACTAAGCATTCCAGTATGTACAGCGAGGGGAGAGTTAGAATGCCTAGCTCAGTATATTTGGCTTTGCAGTCGTCCTGATATTTTAGGTCTGAAATTATACGTACTGCCCTTCTTTGTAGACCAAACATACGAATTAATATAGGTGTGTGTCCCCATGCAAGAATCCCGTATACCAGGTGTGATTGGCATACTGCGAAGTACGCAGTACGTATAGCACTCGGAGGGAGGCTTACCTTTAAGTGCCGCAGTAAAAATGCGGAACGACATACTTTGTGAGCTACTGACTCTGCCTGGTTATTCCATGTCAACCTATTGTCGAGACAGACACCGAGAAACTTAGCTGGCGTTTGTTCAGGTGCGTCTGTACGCAAAGAAAATAGTAGGTTCACTGTTTTGTTTGGATTAAGGATTAATCTGTTCGTCTCAAACCAATGAATGACGTCATTTTTTGATTTATTGTGCTGCTCAGTCGCGTGTAAAAGGTCAAGTGAACTGTTTGTAAAGGTGGTATCATCCGCAAACTGAAACAAGGTGGAAGCTGTTGCTGTAGACGAGAGATCGTTAATGTAGATGAGAAAAAGTACAGGCCCGAGAATAGATCCTTGGGGTACACCATGAGTGAGGTACTTTTCCCTCGATTGTTTACTATCTATGGTGACAATTTGTCGTCTATGGTGTAGGTAGGATCCTATTAGTCGACAGCTGCTAGGGTGGAAGTTATAGAAATATAGTTTTCGTAAGAGAACACCATGATCCAGGCAGTCGAAGGCCTTGCTGAGGTCCAGGAAAGTTGCAGTGGTATGCATATTCGACTCGAAGCCTTGCAGGACATTATTAGTGAAGTCGACAATCGCGCTGGCAGTGGATTTTCCCTTACGAAAACCATATTGAGAATCAGACAGTATGTTATGTTTTTCAAGGTGGTCTAATACTTGGGCCAGCATAACTTTTTCAAATATCTTCGCTATTACAGGTAGTATGGCTATGGGTCTATAGTTGTCTGTGTCTCCTTTATCCCCCTTTTTATGTATAGGAGTGATACGAGCCATTTTTAACGAATTTGGGAATATGCAATCTTTAATGCAACAATTTATCAACTTAGTGAGAGGTACTGTGATGGTATCAGAAACTTTTTTTATTAGATCTGCTGTAAGAAAATAAATATCTTTCGATTGGGAGTTTTTTAGACTTTTTATTACATCTCTGATTACTATAAATGTAGTTTCCTTGAATTGGAAGTACTCTGAGCACGTAATTTGATACTTCGACATAAGCGTAAGGGGTGTTTGGGTAGACATTGGAATATCTTTAATTAGATTATTCGCCACATTTGCAAAATATTCGTTGAATTTGTCGGGGTCAATATCGCAGTACGTGTCACTCTTTGTATTATTATTTATTAGTGACCACAGTGCTTTCTGGCTGTTTTTTGAATTTTTTATGTACGATGCATTAGCACTGATTTTTGCATTTTTAAGAGCAATGTGGTACTTCCGTTTATAGCTTAGGTAATTTGTTTGTTTTATTATATTGTACACAACCAGTTAAATTCTGGCAACATAAAATATATATTCATGTTATTTGCAACTACATAAATGATTTATATGATTACTATCAAATATCATACATGAATGTTGCGTGCTGATCTCCTTAATTTGGTAAATTGCAATGAAGATGAAAACAACAAGAAAATCTGCAACCCATGCTTATATTAAACAAGATAATAGTAATCCCAAAGTTTTATGGTCATTAATTTCTAACAAAAGTAATTCCAATTTAGATAGTAATATATCAGCAGATGATTTTAATATTCACTTTAGTACTGCGGTTAAACATCTAGTGGATCAGCTACCGATATCAAATATTGATCCTATTGTCACCTTATGTAATAGTTCACCACGATTATCTGAATCTTATTTTAAATTTAGGCAGGTTAGTTCGGTCGAGGTCAGAGGCGCAATTATCGGTTTAAATAACTCTAAATCTCGGGACATGTACGGCTTAAACAAAGATCTACTAATTTGTATCATAAACATTTTAATTTCACCTCTCACCAAGTTAATAAACTCATGTATACACCATTGTATATTTCCTCAGTGTTTAAAAGACGGGTTCATTATTCCCATACATAAAAAAGGATCTAAATCAGAAGTTAATAACAATAGGCCCATTTCCATACTACTTATACTTTCGAAGGTGTTTGAAAAAATTATTCTTAAGCAAATGGTTACTTACTTAGATGATGCTCACATCTTGCATGATAGCCAGTATGGTTTTAGGAACGGGCGTTCTACAGTTGATGCCATTACTGCACTCGTGGATGGGGTTCAGAAAGGTTTAAACTGCGAAATGGACACGGTTGCATCCTTTCTGGACCTCAGTAAAGCATTCGACTGTGTCTCCCATGACGTTTACTGAGGAAACTATATTGCTAAAACTTTGATCCTTCTAGCTTTCGTCTGTTGAACTTCTACATGACTGATCGACAGCATCGTGTTAAGGTTAATGGTGATTGGTCCGGTGAATGCGACATCTCAGCATTAGTTCCTCAGGGTTCCATCCTAGGTCCCCTACTGTTTATTTTATATATAAATGATCTGCCGCTACAAATCGATGCGAAAACAGTACTGTACGCAGATGATACTTCTTATCTCTGTACCTGTAATGATGTATTAACAGCCCATCATTTTAGTATTGATTGTAAAGAGATAGTAGCTAAACGGTTTGTTGCCAATAAATTATCATTAAATGCAGATAATACAGTAGGTGTTACCTTCTCTACCAAACTCGGCGTTGAGACTAATTCAACTATGTTTTTGGGTGTTCAATTAGATAGTAGGCTGAACTGGGATGTACATGAGAGGTATATCTCTGGGAAACTTTCTAAAGTTATCTTTTTACTGCGTAACCTCGACTCCTTTTTACCTCACACTGCTCTAAAATCCGCTTCGGGCTTTTCCATTCTCGTCTAACCTATGGATTTCTTGCATGGGGACATTCCTCAATTATTAACAGCTTATTCGGGTTACAAAGACGAGCTGTGAGGGTTATCAATTCTATGTCGTATAGAGATGACTGCAAAGACACATTTGTAAACTTAGAAATCCTTACATTACTTTGCGTTTATATTCTCGAGTCTCTTACGTTTGTTCGAAATAATGTTTCATCTTACCATACATATTGCCATGAATATGGGACTAGAAATAAACACCTCATTTGCTTGCCCTAAGCTATTTAATGCTTTACCAGAAAATATTAAACTTCTCCCACGTACACCCTTTAGAAAGGTAATAAAACACTATCTCTGTAAAAAAGCATTTTACAGTTTATCTGAATGCTTAGAGGATGATTTTAAAGACCTTAGCCTATGAATGTTAACGCTCTAGTAGCTTGTGTTATTCACTATTTGAATTTAAATAGAATTTTAATGTGTTTGTAATGATATTGTATTACTTCCATACATTTCACTGTTTTATATTTATATTGTACAATGCAATGTTTTCCTTTTAATCCATATATATCAATTATTATTATTGTTTTATTTTTTACGCAAATTTTATATATTCATTATACTTTTATGTATCTTACCCATGACGAGTGTACACTTTTGTAATAACACGAAATAAAGAGAGTAGGTCTACCCTCTAAGCTGGGTAGGCGACACTTCAAGATAAAAAGGTTAAGCCGTACAAAAAGTGAGAAATTACAATAACCCAATTCGAACTCTAGACGCTAAGCTGACTAAGTGCCTTGGTAATCAAATCGCCGAGCGTCGCTCATTCAATTTGGTAAATAAATGAAAAAGGAATTTTTCCGACTCATCACTTGAAGCAACATATACCGGCATTCCACATTTCTATTCAAATCATGAATCTAGAAATGCACTTATATTTAAAGAATGTATTGGGAAATATTTTAATATGTCTTTCTTTGTTGTGAACAGTTCGCGGCAGAAAAATTACATTCGCAATTCAAGGCCGCGCACCGGGAGCCCGTGTCGGGAGAAATGCCGTACACGAATTGTACATATCAAACCCAATTTCTTTTCACAGGTTTTTGGAAATTACAGTATAATTTTAAGATATTACTAAAATAGCACGATGCTGCCCCTTATTTATTAAAAGCATAATTAAAATTTACATTGCTCTTATGGAGATTTCTAAGCAACGATTAATTTTATTTATCATTTATTTTAGATTAATCTATTTAATACAACATGTTTATAATAATTACTTCAATAAATTCAAGCAATATGAAGAAGAAATAATGTTTTCTATGGAAGTATTGCACGGATTTATGTGATCATTTAAAAGTGTTCCATAGTTGATTTATATATAATTTAAAATACATTTAAAAAAAAGAATAGTGTCAATTTATTGGCAAAGCTTCAATGTGCAATATGTATAAGTTTCAAAGATCTATTTTCATTATTATTGAAGATTAAGCGTTGATCGTTCTTATGGCCAAATAACATGTGAATTTCTGACCTTAATCCTGTCGTAGACGCGATTCGGCGAAGCTCTCTCAGTGTGGTTCTTTTCTCCTCTCATTTTTTGTTCTATAAGTAGAAAAAAGAATGACAAAGCCTAGGATGCATCACGAGTTCGGACTGCTCATGATGCAGATGATAATTCCAAAGACAATCTGGCAAAGACTAAGGTCCACCTTAATAAACAAGTAATAGTTGGAGGACCATCTCAAAAAACCCGAAATGAAGTGAGTCAGGAAACGGAGGTTTCCCCCGTGTCCTGATTGTAAAAAATTAACAAAACTAGCCCGTTCATAATAAGTAAACTACCATACAGTCTAGTTGGTGAATTGACAGAAATCAAAAAAATTAACGAAGGAATATTGGTTGAAACTAAAACAAAGGAACAAGCCAAAAACCCATACAAACAACAAAGTTAGGTGATTTTAATGTTGAAGTAATCCCCATAATATGTTAAACTTGTGGAGGGGAGTAATTTACTGAACTTGATGTTGCAAGAAGTGATCGAGGTTAAGGTCGGAAATTTACATGTTATTTGGCTATAAGAACGAACAACGATTAATCTTCCACAATAATAAAAATAGAGCATTGAAACTTTTACATATTGTACCTTGAAGCTTTGCAAATGAACTGACAGCATTTTTTTTTTTTAAGTTTCTTAGATTACATATAAATTAAACAATGGAACACTGCTAAATTTATTGAGGTAATTATTATAAACATGTATTAAATAGATTGATCTAAAATAAATAATAAATAAAATTAATCGTTGCTTAGAAATCTCCATAAGAGCAATGTGAATTTTGATTATGCTTTCAATAACAGCAGCATCGTGCCTTTTTAGTAATATTTTAAAATTATACTGTGATTTCTAAAAACATCTAAAAAGAAATTAGGTTTGATATGTAGAATTCGTGTACATTTTCCGCGACACGGGCTCCTGACTCCCAGCCTTGAGTTGCGAATCTATTTTTTCTGACGTGGACTGTTAATTCATTTCATTTATTGATACACAACAAAGAAAGAAATTATTAAAATATTTCCCAATACATTTTGTAAATATAATTGCATTTCTGGATTCATGTTTTGAATAGGAATGTGGAAATGTTAATTCAAGTGCTGGGTCCAAAAGATTCCTTTTTTATTTATTATTATTTGTATTGTTTTGTTTTTGTTAAATTTAACAATTTTTAATGATTTGCAAAATTTTCGTGGTTTTGTCAATTTTTGTTATTTTTGACATTCTAAAAGATTGTAATTGATTTTTATTATGTTTATTTAGAATAATAATACAAATAATAATTATTGGGCACTGCGAATTAAACAGATTTGAGTTGATTATCAAATTTTTGAGAATTTTTAATAAATTTTCAAAATTTTAGTTAATCATCAACCAAGATTTCCTTTAATTTTTAAAATTGCTAAATTGTTAAATTTTTCTTAGTTTTCAAAATTTTGTTTTTGTGAATTTTCCCAAGATTATTATTAATTTGTTAAATTTTGCGCGTGTTATGAAACTTCAAGATTTTTGTTAATTTTTAAAATTCTGACGGTTTTTGTGAATTTCGTAAATTTTTAATATATTGATGCTGTTCATGAATTCTCGAGATATTCGGCATATTTTGAAACATTAGCAATTTTCGAAACTTTCATTAGTTTTCATGAATTTTCATAAGCTCATTTTTCGTAAATTTTCAACGTTGTAGTCAATTTCAAAAATCTAAACATTTTTCGTAAATTTACAAGATTTCAGTTAATCTTCAAAATTTTCATACATGGTGAATTCCCAAGAAGTTATAAAAATTTATTATGAATAATTTTTTTAATTTATCGTACATTTATCAACATCGAATAATTACTTTAGACGTTATATTAATCGTCAACGTTTAATAAACGTTTTGAAGAAAGGCCTCATATTTTTTTGTCAAATAAAGTTCTTTGAAACTTGCGAACCCGAATATTAACGAAATTCTTAAAAATAGAAAAATTCATGAATACCGGAATTTGTTTTAAATTAACGAAAATGTAGGAAATACATGAAAGGCGTCAAAGTTTTAATAAGTAACGAAGAGAGCCAAGAATTTGAAAATTAGCAATAATCTTGAAAAATACATGATTTTTGTCAACATTTGAAAAAGTGTTATAAATCTTGGAAATTCAAAACTAGTTTGAAAATTAACGTATTGAAAAATTCACGAGTCGTAAAAATTTTGAAAATTAATTAAAATATTCGAAATTCAGGAAAATTGACAAGATTTTAAAAATTGAACAAAAACTTCAAAACCCTCAAGAATTTGTAAATTAATTAAAATATTGTAAATATCCAGTGATTACTTTTTTCACGAGTATTTTCCACTCCCAAGCTAAGCATGAAGTAACAGTTCGAGTTGAGAAAATCCATAAGAATTTGGA
The DNA here is from genome assembly GCA_932526585.2 of Philonthus cognatus. Classification (NCBI taxonomy): domain Eukaryota; kingdom Metazoa; phylum Arthropoda; class Insecta; order Coleoptera; family Staphylinidae; genus Philonthus; species Philonthus cognatus. The sequence goes on from OW052247.1 coordinate 34,582,651, forward strand.
TTTGGTCCAAATCCAAATTCTGTCTTTTCTCAACTCGCCACGCGCATAAATACGCTGATTAATTGTTAAGTTTAAAATATTAAAACATTTTTTATTATAGATTATCACTTTTCACATACTTCAAATTGTTGTCATATTTCAATATTTCATCACTTTTTGACATTGTGTTACTATTTTATCAAATTTAAACATTTCATCGATTTTTTTCGAAATTCTGGCAAATTTTAACATTTTTACTTTGGTATGTCATCACTTTTCCATGGTTTTCGCACCACGCACTGAGCATAAAATCCTTACATCAATCCCACTGAGCCAATCCATTTAAATAATATTTCATCAACATTAAAACAACGTTTAATGTAGCTTCAATGTTGATATAACATTATTTGTTTGTTTTATGCTCAGTGGGATTATATTTTCTTATTTTGTATACATATTAATACATGTTTATATGTAATATAAATTTATAATGATTGTAATTCATAATTATATAATAAAAATAAGTATTGAAAATGAGACAAGCAAGCAAAAACAGCTGAATATTTGTCGATTGAAATTAAAATCGTGAATATTTATTTATCCAGTTTACGTGTCTACTGAAGTGTAATCTAAACAAATAAAAAGCGTGCTCCGCACTCATAATTTTTATATTCGTTGTGAAAAAATTCGGCAGGCACTATGAACCAATACATAGTCAAAACTACTTTCAGCAATTTTGCTATCTCTGCGCCATCTCGTACCCCAGAAACACTACCAGCAAAAATTGGCCCTCTTAATAAGAATCAAGAAAGATGGAATATTAGTCGATATCCGCAATCATATGTTAACGTTTGACACGCCTGTTTAGCCAAAATCTATTGAAGTGGTATTACATTTTATCTTTATGAGGCAACTGAAATTAAATTAGCATTTTTTAAAATAAATACATGACATAAAATGTTTCATTAGACAAATGATTGGATAAATAAGTAAACGAATTCGATTTATAAAGAAAATCGGATTTAAATAACTTGAATAAAACTCTAGCAAATTAAATTATTACCTATCTATTATGACACATCTAAAAAAAAAAAAACAATGCGAACAATACAAACATATAATTAATAATAATGGTTTATTTACGGCAATTCTTTATAAAAATAATTCAAATTAAATGAATTAATTTGTTAACTACAGTATTTTACGTTTTATATGGTAGTATACATATTAATTATTGTAGTTATTTCAAGGAAGTGGTGACATTTTTATCTAACACAATGGTGATAATTATCTTAATCATCCCGTTTTTCGCGCTATAAATAATTTTAAACGTTATCTTGTTTTACGATGACTATCTAAGCAAAACGTATTTACACATTAATAAATATTCCGCATACAAATAAATAATTTCAAGGAGACTCTCGCGTTGTGCGCACCTTTTGAAATCACAATATCCTGTGACGTTTTCATCTAAGATTACTGAAATGGAAACCAATTATCTAAAAACATAGAAATAGCACAAAAACTAAAGAAGCATTTTAAAAATATAACAAATTAAATATTTATTCAATAAGCAATCATATAAGAAAATCTATTACTCTTGAATTCATTTTATAAAATTATTCAATTGAAAACTTTTAACGAGTCTTTCCACTCCTTGATTAAACATGAAGTAAAATTTAGAGTTAAAGCCTTTCTAAACTCGAAATTTTACTTCATGCTTTAACACTCGTTAAAAGTGTTGAATTGATTACTTATAAGTAACTTTTGTTAGTGGCATCCATTTTGAATATCTGATAAAGTTATAAAATTTCAATTTTTCGCAGCTGACTTATTTTAAAAGATTGGGCTTCAAATGTCAGTTACACCTACCCGACGTATTCAAACCAGGGCCGTGGAGTCGCTAAACAAATTATTTGACTCCAACTCCGACTTAAACTTCTCTATTTTTAGAAAATCCTACGCCTGCTCAAAAAAGAAAAAAAAGTCAATCGCAGTTTTAATACCATAAATTCGCACTAATTATATATTTTTTCAAAATTAACTTCATTGCCAAATGGCTACATATACTTTTTTTATTTTATTATATTCTACATTTTTTTTCTTAATCCAATTATGCTCGATATTTTGATTTTAATTTAAAATGTATGCTAGAAAAAAAATTATAATAAATCTTGTTCACATGATTTTTTGGCAATAAATGTAGTGTGCCTTCAAACAAAATTGGACTTTTAATACTGATCAAAATTTATAAATAGAATTAGTATGTATAATTAGCTTAGAAGATTCAACACAATTTGTCAACCAACCGAACAGAATAAAGGGTAGTATTTTTTAAATATTTCAGTGTTTTATACGCGAGGCGCATGAAGTAAAATTTCGAGTTTAGAAAAGCCCCGTAAAAATTTGTCTCGGTCACTGAAAATTTGTCTTTCTACGTGGGGCTTTTCTAAAATTTCGAGTTTAGAGAAGCCTGAAAATTAGGTTTGGTCGCGTAGCGCGTTGCGCTACGCGACCAAACCAAATTTTCAGGGTATAAAACACTAGGGTATAAAACACTAAAATGTTGTAAAGTTATAAATACTCGTAAAAAATGAGTAACAATCGAAATATTGAAATAACAAAAAATTTACTTTTTTCTTTTACTTTTATTCTACATTAGGTTGTTACGTAGGTACTTATTTGTTGTTTCGTTAATATTAATCGCATAACCTCACAATAAATAAATTTGTTTACAAGCCACACTAATTATAATTTATAAAAAAATATAATTTTACATAAAAGATTTTAAAAAAATCGACCAAAACATTGAACAAAAACAAAAAATTGGGCTTTATTGGATTTAGAAAAGTAATGTCTTATGTAATAAAATTTCAAAAATTATAGGCAGCCATTTAAAAATCTTAAGTTGGCTATTATTTGCGAATTAGGTTATTATTGGAAAACACAATATCCATATCATTTTTTAGTATCTTAACGGCCATTGTCTTTGGTTTTTAGTTCAATAAATACAAGAGCTATGGCGTCGGGCGTTTTTTTTATCGAACACCCGGTATAATTGTATTGAGAGTCAAAATCGGCGTTATATGAAATTTTCAACTCCGCAGCTCCGATTCCTTTATCACAAAAATACTTAAATTATGACTTGACAACTTTTACTCTAACTCCAACTCTGAGCCCACTGCATTGGTTCCAACTGTTTTCCATTTACTTCTTAAGACTGTTGAGCATTTCTGGTAGCTAATCTCTGCGATATCTCGTACCCCAGAAACACACTTTCAACAAAAATTGGCCCTCTTAAGTATCTACTTTTAAAACGAGCCATGAGATATTGATATTTCGTAACTTTATTACTGAAAACGGGCGTCAGTAACAAAAATATTTTTCCTACAAAAGTCGCTTATTTTTCAAAGACCTTTTTAATGATATAACTTTTGTGACCTATCGTACCATTTAAAAATCTGAAGTTCTTGAGATTCCTAAGCAAACTCTCAGGGATGCCAACCTTTTTTTGGAAAAAACAATATCACCATTCGATTCGTCAATACGGTTTTTGGAATATTTTTTTTGTCCCAACACTAGGTCTAGCCGTTTTCTTAAAAAAGGTGGTCTGGGACACCCTGTATAAAAAATGTAAATTATAAGATTTAGTATTTGTAATAATTTATTCACCTTTTCTGGGTTGTGATCTCGCCTAGTTAGGTTTAATAATAATTATACAAAACAACTAGAAAATTGAAACACTCCTGTTTGTTGCAAAGAAAGAAAAAATAATAAATAAATATTTAAAAATTACTATTTAGTATGCTTAGTGAAGTCATTAAACTGTCTTCTAGTTTTAATTAATTAATACGGCAAAGCGGAGAGAAAATATACAAAGTAGTTCGTAGAACTAATCTACTTATTAGTAATACTTACTGCGCAACATAAATGAAATTGTGTGTTAGTTAAGTAAGATGATAAACTAAATGGAAAAATTGCATCGCAGTCCTGTGATCAAAAAATCCGTATTAACTTGTTTTCGTGTTAAGATAAATAATGTTTAGATAGTCATCTACATAAAAAGAGTTGTAATTTATAACTGAATGTTTATAGTAACTATACACCTGTAATTATAGTTTTTTTTTTAATGGAAAATTTGTAACCGAAATAAAGATGAATAAAATGACACATTATATAGGGTGTCCGTATTTCGACAGAATGTATGGGGATCTTATTTATTTTAAGAGATAGAGAGTCCGTTAAATTGGGAGAAAGTTGCGTATTTTAGGGCCCACCAGTTATCTGAAAACAAATTTGAAATATTTTCTTTCGTTTTCGAGATATCACCAAAAAACTGATTTTTTTAAATTTCATTTTCATTTTTTTATTCAAAAACTATTGAATCTAGACATTTAGAATTTTTACACTATAGAGGCAATTTTTAATGGGGAATCTGTTAGAATATTTTATCTTAAGATGACTATAACATTTACCCGGGAACCATAGTCAATGTTGTTTTTCCTATAGGCGCCATTTTAGATTTTCATATTTTTGGAAAATTATGTTTTTTTGAATTCAGTGATGTATCACACTTATAATTTATTTTAGATTTGAGGTTTAAAATTAAAATATTTTTCATTTTGCACAGAGTGCCTTGGAAACAATTCCGTCATATCTATTAATTACCAAAATCTTGACAGTAGTTATTCAATGTTAGCAGTTAAAATTAAATAATAACTGTCAATCTTTTGTAATAATAATAATAAGTATCGATTATCACACAGTGATGTTCTTCCTCAAACCTGGAAAAGAAAAAGTCGAACGAAAACTTGATTCTTTCCGAAGTTTTGACAAACATCACGACATTAGAGAATATATACTATTTATACATGCTTTCTCTGGATGCGATACAACATTTTCAATCTTTAATAAGGGAAAAACTGCATTTCTTAAACTACTAGAAAAACGACAGGACTTACGCATCGCAGCTCAAATTTTGAAACACTCGAAAATTTTACTTCATGCGCCACGCTTATAATGCACTGATTTCAAGTGAAGTTTAAAATACTCTTGTTTCACAGTATATTTGTAATCTTGCTTTAGCAGTATATTTTTAATTAAACAGATTTAGCTGTATATTTTTAATTTTACAATATTTCAGTGTTAAATACGCGTGGCGCATGAAGTAAAATTTCGAGTTTAGGAAAGCCTGAAAATTTGGTTTGATCGCTGCGCTTCGCTACGCGATCAAACCAAATTTTCAGGTTTTCCTAAAATCGAAATTTTACTTCATGCTTAGTCTGGGAGTGGAAACACTCGTTCAAAACTTTTAACTGTAAAATTGAACGCTTTAAAATAAAGCAATGAAAGTCTAAATGTATAAGGTGGTCCATCTAGCGGTTTCTTTTTAAAATGCTATGAAATAAACTCGGATCAATATTTTTGAAAATGTTAGTGCTTTTTTTGGCAAGAGCAATCCTTCCCATTAATATTTGAATACAATTTCATTCGTGTGGCTGCCTCAGCTGGCACGACAGAAACCCATCTTGTCAACCCAACTTTTAGTATATTTTCGATGCTTGAATAACTGGACTAATATTGTGCTTAAAAGCGCCTGAATCGTTTGTGGATTGTCTGCATAACATAGATATTTAACAGCACCCTATAAAAATAGTCCAACGGCATCGAATCGCATCTCCGCGAAGGCCAGTTGATATCACCATAACGACTAATTACGCGATTACTGCACTTAGTGCACAAAGGATCGATTGTTTGATAGGCTGTGGTATGTCACGCCATCCTGCTGAAACCAAAGATGGTTCAAGCCCATGTTCTTAATTTCTGGCCACATACATAAGCCGATAATCATGCCTTTGTAAGCCTCCCCGTTGGCCGAAATGGCGAGCTGATGTTTTTGAATTGGCTGTCATACTTTGGGCTACAATAGCCATATTCTTGTCTGTACGCACTGGATGAGGAGGGAGGCGGCTTCTATGGTCCACTAAAATTCCAATCTTATGAACTATTTGCACAGATTTGCGTACAGCAGGCGCGGTTGGTGCTTCATTTCGTCCGAAATTTCTTTTCAAAATTTGCACTGTTTGCACAACAGAGCCGTAACTTTGAAAATAAGTTTAAATATTTACCAAAGTTGTTGAATTTTGTACATTTCGTACCGCGGGCATATGATACTGAGTTTTTGTCAATATTTTGAGCGCAAAAGATTGGTCAGAGTCAAAATATCATATGATTAAAAAATAAACCGCTAGATGGACCACCCTTTATACACTTACAAGTAGGTAAAGTAGTCGTAGATAAAATACAAATAATTCAAATATTCGAATATTGGAATATTCAAATATGAATATTTCAATCAGCAAAGAAAGTGTCCTTTGGATGGATTACGAATCTTCTTGGGTCTGTGTGGTGCTCCAGTTAAATAAGATAACCAATGACTTTCGTTATCAGTACTTTATAAAAGCTGTGAGCAGAAACAAAGCTGTCAAGTTGAGTTCATTGCCACCTACAGTTGATGCAGATACACTACCAAGTTCAGAGGTGGTTGGGAAACAAACTCAATCCTTAAGATTGAAGCTGGAAATTGAAAAATGGTTTACTGGAGCCGAAGAAAACATCACAGCTCCCTGCACCAGATTGTCTTTTGCACATGATTGTTTGCAATTATGCAAAAGGTTGTGGGTCATTTTGCGGTTGTCGCAAGTTGGGACGCCCTTGTTCAGCAATTTGTGGAAATTGTCACAGGACATCTTGTTTGAATACTGCCCCAATTGAATCTTCGCCACAAAAAGTTATTGGAAAATCTATCCACAAATCGATTCTATCGATAATTCCGAAGAATTATGGTCTTTTCCGCTGGTCCCGTGGGAAAATAAAGAAAAAGTAGATGAAGAGAGAAAATTAGATTGGAAAGAATAGGATAGTAAGAAAAGTAGTTAAACAATAATCTAAATTGTTTTAGTTCTCGTATAAATGCTATTCTCATAGGACATCGATGATCCACAAATCGATTCTATCGATAATTCCGAAGAATTATGGTCTTTTCCGCTGGTCCCGTGGGAAAACAAAGAAAAAGTAGATGAAGAGAGAAAATAAGATTGGAAAGAATAGGATAGTAAGAAAAGTAGTTAAACAATAATCTAAATTGTTGTAGTTCTCGTATAAATGCTATTCTCAAATAAAACGTTAATAAGAACCTTAATTTTTTATCATGTAGATCGGACCGTTCATATAATGCTAGAATAAGCGATAACTTGGTCTTGGTACTGTTATCGGGGGGTCGGAGCGTCTTGTATTATTTGTGCTTTTATTTAAATTAAAGAGCATGAGTATGCACGTTCAAGACGTTCCGCCGTAACACTCCGATAGCTCAGGGTTCGAATACGCATAAAAATATAATAAATAGACTTACCTATTGGCTTCTTTGAGCTGCACGCACTTTTGTTATTAATAAAAAAAAAAGGTTTGGTCGAGTTTTTAGAAATGAATTTAAAAATGAATTTACTGATTTTCCCAAAAACAATTATATAATATTTATTAATAACACAACGACAACAAAAATAACAAAGAATGTACAATACGTGATATAAAGTTATTGTTAATAAATGAAATGAATGATCGTGACTGATAATTACGATGTGACGCGACGACTTACGATATGTACTGAATGATTCGCGACACTGAGGAAATGAAGTCCTGGACTAACTCACTAACTCGCAATGATTGAAACTCTACCGTTTGGTGTTCGAAAACTAACTGATTTAACTCGCGATGATTAAAACTCTACTGTTTGGTGAAAAAAAAAACTGGACTGATGCTGATGATTAGCTGACTCGACTGACTCTCCTGGTGATTCGAAACTGACTGATTTGACTGCTGCTCGAAAACTAACTGCCCTCTCTGACTTCTTCTTTCCTCGACCACCGCTATTTTCATCCCCGCCACTTTTCTTGGGGGTGAGGATGATGACGAAGAAACGGTGGTGGAGGAAGCAGAGGGTGGAGTCGGCAACTACCTAAAGGCAGAAAAGTTTTGGACCCCTGGTTTTTGACCGCTCCGGTGTTCGATGATGCCTGTGTAGCAGATGTGCGGGCCCTTCTTTGTTTCCTAGGGGTTTTCGGATTTCCGCGGGTTCCGAGTTACCCATTGTCTTGGGGTGTCGTAAACCCCGCAGCGTGGCCCTAGGCGCAATAATATTTATTGCGCGTGTCCTCAGGGTTCGGGGTCTTTACAACGGCCGCCGTCCTCGGGGTTGTAAAGTTCGCCGATGCTGGCCGCGCGGTTTATGATGGGGGTTGTTCGAAAGTTGCTATTGTTTCGGTCACGTTCGTTCGGCGCAAAATGTACACAAGTAAATATTTACAGAGAATAAATATATACAAAAGAACATCGAATGAATGGTTACGAACTTGAGTCATTTGGAATTAAAATGATTATGAAATGAAATGAGCAAAACAAATGGAGTCCGATGTTTTCGCGAATGTGAATAAAATAATCAAGTTACGACGTTTTCGATAAAACGCCGGTAACAGTACTCTTTCCATGTTTCAGTACCAATTTAAATGTTTCACTGTTTTTTTAATGCTGGATTACTTGTATCAATAAACTTTATTTTACTTTTTTGTAGAGAAATTGTCGATATTTCTTTTTCATAAGTAAATATTATAGCCGTAAAATGGATAGGAACGATGATATAGGCGAAAAAACAAAAAAAATTACTGTTTTTTTGACCGTTTTTGGGCTGCCAAAAGTTTATCGTACAACAGAATTTTGAGGACTTTTCACTACTTCTTTAGAGAGCCGAAAGGTAAGTGTACACCATGTAACGTTCGCGTTTTCCACTCTCCGTTTTTTTTTAGACGAGAAAGTAAAATTACTAAACAAAGTGATAAATAGAAGAATAAAATTAAATTAAAAACATTAATGTATTATAGGCACCTTAAGCATCACTAAAAATGTAAACAACAGAAATTTTGTTTTAGAGTTATTTAATTGATTATAAATGATTCTTCACTTCCACGACGTTTCCTCTAATGGGAAATATTTAATAACAATGCCCAGCGGTCTGCGAGTCCTTGTTCGTTACGTAACTGCACCAATAGGATTTCTGGAATTTCTACAAAAAATGGTTTTCTTTGAGTAAATAGGCAATGGTATCGAATTAGAAAAATAGTGTAGGGCTTATGAAGGGATTTTATTTAGGTACATGGTGTCGTATCAAATTAATAAGAAGGGGAGATCGAATAAAATAAACTAACCTCAAAAGAAAATGTTGATTTCCGATTGCAGAGGTTATTAATTCTTCGTCGCTATTAATCCAGGTGGTGAATGTTGGTTCTGGAAGGTGCTGATTATGAAACACTTCACATAGATTCACTTCATTGCTGTCGAGCTTGTCATTAATTTAATTAACCTTTATTCATTGATTAATAGGGAGCAGTCGCACTTATGTGATTTCGTCGCGCGGATTTGTGTTGTTGGTTTCTGGTCAGGCACATTTTGTAATCAATTGCACTAATCCCCTGGGAGAGGTGTTTGCCCGAACGTATCTTCGTCATATATTTATAATTTCCCGTGCGGATATTTTATCGGTTTTAATTGGAAGGATAATTATTTAGTGGAGCGCCGTCTTAATGGTCGGTATATCGAAATTACCAACAGGTTAATTAGTCCGAATAGGGGGCGTGGAATTTGAGTAATCCGTGGATTAATTCACTTGAATTCTGAGAGTGATCTCGTGAAGAGCTGTGTGCTTGCAAATCGAAAACACGTGCTGTGTGCAGTGTACTGAAGTTAATTTTCTGAAAGTATCTGTGTGATCGCTTCAGGGATTTTCTAAATATTAATAAACTCACGTGAGGCCGCATTACAACTACAGGTAATCAACCATATTTTGCATATTTCCATTAATTTTATCCTAGTTTTGTGATTTTTGAAAAAAAAGGGGGAAACTTTGACTAAAAATTCAAATACGACTTTTAGGCCTCGTTGTACGATTCGATTGTAATCGAAGTATTGAAATTCATTTAAATTCATCCCCGTGGAGTTCCGCAATTTTTCTGTTTGGGCGAATTTTCTTATAGAGAGAGAAGGTACCCTTCTTGGCGTTCCGGCTGCTAAAGTCGTTGGAAAGTGGATTCTCGGTGTTTTTGGCAGTGGAGTGAGAGACGAAGGAGGCGGTCGACAATTACTGATGGAATTTCAGATAAGTGATAAAAAAGTGTATTAAAATAGTGAAATACACATAATTTTCATTTCATTTAAGAACTAATATTTATTAAAGCCGAACAGCTATCGTTGCTATATTTTTTATTATTATTATTTGGTGTATTGTGTTGTGGTTTAAGGGGATTATCGCAGTGTAACACGCCGATCGTGTTGGAAAGACCCACATAGTTTAGAGTAGCTCATCCGATGCCAAATTTACAGGACAAGTGGGGCGAATACAGTCAGAGAGAAAAGCGGCAGTTCACTGTGCATTTGTGAATTGCTCCTTGGCATGAACGGATAGGGTCTCGCGTCGCGTGGAATAGACGAAAAAAGAAAGCGTATAAAAAAGACGGATCGAAGGAAAGTGTCGATTCGTATTATTTAAACACACTGATAATACATACAAGCTATGTATTGTTTTCAATTCGTTAGAAAGCGATCCTGTGTTATTTTTCGGTATTTACAAAACCGATGATTCTTATTCTTGTCATTATAACTAATTATTTTTACTTTTAAGACTCCAGTTTCGACAGCTGAACAAACTATGTGTTTTATTTTATTAAATTAGAGATTATTTCTTAAAAATATAATAATAAAATAATTCATGTTCATAAGCTCCTTGTGAATATTTATATGCCGGATATACAGAGAGTTTTATGTAACACCGAACATTTTCATAACGATAATTTGTCTTTTAGGTATACAGAAGCATACGTTGAACATTTCCCGATGCTAGGTTTATTAAAAGAATTTAATTTGAAGCTTTAAACGAGTGTTTTCCACTCCCAGACTAAGCATGAAGTAAAATTTCGAGTTTAGAGAAGCCTGAAAATTTGGTTTGGTCGCGTAGCGCGAAGCGCGGAGCGGCCAAACCAAATTTTCAGGCTTTTCTAAACTCGAAATTTTACTTCATGCGCCACCGGTACTAAACACTGATGCAATAGAAAGTTTATCGGTGTGTTTTAAACTTCATAATTTGTCAGTGTTTTGTACCGGTGGCGCATGAAGTAAAATTTCGAGTTTAGAAAAGCCTGAACATTTGGTTTGGCCGCTCCGCGCTTCGCGCTACGCGACCAAACCAAATTTTCAGGCTTTTCTAAACTCGAAATTTTACTTCATGCTTAGTCTGGGAGTGGAACACTCATTTCAAGTTTCAAATTATTTTTTTTAACAACGAGTATCTAAAGATTTACGACATATACTGTGTAATTCTCACATGTATACTTGAAAGAAAAACTCCCTGTGTGTACAAGTTAAGGCATTAATTGCGATTGATTGGCTACAGTTTTTAATGGTCATAGAGGCAACCCAATTTACACATAACTCAAAAAATAAAGGTGTCAAAATTGTATTGGATGAACATGTTCGGTGTTATATAAAACTCTCTGTATATGAAAAAACGGAACATAGGATTTTCAATGATATTTTTTATATAGGAATATTATCTTTGATAACTGCTATTGCCATGAAAATAATGTGTATTAATTTGGCCTCTGCCAAATTGGAGAAATAATAAATTTCAATTTTTATTTTATCCAATATTCTAGTTTTTATGAATGCAACAAATAAATAATAGATTGAAAAAAATTAAACGGTTAGCTGCCCTATTTTTTTATAATTAGTACAGGGTTTACAAAATGATGATGTGTATAAATAGAGGATTGCAATAACATTCAATTACAATTCATTTATTCCTTATTTACTTACTATCAAAATATGATTCATCATAAATCAGCCAAATTTGAAATAAAATATATTGGGTTCGGTGTAATGTTGAGCAAGAAGCTTGTTATTTGAAATGCATTATAATAACTACCTTATTATTATTATAGTTCTATTTTTTCTAAAATAATTAACAATGAATATGCATGCAGTTAAACCCTACATTTTTTTAAACATTCGTCAAACATATATTACCTGTGCTCAGTAAAAAATAGTTGATTTGTAACATTAATCTACGACAACGTCATATTGGTGACGTTATTCTCACTATTCTTATAGTTTTGATATCATTGATTCGTTGATGAAGTCGCAGTTGGTTCAAATAGGTCCGATTGCTAGAAACTTTACAATTTACTTTAATAGTTTTATTGCCAGAAGTTGAATGGCATTTAACAACTGCTTTAACAACGAAAGATTTAAGACGAAATAATGATTTGAACAAGACTGATTGTTATTCGATTGCTTCTGCTTATTAATCAGCTTAAAAAACTTTAAAAATAATTTAATATTACCGACACTGTCAAATAATTAGGAAAGCCAATATTAAAGGTATATTACACATCTTTATTTAAATTAGTGAAACATTTCGTGTTTTCTATATTAGTGAACATGCAGTATAAAAAAATACTTATTCCATTAGTAGTCTGAAAGCAAAAAAATAAAACACTAGTACAATAAAATATCGATTATAATTGCGAAATATTAATTTTACGAGAATAAATGCTAACGACGCGAGCCGTTTTTGTTAACTATGATTGAGAAAAGAAAATAAAAACAAACGCGAAGCCGCGCAGCGTTCACCAGCCCAGGGATAAACGCTGGCCGCATGCTGCTCGCCCCTCCAATAATTGTGCAGATGAGTGTACAACGCGTTCAACTAAGAGAAGATCCGCAAGGCGGCGGTATTTTACGGTCTTATTTTTTAAGATTTTTTATTTAACCTGACTCGGGCATGAGCTATCGCATCCTTATGAAATGTTCACATTATATTCCTTATAGTATAAACTAGTAAGATATGGGAATATTTTTTTTAATTTTGAAAAATATAACATTATTTTTTTCATACCTCTGAAAGCAAATTGTTAAAAAAAAGTACTTCGATATTTTACTAGATAATTGAGCTTAATATACGCTGTCAAAATTTCAACTTTCTAGGATCTTTAGTTTTTAAATAAACCTGACATTAAATTTCAGACCACTGTTATATTCCCCTTAAGAGACCAACGGAATTTGCTATTTTTTTTATTGCGGGAAATATTAAATGTTTCCTTTATGTGCATCATGATTAAAATAATTGGTTTTTCGTTATCGAGAATATAAACTATTAATTTGTTATATGAAAGATGTAAAGAAAGGTGACGTCATTATTTCTATTGCTCATTAAGTTGTATTTACTGATTTATTTAATCAACATTATATATTTTTTTAAGTTATGTTTAAGTTATGTTTTGGAAAATTAATAGCAACCTTAGTAAAAATTTGCGTATTTTTGTGTCTCGATAATTCTTTGTTTACTTTTGATTATTTATTATTTAATTATTTTATATGAAATCAATTATTTGTTATTTTTTTATTTCTTTTACTAAACATTATTTAACCTTAAATTAATTACTTGTTACTTTATACCAACTTTCCTGCATTTCTTGGTTTACAGGAAGATAAACTAGTTAAGGTCAATTAGAAACCAAGTGGCGCCCAAAAGTTAATTTTTATTATTTTTGTGTGAATATTTTTTTGACCCACGACGCCGCCGATTAAGAGCTGCCGTTCGCAGGTCACAACCAATTTATAGATTTGTTGGAATTATTCAGAAGTGAAATCCTAATCTTCGTGGACTATATGTGAATTGCAAGAATACAAAAATAACTATGTAGAACAAAACAGATTTATTGTAACTAAAAAAATAACATAAAATATTTACATTCATTCTAGCTAAGGCTAAATCGAAGGATGGAATCACGGACTCAAGTTAAGTACAACTTCCTACTAAAACTCCAAAGTCTCTCCTTCAAACAATAATATCACTTTTGTTAAAAAAAACGTCTATCTTCATATTAGTAAGTAGCACATTATAATTTAAGTTAGCTTTAATTTTATGGCACTTTGAACACTTTTTCCGCATTTTGTTTAATCAGTCTTTTAATTACGTCGCTACATTACCAGTCCTCACTTCTCTCACACTTTGATCAGGAATGGTGGGAATAATTGTAACAACATCTAAATTTTGAGCGGGAACAGAGTTCCTTAGATTATCACCGATATTTCTTTCTTCCGTATGTTGAATAGAAATAAAGTTACTTCTGTTTCTTTCTTCCATATGTTGATTGGGCACAAAGTTACTGATGTTTCTTTCTTCCATATTTTGATTGGACATACAGTTACTGATATTTCTATCTTCCATAGGTTGATTAGACATAAAGTTACTGATGTTTCTATCTTCCATAGGTTGATTAGATATAAAGTTACTGATGTTTCTTTCTTCCATAGGTTGATTAGACATAAAGTTATTAATGTTTCTTTCTTCTGTAGGTTGATTAGACAAAAAGTTACAGGTGTTTCTTTCTTCTATTGGTTGATTAGGAATAAAGTTATTAATGTTTCTTCTTTCCATGTTTGGATCGGATATTAAGTTCCTGGCATTTCCACCTTCTACACTTTGATTAGAATTTTCTCTAGTTTGATGAGAAATTTCGTGCCTCAAGTTCGCACCCTGCATGCTTTGATTAACACCAAAGTTTCCAATACTCCTCCCTCCAATTCTCAACCCTTCCATGCTGTTTTGATCAGGAACAAAGTTCATGTTAATAGCTGAGTAACTAGGAGGAGCGTCTTCTGGAACTTCACTGGCACTGGCGCCTAAAACGGAACCAATCGCGTGGACGGGAACCACGTACACGTCGTATTCGCTTTTCTCCTTGTTTCTTTGGTTGCTGGTGGAGGTGAGGCTCTCGTAGCTAGGAGGTGCGAAGAGGTCGTAAGCTGGTGGAGGTGCTTCGGGGATGTTGCTGCCAGTTGGTGATGGTGGGGTGGATGAGGTCTGTTGCGAGGAGTTGCTTCTTCGGATGTGCTTCCTGCAGCACCATTCCGAACAGGAGACGACCAGGAAGAAGACGATGAGACCGCTGAAGCTGGCGAAGTACCAGAGGATCGACCATGAATCTTCAGGACCTGGAAGTGAAGAAAACGAGATTTCTACGAAAATGAACTGAATGTTTATATTTATTTTGAACAATCGCTAATAAAATTGTTAGATTTTTTTGTTTTCGCGTAATCTTAACCCATTAACGGCCGAGCAGTTATAGAGTTGATTCTAAAAGTTGATTTTAGGTAAAATTTTGTACTTCTTTTTATAATTTCTATCAATGACTTATTATATCCCATCAAACACACATACATCTAATATATATGTAAATAATATGTAAAAAATATATACAGGGAGTTTTTTGTAAAGTATACATATTCCGATTATTCTTTACAGTCCCTGGCCATATTATTAGACTCAGTCATAATATTTATATTTTTTCTGTTTTTAAGACATATAGCGCCCACTATTACAGACACACTATATTTAAGCTTGTTTGGTAAGGGTTATGTTATGTTATCACGGTCGATAATACAGATTTCTTATCAAATGTCAAATTACTTGACATTGTTTGTAATTCCAAGTACAAGTATAGTTGTTTTAAAAGTTCGTTTTGTTGAGTTTAAGAGTTTGTTTTCTAAAGGTAAGTGATGAATGACCAAAATATAGTTTTGGTAAATATTACTTTATATAATTAAAGCATTTTTAACTCAATTACTTGTAAGACAAATTAAAAACCAGTGGTTTGACATTTCGGTGCTATTTTTTTAGATGGGGAGGTGTAAAGATCTTTCTGTAGAGCAAACTTCTTCTATAAGAGCACTATTAATTAATACCAGCCTTAGCCAACGGCAGATAGCGGCAAGATGTGGAGTATCGCAGTCCTCAGTACGGCGGTTAAATAAAAAAATTAAATCTAACCAGCCCACCGATGCAGCTAGGAAAGGTCGGTGTGGTATAAAACGGCTTCTAACTCCCCGGAATAAGCGGCAACTTCGAAATATTGCCGTAGAATTTCGAAGGGGTAGTCATGCCCAAATAAGAACAAAATTTGAAGAAGCAGGGTGCAACGTGTCTGTCCGTACAGTGAGGCGCAACCTGTACCATCTTGGTTTCAAATGTCGTGACCAGTAAGAAAGCCAAGATTGACACCAAGCATGGTACATAAGAGGTTGGCGTGGGCCAATATTCATAAACAGTTAACTGTTGATGACTGGCGGATAGTATGTTGATTGACACCTCTTAATAATATTTTTTCTTAGCTGTTTTTGCTTTATTACAGACTTGCTTCAGTGACGAGTCAACCTTCCAAATTCTGGATGATAAGTCACAGTTTGTCAGACGACGACCTCACGAAAAATATAACTCCGACTGCGTTATAAAGACCATCAAGCATCCTGTGTCTTTCATGGTATGGTCTGTCATCAGTGGAAAGGGTCTGGGGCGTTTGTACGTGGACGAGGGAACCATGCGGCAAGACCAATACAGAAAGGTATTGGATACGATACTGCTTCCGCAGATGCAGGAATGGTTTGGTGATGGCAGAAAAGTATTTATGCAGGACGGAGCACCATGCCATACTGCAAAATCTATTAAAACATTTTTGGAAGAGGAAAATATTCCACTTTTACCATGGCCGGGCAACTCTCCGGATATGAATCCTATTGAGAATGTTTGGGAATGTTCGAAGAGAGAGCTGGCCAAAGAAACCATAACAACGAAGGTTCAACTGATAGAACGCATTGTATCCAATTGGAACCACGATGAAAAATTAAAACAAATTGCTTTAAACTGTGTTGACAGCATGCCAAGAAGAGTTGCTGCACTAGCCGCATCGAGGGGTGGCTTAACAAAATATTAATTTACCATTCCTTGTGTGTGTATCTTTTAAATTTTTTGATTAATAGTATTCTAGAACATAACATCTATTTATTACTACCACTTACACGATTATTATCTTCGTAATAATAGTTAAATCATCAAAAAAACTTAGATTTGGTTAGTGAGTCTAATAATATGGCCAGGGACTGTATATCTTCATATTTTCGTTGTTTTTTTTTAAAGAGTTCAATTTGATGCTTTAAACAAGTATTTTCCACTCCCAGATTAAGCATGAAGTAAAATTTAGAGTTTAGAAAAGCCTTAAAATTTGGTTTGGTCGCTCCGCGAAGCGGAGCGACCAAACCAAATTTTCAGGCTTTTCTAAACTCGAAATTTTACTTCATGCGCCACGCGTACAAAACACTGATTCAATGTAAAGTTCAAATATACTCTTCTTTATAGATCAAAGAAAAAATAGGTACAATATATGATAAATTAATTTCTCAATTAAAAAAAACACAAGTTTTAAATTTCTTAAAATGCTTACATGAAACCTAGAAATTTACTTCAAACTTTGTTGAAAGTTATAGAAGAAATAGAAGAATATTAAGAAAATCGAAACCTCCATTTTAAATTTAATAAAAATATTGATGTTACACTGTCAAATTAAACTTTATTATCTGATAATGCATCACTTT
Source organism: Philonthus cognatus (assembly GCA_932526585.2). NCBI lineage: Eukaryota > Metazoa > Arthropoda > Insecta > Coleoptera > Staphylinidae > Philonthus > Philonthus cognatus. The sequence continues at coordinate 34,600,162 of OW052247.1, forward strand.
TAACTATGAAAACTTAATTTGAAGCTTCACACGAGTGTTTCTACTCCCATATTGAGCAAAAAGTTAAATTTCGAGTTTAAAAAAGCCTAAAAACCAAACCAAATTTTCACGCTTTTCTAAATTCAAAATTTTGCTTCATGCGCTACGTGTACAAATCACTGTTTCAATGTGAATTTCAAAATGTACTCCTCATGTTTGTTGTCATGTTAATAAATTCAATAAATCTTTGTATCGCTTTACCTAGTTTTACTGTGATTATCTATTTGAATTTGGCGCGAAATTACCAGCTTTCTGAGTGGTTATCTACAATCCCCAACATACCTCGTGTTGCTGTGATTGGCTATTTAAGTTTGGCGGGAAAATCTCCCTGCTTTCTGATTGGTTATAAATGTGTTTTCATTTAGTGATTAATAAAAACATTTCTTTACTTTTTAAATGGAAAAAGTAAGGGCATTTATTGTAACTGGGTGTTTCTTAAATCATTAATAGAAACATTTTTAAACTTTTTAAACTTAAAAGGTGAAGAAAGAGGAATATAAGGAATTTATTAAGTGATACAAATCTTCACGTTAAATACTTTGAAGTTTATAATGTACTGCCTTTGCATACTGATTTAGAAGTATATTTTGAACTTCAGTTTTAATCAGTGTTTTACACGCGTGGCGCATGAAGTAAAATTTCGAGTTTAGAAAAGCCTGAAAATTTTGTTTGGTCGCTTAGCTACGCGAAGCGACCAAACCAAATTTTCAAACTTTTCTAAACTCGAAATTTTACTTCATGCTTAGTCTGGGAGTGGAAATACTCGATTGAAGCTTCAAAATAACATTTTATAGTTAAATGATAGGATGTTTAATTTGGCAGTGTAACATCAATATTTTTATTAAATTTGAAATGGAAGTTTCGATGTTCTAAACCAAATTTTCAAGCTTTTCTAATCTCGAAATTTTACTTTATGCTTAATCAAGGAGTGGTAACACTCGTTATAAACGTCAAATTGAACTATTTTCGAAAACAATTAATGAACAAATACAGCGTATATGTTGGGATATGTATACTAAAAAGAAAAATTATCTATACGTGTAGCTACTTCACTGAACACCATTACAATTTGAAAAACAAGACATTGCTTGCCAAAAAATGAAACACCAGGGGGTCAAATCACAGCACCGATGCAATTTGTCATCAGTGAGAAGTCGCACTGAAAATTACCAAACCGTGTGGAGTAAAATGACGTCATTCCAGTGCAACTTCTCACCGATGACAAATTGCATGAGTGCTGTGAATAGCCCTCCTGGCATGGAAGACAAACAAAGTTGCAATGTCAACAATCGGCACAATGTCAACATTGTCAAAATACATTATCAAAATACAATGGAACTCTTTTAAAATTGTTTTATTTTTTTAAATTGTAAAATTGAAATCTTTTAAACTAGTTTTATTTTAAATAGCTCCCCTAACATGGAAGACAAGTAAAGTTGCAATGTCAACAATCGGCAAAATGGAACTCTTTTAAAATAGTTTCATTTTTTAAAAATTGTAAAATGAAAATCTTTTAAACTAGTTTTATTAAAAAAAAAATTACTTACCGAATGGCTCTGGTGTAGATGTTCCATCACCATCAATCCCCCTCGCATAAGTGGAAATATCCTGGAAATCCGGATCGTTCTTCTTGCTCAAAAGATTCTTCATAAACTCATCGTAGGCGATGCGTTCTTTGAAGTTTGTCGGCACATGGAAAACCGCGCTAGCGTCCCAATCACCTAGAAAAAAATACTTGTGTAAGAAATCCATGCTACTTTTCAAACGGTTATCGCCAGACTAAACCCAAAAATACCAAAATTGGCTGCGTGCGCGCATAAATTTCAATACGGAATCGATAATTATCGGAAAAAAAAGAGCTCCGTTGAAGTTTTCACGTACAACCAGAGAGCAAGGTCAAAAAGTGGAGATCAGAGTGATTTCGCGGTGATTGCTTCTCTTGATGACCTTCTGTTTGGACGTTTGCTTTGGGTGGAGTTTTTTTTTTTTAATTAATTCTGCAGGATTGTGTAAGCATGATTTGTAATTGTTATTCATTACTTCTTTTTAAGTCGATTCCAAAGATTGCAACATTTTGTGCAATACTCTAACAAGAAAAAAAAAATACTTCAAAGATTGTTTTGTTTGAGATATGAGACTTGACAAACAAATTATTCAAAAACAATAATTTTGAACATGTTTTTTTATAAAAGCGTTAAATTTGCAATACTTTGTGTAACAGTCTAATAAAAAAAAACTGTTTTGTCTAAGATATCAAATTTGACAAAAAACTTCTTCAACAAGAATAATAGAGAATATGTTTTTATAAAATCGTTGAAATTAAAACTACTAGCATGATTGAGATTAGATTATCCTGATTAGGCATGAAGTAACATTTCGAGTTTAAGAAAGCCTAATGGCACAGCCAGGATTTTGTCTTAAGGGGGCCCAATAAAAAGTAGTCAAATAAAATACGATCAAGTTTTTAGAAAAATTAAAATATCGCATTCCTAGAAAGAAAGAATGAAAGAAAACGCATTTTGAAGTTTTGGGTTCCGAAAATTGCTTATAAAATCGTAATTTGTTTTTGTATTTATTTTAATCGATTTCTAAGGAATCTAGTCGTCTACCAACAATGAGCGCAAGAAAACCTGAGTAAAGCTCTGGTATGATTTTTGAAAAAAAAAATTAATATTCTTTTTTTTTTTACTTGACAATTTAAATTATTGCCTTAAGTTGTCACGCTTTTTAGTCTATTATAGTTTGAAAAAACTTATTTTTTTCTCCGAAAATTCCTAACAAAAGCAACGACACTGAAAACTTATTAACAGGTTTTTTTGACGTGTCACAGTACTATTCTAGGGGTGCGATATGTCTAAATAAATGAATTACTTTATTTAAATAATTACTGATTACTTTTATGTATTCACTTTTTATTTTAAACTGTGACTAGTAATCAGTGTTAATTATTTAAATATTTACAATGTTTCACAAAGTAACCGCCTCCAACACAAGATATCTTCACTTTATTTTAAAACCGGTCTTAAATCAGCCGGTACGGTCTTTTCGTAAATTTAAATGTTTCGCGAATGTCATTTTTGTCTTTTCCGACGTAAACATTGCGATTTTAACATTAAATGTCGATTTAGTCAAAGTCAGATCAACGTGAAAATTGAGGTTAAACGCCGACAATTCTATATTTAGGTAGGTAGATTGACTGACATTAGTGTTATTGTTTTTCTTTATGACACTTGCGACACACATTTTCATATTTGTGACATATTTTAAACTAAAGAGTGTCTTCCACTCCCAGACTAAGCATAAAGTTAAATTTCGAGTTTAGAAAAGCGACCCTCGACAAATTTTCACGGGGCTTTTCTAAACTCGAAATTTTACTTCATGCGCCACGCGTATAAACCATATATAAAACATTTCGAAAATGTCATACAAAATTTATAAATTGTTGAAAACATCGAAATATTGCAAAATCTGACCAACATTTTATAAAATGTGTCGATAATTTCATGAACATTTTCTAAATTGATGAAAATGTCGACATAACGAAAATCTGATGAAAATTTGATAAAACGACGAAAATGTCGAAAATTTTATGAACATTTTATAAATTGATAAAAATATCCAAATATTAAAAATTTCATGAAAATTTTATATATTCGAGCGCAGGCAGCCGATGCGAACGGACGTATTAGCAGGCAGTGTATCAAAAAACACGAGTTAAAACAAATAGAGACGAAATTAAAATAAATCTGAAAGTGTCAGTGCCATTATACCTTCTGGTGCAATCAAATAATAAAGAGGGATAATTGCCCTAATACGGCAAATCCCTACAAATAAAAACACGCTACAATGTCTTCGGCATGGGAGTCTGTATCGGAGAACGATATAGAAGAGGGAGAAAGAGCGAACTCAACACCTGCCAAGAGGCGAGCGGCCGAGCCCACGTTCATCATAGCCAAGAAAAAACCCGGCCGGCCGAAGAAAAACATCGATAAAACCAAATCATCGCAAACAAAAGGTATTAATATTCAAACAGCACATACACAAATACAAACAGGACAACACATCCTACAAAACATACATCAATTTCAACTAACGCAACCACAACATTCAAATCTTACACAAAAAAAATCAGAAAACGTCACTGAACAAAATTTTCAAATAAACACAAAACAAAATCCCGCACAACCTTCTAACAATACACACGAATTAAATTACACTTACTACATAAAAATATGCGAAGAAATGTCACGTATAAAATTCGCGACAATCTAGAGCGAACATCAATTCAGTGAGGATGTAAATATAATCAAAACCAAACTAGGATTTATAATTAAAACCAACATAGATAAACAAATATTAAATCAGTATTTAAATACACTAATTTCCCACAAAATTGTATACAACTATAACGAAGCGAAGCAAAACATCATAAAGAACAAAAACCCACCCAGTGAAACCTATATCGCAGTAATCAAGTCCGTCGAATTCGAAATTACTGATGAAGAGATAAGTAAGAATCTCCAAAAAAACGGTATCTCACACAGATACTGTAAAAGAATCACCTCGAGAGCTACAGGAAACCCCTCAACATTTATTAGAGTGATAACAGGATCCCACCAACATTACCTCAATCTCCTCCAAAATAAATTCAAATACATGATGAAGGTATACACTGTAGTTGAATCCGCACCTCCACCACCACTCCCAATTCCATGTGGAAAATGTTCGAAATTCGACCATACTACGGAAAATTGCAAAGAAGACCTAAAATGCGGGAAATATAGCGAGCCACACAAGACAACATCATGCACAACAACAATGACGGAGAAATGCACGTCCTGCGGCGAAGAGGCACATGGAGCATGGTCCTTAAAATGTCCAAACAGACCGTTAAAACCCATTGAAGGCATTCCAAACGCAAAACTAAAGTCTACCAACTTAAAATCTGCAGATATTGACCCAGCAATAACAAAACCCTCACGTATTCACAAACCCATTACCCTTCACGACCAAATTATTGATACCTACCTAACCAAACTTAACGCCCCGAAACACACAGACAGGCAAGCATTAATTAAAAAATTAAAAGAAAAGTTTATCCATTCCTTCAATATAGATACATGTGTCTCCATTTCAGGAAATAGAGTTTTCATTGCAATGTTTGACCTCAATCATCCCGAAATCCCTCCTCCTGTAGTCCCCATTAGCGGTGTAAAGATATCCCATAGCATTATCAGAAATGGATAGCGTTCGTATTTTGTACTCCAACATCAACGGTTTAAATCCCAAATCCTATCTTATCAACCATTATATAACAGAATCAAATACCCAAATAGCCCTATTTCTAGAAATATCACCGAGGAACATTATTTTCGCAGAATTAAGGCTGGAAAAAATACATCTCCAGGATACGACAACATTCCTCGGAGCATCCTTAAAAAACTTGCACCAACTATACACTCATATATCGTGAACACCTATAATTATACAATTAAAAACACATATTTTCCACTAAACTGGAAGAAAGGTATGATAGTATGCATCCATAAACCCAACACTAACCCGTCACTTGTATCAAGTTATAGACCAATAACACTACTCCCAGTTTTGGCCAAAACCTTTGAATCGATCCTAAAAGACCACATTAACTCCTTAATATCCAAAAGCATTCCCAAATACCAATTTGGTTTTCAAAACAAACGCTCCACCCAACTCCCCTTGGCTATCCTAACATCCAACCTCCAAACGTCCCATCTGGAAAATAGGCACTCAGCGGTGGCATTCCTCGATGTCAGAAAAGCCTTTGATTCGGTGTGGCATCGAGGCATATTATATAAATGTCACCGGCTGAACCTTCCCGCATACATAATCCAACTACTCGACCAATTCCTATCCAATAGATCCCTACAGGTAAAATTTAAATCTAAACTGTCATACACATTTCATCCTTGCCAAGGGGTCCCACAGGGCTCTTCACTTTCCCCTCTCCTATACAACCTATTCACCCACGATCTGTATAATGAGGACCCCAAATACTTTAATTCCTCCCAATATGTCCTACAGTTTGCAGATGATACGGCCCTTGTCTCCCATGCTACCAATCTCAACTCCGCAATAGCATCCTTACAGGCACTCCTTGACACAATCCAATCCTGGTTCCTAAAATGGAGAATATCCATTAATCCAAACAAATCTCAAATCCTTATCCCACACCACAGAATATCTGAAAATTCTCCCACAGTCCTCATAAATAACATGCCCATCCCACCCTCCCCTCTATGTAAATACCTAGGTATCTCCTTCGACCAGAAACTCTCCTTCCAACAACATGCCAAATAAACAAAATCCAGCATCATAGCAAGGGCTAAACATTTTAGATGACACCTTCAAAAACAGAGGCATTTCAACTAAAACGGCCACTAAAATTTACAAAACCATATGCCGCCCGATGCTGGATTATGGTTTCATTTTAATATCCTCTCACCCACGTACCCTACAAAATATCCTCGTTGCAGAGCGATCCTCCCTACGTACCCTGACCAAAATACGAAATCCACGCAATCCACTATTTAATCCCTCAAATGAATCCCTATATGATCAGACACAAATTATCCCCATTGACGAACGCTATCCATATTTGTTGGAAAAATTCTCAAAGTCACCCTATAATTTTTCAATAATTAAACGTTTTTGTATTTCCAGAAATCCCCGTATCCCATCCAAATACAAATTTCCCACTAACACAATATTTGAAACCATTATAGCATCACGTCGATAACTCACTAACACCAAAATATCTGCAAAAAGAAGAATGAAGAAACAAAATAGGTGGAAAGACCTAAGGTCGATAACCTGTTTGACAAACAAAATAACATATAAATATGAATTGTATAACATGTATATTCTATTTTGTCAAATAAAGATGATAATGATGATGATGATTTTATAAATTGACGAAAATTACAAACTATCAAAAATCGTGATAAAAACTTTTTATAAATCAACGAAAATATCGTCAAAATTTTATAAATTGACAAAAATCTGAAATATTGAAAGTCTTATGAAAATTTTATAAATCGACGAAAATATCGAAAATCTAATGAAAATTTGGTAATATTGAATTTTATAAATTGATGAAAATTTTCGGATGTTGAAAATTTCATGACAATTTTATAAATTGACGGAAATCTCAAAAAATCGAAAATTAATAAAAATATCGAAATATCGATTTGACGAAATTTTTATAAATCGACAAAAATCACAATACATCGGAAATCCTATGAAAATTTTATAAATCAACAAAACCAGTGATTCCACGCCCAGGCTATAAATTGATATTATTAACACAAATTAACATTAGCATTCATCATGAATGACATTTCTATCATAAATTGACATCATCATGAATCAATATAATTGACATGCTATCATCCCACTGAGCAAAAAACAAAGAAATAACGTTTTATCAACATTGTAACAACATTAAATGTTGTTTTAATATTGATAAAACATTACTTAAATGTATTTGCTCGGTGGGATAAATTGATATTCTTATCATGAATCGATATAATTGATATTTCTATCAGAAATTGATATTTTCATAATAATAATAATAATAACCCACTGAGCAAAAAACAGTCATCAACATTGTAGCAACATTAAACGTTGTTTTAATGTTAATGAAACATTACTTTAATATTTTATTAAATAAATAAATATGTTTGCTCAGTGGGAATAATCACGTTTGACATATTTTTATATGTTTTGACTTTCATGTCAGTTGATATATTTTTATGTCACTTATAAATTAACGAAAAATTGGAACCATATATTTTTTGATAATTAGATAACGACTTTGACAGTTCCAAATCTATTTGACTGTTCTAAATCACTTTGACAGCAGAGCTGGGCAGGATTCGAATCATTCAGGATTCGATTCCCGGATTCGAATCCTTTTAGAGGATTCAAAAGAGGTATTCGAATACTTTAGTGAAAACGGATTGGTGATATAAAAGGATTCGACTTCTTATAAAAGGATTCGAATCATTATAAAAGGAATCGAATCCTTATAAAAGGATTCGAATCCTTATGCACGGATTCAAATCCTCCCAAATAATTCGAATCATCGCTATTAAGGCTGGGATTCGAATTCGATTAATTCAAATAGTTAATTATTCTAATATGAATATTTAAATCACTAAATTATTCATATTTAAATATAAATATTTAAATTTTCGAATAATTCAAATATTTGTGAATGCATATTTGGTTACTTAACCATGAAAAATTTCCAACCTTAATAGTATATTTTTAACTTCACTTGAAATCAGTGTTTTATACGCGTGGCGCATGAAGTAAAATTTCGAGTTTAGAAAAGCCCCGTGAAAATTTGTCTCGGGTCGCTGCGCGACCCTCGACAAATTTTCGACGCGGGGCTTTTCTAAACTCGAAATTTTACTTCATGCTTAGTCTGGGAGTGGACAACACTCGTTCTTAGAAGTTTCAAATTGAAGGATCACTCTAGATTAGTAAGTTTATTATCATTTTACAAAGGCTACAGCTCGAAGGACCAATCATGGTCTTCGGGGACCGAAGGACTACAGGGAATCGAAGTTTTTTTACAAGAAAACAATTATTATCTGAAGGTTTACAGCATGAATAGGAAAGAAAACATCTAATTTTGAAAAAATATCGAAGTTGGGTTGATTTCAGTGCATTTTTAACTTCACTTTAAATCAGTGTTTTATACGCGTGGCGCATGAAGTAAAATTTCGAGTTTAGAAAAGCCCCGTGAAAATTTGTCGAGGGTCGCTGCGCGACCCTCGACAAATTTTCTACGCTGGGCTTTTCTAAACTCGAAATTTTACTTCATGCTTAGTCTGGGACTGGACAACACTCGTTTGAACTTTAAATTTAACTCTTTTAAAAAATCGACGTATGTAATATAATAAATAATTTATTGAAATCATAGAAAAAGATGCAAAATTTTACCTAAAATTAACTTTTAGAGTTAACTTTATAATTTGCTCGGCTCTTAATGAAACCTTAAAAAAACCGTATTTATTTAATATTAAAGTTGCATTTAATAACAAACTGTGAATAAATCGACAAAAATCTAGAAATATCGAAAATCTCGACATGTAGAAAATCTTGACGGTCCACTCCCAGACTAAGCATGAAGTAAAATTTCGAGTTTAGAAAAGCCCCGCGTAGAAAATTTGTCGAGGGTCGCGCAGCGACCCGAGACAAATTTTCACGGGGCTTTTCTAAACTCGAAATTTTACTTCATGCGCCACGCGTATAAAACACAGATTTAAAATCAAGTTCAATAACACATATATCATCATTAATTAAAATCATTATTTAATCAGATATTTAGTCGGTAAATGAACATTTTTGTTAATAGAAATTGATGGAATAAAATATTACTGGTTGCAAATAATAGATTCAAATTTGTTTTTAAAGGATTTGTATCCGTGATTCAAAAATGAGGATTCGAATCTTTTATTCGAATCATATTTTTCACTTACGAATCCTTTATTCGAGTATTCGTGATTCGAATCATATTAGGTGATTCGGATTCGTGATTCGAATCCTGTTTTTGAGGATTCATCCCAGCTCTGTTTGACAGTTAGTTAACGACTTTGACAGTCATTAAACATCTTTGACAGTCACTTACCGACATGCACTTACTATATTTATATGAAAATTGATAAAGAGCTGAAGAAATTTATCAAACATTGATAAGAATCTTGTAAATGAATAAGAATCTGTATAAGTAATGAAAACACAAAAAAATAACCATTTTCAAAACTTAAATTCAGGTAACAACATTTGCATGCTACATTCAAAAGTAACAGGCCGTATATATTGGGTGTTTGAAAGTAAAAAGTCATTTAGTACATACAAATTATCATTATTAAATTTTAAGCACTGGCATTTGCAAATGATTTTCTAAGTTTATTGTTTGTATTCGATTTACCGGTTCGATTTTTTCGGTAAATTAACTGCGAATACTTTAATATTATTATTTCAAGCCAGAAGAAGTTGAAATAGAAATCGTCAATTTATCACCTCGGAAAATATAAATCTCTATTTGTTTATTTGTTTCCACATAGAATTGCATAAATTTATACAAAAATGAATACTTTATACAGAATTCAAATATCTTGACCACTTTTATTTTACTGTTGTGACTAGTTTCAATTACACGGTAATTTAATCGAAACTAATTACAACAGTAAAACAAAAGTGGTATAAAAATATTAAGTTTTTTTTTATTTGAAAATATCTAAAAAAATCAATAAATATCTAATTGACATAGAATTGAATGAGTTTACACAAAAGTAAATATTATATACAATTATACTTTACTGTATTTACTTCATTTATAAAAACGGAAAATCTCTTCAATTTTATACATAGATTTATTGTTGCAAAATATAACTTCTATCCAAATCTTAAATTCATATTACTTAAAATAAGTACATTATGCACAATAATAAAACGAAACAAAATGTTGACTAGCATGATGGAGTTATGCCAGAACACTGCCTAAATTGATACGCAGCAAATTACGTTTTAAAATACAACAGCAAACAAATCGAAATTTTCGAAACGCTGTAACCAGTGGCTTCATAGGAAAGTTGCTCCGAGATAGAAAAATCAGCTCCAAACTTGGCAACACTTTTATAAAGAGGCATGTTATAATAATAATCCTTCTAATCTCAACTTGTATTTCTACAGGCCCCTTAAGCTCAGCGCTTGTGCGGGGGACAGGGGGCTTATTATTATTGTAGCCCATCTTTCGTCTGTAGGCGGCTTATAGATGTTGTAGGTACATTTCTATCATTCGATACTAGAGATGTGGGAAAACTGCAGAAAAACCACATCCGAAATGCCGGCACCTGGATTTGAACCCGGAATCGCCCGCGTGTTAGCAAGCGCTCATCACCGCTACGCCACAGCGGAACCTAACTCTACCTTAGCAGAGGCACTCCCCAAGGTGGGGTTCTATCTCCGCTCCTCTGGAACCTTGCACTCAATGAGCTACTCCTGGAACTAGGAAACTTTGGGTGCAAGGTACTTGAGTAGATAGGGGGGATTTAGGGGATCAATCCCCCCATGAGTCTTGAAAATTAGGAGAATGAACTAAGCTATTTTTCTGTTAGCCATTTATTTTATTATAATTTTACTTCATGCGCCACACGTATAAGACACTAATTTCAAGTGAAGTTCACTTGTTCACAATAGTTCAGTGTTTTTAGTGTTTAATACGAGTAGCGTAAATGACGTAAAAAAAACAAATCAAATTTTCAGCTTAATCTGAGAGTGGAAAACGCTCGTTCAAAGCTTTAAATTGAATTCATTTAATAAAGCGTATCCATATGTATACTTAAAAAAAATCCCCTGTATTTAATTTTAACACGTCATCTTAATCTGTCTACGTTCTGTAATGTATTGTGTTCAATTGCAGATTCCATAATAAATAAACAATTTCAAGTACAAAAAATGTCTAAAAGAAAATCTATTATATATTCTTATTAATCAAACTGTTCACACAAATAAGACAATTAACTTTGTTTGTATAACTGAGAATTTTATTGTGACTATAGTTTCGACAACTTTAACTTGTCATTATCAAACATAAAGTAATTTAAAACAAACAATTCGTCAGGTATATACACAAAAAACTTACTGTTATTTTTTTTTGGCTTTTGCCTGGCCTTAGTTACTGGACTATTAGCCATCATCAATTGTTATTTTGTATACATTTGTTAATTAACTTATTATTAAGTATAACATACAACTATATATTTAGACGTCACAACACATTCACACACATCCATAGAAAAATTACTCGCCTCCGCTGGGAATCGAACCCAGATCACCTCCGTGACCGATTGGCGAAACCGGCGGCTCAACAGCTCGGCCACGGCGGGCCCAAATTACTGTTATAAAACGGCTTTAAAAATGGGGGTGTATATTAGGTCAAGCTGGTCGTTTATTACGGGAATTTCCAGATTAGCGCGTGCTCTGTGAATTTCCAGAGACTCCAGGAGGTCCATCTTACGACCCTTTTCGGCTAAATGTATTATTGACAGTACATCCTCGCCAAATTATTAATGCAAATCTACTTTAGGGTCTCATAACTTTAAGACGTGAAAGAATAATACTTTTTGTGTCGAATATTAAAATGTGCTAATTTCTTAGTGGATCTTGTGAATTTTAAATGAATTCGACTATCAATACGTTTTTTGGTAAGCCTTTGAATTAAAGTATTTAATTTTGGGGTCTCACAACTTAAATTTACGATACAATATTATCATTTTCTGGACTGAATAATTAAAAATGGTAATTTTTGAAAAATTTATGATTTTCAGTTGCAGTATGTACAAGCAACTACCTTGATTTGAAAAAATCAACTAAACTTCAGATTTACTTGTATCAAATTCATAAAAATTACTATTAACATTCTTTTAACATTAACAAATAAAAAATTAGTCAAACTGAAAAGAAAATCGTATGCGCCACAAGTTCACAAAAACATCAACTCTATTTATTTTAGTCATAAATTTTACAATAAAAAAAACTGCAAAATAAGTTATTGATTGGTCGTCTAACGAGTGTTTCCAATCCCAGATTAAGCGTGAAGTAAAATTGAATTACAAACGTAGTCATTTCTTAACTACAATAATACTAATTGTTATAATAATAATATTTATTCTTAACAGACAAATAGTCTTACATATTTAAAATAAAATAAAATTACAATGCATATGTGAGTAAATTAATATGTGCAAACAAACGAACAATAAAATATAGGATTATTGAACACTCTAAATAAGTCCAATTGTAAATTCAATTAGAAATAATAAAACACCCATAGGCCTTAGTTTGAATTTCTGAAAAGATGTGAACATACCATATATAATAATATTAAGTTAATATCAATAGTATAATAACTTAATAATAATAGTTTAATAAAATTTAAATAAATTATACAAATGTGCAAATAATTTCTTCGAAATTTAAAGATATCATTGACCTCTTTCCATTCGGTTCGTTATTTATTACATTTGTTATTGATTTCGAGTCTATTTTTAAATCAGACGCGAGTAAACATTGCATTTTTTCGATTAAAGTTGTATGTCCCTTTTATACCAGACTATTTATAAGACGACTGGTTATGTGGAGATAAATACACAAATTTTCAAGTTTTATTTTTCGCGCGGGTCAAAATTTATTTATTTATTTTGTCAGTCGTTGATATTTTTGAAATCACACGACAAACGAACAATGACCACATTCAGAATTTATTTATTCGTAAATATGAATAAACAAGATTTTATTGTCAGATTATTTATTTATAACTTATTTTAACAAGACATTATTTAAATTCTACGTCAATAATCTTACTTCTGAAAATAAAGTGATTACCAATAATTAAATTTATATATAATTATAAATTCACTTGGTTTGTTTAACTAATAAATTTATTTTTCGACTAGTTTCGGCTTAATGCCATTAGAATGATTATTCTTGAAAATGGCATCAAGCCGAAACTAGTCGAAAAATAAATTTATTAGTAAAACAAACCAAGTAAATTTAAATTAAAAACGTATATATTTAAAGTTTAATATTAAAAGATTTTTGACGTCAACAATGTACAGCTGCGAGAAAAAAACTAGTACAGCAAAATATTTGGCTATGTGAATTGAACTCACTTTGATTTTTTAAACTTTCAATTAAATTAACAAATCGGCGGAAATGTCAAACGAAATTTAATTGACGTCGACATGCCTCAACTGACTGAAACGCAAAGAGCGATAATAACGACCCGTTTAGAGACGGCATTAGCATTAGAGATTGCATGTCAACAAAAGCACCGTTTTGATGGTCAAGAAAAAAAATTGTTAACCTGTACATGACAAGTTTATTTTACAAGAAAAAAAAAACGATATTTTAGAAGTGGCCAAAGCTCCCTGTTGTACTAGTTTTTTTCTCTCGTACATGTACATTTCACGTCGTTATCTTAGATTTGACGTATATGACGTGGATTTAACATCGATGGCGTAGATTTGACGTCAATGACGTAAATTTGACATCGATGACATTGATTTGACGTATTTTACATCGAGGACGTAGGTTTGACGTAAATTTAGTGGAGTTTAGGTCGATTTTACGTCGATGTAATTTGTAATATATTTGGCTTACGCCGATTTGCTGCTTGAATAAGTTACATATTTCTAGAATTTTTTAAAATACTGTACATTATTAATAAAGTTAGGGCCAGTTGCATCAATCAAGTTAAACTGATTCAACTCTGAACTCGAGTTCAAAGTGACATTACAACAATAGAAACTGTCATCTTGAACTCGAGTTTATTCTTAGTGCAACTGGGCCTTAGTGGGCAGTTTTAAAAAACATTTTTTAAATGTGTTTAAAGCGTGTTTTAAACATAACCAGCCTTATTAATAGACCTTAGCACAAAGCTTTAACACAGTTCTATGGGTGATATTGACATTTTCGGATTAATAAAACGTTTTAGTAGATTACTGTTGTTAGTTTACAACTAATAATTGAATAGCCCTAGTTTTAGTTTTATACATTGAGGTTGTGTATAAAACTAAAACTAGGGCTATTCAATTATTAGTTGTAATAACGAAATAGGGTTATTTAGAATTTATTTAACAATTCAATCAATCATAAATGTATCAGTATGTTTTGAACTTCACTTGAAATCAGTGTTTTATACACGTGACGCATGAAGTAAAATTTCGAGTTTAGAAAAGGCTAATTAAAATTAATCTTAAAATTTCAGAAATTATTTTACAAATAACAACTCGCCCAGATGCAAAACCAGCAATACGTGTTTCAACAAACATGCCAAAATGACACAAACTCATTTTACAGCTTTCTTTAAGTAAATTAAAATAGTGTTCAATGAGCGTTGTATCGATTCGGGACAAGAAAAATGTAGAACTAAGTAAAAAGTTGGCAGATTTTACAAAAAGTAAGCCAGCTTTTGCAACCAAGAAATATAGCAGGTTTTGCACTCGACAGGGTATTTCAAACTTAATTTTAAGGATACTAAGAGATAGGTTTTGCATCTTGGCGACTCAATTAATCAGTTTATGTTTGTAGAATTTTAAAACTGCCCACTAAGGCCCAGTTGCACCAAAAATAAACTTGAGTTTAAGATGACAGTTTCTATTGTTGTAATGTCATTTTGAACTCGAGTTCAGAGTTGAATCAGTTTAACGTGTTTGGTGCAACTGGCCCTAACTTTTATTAATACTGTACACTATTTCATGAAATTCTAGAAATATGTAACTTATTCAAGCAGCAAATCGGCGTTAGCCGATATTACAAATTATATTACAAATTAAATCGACTTAAACTCCACTATATTGATAGAATGAACGTAGCAACATTACATTTTCATATGTTCTAACTTCATTGTTATGAAGTGATTTAGAAGGTATGTTACACTGTTTATTTGTATGTTTGTGAAAATGTATTTCTTCTGGTTCATTATTACATTGAAAGTTATTTACTTCTAATGAGTGTCTCCACTCCCAGACCAAGCATGAAGTAAAATTTCGAGTTTAGAAAAGCCTGAAAATTTGGATTTACCGCGCCCGAGCGATGCAAGTCGCGCCCCGGCAAATCCAAATTTTCAGGCTTTTCTAAACTCAAACTTTAAGCCCCACTCGTATAAAACACTTATTTAATGTAAAGTTCTAAAAATATATTATATTATAATATTTTCTTTTAAGTATACATAGAAATCCCCAAGCAAATTGCTTTAGGCTCTTAAAATATTTAGTCCAAATTTTTAAACTTTTCAAAACTCGAAATTTTACTTAATGCGCCACGCGTATAAAACACTGAAATAATGTGAAGTATAAAATATACTGCTTGATTTTCTTAATACATTTTACAAATGTTTATTTAGTCTAACTAAATATTTTAAGAGCCTAAAGCAATTTGCTTAGGGATTTCCATGTATACTTAAAGAAAATATTTTAATATAATATATTTTTTATCTTTACATTAAATCAGTGTTTTATACGCGTGGCGCATGAAGTAAAATGTTGAGTTTAGAAAAGCCTGAAAATTTGGATCCAAATTTTCAGGCTTTTCTAAATTCGAAATGTTACTTCATACTTAATCAAGGAGTGAAAACACTCGTTAGAAACTTCAAATTTAACTTTTCCACAAAGAACGAATGCTTGAAAATTAACAGCAAATTCATCAGGATATGTATACTTAAAAGAAAAATTCCCTGTATAATAATAATAAGGCAAACATTAGTCTATTCAATTACATATTTCTCTTTGATTAAATTAATATTTTTAAATGTGAGATTTTACCAAAGTGTAATAAAATAAAGCCACTGAGCAAATCCATTTATATAAGGTTTCATCAACATTAAAACAACGTTTAATGTTGCTATAATGTTGATATAACGTTATTTGTTTGTTTTTTGCTCAGTGGAAAGATAGATAAATATTATTTGTTTTATTTTTTATGAAGGTGAATATAGTAAAACACAGAGCAAAAAGAAAAGAAATAACCTTTCATCAATATTATAACAACATTAAATGTTGTTATAATGTTGATCAAATATTACTTTAATGTGTTTGTGAACTGGGAAATGATAATAATATAGTGAGTCTGGAGATTGAGACGCAAGTTGAGAAAACATGTTGATGCATGTGTAAATGTATTGTTTGATGTTTAATAACAATTAGCTTTATTTATGTTAATAATGTAATAATTACTAGAAAACACGTGCTCCAATCAATTCAACGCGTTAATTTTTATTGCGTTTGGCTAGCTGTAATTTTCTGCTATAATCAATAATAATTGGATTTTGTAATTATTATAATCTTTAAAAATTGAAATGGAAATCTTAGGAACATATTAACATATTATGTGATAATTGTATAGTTGAGCAAACATTATATAAATAATGTTGGATCAACTAATTAGAAACATAAAATGTGATGTTGATCAAACATTACCTACTTAAATATATTTGCTCAATGAGATTTTTAATAAATATTCAATAAAATAACGTATATTACAGGTACTTAAAGCGTTGATCAAACATTATACAAAAATGTTTGTTGAGTGGGATTGAAATCTGTAATAAATATTCAATAAAATTTTTCTCTTCCATAATTTACATTTATTTAGGGATTTGAAATTCGGTAAATTTTTAAATCAAAACTGTTTTACTTGTACTTTACCGGTAGAAGACAATATCGTTGTTTTAGGGGATTGAAGTCATTAAGTCTCCTTTTTAAAAGGTTTCAATTTAAATCTTTAAACGAGGGTTTTCCACTCCCAGACTAAGCATGAAGTAAAATTTCGAGTTTAGAAAAGCCTGAAAATTTGGATCCAAATTAGGCTTTTCTAAACTCGAAATTTTACTTTATGCGCCACCCCTATAAAACACTGAAATATCGTTAAGTTTAAAATATACGGCTTTAGCAATCTAATATGTAGATGTGAATAAAACGTGAGTCAAATTCTGAGCTGAACAAATTGTTTAAAACAGTGATAACTCTAACGTATATTAGGTTGCCTATAATCGTTGTTGCATGTGTGTGTTTTTAAAACTTCACTGTAAATCAGTGTTCTTAAGCGTGGCGCATGAAGTAAAATTTCGAGTTTAGAAAAGCCTAATTTGGATTGGCCGCTCCGCTTCGCTACGCGGCCAATCCAAATTCTTAGGCTTTTCTAAACTCGAAATTTTACTTCATGCTTAGTCTGGGAGTGGAAAACACTCGTTAAAAGGCTTAAATTAACCGCTTTGAAACAAAAAATCTCCGCAAATTTAAAAAAAAACGCTGTAATTATCGGGACATGTATACTCAAAAGAAAAATGCCCTGTATGTTCTGTTTTAAACGTGTTTTAAACATGTTTTAAACACGTTTTCAACATGTTTTTAATTGTTAATGTTTCAAACGCTGTTTTAATGAATAAAACACGTTTTGTAAAAAAATGCATGTTTTAATTAAAATTAAAGAAAAGTTTTTTTTTAACAACCCTGTCTAAAATACGACGGCTGATTTTACACATGTTTAAATCACTGTTTAAAAACAACGTGTTTTGAATTAATAAATAAATAATGGGAGTGCAAAAGCATTCAATGACTGTAACTAGTGTTTTCACTCCTTGATGAAGCTTGAAGTAAAATTTCGAGTTTAGAACAAGACTACATTAATTTTCTTAGCAGGTTTTCTTTAAAGGCAGCGGCTTTATAAAAACAATGAGCAAAACTAAATTAATCTTCCTGGTTGATTATCTTTCAAACAATAACGAAATGCCCCCACGTTCTCAATTTCGCGATTCACAAATAGGCAACCTCATTTTATTATCTCATTGCTTAACATCCAATATTTGCATTGTCATGGGAACTTAGTTACACAACATTCAAAAACCCGCATAATATTTCACTCACCTGGTCTTATGAATACCATTTTTGCGCACGGTCACCGAGTTTTTGCAACTTGACGATCAAAAAGGATTGTTCAAATGCTGCTTCTGGTATGACGACCGTTCAATCATTAAAAGTGTTTTTTTTATGTCTAGTCCTGATGTGACGAACACTGAATCACCAACAAGTATATTTATTCAAAATCACTGAAGGTTTTGTTCAAATCTTTTAATCACTTACAGGAAATGTATTGATAACAATGTGTTTTTTACTTTTTTCAATAAAATAGTCACTAATCACAGAACTATCAACTCACTGGATAACATCAATTTGGATCAAAATTGCTATGGCAGTTTTAGATTTCCTCTTTTGATATCTAGACCAGAATTAGTGCACCACAAAAATAGTTTTCGATGGATAAAGTCGTTTGATATCACTCACAACACGAAAAAACTGCTTATCTTCGAAGCGTAGGTATTAATAAACAAATATCCACTTTGAAATGTATCATAAAAACAAATGTCCACAAATAAAGTTTAGCTTTCAGTACTTTATCAATTAATTACTCGCAGAAAAAAAAAAACAGTACAAAATTACAGTTGGTTTAACACAAAATCAAACTTTTTGATATACTCTTTTATTCTCAACTGATCAGAGAAATAAAGTATTGGAATCAAAATGGCAATTTTACACAAACTAAACTTTCGGATTAACACCTTTGATCACTCACAGAAAAAAAAAGTAATTAGGTATCTTGTAACGCTGTTAGATTTTTGTAGCATACACGACCGTCATCAACGCTGTCAGATTTTTGTCAGTACTTTATCAATTATTACTCGAGAAAAAAAAAACAGTACTTGGATCCAAATTACAGTTGGTTTAACACAAAATCAAACATTTTGATATACTCTTTTAATCTCAACTGATCAGAGATATAAAGTATTTGAATCCAAATAGCAATTTCACACAAACTAAACTTTTGGATTAACACCTTTGACCACTCACAGAAAAAAAAACAAACTAATTAGGTATCTTGTAACGCTGTTAGATTTTTGTAGCACACACGACCGTCATCAACGGTGAACCGTGATCGTTTGTTCCTAGCCGGTGGACATCACCTCTTCCGTTTCCCAGAGATAATTGATCACGGAATATGACTCACCGGCATCGCCGACGCGTTTCACCGAACTCTGCGGGTTTTTTCTGCTATGATTTTCGAAATGAAAAAACACCGTTACGGTGAAAACGGCGTGAAATTTTGCGAAATTGTGCAATCGATCGGATTTTTTACGTTCTGTGGATCTTTAATGATGCATGAACGAGCTGTTAATTGGATTTTCGACCGGTGAGAATTGAAGGTACGCCGAAGAGTTCGAAGAACGCCGAAATTTGTTGTTTTGCGCAATATATCGAAACTGAATTAATAAACTAATAAATTTACAAATTTACGAAGAAGCCGAAAAACTGTGGGGCCGACAGTTTTCTGGTTTATTTCTAAATTTGTAAATTTATTAAATTTATACTTTGTTCAACAATACCATTTTGAAATATTGCGCAAGCAACAAATCTCTCTTTTTATAATATTTTATATTTTCGACTAGTGAGAATTGAAGGTACGCCCAAAAGTTCGATGAACTCCTAAATTTGTTGATTTGCGCAATATTTTAAAATTGTATTGATAAATTTAAAAATTTACGAAGAAACGAAAAAACTGTGGCGGAGACAATTTTTTTATTTCTTTGCGAATTTGTAAATTTATTATATTAATACTTAGTTCATAAAATTAATTTGGAATATTGCGCAAACAACAAATCTTTCTTTTCACTAAATTTTCAAATTTAAATGTATGAACAAAATGTTAACATATTTATTTACTAACAGCCTTATTAATATAATTGCCGCTAATATCATTATAGTTTAATGCTAGGTATATTTTATGAGACCCGTACAAACATAATATACAGAGTAGAGCAGTCGATGCATGGATATCTCTTAAACAGTAAGAGATAGAAAATCGGTTTAATGAAAGAAAATATGCAGGACAATGAGTACTATCTATGTCCGGTGTAAAATCAGCAAAAAGTTGAACATTTAGAGCACGCTGACAAATAATAAACGATTTTGGCGATTTTTTGTTTTCCTTTATAACTTGATTATTATTGACGATTCAAGGATGATTTTTTGACATTATGTAGGCACTTTTTTATGCGTTACAATAATAATATGTACCTACTATGAAGCAGAGCTGGGCAGGATTCGAATCGTTCAGGATTCGAATCCTGGATTCGAATCCTTTTAGAGGATTCAATAGAGGCATTCGAATACTTTAGTTAAACTGGATTCGTGATCCGGATTCGTTACATTTTTTTAAGAGGATTCGTATTCGAATCCAAATGCGGGTGATTCGAATCCTCATAAAAGGATTCAAATATTTATAAAACGATTCGAATACCTACAAAAGGTTTTGAATCATCAAAAATAATTCTAATTAATTGTGAGGATTAACTTGAAAAATATCTTTTGTGTGTTTTTAAATGTTTCGTTAAATCACTGTTTTATACGCGTGGCGCATGAAGTAAAATTTCTAGTTTAGAAAAGCCCAGAAAATTTGTCTCGGGTCGCTGCGCGACCCTCGACAAATTTTCAGGGGCTTTTCTAAACTCGAAATTTTACTTCATGCTTAGTCTGGGAGTGGAAACGCTTGTTCGAAACTTCAAACTGAATGCTTTGATAAGAAAATTAAATGACTAAAAATGTTTTTAAAGATAATAATCTAGTTTTCAAAATTTTGTTTAATATTATTTGAAGTAAAACTGACATGGTAGCCCCAATCTGAAATGTTAAATTATTCCGACATTTCCCTGATTCAAGATTTTTTCCCTGGCCTTTTAATATAAGTATAAGTTAGGTAAGTGTTTGTTATTTATCTTAGTATTGTAAGTTTATTTTATGTATAAGTATTACTGTATTCTTCTTGTAGTTATATAATTTTGTTAAAATGTATGTTGTAAAATGGATCTTCCGTTAAATAAATAAATAAAAGTTTCTTCTGTGGGAAACCCCCGTTTTGTTAATTTTTTTTCATTGTTTTTGTCTATATTTAAGCTAATTTTATAAATTTTTACTTATTTTATAATTTGTCTGCTGATTTTGACAAATTCAATAATATCCTATGGCTTTTTTGTTAGTGTTTTGGTCAATTTTAATATAATTCCATGACTTTTTTGACTGTCATAATTTTATAATAGAGTTCAATTTGTTTTAAACGGGTGTTTCCACTCCCAGGCTGAGCATGAAGTAAAATTTCGAGTTTAGAAAAGCCCTGTGAAAATTTGTCGAGGGTCGCGCAGCGACCCGAGACAAATTTCCGGGCTTTTCTAAACTCGAAATTTTACTTCATGCGCCACGCGCACAAAACACTGATTTGAAGTAAAGTTTAGAAACACACAAATACATCTTTAATTCGAGTAACAAGGAATCAGATATTTAGTCTGTTATCAACGATGTTCAGTGTTAATAATAAATAATTAGATTTTGAATATTTTTGTTAAAACAACTGGTGACGATATTTATATATTAATGGTTGCAAAAAATAATAAATTCAAATTTATTCTTAAAGGATTTGTATTCGTGATTCGAAAAACCAGGATTCGAATCTTTGATTCGAATCATATTTATCTCTTACGAATCCTTTGTTCAAGTATTCATGATTCGAATCATATTAAGTACTTCGGATTCGTGATTCGAATTATTTTTAAGAGGATTCGTCCCAGCTCTGCTATGAAGTACTATGAAGCAAATATTTTCCAAAATATACTCAATGACATTAGAAGCGTAACAACCAGAAGGAGTTATTATTTTAACTTGATTTTTTGCCAGTATGGTAGTCTTACATCAAGAATAAAATGATTAAATTTTCAAGAAATTTTATTAAAAAACAATCTAAAAAAAATTAATAATGTGTTTGGCGACCCCTTTGCTGTATACACTCCTGTAGACGTCTGGGCATCGACAAAATGAGATGGTCGATGTCTTCTTGAGGCATCTCGTTCCAAGCAACTTGAATTTCATCGATCAACTGTGTTAGAGTCTGTGGAGGATGGTGCAAAGAGAATATTCTTCTTCCCATGATATCCCACACATGTTCAATGGGATTTAAATCCGGCGAACGGGGCGGCCACGCCAAAACATTAACACCAGCTTCATTAAGAAAGTTCATAGTTCGACGAGCAATATGGGGACGTGCGTTATCTTGTTGAAAAAGTACGTCTGGGCGGCCATCTAAATAAGGCAACAAAGTCGGTCGTATGACGTCTTCAACATAACGCGCAGCTGTCATACTGCCTCGAATGAATACAAGAGGTGATCGACTACCATAAGCAATAGCCCCCCAAACCATTACTCCAGCAGTCCTGTGTACATGCCTCTTAATAGCAAACCTAAGATCAGGTCGTTCTCCACGGTAGAGTCGTACCCTTCTACGGCCATCATGCGTGCCTAGACAAAATCGTGATTCATCGCTGAATACGACATCGTGCCATTCTGCCTCCCAATGCTGCCGTTCTCTGCACCAGTCCAACCTTTGGCGACAGTGTCTCGCTGTTAAAGGAAGCACTAATCTTGGACGGTACGAAAGAAGCCCAAAGGATTGAATGCGGCGAAATAAGGTTCGCATACTAACAGGCCTACCTTCTTCTCCAATCCATTGATCACCGATTTGACGCGTAGTAGCGAAACGGTCTCGCAGGGCTATTTGTCTTAAGCGCCGATCTTGACGTTCTGTGGTACGCCTTGATGACCAATTGGTCTTCTTCTTGCTCCTCTACCTTCTTCTGTCCATACCTGATACACACGTATTACAGTTGCTGCAGTGGAATCAATACGGAGGGCAATTTCGCGATAGGACATACCGACATCTCGATAAGCAACAACTCGACCCCGGTCAAAATCGCTCAAATGGTGATATTGTGGACGTCTTCGGACTCGAGGCATTTTATTTAAGCTTAACACACTCAACGGAAACACGAAAACTAAAAACATCTGTACTAAACAGCTCATATAAATAGTTTTATCAAAAAAGAAAAAGTGAAATATTTTTTTTTTCACAATAAATATAAAAGGCACAAGGTTGAAATTGTTATCAATGTATGCTTTAAATATAGTCACTCTGTTGCTAAAATATGAATTCAAAAAAATCATTCCTTCTTGGTGTTACGCTTCTAATGTCATTGAGTATACGAATACTAACTTAATTTTTATATATGGACGACAAAGTTGGATATGAGCTCATTTTATAGAGATTTTTATTCTCTTTAATTGAATGTATCATTGGATACGTTTTTTTTTTAAATAAATAAATAAAAATAATAACTAGTTGGCTGTGAAGCTTTGTATTACGAAAAAGAATATTTATACGTTATTTAGTACAGCTGGGCAACAAATTAAATAAGTTTTTAACACAATTTTAGCATAAAATTATACGAAAATCTCATCTAATTTTCCCATAATAAAAATAAAACCGCCATATAATACATTCAATTATAGGAAAATATAAACTCTACAAAATAAGCTTCTAGCCAACTTTGGCATCCATATAAAAAAACTAAATTAGTATGCATATCTGGGAAAATATTTGCTTCGTGTTAAAACTAACCACATATTATTAATATCCATAAAAAAGTATCTTTTTTATACATTAACTGGATATTGGTCTCAGACCATTCCACCATTTCACCTTTATTTATTTTTATATTAACTATATTTTAGACGTCACACCCACATTCACACACACCAATGAACCCGGAGACATGTATTTTTCGTTAGAAAAATTACTCGCCTCCGCTGGGAATCGAACCCAGATCACCTCCGGGACCGATTGGGGAAACGGGCGGCTCAGCCGCTTGACCACAAAAGTATCTTAATAATGTCAAAAACTCATCCTTCAATAAATAATAACCAAGTTATACAGGAAGATAAAAAATCGTTTTTTTTTGCAGTGTGCTCTGAATGTTCAACTTTGTTATGGTTTTACACCGGCCATAGATAGTACTCATTGTCCTGCATATTTTCTCCCGTTGAACCGATTCTCTATCTCTTACTGTTTAGAAGATACCCATGCATCGACTGCTTAATCGGGACACCCTATATACTACCATTTCGTATAAATAGAACAAAATCTACATATTATTAGTTAGTTTTGAACTATTGATAAAATGAACGTGACAACATCGCATTTTCATAAACCTTATTCTAATTACATTTTAACCATTTAAAGGTTGTGTTACATTGTTTTTGTTTGTAAAAATGTTTCTTCCGCTGAATTATTTCCAACGAATGATTCCACTATCAGATTGAGCATGAAGTAAAATTTCGAGTTTAGAAAAGCCTGAACATTTGGATTAGTCGCGTAGCGCTACGCGACCAAACCAAATTTTCAGGCTTTTCTAAACTCGAATTATACTTCATGCGCCACGCGTAGAAAACATGGATTTTAAGTGAACTTCAAAATACATATACTGCTTAGCTGTGTACATTTATAAATCTTTAATAAATCATAGCGAAGTAATTAAATAAATTTGTGTTGGTATGGCGTTTGAGGTGATGTATAACACGGATCACGTGCCTTAAACTAAGAGTACGATGTTATTAAATAATAATTAAAAAAAAAACTACCAATAGTAATCTACTAAAATGTTTTATCAATACGAAAATGTTAATATCACCCTTAATACAGTGGTAAAGCTCAAATATTGGATAATCTTCTAAGGTTTTGATTTATTATGGGCAGAGCTGGGACGAATCCTCGTAAAAAGGATTCGAATCACGAATCCGAATCACCTAATATGATTCGATTCGCGAATACTCGAATAAACGATTCGTAAGAGATAAATGTGATTCGAATCAAAGATTCGAATCCTGTTTTTTCGAATCACGAATACAAATCCTTTAAGAATAAATTTGATTTTCTTATTTTTTTGCAACCATTTATATATATATATATATATATATATATATATCATTACCAGTTGTTTTAACAAAAATATTCAAAACATAATTGTTTATTATTAACACTGAACATCGTTGATAACAGACTAAATATCTGATTCCCTGTTACTCTGATGTATTTGTGTGTTTCTGAACTTCACTTCAAATCAGTGTTTTGTAAGCGTGGCGCATGAAGTAAAATTTCGAGTTTAGAAAAGCCCGAAAATTTGTCTCGGGTCGCTGCGCGACCCGAGACAAATTTTCACGGGGCTTTTCTAAACTCGAAATTTTACTTCATGCTCAGCCTGGGAGTGGAAACATCCGTTCAAAACTTCAAATTGAACTCTATTATAAAATCGACGAATGCCTGAAAATTACGCAAATAAAAAAATCACGGAATATCATTAAAACCGGGAAAGTCAGAGAAAAGTCATGGAATTATATTCAAATTGACCAAAACACTAACAAAAAGCCATATAATATTATTAAATTTGTCAAAATCAGCAGGTAAGTTACAAAACACGTAAACATCTATAAAATTAACGTAAATATTGACAAAAAGAATGAAAACAATTTAACAAAATGGGGGTTTCCCACAGAAGAAAGTTATATTAAAAGGCCAGGGAAAAAAAAACTTGAGTCAGGGAAATGTCGGAAAAATTTAACATTTCAGATTGTGGCTACCATGTCAGTTTTACTTCAAATAATATTGTACAAAATTTTGCAAACTAGATTATTATCTTTAAAACCATTTTCAGTCATTTAATGTTCTTATCAAAGCATTCAGTTTGAAGTCTCGAACGAGCGTTTCCACTTCCAGACTAAGCATAAAGTAAAATTTCGAGTTTAAAAAAGCCGCGTGAAAATTTGTCGTGGGTCGCGCAGCGACCCGAGACAAATTTTCTGGGCTTTTCTAAACTCGAAATTTTACTTCATGCGCACGCAAATGAAACAGTAATTTAACGAGAAATTTAAAAACACACAAAAGACATTTTTCATGTTAATCCTCACAACTAATTCGAATTATTTTTGACGATTCAAATCCTTTTGTAAGTATTCAAATCCTTTTGTAAGTATTCGAATCCTTTTATAAATATTCGAATCCTTTTATAAGGATTCGAATCACCCATATTTGGATTCGAATACGAATCCTCTTAAAAAAATGAAACGAATCCAGATCATAAATCCAGTTGAACTAAAGTATTCGAATGCCTCTTTTGAATCCTTCAAAAGGATTCGAATCCTGAATGATTCGAATCCTGCCCAGCTCTGATTATGGGAAAAATTAAATATTTTTGGCAGTGGCGTATCTACAGGGGCGGACTTTAGAGGCCAACTGCGCAACCAAAATAAAAATAATTTGAAAGTTAATATTTATAACATAAATAATTTTGATTTTAAATTATTCCTTTTAAATATATTAATATAATAGTATATCTACTTTAAATAGTACAGAAAAGTTGCGTAATTAAAAAATTCCTATCGTTGATAAATTTTGACCTTTTAACCCAGTGATGGGGAAACTACGGCCCGCGGGCCAAGTCCGGCCTGCGGAATGGTTTAATCCGGCCCGTTTAAGAGTGCCGTAGTGAGAATGTTTGAACGCGTTCTTACTTCGTAATGTGACGACCCGCATAAAAACTACCTACCTACGATTAAGCATTATTCTTTGGCCCGCTACGATTGTCTGGTTATTACAAATGGCCCGTCTTAAAAAAAGTTTCCCCACCACTGTTTTAACCTATTAAGCGCCGTTGATGCATACACGCAACAATATTAATTTTTTGTTAGTTAAATTACTAAATGTAAATATTTTGTTATTTAAAAAATGTAAATATTTTGTTATTTGAAAAATGTAAAAATATATTGTTATTTAAAAATTACGATTATTACTCATTTAAAAATAAATAATGTCAGTATATTTCTAACTTTACAATATTTCAGTGTTTTATACGCGTGGCGCATGAAGTAAAATTATGAGTTTAGGGAAGCCTGAAAATGTTCTGGCTTCTCTAAACTCAAAATAAACTGGTTCTAAACTTTATATTACACGTTTTCATATAAAATTGACGAATGCCTGAAAATGTACAGCGTATACATTATGTATGTAGAAATCATAAATTGTAGTGCAGAATTTTACCTAAAATCAACTTTTAGAGTTAACTCTAATGTGTTAATGTGTTAATAAGTTCCTAATCTTCAATTCGCTCAAAGTGCCTGAAGTTTGAATTAAATAACAAAAATCACCATATACAGGGTGCCCGTATTTCAACAGAAATGGGGATCTTGGTTATTTGAAGAGATAGAGAGTCGGTTAATTGGGGCAAAGTTGCATGTTTTTGGGCCCAATAATAATCTAAAAACAAATTTAAAATATCTTCTTTCGTTTTTGAGATATTGCCAAAAACAGATTTTTTTAAATTTCGTTTTTATTTTTTTATTTAAAAACCATTGAATCCAAACAACAACTTTAACATTATTCAGACACCTTTTAACGAGAAATCTAGTAACATATTTTATTTTAAGATAACTATAACATTTACCCAGGGACCATAGTCAACTTATGTTTTTCTTATAGGCGCCATTTTGGATTTTCATATTTTTTGAAAGAATTTTTTTTCTGAATTCAATGATGTATCATACTTATAGTTTATTGCACATTTTATATGTAAAATTGTAATCTTTTGTTTTTTGTAAAGAGTGCCTTGGAAACAGTTGAGTAACTCACTCATTTGACAACTCCTAGGACCCACAATTGTTAATATACATCAGTTGTGATGGATTTTAAACAAACGAGTGTCTTCCATTCCCAAAAAATGAAGTAAAATTTCGAGTTTAGAAAAGCCCCGCGTAGAAAATTTGTCGGGGCTTTTCTAAACTCGAAATTTTACTTTATGAGCCACGCGTATAAACCACTGATTTACAGTAAAGTTAAAAATATATAACGCTTAAATGTGTTGGTGATCAATATTTATTGAGATGTAGAGAAAATGGAAGAATTACGTTTTTTTGTAAATAGTCTTAGAATAATAATAATAAAAGTAAAATAAATTTAGTTTGAGTAACTTTTCTATACTGTTAATATTTAGGTCATCATATCTTTAACGGACAAAGTGCTATGATGGACACCGCCATTTTTTTAATTTATATTTTGTGTGATAATCAATACTTATTATTATCATTACAAAAGATTGACAGTTATTAAATAATTTTGACTGCTAACAATGATTGACTGCTGTCAAGATTTTATTGATTAACAGATATGACGTCATTGTTTTCAAGGCACTTTTTGCAAAAAAGAAAATATTATAATTTTAAATACCAAATCTAAAATAAATTATGAGTGTGGTACATCACTGAGTTCAAAAAAAAAATATTCGTTCAAAAAATATGAAAATCCAAAATGACGCCCATAAGAAAAACAATAGTTGGCTATGGTCCCAGGGTAAATGTTATAGTTATCTTAAAAAAATGCTCCTAGAGTCCTCATTAATAAGTGCCTGTATATAGTCAAAGTTCTAAATGTCCAGATTCAGTAGTTTTTGAATAAAAAAATAAAATCTATTTTTCAAAAAAACTGTGTTAAAATACGCAACTTTGCCCCAATTTAACCGACTCTCTATCTCTTCAAATAACCGAGATCTCCATACATTCTGTCGATATACGGACACCCTGTATAACTTGTAGCCCTCAAATTTTACTAGCGATTTAGGCATTCGACATTTTAATTGAAAAATAATTAATCAAATCGACAGTGCGCGATTGGAGGAATCGATAGTTTTATAATTTTTGCAGATATAAGCATTGATTTTATAAAACCAATTTAAATGCTGAATATTCATGTTTAATAATAATAATAATAATAAATTTATTTGCAATCAACGCAAGAGTTATACAGTTTCGACTTGATATTGACAAAAATATGCTACTCCCTCTATGTAATTTTAAATCGTAAACCAAGGGGGTTTACGATTTAACATTACATAGAGGGATTTTTTTTCTTTTAAGCATACTTTTGCATATTCCATATAAATATTTGTACAATGAATTAATATGAGATCAAACCTAAGCAATATATATTTAAATTCACTTTATCGGTGTTTTATACGGGTGGCGTTTGAAGTAAAATTTCGAGTTTAGAACAGCCTAAAAGTTTGTATTATATTAAATTATATATTATATTTAAAATTATAATATTTTCTTTGAAAATAGTGCCTTGGAAGCAATGACGTCATATCTGTTAATCAATAAAATCTTGACAGCAGTCAATCATTGTTGGCACTTAAAACTAATTAATAACTGTCAGTCTTTTGTAATAATTATAATAAGTATCGATTATCACATAAAAGTTGCACACACTAAATTTATTCTACTTTTATTATTATTATTCCAAAACTATTGACAAAAAAAATAATTTTTGCATTTTTTCGCTACATCTTGGTAAATATTAGTCGCCATCACATCTAAGCATTATATATTTTTAACTTTACTGTAAATCAGTAGTATATACGCGTGGCGCATAAAGTAAAATTTCGAGTTTAGAAAAGCCCTGTGAAAATTGGTCTCGGGTCGCTGCGCGACCCTCGACAAATTTTCTACGCGTGGCTTTTCTAAACTCGAAATTTTACTTTATGCTTAATCTGGGAATGGATACACTAGTTAGAAACTTCAATCTAACATTTTTTACAACGAATTTTTAAAAATTTACATCGAAAAGTCGTTACCCAAAAGAAAAATTTACATATACGTCATTATATGTAAATAGGTTAGGTTTTCAAATGTTTATCCGTAATTTACACTACTTAAAATTAATGTACTTTTCCTAAAATTTTGTAGTTTTAATTCACGATTTTCTAATAATAGACAGATTTCCTGATTTCCACAGATTTAAAAACTTCCAAAAAATCTCAACTGATTTTCTTTTAAATATTGGTCAATTTCAAGTGAAGTTAAACCACTTAAAGTTACATTTTTTAAAAAAGAAATAATTATCTTTTGACAAAAAAATTCGAAAAAGTTGGTGAACAAATTTTTTGTTCCTGAATCTTGGAGACGTTTACTTCGCGGTACATTTTCAATTTTGATACAAAGAAAACACCTAACTTTTTTATAGCACTTTTATTTTACTTTTTTGACTAGTTTGAATTACAT
Source organism: Philonthus cognatus (assembly GCA_932526585.2). Taxonomy (NCBI): domain Eukaryota; kingdom Metazoa; phylum Arthropoda; class Insecta; order Coleoptera; family Staphylinidae; genus Philonthus; species Philonthus cognatus. The sequence continues at coordinate 34,630,791 of OW052247.1, forward strand.
GGTACATGGTTAAATTATAAAACTGGTTTAATAATGATTACTGTGTAATTGAAACTAGTCACAAAAGTGAAATAATAGTGGTATAAAAAAGTTTACTGTTTTCTTTATATCAACTTTTCTTGTTGGTGATAAAAGTAAATTATATCTATTTTATGTTCGTAAAAAGAAATAATAAAAATGTTTAAAAAAAAATCATATTTTTATGGATATATTTTTTTAAAATTACAGAAATTATTGCATTAACTTAATAATAAGATTTTTTCTATTTATATATACATATAAATATAAAATATACAGTGATTTTTTCTTTCAAGTTTACACTTGAAAGAGAAATTCCCTGTATATTATTTTTATTTTTTTTTTAATTTATATCAAGTTCGTCAAAATTAACATTTAATAACTTGATTATACTATCAATATTGATATTAAAAACGTTAAAAATACATTAATATTTTTTCCATATTTTTTAAACGATTTTAAAGGAATTTAAAAAATGGAAAAAAACAGTAAGTGCTATAAAGTATAGCCAAACATATTTAGATAAACAGCAAAGCAAACGTTGACGAAAATCATGAAATTTGCTAAAAATTTTAATACATTGAAAACCAAAGAAAATGAAGTAGGTAAAATGTTATGATTTTCACAATTTACAAAATAATTGCCATATTAAAAATTGATTAAATCATAATATTTTACCAACTTACATTATAGTTTCTTTGGCTTTGAATGTATTCATTTTTTTATCACGTTACATGATTTTCGTCAATTTTGATTAATGTTGGCAACTTTTTTTGCGCAATTTAAATATTCATTTTTTGACAACAAAAACGTGGGCTACGGAAAATTCAAGGCTGACTTTAAATTCATCAATTAACTCAATTAACTTAACATTAATTACAAATTATATTATTTCAAGATTACGTTGTCTTTTGTATGGTGAAAATAGTACTATAGGTCTGTCTCACTCTAGTAAACGACTGGAAACAGGCTCTCTCACTCCAGTAAACCGCAACCTTAATTACACTTACATATTCCAAACAAAATTGCTCCTTTTTAAAGCGCGAGATTTGGTTAGACCTAATAAATATTTGTCAAATTTATTAACGTAGGATCAAACTTAACACGTTCGCTACCAGCGTCACATATGTATATGTGACACTAAATTTTTGATAACTTCATTATAATTGACTCTATAAAATCATATCGTAAATAGATTTGAAGAATTTGAAAATGAAAAAAATGCGGGATGCTAGATCATCCCGCATTTTTTTTCATTTTCAAATTCATCAAATCTATTTACGATATGATTTTATAGTCAATTATAATAAAGTTGTCAAAAATTGAGTACTAGAGGAAAATTGGCGTTATATAACTTTAATATTTCGAATTAATAAATATATTATAAACAAAAAACACCTCCGTAATTGTTAATTCGAAGAGTAAACGAGGTTATAAGCAGACTTATTCAAAATTGAAATTACTCTAAGTAGGTGTGTTTAAAAAGAGCGTCATTTGGAAAAAACATGTTGCTTTGTTTTTTTAGAAAGCCATTGTTTAATAAATAATAATTAAGTCGAGACGTTTCCACAATGAAATAATTGCAAGTGCTACGTGCTTCATTCAATGTACTCATGTTTTTTTCGCAATTCGTTTTACGCATACATTTCTGCTAAAACCTGATTATCGGGAATTGCAATTTATTCAAGACATTCGATTTAACTAAAATATTAGAAAAAAACAATATGTATTTATCTATTACGCAAACATTTAAAAAAAGCAGGACTCTTGATTTCTGGGGAAACAATATATTTTGAATTATATATATATATATATATATATATATATAATATCTTTATTCACAGAATACACAGTACAACAATTAGAATGCATAATAAGTATATACAAGAACAAATATTTAATTCTGCGAATAGGCTATAGACGCTGGGGTCTTTCAGCCTGACTTTTTCGATATCGGAATTATAAATGCTTTTAACTTTTACTTTTATGATTTGGGAATGAGGTTTAAATGTAAATCTTGGATCTAGTGTTACACCTAAGTATTTACAGATGGGAAATGGAGCGATTGGATGATTATTTAATTGAATTCTAAATTTGGCGTTATTAGGGCGGTGAAATGGGATTAGGAATTGTGATTTGTTAGGATTTATGGAAATTCTCCATTTTGCAAACCATAGTTCAATTCTGTCTATGAAACCCTGCAGAGTACTTAAAGCTTTGGGGAGAGTGGGCCCGTGTGATATTAGGGCTGTATCATCAGCATACAGGAGAGGATATGAGGATTTATCAATGTAATTTGGATTAGGGTTATAAATGTCATGTGCGAAAGTGTTGTAAAGGAGCGGAGATAGGGGAGAACCTTGGGACAGGCCTTGTTGTGGGATAAATAACTTAGAAAAAGTTGTGCGGATTTTGATCTGAAGGGATCTGTTTAATAGGAAGTTATCAAGTAGGTGGATGAAATGTAAAGGCATATTTAAGGAGTAACATTTATACAACAGTCCCCGATGCCATACAGAATCAAACGCTTTTTGTACGTCTAAAAAAACAATGGTGGATTTTTGACCATTGAGGTGTGTTGTCTGGCAGTTAGAGGTTAGGATGGTTAACGGGAGGTTAAGGAAATTGGAAATTGGTATGGAGGTATTGAGTCAGAAATGTGTTTTAGGAGTTTGGTTTTGATGATAGATTCAAGCAACTTACCTAGGACTGGAAGTAAGGTTATAGGACGATAGTTGATAACGGATAAAGGGTCATTGTTTGGTTTAGGTATGCAAGTAATTATACCCTGCTTCCATTGAACTGGGAAATTTTGAGAGGAATATATATAATTAAATATTGAGAGGATGTATTGGTGTATATTATCCGGTAAGGACTTGAGGATGCATCTAGGGACGTTATCGTGACCGGGGGCAGTGTTTTTGCCTCTATGTAATATTTCATAGTATTCTTCCTCATTTATGTCATCATTAGGAGTGCGAGGAAGGGAGTTGTTCTTAAAAGATTCATACCAGGAATTTACTGAATTTAAAAAGTCATTGTCGTATGTGTCGTTATCTGTCATAGTGTACGTTTGTTTAAAATATTCGGCAAAAATGTCTAAAATTTGTTTGTCTTCTGTTACTATTGTCTGTGTAGTTGGATCCTTAATTTTATTTATATAGTCTGTCTTGCGATATTTCGACAGTTTCTTTATTTCTTCCCAGTATGTTTTGCCCTGCATAGCGTTGATGTTATCGCATGCTGTTATCTGTTTTGTATTCTTTAATCAGATTGTGTATGTCCTTATTAAGTTTGTTAAATTTTTGTTTTAGTGAAATGCTGTCTGTCCGTCGTATGTCTCTGTATAATTGACGTTTGTATTAAATTAGTTGTAAAATGAATTTAGGGAGAGGATATTTGTAGGGTTTTCTGGAGTATGTGGGGGTGTGTTTTTTGATCGATTCGGAAAGTATATTAAGAAACTCAGTTATAGTATTTGAATTTAATGTCTGGTTAGTTGATATAAAGTCCGTCAAAATATCAGGGGTTGTGGATTGATTTTGGGACATAATGAATGTGGGTGGGGTGTGTATACGAATAAAGTTGGAATTTAACATAGAGGAGGAGAGCTGTCTTGATTTGGTCTTATTTATGTTAAAATCACCAATCACGATAACGTGGTCATATAAGGAAGCTTTTGTGAGGATGGTGTCTTCTATCGAGGAAGTGTGATGGATATAAACTAGGAATATATGAAGTGTAAATGACGGGAGGTCTATGGTGCAGTGCAAACATTCATTCATAATGTGATTGATTTTTGGAGGGTTGGGTTTCCGGAGTTTAATTTATGGTCTTGCTGCTATTATAGAGCCACCACGTCGATTTAGGTTAGGGATAGATGCGGGTATTTGGATAAAGGACCAATTGTTAAAAGAAAACGGTTTGTTTTTGTTTCTACCATCATGTTTATATGTATAGGGTTATTGGTAAGATAATGGGATAGGAGATGAGATTTTGAGGATAAGGAATTTATATTTGTGTATAGGATATTTAAGTTATCCATTGCTGGATATATGTGTATATCCTGTAAGGATATCTGAAACCGGAACTACAGGTGGGATTTCGTTGGGAGAGTCGAGATCAAACATTACAATATACATTTTGTTTCCGGAAAAATGTATATGTAGAGTCGAGATCAAACATTACAATTTACATTTTGTTTCCGGAAAAATGTATGAGTGATTCTCTGTCAATTGTCGTCGGTGAGTTTATCTTTGTCGTGTATACGTCAATTATGAAATCATGAATTGTGATGGGGGTATGGATGCGTGAGTTTTTTGTCAAGTTCTTGTCTATGTCAGCGGTTTTTTTATTCTGATTTATTATCTTGACGTTCGGAATTCCTTGTATTGGTGCTCGTGGACGATTTGGACATTTTGTGGACCAAGCTCCATGATCGGTTTCTCCACAAGATCTGCACTTCATGGGCAAGGTGGTGTTGCATTCTGATGTGGGATGAGACTCGAACATTTCGAACATATAATAATTTCCTTACAACTTGTCGTGACATGGTCATATTTGTTACACCTTCCGCACGGTACTGGAATTGGTATGTGGCTTACTCTCGATCACCGGGTATATTTTGCACATGAATTTGAATTTATCTTGTAATAATTTGGTGAATGCTTCATGCGAGGAGGTGATTACTCTGATCATGTGTGTTTTGTAGTTGTCTTTTTTCGCGATGATGCGTTTACGGTAGCGGTGTGTAATTCCTTGCGCGGTTAATTAATTGCTAATTGTAGTGTCTTCAATCTCCGGCTCTACGCTCTTTATTATACAGCAATACGACTGCGCGGACGCGCTGCGCTGGGCTGAGTTATTGTTTCGTGTGACCGGAGACAATGAGTGGAATTCATGAATGATTTTTTGTGTGTGGAGAGTGTTCAGTTGTTTTACTATTGTCTGCATTTCCAAATTTGATTTTAGAATAAAACCTCTTTGGGTCTTGATGATAAGAGCGTTGTTATCATAATTGTGTTTACACCAAATTTGTGCAAACTGTAAGGGCGCTCTTATATGGACGTTTTAAACGCGAGACGGAACGGGAGCGGGCGCAAGCGTTTGCGTTTTAACACAAATATTTATATGAGAGTCCGTATACGGACGGGTGCGAGGCGGAGAAAACGCCAGCACCCGTCCGTCTAGCAACTCCCATATATATCCATGTGTTAAAACGCAAACGCTTGCGCCCGCTCCCGTTCCGCCTCGCGTTCAAAACGTCCATATAAGAGCCCCTTAAACGTGATAAGTCTTGTGTGGTGGTGAATGAGAATGTGTTTTTATATTCCTGTTGTGTGTTGTGTTTTTGTAAGCTTGCCGTGTAGGTGATTTAAGGTTGTGTATTTTTAGTGTGTGATATGTGAGCCGTTGCAATGTTTTTATTTTGTGTTGGTTGTGTTTGTGATTGGGGTTTTTGACTTGTAGAGGGTTGTGGTTGAAAGTGTTTGAGGGCAGATATTAGCACTTTATTTGTCGTTTTAGGTAGATTATATGTACCTGGAGTTGGACGTTTTTTTGCTGCCATCTTCCCTATTGCTAGTCTTGTGTGGTGGTGAATGAGAATGTGTTTTTATATTCCTGTTGTGTGTTGTGTTTTTGTAAGCTTGCCGTGTAGGTGATTTAAGGTTGTGTATTTTTAGTGTGTGATATGTGAGCCGTTGCAATGTTTTTATTTTGTGTTGGTTGTGTTTGTGATTGGGGTTTTTGACTTGTAGAGGGTTGTGGTTGAAAGTGTTTGAGGGCAGATATTAGCACTTTATTTGTCGTTTTAAGTAGATTATATGTACCTGGAGTTGGACGTTTTTTTACTGCCATCTTCCCTATTGCTAGTCTTGTGTGGTGGTGAATGAGAATGTGTTTTTATATTCCTGTTGTGTGTTGTGTTTTTGTAAGATTGCCGTGTAGGTGATTTAAGGTTGTGTATTTTTAGTGTGTGATATGTGAGCCGTTGCAATGTTTTTATTTTGTGGTGGTTGTGTTTGTGATTGGGGTTTTTGACTTGTAGAGGGTTGTGGTTGAAAGTGTTTGAGGGCAGATATTAGCACTTTATTTGTCGTTTTAGGTAGATTATATGTACCTGGAGTTGGACGTTTTTTTGCTGCCATCTTCCCTATTGCTAGTCTGGGTTTCCGTTTTTTACTAGACTGTACATCTGTGTACTCCCCACTGCTATATTCTTCTTCCGCTTCCATAAATATGACGTAGACACTTGATTGGAAAATTAATCGTGTGCGCCAGAGAGTCCGTTCACGACGGAGTCTTGCACTCGTATGATTTTTTTTTAAATTATTATGCAGTGATTTTTTCGTTTAAGTATACATATCCATCCTCATCTATACTTTAAAACTTTAAATGTTTAGGCATTACCTAAGTCGTTTTTATAATTTTCTATATTCTAGAAGTGTCTTCCACTCCCAGCTTAAGCATCAAGTAAAATTTTGAGTTTAAAAAGAGGTGAAAACTACTTGGATTTGCCGGCGCGAAATTTATTGGGAATAATTTCAAAATGTCGACGTAATTTATTTTACCTACGCCCTATCTAGTAACCGCATCATACCACACTGTCATCTTGATAAGTATGATTGACATTACGTACACATGCACGTAATAGCTTTGACAAGTACATTATGTGCTGACAGCTGAACAGCTGATTGCTTACCGTACAACCAAATAACATTTCTTTGATGTACAGGGAGTTTTTTTTTAAAGTATACGTATTCCAAATTCAGCTTATTTTCTTTAAATCTTTAGTTATTCGTTGTTTTTTTAAGAGTTCAATTCGAAGCTTTAAATTCGTGTTTTCCACTCCCAGACTAAGCATGAAGTAAAATTTCGAGTTTAGAAAAGCCCCGTGAAAATTTGTCGAGGGTCGCGCAGCGACCCGAGACAAATTTTCTGGGCTTTTCTAAACTCGAAATTTTACTTCATGCGCCACGCGTATAAAACACTAAAATATTGTGAACTCTATGTATATTTGAACCTCACTTGAAATCAGTGTTTTATACGCGTGGCGTATGAAGTAAAATTTCGAGTTTAGAAAATATAGTTTATACGCGTAGCTTTTCTAAACTCGAAATTTTACTTCATGCTTAGTCTGGGAGTGGAAAACACTCGTTTATAGCCTCAAATTGAACTCTTTTAAAAACAACGAATGTCAAAAAATGTATAGCTTTATTCCCTGTATATTGATCAAGTAGTAATTTAGTTTTCATCATTGTCATGGTACTATTAAAAATTATTACAATAAATGAGTTGTTCTTTCATGCTCATTGTTTATTTTGTTAGGGCGTAGGTAAAGTATTGTACGTTTCTTGAGTGGTATGGCAATTACATACTCGCGGAATACTGCACTCGCCGCTTAGCGGCTCGTGCGTAACATGTCCGTTCATATGTAATATTCTGGATACCACTCTCGTTACGTAATATACTATAATGCATTTTGATATTCCATGACAGGTGAATCTAAAAACGAATTACTTTGATAGTAGTTTTTGTAATGGGTTTTTCATATCTTATCTTTTTTCGATCTCGTTTACATTCTATAATCCTTTTGTATAATTTTAATATTTCGATGTTACTCGATCAGTATTTCTATTTTCTATTACGATTTTATATTTTTTATTGTGTTTAAATCCTTGACTTACGATTTAAAATTACACTTACAAACATACAGGGATTTTTATCTTTTGAGGATACTTTTACACCTAAACAAAATAAAAATAATACATTTTTGTAAAATTTGTAAAAAGGTCCAGTTATTTATACAGGGATTTTGTCTAGTAGTAGAATTCGAATATTCATTTACGATATATCGGACACTTTTTTCTCATTAATCACTTGGTAAAACATTTTAAAATATAATGGTTTGTAAATTAAATTCACTTGGTTTTGTTTCACTTATATGTATTTTATTTTCTACTAGTTTCGGCTTAATGCCATTATCAAGAATGATGTACAAATGTGGTCAACGATAACGAAGACCTTTGGAATTCCCCGATATTAAATGCCCTTATTACCCAATAAAACCTAAAACTCGAAACTGTATATATTTCCAAACAAATCCATTTGTACATCATTCTTGATAATGGCATTAAGCCGAAACTAGTAGAAAATAAAATACATATAAGTGAAACAAAACCAAGTGAAATTAATTTACAAACCATTATATTCATTTACGATTTAAAATTAGTTGGATACATACAGTGATTTTTTCTTTTAAGTATGTATACTTTGACATATTACATATAAACATTTGTAGAATTAATTAATATGAGATCAAACCTAATCAATCTTTTCACCTTAAATCAGTGTTTTATACGTGTTTCACATGAAGTAAAATTTCGAGTTTAGAAAAGCCGCTTTACTACACGACTAAACCAAATTTTCACCCTTTTCTAAACACGAAATTTTACTTCATGCGCCACACGTATAAATTACTGATTTAAAGTGAAGAGATTGATTAGGTTTGATCTCATATTAATTAATTCTACAAATGTTTATATGTAATATGTAAAAGTAAACATACTTAAAAGAAAAAATCACTGTATGTATCCAACAGTAATTTTAAATCGTTAATGAATATTCGAATTCTAGTACTAGACAAAATCCCTGTATAAATAACTGGACATTTTTACAAATTTCACAAAAATGCATTATTTTTATTTTGGTGCTAGAATTGTCTTTTTGAAAATAGGATAAAGTAGAGTCCAGATAATCTGTAGAACAAATTGAACTGTAGATTATCAAACACGATTAAATTTGTAATGCAGTTTATTTACTCCAATTTCAGTATGGCAATTCTAGAAATAAAGATCTAGAACACTTTGTTTTCCATTACTCATCCTCATTATAAATTCATCCAACTCATCAGTGGAAAAAAACGGTGTTTAATTAAAAAAACACCTTTCTCCCGTGCTAATTATCCTAAGTTTGCAAACAGTGGTATTTTCGGCAAGATAAGTGACACTTTTGCCGACTTATCTTGTTCCTTGTTGACACAAATGCCATAATCGTTATTATCATTGACGTATTTCCTACAATTAAGTGATTGCAATCGACGCAGATATTGATCGGATGATAAATAGAAATTAACGTTTATTAATAACTAATTCACTTAAAGCTCGATAACGATCTAACAAAACTATATATTGCACTTGTTTGTCTGTGATTATGAGGTAATTCTGCCACAGATAAGGAAAACGTTCGAGGCTACATTTTTTTTTAATGTTGGATGTTTTACCAAATAGCGATTTAAGTATGTACTTAAGTTGAAATGTGTGTATATTTTGTAGGTGTTCTATTTATTTGTTTCTGAATTGAAATCAATAATAATACTCTAATTGAATAATAAATATACTTATATAATATGAGTATAGAACGGGTTAAAGGCGCATTTTACTCAATTGATGAGTTTTTAGTTACGACCGTTAAATGACACTGTAGTTAAACAAAGTTAAAACGTATTTTATTTGTACTTTATTTAAATAAAGTACAAATAAAATACGTTTTAACTTTGGTTAGACAAAGTTAAATTTGATTTGTACTTTATTTAAATAAAGTACACTGTGGTTAAACAAAGTTAAAACGTATTTTATTTGTATTTTATTTAAATAAAGTACAAATAAAATACTTTTTCCTACGCCCTATCTAGTAACCGCATTATACCACATTTTCATCTTATGATTGACATTACCTACACATGCACGTTATAGCTTTGACGAGTATATTACATGCTGACAGCTGAACAGCTGATTGCTTACTGTAAAACCCAATGACATTTCTTTGATGTACAGGAAGTTTTTCTTTAAAGTATATGTATTCCAAATTTAGCTTATTTTCTTTAAACCTTTAGTTATTCGTTGTTTTTTGTTTAAGAGTTCAATTTGAAGCTTTAAACGAGTGTTTTCCACTCCCAGACTAAGCATGAAGTAAAATTTCGAGTTTAGAAAAGCCCCGTGAAAATTTGTCGAGGGTCGCGAGACAAATTTTTTGGGCTTTTCTAAACTCGAAATTTTACTTCATGCGTCACGCCTATAAAACACTAAAATATTGTGAACTCTATGTATATTTGAACTTCACTTGAAATCAGTGTTTTATACGCGTGGCGCATGAAGTAAAATTTCGAGTTTAGAAAAGCCCAGAAAATTTGTCTCGGGTCGCTGCTCGACCCTCGACAAATTTTCACAGGGCTTTTCTAAACTCGAAATTTTACTTCATGCTTAGTCTGGGAGTAGAAAACACTCGTTTAAAGCTTCAAATGGAACTCTTTTAAAAAAACAACGAATGTCGGAAAATGTACAGCTTAATTCCTTGTATATTGATCAAGTAGTATTTTAGTTTTCATCATTGTCATGGTACTATTAAAAATTATTACAATAAATAAGTTGTTTTTTCATGCTCATTGTTTATTTTGTTAGGGCGTAGGTAAAGTATCGTACGTTTTTCGAGTGGTATGGCAATTACATACTCGCGGAATACTGCACTCGCCGCTGCGCGGCTCTTGCGCAGCATGTCCGCTCATATGTAATATGCTGCATACCACTCTAGTTACGTAATATACCATTTAACTTTGTTTAACCACAGTGTCGGTCATAACTTAAAAACTCATCAATTGAGTGAAATTCGCCCTTAACCCGTTCGGCCCTGACTGTGGCATTTGCTACCACTAAAATTTGTTCAACATATTGGGATTTTTTCTTTTAAATATACATACATTATAATAATAATAATAATAATATATTTATTCGTGCAAATACCAATACATAGTTTACACATGTCAAGAAGGATATATATAATATATAGAGATAATATAAACATAAAAATAAATTCAACATAATAAACAGGTTAAAATAAGTGTATACATTAGGTGGTAAAATGACAAAAAATTGACAAAACAAACGAGTTAAAATAAGTGTATAAATAAAAGCAAACAAAGAATACATTATGTAATAAATAATAAATATTATGCATGAGCTGTAACTTTTCCAATAATTGTTTTTTTTAAATAGTTAAATTTTAATTCTTAAACGGGTGTTTTCCACTCCCAGAGTAAGCATTAAGTAAAATTTTCAGGCTTTTCTAAACTCCAAATTTTACTTCATGCGCCAGGCGTAAAATACACTGATTTTAGGTGAAGTTCATAAAATTCTACTAAAGCAGTATGCTAAAAACGTGTATTCTGAACATCACTTAACATCAGTATTTAGTACGTGTAGCGCATGAAGTAAAATTTCGAGTTTAGAAAAGCCTGAAAATTTGGTTTGGCCGCGTAGCGCTACGCGCTACGCGACCAAACCAAATTTTCAGGCTTTTCTAAACTCGAAATTTTACTTCATGCTTAATCTGGGAGTGGAAAACACTCGTTTAAAAGTTTAACTTGAAATATTTGTAAAAACAACGAATATCTGAAGATTTACAGCGTATACAGTATATTGAGATAAGTATACTTAAAAGAAAAACTTTCTCTATATCTGAGATGCTAATAAACAATATGCAGTGTACAAAACATTATTTTGGGCACCAGAAAAAATCCAAGGGTGAAAGTTTTAACCCATTTTTTATTAAGGGTAGAAACACTGAATTGATTATTTTTATAACAATTATTTAAAACATAATTAAAATTTATTTACTAACAAAACAATTAATAAACTTATACAATTGCGGAAACAATTATTGTGGACGTTTCCGCACTTTGTGATTTTTAGACTATTTTTTTAATATTATTTCAAATATTTTAGCATATTGAGATAAGTATACTTAAAAGAAAAACTGTCTCTATATCTGAGATGCTAATAAACAATATGCAGTGTACAAAACATTTTTTGGGCACCACAAAAAATCCAAGGGTGAAAGTGTTAACCCATTTTTTATTAAGGGTAGAAACACTGAATTGATTATTTTTATAACAATTATTTAAAACATAATTAAAATATATTTACTAACAAAACAATTAAATAACTTATACAATTGCGGGAACAATTATTGTGGACGTTTCCGCACTTTGTGATTTTTAGACTATTTTCTTAATATTATTTCAAATATTTTAGCATACATATGTTCTGTCATTACCGGTAATTGTTGTTTACGTATAAACATTTTTCTTCGGTGTTTTTTATTGTTATATTGCGTTTTCTTGTTAATAATAACAATTAAATAAAATAACAATTCATGACACTTATTTTTAGTTTTTTTGTACAAATTAATATTATCACAGTCTTATCTTCAGTGGTGTAAATTTATTCCTAATAATTTAAACAAAAATGCTACGAGGCCAAAAGTGATTTGAAACATATCCACAATTACAAAAAAGTAAAAAATGCTGGAGCATTTTGGCAATAGTGTCCAAATATTGGTTAATTAATTTTTTCAAGTATACATATTTTTATTTTAAGTATACATATGCATATGCTTTTTAGGTGTACAGACATCCGTTGATTTTCAAGAAGTTCAATTTGAAGCTTCAAAGGAGTGTTTCCACTCCTAGATTAAGCATTAAGTAAAATTTCGAGTTTAGAAGCGTAGCGAATCGGAGCGACCAAACCAAATTTCTAGGCTTTTCTAAACTCGAAATTTTACTTCATGCGCAATCTGGGAGTAGAAACACTCATTTAAAGCTTTACATTAAACCGTATAGAAAACAACGGATGTCGGCAAACTCAAAATGCATATGCATATGTATACTTAAAATTAAAAATACACTGTTAATCCAGTAATAAAAATATACTGTTAAACAGGATTAAAAATATACCTGTACACAAGAGTATTTTGAATTTCGCAATATATCAGTGTTCTATACGCGTGGCGCATGAAGTAAAATTTCGAGTTTAGAAAAGCCTGAAAATTTGGTTTGGTCGCTCCGCTTCGCGGAGCGACCAAACCAAATTTTCAGGCTTTTCTAAACTCGAAATTTTACTTCATGCTTAACCTGGGAGTGGAAAATACTCGTTTAAACTTCAAACTGAACTCTTTTAATAAAAACAACGAATATCTGAAGATTTACAGCATATACACTGTAGTTGAGATAAGTATACTTAAAAGAAAAACTCTCTGTATGTGTATATACTTAAAAGAAAAATTCCCTGTATCTGGTGTAAGACACTCAAGTTGAAAACACTCTCTTAGTTATAATTATTAGTAGGGCGGTTTTGATTTTAATAAGCATGTTGTAACACACCTATATATCAGTAAATCTTTATTATCTGAGAAATTGTACATTACATGTAATATAATGATAATAAAACATAATATTCTCTGATGTATTCCCAAATAAGGGCTATCGACCATAGGTCTTTCTGCCCTTGTTTTCTTTTTTCATCTGCCTTCGTTCATAGTAGTTGGGATTTATGAATGGGTAGGGATTTATGAATGTAGTGATAATATATATTCGAATAAGGTGATGGGTGGCTTTTTGAATTTAGAAGGAATGTCAGGATTTCTGGGGATGCACATTCGCTTGAGTAAGACATAATTATTGTCATTGCATGCGAATCGTTCAGCTAGGAATCTTAGTCTATCTTTAATGGTTATTATTTTTGTTGTTTGATAGAGAAGGATATTTGACGGATTATGGAGAGGATTTTACACACCTATTACTACATGCTTAGTAAAATGAAAAGTGCTCTATATACGCTTATTAATAAGGTAGCAAATCTCAAACAAAGTCCATCGAATTCAATATCAATATTTTTTTTTAATAGGTGTAATAACCATAAATCGAATAAAAACAGTTGGTTTATTTTACAGATGATGATGTGAAAATATAGGTATGATTTATTCTTATTATTTTCAATATGTTTCATAAAATGATAAATGAGAAAGAAAGTAAATTAGTGAAACAACTCTTATAATTAACCACAAATATTTGAAAATCAAAAAGCAGTCGTGTCAGTGGGTTGGGATAGGTTGGAGTTGGGTTGGAATGAGTTAGGGCGGACTTAGATGGACGTTTTTAGCGCGATAGCGGAGCGGGACGGATCGTTTTTTCCGCTCCGCTTTTAGGTCTTATACGGAGCGGATTGAACGCGTTTTGCAAGCGGGTGCCGTCTATCATTCATTTGTGCTACGCTGAGTAATAAGCATGGACGAAATAGATTTAATTGCGTCATATTATTATTTATTTATCCTTTATTATTCATAGATGTTACTGTATTTATGTGTTAAATGTTTTTATAAATATAAATATTACTTACCTAAATTTCACATGCCCACTGAGCAAAAAACAAACAAATAACGTTATATCAACAGTGCAGCAACATTAAACGCTGCTTTAATGTTAATGAAACATTATTAAAATGGATTTGTTGATGATATAGACAATCACTTTTTTTCCTTTTATTTAACCCGTAACCGGTATACAAATTTCTGTCGAAAATTTGACACACTTTGATGGGTAATAAGCTGCATATTAAAAATAGACTGTGAAATGGGCATTTCCCTAGTATGTTGGCCAATTGGAGAGTCAGGAAAAAGAGAAGCTGCTGGCGGTACAAAAATTTACGAGCACAGAGACCGCTCTCAAAAAAATGATTATTAATTCTTTTAATTATTTTGTTCTCATCGCACTATATTTTCAAGAGATTGGGGGGGATTTTAAATTGTTAGTTATTTTATTTTTCGCAATTTCTAGAAAATATCAAAGATATTTTAAATATTAAATAAAATTATACTCATATCTTAGAGATGGAAGTTTACCTAAAAATTTATAATTTATATTTTTTGTTTATTTATTTTTTAATTTTGGACACTTATCTAAACGCAAAAATATTTATTTTTGCGTTACGACTAAATATTGTAAGGAAAATATTACGAATTTAACTCGCTTTGGCCGATTTTTTACAAAAATATAGCAAAAAACGCCCGCTTTGAAAACGCGTTTCACCCGCCCGTATAAGAAGGCGCATAAGAAACCATGTGTTAAAACTGAAAAACGCGTCCGTCCCGCTCCGCTCAAATTTAAACAAACGCGAGTGCTGGCGTTTTCACCGCCTCGCACCCGTCCGTCTACGGACTCTCATATAAACCTATGTGTTAAAACGCAAACGCTTGCGCCCGCTCACGTTCCGCCTCGCGTTTCAATCGTCCATCTAAGAGGTCACTTAAAGTTGAGTTCGGATGAGTTACAGTGAAGTTGGAAAGGGTTAGAGTTTTGGTTGTCAAATAAATGCCTTTGAATTGTGCGAACCCGAAAAAAACGAAATTCTTGAAAATTCATAAATACCTGCAATTTTTTTTAAATTAGCGAAAATTTAGGAAATACATAAAAATCGTCAAAGGTATAAAAAGTATCGAGAGGAGTTCAGAATTTGAAAATCAGCAAATAACTTGAAAAATGCACGATTTTAAATTATTATTATGAAAAGTCTTGGTAATTAAAAAACAAAGTTTTAAAAATTCACGAGTCGTCTAACTTTTTAAAATTAATTGGAAATTTACGAAAATTGACAAGATTTTAAAAATTGAACAAATACTTGAAAACCCTCAAGATTTTGTAAATTAATTCAAATATTTTAAAAAGCCAGTCATTATTTTTTAACGAATGTTTTCCACTCCCAGACTAAGCATGAAGTAAAATTTCGAGTTGAGAAAAGCCCGAAGAATTTGGTTTTGGACGCGCAGCGTCCAAATCCAAATTCTGGCTTTTCTCAACTCGAAATTTTACTTCATGCGCCCCGGGGTTGGTGTTGAAAAGGGTTAGAGTTTTGTTTGTCAAATAAATCCCGTTGAGATGTGCGAACCCGAAAATTAACGAAATTCTTGAAAATTCATGAATACCTGCATTTTTTTTTAAAATTGCGAAAATCTAGGAAATATATAAAAAATTGCCAAAGGTATAAAAAGTATCGAAAGGAGTTCAGAATTTGAAATTCAGCAAAAATCTTGAAAAATGCATGATTTTAAATTATTATTGTGAAAAGTCTTTAAAATTAAAAACAAAGTTTGAAAATTAACGAACGTTTTAAAACATTCACGAGCCGTCAACATTTTTAAAATTAATTGGAAATTCACGAAAATTGACAAGATTTTAAAAATTGAACAAAAACTTGAAAACCCTCAAGATTTTGTAAATTAATTCAAATATTTTAAAAAGCCAGTCATTATTTTTTAACGAATGTTTTCCACTCCCAGACTAAGCATGAAGTAAAATTTCGAGTTGAGAAAAGCCCGAAGAATTTGGATTTGGACGCGTAGCGTCCAAATCCAAATTCTGGCTTTTATCAACTCGAAATTTTACTTCATGCGCCCCGGGGTTGGGGTTGGAAAGGGTTAGAGTTTTGGTTGTAAAATAAATCCCGTTGAGATGTGCGAACCCGAAAATTAACGAAATTCTTGAAAATTCATGAATACCTGCATTTTTTTTTTTAAATTAGCGAAAATCTAGGAAATACATAAAAAATTGCCAAACGTATAAAAAGTATCGAAAGGAGTTCAGAATTTGAAAATCAGCAAAAATCTTTAAAAATGCATGATTTTAAATTATTATTGTGAAAAGTCTTGGAAATTAAAAAACAAAGTTTGAAAATTAACGAACGAGTTAAAAAATTCACGAGCCGTCAACATTTTTAAAATTAATTGGAAATTGACGAAAATTGACAAGATTTTAAAAATTGAACAAAAACTTGAAAATCCTCAAGATTTTGTAAATTAATTCAAATATTTTAAAAAGCCAGTCATTATTTTTTAACGAATGTTTTCCACTCCCAGACTAAGCATGAAGTAAAATTTCGAGTTGAGAAAAGCCCGGAGAATTTGGATTTGGACGCGCAGCGTCCAAATCCAAATTCTGGCTTTTCTCAACTCGAAATTTTACTTCATGCGCCCCGGGGTTGGGGTTGGAAAGGGTTAGAGTTTTGGTTGCCAAATAAATCCCCTTGAAAAGTGCGAACCCGAAAATTAACGAAATTCTTGAAAATTCATGGATACCTGCAATTTTGTTTTAAATTAGCGAAAATCTAGGAAATACATAAAAATCGCCAAAGGTATAAAAAATATCAAAAGGAGTTCAGAATTTGAAATTCAGCAAAAATCTTTAAAAATGCATGATTTTAAATTATTATTGTGAAGTCTTGGAAATTAAAAAACAAAGTTTGAAAATTAACGAACGTGTTAGAAAATTCACGAGTCGTCAAAATTTTTAAAATTAATTGGAAATTCACGAAAATTAATAAGATTTTAAAAATTGAACAACTTGAAAACCCTCAAGATATTGTAAATTAATTCAAATATTGTAAAAAGCCAGTCATAATTTTTTTACGAATGTTTTCCGCTCCCAGACTAAGCATGAAGTAAAATTTCGAGTTGAGAAAAGCCTGAAGAATTTGGATTTGGACGCGCAGCGTCCAAATTCAAATTCTGGCTTTTCTCAACTCGAAATTTTACTTCATGCGCCCCGCGCATATAACAATGATTAATTGTTAGGTTAAAAATATTTAAAACATTTTTTTACTACAGATTATTACGTTTCGACATACTTCAAAATTTTATCAAATTTCTTGATATTTCATCACTTTTTGACAATGTTTCAACATTTTTTCCTTGACATTTCATCACTTTTCCATGGTTTGCGCACCACTGACAGAGCATAAAATTCTAGATAAAGACAATCTATTATTTACTTTTGTTAAATATCTTGTTATATATAAGCTAATTTAATTGGAAATATAATGCCTTAAATGGATGTACAGGGTGATTCACCATAATACTGCATACCTTATAATTTCTAATTTCGACATATAAGGTTGAATATATCAATAGTTTTGATGATATTACGAGGAATATTCGCAGTTATAAACAAAGGATAAAAATTAAAATAGGCAAGATAAATTCAAATTCAAAACTATTTGAATTCGAGAAAATAAGCTTACGCTTCTTATAGTTTGCACACTTTAAACATAAGGCCTTGAGAACGTAAATACGTCATGCTAGTATCAATCTCGAATTAATATGAGTAGATTTCGTTGCTTAAACTTTTATAGGAAAATTACCTTGTCTCTAGATATTGCTGGTTCGTTCTCACATGGAATAATTGCTATAATTTTTGGTTATTCGTTAATAAATCATTAATTTCTTTTTTAAATAAAGTAATTTTTATTTTCATAGCATGATGTGTCATCGTTTTTAACGACTACTTTACATTTTCGTTATGTTTATGGAGAATCGAAAATTTACTTCAAACGCCAGGCGTATAAAACGCTGATTTAAGTGAAGTTTAAAATCACATCAAAACATCATCTTTAATTAAAATAACACGAAATCATATATTCGATGTATTTCCAATGTTAATAATAATAATTAAGTCTATAAACTAGTAGCCGTTTGTTTTTCAGAATATTTAATAACGTTTTAAAATTATTGTGTACAAAAAAATATCGTAGTAAATTGCTTGAATGAAACGCTAGCTTAATTTAATTTATCGAAAATGCGTTAAAAAACGCGAAATATCTGGTTAATTTTGTGAGGAGCGTTTTACGATTTAGCGGAAAATCGGCAAACCGGTTAACCGGTAATACAATTCCTAATACTCACATACAAGCTTGTTTATTTTTCCTAAGAAAACTTTATATTATTGAATATAAAAACGAATTAAAATTAATATCGACTTTCTGCAAAATTTGTGTCTCATTGAGACAAGTCTCCAAATATTCATTGAAACAACTACTCCTCGAGCTAATACCCCGACAGATATTGAATTATACAATGAATATTTGAGTTACACAACAGCTCTAATTTTCTATGCATAATTTATATGCAAAATGCAACATCAGGTCAAATTATTAATTCGTTTTTATATTTTATAAATATTCTGCAAACTATTGACAATCTCAATTTTTCTTTATGTTAAATTGTCTTTATGTTCATATTATTGTATTTACTGTTACATAATGATTTATGGCTTAACCAAGGGAGGGCCCCTTCGCTATTTAACGCACTTATTTTTTCTAAAGTAGAAGAAAATGAATATTCAATATTTTAAAAATTTTAAAGCTAAGAGGAAGTTTAATGTAGATTTGGAACAATTAAACGTTTAATGAGAATTCCGAAAAGTTCAAAATTTCATAAAAATTATTCGACAGGAACGTTTCAAAGTTAAGGCGTTAGACCCAATTTCGAGAATGTGACAAAGTAGGATAAAATGAACAAAATAAACATACAAAACAATACAACCATACGTAAGTGTAATGACGAAAATAGCGGATATAAAAAATCTTGATGTGTCCATCATAACACTATTTATATCCGCTATTCTCGTCATTACACTTACGTATAGTTGTATTGCAGTTTTTTTTTTGGATCTTCCAAAACTTTCATTTTTGGATTTGTTCCCTTCTTCAAATTACAGATTCAATTGTGTCATTGAAAATGTCTCAACTAACAATAAGTAAAAGTAATAGAGAAATTAATTTTACAAAAGAAGAGGAAGTTAGCTTGTCAAAAGTAGAAAGAACAGAACTGAGGCAGAAAAGATACAGCTAAGTAATAATAAACCAATGAATTATTAATATGGGAAAAGGTTAAAATTCTACCACCATTTCATATCTCAATTATTTGCTGAATTGGCTGAATATAATTAATAAATATGAGTGAACCTGTTCTATGCAAGTGATATCTTATCTTTTTAATTGGGTAGAACAACTTTATCACTCTTGCTTTTGATAATCAAAATTTTGGAAACATCTGGGTCGTTGAATATATTAAAATAATATACTCAGCTGTAATATAACAAGTGGTACGATTATCATCGATAATATTCATGAGTGAAACCGAGCTGCAGATTCAACGAGCTCGAAGGGCGAGTTGAATGTGCTGCTCCGGTTTCACGAATAAATATTATCGATTATTAATCATACCACAAGTTATATTCGATGAGAGAATATAACAAATTTCACCATATTTCCGTCTTGGAAATCTCACCTCATCGCCGGGTGATATTTTTAATAATCGACCTTCAGATTTGACAAATAATTTTCGCAGCAACGACCAAAACAAGGTACCGCTGTGATAACATGTATCTATGGAGTTAAACGAAATTAGGGTAGGTTGCGGAAGCATGATTATAGGTTAGGTGAGGGGCGCAGCTAGGCGGAGGATTTTTTTGTTTGATAGAGAAAGATAAAAATGACATTTTACGTAAAAAATGCAAATTTACATTAAGACCGTCCCGATTTAAGACCTTTTTTGTTTTTAACAATTTTCAAAATTTCTCACTTTTTTTAACGTACTGCATCATGTTTGACAAATAAATTAGGTAAGGTGATGGAAGCATTATTATAGGTTATATTTTATAACTGCTGACATTTTTTAATGAAATTAGGTTAGGTGATGGAAGCATTATTATGCTTCCATCACCTAACCTGATTTCATTAAAAAATGTCAGCAGCTAACGCTATCTATTGCTCTAATTCAATCAGGAAAAATTAGGCTAGGTTATGGGCTTCCATTATTGTAGGTTAGGGAATCAGAAATTAGGTATGTTTAGAAGCATGATTATAGTTTAGGCGAGGGGCGCAGCTAGGGTGAAGGTAGGATTTTTTGTTCGATAGAGGAAGACAAAAATGACATTTTACGTGAAAAATGCAAATTTACATTAAAACCGTCTCAATTTAACACAGTCTCTACCAATTTTCAAATTTTTTTTTTTTTAACGTAATGCATAATTTTTTGACGGTCATTGACATTTATACTACTATAGTTTTGACACGAGTCGGCTTCAGCTGATATTTAGTCCATCGTGTCAACTTGACACAACTTTGAATTAAATGGTAATGGTATTGTTTTACTTTTCTTATGAGAGTTATGACACACAGATTTTGACAGTTGTGATATATTTTAAACTAACGAATGTCTTCCACGCCCAGGTTAAGCCTGAAGTAAAATTTCGAGTAAAGAAATCGCTAATTGATAGTGAATTTTAAAACGTTTTACTACTAAAGTTTCATCTCACGTTGTGTGTGCCGTCTATCTATTGCTCTAATTGAATTAGAAGAAATTAGGTTAGGTTATGTAAGCATTATTATAGGTTAGAAAATAAGAAATGTCAACAGCTAACGGCATCTATTGCTCCAATTCAATTAGGAAAAACCAAATGTTCAAGCTTTTCTAAACTCGAAATTTTACTTCATGCGCCACGCTTATATATCGCTGATTGATAGTGAAGTTTAAAACATACTACTAAAGTTTGATCTCACATTGTTTGTGCCCTCTGTCTATTCCTCTAATTGTATTAGGAAAAATTAGGTTAGTTTATGGAAGCATTATTATAGGTTAGGTTATGTTCTGGAAGCATTATTATAGGTTAGGTAAGGTTAGTAAAAACAGTCAATATAAATTGACTGTTTTTACTGTACTAAAACTATAAGGCTAACTTTGAACAACATTGACATTGATTGATTGATTGGCTACTCATTCGACAATATTGACTATAGTAACTAAATTGACAATCGTCGACATTATCAAGTTTAAGATTGATCAGACTTTGACTAAAATGACACTTTTCCTTACGTTTCTTTTTTGTTCGTCGGAGAAAGATAAAAATTACATAATACGCGAAAAATTCAAACTTACTTGAAGACTGTCTTGACCGGTTTATGACCAGCCATTTTCAATATTTCTCACCTATTTATTACAAAATATGTCTTTTTTTTACTGGTATCTACATTGACGTTTATACTATGATTATTTTGATATGAGTCCACTTCAGCCTACATTTGGTCCATCATGTCAACTTGACATAAGTTTAAATTAAACTAGAATGATGGTCACGTTATTGTTTTTCTTTTGACAGTTATTACACGCATTTTGGCACTTGTGATATATTTTAAAGTAACGAGTGTCTTCCACTCCCAGATTAAGTGAAGTAAAATTTCGAGTTTAGAAAAGCCAGTAAATTTGATTTGATCCAGTAGCGCTACGCGCTACGCGACCAAACCAAATTTTCAGGCTTTTCTAAACTCGAAATTTTACTTTATGCGCCACGCGTACAATGTACTGATTTGAAGTAAAGTTCAAAACATACTGCTAAAGTTTGTTTTCACGTTGTTTGAGCCCCCCCTTCTCTACCAAGAAATTCTAGCTGCATCACTAGGCTTAATAATTATAATAATATATTTTTTTCAATTTTGTTAATTTAAATCGACATTATTAACTCCATAACAGCCGTAATAAACAAGGTTTTATTCACTAGTGAACTAAAATTTTTTTAGGTCACTAGTGAGTTAAAAAAATTATTTAAAAATAAATGTAAGTACATTTTCTTTACAATTTCGTCAAAATTGAATAAAAACATATATACGCCACGTGAATTAAACACCTTTATTCACTCAAAGAAATGATTTCACTCGCGCCGAGGCGCTCGTGAAATCAAAAATCTTTTCGTGAATAAAATCGTGTTTAATTCACTTGATGTATAATATTTATTATTGTAATTTAATATTTTTTATGAAAAAAAAAATGCAATCCTATAATCTTTTGAAACTTACCACTGTTATCCACCCCTCTTACAAATCTGCAGAGGGCGCTGATGAACACCGCACTCCTGAAGAACGACATGACGCCGCCACCTAACTCTCAAGGTCACGCCATCCCTCTAGAACCACAACTCCAATCCGTATTCCGTATTATCACCGCACTTGTAGAAAATTCTGCGGAAAACAAATAAACCGGAAATTTTGGTAACGCGCCAGAGGATAAGTCGTCGTTCCGCTCGCTCGCCGTCCCAAAACCGAACTGACTCGCAACAAGTTTATCTTGTCTCGTTTATTTGTTGTGCATGCCCGCACGACTCTTATCAGGGAAAATTGTTTCGTACGTGTCGGCGAAAATACGCGAAAAATTAAGAGAGGGTATCAACAGGTTTCGGGCAGAAGGTATGCAGGTGGCAGCAGTGTAGGCTATTTTAAGAAGAAATTCGTCGGCCCGTTACGAAAGATGGTTTATAAATAGACGAAGGATCTTGAAAAATTGTTTGAAGGACTTGAGTCGCAATGAAAATATGTGCATTTTTTCTCCATGAATAAAATAAAAATCAAATTCCATATGAAGAAACTTAAAAGTTATTCAATCCATAACATTTTTTTTGTTTTATACAAACAAACCAAAAACATATTTTTATAAATTGCTATGTTGTCTATTGGCGTAGCCAGAATTTGGATAAGTAAAAGATAGGAGGCAAAAGAAGATTATATAATGTCACATATTAAAATAATTGACGTCGCTTAATTAATTTCTCAGTGTTTCGTAGATTTTCTAGTTTCAATTTAAATAATTTTATCATTGTTTCATTTGCAACGAATTTTTAATTTTAAGACAAATATAAATTTTATTTAAAACTAATATTTGTGGTCATATAATGACAAATTAAATTTAAAAATAGTAGTAACATAACAATTTATTATAAATTTATTTTCACTCATTCCATTTCTGTGTACCTGTTCATCCCACACACAACACTTTTTTCAAGTAAGTTTATTTTAATTTTATTCCAAAATTTTTAAAACGTCATAAGCAAAGCTATACTGAAGAGAGATAAATCTCGAAACGCGTCTATAGATGGCCTAAGACATTAGTTTCATTCCAAGTCCTTTCACTTCTATTTTTTTTTTTGCTATTTCTCCTTTCATTTTTAATTGTATTTGTTAGTTGGTTTGAAGAGAATTTGACCTAAACGTTACATATACTTTAATAGAGGGTTGTAACAAATCAAATTAAATACGATTTTAAATATTTCATTGTACAATTTATGGATATTTATCGTCTTAAGTTGTCTTATTAATTAAGACATTGTTTGCATTTTCACAAATAACATATTCGTAATTTTATATACACTTACGTGTAAAGAAAACGGCCCACTCGTTATTTATTTTTTAATTTTTCCTAATAGCATTACTTTTGCAATGCTGCGAATTAACTTTTGGTATTTTACGATAAAATAGACAATCAGGGTATAGAAAAAAAAAAAACAACATATCGTACTTATTACTTTATTTAATGAACAATAATCATCACAAATGAAATTTAAAGATACGCATTCCATTCGACATTAGGGATAAAGTATCAAGATGTCTACGTTCTTTCACTGTTTTTGCTTTTTTGTTTTGATATTCAGTGGCTGTGGGTATAAACCCACTGAAGGTTGGTGTGTTTATTATGGTTTTGAGTGCTGTAGATTGTGCAAAAGCTGTAGCTCTTTTGGAATATTTTCGAAGCCAGTGGTCTGTGGCCAGATGGCTTAATGTCAGCCGTTCTACCTTCCAATGTCTATTTGATAGTCTATTTTATCGTAAAATATTAAACGTTTTGTTTGTTACTTTGCAACAATGATTTTATTATTAACAATAAAAAAGAATGAGTGGGCCGATTTCTATGCACTTGAGTTTATTATGTTCACTTGTTATGTTTTTCTTTAAATTGCCCAAAATAAACAATTTAAGGTTGTCAACATTTTCAAGTGTTGCTAAAATGTTACCTGAGATTGATAATGAAAATAAAGCAAAGATATAAAATTAGTTTTGCCGGGCGTAATGATTTTACTTTAATTCATCAACTGTTTTCAACTTTGAGCATCCGTATTTTTTTTGTTCAACGAATCCAATTAATATCATCCATCAATTGTTTACATCTGACGTCGGTTACACTAATTAAGTCCGAATTAATTACATTTCATAATAGGTAAATCTGTTTATATGAATAAAATGATACCAGGAAGTTGCTAATACAAGGACGAATGAAACAGCTGCGCGCTGAATATCAAATTAATCTATCACCAAAAATCAATTAGTAATTGTAGAGGATGAAATTAGATTTTGGATCGGTGACTATTTTTGGCTAAAAAAAAAAAAATAATTGTAATAAAATTAGTAGTGGAATAACAGCAATTCCACTCCTTATTTTATAAAATTTATATTTTTTGTTTGTTTGATTGAAGTCTATGACACAATATAACCATGTTTCTTAATTCAGATTAAAGCTGGTAATTTTTCATATTAATAATAAAAATAATAAATGCCTGTATTTATAACAGAGAAAAGAATGCAATCATTTTATTCCTATAAGTTTAGGTGAAGTTCAGTCAGCTTAACTTGTTTCTGATCTTCCACTTGACCTACAAAAAATTCAACATACATTTAACTGCAACATCTAAAAGATTAGATAGAATCATACAGGGAATTTTTCTTTTAAATATACATATGTAAATTTTACAACATTCGTTCTTTTTTAAAGGAGTTCAATTTGAAGCTGTAAACTGTTTTTTTCCACTCCCAGACTAAGCATGAAGTAAAATTTCGAGTTTAGAAAAGCCCCGTGAAAATTTGTCGAGGGTCGCGCAGCGACCCGAGACAAATTTTCGGGCTTTTCTAAACTCGAAATTTTACTTCATGCGCCAAGCGTATATAACCCTGATTTCAAATGAAGTTCAAAATATACTTCTTTAGATTACTGCTGAGTATATTTTGAACTTCATTTGAAATCAGGGTTATATACGCTTGGCGCATGAGTAAAATTTCGAGTTTAGAAAAGCTCCGTGAAAATTTGTCTCGGGTCGCTACGCGACCCTCGACAAATTTTCACGGAGCTTTTCTAAACTCGAAATTTTACTTCATGCTTAGTCTGGGAGTGGAAAACACTCGTTTAAAGCTTCAAATCTTAAAAAAAAACGAGGTATATCTGAAGATTTACAGCATTTACGCTGTAACTAGGATATGTATACTTAAAAGAAAAACTTCCTGTTGTGGACGTCATTAATCCCCAATTCAGTTTGTAATTTATTTTAAAACATATATCAGTCATTCAAATTGTTCGAATATTTAAATATTCAAATATTTAAAATATTTAAATACTAGAATAATTCGACATTCGAGTAATTGCTGTTATTAGGTATCATTCGAATATTCGAATTATTCTAATATAACATTTTAAAAAAAATATAAATTATATACCGAGTGTCTGGGATAAGGACATAGGAATTAACATGTTAAATTAAATATGTGTAATTATTAGCTCCCCTATTCATTTCAGAGAAAAATCGCAAAGGAATATTTTTTAGAGTATTAAATGTATCGAGTTAATTTACGTTTGTACCAGAATCCATATTATCAAAATGCTACCAAAGAAATTTAAATGATAAAAAATAATTAATGCATGCTTGTCGTTTGGGATAAATCATAATAATAACACGTAATTAATGGAAGAAAGATAATTAATTTATTATCAAGATAATTTATAGTGGTGTCAGATTACAAACAGTTAGTTTCCCAATGGGAAATGTTAGAGCAAGTACTCAAAAAGTCCTCCATTCTGGTGTAAACAATAACCCAATCTGTTATAAAATGCCTGCCTTACATTAGCCAACTGCCTATCTGTAATTAATCTGCAATTCACAAAAATTGCTTCCCGCAAAGATTCAATATTTGGATTGCGTTTTTGAGAAATTTTGTTTTTCAGGTGACCCCATAAAAGGAAATCGCATGGTGTTAAATCAGGAGATCTTGGTGGTCAGTTGATAGTGCCACCGCCACCAATCCAACAATTGGGAAAATTAGCATTTATATACTCCCTCATATTTAAACCATAATGGGCCTGACATCCATCATGCTGATACCATATCTCCTGATTTTCACGTGCAACTTCTTCTAACGCAGGGCCAACCTGGTCGATTAAATGGTCTAAATAAGAATAGGAATTTAAATTTCCATGAATTTCAAATGGCCCAATAATATTATTGTTAAAAATACCAGCCCAAATATTTATTTTTTGCGGGAACTGGGTTCTAGTTTGCAAGCGTATCCGTGGATTTTCCTGGGTCCAGTATCGCGTGTTCTGCGTGTTGGGCTCGATATTAAGAGTGAAGGTGCATTCATCAGTAAAACAGATAGACTGCAAAAAGTTTCGGTCTGTGTTTGATCGATCCTGCATTATTCCACAGAATACACGCCTGCTTTCTTCATCCACTAGTAGTATCTCCTGATGACATTGATGTTTGTAGGGATGGTATCCATGCTTCTTCAGAATCTTATGTACAGAGAATTTAGACGCGTTGCACTCACGAGCAATACATCGTATGCTACTTGTTGGTTCAGCATTTATCAAACCCAAAACTCTTTCTTCCAATTCATTGTTGCATCTTCTGTTCCGTTTGCCTGTAAGGTTAATGTTTTTGAATTAATATTTGTTGAAATTGGACTATTAAAATACCTTTTGAATCATCTGCCGCTACACTTGCTGTATTTTCAAACTTTTTCACAAACTTGGTAATTGTTGATACAGACGGAATTCGTCGATTGTTAAATTTAACCGAAAATAAGTCACGAACTCTGAGTAAACTGACGCCACTGTAAAATATTTTTATAATGAATACCCTCTCTTCACTGGAATAACTCAGATTATTATTCATAACTAGACCCCGGATTATATGTAATTGCATATTTTTTTCTGTCCATTATATTTGTATGAGAGTTTTAAACAAATATGTTTCAACAAATTTGAAGCCGATTCATGCACATTGGATTTTGCATATTTTGCATATTGCATATTTTTTGCATATTCTGCATATATTCTGCATATTTGCATATTTCATGCATATACGCAAATTTTAAGCATGTAATAATTGAAATATATTCTGCACACGTCCTACAATGTCTTTGCATCACAGCAGATGTAATATTTTCGCGATTCTTCATGTTTTGATCCTATATTATTTCGAATCATTCTGTTTTGCTGGTAAAAAATGATATCAACACAAGTGCTTCCCGCGACTGCGTTATAAAGTTATAATTAGACCCCGGATTATATGCAACTTTTTTTCTTTTCATTAAAAAAATTATAACTTATAATTCAGTTTGAGAGAAACTGTCTTGGAAGCAACTCTGAGAAACTCCAAGCAGTCATGAAGATTTCTAAAAAAAAGCAAAATAAAATAAAACAGTGGTTGAAATGCTTCAGCAAAAACGTGTTTCAATTGACTGACGAATGGCTTCTCTGCGTCAAATGTGACAAAAAGGTTAGTATATTTATGAAATATGAAATTTATAATACATAGAATATTTATAAACATTACACCTGAAATGATACCTTCAGGTAGGAATGGCATGACAGTCACTTCCAAAAGCTTGTGCCAGTCATTTGAATCCTACTTTTTTTTAACAAAACCTTATTTCTGAATAAAATGCATTTCGTTTTGATACTAAAATAAAATCGGTATACAGACAGACTGACAGACCGACGGACCGACGGACCGACGGACCGACGTCATTGAGATAACACTTGATTCGGACTCCTGGGGCCCTAAAACGTATATTTCCGTAAAAAAATGGGGGGTCATTTTTTTTGCGATCACAATACCTTCCTTACCATTGGTATGGTGCGGTCGGTAAAAATGCCACTCCTACCTGAAATATTACCTGTGTTTACTAAACACATTTTAACAATAAGTATTTTAATTTTTACAGATAACTGTGAGCAGGAAATCTCAAATCACTCAGCATGTCAATACAGCGATGCACCGGGAAGCAGTTGTAACAACCAACAACGGTGCTTCCAGTAGTGACAATGGAGTACCCGGTTGATTTCAAGTTTGATTTATGCCAGGCTATGGTGGCTGCAAACTTGCCTTGGAGTTCTTTAGAAAACGTCACGTTTAAAAATTTTCTCCAGAAGTACACTGACTGCAATGTCCCCTATGAGTCCACAATTCGGAAAAATTACCTTCAAAAATGTTTCGATGCAAAAATGGCGAAAATCAAACAAGATATTGGCGACAATTATTTGTGGATATCTGTGGACGAGACGACAGATTCCGTGGGCCGCTACATAGCGAATTTAATAGTCGGTATCTTAAAGGAAAACGAGCCGGGAAAATCTTACTTAATTGCAAGTCAAGAAATCGAAAAGACAAACAGTACTACTATAGCTCAATTTGTTAATTCGGCTTTGTTGCCATTTTGGCCCGGAGGAAATAATAACAAAGTTTTGTTGTTGGTGACTGATGCGGCAGCTTACATGCTAAAAGCTGGACAAAATCTGAAATTGTTCTATCCCAACTTGATTCATTTGACCTGTACGGCTCATGGATTAAATCGATTGGCTAAAACGATACGGAATAATTTTGATTTAGTCAACACTTTAATTTCGTCAGTCAAGAAAATTTTCCGCAAAGCTCCACTTCGGGTACAATTGTATCGAGCCAGTCTACCCGATGTTCCGTTACCCCCAGAGCCAATACTGACGAGATGGGGAACTTGGCTGAACGCAGCACTGTTTTATGCAGAACATATGCATGAAATTAAAGAGGTACGATTATGAATAATTATGAGAACGAAGTGTGATTAGAAAAATGCGGTCATTATTTGAATTCGAATTTTACAGGTGATCTGGCAGCTGGATCCCAACGACGCAAAGGCTATCTCAGAAGCAAGGGCAGTTCTCAAACAACCTCAACTCTTCGCAGATCTCGCATACGTCAAAGCAAATTTTGGTTTCTTGCCGGAAGTTATTACAAAACTGGAGACAAGAGGTCTTTTGCTAAGCGATTCTTTGAATTTGATAAAAACAGTTCAGAACGCGGTAAACATACTGAAAGGGAGAAACGCTATCATATACCAAGACAAATTAAGTAATGTTTTGACGAGAAATCCAGGTTTTGAATGTATATCAAAAATTAGTGATATATTGATCGGCGGGGAGGCAACTGAAATTCATGATGTCAATCCGAGTGTACTTTCTAAATACATGTACGCGCCTATTACCTCGTGCGATGTAGAGCGATCATTTTCGGCATATAAAATGATCTTAACGGACAAAAGGCATAGTTTGACCTCCGAAAATGTCGAAAAAATACTTATTATCTACTGCGATGCCAATTATAATAAATAAAATGTATTTCTATATAGCTTAATGTTGTTGTACAATCATTTCAAACCTCTTAGAACCTAAAAAATGTTGCATATTTTTTGCATATTTTCGGAATATTTTTTGCATATTTTTTGCATATTCGCATATGTCCTTATAGATCAGTTCTAGAATACATAAAAGATGTTTTATGATTAGTTTCACATTTTTTTAATGAAAAGAAAAAAAGTTACATATAATCCGGGGTCTATTCATAACAATTATAATGCGTGAATTGATATCTGACTAGCAAAATTATTTTCACTATAAAATGACATTTATCAAACTCATGGCAAGGGTTTTTATTAAATGGTACATTGTTCAGCTTATTTTTATTATTTTTAAGGTGGATTCTGGTACAAACTTAAATTAAATGGATACATTTAATACAGTTTTTAATTCTCTAAAAAAACGATTTTTCTTTAAAATTAATAGGGGGGCTAATAATTACACATATTTAATTTTACATGTTAAATTCCTATATTCGCCCCTTATCCCAGACACTCGGTATAAAAATAAATCCTTATTTTATTTTAAGCGACAAATCCAAATATTCAGGCTTTTCTAAAGTCGAAACATTTACTTCATGCTTAATCAAGGAGTAGAAAACACTTGTTAGAAAACTTTTAAAACCTTTAACCACAAAAGTAAAGTATTGAAAAAAATCGTTAATTATTTAGTTTTATACCCATTTTCCATGCTTTGTGAATTACTTAAAAAAAATGGTAATCACGTAAACTGTAGTTATTTTCATAATCTTTATGAGGTTCGTTAATTATCTTGGTTTATGTCCATTTTCTATGCTTTGTAAATGATTAAATAAAAAATGGGAACCACACAAACTGTAGTTATTTTCATAATCTTTATGAGTTTCATTAATTATCTTGGTTTATGTCCATTTTCTGTACTTTGAGATAAGATTTTCGGCAGTTTTTATAATATTGTTAACTGCCGCCAATTTTCCTGTTTTAATTTTGAAATGTTTATCAATACACAGGATTATGCAAAAGTATAGGAACACCGAATTTCTGGCTAAACTATACCGGGTGTTTGATTAAGGGTGGCCATCGGCTGTATCTCAGAAACTATGCAACGTAAAATATTGCGGTAAAAAATGTATTAGTAAAAGTGGCCAAGAGAAATTGATGGAAATAGATATTTAGCCTTGCCGCTAGAGGGCTCAATCTCTTTTGTACAAGATAAAAACAAGTTTTTATCAAATAAATGCTAAATTAAGCTTCGTCAAAAATATGAAAATCTTAATCTACGCAAAATTTTACTCAATTCCAACCTTCTTCTCGTTTATTTTGCCTTTAAATAAGACGGAGGGGAGAATGTAAAAGTCTACTCATGTAAATGGCTGTAACCTTAGTTAGGTTTAGCCGAATTTAATAAACTTAGGCGCATTATATTTATAATTAAATGGAATGAAGCGACAATCACCCTCATTTTTCGATTTTACTAAAATTTTCAAATAGGAAGATACACATTAGTTACATTAGTTAATTAAAGTAAAAAATACTGTAAAAAGTAGTTAAAACCACATCCCGATATCCTCATCCTATCTGAAGATATAGTGAAAATTTGACAGAATGAGGCTATTCTACACCACGCACGAAAATTAATATAAAATCTAGTAGGCTGTTGGGTTAATAAACAATATATTCTTGTTTTATTCACAAAAGGTAAAACATATTTTTTTCTGTAATGGGGCCTCGTCGAAACGTTTATATTTTATTAAGAAAATATGTGAGTAACAAAATAAATATAAAAAATATTAAAATGTCAGAGTTGCCAACCTACAATATATTCCATAGCACTCTAGAGGTTTTATTTTATTGAACATACGATATGAAAGCCAATGAATTGAGCAAAATTAAGCGTAGATTAAGAT
This sequence comes from Philonthus cognatus, assembly GCA_932526585.2. Classification (NCBI taxonomy): domain Eukaryota; kingdom Metazoa; phylum Arthropoda; class Insecta; order Coleoptera; family Staphylinidae; genus Philonthus; species Philonthus cognatus. The sequence goes on from OW052247.1 coordinate 34,662,619, forward strand.
TTTCATATTTTCAACATAGCTTGGTTTTGCATTTATTTGATAAAAACGTGATTCTATCTTTTATGATAGTGATTGCGCTCTCTAGCGACGAAGTTAGAAACTTAAAACATATTTCCAGCGATTTCTCTTGTACCCTTTTACTGTGAAATATTTTACCGCTACATTTTACGATGTATAGTTGCTGAAATACAGCCGATGGCTATCCTTAATCAAATACCCGGTACGTGTGATGAAAAAATACTCTTTACAAAAATTTGTATAGTCGTTTTCATCTGTTCAAGGACGTAATGTGATTTCTAAGAGCTATCTTATTTCTCGAGGTATGACGTCATCGGTTTTTTTTAATGGATATCCTGTATATTTTCAACTTTTTGGATAAACACTTGTCAAACATTTGCAATGATGTCGGGTTTAGTAGGTGTGCGACTTGTTGTTTTCACATTTTTAATAAAATAATAAAAGGAAAACAAAATCTCTCTTCACATTTTATTCTCACCGCAAGTAAACTTTGTTAGGGTGACATTGTATTGGTAGTAAAAAAAGTTACTACCAATTTAGTTATGTCATTGCATTTTTTTTTGTTGCAATGCTACATTTTATAATATCCATCATTCAAATGTAAAAATATCACTTTTGGTATTTTCAGGCTTTTCTAAACTGATTGAATGAGTATGAAAATGAGTTTATTTGATTGTTGTAAGTTTATAGACGATGAGCTGACACCTGCAAAATTTCAAAATTGACGGTATATTATGTTTTTCTCGGAAATATGAATTGATTATATTAATATTGAGTGTATTAATTAGTAAGAGTATAATTTTTATCGATTTATTTAGGTCGAGTGCAAGAGAGTATGTTATTGTGAACTTTGTGTAATGTTGACTGATGTAATTTGTTTACTGAGTATTTTTTTATAATCAATTTTTATAATTTATAATCGTTGGTAATTAGCGATATAAGGTAAATAAGATTTATATTTAATCCACAGTCAGTTAATCTGTGTTCAATCTGCGAATTCGCTAAAAATGTTTAGTAAATTAAAAAAGACATAAGGTGATGATTATTATTAAAGTTGCAATGGATATCCGGCTCTTTTTTTATTTATTAATAAAGAACGGTTTAACTTTGTTTGTATAACTCAATTAATTTTTTGTGGCTGCAGTTTCGGCTTATTTAGCTTGCCATTATCAAACATGTAGTGACTAAAACTACTTACAAAACAGGTATATATACAAAATGGTTAAAGAAAAACACAAACAAATTACAATTTACAAAACGGCTGTAAAAATGGAGGTATACACTAGGTCAACCTGGTCGTTAATGAGAGGGATTCCCCAATTAGCGCGGGCTTTGTGTATTTCTAATGCTTCTAGGAGATTCATCTTCCGACCCGTTTCGGCATAGTGAATGATGGAAAGTACATCTTTTTCAAAAGTTAGATGAAAACCATACTTTTGGAAAAGATGTACTTTCCATCATTCACTATGCCGAAAAGGGTCAGCAGATGAATCTCCTAGAAGCATTAGAAATCCACAAAGCCCGCGCTAATCCGGGAATCCCTCTCATTAACGACCAGGTTGACCTAGTGTATACCCCCATTTTTACAGCCGTTTTGTAATTTGTAATTTGTTTGTGTTTTTCTCTAACCATTTTGTATATATACCTGTTTTGTAAGTAGTTTTAGTCACTACATGTTTGATAATGGCAAGCTAAATTTGCTGAAACTGCAGTCACATAAAAATAAATTGTGTTATACAAACAAAATTAAACCGTTTTTTATTAATAAATTAACATGTACCGGGCTTTCATTAATTCCCGAACCCCACGTGACCAAAAATAATAGGCAACCAAATGTACAAGGTGGTATGGCTCACACAAAAATTCCCTAGATTTAAAAATATTTATTCGCCGGCGTATTTTTATGACGACTGAAAATATTATATTTAAAATGATTAAAAAATAGGCTCATCTTCAAAAATGTAACTAATTTTTATTAATTTTCGCAGTATTTGCTTATCCTAGCAAATTGACTCTGCAAAATAAATAGAAATAAAACTCAATGTTTCAGAATAATTAAACAATTTTTGCTTACCTGAAAATTCCGGGCGAATCTTGTAAGATCTCAAAGGTTGGTTTAACGATGCACCGCGCATAAACATTTATGTCAAATTTGACTTTAGTAACGTTTGGTTACTTTTTTCAAAGCCTCCAACGTACAAGTACACTAATTTACGCGGCAATTTTAAATTTAGTCACGTGGGGTTCGGGAATTAATAAAAGCCCTGTATAACCAAGTAGAAGCCTCCACAATGCAAAATCTTTTTTTATTATCCGGCCGGATTTAGTATCCAGTGCAGGCAAAATACTTTACTCACATGCTAAATGTTTGCTAATGTCAGGCAACCAACTTTTGTATAATTATTACGAAAGAAACATTTCTTTGTCGGATATCCGGCTATCCGGCCTAAATGTTTGTTGGATATCCGGTATACTGCCAAATTTCTATTTATTCAATCTCTACTGATTAAAAATAGTGCCTTTCAGAGAAGAAATGAGAGCCAGGGCTATTTTCGAGGCACTTATAAATTTATGTTGATCTAATTTTTTCAGCTTCGGGTAATTAATGATGAAATAGCGGTTTTTTAATTACCAAATAAATCATTGTTTAATACGCCTGGCGCATGAAGTAAAATTTTGAGTATAGAAAAGATTGAAAATGTGGATCTACTGCGCGCCAGCAAATCTAAATTTTTAGGCTTTTCTAAACTCGAAATTTCACTTCATGCTTATTCAAGGAGTTGAAGACACAAGTTTTTGCAACTTTGAGCATTTGTATAAAGCGCAGTTATTAACTTACCATAATGATTAGTGTCTTAAATGAAATCCTATGTAATCCTAAATCAAATGTTCAATTTACTGGAAGCATGAATCAAACACATTATATATAAGAAATGTATTTTAGAATTTTTATTTCACTTGCATATTTATATTTAACAACCTGAATATTAAGTTATAATAACAAATGATTTATTATATTCGTAAAAAAATTGTACCTAAAAATAAATACGTAGGTACGTCAAAAAATCGTACGACAAAAATCATACGTCAAAAAACGTGTACACAGTCTGTGTCTATGAGGCCAGGGGCATTTGCTCTTGCTGTCCCCCCTCCCAAACCCCCTCTGATAGGCCCTGATTATAAAACTAGCCTAATGTATTGTTTGAAATATAATAATATTGATTTTTGATATTTTTTGGTACTAACTGGAGACTAACTTCAATAAATTAATTTTCGCTTTTCTTGTATATTAATTATATACTGTTTTTCTACACAACTTTAACAGAAATCTCTTAAAAATGCAATTATAAATAATATGAATTTAGGTTAACTGTAAGTATTTTTCACTTTCTTCTTTTTCTATTTAATTTCAGTTACATGACTGTATAATCAGTATATTTTTTTATGATTCAAGATAAAACAATTGACTGAGCAATGAAGATTAAAATACAGTAAAGCTCTGCTAATCCGAACTCCAATCATCCGGATTGTCCAGTAATCCGGACGAAATTAAAATATTACTTATTTACATTACGTATTCCAAAATCCAGTTTACTTGTCCAAAACCGATGAGTCGGAATTTCCCTAATGGCTTAAAAGCAATATGGCGCTTAAGAGACCACAAAAAGCATTAACTCTAGCGTATTTTTGTGACTTTTAAAAAGGTTTTCATTGACCAACAGCACATAAATAGTTTTAATTTTGATCAAACATTATTTAAATGTGTTTGCTCAGTGAGATTTCAAATGGCTTAAAAGTCAAGTGTAAAAATGATGAAAACAATTCAATAATAGCTCTAAAATCAAGTCAATTTTAGTAAGTAGTACTAAGGACAAACAATTTAAGTGATTTCAAGATCCAATCAAATATAAGTGAAGACAATATAATGCAATTTACATATCTTGAAAATCGAGTAAAAATTAAGTCAAGAAATAACATTAATATCTAATAATAAGTAATACTAAGGACCAGAGCTGGGATGAATCCTCAAAAACAGGATTCGAATCACGAATCCGAATCACCTGATATGATTCGAATCACGAATACTCGAATAAAGGATTCGTAAGTGAAAAATATGATTCGAATCAAAGATTCGAATCCTCATTTTTGAATCACGGATACAAATCCTTTAAAAATAAATTTGAATCTATTATTTGCAACCAGTAATATTTTATTCCATCAGTTTCTATTAACAAAAATGTACATTTACCGACTAAATATCTGATTAAATAATGATTTTAATTAATGCTGATATATGTGTTATTGAACTTCATTTTAAATCTGTGTTTTATACGCGTGGCGCATGAAGTAAAATTTCGAGTTTAGAAAAGCCCCGTGAAAATTTGTCTCGGGTCGCTGCGCGACCCGAGACAAATTTTCTACGCGGGGCTTTTCTAAACTCGAAATTTTACTTCATGCTTAGTCTGGGAGTGGACAACACTCGTTCTTAGAAGTTTCAAATTAAAGGATCACTCTAGATTACTAAGTTTATTACCATTTTACAAAGGCTACAGCTCGAAGGACCAATCGTGGTCTTCGGAGACCGAAGGACTACAGGGAATCGAAGTTTATTTACAAGAAAACAACGAATATCTTAAGGTTTACAGCATGGATAGGAAAGAAAACATCCAATTTTGAAAAAATATCGAAGTTGGGTTGATTTTCAATGCGTTTTTAACTTCACTTTAAATCAGTGTTTTATACGCGTGGCGCATGAAGTAAAATTTCGAGTTTAGAAAAGCCCCGTGAAAATTTGTCGAGGGTCGCTGCGCGACCCTCGACAAATTTTCTACGCGGGGCTTTTCTAAACTCGAAATTTTACTTCATGCTTAGTCTGGGAGTGGACCGTCAAGATTTTCTACATGTCGAGATTTTCGATATTTCTAGATTTATGTCGATTTATTCACAGTTTGTTATTGTATTAAATGCAACTTTAATATTAAATAAAAACGGTTTTTTTGTAGGAATAGAATGTTCACCCATTAAGAGCCGACCAAATTATAAAGTTAACTCTAAAAGTTAATTTTAGATAAAATTTTGAATCTTTTTCTATGATTTCAATGAATGATTTATTATATTACATACGTCGATTTTTTAAAAAAGTTAAATTTAAAATTCAAACGAGTGTTGTCCACTCCCAGACTAAGCATGAAGTAAAATTTCGAGTTTAGAAAAGCCCCACGTAGAAAATTTGTCGAGGGTCGCGCAGCGACCCGAGACAAATTTTCGCGGGGCTTTTCTAAACTCGAAATTTTACTTCATTCGCCATGCGTATAAAACACTGATTTAAAGTGAAGTTAAAAATGCACTGAAAACCAACCCAACTTCGATATTTTTTCAAAATTAGATGTTTTCTTTCCTATCCAAAAACTTCGATTCCCTGCAGTCCTTCGGTCTCCGAAGACCATGGTTGGTCCTTCGAGCTGTAGCCTTTGTAAAATGGTAATAAACTTAATAATCTAGAGTGATCCTATAATTTGAAACTTCTAAGAACCAGCGTTGTCCACTCCCAGACTAAGCATGAAGTAAATTTCGAGTTTAGAAAAACCCCGCGTAGAAAATTTGTCGAGGGACCCTCGACAAATTTTCACGGGGCTTTTCTAAACTCGAAATTTTACTTCATGCGCCACGCGTATAGAACACTGATTTCAAGTGAAGTTAAAAATATACTATTAACATTGGATATTTTTCATGGTTAAGTAACCAAATATCCATTCACAAATATTTGAATTATTCGAAAATTTCAATATTTATATTCAAATATGAATAATTTAGTGATTTAAATATTCATATTAGAATATTTAACTATTTGAATTAATCGAATTCGAATCCCAGCCTGAATAGCGATGATTCAAATTATTTAGGAGGATTTGAATCCGTGTATGAGGATTCGAATGCTTTTATAAGGATTCGATTCCTTTTATAAGGATTCGAATCCTTTTATAAGAATTCGAATCCTTTTATAAGGATTCGAATCCTTTTATGAGAATTCGAATCCTTTTATAAGGATTCGAATCATCTACGTCTGGATTCGAATACGAATCCTTTTAAAAAAATGTAACGAATCCGGATTACGAATCCGTTTTCACTAAAGTATTCGAATACCTCTGTTGAATCCTCTAAAAGGATTCGAATCCGGGAATCGAATCCTGAATGATTCGAATCCTGCCCAGCTCTGCTAAGGATAAACAATTTAAGTGACATTGATTTCAATGTCATTTGAATTTGTCAAATATAAGTGAAGATAATACAAAACAAATCATGTATCTTAAAAATCAAGCGAAAAGTACGTCAAGAAATAACTTTAAAATCTAATATTTAGAAACTACTTCAATTAAGTTTACTTAAAACCAACAACTCTTTTAATTACTTGGCGTGATTTAAATTTAGATAAATTGAGTCAACAGTGAATTTAGAAACTTTGATGATAATAGTTGATGTGCTTTTTCATCATATTACAGATACGTTGCATATTATCATCCAAGTTGTTTTATTTTTATTAATTCACAAATTTTTGCTCTAATAGTTTTATACCTTCAATATTCAATACAGAGTGCCCCATAAAGAGGCGGTAACTTGTCTAAATAACTCAACAAATGTCGCTTATTTTACATTTAGACTAAATGTAAAATAAGTGACATCTGTTGAGATTATATAGAAAAGTTACGACTTCTTTCTGGGGTACTCTGTAGTATGTTACGAGATTGTTTGAATTAAATAAAATTAAAGTTTCCTGTTTCATTTTCTTCCGAATTGCTTATAAATATATGTTTTCACTACTACCATATTTCTTAAATCATAAGATTAAAAAAAACTATCGTATCATTGTTGTTGCTTCAATGAATATTCGGAGAAGTGTCAACGTGACTAAATTTTTGCAGAAAGTCGATATATATTTTAATTCGTTTTTATATTTATCATACACAGAGTTTTATGTAACACCGAACATTTTCATCCAATACAATTTGACACCTTTAATTTTTAAGTTATGGGTAAATTGGATTGCCTATATGACCATTAAAAATTGTAGCCAATCAATCGCAATTAATGCCTCAACTTGTACATACAGGGAGTTTTTCTTTAAAGTATACATGTCCCAATTACAGCGTATATGCCGCAAAACTTTAGATATTCGTTGTTTTTTCAAAAGAGTTCAATTTGAAACTTGAAATGAGTGTGTTCTACTCCCAGACTGAGCCTGAAAATTTGGTTTGGTCGCGTAGCGCGAAGCGCGGAGCGGCCAAACCAAATTTTCAGGCTTATCTAAACTCGAAATTTTGCTTCATGCGCCACCGGTACAAAACACTGACATATTACGAAGTTTAAACACACCGCTTTATTTTACCTTTCATTAGTGTTTTGTACCGGTGGCGCATGAAGTAAAATTTCGAGTTTAGAAAAGCCTGAAAATTTGGTTTGGCCGCTCCGCGCTTCGCGCTACGCGACCAAACCAAATTTTCAGGCTTTTCTAAACTCGAAATTTTACTTCATGCTTAGCCTGGGAGTGGAAAACACTCGTTTAAAGCTTCAAATTAAATTCTTTTAATAAACTTTTTAATAAATTCGGCAAATGTACACCGTATACTTATATATACTTAAAAGAAAAATTCTCGTTATTAAGATGTTCGGTGTTACATAAAACTGTATATTATTTCATTATTTTAATCTAAATAATTAACGAATAATATAACACTATGGTTTTTTTATTCTTATGATTCAAGAAATATGTTAGTAACAGAAACATATTTTTATATACACACTATGAATAATCCATTAAAAGATTCCATTAATGCTATCAAATTTAGAAGTGATTGTAGAAAGTATATTGTATTGCATATAATAAATCACAATAACATAATTATATTATTTATACATCCATATTTCCAGTGACGGCTCGTCAGATACGGCATACATTTTTATTTTCTCAGAAATAAATGATGCGCATTTTTTGTAATAAATATATATATATAGCAGGCTCATACGTAGTAATAATATTAATAAGCACTCAGCATAAGGCCGATAAATGTAGAAATTTATTTTAATTTAATATGTGTTTACCAAGAAACTTCGTATCCGCAAAATCGGCCAGCCGTAGACTTTCTGATTACAAAGATGAATGCAAACGCTACGTCGTCACAAGTGTCGTTACATTTCTTCTGCAGAGCGAACGTATGTCCGCAAATGGTTTACTCGAGTACGGCAAGTTTGCCGGGGCCGTACTCACCGTTTTTCCACACGATACACCGATGTCTGTGTCGATGCACACTTCAAATTCGGTTACGTTACATATCACAGATTTTTATTCTAAAACTAGTGGATTTATTTACCAATGTATTTCTGATTATTTTTATATTATTTAATTTAAAAGTAAAATAGGCATTTACTTTAATAAAAATTGGTCATTAAAGAGAACAATTAACCGGTATTAAAAAAACAGCTAAAACATAATATTTGTCTTTAATTTTATTTAACAAATCAGAACATATCTAGCATTTTTAAATATTGTTAAACAACTGATGTGATTTAAAAATGCAAACAATCATTAAATAGTTACCTAATTGTAATTTACAAAATATTACCTCGGTATTTTATGAAGATTATGTGAAATATATCAGTGTTTATAGACAACAATTCATAAATTTATACTTGTTTCAATGTTTCTCGAAATGTGGGATACTTATTATATATATTTATAAACTAACAATGTTTATAATAACTTATTAATAAACATATTTATAAAGAAATAAATAATATAATACCAGAATATAGAATAACTCATTAAGAAATTATATTATAATGGAACAACTTATCTTTAAAGAATAACTAGTATACTGTATTGCATATAATGTATGTTTTAAGTAAACATATCCCGATGTAAACTTTAAATGTTCTTAACAATTGATTGATTTACACTTACTTAAATGTTTCTGGATAAGTGAAATATTTATTTTATGTATTTATATCTGCTCATAAATATAAATAACGATATTTATAAACTAACAATAACAAGTATGTTATATTGCATATAATAAATAACAACAATATAATTATTTCGTATGCACGGAATGTATCTTTTAAGAATACATATCCTGATGTAAACTATAACTGTTTTCAACAATTCATAAATTTACACTTGCTTCCATATTTCTTGAAAGGTGCGATATTTATTTTATAGATTTATATCTACACGTAGATATAAATATACATATTTATAAACTAATAATGACAAGTGTGTTGTCTTGCATATAATAAATAACATCAATATAATTATTTTATATACACGGAATTTATCTTTTAAGTATACATATCCCGATGTAAACGCTCTAAATGTTCAGGCATATTTACACACATATGTAATAAGCAAGTAAAATTTTGAGTTTGGAAAAGGTTGAAAAATAAATTGTGATGCTTTTCTTACCTCTACATTTTACTTCATGCTTAACAAGGAGTGGAAACACTTATTAGCAGTTTCATTCAAAAAAGGTATTAATGATATTGGCCTAGAGTAGGTTCCTTAAGGAACCCCAGAAGTTATGGAAACTGGTTTCAAAATCAAAGTAACTGTTTTCATTATTTAGAAGATAATCCAAACAATCAATAAATTAATTTAAATTTATTTATAGAACGTATAATTTTACACAGAGTGTTTTCCTTCAAAGTGTGCTGTAAATCTTCAGATATTCGTTGTTTTTTAAAAGAGTTCAATTTCAAAATTTAAATGAGTGTTTGCACTCCTAGGTTAAGCATAAAGTAAAATTTCGAATTTAGGATAGCCTGAAAATTTGGTTTGGTCGCGTAGCGAATCTGAGCGACCAAACCAAATTTTCAGGCTTTTTTAAACTCGAAATTTTACTTCATGCGTCACGCGTATAAAACACTATAATTTTGTAAAGGTAAATAATACAGAGAGTTTTATGTAACACCGAACATTTTCATAACGAGAATTTTTCTTCTAAGTATGTTTTTGACGCTCGGTTTATTGAATAAATTTATTTTGAAGCTTTAAGCGAGTGTTTTCCACTCCCAGGATAAGCATGAAGTAAATTTTTGAGTTTAGAAAAGCCTGAAAATTTGGTTTGGTCGCGTAGCGCGAAGCGCGGAGCGGCCAAACCAAATTTTCAGGCTGTTCTAAACTCAAAATTTTACTTCATGCATCACCGATACAAAACACTGATTCAATGTAAAGTTTAGCGGTGTGTTTTCAACTTCGTAATATGTCAGTGTTTTGTACCGGTGGCGCCTGAAATAAAATTTCGAGTTAAGAAAAGCCTGAAAATTTGGTGTGGAAAACGTGGAAAAACGTGGAAAAACGGTGAGTACGGCCCCGGCAAACTTGCCGTACTCGAGTAAACCATTTGCGGACATACGTTCGCCCTGCAGGAGAAATGTAACGACACTTGTGACGACGTAGCGTTTGCATTCATCTTTGTAATCAGAAAATCTACGGCTGGCCGATTTTGCGGATACGAAGTATCTTAGTAAACACATATTAAATTAAAATAAATTTCTACATTTATCGGCCTTATGCTGAGTGCTTATTATTATTATTACCACGTATGAGCCTGCTATATATATATATATATATATATATATATATATATATATATATATATATATATATATATATATATATATATATATATTTATTACAAAAAATGCGCATCATTTATTTCTGAGAAAATAAAAATTTATGCCGTATCTGACGAGCCGTCACTGGAAATATGGATGTATAAATAATATAATTATGTTATTTTGATTTATTATATGCAATACAATATACTTTCTACAATCACTTCTAAATTTGATTGCATTAATGGAATTGTTTAATGGATTATTCATAGTGTGTATATAAAAATATGTTTCTGTTACTAACATATTTCTTGAATCATAAGAATAAAAGAAACCATAGTGTTATATTATTCGTTAATTATTTAGATTAAAATAATGAAATAATATACAGAGAGTTTTATGTAACACCGAACATCTTCCTAACGAGAATTTTTCTTTTAAGTATATATGTATAAGTATTAAAAAGTTTATTAAAAGAATTTAATTTGAAGCTTTAAGCGAGTGTTTTCCACTCCCAGGCTAAGCATGAAGTAAAATTTTGAGTTTAGAAAAGCCTGAAAATTTGGTTTGGTCGCGTAGCGCGAAGCGCGGAGCGGCCAAACCAAATTTTCAGGCTTTTCTAAACTCAAAATTTTACTTCATGCGTCACCGATACAAAACACTGATTCAACGTAAAGTTTAGCGGTGTGTTTTCAACTTCGTAATATGTCAGTGTTTTGTACACTGGTTTGGCCGCTCCGCGCTTCGCGCTACGCGACCAAACCAAATTTTCAGGCTTTTCTTAACTCGAAATTTTATTTCATGCTTAGTCTGGGAGTGGAACACACTCATTTTAAGTTTCAAATTGAACTCTATTCAAAAAACAACGATTATCTAAAGATTTACGGCATGTGATTGGGACATGTAAACTTGAAAGAAAAACTCCCTGTATTTACAAGTTGAGGCATTAATTGCGATTGATTGGCTACAATTTGTAAAGGTCATATAGGCAACCTAATTTACACATAACCTAAAAATTAAAGGTGTCAAATCGTATGGGATGCTTTGGTTTGATAAATAGAACATACGAAAATGAATATTGAAAATGTTCGGTGTTACATAAAACTCTCTGGATATCTTTACCACACTGTGAAGTTAACAACATGCTACTAAGCAGTATGCTAAAGACGTATATTCTGAACTTCACTTAAAACCAGTGTTTTATACGCGTGAAGTAACATTTCGAGTTTAGAAAAGCCTGAAATGTTACTTCATGCTTAATCTGGGAGTGGAAAACACTCATTTATAGTTAAAAATTAACCTCTTTTGAAAAACGACTATCGGAAAATGTACAGCATTATGCATATGTATACTTAAAAGAAAAATTCCCTGCATATTCTAACTATTAATGTTCTAATGTTAAAGAAGTGTTGATAGATACCTATTTAGGAAATTAATAATCAACGTTGAAATATTGTATTCAACATACAAATATTTTTATCTGTTTTCTTGATGAAAAAAAAACAATCAAACTTTAGATCTTAGTAAAACTTTTAAATCCTAGCCGGGATATTTAAATTTAGTATAAAGTATCAACTTTTGCATAAACTCACTGAATTTTATTTCGGTTCTGATAATTTTTAGAGAATCTTTTAAAAAAACATTTTTCATAACAACTATTTTTTGCAAATTAAATTCAATTGCGGCTTAATAATTTTGAAAAACAAATTATTTATCTTTAATTTTAGTAAGCATTTATTAAAGGTAATTTAGGTATATACATACCAAATTTTCTGGATTTTCTAATATTTACTTTATGCTAATCAAGGAATGGGAAACACTTGTTCCAATATATTGAACATTTAAATCAATAAAAAAGATCTAAACGTAGAAAATCAAACTAAATACTTAGTTTGATTTTCTACGTTTAGATATTTTTTATTGATTTAAATGTTTAATATATTGGAACAAGTGTTTCCTATTAAAAACACTTAATACTTAGTTTGATTTTCTACGTTTAGATCTTTTTTATTGATTTAAATGTTCAATATATCGGAACAAGTGTTTCCCATTCCTTGATTAGCATAAAGTAAATATACTGCCTTTCAAAAAAATCAGAACACAAAGTATTTATTGGACGATTTTAATGAAATTTACAGAATTTGATCATGTAAATGAACTGCATCGATGATCAAAAAATCAATTGTTTTGGTTACTATTTAATGGTATTTTTCCTTGATTTCACCATTATGAAGAGCTGCTGATTTTTTAATGTAATTGCTCCTAATATCCAAGTAGCCTCTGAGTAGTTTGACGTTTCAGTTTGTAAAACATAAAAAGATGCCCCGTGTTCGTCGGCGTGCACAATATCATCATCTAAGTGAATTTGAAAGGGGTCGCATTATTGGAATGCGAGAAGCGGGTTTTTCGGTTCGTGCTATTGCTGAAAGGGTAGGCCGTAGTGTATCGGTGATCGTACGCTGCTGGTCTAGATGGTCCGAAGCTGGGGAGAATCGACGTAGACTTGGATCAGGACGTCCAAGAAGCACCACTGAGCGTGAAGATCGAGCTCTTCGTCTTACAACTTTAAGGGACAGATTTACAACGTCGCGGGCATTGGGAAATGACTGGTTGGCTCTAAATGGCCAAAGAGTATCCATGGCTACTGTTTACAGAAGAATCCGCAGTTTTGGTAAAAGATCCTACCGTCCACAATTGTGTCTACCTCTTACTCCGCAGCATCGCAGAGCAAGACTTGATTGGTGCAGGGAAAGACAACATTGGACCCATGAATGGAATAACATTATCTTCAGCGATGAGTCTCGGTTCTGTTTATGGGCTCATGATGGTCGCAGAAGAGTGAGACATCGATGCGGTGAACGCAGAATTTTACAATTTGCTGTTGAAAGACATACGGCTCTTACACAGGGAGTTATTTTTTGGGGGGCGATAGCATATGGTAGTCGGTCTCCTCTAGTTTTTTTAGAAGCAAGTCTTAGCGCGATTCGGTATATTGACAACATTTTACGGCCAGTGTTAGTGACCTATGTAAATGGCTTGCAGAACCCTATTTTTCAGCAAGATAATGCTCGACCTCACACAGCGGCCATTACAAGACAGTTTTTTGATAGTGCCGAAATCAATTTGTTACCTTGGCTATCTCGTTCTCCAGATCTATCGCCAATAGAACATGTTTGGGATATGATAGGTGTTAGAATAAGTAACTTACAGCGCCCCGCTAACACTGTAATGGAACTTAGAGGTGAAATTATCGAAGTTTGGAATGAAATACCCCAAGTCGATATTGACAGCCTGATTTCTAGCATGCCTCGACGTGTTAATGAGTGTTTGGGAAATCGTGGAGGCCCAACACATTATTAATTTTTATTCATTTGTTTTCTTGTTTTTCAAGTTGATTTTTTGATCATCGATACAGTTCGTTTACATGATCAAATTGTGTAAATTTTATTAAAATCGTGCAATAAATACTTGGTGTTCTGATTTTTTTGAAAGACAGTATATCAGAAAATCCAAAAAATTTGGATTGGTCCAAATTTTCACGTTAAGCATAAAGTTAATGTTTTCATATTATTTACTTCATGCGCTAGACATATTTAACACTGATTTAGTGTAGAGTTTTAAAAACACTTTAATCATCTTAATAGTAACACAAAACAAGCATTAAGACTTTGATATTTTCCGAGTTTATAAATCGAAGATTTCTAATGCAACTTCTTCTGGCTATATTTAATAATACTCGAGAATTCGCAGTAAATTTGCTGAATACGAATATTGCAAAGTAAATCGAATCGATTTGTATTTATTTTCCAGTTTTTTGTCAATTTTTGACAAATTTCTTCAATTCTGTGTTCTAGTAACTATAATAAATAGGTGCATCAAGTAACTATAACTATAATGCATCAAGTAACTAAAATAAATAAGTGCACTAGTTTCGACAGACTTTAATTTTTTTTTTTGATCGGATTTGATTTGAATATGCCCCCCCCCCCCCCCCCCCCCAAGGCGATATTCTGGCTGTGCCACTGTTCCCTGTATATAATTCTCTATTTTATAAGTCATCATTCAACATAGAAATCTATAATTAAAATTCTGGCTTATTAAGCCAGAAGTACAATATACCAATATACAGGGTGGTTTTTTTTCGTTGATATTATAGGGTATAGGCTAAACGGTAAGAGATACAAAAAAAACTAAGATATGTGTCCCGTTTTTATTTTAGTGTTTATTTTAATGGCGCAATCAGATCTAAGCTAACTAGATTGTTTTAGAAGATACAGGGTGATTCTCAAAATGTGCCGATTTTTATTATCTCTTATGACTTGGTTATTTATGGAGACTAAAAAAAAGTTAAATACGAAAGTTTTATGACTTTTTACGTAGAATCCAGTGATGTACTTAAAAAAATTATAGATGTTTTCATTTCTGAGATATAATCAAAACTTCGAAAAATTGCAATTTTTTTTGTAAATGCAACAATGTGTAACACTTAATATTTTGCTTTGTCCTAAATAGCTAAAATACTAAAAAAACTATAAAAAAGATTTTCTAGATGTCCATGAAAAAAGAAAACTTAAAAAAGGAGTCAAAAATGAATATTTTTCAAAACTATGGAAAATTAAACATGTTTGAGTGCTATATTGAGAGTTATAAAAATAAAGACGCAACTTTAGACCTATATTTTGAGAGTTATCCGGAACGACGACAGCCAGAAAACAAATATTTCAAAGATTATATCACAATTTGAGTGAGTATGGATCATTTGAAAAACCAAGAAATAAGATTTACAGTAAAAAAACAATAGAGAAA
Organism: Philonthus cognatus; assembly: GCA_932526585.2. Lineage (NCBI taxonomy): Eukaryota > Metazoa > Arthropoda > Insecta > Coleoptera > Staphylinidae > Philonthus > Philonthus cognatus. Next base: position 34,678,051 of record OW052247.1, read on the forward strand.
GAGATAGAATAAATTCATTAGCTTCTGTTACAGCTGATCCGACGGTATCTAGCCGCAATATTAAGAAAGATATTGCTTTAAATGGGTGTTTTCCACTCCCAGGCTAAGCATGAAGTAAAATTTCGAGTTTAGAAAAGCCCAGAAAATGTGTCTCGGGTCGCTGCGAGACCCTCGACAAATTTTCACGAGGCTTTTCTAAACTCGAAATTTTACTTCATGCTTAGCCTGGGAGTGGATACCACTCATTTAAAGTTTCAAATTGGACTCTTTTAAGAAGCAATGAATATCGGAAAATTTGCAGCGCATGCATATGTATACTTAAAAGAAAAATTCACTGTATAAGTATATGAAAAAAATGTTAAGTTATTATAAATTTTTGTTTGTTTTTTGTAGTTGTTGTTTCAGTTTATCAATGTTTTAATATTCTGGTTAACTGGGTTTTTAAAATACCTATTATAAAAGAAAAAAATAATCATTCAATTCATGGCCATCTAGAAAATCCATTTTATTTTTTGGTATTATAGCTATTTAGGACAAAGCAAAATATTAAGTGTTACATATTGTTGCAATCACAAGAAAAAATCCAATATTTTGAGATACTCAGATACAGGGTGTCCCATTTAAGAAAATGTTAATTTTGATAAGATCTAAAAAATTAAAACCATTTTTTTAAATACACCACTGGATTCTACGTAAAATGGCAAACAACGTTCGTGTTTAAAATATTTTTTTTATCTGTATAAATAACCGAGTCATAAGAGATAATAAAAACCAGTAGATTTTGAGAATCACCCTGTATCTTCTAAACCAATCTAGTTAGCGTAGATCTGATTGCGCCATTAAACTAAACACTAAAAAAAGAGAATGGGACACATATTTTAGTTTTTTTGTATATCTTACCGTTTAGCCTATACCCTATAATATCAACGAAAAAAAACCACCCTGTACATTTCCAAAGTTGCAAAGGTTATTCAACATAGAAATATTTAAATAAACTTCTGGCTGATTATACATTCTAATTTAATTTATAAATTTTGACAGCTTTTTTTTTTTATTTTCATGTAGATAATTTCCTTAGTTAAGAACAATTTATTTTATAATCGTTAGATAACTAATTATTTATTTTAATTTTGGTTAGTTTGGTGCCTGTAACAATTTTAAATGTATGATATTTTGGTATCTAGAAAGGGGCTCGGGCAGCCGCCTTTAAAGTAACGAGTGATTTCCACTCCCAAACTAAGCATGAAGTAAAATTTCGAGTTTAGAAAAGCCCCGCGTAGAAAATTTGTCGAGGGTCGCGCAGCGACCCGAGACAAATTTTCCCGGGGCTTTTCTAAACTCGAAATTTTACTTCATGCGCCACACGTACAAAACACTGATTTACAGTAAAGTTAAAAATGTAGATGTGGTAATGGATGCAACTTTGGAAATGTATAGTCAAGTAAGAAACTCAAAAACATTTTTTTTACAAACTCTATTTACATAAATTTACTTTCATCAGGTCTGTTCGTTACATAAACCAGTGCAGCATTTGTTACACTGTTTACACTGAATCTGTTCGTTACATGAACTGGACGCCTGCAATTGTAAATATGAAGTTACACTAACTTGAACTGTGACGTCACAAACTTGAACGCAGTTCAACTCAGTGCAGTACAAACGAACAAAGCTATTGATTAAATAAGTGAATTGCATTTTGTGGATGAGCCGTGAAAATCCTAAGTTACCATACATGTTGCTTTGATATTGTTGCAACAAAATCTATAAAAAATGAAATAAAAGTAGTTATTGGCAATATTTTCTGAAAAAAGAACAGTGGTAACTAAAACAATTGTTTTTCTTTCATTCAATTTTAAAAAAAAATCAATAATAATTTTATTGAAATATTTTTAACTTATAACTAGTCACAAGTTTGTTAGACATATAAATAACTTTGTTAATAATAATATAAAAATATATACACATTTAAAATTAAAATCAGTCAAAATCATCATAATTGAAAAAAATCCTAGTACAAACATCCACACACAGCATCTCAAGTATTTTTAATCACTTTATAAATTGTTTTCCCCGCCAACACAAAATATGTTCACTTTCCCATCAAGTATTCTCACTCTGTTCCTCCGACGTTCCGGCTATCCTAATACTGTCCAAGGGGATGGTCTCATCGTCCTCTCCCTCGTCCTCACTGCCCTTATCCTCGTGGGGGAACAGCGTGGCGTACGAGGGCGGCAAATCCAAGTCCTCGTACTCGGGGGGTTGGACGGTTTGAGCATCGTCGTAGCCGTTGACAATAAGGAGGGTTGTTGCTGGGGGTGTGCCCAGCTGGGCGGCGGCGATAACGTGGTGTTCGGCCTTGTGTTTGCGGATGCAGCACTCCCACATGCCCCAGAAGACTAGGGTGGTGCCGAAGAGAAGGACGCCTATCAGGAAGTAACCCCACGGGCCGTATTGGGAGATGATGAAGCTCAGGAGTGTTTTCGGGGGGGCTGGAAGTGGTGTTGGAGTTGTAGCTAGAAAAAAAATGTAAATCTAGAAACGCGTCTATAGACGGCTTAAAACTTTTTCTGTAAGATCGCCTAAGATTCTTTCAATTAATATTTATTCCCTCTAATTTTGTATCAAATTTGAAATTTTGCTAAGAAAATCGCTCTATGGATAAATATGTATATTTGTCTAAACATTTTGCGAACATTCAATGTGTTATTGAATAACTTCGAAATCCTTAGAATTTGTGCAAAAAAATAATGAATTTACCCACTGAGCAAAAAACAAACAAATAACGTTATATCAACATTGTAGCAACATTAAACGTTATTTTAATGTTAATGAAACATTACTTAAATGTGTTTGTTCATTGGGTAGTTACATTAAATCATTAGTTTAAATTTTGGTAGGAAAATTACTCTATAATTAAAAATTATTCGTTATAACAAATCGTAAATATTTATTGCCCTTTTGAATCCTTTTAAAACCAACAGATTTTCCTTAAAATTGAATGCAGTTCAGTAATCAGTTAAGAAAATGTTAATCTTGCACGCACAAGTTATAATATTTTTGAAAAAAATTGCTTAAATTAACTACATATTAATTTTGATAATGTATAAACATTTAACATTAAAAATGGCTTTAATAACCAGTAAAGATGCAATACTTTAAATATCTCAGTTGTTTCTTTTTTCTTTTTGTAATTTCGAGACAATTAAATAAAATATGCCAATTTCCTTATAAATTGGCATATTTTTATAATTATTTTAAAAAATTGTGTAAATTCAAGTCTGTTTTTTGGCAGATTTTGTTTTAAAAGAAATGCTCATTAAGCAACCTAACTTCAGGGTCGTCCACAGCGCCAAGGCACACAAAATTTGAGGTTGGAATCGCACTTTATAAATACATGGACTTGCACAACAAAGTCACCTTTCAATAACAGATTCATATTACCTTGGGTCTCTGAAGTTAGGCTGCGAGCCACCGCTGTTATTAAGAATCAGCCAAGAATATTCAAATATCTCGTTTGGTTTTTTTCTTTTTAAGCTGAAGATGGTTTTAATAAAATCTAATAAAACTTTACAGACTTCATAAAAATGTTGATGGAATGCTGATTTATCAAGTGATACGTTGAATATTTCAAAATTTTGTAAAAATGCAATGACTATTTACAAATTCTTTCAATTCAAATTATTAATTATAGTAATGAAAAATTGATAATGGTTTTCATTTGATTTATGTTAAAAAAGTCAAATTAACCTTTACTTTATTCTTGTGAATGTTTTCCAATCCCTGATTAAGTATGAAGTAAAATTTAGAGTTTAGAAAAATCTGAAATTTACTTCATGGGCCACGTGTATAAAACACTGATTTATTCTTAAGTTGGCAAAAGTAGTGTTATAGATGTTAAATAAAATATTCAAGGGCCTTGAAAATATTAGTTGGCTAGGGCTTCAACTTTTCTCTGAAATGAAATGATTACAAATATAATATTTAAATCCTTCTACTTTGGTAATAAAAAGTTGATCAATTTATTTTTCGAAAAGACTGCGGTAGAATTTAAAAATGAGTAGAAGTAACAAGAAGTAATTCCTATGTTATACACTATTGCAAAAAGCTAAAAAAAATTACTGCTACCCTTCTCCTGGTGCGTCCATAGTTAGCCCACTGAATTAAATCTCTAGAGGTTACTGGACCATAGCTCCATTAATTATTAATGAATTTAGACGAAATTGCTCTTAGGTATTCGCAATTACAAAAATATTTTTGCTGCTAATAAAGATGATTTCTTACCTTCTATTTGATGAATTTCTTTCCAATTCTTCCACTGCACCACCCTTTTCGCATCCGGTGTACCCGCGACCGGAGGCGAGAAAGTGGTGAACTCAAAAATCTCCATAATTTTATCAATATCCGGATGCTTTTTGGCGTTTTTGTAAAAATTTGCGACTAGATGCTTCCATGAGGATTGATCTTTTATGTAATCTTTGCAATACTGCTCGTCTTCGTCACTTTTTGTAGACCCCCTCGGACAGTCTTCGCGCTTATCGCAAATTAGTTCATTCGAAACGCAATACAAGGGTTCCCAGCCGATTTTCATACAGACGTGTTGATCATTTCTTTTACAAAAAGGACCTAGATGTAAAATAAGAGAAGAATGATTAACAAAAATTGACAGCTACGCCATCTATCACTCTATAGTGGCGTCACCAGTGGCAAGATTACACAGAGTGTACATCACAAATTTCATTATTTAATAGTTTATGAGTTTAAATAATTGGCATTATTTTAATTACCTGTTCCTACTGTATTTATTAATATTTTTCTTCCTTTCGAATGAAAAGTGGTGTCCGCTGGATTCCACACAAGCTTAATTTTCGGCGTGAGAAGATCCACATCAGGGAGTCTGTCCAACGAGCAGATATCCCCACTCCACAATATTTTATCTTCATAATCTTGAAGATACTAATTTAAAAAAAAAAGTTATCACTTTGAGTTTGAAAATGACAAGTTTAAGTTGTCTAAACCAGTGGTCTCCAAACTACGGCCCGCGGGCCAAATCCGGCCCGCGACTTGCATGAATCCGGCCCGCGATTGTTTGTAATTTTTTTTGTAAATGTCATATTTTGAAATATTGTAACAATTGTTCCTTAAATTTTTCATAATTTTATAAAATTAATCGGATCTTGGCCGACTTTATTATGTAGAATTGTATTTGTGGCCCGCGAAGAAGATAGTTTGGAGACCCAGGGTCTAAACTATAGTCACTTAATAATGTCTCAGTTATACAAACAAAGTTAAAATCGTGTTTCATTTGTGAATTATGATGTATAACGAAGTAGAAGCCTCCACCGTTAACAGTTATTACTTTGTTAATTTTATGTCTTACGATTATAATCTTAAGGGGAATATAACAGTGGTCTGAAATTTAATGTTAGGTTTATTTAAAAACTAAAGGTCCTAGAAAGTTGAAATTTTGACAGCGTATATTAAGCCCAATTATCTAGTAAAATATCGAAGTACTTTTTTTTTAACAATTTGCTTTCAGAGGTATGAAAAAAATAATGTTAAATTTTTCAAAATTAAAAAAAAAATTCCCATATCTTACTAGTTTATACTATAAGGAATATAATGTGAACATTTCATAAGGATGCGATAGCTCATGCCCGAGTCAGGTTAAAATAAAAATCTTGAAAAATAAGACCGTAAAATACCGCCGCCTTGCGGATCTTCTCTTAGTTGAACGCGTTGTACACTCATCTGCACAATTATTGGAGGGGCGAGGGGCGCATGCGGCCAGCGTTTATCTCTGGGCCGGTGAACGCTGTGCGGCTTCGCGTTTGTTTTCTTTTCTCATTTCAATCATAGTTAACAAAAACGGCTCGCGTCGTTAGCATTTATTCTCGTAAAATTAATATTTCGCAATTATAATCGATATTTTATTGTACTAGTGTTTTATTTTCATGCTTTCTGACTACTAATGGAATAAGTATTTTTTTATACTGCATGTTCACTAATATAGGAAACACGAAATGTTTCACTAATTTAAATAAAGATGTGTAATATACCTTTAATATTGGCTTTCCTTATTATTTGACAGTGTCGGTATTATTAAATTATTTTTAAAGTTTTTTAAGCTGATTAATAAGCCAGAAGCAATCGAATAACAAAGTCTTGTTCAAATCATTATTTCGTCTTAAATCGTTCGTTATTAAAGCAGTTGTTAAATGCCATTAAACTTCTCGCAATAAAACTATTAAAGTAAATTGTAAAGTTTCTAGCAATCGGACCTATTTGAACCAACTGCGACTTCATCAACGAATCAATGATATCAAAACTATAAGAATAGTAAGAATAACACCAATATGACGTTGTCGTAGATTATTGTTACAAATCAACTATTTTTTTACTGAGCACAGGTAATATTTGTTTGACGAATGTTTAAAAAAATGTAGGGTTTAACTGCGTGCATATTCATTGTTAATTATTTTAGAAAAAATAGAACTATAATAATAATAAGGTAGTTATTATAATGCATTTCAAATAATAAGCTTCTTGCTCAACATTGCACCGAGCCCAATATATTTTTTTCAAATTTGGCTGATTTATGATGAGTCATATTTTGATAGTAAGTAAATAAGGAATAAATGAATTGAAATTGAATGTTATTGCAATCCTCTATTTATACGGCTCAGTCAACTTAGCCCCCCGAAGTTCGACTTTTAAAAAAATAACCGTTTAGACAAGAAAGTTACGGGGGTTTGAACTTTCGGGGGGCTAGGTTGATGCTAGCCCCCCGAGTTTGGATTTTTCAAGTTTTCTTACAGTATTCGGATTCCTCAGAGCTAGCGCTACCAATTTAAAAGCTAGCGCCACCCCCACAACCCCAAAAGATTATAAAACATTTTAAACCCTAGCCCCCGAAATGAGATTTTTTTAATCAAATTGGGTGTAAAAGATTGCTTAGAGCTAGCGCCAGCAGAATATGAAAAAAATATTCTCTCAAAAATATCAGGTAAAACAAAGTTCACATCCAAACTTTGATGTGAGAGCTTTCAGCTCCTGTATGCGTATTGCCATTTACTTGCTGAATTTCAATACAAAATCATGATTGACATATAAAATACCGCTTCCAAGAAATATGTTGGCGTTGTAATTACTTTATGTATGTTCAAAGACACTAGCTATTACAAAGATGATGCCTAGAAAACAGTAGCCTAACTGACAAGTTTTTTTTTCAACAAAGTCGTACTTCGGGGGGCTAAGTTGACTGAGCCGTATAATGTAAGCAACAACTATCAAAACATTTAAGCTAAATATTTGATATGTAACATGAATTAGATATTTAGGTTTGCTTAGAGAGTTGCTCTATCATCAGGCAAGAAATGAATCTTAAACTCAATATGAGTAATAACCTAATAATATTTAAGTTGAATACAACATAATAACATACAGGGAGTTTTTCTTTAAAGTATACGTTTTCCAAATTTAGCTTATTTTCTTTAAATCTTTTGATATTCCTTGTTTTTTAAAAAAAGTTCAATTCAAGGCTTTAAACGAGTGTTTTACACTCCCAGACTAAGTATGAAGTAAAATTTCGAGTTTAGAAAAGCCCCGTGAAAATTTGTCGAGGGTCGCGCAGCGACCCGAGACAAATTTTCTGGGCTTTTCTAAACTCGAAATTTTACTTCATGCGCCACGCGTATAAAACGCTGATTTCAAGTAAGGTTCAAATGTACACAAATTTCACAAAATTTTAGTGTTCTATACGCGTGGCGCATGAAGTAAAATTTCGAGTTTAGAAAAGCCCAGAAAATTTGTCTCGGGTCGCTGCGCGACCCACGACAAATTTTCACGGGGCTTTTCTAAACTCGAAATTTTACTTCATGCTTAGTCTGGGAGTGGAAAACACTCGCTTAAAGCTTCAAATTGAATTCCTGTAAAAACAACATATATCTAAAGATTTAAACAAAATAAAGTGAATCTGGAATACCTCTACATTAAAGAAAAAATCCCTGTATATTGTAGAATCAGGATATTGAGATAGATTGTGTTAGAATGAAAATAAAGTCAATTGAATAGCAACGAACGAAGCTTAATCACAATTTTGTAGCATCGAAAAGATACCCATGTTTTGATTAGGTACATACATAACCCGATGTGTACTAGGTAAATTTTCAGGCATTCATTGTTTTTGAAAAGCGTTCAGTTTGAAACTCCCAACGAGTGTTTTCCACCGAGTAATAATGATTTAAATTATCATAAAAAAAACAACCGTGAGGTACGCCACTGTCTTGCTAGCACTAGCTATCTCTTGAATAACTTTCTCATTTATCACTTGGTGAAACATTTTGAAATAATAATAAAGGATAAATTAAAAACACTTGGTTTGTTTCACTATTTGTTTCTATTTACTTGACTAGTTTCGCTTTTTACGGCATTATCAAGAGTGAACTTTGATAATGTCGTAAAAAGCGAAACTAGTCGAGTAAATAGAAACAAATAGTGAAACAAACCAAGTGATTTTAATTTATCCTTTAATATCACTAGCTATGTCGTTGTTAGTGTTTATAGACTTCAGTATAGCAATTACAATGCCAAAAAAAAATTGAAATCGTACGGTTAGTTTCCGAGTTATAACGATTTCAATTATCAAAAACAATCGTCAGTTACGCCACTGTCTTACTAGTGAAAGCTATCTCGTTGCCAGTGTTTATAAATATTAGTATAGTAATTACAATGCCAAAAGAGTTTCTTAAATCGTACGGTAAGTTCTTGAGTAATAACGATTTAAATTAGCTAGGAGTGAAAACACAATTGTCAGTTACGCTACTGTCTTCTAGGCATCATGTTTCTAATAGCCAGTGTCTATGAACATAAATAAAGTAATTACAACGCCGAACTATTTGTTGAAAGCGGTATATTATATGCCAAACATTATTTTGTATTAAAATTCAGGAAGTAAATGGTAATACGCATACAGGATCTGAAAGCTCTTGCATCAAAATTTGGACGTGAACTTTTTTTTACCTGATATTTTTGAGAGATGTTTTTGTCATATTCTGTTGGCGCTAGCTCTAAGTTATATTTTCCACCCAATTTGATTAAAAACATCTCATTTTAGGGGGCCAGGGTTAAAAATGTTTTATCATTTTTTCTGGCTGTGGGAGTGGCGTTGGCTTTTAAATTGGTAGCGCTAGCTCTGAGGAATCCGAATAGTGTAAAAAAACTTAAAAAAATCCAAACTCGGGGGGCTAGCATCAACCTAGCCCCCCGAAAGTTCAAATCCCCGTAGTTTTCTTGTCTAAATGGCGCTAGCTCTAATTTTTGTGGCGCTAGCTAAGGCCGGTCTAGCGCAATCGCTTTTTCCAAAAAAGTCGAACTTCGGGGGGCTAAGTTGACTGAGCCTATTTATACACATCATCATTTTGTAAACCCTGTACTAAACATAAAAAAACAGGGCAGCTTTCCGTTTATTTTTTTTTTAATCTATTATTTATTTGTTGCATTCATAAAAACTAGAATATTTGACCGAATATAAATTGAAATTCTCCCCAAAATTGGGGGTATTTACCCAATTTGGCAGAGGCCAAATTAATACACATTATTTTCATGGCAATAGCAGTTAGGGAAGATAATATTCCCATTTAAAAAATATCATTGAAAATCCCATGTTCCGGTTTTTTTTCATATATGTCCGGCATATAAATATTCACAATGAGCTTATGAACATGAATTATTTTATTATTATATTTTTAAGAAATAATCTATAATTTAATAAAATAAAACACATAGTTTGTTCGGCTGTCGAAACTGGAGTCTTAAAAGTAAAAATAATGTGTTATAATGACAAGAATAAGAATCATCAGTTTTGTAAATACCGAAAAATAACACAGGATCCAATAACGCTTTCTAACGAATTGAAAACAATACATAGCTTGTATGTATTATCAGCGTGTTTAAATAATACGAATCGACACTTTCGTTCGATCCGTCTTTTTTATACGCTTTGTTTTTTTCGTCTATTCCACGCGACGCGAGACCCCATCCGCTCATGCCAAGGAGCAATGCACAAATGTACAGCGAACTGCCGCTTTTCTCTCTGACTGTATTCTCCCCACTTGTGCTGTAAATTTGGCATCGGATGAGCTACTCTAAACTATGTGGGTCTTTCCAACACGATCGGCGTGTTACACTGCAATAATCCCCTTAAGAATATTAATTTGAAGAAAAACAAATACACTTCGCCTAAATAACCCACAATTGTAGAGGGTGTATACAGTATACAAGGACTTTTTCTTTTAAGTATATGCTGTAAATTTCGTCCTTTTTTTAATGAGTTTAATTCGAAGATTTAAACGGGCGTTTTCTACTCCCAGATTAAGCATGAAGTAAAATTTCAAGTTTAGAAAAGCCTGAAAATTTGGTTTGGTCGAGTTGTACAGAGTATATAAAAGTGCAAAAAAGACAAATTTTAGATAATTGTTCTTTATTTTGTAATTTGTTTACTTACAATGTTTAAGTTGCATGGACGATTGTTCATGCGTCTGCTTGAAGACATCATCCTGTGCAGTTCGAGATCATTTTCTTGGAAACGTAAATGAACCAAGTGTGTTGATGAGGCGTTGATTTTAAGGGTGCACAGTGCGTTTCTGCCGGTGTCTACCGGATTTAAGTCTATCGTTTGGAAGGATTCTAAGCCTGTGTCTGCCAAGTTGATTTCCTCTGTTGAATCACATATATTTATTACTGAAAACAATAAAAACAGACACGTTATTACAAATCCTAAAATTTGTAAAATTAAAACTGACATATATTAACCCTTTAAGCGCTATTGATGCAGTAACGCAACATTATTAATTTTTTGTTGATTAAATTACTGATTAAGTTAATTTGATACATTATATATAATTTGACCTAACTTGAGAATGTGTGAACAAAATTGTCAATATTTTATTCAAATATATTGATTATTTTTTTTGTATTGTGGAGGCTTCTACTTCCTTATTAATGTTAATTTATCAATAAAAAAACGTTTTAACTTTGTATAACACAATTTATTTTTATGTGACTGCAGTTTCGGCAAATTTAGCTGGCATTATTGAACATCAAGTTCATGTTCGATAATGGCAAGGTAAATTTGCCGAAACTGCATTCACATAAAAATAAATTAAAACGTTTTTTATTGATTTTGATTATTACTCATTTTAAAAATGTATTTTTCTGTGTATTTTTAACTTCACAATATTTCAGTGTTTTATACGCGTGGCGCATGAAGTAAAATTTCGAGTTTAGAAAAGCCTGAAAATTTGGTTTGGCCGCTCCGCTTCGCGGAGCGACCAAACCAAATTTTCAGGCTTTTCTAAACTCGAAATTTTACTTCATGCTTTATCTGGGAGTGGAAACAATCGACGAAAGCCTGAACATTCACAGCATATACATTACGTATATTTAAAAGAAATATTCCCAGTATGTAATACAATAATAATAATAATAATAATAATAATAATCATTTATTTCTCAGCAGAATAAATTCTATTTACAGAGAAAAATACAGTTTTTTTTTTTAAATATACTAACTAAAACTAAACATTAATACTAAAAATAAACATTAATACAAAATGGTAGAAATAAAGTAGAGTAGTGGATAAATTATATGGCATATTTGATAACAAAAAAACAAAAGAAAAGACTTATATTAACGATGACAATGAGGTTCTGATATCAAGGGAGGTCATTCATAGAAATCATAAAAAGAAGTGTAGAATTTTATTTAACATTAACTTTTAAAGTTAAGTCTATAACTACTCAGCCATTAATGGGTTAAATAAAAATTATGAAATGTAAACAGGGAATATTTTTAAATATACCGGGTGTTCGATGAAAAACGCCCAACGCCATAACTCTGTTGTTTATTGATCGATTTGAATGAACTAAAAAACAAAGACAATCGCAGTTTCAATGCCATAAATTGACACTAATTATATATTTTTTTTAAATTAACTTCATAGCCAAATAATAGTCAACTTTAAATTTTTAAATGGCTACATATCCTTTTCTTATATATACAGGGTGGGCCACGAATAACACCCATTAAAAGTGTTCGGGATTCCTGACAGAGGAAAAATTTGAAAAAAATTCTACATTGCACGGTTGAATGCGATCACCTCATGGAAAATATTTCGACTTTCTATCACTTCCGGTTGTGCCGGAAATAGCTACCAACTTTGTTATTTTAAATGGAACATCCTATATATTATTTTTTTAGATTCCCCGTTCAATTTTCTACCCTCTCATATGAATTTATGTCCACTTAACTCTTACAGTTTTTGAGTTAAAAATTTATTTGTCAAATATTGACCTCAAATAGACGTTTTGAAAAATGCCTATAACTTCTAGTAGCGACAAGATAGACAGACGAGCGGCATCTTGAATTGTTACTTATAGATCCCTCTAGAATTAAAAAAATTGACATCTGTCAATTTTGACAATAGATATTTCAAAAATGTCAATATTTCAGTGCCCTCTTAAAAACATCATAATTCAATGTTTTCAAATGGAATGACCAATATTTTATCTCATATGGTGATTTGCAAGACAATTTGCAACATAAAAGTATTATGTCTCCCTATATCTAGAGCAAATAGTTTTTGAGTTATTTCGAAATTTCTTTCCTCCCAGAATGCTTGCACAATTGAATAATTCCTGTACTATTCACACGTGCACCATAGTAGGCTACTGTCAATATTCGCTGAACCGAATCTGTCAATATTTTTGAACGCTCCGTTCGAGTAATATTAAAATGAATAAGTATACCAATCAAGAAATTATGAATTTATTCGTCATACATGGTCAGTGCGACAGAATTGTTGAGAGAACTTGCAGTATTTTCAACAAAACTTACCCACACTTACCGCCGATGGATAGAAGAAAGTTTAGAAGACTGGAGTCAAATTTTGTACAATTTGGAAAACTAAACGCAGAAAAATATCAACCAAAGCCAATAACGCAGAACGAGGAAGTTCAAGTGAATGTTTTGGCTAATTTTCAAGCGAATCCACGCGCATCCACCCTTAGTTGCCAGGAGGATTTGGGAGTAAGCAGAACATCACTGCAAATAATTTTGAAAATATATCGTATGCATAATTATAAATTTAATTTGGTGCAAGAATTATTTCCTCAAGATGCAGTGAACAGGATTGATTTTTGTGAGTTTTTGTTGGTTAAAAATCAAGATGACAATGACTTTTTAAAAAAAATTATTTGGACCGACGAATCAAATTTCTCTCGTGAGGGTATTTTCAATAGAAAAAAACAATCACATGTGGTCAACTGAAAATCCACATGCAACGCTTGTACATAAATCTCAACACAAATTTAGTTTCAACGTATTTTGCCTTTTGATGGACACGCGTGTTACTTTTTATTTGTACCACGAAAGATTAAATAGTGGTAGATATTTACAAATTTTAAGAAATTTTGTAGAGAATTTTTTGGATGAGCTTCCTTTGAATTTAAGGATAAGTTCATGGTATCAGCTCGATGGAGCCCCAGCTCATTGCACACACGAAATATCGCAGCAACTGACGAATATGTTCGAAGATAGATGAATTCGAAGGTTAGCTCCGGGAACTGGCCCGCTAGATCTCCAGATCTTACTCCACTCGACTTTTTTCTTTGGGGTCGTATAAAAAATAAAGTTTATGCCACTGTCGTCAATACCCGAGAAGAATTGGAAGCAAGGGTGCGAGTGCAGAAAAAATTAGGCGAGCAACAACAGAGGGTGTCGCAACACGTGCTGCACAGTGCTTATAAAAATTTGATCTTGATCTTTGAAGGGCTGTCGACCAGAGGTCTTTCAGCCCGTAGTCTGCTGACATGTTTTAGTTTATGTTATTGATGTACCGATAGATGGTATTTGCTGGATGCTTGAATTTAGGATTTTGATTGGGATTGCGGGAAAGGCATAGGTGATTTAGGGTGTCTACGATGTGTGGGTTGGTGGCGAATTTTGTAATTAGATGTGTGATGCGTTCTTCAATTGGTATTAACTGGGTACGTTGATATAGGAGGGCATTAGAAGGGTTATGGAGTGGATTATCTAGATGCCTAATTTTTGTTAGTACTCTAAGAGCTGATCGTTCACCTACTTGTATATTTTTAAGGATGTAGGATTGGGTTCATGGAATAGGATAGCTGCATAATCAAGCAGAGGCCGGCAAATCATTTTATAAATGTGTACTGCTGTGTTGGTTGAAATTCCTTCATCCTTGTGCGTTAAGGATCTGAAGTGCCGAGCCCTATTCTTGATTTTCAGCTTAAGGGATTTGGTGTGGGCTTTAAAGGTAAACTTGGTGTCAAAGGATATTCCAAGGTATTTGCATATTGGGAGTGGAAATAATTAGTGGTGATTAATGGCCACGGAATATGGATAATTTGTAATTCGGTGGTATGGGATGAATAATTGGGATTTGTTACAGTTTAAGTTTAAGTTTAAGTTTAAGTTTTAAGTTTTATTTATTTTCACCAAGTAAAATCAACAGGTTGTTTACAATCATTACAACTAACATTACAATGAATATTTCACAAAATGATCCTACCAGGCGGAAAATAAAAAGGTATGAATTCAGCGCAACCGAAGTGCGGCTGATCTTCCATTCAACCAATAAATTACCGTAACAAATGTGATGGATTCAATATAACAAAAAAAAGTAAATAAAAATCATTAGAAATAAAAATTGAAGAAACGAATGATATATTTTGGACTACACAGCAGCATTAACCGTGTTGCTGAACATAAGTTCTGAGTCTAGATTTAAAAAGTGGGACGTTCATAGTCTTAAAGTTACCTGGAATGTTATTATCTATTTTTGTAATTACATAGGAGTACGTTCGCATAAAAAGAGCTGAACGAAATTTTGGGGGTGTTAGTGTTCCCTTAAACCTAATATTAAGACTATGAACGTCTGTGCGAAACTTTATTTTATTGTAGAGGTAGGGCGGCTTCTTATTAAATATAATAGATTGAAATAAGCATGCACTATGTAAATATCTTCTGTTCTTCATATTTAACCAATTTAGATCCGTGAGTTTATGACTAATTCTGTTATGCTTCCTTATTCCAAAAATAAAGCGCATACATGCATTTTGCACTCTTTGTATTGGCATAATATCTACGCAATCAATACATGGATCATAGAGGACATCCGCAAAGTTGAAATGTGATAAGACGAGCGACTCGCACAACATTTTTTTTGATCGGATAGATAAGAGGCAGCGATTACTGTAGAAATTTTTTAAGTTACTATAAGCATTTCTAATAAATTGATTTACATGTGATTTGAAGCGAAACCTGTAGTCAATGGTAACCCCTAGACTCTTGACTTCATTGCTATATGGAAGCACAGTATTATTGATCGTTACTCTGAATAAATTGTTTTGCGCAAGGCGTTCTCTAGCTTTTTTTGGGCCGAAGACAATTAATTTCGATTTGTCAGGATTAACATAGAGACTATGTTCTGTTGAGGCTTTAACTAAATTTGAAATGTTTTCATTGACTTGACTACACGCTAACACTGTATTGCAGCTATGAAAAGAATAAAGCAGCTGAGTATCATCAGCATAGGAGTGGGTTTCGCAGAATTTAATAGATTTATGAAGAAAGGAAGAATATATTAAAAATAACAGGGGTCCCAAAATGGATCCCTGGGGTACACCTGAGGGAACTGGTAGGCTATTCGAGACATTTTCTTCAACTTTAACCCGCTGAGTGCGATTTCTTAAGTAATTTTTGAAAAAAGTTACAGGCACTTCAGTTAGCCCAATATGCCTTAGGATAAGTAGCATCGTATCGTGATCGATTGTATCAAATGCTTTGCTATAATCTAGCAATACAATCACAGAAGCATGCCATTATCCGTAGCTCTAATAATGTTGTCACACATATTAGACAATGCGGTTGTGCAACTATACTTAGGGCGAAAACCTGATTGTGTTAGAGGTAAGAGGTTAATAGAAGCGATGTAATCTCTTAACTGAAGGTCAACAACTTTCTCTAAGATTTTGGACATAACTGGGAGCACACTAATAGGACGCAGATCCTTGAACTGAAGGGGGGTTTTAATTTTAGGAATTGGGGTAACTATAGCCTCTTTCCAAAGTGCCGGAAACTCACCTTTCTCTAAACACATATTTACTATATCAATGATCTGTGGCAAAATATGCGGACAACAATATTGTATCATTTTGATACCAATGCCATCACAACCGATTGCATTACTTTTTATGTTATTTAGAATTTCACTAATTGATTCTTCACTTACGGGCTGAAAGTTAAAAGAAGAATTGGATAATTGGGTTTTTTTATAATACTCTGTAAGGGTTGTTATTCCCACTTTTGGGTATAGAGTCAACGAAATAGGAGTTTATTTCATCAGGATTTTTTAGAAATGTCGGAATATTATGCGTATCCTTTCCTTTAATTATTCCCATTGATTTTAATGTTCGCCCTGTAGTTTTGTAATCTCGAGTATTAAGAGCATTTTCTAAAAAAGCCTTCTTCTCCCTTTTAATGGAAGCTGTTGTGAAGTTTCTTAGTGACTTATAATATTCCCATTTAGCTGCGGTTGGATTAGATTTATATTGTCGTAAAGCGTTATTTTGAAGCGATTTCATAAATTTTAAATTGTCGGTATGCCAAGGTGTCCAAGGTTTAGAGAATATCCTAGCCATTAACGGTGCATGAGTATCAAATAGAGTTAAGAGTTGCAATATTAGATAGTTGACTTTATCATCAACATTATTAATGTCATAAATTAGGAAGAAAGGCACGGAGTATAAATCTCCCAAGAAATGATTGTAGTTAAAGTGTCTAAAATTTCTAAATGTTACCAATTTTTGCTGTATTTCATTATTTTTTATTTTTAGTACTGTATAGATGAGTTTGTGATCGCTAATTTCCGGTACGTTAACAACTCCAGTACTGACTACCAGCGTTTCATCTGAAATACAAAAAATATCAATTAATGTTTCAGATGAGTTAGTTACTCTAGTAGGTTCACAGATTATCTGCTTTAATTTGTAAGATTCCAGAACATCCATAAGGTATGTTAAACTGTTGTTCTTTGTTAAAAAATCTATATTAAGGTCACCAGTAATAACACACAAATCATACAAAGGGCTGATGTGAGAGAGAGTATCTTCGAGAGTATTGACAAAATGTTTTACATTAACATTAGGAGGACGGTAACACACACCCACTGCAATAGAATAACGATCAATGTAAAGTTTTATCCATAATTGTTCAATTGTATTAGTAGTAGGAATGCGTTCGAAGCATATACCATGTTTAATATAAAAAGCCAGTCCCCCACCTCTGCCTTCTCTATCACTCCGTACCATATTATAATTATGCAATGTAACAACTTCGTCCTTAATTGCCTGCGATAACCATGTTTCTGATAGAGAAATTATATCATAGTCTAGTGGTGCCAGGAAGGGTTAAAATAAGTAGGATCGGGGTGATAGATGTCGTGGACAAAAATGTTATATAGTAGAGGGGATAGTGGGGAACCATGAGGGACACCTTGTTCGGGGGTAAAGGAACGTGAGTAGGAGTTTTGGATGCGTATACGTAGGGATCTGTTGTTTAGGAAACTATCAATTAAATGTAAAAGGTGTGGGGGAAATACTTTTCTTATTTTATTAAATTTCACATCGTTTTTCTGAATTCAATAATGCTCGATATGTTAATATTAAAATATATTTATGCTAGAAGAAAATTATAATAAATATTTATTGTTCGCATGATTTTTTGGCAATAAATGTAGTGTGCCTTGAAACAAAATATGACTTTTATTACTGATCAAAATTTATAAATAGAATTAGTATGTATAATCAGCTTAAATGATTCAACACAATTTGTCATCCAACCGAACAAAATAAAGGCTAGTATTTTTTAAACTTTACAATATTTCAGTGTTTTATACGCGTGGCGCATGAAGTAAAATTTCGAGTTTAGAAAAGCCCCGTGAAAATTTGTCTCGGGTCGCTGCGCAACCCTCGACAAATTTTCTACGCGGGGCTTTTCTAAACTCGAAATTTTACTTCATGCTTAGTCTGGGAGTGGACCGTCAAGATTTTCAACATGTCGAAATTTTTGATATTTCTAGATTTTTGTCGATTTATTCACAGTTTGTTATTATTTTGAATGCAACTTTAATATTTAATAAATCTGGTTTTTCTTAGGAACAGAATATTAATCCATTAGGAGCCGAGAAAATTATAAAGTTAACTCTTAAATTTGATTTTAGGTAAAACTTTGCATCTTTTTCTATGATTTCATTGAAGAATTTATTAAATAACATTCGTCGATTTTATAAAAGAGATAAATTTAAAGTTCGAACGAGTGTTTCCACTCCCAGACTAAGTAAGAAGTAAAATTTCGAGTTTAGAAAAGCCTGAAAATTTGGTTTGGTCGCGTAGCGCGTAGCGCTACGCGGCCAAACCAAATTTTCAGGCTTTTCTAAACTCGAAATTTTACTTCATGCGTCACGCGTATAAAACACTGAAATGTTGTGAAATTATAAATACACTTGAAAAATGAGTAATAATCGAAATACTGAAGTAACAAAATATTTACGTTTTTCCTTTACTTTTGTTCTACATTAAGTTGTAACGTAGGTACTTTATTGTTTCGTTATTATTAATGGCATAACCTTAAAATAAATGACATTTTCTCTTTTTTAATAAGGCACACTAATTATAATTTTTAAAAAATATCATTTTGAATAGAAGATTAATTCGACCAAAACATTGAACGAAAACAAGAAATTGGGCGTTATTGGATTTAGAAAAATAATGTCTAAAGTGATACAATTAAAAAAATTATAGGCAGCCATTTAAAACTCTTAAGTTGGCTATTATTTGGGAATTAAGTTATTATTAAAAAAAAATCAATATTCATGTCATTTTTTAGCATCTAAACGGCCATTGACTTTGGTTTGTAATTCAATAAAATCAGTCAATAAATACAAGAAATATGGCGTCGGGCGTTTTTTTATCGAACACCTTATATATCCCGATGATTACAGAGTTAGATAAATTTTTAAATTTTTAGAATTTCGTTGTGTTTATAAATGCGTCGAATTTAAAGCATCCAACCAGTGTTTCCACTCCTTGATTAAGCATGAAGTAAAATGCCAAGTTTAGAAAAGCGTTTGTATTTGGCTTGGTCGCGTAGCGAAATGATTACAAAATTATATTACTTAACGTCACAGAAAATCTACATGAAACTCCAAAATCAGCATTTTATGTTGATTATAAATTAATCTCACATTTTTTTTCTGATAAGGCTATTGCTTTCTATTTTAATTTTAACACATATCAATCTGCAGTCAATTGTAACATACATATTTGGACCTAAGCTCTATAATGCCTTACCAGAAGTATTAAAGTCTCATCCACCTATTCAATTTAAAAACAGAATAAAACATTTTCTTGCGAGAACCTGCGTTTATAGAATTGACGAATTTTTAAATAGTGACATGTCAACCATCTGACTTATTTGTCTGTTAAGAAGTTTATGAGATGTGTATTATATTTATGTATGACTTAATTTATTTTGTCAACTTTGATTTTACTTGGAACTTTATATTTAATGTATGTATATTTCACGTATTTGTCAATTTATAGCTTAAGCTATTTATTATATTATGTATTTTGACTCGTGTAAAACCTTTATGTTATAGCACAAATATATTACTTACTTACTTACTTACTTACTAACAATTAACAGCTGTATGTTTTTGAGTTTACGTGAAGTGATTTTTACACTAAAAAAGACTGTTATTCCTTACTTCACTTTTTATTTGTATCGTTAGATTTACATTTCGAGATACAAGATGCTCATTATCGTTCGTTATTGATAATGAGCACCTTGTGTCTCGAAATGTACATCTAACGATACAAATAGAAAGTGAAGTAAGGAATAACAGTCTTTTTTAGTGTAACAATTGATATCAGTAAAGTTAATCCATCACGTAATGATCAGTGATTCACTAAAATTAATTTTATACTTTGATTTTTTCAAACCACTGAAAACTGCAAATCTTCAATTATGATAATATTCGTGCATGTCAATCAAAATAATAAAATATGTTGCTGTTAATTGACGGTTACATCAACTCATTATTAATCAATCGTGATCAGTGATTTACTGACATTAATTTTTGACCCGCAATAGCATAAAATGTAAACATCAAAAATCGAAGTGTCCCAGTAAATAGTCAGTGTAAAGGTTACATTCATGATGCACACACTTAATGACTTTTACCTTTAAACCAATGATATTTACAATAAATGTTTACTGTTTTAACTCAAAAGCAATGTTGTTTTCAATATAAAAATAAAATTCTCAGTTTCGTTTTTTATTTAAATAAATAACGACTAAATATATATAACTCTTGTATCTCCTCGTGGAGCGTAGGGCACCATTTGGTGAAAATTTGGTTTGGCCAAATTTTGAGGCTTTTCTAAACTCGAAATTTTACTTCATACGCCACGCGTATAAAATACTGATTTAAAGTAAAGTTTGACATATATTCCTTACGTTTTAATAATTATGTTGTCGTATGTAACTGTTTTCAAGAAATGTTGTTTCTCAATTTCTCATGTTAGATTAGGTTAGGTTAGGTTACACCGACACAGTTACTTGTGTAGAGCTGATTTCATTTAGCTAGGCGAGAAATTGGAATACATCTATCCGCATACAACAAAAAGTCCTAAGAAGCTTCTTCAACTAATCAAAAGTAAATTACAGTCACACAGATAAACTCCACAGACATTAAAATACCTATCAAGATTCCTCGTCTAGTTTAGTAAAATGTGCCTTAACTCCAAATTTTCAGGCCTTTCAAAACTTGAACTTTTACTTCATGCACAAGGAGTATAAAACACTGAAGTTTATCAAAGCATTATATTTGCTTTGATCCTCGCCGCTCTAGTATGTTTCGACCCCACCAAGATAAACTCCACAGACTTTATAATTCCTATCACTATTCCTTTTCTAGTTAGGTGAAATGACCTCTAACTCCAAATTAGCATGCTTTTCAAAACTCGAACTTTTACTTCATGCACAGAGTATAAAACACTGAAGTTCATCAAAGCAGTATATTTGCTTTTATACTCGCCGATCTAGTATGTTTCGACTCTAATATAACAACTGCAAATAGCTTTTTATGTAAAATAACAAACTTACACGTTTTGATTAAAAACGTGTTACATATTTTTGTGTTAAATACATGCAGGAAGTACCTATTAATCTTAAACAGTACTTAAAAAAATATTTAAAAAAACGTCTATTACTCCCAGATATGATTTATCTAAACGAAGTGCTAGTAAATGTATTCATAATCATTTTTCGTTATCGTTTGTCACACCAAAAAAAGTAAAACGCGGTGGCAATTAAAAAATAATTAAGCACATTGTAAAAACCGCGATAATCGTAACTAATTTCAAACGACTAAACTCTCTCTCTCTGTCTGTCTCTCTGTATTTATAATCTCCAATCAATTGCCGATGTCTGGCCGAGACTTTGGACCCGATAGGTCACAACGAAATGCTTCTTTCTCGCAATAAAGGTTACAATTACTGACCTGCCTTATCTGTTCGCACTAGAAAATATTTCTGCGGGTGATGTAAAATGTTTACTAATTAAAAAAAAACATGGAGTAATTAGGACGTGGAATATTTAGGAAGTAATTTTAACGTGATTCAAAATTGAAGGATTTGTTGGTGTGAATTAACAACGGCAAATTTTTTGTAAAAATAACATTACAGCAGTGAAAATTGCATAGATTGTACCCTGAGATTTTACGGATACAATATGGTAATGTGGGGTTAAAGGAAATTAATTATCGCTTGTAAATTGTCGTATTGTTTAGAGACGAATAAGACACTAATAACTTTTCTTAACACGTTTGTTTAAATTCCCAAACAAAGTGACCATTATCAATGGATTAATACTGTGTTAATCCATTGATGTGACCATTATCAATGGATTAACACAGTATTAATCCATTGATAATGGTCATTTTGTTTGGTAATTTAAATAAACGTGTGAAGAAAAGTGCTTTATTCTTCTCTAAACAATACGACAATTTACAAGCGATAATTATTTCCTTTCACGCCACATTACCTTATTGTATCCGTATTATTTGTGTACATTTGGTAATTCAAATAAACGTGTGAAAAAAGGATATTACTGCTTTATTCGTCAAATTAATTTGATCTTTACGTAACTCTACCAATCAATTTATTTAGAGATGGTTGCATAAACATTTTAGATATCTCTGGAATTCTGACCAATTTTCGATTTCTTCAATGCAGTCACAATCGTTGTGCTTATATTATAATTAATAGTGTCAGCTTTTTTATTGGAATTACAGAAAATTGGTATTGATTTGTAGTTTAAGATAAACTACAATTCAAAGTCTTGTATGAAAATTGATGCTTAAACATATCACAATAAGGATTGACCTGAGTAATTTGACCCGAATTGTTACATTTACAATAGGTTACTGTATGTAACAGCAAACACTGTATAATCCAATATCCGTCAGGGCATTAGATCGGGAAGTAGTTGTTTTAATGAATTTTTGAATTAGTCTTTGTAAGACAAATTAGTTGTAAACATGGGCGTAGCCAGGAATTTGACCAAGGGGGGCACGACAACAAATTTGCCAATCTCAGTTAAAACTTAAGAAACTTCAATTGTTTTTACATGAAATGATGAATAAATAATATACGAATATTCGAATTTGAATTTTTTTCAATGAATATCCGAATACCTTATTTTTAAAATTACGAAAAAATAAATAATTTCGAATTTTTTTCGAAAAAACTAACAACGACCTAATGGAAATCTGCATTTTTGAAGTTAAACCCATAAACAAAAATGAGGCCATAGAGCCAAGTTTTTTGTAGCGCTTAGGCATAAGCGCGTTAAAAGCGGCCTGCCGGGTTCCGAGAAAAAAAAAATCCAAGTAATTTTAGAGCGGTTTTCCGAGTTTTCACATTTTTTGCCGTAGCTTCTAGCTGCGAAGTCAGATCGAATCGCGGTCAACGGCATCGGACGCGGTTGCAATTTTCTTTAAAATGAATTTTTTATTCGGAATTCTGTTGCCCCCGTGGGCCGGTAATTGAATAAAACAATTTTAAGTTTTGGACCTTAATAACCCCCTTATGCAATGAGCTACGTCGACTTTTTTTTCGGCAAAATGTAGTTCTTGACGTGCTCTACAAGAATTATACCAGCCGCGCCGCCTCCGATCTCCACTTTGGGGGTAGAAACAGTTTTTTTGAACAATGAAACACTTTTAACTTTGTTTGTATAACACGTTTTTTTCAATGATTCATAGAGCCTTAAAAATCCCTTTGTCAGCAAATTTTTTCGAGAAGAAAATTAACTTGATTAGAGCTATGGCTATTAACAATGGTTATGGTTGTGATTTGGTTGATAGATTTCTTAAAAAACAGAAATTTAATAACATCAAACATTTATTATACGCTGGAATATCATTTGAAAAAGAAACAATTAAGTATAAATCGTTAACTTATTTTGGCAATGTCAGTTTTCAAGTTAAAAATATCCTAAAAAAGCATAATATTCAAGTTGCATTTAAACCGTACTGTAAAATCAATAACCATATCTTTAATAGTAAAACAAAATTAGATAAATTTAATAAATCCGGAATATATAAATTAACTTGCCCAGATTGTCAAGGGATATACATTGGCCAATCTGGTCGTAATTTCAACATAAGATTGAGGGAACATTTGCGCTCTTTTCGGCTTAAACAGAGTGATAAGTCGTCTTTTGCAAAACACCTTTTAGACGAAAATCACACTTTTGAAAAAGATGTACTTACCATAATCAATCATGCCGAAAAGGGTCGTAAAATGAATTTGCTAGAAGCACTAGAGATACACAAAGCCCGCGCTAATCCGGGAATTCCCTTAATTAACGACCAGGTTGACCTAATGTCCACCCCCATTTTTACCGCTGTTTTGTAATTGTGTATATATACCTGTAAAACCTCTAGTTTAAGTTACTCCATGTTTGATAATGACAAGCTAAATTTGTCGAAACTGCAGTCACATTAAATAAAACGTGTTATACAAACAAAGTTAAAAGTGTTTCATTGTGTAATTAACATGTATAACGAAGTAGAAGCCTCCACAATACAGAGTTTTTTTGAAACTAAAATGTCCCTCAAGTTTGAAGTGCTATAGTGACTGAACGGAAGCTTTAAAAAAATATTCAATTTCATAGTCTTGCAGCCCATTAAAAGGGCTTTTGAATGATGAACGAACTTTTTACTGGGGCCTCATAATGGGGCCCACAATCAAAAAAATATCCGGACCGGTCCTCCGCCATTTTATTCGCTCACGCGATGACTTATCAGATTGAAAAAAATACTAACAAGTAGCTAAATGGTCACTTATTAAGGTGTGTCCCATGCGCCCTTACTGAAGGGCCGTCAAAAATTCACAAAGTTTAATAATTTTCGAAATTTTTAAAATGGCATTTTTTAACGAAAAATCGGAGAAAAATATTCACCATTTCCTGTGAGTTTATCGTAGAGGGCTGAAATTTTGATCCAATATACTTTAGGGTAGTACCTTTTATATCGCTTGGATCGCTTCTTATCTTTTGGATATTTGCTGAAATATTACTGTTTATGTTGGCAGAGTCGTCGAAATTACGAAAAACGGCCATTTTTATTTTTTTACTTAGGTAATAATTAGAGTAGAACGATGGGAGTTAAACCATAAATGAGCAATGCGAATCTGCATAAATGCTAAAAATTTCATTGATCCATCTCTATTAGGACGGAAATTGGTATTTTTTTCTGCGCTTCAAAGCCGCTTTTCAGGCTAAAACGGCGAATTAAAAATACAATTTTTATTTTTAGCTCCGGTATTATTTATAGTAGAACAATTAGAATTTGATCAATAAATAGGTAGTACAAATCTCTATAAATGCTGAAAATTGTATTGACCTAGCTTAATTTAGATCGAAAATAGAATTTTATTTTACTTTTTAAATTATTTAAATAATCAATTTTAATTATTTTTGCTATAGTATTTAATACAGTGTAACAACGGGAGTTGTACCAATAGATAGGAAATAAAAATTTGTATAAATGCTGAACATTTCATTCATCTAGCTCAAGTAGTACCGGAGCAATAAATATTGTTTAGTTTTTAGAAATTCAGGAATATTCTGATGCGCTGGCTATCAAAAGCTATGAGTAGAAAAAGGACAGACTTATGCGGATTTTAATGTTACATTTTGAATCAAGGGGTGTACGTACCCCTTGGATATTTTGATTAAAAAAAAATTCGGCAATGTATCAAAAAATGGCGTTTTTATAAAAAGTGTGTTTTTTCTGCTCAACCGGAAGTATTTTTCTACTAAATTAAATTTTAAAATAATTATTTTTTTAAACAAAATAAATAGGAATACCATATTTAACGATATTTTATAGATTTTAAAAGTATAAAAATCGAAGCTAAGCGCGATTCAACTTGAGAGCGAAGCGAGCCTGTCGCGAGCGCAGCGAGCGGCAAGTGAGCGAAGCGAGCTGAAGTGTGCGTCAGCGAGCTACAGAAGCTAATCGAAACTAAGCGCGGTTCAACTTGCGAGCGAAGTGAGCCTTTTGCGAGCGCAGCGAGCAGGCAAGCGAGCGAAGCGAGCTGGGGTTAGCGTTAGCGAGCCACAGAGTCCTTTTAATATACAAACTGCTTTCTCCATCCACCGCATCCCCACTACCTCAACAATATATCAATCTCCAACCACAACCATTCGGCTTACGCACCCTCCCTTCCTCCCTCATCCCTCTACTCTTGCTATTATTGTATTTTCAATTCGGTAAAAAAAATAATTTTGATTTCAGTAATCCCTCATGCTTTCTGCGGGCTTTAGTTCTTCCCGCTTCAGCTTTGTAGCGCAGCCGTGATGACTATATGGTAGTACTAGATACATTCTAGTTATATTTTATACTACTTCATTAAGATTTTTTGTTTACGTTTTTAAATGTTAGCTAAATTGTTGTAGATATTTCATATACATTATTAAACTTAACATTTGTTTACAATAAAATATCACAACTGTGTGTACATAAATGTGATTTTTAAAAACAGGACATTTTTCTTTCAGTTATACATATGCATACACTATGAATATTACGACATTTGTTGTTTTTTTTTTAAGATTTCAATTCTTTAAACTAGGGTTTTCCAATCCCAGACTAAGCATGAAGTAAAATTTCGAGTTTAGAAAAGCCTTAAAATTTGGATTGGCCGCGTAGCGAAGCGGAGCGGCCAATCCAAATTAGGCTTTTCTAAACTCGAAATTTTACTTCATGTGCCACACGTATAAAACACTGAAATATCGTAGAGTTTAAAATATACGGCTTTAGCAATCTAATATGTAGATATGAATAAAACATAAGTCAAATTTTGCGCTGAACAAATTGTTTAAAACAATGATTATAGGCAACCCAATAAGTATAACGAATATTAGGTTGCCTGTAATCGTTGTTGTATGTGTGTGTTTTTTTAACTTAATTGTAAATCAGTGTTTTTAAGCGTGGCGCATGAAGTAAAATTTCGAGTTTAGAAAAGCCTAATTTGGATTGGCCGCTCCGCTTCGCTACGCGGCCAATCCAAATTCTTAGGCTTTTCTAAACTCGAAATTTTACTTCATGCTTAGTCTGGGAGTGGAAAACACTCGTTAAAAGCCCCAAATGAACTGCTTTGAAACAACGATTTCCCGCAAATTTAGAAAAAAACGCTGTAATTATCGGGATATGTATACTCAAAAGAAAAATGCCCTGTATATTCTGTTTTAAACACGTTTTTAACGTGTTTTAAACATGTTTCAAACACGTTTTAAACATATTTTTAATTGTTATTTAGTTATTTAATTGTTATTGTTTTAAACGATGTTTCAATAAAAAAAAACACGTTTCGTAAAAAAACTGTTTGTTTTAATTAAAATGAAAAATGACGTTTTTTTTAGGAACCCTGCTTATAATTCAATAAAAAAAAACACGTTTCGTAAAAAAACTGTTTGTTTTAATTAAAAACGTTTCTTTAAAAAACCCTGTTAATAATACAATGTATTTATTTATTTTATTTAAACAAGTGTTTTATAATAAAACATATTTCTTTAAAGACAATAAGAAAGAAGTCGTTTACTAATAATTTAACAAAAACAATATTTTTTTTATTGATTTGCGTGCATGGGTTTTAACTCCACTTAAAACTCTATTCCTTATCGGAACTAGATCTATTTTAAAAGCCCATTAAGAACGAATTCCGGTTTCTACAGTCATTCACACAAACTCAAAATGCTTGGCTATTCGTCCGGACATGAATGAGACTTTCGTGCGAGTTTGTTGATTAAAAACTCGTACATTGAGCCTTATCGGGACATCGGGGTCTTGTTTGTGTTCAACAAATATCGTACTTTGTTTTTAATTATTTACGTTGTTGTTAATATAAAGATAGCGGAAGACCTCATGGTCAGTACACACAAAAAGAATATATTCATTGCTTCATATTTCTGAGGCATTGGGTTTTATGTTTGTGTTTGTTAATGGTAAACATGAAAGCACTAAGGATGTTTGAATTATACAGGGAATGTTTCCTGCATATCCCAATAATTACAGCGTAAATTTGTGGGAATTCGTTCTTTTTTATAAAAAAGTGTCAATTTAATGTTTCTAACGAGTGCGACGCACGCAGGTTGAAATGCTCATTCTAGCTGAACATTTCGCCGAAAATCAACTGTTTAAAAAACAGATTTTTTCTTGGAATATGAGCAGTTTAATGTCCAGAGGGTGCGCAGGTAAAGTACCCAAAATGCACGCATCGTTTACGTCGTTCAGTTGTGGATTTTACGCACTCCAAACGCCCAAGTTTAATTTCTTTTTTTACATTTGTGTTTCGTGAAAAATATAATTTAAAGATGAATATATATTCTAGTTGTATATATACAACATAGTTTTAAATATTTGTCACATAACTTTAGTCAACATATAGATATACTAATTTAAATTAAGTAAAGAATCCTATAGAAAAATTTTACAAAGTTAAACTTGAAAAAGGGTAAAGTGTACATTCTTAGCCGTTCTTAGTAATGAATATTTGTTTTTTATACATAATAACTAATTAGTTTAATATATAAATAATATTTAGCTGCCCGTTTTTGCCCGATTACAAGCAGTGATTTAGCTAGCGTAACAATTTCTCCGAGAACATTATTAGATGTTTGGCGCGCTCAAAAATTGCTAGAACTAAAAAATAAAGCAGTCTATCTCTTTGTGATTGACATTATGAATATTGAAATTGTATCGCACACTAAAAATTTATTTTTATTAATACATAAAATAAATAATTTTCACAATTGACAATCAAATGGCGAACCTCTCATAGAACAATTTTAAATTTTAAAAATAAATATTCTAAGTGGCTAAACGGAATTGATGTGTTCTCTACTGAAGGTTTACCAAATAGGCCCCAACCTGGATGTTCTAGTGGTAAATCCAGAGGTTTCTCGACCGCTTACCATTCAAAAATTGAACACAGAAGTGTTAAAGTTATTAGTAGAACCAGAACAAGCATCTTTACCAGAGGATTCTGACTCCGAATAATTTCTGGCTTTGGTGTAAATTGTTTATATGATGTACCTAGATTCTTTATACTGTACACAGGGTGTCCGTATTTTAACAGAATGTATGGGAGTTTCGGTTATTTGAAGAGATAGAGAGTCGGTTAAATTGGGGCAAAGTAGTGTAATTTAGGGCCCAATAATAATCTAAGAACAAATTTAAAATCTTTTTTTTCTTTTTTAAAATATTGTCGAAAAACGGATTTTTTAAAATTTCGTTTTTATTTTATTCAAAAACTATTGAATCCAGACATTTACAACTTGGACATTATAGAGGCACTTTTTAACGATTAATCTAGTAACATATTTTATTTTAAGATAACTATAACATTTACCCAGGGACCATAGCCAACTTTTGTTTTTTAATCTTTTGTTTTTTGTAAAGAGTACCTTGGAACCAGTTGAGTAACTCACTCAGTTGACAACCCCTAGGACCCATAATTTGCTTACATATCACCCCTGAAGACAGGCATCCGACGATACATTCTTTAATAGTTGTGATGTATTTTAAACTTACGAGTGTCTTCCACTTCCAGACTAAGCATGAAATAAAATTTCGAGTTTAGAAAAGCCTCGCGTAGAAAATTTGTCGAGGGTCGCGCAGCGACCCGAGACAAATTTTCACGGGGCTTTTCTAAACTCGAAATTTTACTTCATGCGCCACGCGTATAAAACACTGATTTAAAGTAAAGTTAAAAATGCACTGAAAACCAACCCAACTTCGATATTTTTTCAAAATTGGATGTTTTCTTTCCTATCCATGCTGTAAACCTTCTAATATTCGTTGTTTTCTTATAAAAAAAACTTCAATTCCCTGTAGTCCTTCGGTCTCCGAAGACCATGATTGGTCCTTCGAGCTGTAGCCTTTGTAAAATGGTAATAAACTTAGTAATCTAAAGGGATCCTTCAATTTGAAACTCTTAAGAACGAGTGTTGTAGAAAATTTGTCGAAGCGATTAACAGTAAAGTTAAAAATATGTAACGCTTAGATGTGATGGTGATCAATATTTAGCAAGATATAGCGAAAAAAATGCAAGAATTACTTTACCTCATGGTGAAGGGTAGAAGGGAAGAAATATTTAATATTGAGTAATTTATATTTTTAATTAAATATTTTCGTCGGCTCCGAACAATTTAAAGTAGACTATATCGCTTTATAGCGAAATGTTCAGCTAGAATGAGCGTTTTGACCAGTGTGCGACTGAGCGACCAAACCAAATTTTCAGGCTCCTTGATTAAGCATGAAGTAAAACTTCGAGTTTAGAAATGCCTGAAAATTTGGTTTGGTCGCAAATCAATTGCATGCCAGGTGTTGTATAAGGTCATAAAATAAATTGATTTTTTTGAAATAAATAATTTGAATTAATGAAATTCAGTCAACCAATTTCATTATTTAAATTATTTATTTTCTGTGTTTAATTGTTTAATTGAATCAATTATATTCTTTAACGTAAAAGCATTCCATTGGAAATTTCTAACGAGTGTTTCTACTCCCAGACTAAGCATGAAATAAAATTTCGAGTTCAGTAAAGCCTTAAAATTTGGTTTGGTCGCTGCGCGAATTTTCACGGGGCTTTTCTAAACTCGAAATTTTACTTCATGCGCCACACGTATATAACACTGATTTAAAGTGAAAATATACTGCTTGAGTTTGATCTCACGTTAATAAATATTTCGTGGATCCAAATCTGCCAACATTCAAGCGGCTGGTATTATCCTTACATATACCCAAGAAAATTGCTTACATTTTGAATGCGCAACATTTGGTTAGATGAAATAAATGTTTATAAAGTTTACTAACGTTATTCATTGAAAAAGTCATTAGTTTTCAATCTTTGTGCCTCATTTTTTTGCGAAACATGTAGGACTTTCTGCAAGAAAACTGTTTATTAATGTTTCTTAATTAATTAATTGTCTTTTATTTAAATTCATTAACACATTTTGTGTATTATTTTTCTAATATTTCCAGTTACAATTATCAAATTATGTATTATTTATCAGCTGTCTAATTATAAGCGTTTATAGGTTTGAGTTATGAGCACATCTTTTTTTAATTGCGTCGTAACTTTTTATTACTATTTAAAAAAAAATCAATTTTGGTCAGCAATTCAATCAACTTCGTGCACATCGTCATTCAAGTGAGTGAGGTTATCTCTGGCACGAGGTCATTGTTATCAGTCGTTGCTTCCTCAGATCGTCTATTTGTGTACATTTTTCTTTCTTCGTGTATTCTGTTTCCATATGCGTTTTTGAAGCGAGTTTCAAGATTTTTGATTAAGCGTCGGAATAGATTTTAAGAGTAAACATTTCACCGAGAGTCGCATGGTTGATGACCTTTTTGAAAGAGATTAGCATCTCTCTACATTGCTACTGCTTTATAAAAGTAAAAATAAATGTTAAGTTTAGAAGATTTTATTTTCTAACTCAGTATCGATACAAAGTTTGCACCATTCTAAAAGTATATCTATTGTGTCAAAATATCTCATCCCTAAATAAGACTGTTGCTCTAAATTGTTACTTGACTGGAAGTGTTAAAACTAATACAAAAGTAGCAAATGAACCTTATCAAAATTTGGTGTAATAAAAATAAATTATATTTTAATCAATATTGAGACGTGTTTCAATGTGTTTTACATTGAAACACGTCTCAATATTAGAAAATTAATTTGGATTATCACGTAGTAACGCACAATACCATACAAATATTGAAATTATATTTTTGAACTCGCCGCGCCGCCTCGAAAGTGAGGTTTTGAACACCGTTTTGACAACTCGAAAGTCACATTTCCAGTATTTTACGACACGAGCTCAAGAAGTTAAATCCACGCACGCAAAATTTGACAGCTGAACTGTCATTTCAGTTGAATGGTTGCTCTCCAGATCGAAATACTCCGATTTTTGAATTGTTTTAGATTGAGCCGGATGTAAACATGTGTGGGATACACAAATGTTAGTATAAATTTATTGCGCAGACTTACCATTTAGCCGTAAATTGTATTTAAAGTTCCGATTTTGAGGTTATATACTTTGGTATTTTTGGGTGAATAAGCATATTACAAATATAAATTGTACACATAATGAAATTATTTGTAAAATTATGACATAATTAATCCAAATTGTAATATTATCTTCATTTATACAGCCAAAATCACAATATTAATTTTACACTAAATCTGACGTCTACTGACGTTTATTTAAACTAATGGATATATAATTCTAGATTGATTATTAATAATGTTTAGATTATGAGTATTTTAGCTTTTGGTATGAAAAAATAGATGGCGCAAAGTGTATTAAAATTTAAAAAAAGATCCGCTTACTAAAATGTTTTTCCAATGAATGAGATTATAACATTTTTTTAAACCAATTAAATTTAATAATTTTTTTTTAAACGGAATATGTTTAGCTACAGCTAGGATTTGAAAGTTCGCGTGCAGTTTCAAATCTTGGCTATAGCCAAAAAATTTTAGTATTGGGCCTGAGTAATAACCAGGCCGGGCTTCGCCCAGCCTAGTCCGGCGGGTCAGAACCGGGCCGAGTCTACTCTTAAAATTCTTTAAAAAGCTGGCCTGTTCGGTCGGACCACCAATCTTAAGTATTAAGTACTGGTCAGAATATAGCAAACATTTTTGGTAAATGTGTAGAACACGGCACATACTCCATTTTGACGGGTTCCCGCATGTGCAGTAGGGCCCACTCCAGTAGTCCTCAATAGGTTATTTGTGTACATATGTGTGTGTTTCTATTAAAATTTTAACAATTCTATTAATTTCTTTGATTAAAAACATTATTATTGATTTCTATTCAACCTTCTTTTTACTCATCTAACCTAAGCATATGCATACACATCCGCCCGCATACAGACACCCATACCCACACAGGGGAGTCTGTAACCCCTACGTGGCGCGTCCCCAGGTGGCGAATAGGGGAGTAGCTCGCTAGATATAGAGGGCAGGAGGGAAATAAAATACCTCTCGCGGACCAACAGACTGAGGGAAGGAAAACCCCGAGAAAAAACCACACCGATCGGCTTGCGCTGTAGCACACTGGGAGTGCCCCTGCGGGGGCTGATGTGAGCTTGCTCTGCCGAGGTGGTAGCTACAGCGTATAGTCAGTGACCAGCCCCTTCGGGCCCTGATCAGGAAATGCGCATTGAACACGGGGATCGGAACCCGTGTCGCTCCGGGCGAGCGCCAGTCCGTCCGTGTATTCCGGGACTGACAAAGCGGAAGCTGGGCCTCAGGGAACTGGGGTAGGTTCGATGAACCGAGGGTACACCCGCTCCCAGCAATTTCCGGCCCGCCCCCTTACGCACGATGCGCTGGTGAAAGACTTATATGGATAATTACGTAAAAGCGACGAAGGAGACCTCGGCCGAGCCGAGGAGACAGAAGTTCCTTGCCATAGGAACGAAGATAGAAGAGCTCCAGAACTACCTGGGCGCGAAGTACAACGCAAGCGGGGAGATCAAGCGCATGGTGGCTGCGATACGCAAGCGCTACGACGCCTATATGGATCTGGCGGAGGAGCGCTTGCCCGGCGAGGAGGCAGTAGCCGCGACGCAGACATCGCCTCGTCTGCAACGTGATGGCGCCGCAGAGACGAGTACTGCGAACACGCAGACCTCTCCTGGCTTGATGGCCAACCGGTCGGACAAGAAGAGGAAGCCGGCGGATTCCCCGGGAGTCAAGGAGAAGAAGCGCGTAAAGCAGGACAAGAGAAGGAACGGCACGCCGAACGTTGCTGCAGGCATCTCGGCCGCCAACGACCCTCGAGCTATCCAGGGCCAAGTTCCTGCCGAGCAGATAGAGTGGGAGAAGGTGGAGCGGCGAAGACGGAGACATGTCAAACCGCGACCCACGCGTCCGGACCTGGTCATCGTGCGAGCGACGGAAGGCGGCCCATTATACGCAGACATGCTCAAACAGCTGAAGGAGGACCCATCCCTGAAGGACGTTGGTGACAGCGTAACGAGGGTGAGGAGAAATGCGGCCGGAAACCTAATGCTGGAGCTGAAGAGGTCAGTAGCAGCCAGCGAGGTACAAGCCGCCATCTCCCAGAAGCTGGGAGAGAAAGCAAGCGTCGCGACGCGGCAGGACGAGTCGACGTTCGAGATCCGGGACCTCGACGAGACCACCTCGGCGGCAGAGGTTAGCGAGGCGCTAACAAAGAGCCTGGGAGGACCCACGGTAGTCAACGAGGCTATCAAGTCGATCCGGAAGGCGTACGGAGGCACGCTGACGGCTGTCGTCCGCCTCCCCACAGACCAAGCCCGGAAAGTGCTGGAGTGCGGTCGGTTGCGAATCGGCTGGGTGAACTGCCGCATCCGAGTGAAGGTGGAGGTCAGCAGGTGCTACCGGTGCTGGGCGTTTGGACACCTGGCGCGAGACTGCAAAGGGACCGACAGGTCCAAATGCTGTCTCCGATGCAGCGAACCGGGCCACCAGCGCAGGGCATGCGTGAGCAAGGAGCCAAGGTGCGTTCTCTGCGATAGCAGGAACAACCATCCAACGGGTAGCTTCGGGTGTCCGGCTTACCAAAAATCACTGGAGTAGGCGCTACTGAGCATGCAGGTTCGCGGATCTTAATGTGGATGTGCCGTGTTCTACACATTAGCTAATAATAATTAATCATAATATTCTCGTTTCCACGTAAAGGTAGCGCCATCTATTTTTTTATATCATAAATTAAAATACATGTAATTTTTTAATGGATCAAATTTATGTATCCATTATTTCAAATAAACGTCAGTACACGTCATACTTAGTGTAAAATAAATATCGTGATTTTGGCTGTATAAATTAAGGTAATACTATAATTTTGATTATTTACGTCATAATTTTGGAAATAATTTCATCATGTGTACAATTTATACCTGTAATATACTTATTTACCCGAAAATACCAACCTGTTTAACCTCAAAATTGGAACTTAAAATACAATTTGCGGCTAAACGGTAAGATGTCGCAAGAACTTTATCTTAACATTTCTGCGTCCCACACACACTTACTTCCAGTTCCGCTGGCAAACTCTCAAAAATCTTAGTATTCCGTTCTGGAGAACATCCAAGTTTCCGAAAAGGGTTGTTGGTTTGAAGATAACAAGTAACATTTACGACGTGCTGAATGAGTTGGTCGTAAGTGAGGTACATGTGTAAGCTACGATACAAAGAGACAACTGTAACAGATAAAAAGAATATTTGCCCTAAGGTGTCTACGTAGGGAAGTGTGCCTGAAAACCTGAGAAGAGAGAACATGATTAGAGGTATGATAGATGGATAATTCTTAGAATTGAATCCCGCACCAATTGGGCCTATTTTTAAGCAAATCTATTTTTCAAGTTTAAAAGTCTCGTGTCGGCCGTGTCTCGGAACGTCGGAATTGACCCATCAAAAGGCCCCGTTCGGCCTCAGGTGAGCAACCCCAGTGTACAAAGTTTCGTTATCAAGGGTTAGAATTTGAGCGTTGGATTTTTCAAACGCTCACCAAAAATCGAATTCTGCACGGATTTTGTTGGGATTTTCTGCAATGCGTAGCCCAGAGTGTCACGCGACCAACTACCCGATACCTGGTTTGGACACAATAAACTAAACAACGGTACGCGGCCGGAGCCCGACTCAAAAAGGGGCACGTAAAAATACCTCTTGTTGGCAACTTTTTTATTCGTCCGATTTGGGGGTAAGGAGCCTCAAAATTCACCAATTTGCGACGGCATGAGCCGCGGGGAACGCAAAGCGAGCATTCGAAAATTTGAAATTTCCTAACGTTTGTCAGATTCCGTCAGCCATAATAAAAACTGTATTTCGTCGTTACTTGGTTGAAACCTCCCATGTGAGTTAAACAAAAATGTTCAGGAAGCCCAAAAACTATTTAAAAATAATTAGTTAAGCAGTTATTTTCAAACAATTTTTTTAATGAATCATTGTATAAGATTTAGGAGATAACTTTACTACATAGGAGGTTTCATAAACTCATCGGTCCGATAACGTAGAGTCCCTTGATAATAAAACCCTATTTTATAAAATAAATCACATAGGGGCAACAAACAAAGTTACAAATATGTGATGTAATAATAATAATAATAATAAATTTATTCATGTTATTAACAAAAGTTTTACATAAGTCAGGAGGGTGGAAAATTTAAAGCACATGTATATATATGCACATTAAAATAATTAAAAAAATATAAGGTCGTATTTATAAAATTTGAACAATACAAAAATAAAAATATCACCTACCAAGTTGGATTACCCGATATACACATTAAAATAAATAATTAGAAATAAAGTCATGTTATACCATATATACATACATATATCACATATTACATATGGATTACACATTAAAATAGGTAATTAAAAATAAAGTCATGTTATAAAAATATATATATATATACATACCATACCACACACCAAGTTGACTGTTTGGTAGTACATCAAAAATTGTGTTTGTTTTGTAAGAATTCATCAATGCTGTAAAAAGTATGTCTGCTCATGTAGGCTTGAACGGTCTTTTTAAATGTATGTATATCTAATTCTTTGATATGAGCGGGCAGTGCATTGTAGAGTTTTGGCCCAAGGAAACTGATCCCATTTTGCGATTTATTAAGTCTGAAGCGTTCAGAGTGTAATAGATGACCTGAGCGTGTATTGTGGTCGTGGTGTTCTGCTCTTCTATTGTATTGGCTTATATTTTTATGAACGTACAACAGACATTCCCGCATGTATAAGCTTGGGACAGTGAGAATATCTAATTTAGAAAAAGTTGATTTACAGTCACTCCTATATGGTATTTCATCTAAGATCCTAACTGCCTTTCTTTGGAGGCCAAACACTCTTGACATGATTGCTGAGTGTCCCCAAAGTAGAATACTGTATGTAATATGGCTTTCAATTAAAGCATAATAAGCCATTTTGAGTGCAACTTTTGGTACTACTTTACTGATGTGTCGGATTCTGTATATGTTAACACATAGTTTTTTAGCCAGATACTCTTGTTGGTTATGCCAATTTAGTTTAGAGTCGAGATATGTACCTAGAAATTTTACTGTACTGAGCTCCGTATCTGCACGCAAAGAGAACACTATGCTTGTCGTTTTATCTATATTTATAGTCAGCTTGTTTGACATAAACCATTCCTTGGCCTGATCTACATAAGCCTTATTATTATCTAAGGCCATCTCTTTGTTTCTATTTGAGTTTTGTAGTGTTGTGTCATCAGCATACAACACCATTGACCCCTCATTGCTGATGTTAGGAAGGTCATTTACATAAATAAGAAACAAGAGTGGCCCCAAAATAGATCCTTGGGGAACACCGTGTTTAGTAGACAGTTCATCTGATAATTTGTTATTTGTCTTCACATAGTGCCCTCTATCGATTAGATAGCTGCATAGTAATCTACAAGACTTTGGATCAAAGTTGTAGAAATATAGCTTCCGCAAGAGGAGCTCATGAGAGACACAGTCAAAAGCCTTTGTTAGGTCTATAAGTGTGGCTATTGAATACATACTATGTTCAAAACCTTTGTGTATTTCATTTACAAAGGTAGCGACTGCATCCCTCGTAGATCTTCCTCTGCGGAAGCCATATTGATTATTTGAAAAGATATTGTGTTCTTCAAAGTAATGTGTTATTTGCTCGAACAGTATCCTTTCTAGGACTTTGGAGAGTATCGGTAAAAGCGAGATAGGTCTATAGTTGTTTGGATCGTTACGATCGCCTTTTTTGTGAATTGGTATGATGCATGCTCGCTTTAAGCAATGCGGAAAGGTACCTGATTGTATGCATAAATTTATTAAATTTGTTAGGGGATAAATGATTGCCTCTTTTATACTTTTTAGGAGACTAACATTTATCCCGTACATGTCTCTGTAGGCTGAATTGTGAAGTTGCTTTATTGCAGTTCTTACAGTATTTTGGGTGACCTCATTAAAAATAAACGCATCTGTTGGAATGGACGTTACATTTAGTAGGTAGTTTATTGGGTCGTTCTTTGGCTTTTCTAAGTTTTCCTCGAGATTATTTGCAATATTGTTAAAAAATCTATTTATGTCATTAGGATTTAAATCACAGTTGCAATCACATTTGGACATTGATTGATTAGAATTGATTATGGACCATATCGCTTTTGATTTGTTATTTGAGTCTCTAATAAATTTAGCATTTGTTTCCTTTTTTGCCTGGTCGAGAGCATTTGTATATGAATTTTTTAAATTAAGATATTCTTGTTTTAAGTTCGGATTTATTTTCATTGCATCGTACAAGAAGTGAAGAGTGTCCCTCATAGATCGTAGTGAATTATTGAACCAGAGTATATTGTTATCTTTATTTCTTTTAAGTTTAAATTGTTTTGTAGGAAAACAGATATCAATTAGCGACTTTACAGCATTGATGAATTCAAAGAATTTGTCTTCGACGCTTAATTTACCATTCTGAATAAAACACCAATCAGAGTTGTCAAGAAGTTGGAAAAGATTATAACGGCCTAGCCGAGTCATTTCTACTTATTTCCAATTTTACATGTATCCCAATATGATCTGATATCTTTGGGTCACAGGGTGAGACATTGATTAAGCTATCATTTAATGTAAATCAAAATATATATTTAAAATTTTTCTTTCAAGTATGCATAAACGAAATTTATATTTTTAATATTTATTAACGCGAGATCAAACTTCAGCAGTATATTTTAAACTTCACTTTAAATCAGTGTTATATATGCGTGGCGCATGAAGTAAAATTTGGAGTTTAGAAAAGCCTGAGTTTGGATTTGGACGCTTCGCTTCCAAATCCAAACGCTCAGGCTTTTCTAAACTCCAAATTTTACTTCATGCTTAGTCTGGGAGTGGACAGCACTCGTTAAAAACTTGAAAACTGAACGTTACAACCACAGAGAATTGTTAAAAATGGATGAAATTTCTAATAGATTGCGATATTTCGGAGAATTTGCTAGAGCCAGGTTGTAATAGAAGGGAGATACGACGTCCCTTGTGACCCCAGAAAGAGTACAACAGGGTGAGTTCTCCTATAAGCTTTTTAATCTCGAAAGTTGTTGAATTTTTTAGAGTTAGGTTGTAAAACAAGGTAAATACGACGTTCCTGATGACTCCAGAAAAAGTAGAACAGGGTGAGTTCCCCTTTATGCTTTTTATTCTCAGAGTTTGTTGAATTGCTTAGTGTTAGGTTGCATATTAAAGGAAATACGACGGCCCTGATAACAACAGACAACGTAAAGTAGAGTGTGTTCTCTTCTATGCTTTTTATTCTAGCAATTAGTTGAATTTTTTAGAGTTAGGTTGTATAATAAGGAAGTATGACGTCCCTGGGGACCCTAGAAAGAGTAGACCATGGTAAGTTCCCCTTTATGCTTTTTATTCTCGAAGTTTGTTGAATTTTTTAGAGTTAGGTTGTATAATAATGGAGATATGACGTCCCCGGTGATCCTAGAAAGAGTAGAACAGAGTAAGTTTCCCTTTATACTTTTTATTCTAGGAGTTTGTTGAATTTGTTTAAGTAAGGTTGTATGTTAAGGGAGACACGACGGCCCTGATAACAACAGAAAGAGTAAAATAGGGTGAGTTCCCTTCTATGCTATTTATTCTGTGAATTCGTTGAATATTTTAGAGTTAGGTTGTAAAATAAGGGAAATACGACGTCCCTAGTCACCCCAGAAAGAGTAGAACAGGGTAAGTTTTATTTTATTTATATTATTTATTCTCTCACGGGAAACCCCTTTTACAAAGAATATGTACAAAATAATAACAATAATATTTAAAAATTGATAAAACGTATTAAGTTCCCCTATATGCTTTTCATTCTCGGAATGTATCGACTGGAGTTAGCCAATCAAATAATTATTTGTTTATTTTTTCTCGAATACGATTTTGAGCACAGATTATCTGAACTAATTATTCTTTATGCTTAATCTTGGCGTAAAAAACAATTGTTAAAAGCTTCAAACTGAACATTTTGTTTCGACATTCTTCTTTTGTAGATGTGACGTTATTTTTTTGGAATGAACTGAAGTTTATTGAATTGCACGAAAAATTACAGAAATCGAAAAATGATAATTGTAATTGTTTGTTAGTATGATCCCACTGAGCAAATCTCTTAAAGTTATGTTTCATCAACAGTAAAACAACGTTTAATGCTGCTACAATGTTGACATAACGTTATTTGTTTGTTTTTGCTCAGTGGGATGTTTACACATTTTGTTGATTTAGTAATTTTTAATGGTTTTTGTTGATGTTGGTGATGGTTAACTAAAATCTTGAAAATTTACTTTACTTTCAGCAAATTAAACGAGTGTCTTCCACTCCCAGACTAAGCATGAAGTAAAATTTCGAGTTGAGAAAAGCCCGAAGAATTTGGATTTGGACGCGCAGCGTCCAAATCCAAATTAGGGCTTTTCTCAACTCGAAATTTTACTTCATGCGCCACACGCACAAAACACTGATTTCAAATAAAGATATTGTTGGCATATCTTTATTTGAAATCAGTGTTTTGTGCGTGTGGCGCACAAAACATTAAGGAAAATCTCGAATTCCAACTGTTACAATAGTTTAAATATTATGCGATACTTTATGAAACCTAAAAAAACATTCATTTTGCGATATTTCCAATGTGAAACACATTTTTTCATCAAACAATAAATAATTTTTCTTTGTGTTGACTGGTAACATCTTAAAATAAACAAATATTTAAAATCAACAAAAATAAATTATGAAACATTACAAAAATCACAATACTTTGTGATATTTAAAATTCACTTTAATTTTATTTCACAATTATTTGCTCTGTTCATTTTTTATATTAGCTGTTTTCGTAAATTCGTTCAGTGTTCAGTTTGAAACTTCAAACGAGTGTTTTCCACTCCCAGACTGAGCATGAAGTAAAATTTCGAGTTGAGAAAAGCCCTAAGAATTTGGATTTGGACGCGCAGCGTCCAAATCCAAATTCGGGCTTTTCTCAACTCGAAATTTTACTTCATGCGCCACGCGCACAAAACACTGATTGAACGTGAATTTTTCGTTTTTACGATTCATTGTATAATTTTTAATTCGGATTGGATCTTGCGCACTTTTAGAATAGTCAATTTTGTTTTAAACTTGGGTGAGAAATCAACTGAATTTGTTGTTTTAATTAGCAGAAATTGCTGTGAAATTAACATTTTTATTTCAGAGTTAGAAAAAAGACTATCGATTTTCATCAAGTTTTACGATTTTCTTGATTTCCTATGTGATTTATTTTTTCGTTTTTCGAAATCTTCAAAAAATTGTCAAAAATCCATTTTTAGACCATTTTTAGACCGCAATTTTGACGTACCTTGCACCCTTAATATCCGTTTGCAATGAGGATAATTTAAATTGAGATACATAAGAAAACAGTTATCAAAATAATTCTTAATTTTGATAATTGTTGTCTTATCCAGCTCAATCTAAAATTATTTATATAAGTGACGATGCCACTATGAAGCATTAGATGGCGTTAGCTATCGAAATCATTAATATATAAGTGATCTTGCATATTTTCAATGACAGCATTATTGTGATAATTTTGCTCGTTTCAAAAAATATTGTACAATCCTCGTGCGTGAACAATTTTCCCAAGTTCAGGCAATTAAGGCATTCGCTCGTGCTTCAAAAATTCGGTCACTCGGAAAAATTGTTTTACCGCACTTGTTTTGTAAATAACTATTCCATAAGAATTAAGTTGCAGAAATATTCGAATCACAGCGGCTACGAACTTCACATCAAAGTAACATCTCTTAACTATTGAAACGGAAAAAAATTAATCTGTAGTTTAGAGATAGACTGTAGTTTAAAAATTGTATGCAATACAACAACTGCAAGTGGGTATGATTTCAAAAGGAACAAACTTTTTTAAAACACACGAAATCTAGCTTTGTAAAGGTCCCAAAACTCGGTCATGAATGAAACTATACAAATGAGATAGGTCAATTTAACCTCGACCCTCGCAATTGGTATAGATTAAAGTAAATTGTAAATGGTAAAAATTCGCACGTTAGGAACACTATTTATTTTAATTTGATTAGGATTACTTTTTAAGCTAATTTTAAACGATCTTGTTTTCTTGTGCAAAAAAAATTGTATCAAATTACACCTTACATAAAATATATAAAGAGTGACCCAAAATGAACGCAAGATTTTAATTTAATAACAAACACAGATTTTAGTCCTAAGATTGTTATTTTTTTATTGAATCATAAAGTACATAGGATAGAGTGATTTATGGAATAACACATCGGGCAAATGTCCTCCACAGCTTTGCTGGCACATACGCACTCTTTTGTCGAAATTTTCCATGACCATTCTGTATAAATGTGGCTGAATTTCGTTGATGCTGCGTTTAATTTTCTCCTGTAATGCACGAATGGTTGTGGGCTTGTTGACATAGACTTCAAATAACCCCATAAAAACAAATCTAGTGTTAAATCACACGATCTAGGGGGCCAATTCTGATCACCGAAACGAGAGAGTACACGACCAGGAAATGTCTCATGCAGTAATTGAATTGTTTCACGGGCTGTATGGCATGTGGCACCGTCTTGTTGAAACCACATATTGGGCACATCAATATCATTCAATTTCGGTAGAAAGAACTGTGTTATCATGTCGCGATATAGAGCACCAATAACAGTCACTGCTTCACCAGACTTATTTTCAAAAAAGTATGGTCCAATGATGCCTCCAGCCCAAAATCCGCACC
Source organism: Philonthus cognatus (assembly GCA_932526585.2). Taxonomy (NCBI): domain Eukaryota; kingdom Metazoa; phylum Arthropoda; class Insecta; order Coleoptera; family Staphylinidae; genus Philonthus; species Philonthus cognatus. The sequence continues at coordinate 34,720,506 of OW052247.1, forward strand.
AAACAGTGACACGTTGTGGATGCATTTGTTTTTCGACAATCACATGTGGGTTCTCCGAACCCAAAACACGGCAATTTTGGCGATTAACAAAGCCATCAAGGTGAAAACGGGCTTCATCGCTTAGGACGATTTTTTTCAGCATCCACTTGTTGATGTTCAATAATCCATTCAGCGAACTCTCTTTGCTATGCATGGTCATTCTTTTTCAGTTGTTGTGTTAATTGAATTTTATGAGTACGGAGACACAGATCTTGTGTGAGTATACGCTGTAGAGCTTCTTGAAATTTGTTCTTGTCCACGATGTCGAATTGATGTTCTGGGATTTTCATCAACACTCTCACGCACTGCTTCGATATTGACACTTGAACGGCTTGTTTTTGGACAACCAGTGTGTTTAGCGTCTCCAACTGATGCAATCTCCCTGAAATTTTCAATTAATCTCTCCACAGTTGACGAAGTTTAAACACTATTCTGACCATATTTTGTATGAAATTTTGGAACTGTGACCGTCAAACTTTTATTATTTTTGAGATATTGTTCAACTATAAAAACACGTTGTTGTATCGAGTAACGCTCTATTTTTAGTAACCCTAAACTCCTAGCTGTCAAATTGTTTTTTTCAGGGTTGCCAACAATTTACTGCACAAAGCGGCAAATTCAAATCTTGCATTAATTTTGGGACACCCTGTACATATTTATTTCATTTTTCAGATCAATTTTAGGCGGTTTTGGTGTCTTGTGCCAAAAAAATGTATCAATGAATTTCAACGGAAACAAAAAGTTACGTTCATGAATTCTTCTACTGAGCAAAGAACAAACAAACAACGAATATTGGATCAAAATTAAACGTTTGATGAAATATTACTTAAATGTGTTTGCATAGTGGGCCGACTCGACTTTATACATGAAGATTAAACAATTATCTTTATATTTTTGCATGCTAAAGCCCATTTTTTAGGATCACAGTTTGAAAAAAAAATAGACAACATTTTCTGACACAAATAAATACTAACACTTTCATTGGTGAAAGAAAGATGATATTTGAATCTTGGTGGAGGACCCCGCTAAGATTCAAATATCATCTTCTTTTGATCAATAAAAATTTAAGTATTTATTTGTATAGGAAAATTTCGATTGTTTTAAAAAATATAATCCCTAACAATGGATTAAGCATGCCAAAAAAATAATCTGGCACTCCTAATTTGTTGCTCCGCGCACGTCAGTAATAAAAAAAACAATATGTATAAATTTGTGATCAAATTATCGGTCTGTTTGTAAATAACATATTCTTTATAATTATAACTGACGTAGATTCAGGTTTATTAACATCAACTAAATAATTTATTCCTGTTCCCTGTACGTTGTTCGATTACGTAAGTCGATTTCTTTTCGTTTTTATGAGCTGTAATTTGATTATCGTAATTATACATACAGAGAATTTATTTTAAGTATACATATCCCGATACATACGCTGTAAAATTTCTGGCATTTGTTGTTTTGTTTTTCAAAAGCCTTCTAACGAGTGTTTCCACCCCTGAAGTAAAATTTCCAGTTTAGAAAAACCTTAAAATTTGGTTTGGTTGCGTAGCGAAGCGGAGCGATTAAACCAAATTTTCAAGTTTTTCTAAACTAGAAATTTTACTTCATGCACCATGCGTATACAACACTGATTTAAAGTAGTCTTTAAAATACACATTTTTAGTTTGATCTTAATAGCATATCTCAAAGCCAATTGCCAGATATTTGAAAGCACAAGATTTAAATAGACGTTGGTAAAATTTGTAAAATTTATTAACGTGGGATCAAATTCAAGCAATATACTTTGAACTTCACATTAAATCAGTGTTTTATACGCGTGACGCATTAAGTAAAATTTCCAGTTTAGAAAAGCCTGAATTTGGCTTCTAAACTCAAAATTTTACTTCATGCTTAATCAAGGAGTGGAAACACTCGTTAGAAGCTTCAAATTGAACGCTTTTCAAAAACAACCAATACCTTAAAACTGATAGCGTAAGCTTCGGGATATAAGCTGTAAGCTTAACTTATATACTTAAAAGAAAAATTCCCTATATTTGTTTAATTAGATTGTATAATTAATAAAAAGAAGATAAAAGTGGGTAAGTAATAAATACAGAGTGCCCTAGAAAGAAGTAGTAACTTTTTTAAATGATCTCAACAGATGTCGCTTTATATAAAGTAAAATTAATTTAAGAAACATTACAACATAGCGACGAGTTAGTTGTCATCAGATTTGTCACAATTGTTTATAGGTTATAACGTACTAACGAAGTGGATGCAAGTATATAGAAGGCAAGCGCCAAATAAGAATTGGATTGGCACTCTGTACATAAAACTGAAAGATAGTTGATTAAAATACTCAAACATTTTACCTTGGGATGTTTAGTTAATATTTCCGTATTAATCAAAAATATTGGTAACAAAATCCCTTTCTAAACAAGTTTTTTGGATTTTATAAGTAGTATTTTTTTTTTATTTGGTATCTATTAACATTTATTTAACATTTGATTGAAAATTGATCCAGTTTAAAAAAACAGAATAAGCTCGATTAAAATCGTTCAACATTTCAGTCATTGACTTTGTTTTTTAGTTCATTCAAATCGGTCAAAACTAAGAGAGTTAGTTAGATGGGCTTTTTTTAAACACCCGGTATATCATAATAAATATGATATATATCGCTAAACCCTGCTATATTGATTTACTTATTTATTGATTTAGTTATTTTTATATTATTATGATTATTATTATTTTATCTATATTAGAAGTTAATACCTAAGGTGGTAAAAACAGATCCCCTACCAAAATCCTTCCGACCTATAAGCCTGATGTCATTTATCCTAAAGACCCTGGAAAAGGTGCTGGATGGCTACATCAGGAGGGAGATACTGAGTATTAACCCTCTTAGTGTGCACCAGTATGCCTACCAAAAGGAGAAGTCAACGGACTTGGCGCTGAATAACCTAGCCGGGAAAGTTGCGCAAACCCTGGACTACAAGGGAATTGCGGTAACAGCTTTCCTGGACATAGAAGAGGCCTTCAACGCTACTCTGACGGGATCACTCTGCAAATCCGCGAGGGACAGAGGGGTTCCGCCGGCTATTACAGGCTGGATCAGAGCAATGCTCGACACCAGAACCGTGACAACGTCACTATGTGGCGACACGGTCAAGCTGAGGACTGCCAGGGGATGCCCGCAGGGAGGGGTTCTTTCCCCCTGCTGTGGTCTTTACTGGTTGACGATCTGCTTGCAATAATAGATACGCTTGACGTCGAAGTGCAAGCGTATGCTGATGACATAGTCATTCTTGCAAGGGGCACGGATGAAAACCAAATCTGTGAAGCCATGCAGGAGGCACTGGATGCGACTCAGAACTGGTGTATAGGGGAACGGTTAAACGTAAACCCTAGCAAAACATCAGTTGTCCCGTTCACGAGAAGGAGGATCCTGAAATTGAGACCTCTTACTCTACGGGGAGAAACCATACCATTTGTGGAGGAGGCGAAGTATCTAGGAATCACCCTGGATAAATCGCTGAATTGGAACTCCCACTTGGACAAGACAATCCGCAAAGCAAGGTACGTCCTGTGGACGTGCCATAGAATTTGCAGGAAGTCATAGGGATTAAACCCCAAGCAAATGTACTGGCTATATGGTTCGGTCATAAAACCAATAATAACCTATGGCAGTATCGCCTGGTGGCCGATTACAACTCGAAAAACGGCCATATCAAGGCTCTCCTCACTGCAGAGAATGGCGACAGTGGCGGTAACTGGAGCCATACGCACTACCCCATCAGCGGCGCTAGAAATGCTACTGAACCTTACCCCCTGCATATCCTAATACGGGGCGAATTCAGATTGGCAAGTTATCGATATCACCACGCGGCCCTATTGGATCCGAAGGTGATAGTCTTCACACCAAATGGGCTGTCAACTGCCATTGAGGCGGAAGACACCCTAAGTATGAGGACTGACTACGCAGTCACGGACTACTGCGAGGATCAGCCGTACAAGGTCCTGTTCCCAAGCAGGGACGACTGGAAGCGACACAAAATCACCCCAGAAAAGGCTGACTCCTACTGGTACACTGACGGCTCAAAACTGTCCACTGGAACAGGAGCCGCAGTCGTCGGACCAAGGACTGAACTTTACTACAGCCTTGGCAGGTATGCTACCAACCTTCAGGCTGAAATATACGCCATTGAAATGTGCGCCCACGAAATCCTTTCAAAGGGTTGGGCGGGCAGGACAATAAAAATATGTTCGGACAGCCAGGCGGCCCTTAGGGCCCTGGCATCTTCTAGATGCTCCTCGCTGGCTGTACGGAACTGCAAGGAAGCCCTCTGCCAAATGGCACAGGTAAACGGGGTCAGTCTGATGTGGGTGCCAAGCCACTCTGGCGTGAAGGGAAATGAATTAGCCGATTCCCTAGCCAGAGAGGGGGCGCGTACAGCCTACATCGGACCGGAACCCGCTCTGGGGATACCCAGATCAACAGCTAGAGACCGTAACAACGGATGGATGAGACACGAGGCACAGGATTTCTGGCAAAACCGCCCTGGGATGAGACATTTCAGAGCGGTAACAAGTGGACCATCTGCGGCCAGGACGGCCTCATGGTTGAAGCTGAGCAGATCAGATGTTCACACATTAACTGCTCTCTTCACTGGACACAGCCGTCTAAGGCATCACCTTAACAAACTAGGACTAAGCGACACCACTGAGTGCCGCCTATGCCTAGAGGATGATGAAACAGCAGAGCACGTCATATGTGCCTGTCCAGTTGGCAACCAGATCAGGACCACGGTGTTTGGCACACCGAAGCTAAACCTGAAGGACCTGGAGAAAACTTCACCTGACAAGATCCTTGACTTCATCAAGAAGATGGACTTGGAAGGTGAGCTGTAAGGTCGGATGTTCGACCTTAATTGTGAGCCACAATAGATCCTTGCGGTCGCAGTGGAGGGTAGCATAACTCACCCACTCACTTTCAATAGAAATAGAATAGAATAATTAAGTTTCTAGTTAGCACTAGTTTTATTTATAATGTTATTTTGGGTAATTTTTCACATCTTTTATAATAGTAGTCAGGTCAGAATACTTTTCATGTTTTTTTTTGTTACTAATTTCTGTCGTTTTGCACTATTTATAATTTATAATAGTTAATAGTTTTTATTTTATTTTGTCAAAAATATTATTAAGTTTATTACATTTTGTAATTTATTTAAAAATGAGAACTTTCTGTAAATAAACCATTTATTTATTTATATTTGAGCAGTTTATTTTGAAAGTGGCCTAACATTTCTCAATTGTTGTTGTTGACTGTAATAATCTTCATAATTTGAGGTTTTTTGTCATAATTAACAATTTGTAGGTAAATTCAAAATATATAATAGATATTTTTAATATACTTAACCAGAATTTGTTGTTTGTGAAAACCTCAAATTAGAAAGGTTTTTACAATCAACAGCAAAAAATTGAGAAATGGAGTTAGGCCACTTTCAAAATAAACGGCTCATTTATTTAACAGAAAATATTTTTTGTAGAAATCGAGATTAAACGCATATTTTACATTTCTTAGACCAAGTTCGTTTATATTTTCAACTTGTTTCTCATTTATTAGCAACATAAAATAAACTGCTTTTGAAAGATGTAAGCGAATTGATCAATGAGAAACAAGTTGAATATGTAAACGAATTGATCAATGAGCAACAAGTTAAAGATGTAAACGAATTGATCTGTTTACATCTTTAACTTGTTGCTCATTGATCAATTCGTTTACATATTCAACTTGTTTCTCATTGATCAATTCGTTTACATCTTTCAAAAGCAGTGTATTGGGGCCTCGGTGGCCGAGTGGGTAGAGACCCTGCCCATAGACCAAGAGGTCGCTGGTTCGAATCCCGTCCGGTGGAATAATTTGTGAGTAATAAATTATTCCATCCGGGTCCATGGATGTAGTGTGAATGAATTGTCTCGTCCAAACGAATTAAATACGTGGAATTAGTTAATTAATTTAATTTAAAAAAATAATACAATGGCAGATGGCTGTATGGCGAAAGCCGAGGCCAATGAAACAAAAAAAAGCAGTGTATTTTATGTTGCTAAAAAAAATGTGAAACTTGTGAAATGCCAGATTATTTTGCTGACGATAAGTAATATTTAAATTCTAAACTATTTCTTTGCCTACAATAATTACGTCTATTTACATTTGTTGATCAAGGTTGTGGAATAATGATTGAGACATCTGCATAAATTAATTATAATTTAACATTTTAATAATTTAATTCATCGAGCTCTCATATTTTAATATTAATACTTCAATCGCGGTTTATGTGGTACAATTTTATGTCAATTCACGTCAGTGGAATTATTTCATATAAACGAATATAAACAAAATTATTAAACTGTAAATTAAAAATATGAATTTCCTGTTTTTCATCGTAGTTTTATAAAGATTCTCATTACTTTTAATATTGGCTCCCCTAAGTTATCCTAAACTAAGTTTCCACATACCGAAACAATTAGAGTTTATGTCGTTAATTTAATATTTTGATGCAGGCGTGTAATTTTTATTTTAATCAATCATCTATTGCAATAATTTTAAAATAATTGAAATTTATAGAAACGTATCGGAAATATACCGGGTGTTGACTTGGCGGACGCAACATAGAAAATCGCATGTTAATTTTAAAGTGTTCAAATATTGGCTTCCCTATTTGTTTTAGAGACAAAATGTATTTCACTTTTTTGTAGAGGGAAAAATTCTAAATTTATGAATGTTCACACTTAACACTTTACGTTTCTCTAAGTTAAAATAATTATGAAAAAGTAATGTCATTTTATAAAAATAATGACACACCATGGACTTGATACAACAATTGCGGATATTCCCTGTTTTTTTTTAAGTTCAATTTAACGCTTTAAACAAGTGTTTTCCACTCTCAGGCTAAGCATGAAGTAAAATTTCGAGTTTAGAAAAGCCCCGTGAAAATTTGTCGAGGGTCGCGCAGCAACCCGAGACAAATTTTCTGGGCTTTTCTAAACTCGAAATTTTACTTCATGCGCCACGCGTATAAAACTATAATATTGTCAAACGTATGTATATTCGAACTTCACTTAAAATCTGTGTTTTATACGCGTGGCGCACGAAGTAAAATTTCGAGTTTAGAAAACCCCAAAAAATTTGTCTCGGGTCGCTGCGCGACCCTCGACAAATTTTCACAGGGCTTTTCTAAACTCGAAATTTTACTTCATGCTTAGTCTGGGAGTGGAAAACACTCGTTTAAAGCTTCAAATTGAACTCTTTTAAAAATCAACGAATGTCAGAAAATTTACAGCTAAACGCAACAATTGCGGATGTCAAAATAACACAAGATATTGCTGTTACTTAATTAACGACAAAAAACATAACGCAAACATCGTGATATCTGTGGTCTGCATAATACCGCGGAGCGACCAAACCAAATTTTTAGGCTTTTTAAAACTCGAAATTTTACTTCATGCTTAATCAAGGAGTGGACACACTCGTTAGAAGCATAAAATTGGCCACATTTAAAAAGCAACGAATTCCTGCAAATTTACCAAACCCTGTAGTTATCAGAATATATTTTTTTTTTTATTTATTGGGTTTGGCTTTTGCCTGGCCTTGGGAACTTGCCCATTAGCCAACATCATTTTGTTTATATTTGTATTTGTTTGATTTCTTTAACTTATTGCTAATTACCTATAACTATATATCCACACACCCATGGACTCCGGGACGAATATTTTTCGTTAGAAAAATTACTCAACCCGGCTGGGAATCGAACCCAGATCACCGCCGTGAACGATTGGCGAAACCAGCGGCTCAACCGCTCGGCCACGGCCGGCCCCTATCAGGATATGAATACTTAAATAAAAATGTTCCCTGTATGATCTCTTTGTAAGATTTATTTATAGTAAATATTCTATTTATAAAGTTGATAATGTGATTTTTTTGGCGGGTAATTCCGTTAATTACATATTTGTTGGTATTTTCAATAATTATCATCATTTTAGTTGAAGGTGATAACAAAACCGGAAATTTGCGCATCATCGTCTTGTTATAATTAATTACAAACATTTTGAGATTTTACAGCAAAAACGAGTGCTGGCCGTCGACTTGTTTACATATTTATTTAATTGAAAAATAAATGGTTGTAGCCTGTTAGCTTAACACGAACTTTATAAATTACTAATTATAATCAGAGCTGTTCCGAGTACATGTGAAATGTATTCGAGTACTGAGTAGAAGTACTTTACACAAAATGTACTCGAGTACTAAGTACAAGAACCTAACAAAAAGTACTTAAGTACTTATTTGAATACAAAGTACCCAGTACATGAAAACATTAAAACACAACATTAGAATTAAGGGTTACTTAGATTAACCTAACTTAATTTAACAATTTCGAAATATTGGGTAAGGTTAGTTGTCAAGTTGTGATGTTAGATTAGGTTAGATCATAGCCTCTCAACCTTATTTAGTCCACCGCCCACTTTGAGAATGTTATTTTTCTAGAGCCCCTCAATTTTTGTTACCACCTGTCGCGAGTCTGTAACAGCTATTGCCGATTATATTTAAACTTCTAATATTATACGCCCCCTAACTTTCTCTGGGTTTTCTACTGCCCCCCTGAAAGTCTTAAACACCAACAGGGAGGCGTTATCGCCCACGTTGAGAACTTATGGGTTAGATGGTAAATCGTAAAATACACATTGTGAAATTAGGTTAGATGACAGGTTGTTATGTTAGATTAAATAACAAATTGTTTGCTTCTATCTAATCTGGTTAAGTTGAGTTAGGTTAGGTGTCAAGTTGTACAGCTACATAACAAATCATAAAGTTGGGTTAGTTGATCATTGCGAAATTTGGTAAGATGTCCTTCAACCTGTCGCCTGCGGCCGGTTCTTGAAAACTTGAACATTCTTTCTAAAAAAAATTGTATATACCATTTACTACAAAATCATCCATAACCTAACCCAACTTCACAATTTAGAGTAACATAGTTATCATAAATGACAAATCATAATGATAGAGGGCAACTTGCGGAATTCGGTTAGGTTATCATTTAACCCAACTTCATAATTTAGGTTAAATACGATAGGTGTTATTTAAGTTATTTTAAATGAGAAGTTGTGACGTGGTTATTAAAAACAACTTCCCAACTTAGGTTAGATACGATAGATGTTACTAAAGTTAGGTTAGTTGACAAGTTGTGAAATTAGGTTAGGTTGGATGATAAGTCGTGATTTGGTTGCGTTAGGTGAAGTTAAGTTGGGTTATAACTTCATAAAATGGTAATCCGAGTAATTGTCGGAAAGGTTAGTTTAAGTTAGGTTAGGCTGGGTGCATATAACCTATGCAACAGTCCTCTAAACAAACCTTAGTATCGTCTATCGTTTCTATCCTAACTTAAGTCTATTGTATCTAACCTAAGTAGGTTTCCAAAATACTTAAGGATATTTGAAAATGTTCACAATTCTTACGTTTTACCAGATTTTTCTTAAATAGTTTTGACATATTTGTTATTTTTGACATATTTCGATTGAGTGCACCTATTCAGCTGTCATCTAACCCTGTTTAATATTGACATGAAATTCGAACCGTTTAAATAGTAGGATATTTAAATATGTTTCTGGACGAATATTTAAATATTCGAATAATTTAAATATATGACCATGTTTTTGAATGAATAATTGAACGCTTAAATTTGACTAATTTCCAACCTTAATAGTTTATTTTAAACTTCACTTAGAATCAATGTTTTATACGGGTGGTGCATGAAGTAAAATTTCGAGTTTAGAAAAGCCTGAAAATTTGGTTTGGTCGCGTAGCGAAGCGAAGCGACCAAACCAAATTTTCAGGCTTTTCTATACTCGAAATTTTACTTTATGCTTAACCTGGGAGTGGAAAACCCTTGTTCGGCAACTATAATAATAATAATAATAAGTCGTTATTGCCCAACAGGAAAATTACATCCCAATTACAAGACAATATGTAAAATAGATTAATTACATGGCCGTATGCGTGTATACATATACAAATAAACAAAAAACGAAAAATACAGATACGTGAAAATATTATGTTAAGTTATTTGCTCTTTCAAATGTGATAATAGAGATTTAATGTTGTCATAAAATATGTCGCAGGAATAAGGTAACGCATTATAAACACTACACATAATAAGTATTGGCGATTTAAGTTTATAGTTGGTTCTACATGGTGGTATACTAAACGTAAACTTTTGTCTGCTGCAAAAAGTTGGTATGCGCAACCGCACTTTGTAAAGAAGTTCAGGGGAGTCGATTGAATTGTGTAGTAATTTATACAAGAAAATGAGTGATTAGAACCTTTAATCATTAACAAACTTTAGTTATTTTTATAATTTTTACGAGTTTCGTTAATTATCTTGTAAATTTAATAAAATTGACAATACATATAATATATATATGCTACACTTAAACATCAAAAACGCTCACTGAGCAAAATAAACGGCAACAACGCGTTGCGGACTTTGCTGAACGACCAAATACCGAAATAACATTATTTTTCGCGACTTGGCCGGTTATCACATTGCGGACAACGTTCAAACGGCCACGACGCGTTCTGGATGATATAGGAAGCTCATAAACCGATCGTGCTTTTAATATTTAACAGGAATAACAGACAAAATAAATAAAAATTTGAAAACCTTTATTGTGTGCTTAATTCTACATGAAACTTATTTAGAATAATAGCCAACTGAAACGCAGATGATTCACATGACTATTCACTTATTCCTAACCTAACATAATCTAACCTTACTTAACCTAACCTAACCTTAATCATCTAGAACGCGTCGTGGCCGTTTGAACATTGTCCGCGAGGCGTTTCGGACTGTGCTGGACGGCCACAACGCGAATAAATATGTTATTTCGGTATTTGGTCGTTCAGCACCGTTCGCAACGCGTTACGATCGTTTATTTCGCTCAGTGAGCGTTTTCGATGTTTGAGTATATATATATATATATATATATATATATATATATATGAATGTAGTGACCAATCCAAATTTTCAGGCTTTTCTAAACCCGAAATATTTATTTCATGCGCCAGGCGTGTAAAACACTGATTTAGTGCAAAGTTAAAATCACTTTCTCCATGATAAAAATATCATGAAATCAAATTAAAGTATTAAGAGATCATTTTAGAGTTAACAAACCAACGGTTGTTATTTCGGTCCTTATCGTTTGTAATGATCACACGACAATGTTAGGTTGTAATGTTATGTTTAAAACTTAACCAGTTTCCTCTTTTTAATTACGGTAATGGACCAATTTCAAATTTAACTTAATCTGGTTTAATTAGAAATCGGTACGTGGAACACACGTCCAATATGTGTTTATAAAAAGCTTAAAAATTCGGAATATATATATACAATATATAAATAGGTAATAATGATTTTAGAATTGGTTAAAAATTGATTCATATGTAGTCGACGGCCAATGGTTACAGAAACCAAGGCTAAAAAATGTTAACATTAAAGATATTGATAAACATAATTTGTTTGTGTTAAAACAAAAATGATACTGTACAAACAAAGTAATTACAGTGATGATTAAAACACTTGGATGGAACTTTTTTACATTATTATAAATATAGATTTCACACACACTATCTCTGACTAATTAGAGTTTTTTGAGGTAAATTTATTTATAATACAAAACCGGTCACACAAAATTTTGTATTCTACAACTGTCACACAAAATGTTGTATTCTAGCTTTGAAACAAATCCTCTGATGTCACTGACCACTGTAAGATTGTTTTCCGTCCTAATATATATTATTATAATATTCTAAGTTCCGCGCCCAAACCGGGAAGTAATAAAATCTCCATAAATTAATTTCGCTTGTAAGAACCTACGTATGTTTGCTCAGTAATAAATAATCCTATTCTGTAATAATTTTCTTTGTCAAATAAATTAGTTTCACATGAGATATTAATAAATTAACAATTTCTCCTTTCCTAAATTTACGTCTAAAATTTAATTTATTCCAATGATTAATACAGTTTTATTTATGACAGTAATATTTTTAAGGAAACACAAAATCTGAAGGTTTTCAACTAAAAATTGGAAATGGTTTTAATTTATTAGAAACATTGATTTATTTTATAATAAGCGGTTTCCAATCTAATATTAATTAATAAAAGTAGTATTTTTCAATCCGAAGGTTTATAATAAAAACGACACACAGGAAGACAAATAATTAAAGGTAGTATTTTTCAATCACAAGGTTTGTAAGAAAAACGACACACAGGAAGACAATATTTATAATTTAAACTGAAAGACCTAGATTAGCGCTTCCCAATTTATATAAATTTAAAAAATATATATTGCTATCTGAATATTGACCGTTTTTATTGGCATACAAAATTGAACATAAAATCAATGGAATGCCGGGATTTTGCATAATTTTTGTCTCCTGTCCCACGAGACAAATATTATGCCAAATTTAGTTTAAAACTCAAGACACTTCAATTGCTTTGATATAAAATATCGCAGATATTTATATATATATCATAATTTTTTTGTGTAAAAACAAAAATGATACTGTACAAACAAAGTAATTACAGTGATGATTAAAACACTTGGATGGAACTTTTTTACATTATTATAAATATAGATTTTAAACACACTACCTCTGGCTAATTAGAGTTTTTTTAGGTAAATTTATTTATAATACAAAATATATTATATATATATATATATATATATATATATATATATATATATATATATATATATATATAACTGGCTTGAGTTTTTTGGGCTGCTTTCTCGCGTTGGTTGATTTATTTGCGCAAACCTGTGTCTTACCTCCACATACTTTAGCTATAACAACCAAAAGTACAAACAAATAGAAGGTGCTCCGATGGGTTCACCACTATCACCAATTGTAGCTAATCTTTACATGGAGTTTTTTGAAGAGAAAGCTTTGAGCAGTTATAATTTAAAACCAAAACTATGGCTAAGATATGTTGATGACACATTAGTGATTTGGCCTCATGGTAGAAACAATGCAGACATGTTTTTGGACCATTTGAACAGTATTCACCCAAACATTCAATTTACCATGGAAATAGAACAAAATGACAAACTTCCGTTTTTAAATATTTTACTTTACAAAACATCAAATGGCAACCTGGGACATTCTGTTTATAGCAAAAAAACTCACACAAATCGATACCTAAACGCCGACTCACATCATCATCCTGCTCAAATTAGTTCAGTAGCCAAAACGTTAATTACACGTTCTTTCAAACTCACAGATCAAAACAACATACTTTCGGAAATAAATACACTCAAATTTATTTTGAAATCAAACAAATTCCAAAAAAACACAATAAACAAACTAATTGAGAGGGCCAATACACCAAAACCTATAAACACTATAAAGACAGATTACACGAACACAATAACTCTTCCTTATATAAAAGGAGTTACAGACAAAATTTCGAATATTTTCAGAAAATGTAACATACACACATCGTTCAAACCATATCTTACGATAAAACAACTTTTACGTAGCCCTAAAGACAAAATGTTCCTTGAAAAACAAGGAATATACAAAATTCCCTGTAAAGACTACCATAAATCATATATCGGCCAAACCAACAGAAGAATTAGCGTCAGACGAGAAGAACATAAATTAGCCATAAAAAATCACGACCAAAATTCCTCATTATTCCAACATAAATTTGATACAGACCATAACATAGATTTTGAAAATACTTCGGTAATTAGTTCTATCCCAAAATTTGAAGAAAGAATCGTACGTGAAGCCATAGAAGTAGAAAAACATCCTTTGTGCCTCAATAAACGAGATGATGGCACAAGATTACAAACCACATGGAAACCTTTGATGAATATAATAAAACAACAAAAAAATGACTTGCCTCCAATATCCAACAATTTTCGGAATATTCAAACAAATTCAAGTAATTTCAACAATGCAGATACATCGGACACAAATCAGGAAATTTTAGCACCTTCTACATCGAGTGGACCAATAACACGCAGCAGATCTAGACTACAAGTCCCTAGTTTACAAAACAAATGTACTGACAGTGAACGTGACATCCATCACTCAGTATACAAAAAAGCTCCTGAGGATGGCAGAAGTGATGCTGCCGAAACGTAGAGCGCAAATAAATCAACCAACGCGAGAAAGCAGCCCAAAAAACTCAAGCCAGTTATATTTTGCTCGCGAAAACCTAAAAATAAATATATATATATATATATACCAGCACAAGAAGTAACGGTCGTACTACGTTAGAGGCAGAGTTCGGAAAATTTCCTAACAGGGCATTCGACCAATAATACGGCAGGAGAGATGTGTATATATATATATATATATATATATATATATATATTCACGACAATCTTATGCATTATTTAATTGTGTGGGCAGAATAAATGGGGTACATTTAAAACTCAAGTACATTTAACACAGGTATTGCGTGATAAATGTGGTTTTTCAACACAATTATAAATAATGGCCTAGTTAGATTTTTTTGCCGCTATGCAGTAACAGCGCTGTGTCAGTCAAATCAGCTTATTTTGTCTTACATTTGACCATGGTGGTGATGACGTCATCGACGCCACGATGTAACGCGTCAACATCTCCGCCGTTCTCACTAGTTTAACCCGCGTAAAATGCGTTTGTAAACATAAATCGGTCAAATCGGTTAAACAATTGTGCTTCTATCCTTCGCGAGTGTCTTTTAAAGCGGAACAAACGTTAACACCGTGAAAACTCCATCCAAACGGAATTGTTCGTTTTTTGTGCAAAGAGCGTGTTTCTATGGCGAAAGGGTAGACTGTGTGAGTATTATTTATTGTTGAACGATTGTTCATATTTGTGTTAAGGTGGAATTAATCCTATTACACATTCAATTCATAGTACCGCAATCTGTCATCATTTATCTGTCAAATTATTATAAAACAAAACCAACCATTAAGACTGACGCATATTTCATAAATATATATATATTAAATGCTGTGTTGTATATTGTTGTTGTCGTGAACAAAGTATAGTGTATAACTCGCATATAATGGCTATTAATCACTCGAACGACTTGCTCCACTCGCCATCGGCTCGTTCCGCAAACCTCGTTCTTGTGATTAATAGCTATCATTATATGCTCGTTGTGCTACTACTATTTAACCATTTATTTATTCAAGAATATAAACTATGATATTTAAATCTAATAGAGTTTAAAAATAAAATGTTATAAGCTTGTACAGGAGAGTAAACTTTCACAACAATTACAAAATACTACTTAAAAATTAAACAAAAATTAAACTAAATAGTTATTTTAATAATTTATGAGAAGTGTAATACAAAATAAAATATAATGGAAATAAGTTAAACAGTTATGAACAATAATATAAATAAAGATGAAAAGTATTCCCAAAATAGTAGACACCTCATCCGAATTATACAGTATAGTATTTTTGATATGTTATTTCAAGTTGTATTTAAACTCGTTATAGTTGTTTAAATAATATTTAAATGTTTAACACGAAGTGAGATTACTGACAATTTGTAATTTAATAAAATTAAGTTAGGTCAGACGACAAGATGCGATTAAACGAATGTTATTTTTGTCAAAGATGTGAACATTTGTCGAGGTGTCTTTGTTAATTTTGAATTTTTAAATGTTTAACACGAAATGGCACTACAGGACATTTCTGATGATTTATAATTTTATAAAATTAAGTTAGGTCAGATGAAAAGTTGCGATAAAACGAATGTTATTTTTGTCAAAGATGTGAACATTAGTCAAAGTGTCTTTGTTAATTTTGAATTTTTAAATGTTCAACATTAAATGACATTTCAGGACATTTCTGACAATTCATAATTTGATAAAATTAAGTTAGGTCAGGTGACAAGTTGCGATAAAACGAATGTTTTTTTTGTCAAAGATGTGAACATTTGTCAAATTTTCTTTGTAAATTTTGAATTTTTCCCTGTTCAAGATGAAATGACACTTCAGGACATTTCTGACAATTTATAATTTAATAAAATTAAGTTAGGTCACATGACAAGTTGCGATAAAACGAATGTTATTTTTGTCGAAGATATGAACATTTGTCAAAATGTCTGTTAATTTTTAATTTTTAAATGTTTAACACGAAATGATACTTTAGGACATTTATGACAATTTATAATTTAATAAAATCAAGTTAGGTCAGATGACAAGTTGTGATAAAACGAATTTTATCTTTCTAACCTAACCCATCGTGACATTTTGAATGTCCTTAATCATTGTGACGTTACTGCATGTCAATTGTTAATTGACTGTTATGAAATGTTGTTTAAATCACTTGGCCTTTGTAACTTGTATGAAAATTGACATTCCGTTTCAACAATACAGAACATTCTCTGTCAATAAACGTATTACATCAATTTTCAATTGTTTTAATGATAAAACAAACGAATGTCTTCCACTCCCAGACTAAGCATGAAGTAAAATTTCGAGTTTAGAAAAGCCTGAAAATTTGGCTCGGGCGCGTAGCGAAGCGGAGCGACCGAGCCAAATTAGGCTTTTCTAAACTCGAAATTTTACTTCATGCGTCACGCGTACAAAACGCCGATTTAACCTGAAATTGTCTTTAACCAACCTGACAAGTGAAATAAGTTTAATATACTTAACATTCTCTGCCAATCAACGTATTACGTCAATTTTTAATTATTTTAATGATGAAACACACGAGTGTCTTCCACTCCCAGACTAAGCATGAAGTAAAATTTCGAGTTTAGAAAAGCCTGAAAATTTGGCTCGGGCGCGTAGCAAAGCGGAGCGACCGAGCCAAATTGGGCTTTTCTAAAGTCGAAATTACACTTCATGCGCCACGCTTACAAAACGCCGATTTAATATCCAACATTTCCGTTGATTATTAAAAATTTGGACGGTTTTCCTAAGATCTAGATTTAAAAAAGTAAGAAATTTTAACGAGTGTTTTACAATCCCAGATTAAGCATGAAGTAAAATTTCAAGTTTAGAAAAGCCTGAAAATTTGAATTTGAAGGGGCCCGCGAGCGGAAATGTCGGGTATTTACAAAAAGCGTTAACATTTTAAAAATAAACTTAACATTTGGAGAACATCATTTATAATTTCTTTATATTAATAATATATTTTTTTCATTTTTATTTATAGCTTTAAAAATAATGTTTAGTTTTATCAAACGACTGAAATTAATACCACAGAAAGAAAACAATGATATTTTCTGTACATTCAGCATTTCATATCATAAAATGTAACTCGGCACCTGCAATTCGAGATTGCTTCTGTAAATTCAGCAGTATATGTGGTATATAATATTTATTATTGTAGATATCAGCATGTAAAGATTGTTAAATTTGTTATTAAAATTGTGTATAATGTCAGTAATTTTTTTCTAGCGAAATAAGTGTCAACATGTCAACACCAATATCAGCGAATTCTTTTAATTTTCACACTTTATCAGCGTGAAGTTATTTTCAATTTGCAATTTTAATTGATACAAATATTAATATAATCATATACACACAAACACACGTGGAATATTTTATCAAATTCACCACGAAAACATTAAATATGATCACGACGTGGTTTTTAAAAAATTGTGATGTTTCGATCATAGTGGTTTCCTTATCACCTAAACAATTGACAATTGGCATATTAACTTTATTTTACTTGTCAAGTCGGTTAAAGACAATTTCACGTTAGATCGGCGTTTTGTACGCGTAGCGCATGAAGTAAAATTTTAAGTTTAGAAAAGCCTAATTTGGCTCGGTCGCTCCGCTTCGCTACGCGCCCGAGCCAAATTTTCAGGCTGTTCTAAACTCAAAATTTTACTTCATGCTTAGTCTGGGAGTGGAAGACACTCGTTTGATTCATCATTTAAACAATTGAAAACTGACGTAATACGTTTATTGACAGGGAATGTTCTGTATTGTTAAAATGGAATGTCAATTTTGATACAAGTTAAAAAGGATTCAAAATATAGTAGCTAAATTACAGCCAATTAAATGATGAATTACTATTAAAATGCCATAATGTGGAAATTACCATCAAAATGTTACAATAATAATAATAATAATAAATCTTTATTGATCAAAAATGCCATGGTACATAGATTTGACATTTCTGCGTAAGTACACTTAACTAAGATAAAAACACTTAATACATAAAAGCATACAATTATTAAATGGGATAAATATAACCATCCTAAGAATATATATACATTATAAATTATCAGTCATAAACTCCTGTATAGTATAATAACACATTTGCACGAGGAAGTATTTGACCTGTTTTTTAAAATGTTTGTAGATTTTTATATTTTATATTTCTGCAGGAAGCTTATTGTATATAATTATTCTAGAATAGTTTGGAGATCTTTCGAATGTTTTTGTATTATGATTCGGTAACCGAAGCATACATCCATTTCTTGTGCTATATGGGTGTGTATCGCCGACTGCTTTATACGAATTGATATTTTTGTGTATAT
The DNA here is from genome assembly GCA_932526585.2 of Philonthus cognatus. Lineage (NCBI taxonomy): Eukaryota > Metazoa > Arthropoda > Insecta > Coleoptera > Staphylinidae > Philonthus > Philonthus cognatus. The sequence goes on from OW052247.1 coordinate 34,739,089, forward strand.
TATTAACACATTTAAATATATATATACAGGGCAATGTTAAAATATTTTGTTTTTTAAATATGTCCAAACAAGTGTTTGGAAGTTTTAAATCAAATGATTTTTTGTGCACCAATCTTGAAACTGTGTCAACACCTCCACTACCCTCTCGTCTAGTTTTGATTCAGTGTCTGCCGATACTGCTATTGACGTATCGTCTGCAAACATTACTACGTGTCCCTTATTAATATGAGAAGGCAGATCATTGCCATACAACAAAAATAATAGAGGTCCCAACACCGATCCCTGAGGTACACCGTAATCAATACCAAACTTACTTGATTCCGCCCCATTCACAGAGACAATGAGTCGCCTGAAATATGATTTAAACCACTCCAGGGAATTCCCTCTGACCCATAGGCACTCAGTTTAACTAATATGTAGTTACTATCTATAGTATCGAATGCTTTCGATAAATCAAAGAACAGGCCAACAACGAAATAACCCTGATCCATATTATTTTGGACAAACTGCAACATCTGATTTGATGCAGTCTCTATTGATCTACCCGATCTAAAGCCATGTTGATTATCACATAAAAGATGAAATTTATCAAGATATTTAGATATTCTATTGTGAACAAGTTTTTCTAATACCTTTGAAAATGAGCTTAAAATCGATATAGGTCTAAAATTCTCCATATGATGTGGATTATCTTTTTTATACAACGGAATGACTTTGGCAACTTTTAAGAATGATGGAAAGACGCCACTTGTTAAAGACTCGTTAAAAATGTGAGCAATGACATCCGAAATGACACCGATAGAGTATTTTAGTAGGCTAGTAGTGATACCATCAATACCGACAGATTTTGTATTATTTAAAGAGTGTACTAGTTCTTCGATTTCATGAGATGTGATTGGTTTAAAATAAAATGAATTTAAGGCAGAAGTGGGAATTGTATACATAGTAGGTAAATTATTTCTAAAATGAGATTTTATTTTTTCACTAGCTACTCTTGAGAAATATGATGCAAAACATGTTGCTATCTCCGTTGCATCAGAATATTTAATATCATCTAAAACAATTTCATCAATTTTCAAATTTCTTTTTTTCCTTCCTAGATTTCGATTAATTATATCCCGATCTGTTTTCGATTTATTGTTAGAATGTTCAATTTTATTTATGTAATAATCACTCTTGGCTTTTTCAATATTTTTAGAATGTACTCTCTTTTTTCCTTATACTGTTTAAATAAATTTTCGTTTTTGAGCGTTTTTGCTAAGTAAAACATTTCTTTTAAATCTTTACTACTACAAATAATTTTATCAGTGACCCATAATTTATCTTTACCAGTTTTAATTTTTTTAGTTGTTAATGCACAGGCACTATTTAGTATGTGGGTATATTTTGCTACAAACATATAAAAAGAACGATCAGCATCCGCACAATTACATACAATATCCCAATTTTCAAGACTCAGAGTTTCAACAAACTTAGCAATAGTAGCGTGGCAAGGCAACGTGAAATACAAACATTGTTTCCATTACTACATTGATTTCCATCGGAAGAGTCGCAATCTAAAATGGTTACTACTTGGTCTAAATGATCTGCAACATAGCAGTCTACATTTTTACTATGATGATAGATTTGATATTACGTAATTCAAAATCCATTTCAATTACAAATGATTCTGTAATATTTAAAACAGAAAACTTATAATGATCTCTAATAAAGATTGCTGCACCTCCGTGGACATGATTTGATCTACAAAATTTAGCGGCTAACTGAAAGTTTGGTATATGCAGCGTATCTAATTCGTCTGCTTTAGCCCAATGTTCCGAGATACAAAGAACGTCGACAAATTTAAGGGAACAAAATAGATTTTTATAATTTTATTCCGCAAACACTGTACATTTACATGAGCTCAAGTAATTTTATAGTTGATTGACAATTGTCATTTAATGATGAAATACTATTACGATATTATAATATCGAATTTACCGTCTAAATATTACAATAGTAATTTAATGATGAAACACCATTATAGTCAAAAGGCCAAGTGATTTTAAGACAGCATTTCATAACAGTCAATAAACAATTAAATCGCAGTAACGTCACAATGATTAAGGACATTCAAATACGTCACGTATAGCCAAAATATCACGATGGGTTAGGTTAGAAAAATAGCATTCGTTTTATCGCAACTTGTCATCTGCCCTAACTTAATTAAATTAAATTTATTTTAATGAAAATGTGTCCATCATAGTGCTTTCCCTATCACCTTAACAATTGATAATTGGCGTACTAAACTTATTTCACTTGTCAAGTTGGTAAAAGACAATTTCAAGTTAAATCGGCGTTTTGTACGTGTGGCGCATGAAGTAAAATTTCGAGTTTAGTCTGGGAGTGGAAAACACTCGTTTGTTTCATCATTAAAACAATTGAAAATTGACGTAATACGTTTATTGACAGAGAATGTTCTGTATTGTTAAAACGAAATGTCAATTTTGATACAAGGTAAAAAGGATTCAAAACATAATAGTTAAATTACATTCAATTAAATGATAATGTTAAAATTACCATCAACATGTTACAACACAATAGGGTTTAATGATGAAATACTAATAATAATAATAATATTTTTATTTAAAAGCCACACAGATTTACAAAGAACATGTGTAAATTGAAAAAGTAAAAAGAACATGAAATAAAGAACATAATATATATACAGGGTGTCTACGCTAAACCGTTCGTTAAAAGGGTTGCCGTTGCGCTAAAAATTTGAAAAAAATCCTTGTCAGGCGGTTGAATCAGTTCTCCTCATGTGAAATATTTTCAACTTTGTATCACTTCCGGTTCCACCGAAAGTAGCACCAAAATTTGTTATTTTAAATAGAACACCCTATATATTAGTAATTTTTTGGATTCCTCGTTTAAATTGCAACATATTTTTTTCGAACATTTGTACACTTATCTCTTATAGTTTTCAAGCAAAAAAAATATTTCTAAAATTTTGACCTCTAAGAGGCATCTTGAAATCTGTCTGTAACTTCTCTTAAGAGTAAGATAAAAATATGATTTATATCTCTACTTGTACCTAGAGGATGGCTCGATGAGTGTATTAATTGAATACCTTCAATTATGACAATAAGTGTTCTTAATATATCAATATCGAATTAAATCCAATTAATTTACTGATAGAGGCATCCTCTAGGTACAAATAGAGTTATAAATCATATTTTTATCTTATTCTTACGAGAAGTTACAGACAGATTTCAAGATGCCTTTTAGAGGTCAAAATTTTAGAAATTTTTTTTTTTCTTGAAAACTATAAGAGTTAAGTGTACATATGTTGGAATAAAGTATGTTGCAATTTAAACGAGTTATCCAAAAAACTACTAATATATAGGGTGTTCCATTTAAAATAACAAATTTGGTGCTACTTCCGGTGGAACCGGAAGTGATATAAAGTTAAAAATATTTCACATGAGGAGAACTGATTCAACCATATGACAAGGATTTTTTTCAAATTTTTAGGGAAACGGGAGCCCCATAAACTTTTAACGAACGGTTTAGCGTAGACACCCTGTATATAGGGTACATATACACTATTCCATTTGTTTCTGGATCTCGCCTAGCCATGCTTTCGTGTTGTTATGTTGCAGTATCAACATTTACATTTTTTATTAGTTGCCACTCCTGATTCCTTATTTTAACAGTGTTGCAATAATTTATGATATCATAAGTAATCCTCTTTTTAATTTTCAAGAGGTTTATTGTTAATCTTGCAACAATTATTTCGCCACGCGGTCGCTTCTTCGAGCATTTTATTATTTAATCAAATTAATCTAGTGTTGCAATGCTGTGTCAATGTCAAAGTGAAAAATAATTTCAGGCACATATTAAATATTAACATGCCAAAGATTATCTCTGAATCAAAAAGGTTACAAATTCTGAAATCCTACAAACATTTTAGGCAAAGTAATCCAAATCAACAGCATCACAATATTATTACGATTTTAATAGATATTTTTGGGGTATGTCTAGTATTTTAATTATCATATATATTTAATTAAAGATAATTACGTTTCAGGTAGGGAGATCTTCATTACAATTAATTTTACGACAAAGACCTGACGAATTGAAATCTACTACTTCTAGCAAACGATCTAAAAACAGCCATTTTTGGAATCACCTAGCTAGAAAAGATCTGCAACAACTAATTTGGCAATATAACTCTAGAAATCAGTATTTTACTTTGAGAGATCTTTTGAATGATATGAAAGAAAATTATGAGTTCCATGGGAGTAGAACAACACTTTATATGGTTGTTAATAGTATGGGGTATAAATTCAAATTAATTAATGGGCGCAAAATTCTCTGTGAACAAAAACATGTTGTTGCAGCTAAAATTATTTTCCTTAGAAAATTTTTACAGTATCAAAATTCCAGTGAAGATATCCAATTCGTATACCTGGATGAAACATGGATATATCAGAATGGATCCGTGGTTCGACGCTAGGTACATGAAACGGATATAAAAAGTAATCCAACTAAATTCAAAAATGAAGGCAAACGCTTCACCATTCTACATGCTGGGTATAGGGGTGGGTTTTTGGATGGGTGCGATTTTTTATTACATTCGAAAAACAATGACCGAGATTACCATGCCACAATGGATGGTAATACTTTTCAAAATTGGGTGGTTAATCAACTTATTCCTGCTTTGGCTAAGCTTTCAGGGAAATGTGTAGTTATTATGGATAATGCTGCATACCATTCTGTGCAATTAGACAAAACTCCTTCATTTTCTTGTAAGAAATGCGAAATGTAGGAGTGGTTGGTTAAACACAATGTAAAATTCAATCCAAAATTAACCAAAAAGGAACTATGGGCTTTATTTATACCTTTTCGATCAAATGACAAAATTTACGTAGTTGATGACATTTTGAGAAAGAACGGGCACGAAGTTCTTAGATTACCGCCATACCATTGTCAATACAATCCAATTGAAATGGCATGGGGGTTTTGTAAGACTTACTACAATAAGCACATAAATTTTAAGCAACCATCTAAGGATGTGGCAAAATTTCTGTGATCATTGTGAAAAACTTATTTCGGATGACTGGACAAAACACATGGGGAACCTTTCTTTTGAAACCATTCCTCCTTTTATTATTTCGCTTGGGGAATCTGGCTTAGAACAAACATCAGAAGATTCAGATGCAGGTTCTCTTGACTAAATAATAAAAGTGGAATGAGGGCTTAAAAATTGTTTGATATGAAAATTATCAGTATCACAAGAGGGTGGGAATAAATTTGCAATTCTACAAAAAAATACTGAGGGCCAACAGAAGAGAAAATGACCAAAATTAAGGTAGATGGATGAAGTTGATCAAAATGTGTTAACGAGAAATACAAATGGATGACGAAATAAGTTTGCAGAGCCGAATTCATTATATTTGTTATATACAATATTATTGCTGTGTTTGTATGTACAAAAACCAAGTAGTAAATTTTGTTAATCTTAAAATTGCATATTATTATCCTTTTATATCTGAAAATTTGTAAAACAGGCAACAGTGTAAGATCACAATAGTCAGAAATTATAACCTTAAAATCGAACATCTGACAGTGACATTTAAAAACCCTGATTTAAAACACAACCAGCCCCATTTACAATACTTAAACTGTCACTTTTCCATAGCTAGGCGAGATCCAGAAACAAATGGAATATATTATATATACATATACATACATACCGGGTGTTTGATTAAGGGTGGCCATCGGCTGTATTTCAGAAACTATGCATAGTAGCATATTGCGGCAAACAATTTCTTAATAAAAGTGGCCAAGAGAAATCGCTGGAAATATGTTTTAAGTTTCTAGTTTTGCCGCTAGAGGGCGCAATCTCTTTTGTACAAGATAAAAACAAGTTTTTATCAAATAAATGCCAAACCAAGCTTCGTCGAAAATATGAAAATCTTAATCTACCCAAAATATTGCTCAATTTCTATTATTTTCTCGTTTATTTCGCTTCCACATAAAACGCATAGAAGAATAGAAATGTCTACTCATATAAATGGCTGTAACCATAAATAAGTTTAACCGAATTTATTAAACTTAGGCTCATTTTATTGACAATTGAATGCACTTTAAAACGTTATTGACTCTGATTCACTTTCGTTTTGGTATGAAGCGCCTCGGGCGCGATGAGACAATCACCGTAATATTTCGATTTTCTTAAAATTTTCAAATTAGAAGGTGCACTTTAGTTACGTTAGTTAATTAAAGTAAAAATTACTGTGAAAACTAGTGAAAACCGCATCTCGATATCTTTATCCGAGCTGAAGATATAGTGAACATTTGACAGAATGGGGTTATTCTAGACCACGCACTCTAGAAAAATAGTATAAAATCTAGTAGGCTGTTGGGTTCATAAACAATAAGTTCTTGTTTTATGTGCAGAAAGTAAAACACATTTTTTAAATAATAGAGCCTCCTCCAAACGTTTATATTTTATTGGAAAAAGATGCGAGTAAATCAATCAATATAAAAAATATAGATATTAACTAGGCTATGCTTACTATTGCTTACTTAGGTATATATTTAAACTAATTTATAACTGTAATTAAAATAAATGACTGAAATAATAATAAATAAGAAATGAAACAATTACTTTCATCATTTCATTTTGTTTCTTATTTATTATTATATATATATATATATACATATCTTTATTGACAGAGATCAATAGTAAATACAACAAACAGTAAGTATGTACAAAGAACTATAACATTAAATAAAAAATCTATCTGTCAATTGGCTGTCCACCAATGGTCTTTCCGCCTGAATTTATTCTTGTGTGTCATTGTCATATTTGGTGTAAAAAAGGGTCATGATTGTTAATGTCGTCAGTAGTGTCAAGGTGGAACTGTTCTTTAATCGTCATGATCGCTAATGTCATGAAATGTTGAAATTAAATCGAGTATGGTAGAGGAGGGATGTTTGCGATTTGGGATTATATTTTTAGTTCGGGGGATACAGAGGGGGTCTAGGAAATTATGGTAGATAGGATTTGACGCAAATTATTATTATTATTATTATTATTATTATTTAAGTTAAAATTAACTACACTTAATGATTTTTGTTGTCTATACAAATTTTATTTTATTTATTTATTTACGGAATCTCCAGTTTACAATAGATTAATACATATACATCTTAATACAGTAAATTGACTAAACAAAAACAAAATCTAAATATGCCAAACAAATGTAGTCAAAACCACGGCAGGTGTTACGATAATAATAGAAGAAAAAACAGTACAGTGCATCTATAAACATCTTGACTTATCCAACATTTTTTTAACGGTGTTTCGATATTAAAATGTTCTTTTTCTGCTTACTGAAAAGTAAACTACTAATACTTTTCAGTAAGTAAAAAATAAACATTTTAATATCAAAACACCATTAAAAAAATGCAAATTACATCAATGACTATGACTATTTTATTTATTTTTGTAAAGGCGACAAGAAAAATCATTAGGTTTAGTTATTATTAACTTTAAATTAATTTAATTTTGTCATTTATTTAAATAAATTATCCTAGTTGCAGTTATAAATTAGTTTAAATATGCTCCTTAATAAACAATAAACTTATGCGTTAATTTTGACATATCATAGTCTTCTCTATTTCAATATTTTTGACAATCATTGATTTACTCACATCTTTGAATAATAAAATATAAAAGTTTTCACGAAGCCCATTATTTAAAAAAAATATATGTTTTACCTTTTACAACATAAAATAAGAATACAATGTTAGTTAGTCCATCAGCCTACTGGATTTTATATTATTTTTATAGAGTGCGTGGTGTAAAATACCTCCAATCTGTCAAGTTTTCAATATAACTCCGCCTAGGATAAAGATATCGCGATGCGGGTTTCACTAGTTTTCACAATATTTTTTACTTAAATTAACTAATATAACCAAAGTATACCTTCTAATTTAAATATTAAAAGAAAATCAAAAAAATATGCTGATTCTATCAATCGCGCCCTCTAGCGCTTAACATCAAAACTAAAGTAAATCAAACTAAATAACGTTTGAAAGTGCATTTAATTATCAATCAAATGTGCTTAAGTTTATTAAATTCGGTTAAACCTTACTAAAGTTACAGGCAGTTAAATTAGTAGACGTTTCCACTCTCCCCTGCGTTTTATATGAAAGCCAAAGAAACGAGAAGCAAGTTGGAATTGAGTAAAACTAAGTATAGATTAACATTTTCGTATTTTCAACATAGCTTAATTTGGCATTTATTTGATAAAAACGTGTAATTATCTTTTATGATATTAGTTGCACCCTCTAGCGGTAAAGCTAGAAACTTAAAAAATATTTCCAGCGATTTCTTTTGACCCCTTTTACTACGAATTTTTTTATTGCAACATTCTACGATGCATACTTTCTGAGATACTGTCGGTGGCCACGCTTAGTCAAACACCCGGTACATTAAATTGTCATAATATCGAATTTACCGTCAAAATGTTACAATAGTCATTTAATGATGAAAAACCATTATAGTCAAAAGGCCAAGTGATTTTAAGACAACATTTCACAACAGTCAATAAACAATTGACACGCAGTAACGTCACAATGATTAAGGACATTCAAATACGTCGTATAGTCAAAATGTCACGATAGGTTAAGTTAGAAAAATAACATCTGTTTTATCGCAGCTTGTCATCTGACCTAACTTAATTTTATTAAATTATAAATTGTCAGAAATGTCCTGAAATGCCATTTAGTGTTGAACGTTTAAAAGTTCAAAATCAACAAAGACTGACAAATGTTCACATCTTTGACAAAAATAACATTCGTTTTATCGCAACTTGTCATTTGACTTAACTTAATTTTATTAAATTATAAATTGTCAGAGATGTCCTGAAATGTCATTTCGTATTGAACATTTAAAAATTCTAAATTACAAAGATACTTTGACAAATGTTTACATCTTTTATCACAACTTGTCATCTGACTTAACTTAACTTTATTAAATTATAAACTGTCCTGAAATGTCATATCGTATTGAACATTTAAAAATTCAAAATTAACAGACACTTTGACATATGTTCGTTCATTGACGGTACTGAATATACAGGGTGAGTTTTTTTTCATGTTCTCTATGGGGATCTCGGAAACTACAACAGATAGAGAAACGGTTAAATAGGCAAAGTAGTGCAGTTTTACAAGCTGAATAATGGGTCACTTGAACATTTTTCGAAAAAGTCACGGGTAACTAGATATTTTTAAAAATGTGAAAAGTGTCGATTTTTTCAAATCGATTTATTTCAGTTATAAGGAAAGATAGAAAAAACTGTAAAGAGCAAAGTTTTAGATAATTTTACACTAAATAATAAAATGTTGTCAGATTTGTTCTAACGACATTAGCTTACGAGATAAAACACAAACTTGACAAATGTTCACACTTTGATAAAAAATCACACGAAATACTGTAATTTGACTGTATTGACTATAACGACTGTACTAACTATAAGTAGACACATTTCATTGCATCGATTATATTAACTATATTGACGGTACTGAATATACAGGGTGAGTTATTTTTTCATGTTCTCTATGGGGATCTCGGAAACTATAAGAGATAGAAAAACGGTTAAATGGGTAAAGTAGTGCAGTTTTACTAGTTGAATAAAGAGTCACTTTAAAATATTTCGAAAAAGTCAAGGTTAACTAGATGTTTTGAAAAATGTGAAAAGTGTCGATTTTTTCCAATCGATTTTTCTCAGTTATTAAGAAAGATAGAAAAAAAACTGTAAACAGCAAAATTTTAGATAATTTTACACTAAATAATAAAATGTTATCAGATTTTTTCTATCGACATTAGTTTTCGAGATATACCACAAACTTGACAAATGTTCACACTTCGATAAAAAAAAACACACGAAATAATGTAATTTGACTGTATTGACTATAACGACTGTACTAACTATAAGTAGACACATTTCATTGCATCGATTATATTAACTATATTGACGGTACTGAATATACAGGGTGAGTTATTTTTTCATGTTCTCTATGGGGATCTCGGAAGCTATAAGAGATAGAGAAACGGTTAAATAGGTAAAGTAGTGCAGTTTTATGAGTTAAATAAAGAGTCACTTAAAAATGTTTCGAAAAAGTCAAGGGTAACTAGATGTTTTGAAAAATGTGAAAAGTGTCGATTTTTTCAAATCGATTTTTCTTAGTTATTAAGAAAGATAGAAAAAAAACTGGAAACAGCAAAGTTTTAGATAATTTTACACTAAATAATAAAATGTTATCAGATTTTTTTTTATCGACATTAGTTTTCGAGATATACCACAAACTTCACAAATGTTCACACTTTGATAAAAAAAACACACGAAATACTGTAATTTGACTGTATTGACTATAACGAGTGTACTAACTATAAGTAGACTTGCATTTCATTGCATCGATTATAATAACCATATTAACGGTACTGAATATACAGGGTGAGTTATTTTTTCATGTTCTCTATGGGGATCTCAGAAACTATAAGAGATAGAGAAACGGTTAAATGGATAAAGTAGTGCAGTTTTACGAGTTGGATAAAGAGTCACTTGCAAATGTTTTGAAAAAGCCAAGGGTAACTAGATGTTTTGAAAAATGTGAAAAGTGTCGATTTTTTCAAATCGATTTTTCTCAGTTATTAAGAAATATAGAAAAAAAACTGTAAAGAGCAAAGTTTAGATAGTTTTGCAATAAATAAAAAAATGCTATCAGATTTTTTCTATCGACATTAGTTTTCGAGATATAACACAAACTTGACAAATGTTCGCACTTTGATGAAAAAAAAAACACGAAATACTGTAATTTGATTGTATTGACTATAACAACTGTACTATGTATAAGTAGACTTGCATTTCATTGTATCGATTATAACATATTAACTATATTGACGGTACTGAATATACAGGGTGAGTTTTTTTTCATGTTCTCTATGGGGATCTCGAAAACTATAAGAGATAGAGAAACGGTTAAATGGGCAAAGTAGTTCAGTTTTACGAGCTGAATAATGAGTCACTTGAACATTTTTCGAAAAAGTCAATGGTAACTAGAAATTTTGAAAAATGTGAAAAGTATCGATTATTTCAAATCGATTTTTCTCAGTTATTAAGAAAGATAAAAAAACTGTAAGGGAACAAAGTTTTAGATAATTTTACACTAAATAATAAAATCTTATCAGAGTTTTTCTACCGACATTAGTTTTCAAGATATAACACAAACTTGACAAATGTTTAAAGTTATGAAGGTGGGGGTTTGTGCAATACAAATTTGCTACATTAAAATACGGTGTTTAGAATCTATTATCTTGGTAAGGCCTTAGCCAAAAAATAAAAATCGGAGGGGGTTATAAAAATTTCGGGAGAGGATGGTTTAATGGTACAAATTTTGTTTTTGCTTTTACAGGGCCGCTTTTACATACAAAAATATAACTTTTTGAAGATTTAGAGGGGGCGACCAAACCAAATTCGACATAAATTTCGTTTGACATTTCCGCAGATTTGTCAATTTGATTGACAATTTGAAAAATCAAACTGAACAAATGTTTTGCTATACGAGTTTTTTTTCTCTTGCAACTGTACACTTCTGTGCATTAAATTAAGTACACAAAATATATTATAGTTTAAAATGGACATGATGAATTATGAAGGTGGGGGGGAAATACATTTACGTACGCAGTGTCGGACTCCTTGCGGCTACCGACTAAAACCCCTCCCACTATCGCCGAGGACACCAACCCGGAAACGTTTACCACATTACTTCGGGTTGGGCCTCCTTTCTTGGCGCTCATGTCAAGACAGGGGGAGCGTCTTCCTGATGTTTTTTGCGGAGGACATCCTCCACAAAAGTCGCTATCTTCTCCCAGCTTGCTTCGCTCTCCAGCATCTTCCCCATCATATTTTCTGGGGACAGATGGCCCACCTCTGCTTCCAATTCAATTCTTTGTCTTGCCCATCTCTCGCAGTAAAAGACAGTATGTTCTGCATCATCTTTTGCGCTTCCACAGTACTTACACATAGGGGTCACACACTTTCCCATCCGATGGAGATAATAACGGAAACATCCGTGTCCGCTGAGGAACTGGGTGAGAAAGTATGTGATCTCCCCGTGGTCGCGCTCGATCCATGGCTTGATGCAGGGCAACAGTCTTGCGGTCCATCTCCCCTTTTCGATAGTGGACCACGAATTCTGCCACTCCTCCAGTGTCCGCGCCCTCTCCTCCTTGCTGGCACGCTCCCTACCAATTTCGGACTTACACTCATAGACGGCCTTCCTTTCAATGGCCAGCAGCCCAATGGGGATTTCTCCGGCGATTACAAGGACCGCCGCCTCGGAGACAGTGCGGTATGCGCACGATACTCTGAGAGCGGCCCTTATCTGTACAGATGCTATGCGTTTTCTGTAGCATTCTATCCTCATCATATTACCCCATATTTCCGAACCGTACAGGAGTATCGACTGGACCGTTGTCATTAAAAGGCGGCGCTTACTAGATTAAGGGCCATGGGTGTTAGCCATGATCCTAATCAGTAGAGTTGACAACGTCTCCGCCTTCTCTGCAACACGTCGAATGTGTTCACTAAAGGTGAGTTTGGTGTCAACCACAATGCCGAGATATTTTGTTGCAGGCTTCGTCTCTACTATCTCATCCCCTACCGACATCGGTATAAGAGTAGGGATTCGTTTTGTTGTCATCACAACTATGTCCGTCTTCTCAGTAGCTAGCGTAAGCCCGTGGTCTGCCATCCAGCCGTTGACCCTTCTCATCACCTGGTTTAGCTTTAGCTGTGCTGAATCCGTAGTGCGTGCTGTAATCAGGGCTGCTACGTCATCAGCATAGCCTACCAGGTGTGAATCGTCTGGCATGTTTAATCGAAGCAGGTCGTCGTATGCAATGTTCCATAGGTCTGGACCGAGTATGGAACCTTGTGCTGCTCCGGCCGTTATTTTCCATAACCGTTTGCCCTCCGTTTGTAACGTTGACGCACTTACCAGTTCTGCCCGATGTCATTTAATAATCGCCGGCCGACCTGCTCAATGAAGATGGGGTGGTTCGGATTTTATTTTATTTTATTTTTGGGCGCCACGTGATTTTATTACGACGATTATCAACAGAACAAATGAAAATCGCGAAAATTATTAATTAACCAACAATGGAAAGACCACTCAAAAAAATACTTATTTTTCCCAAAAAATAATAATATAATTTATTTTCCCCAAATCATATTAGTATAATAACAAGCCAATTAAAATTGCTAGTAAGTTTAAAAAAACGAAAGTTAATTAATTTGAACATCAAAAAAAAAAAGATTAAGACCTGTACTATAGAAAAAAACTAAACTAAAAAAAATATAAATAACCGTCCGTTAGCGCTAAGGGATGTTAGTTTGAGTTTGGTTTAATCGCCTAGAGAATTAATTCAGTTACTGTTTTTTTTTCCTTTCTTAATTACCACTCTATAAGCACGCAGTCGTACAATTACTGGTTACGCCACTGCATAAAATTTATCACATTTAATATTAAATAGAAAAAAAAATAATAAAAAAAAAACAACTACGCATTTCAATTATACGTTCAACACACACACACAAAAAACAATTTGTATTTGGGCTTATCAGTGTTTGATGCACTCCCTGACTACTCCAAGAACTCCTCCACTCTCTAAAACGACTTTTAGCACACGAATCCAAGAAGAACATCAACCCACAATAAACACGTCTTCTTCCAATTGGAATCCAGAAAATCCAGAAAATCGACCTCTCATCGATCTCTTCCTTCTAATCTTAATTTTCCAATTAAGCAATCCAATATGGATGGAAAGGAAACATAGATACTCCGAAATCAATAAATTATTGAAAATTCGGAACTAACATAGAGAACCTAAAAATACCGGTTTCAATAATTTTGAAATTACTTGAGTTGTAGTTCCCCCCCCCCCCTTTTCCCCCTTTTTTCCTATTCACAGCAATAAATAATCAAACATAGTAAATCAATCAATTATAATAAAATTGATGAAGATGAGCATTACGAAACATACCTGCGATAGTGGGCGGTTCTATAAGAATACTTGGATTGGGTGTTGATAAAAGATTTCCACCAAGATTTAACAAAATGTCGGATCCCTCGATGGTGTTGGAATCAATTAACATCTAAGGTGCCACAAGTAATCCACCGAAGTGATATGCGTATTTGTATCACACCACAAATAACGCAGAAGTTATGAATCTAATTTTTTACTTTAAATCCGGTATAAAAATCGATATTTAAATAGCAAAACTCGCTCTATTTAAATTTGTAAAAAAATATATGATTCACGTTCACCATTAGAATTGAAAATCTAATCAGTCCGTTGAGGACGATCTGCGCGAACCCCGAAATCACAGATGCGCGGTCAGGTGTGCAAGAAAAAGACGCGCGCTTATCCAACGCACGATTAATTCAAAAATAGAATTAAATTAGCGTATGCTAATAAAATTGCATATAACAAAACCCTATAAAATAAATTTACAAAACCTTAAATCAATTTTATACCGTTACACGTTGTATCATATTCCAGCGATCTATCGTCGAGGTAGTCTCCTACGATGTTAAGGAGGTACTTGGGGACACGAAAGCTTTTTTTAGTTATGAATAAAAATGAATAAAAATGATAAAAATTATATTATTATTATAAAAAACAATATTATATTATAAAAAAATTATATATTATGTTTTCCAAATGTTAAGTTTATTTTTAAACTGTTAACGCTTTTCGTAAATATCCAACATTTCCGTTAATTATTAAAAATTTTGATGGTTTACCTAAGATCCCTAGATTTAAAAATGTAAGAAATTTTAACGAGTCTTTTACAATCCCAGATTAAGCATGAAGTAAAATTTCGAAAATTTACTTCGAAATTTTACTTCATGCGCCACGCGTATATAACATTGACTTATTATACTTGTTTGTTTGTAAAAGGTGAATTTCATAACCATCATTAAACTATTTTTAACAATACTATTTATCTTAGGTGAAGGTTTTTTAAAAATGTATTTGCAGTAATAAATAATAATACATATTAAATCTAAAATATATCATCGAAAAGTATCGATATTTTGAATATCGATATTTTTCGTTACGATATTTCACCGTATCGATACTTTGATATGCGATATAATTGATACACAATCCCCCCGACTCCGTACGCGAAATGTTAAATTTAACGTATATATTTACCGTCACAATCTAAGTATACAAATCAAGTACTAAACGCGGTTAGACTCTGATGTTGTCATGTTAATATTAATTTCAAGTTTCCAGGTGGGGATGTTCCGATCCCAAAAAAGTATCGATATTTCCCCCGATTTCGTACGAAAATCAATAACATGTACGTTAAATTTAACATTTCACGTACGAAATCGGGGGAAATATTGATACTTTATTGGGATCGGAACATCCCACTGAGAAAAAAACAAACAAATAACGTAATATCAACATTGTAGCAAAATTAAACGTTGATTTAATGTTGATGAAACATAACTTAAATGGATTTGCTCGGTGGGATCCCTAACTGGAAACTTAAAATTAACATACAGATATTTTTATGTAACACCGAATATGTTCATAACGAGAATTTTTCTTTGAAGTATCCTTATGCATACGTTGCACATTTTCCGATGCTCGGTTTATTAAAAGAATCCAATTTGAAGCTTTAAGCGAGTGTTTTCCACTCCCAGGCTAAGCATGAAGTAAAATTTCGAGTTTAGAAAAGCCTGAAAATTTGGTTTGGTCGCGTAGCGCAAAGTGCGGAGCGGCCAAACCAAATTTTCAGGCTTCTCTAAACTCGAAATTTTACTTCATGCGCAACCGGTACAAAACACTGATTCAATGTAAAGTTTACCGGTGTGTTTTAATCTTCGTAATATGTCAGTGTTTTGTACCAGTGGCGCATGAAGTAAAATTTCGAGTTTAGAAAAGCCTGAAAATTTGGTTTGGCCGCTCCGCGCTTCGCGCTACGCGACCAAACCAAATTTTCAGGCTTTTCTAAACTCGAAATTTTACTTCATGCTTAGCCTGGGAGTGGAAAACACTCACTTAAAGCTTAAAATTAAATTCTTTTAATAAACCCAGCGTCGAAATGCTACTTCAAAGAAAAATTCTCGTTATGAAAATATTCGGTGTTACATAAAACTCTCTGTAGAATCATTTGTGGTCGCGGGCCGCACAAAAGCCATCCCGCGGGCCACGGTTGTTCTAAGATAATTGTCTCCCCCCGAAAATTGTTTTCTGGATCCGCCCCTGCTCTAATAACCCCAAAAAAATACACTTAATATACTCACAGCTAGAAGCGCTCGTCGAGATCAAAATTTCCAAAGAAACCAACACGAAACAAACGAAAATATTTCTCCTTCCCATATTGCAAACACCAAAATTTAATTTTCACAGCACTCTTGAACACTTTTTACATTTTCGTTCTCGAAACGCCCGGTTGTTATTTTTTTGCGTTCACTTCGTTTTTGAAAAAAAAAACTGTCGTTTCAAAAGCGCAGACGTCCGTTCGGATTCTGAGCGGGCGCTTCGAACGCGATGAGCGTTCTCCACTCGCGTTCTTATCACAATTCGAGACTGCGCATTCCGGCCAGATTTCAGAATCGGAATGTCTGGCTTGTGCGTAACGATCGAGTTTGTTTAAAAAAATATACTGTTGTTTGTGGAAGTTCAATGATTTTTTAGCGTCGAATGTTTCGTGGAAAATTAAGATTTTATGTAAAGTTTTATGTTTCCACAGGAAACTTTCCTCGTAAAAATATAAATATGAATAAATACAATAAATATCATCTACCTTATGAAATAAGGTAAGTAATATTTATTTACCTCAAGATAATTAGATAACAATTTTAAAGCTCTATATTAAGCATGCTTTCTTTGCATTAAAAACAGTGTTACAAGTGATTTTCTAGCTTTATTGTGTCAATAGATCACTATATTAGTCATATTTTGACTTAAAAAGGACTGCAATAGTCAAATTTTCTTATCGATGTGACAATAATAGTCAAATGATTATCTAAAAGTGACGATAACAGTCAAATGATCGTCTAAAAGTGACGATAACAATTAAACTATTGCGTTATCGTGTCTGCAATTCACTATAATAGTCAGATTGTGACCTAAAAATGATTGTCTAAAAGTGACGATAACAATCAAACTATTGCGTTATCGTGACTGCAATTCACTATAATAGTCAGATTGTGACCTAAAGAGGACAACAAATGATCTGTTTGATTTGACGAAAAAAGTCAAATTTTCGTTTAAAAGTGACGTTAGCAGTCCAATTTTGGCTGTATCATGACCATAGATCACTATAATAGACATATTTTATGCTCTATATTAAGCAATGTTTGTTTGCTTTAAAACACTGTTTCAAGTGAGTTCCTTGCTTTATCGTGTTTATAGATCACTATATTAATCAGATTTTGACATAAAAAGGACTGCAATGGTCAAATTTTCTTATCGATGTGACGATAATAGTCTAAGTTTAAGACCAGACTCAGTGAGCATCTTTGCTCTTTTCGGCATAGATTAATTGATAAGTCATCTTTCGCCAAACATTTGATTGAAAATAACCATTCTTTTGGCGAGGATGTACTTTCAGTTATTCACTTTGCCGAGAAGGGTAGAAAGATGGACCTCCTGGAGTCTTTGGAGATTCACAGAGCCCGCGCTAATCGGGAAATTCCCGTAATTAACGACCAGCTTGACCTTAAATTTGCAAATATAAATAATGTTCCTTTGTAGTTTTTTGTTACTAACGGTTTGATAATGATACGTGTAGTATCGAATCTATAGTCACCAAATAAACCAATTGTTATACAAACAAAGTGATAAACAGTGTTTTATTTATGTTCAACAATGTATAACGAAGTAGAAGCCTCTATAGTCAGTGCGATAATAGTCAAATGATCTTCTAAAAGTCACGATAACAGTCAAATGATCGTCTTAAAGTGACGATAACAACTAAACTATTGCTATATCGTGACTGCAGTTCACAATAACAGTCAGATTGTGACCTAAAGAGGACAACAAATGTTCTGTTCGATTTGACGAAAATTATCAAATTTTCGTTTAAAAGTGATGTTGACAGTCCAATTTTTGGCTGTATCGTGACCATAGATCACTAAAGGGTGATCAACAATGATTGTAGACAAGTTAAATTTCCCGCCGAAAAATCTGGGGAATTTGATCGCTCCAAGTTCATGCCAAGGAAAAATTAATAAACAGTAACTCGATTTGCCATTGTGTCAATTCATTCTTCGAATTAAGTTATTTTTCATTTTGTTTCATAGACAGCAGTTCTTATCAGGACTACTTTGTATAAGTCTTTGTTTTGTGGTAAGTGATTTGCTGTTTTTAAGGTTAGAAAATTAGAAAATTTAAGTTTAATCCTAAATTTACAGATTTTAAGAGAATTCGCTTGTGTTTACCGTGATGTTTGCATGATGCTTTCATCTTGAAGGCTCATTATCAAAGTGGAACTATGAATGAAGATGGCACATGGACTTACTCATTACAATCGTGTCTGAATCAATTTATTCAAGCCTTCCCCGATGTCCACATTCCTTACAAAACATTTTCCTCACATAAAACCCGCATT
Organism: Philonthus cognatus; assembly: GCA_932526585.2. NCBI lineage: Eukaryota > Metazoa > Arthropoda > Insecta > Coleoptera > Staphylinidae > Philonthus > Philonthus cognatus. The sequence continues at coordinate 34,757,787 of OW052247.1, forward strand.
GTTGACCGTTTTGAGGGAAAGAATTGTATCTGTAAGGGCAAGTCAGCTGGAAGACTGCCTATCTTAACAGAAGAGGTTGTTGGCGACATTCAACAACGACTTGAACAAAGCCCAACAAAATCTTTAAGAAAACTTTCAGCTCAAACGGGTATGTTCTTAATTTTAAGGTGCCCACAAATTTTAATGTTTAATCCTTTTACAGGAGTATCGTATGGGAGTTGCATAAAAGCCGCAAAAAAAATTCTGCATTTGCACCCGTATAAGGTATCGGTAGTTCAACAACTTCAGCCACTTGATTTCCAAAAAAGAATTGATTATTGCAATTGGTTTAATCAGAATTTAAATGATAATGGTATGTTGGACAAGACCTTTTTTACTGACGAAGCGTGGTTTCACTTGTCAGGATATGTGAACAGCCAAAAGTATCGTACGGGCGCTACAGAAAATCCTCATACTTTTATTGAAACGGATTTACATCCACAAAAAATTAGTGTTTGAGTAGCAATTTCGAGACGTTGGATAATTGGCCCAATATTTTTCAACAAAATAATCAATGCGGAGCGCCACCGAACACTCATTCTAGATGAATTTTTGAATCAATTGCATGATGACGAACAGATAATGGGTTATTTTCAGCAAGATGGAGCCACTCCTCATACTGCGTTGACGACATTAAATTACTTGAGGGAATTTTACGATGATCGCTTGGTATGCGACGGATTATGGCCACCACGTTCGCCAGACCTCACTCCGTGCGATTTTTATTTATTCGGGCATTTAAAAAATAAGGTTTTTAAAAATCGAATGCATACCCTAAACGAGCTTAAAGCAGCAATTGAAGAAGAGATAAGGAACATAAATCCGGAGGAGCTTCAACGAGTATTTTAAAATAAAAAACGTAGAGTTAACATTTGCCTAGAAAATGAAGGCCATCATTTTCAACATTTATTATAAAATTAGGGATGCTAAATCTACGTTTATTAAAAATACACAAAACCTTAACTTACTTCAATTTACTTTGTATATTTAATTAAAATTGTAAAAATTTTATATATAGTTATGATGAAATATTTAATTTATTTTGGGAAAAAATGTTTGCTACGCCAATGGAAAAGCAATGGATTTTCTTTTCATATAATCAGTTGTACCAACATTTTTTGGCGGGAAATTTAACCTGTCTACAATCATTGTTGATCACACTGTATAACTATAATAGACACATTTCAAGCTCTATATTAAATGTTAATTTACATTAAAAACAGTGTTTCAAGTGATTTTCTTGCTTAATCGTGTCTATAGAACACTACATTAGTCAGATTTTGACTTAAAAAAGACTGCAATAGTCAACTTTTCATATCGATGTGATGATAATAGTCAAATGATCTTCTAAAAGTGACGATAACAGTTAAATGATCGTCTAAAAGTGACGATAACAATCAAACTATTGCTTTATCGTGACTACAATTCACTATTATATTCAGATTTTTACCTAAAGAGGACCTCAAATTTTCTGTTCGATTTGACGAAAATAGGTTAATTTTCGTTTAAAAGTGACGTTAACAGTACAATTTTGGCTGTATCGTGACCATAGATTACTATAATAGACACATTTAAACTTAAAACGGTCTGCAATAATCACATTTTTGTTTCAATGTTACAATAATGGTCAAAATGCATTTAAAAGTGGCGATAATCAACACATTTTGGCTGTATTGTTAATATTTAGATCACTATAATAATAAAATGTTGATAGTCGTCAAATTTTGGCATTAGCATGACTCAGATTATTACTTTAAATTGACCACGGATGATTATACTAGCCATATTTAGTGTTTAAACTAACCACTAATGACTATAATAGGCATAATTTTATTTTAAATTTACCACTAGATCACTATAACCCACTGAGCAAATCCATTCAAGTAATGTTTCATCAACATTAAAACAACGTTTATTGTTGCTACAATGTTGATACAACGTTATTTGTTTGTTTTTTGCTCAGTGGGTAACAGTCATAATTTGGCTTTAAACAAACTAATGATAATCATGTAGCCAGATTTTTGTTCTTAAATAATTATAAATTACAAAAATAGGCATATTTTTACCTAAAACTACTATGAATCATTAGAATAGTCAAATTTTTATTTTAATGTGACTACTAGGTTTTGAAATACTTATAACGTATTAAAATAATTGCAAACTACTGTAATAACCCACTGAGCAAAGAAGCGTTGCATCAATGTTGCTCCGTAACACAAAACGTTGCGTTTTAAATTGCATAAATGTTGAAAAAACATTGCGTAAACGCAGAATGTCCGCCTGCAGGAACGTTGTATGCTAACGTTCAAAGAAAAATGTTTTTGCACCATTGACAAAGCAACGCCTATGCAACATGAGCGATTACTCTTACTTGTATGCAACCCACCATACAAATGTATGTATGCTAAGTTGCATAGGATGAATGCATAGAATCCGTATTGTATACAACCCGATGTACAGCAGTTAAGTAAACGTTATATTAATGTTTCTCTTAGTACCCAGTACCCTCCCACTGAACACGGAAACATGAGTTCAACTGAAACCTTTAAACGAGTGTTTTCCACTCCCAGACTAAGCATGAAGTAAAATTTCGAGTTTAGAAAAGCCCCGTGAAAATTTGTCGAGGGTCGCGTAGCGACCCGAGACAAATTTTCTGGGCTTTTCTAAACTCGAAATTTTACTTCATGCGCCACGCGTATAAGCCGCTGATTTCAATTGAAGTTCATGCACTTGTTTACAATATTTTAATGTTTTTAGAGTTACTTAGGTTTCGGGGTACTCTCTCCCTTAGACTATACATTACTTTTTGTAAGACAGTTTTTTGTATTGTTTTCTTGTTACTAATATATATTTGTATTTTTTGACCCATTTAAACCCAGAAATAATTTTGCATTGATATTACGAGAGAAACCTTCCTATAACGTTCACTTAATTGCTGCACATCGGTTTGTATACAATACGGATTCTATACATTCCTCGTATGCAACTTAACATACATACATGCATACATTCATATGTTGCGTTGCATACAAATGAGAGTATTCGCTCGTGTTGCATAGGCGTTGCTCTGTCAACGGCGCAGCAACATTTTTCATTGAACGTTAGCATGCAACGTTCCTGCAGGCGGACATTCAACGTTTTTTCAACATTCATGCAACTTAAAACGCAACGTTTCATGTTGCGCGGTAACATTGATGCAACGTTTCTTTGCTCGGTGGGCTTAAACTTTGAAAATACTAAAATATTGTTAACAAGTGAACTTCAATTGAAATCAGCGTGGCGTATGAAGTAAAATTTCGAGTTTAGAAAAGCCCCGTGAAAATGTTACTTTATGCTTAGTCTTGGAATGGTAAACACTCGTTTCGGATTGAACTCTTTTAAACAAACAACGAAAATCTGAAAATTTACAGCATATAATTGGGATATGTCATAAAAGTCAAATTTCAATGAGTATGCAACGTTCCCACTGAGCAAACACAATTAAGTAATGTTTCATCAACATTAAAACAACGTTTATTGTTGCTACAATGTTGATATAACGTTATTTGTTTGTTTTTTGCTCAGTGGGTTGTGTTACTTTGCGCCACGCGTATAAGACGCTGATTTCAATTGAAGTTCACTTCTTTACAATATTTTAGTGTTTTTAGAGTTAAAGTGTACTGGGTATTTAGGTACTGGGGTGCTCTTCCTCCTAGAGTATACATTACTTTTTGTGAGAGAGTTTTTTTCTTGTTTTCTTGTTACCAATATATATTTGTATTTTTGACCTATTTAAACACAGAAATAAATATTGCATTAAGATTACGAAAAACATTCCTATGACGTTCACTTAATTACTGTACGTCGGGTTGTATACAATACGCATTCTATACATTCATCGTATGCAACTTAACATACATATTTAATTGATGAGGCGGATACATGATGAAACTCCATAATACTATTTGAAATAAAACAACACAGTTGGGAGGGTTTCACTTTTATTGTTGAACACTGCAACATGTTTCACCACACAGTGGCTTCATCAGGCAGATGAAATAATTATTATTTCATCTGCCTGATGAAGCCACTGTGTGGTGAAACATGTTGCAGTGTTCAACAATAAAAGTGAAACCCTCCCAATTGTGTTGTTTTATTTCAAATACTTAACATACATACATTTGTATGTTAGGTTACATACAAATAACAGTAATCGCTCGTGTTGCATGGGCGTTGCTTTGTCATCGGCGCAGCTACATTTTTCCTTGAACATGCAACGTTCTTGCAGGCGGACATTCAACGTTTATGTAACGTTTTTTCAACAGTCAAAGTTTCGTGTTACGCGGCAACATTGATGCAACGTGTCATGTAACGTTATTTTGCTCAGTGAGTATGCTCTTTCAAAATATGTTAGAGTTAGAAAATACCCATATTATAGTTTTAAGTTATTTTTACTCAGAGTAAAAATTCGTATTTTTTCACCATAATTTTTGTAGCAGTTGAATTTCAAATACACCATAACTCAAAAAACCAATCATGGATTTTCATAAAACTTTCCTCAGGTGTTTAGAAAACTTTGCTCTTACTTAATACGTAAAAATTAGAAAAATAAATAAAATTCCATAATTTTCAACTTATTTTCACTTAAAGTAGAAATTGTGTTATTTTAACCTGATTTTTGTGTAAACTGCCCACTAAGCAAACACATTGAAATAATGTTTAATCAACATTAATACAATGTTTAATATTGCTACAATGTTGATATAACGTTATTTGTTTTTTGCTCAGTGGGTGAATTTAAAGAAAAAATTATAACTCAATAAATCAGCGAGTGTTACACACTCCTTGGTTTAGCATGAAGTAAAATTTCGTGTTAAGAAAAACCTTAAAATTTAGTTTGGTCGCTCCGCGAACCTATCAATTTAAGGTTTCGAACGAGTGTTTCCACTCCCAGATTAAGCAAGAAGAAAAATTCCGAGTTTAGAGAAGCCTGAAAACTTTCAGGCTATTCTAAACTCGAAATTTTACTTCATGCGCCACGTGTATAAAACACTGATTCATTGTAAGCTTTAAAAAATACATTTATCATCTTTAGTTTAAGTTTTATTAAATGACTTTCCTACTTACATCATATTTTGAAATTAATATTGATATTTCATACATTGAAAGTTGTTATTGAAATCGGTAAAATAAAATAAATACAGAAAATTGAAATTTTCATTTTGTTGTATTTTAATAATTTCAGAATGTAATTGTTATAAAAATCACACATCTACACCGAGTGTATAAGAGAAGACTGTTGTTTCTAGATTTTTTCTTTTTTTTGAGGTAAAATATCAAGAATAGTTTTCTAAAAGCTTTTACGCAACCTTCGTCCTATTTCCTTGGTTTAACAACTAGCGTCATTCTTTTATCGTGACAAGTTCCTCAACTAAAAAGCTTACACCAATATGACCTTGAAACGTTTCACTCTCCTAAATCCAACATCATTGATTAGTCAGCTGTCACCATAGATTAAATTAGATTGATAACTCATAGGGGGCTCCACGTATCATGATTTTAGATAACCGACCCACTCGATGGGACGGCGCTGCAATCGCAAATGACGTCATTGGCGCGGGCGGGCTTCTTGCTAAGCGGGAGTGCGGTGCAGGGGGTCATAACATTGAATGGCGGTTGCGGTGCGGGGAACATCGCACAGTATAAAATTACCGCGCGATGCGAAAAATAACAAAGACCTAATGAACATGTTAAATGTATATTTTAAAAGTTATTACAAATATATTTCTCTATATGTCAAAACCTTATCACAGTGTGTCAATTACATTTCACTTCTCAACAAAATGTCTGCAGTTCGTCAAAAAATGCATCTGAGAAATGAAATAAGAGGTCTCCTTAACCGAGAATGTTGGCGTAAGTAGTGTTCCATACAGTGAATTTTTCTTTAAGGTAAACATATGCATAAGCTGTAAATTTTCCGACATTCGTTGTTTTTCAAAAGAGTTCAATATGAAGCTATAAACGAGTGTTTTCCACTCCCAGACTAAGCATGAAGTAAAATTTCGAGTTTAGAAAAGCCCCGTGAAAATTTGTCGAGGGTCGCGCAGCGACCCGAGACAAATTTTCTGGGCTTTTCTAAACTCGAAATTTTACTTCATGCGCCACGAGTATAAAACAATAAAATATTGTGAAATTTATATATATTCGTATTTCACTTGAAATCTGTGTTGTATACGCGTGGCGCATGAAGTAAAATTTCGAGTTTAGAAAAGCCCAGAAAATTTGTCTCGGGTCGCTGCGCGACCCTCGACAAATTTTCACGGGGCTTTTCTAAACTCGAAATTTTACTTCATGCTTAGTCTGGGAGTGGAAAACACTCATTTAAAGCTTCAAATTAAACTTAAAAAAACAAGGAATATCTAAAGATTTACAGAAAATAGGTTGAATTTGGAATACTTATACTTAAAAGAAAACTTCCTGTATATACAAATACAAATAAAATATTTCCAGAAGAAAGTTATTGTTACTGCAAAAATGTTCAGCAAAAATATTAAAGGGAAAAGTATTTAGTATTTAGTGAAACTCATTTCGTAAATCGGGAAATCTTTTGACTTATATTTGGCAAGGTGAAACATATTTGGGATATAGTGAATCTCATTTGATCAATAGTGAAATGCAACAGAAAAACCGTGTAATTGAATTCAAGACATTAATTTATGTTCTGGGATTGTACTTTGTGACTAGATGGAATTTCAGAATTGCTTGATCCAACAGCAACAGGAACATTCTCCATGGAAGTATGCTCCTAGCTCAGTGTGAAGAAAATGTCCACGTCTGTGCTTGGAAGGAAGAAATAAAGAGAAAATAATGTAGACACACTGGTTTTAAATGTATTTGACTGCAGATTTAATTAAAAGAATACACAATGGCTTAAAAACTTAAAATATTGCATAAACATACGGTTTTAATTATTTATGTTAACGCCCATCCCCAAAGATTCAGAATTGCTTAATCCAACAACGGGGATATACTCCATGAAAAATTGCTCCTAGTTCAGTATGATGAAAATATCCACGACCATGGATATTTAGTATACTTGAAGATTATCCACATGTACTAGGAAGAAAAAAAGAGAAATAATGTAGTAACACTCTGGTTTTACATTTGTTTGACTGTAGACTTATTTAAAATAATACACAATAGATTAAAATTTAAAAATATACATACGGTTGTAATTATTTATATTTATTAACGCTCATCTCGAAACGATTTCGTCTTATCGGCATTTTTGTGCCTTCAGATCCAACTGATCTGACAGCTGTTGATTGAAAACGAGCCACGTTAGAAATTGCGGGAAATTTAAAGTTCCGACATATGCGCCCTCCTATCGAGTGGGTCGGTCAACTATATATGTGAACTTACAGAATCATATAAATTCGACTGGGTCTGGCTGTCACTTTGACATTTCAAAAAGGAAATCCGTGCTCCACAAAAAATATGTGAAATGAACAATTAAATTTGCACAAAATAAAATGGAAATTAAAATTTTAACCCGCATATTAGTCCTAGTGTTAATAAACTATACTAGTGGAAGTGATATAACCAAAAACGTCTTCGGGAACCTGGTAGACGGACTCCCGGCAGCCTTCGGTGATTTCAACTCTGATGAACTTACTGATATTTTCGTGTTGCGCGACGACGAGCATGCCGTTGAAATATTCTTATCTGCTGAGGAGGAGCCACTTTTGCGAACTTCAATCCACAGGCCTTTGAGGTGTAATTACAATGGGAAGATTACAAGCGTCGTTCCGGGGGATTTCGATGGGGACGCTTTTATGGATGTGCTTGTTACTACGATGAGGAAGGAGGATGAAAAGCCGTTGACAAATGTGCATATCAATTTCGGCGGGGCGAATCATTTGAACTGCAGCGACGAGAATAAGCCGGTGGTGAGGATGAAAGGGCAGCCGTTAGCATTGGATTACAATCAGGATATGATTATCGATTTGTTCGGGGTCGATGAGGATGGAAAGAGGACTTTCTGGATTTTTAACTCGAGCAGGGATAAACCGCTGACGGAACACATTGATGGGGAGAGAGAGTTGAGCGAACCTCACGCTCACGCATTTATTGGTAAGAGCTGATATCAGCAAAAGTATAATTTTTACAATAGCTTATTATTTGACTGTCTTAGCAAATATTGTTTAAGGTTAGGTTAAGTTAGGTTAAGCTGACTGATACAGTTTCATTAAAAGTTTTTAAATTCAAGTTACGTGATAGTACTTAAGCTGAGGATAGGTTGTCTGATACAGTTTGTGTAAAAGAAATTTAAAATAAATGATTCAACATTAAACAAAAGTTGTGTTGGCTAGCATTTTTGTATTTTGAGTTAAGCAGCTTACACACGATGTAAGTTGTTGAGTGTATCAGGCTTTATGTATGTTAATAACCTTATTTTATAGAATCAACATTTCATTTTCTCCTGTTTCTAGATTTGAACAATGACAACACAGCAGACTTATTCCTAACGACCGCTGAGGGTTTCGAAGTGTGGTACGGTGAAGAAGAAGACGAGCACAAACACTTTATTTTCAGCCACTTAATCCCTCATCCACCGAGCGCCGTCGAAATTGGCCAGTCTTTATTCATCGATTTGGAATTGAGAGGTCGGATGGATCTGCTAACCCCGGTTTGCTACGATAAATACTGCAAAAACAGCACATTCTTAGTGTATTGCGATGATGTTTGGCACAACCTTCAGGTCAACTTCAAAGACGGCAACAACGCCGTCTGGCAATTCGTCAAGAGCCAATCGAAGTACACAAATTTGATAACGTTGCGCAGCGGGGATTTCAACATGGACGGTTATCCGGATATTTTGACCACCCTGGCGCTGTCCTCGGACGGGGATCCTCAAACGTTCATGTTTGAGAATATCGAGTGCGGATCGGGCTGCGGGAATTTCACCAGGACTTTTGCGATCAAGTGGAACGCCCTGAGGCCGTTTAAGGCAGGAACGGTGATGGGGGTTTTCTTCGATTTCTTCCAGGATGGAATTTTAGATGTGATTTTGGTGCAGAAGAATGGGTCGGATTACCGAGCGGCGGCTTTTAAGAATAGTTTGGATTACGATGCCAATTTTATTAAGGTTATGGTTCTGACAGGATTGAACAATGCTAAAAGGGATCCGATGATTATGGGACGGGTCGGAAAGAAGAGAAGGACTTATGGTAAATTTCAAAGATATTGTTAATTTAAAAAGCCATTATGTGCTAGTAATATCCTACTTACTTAATTACTTTTGCCTTTAAGCAGTGTTGTAAGCTGTTAAAGTAATTTTACCTTGCCTAAATTTCAATATTTACAGTTTTTATAGACTATATTTTTTTCCAGATTTCCTTAAACATTTGAAGATTTGAACTTTATTTCTTCCAAAGAGGTCATCTGTAATAAAGTTTGGTATCTTCGAATGTGTAAGGATATGATAACATTTTGTTTAAAAAAGTTTCCATAAATCTGTTGGGAATACTAACTATAACTAAAATTTTGCAATGGAGAAAAACATAAAAGCACTATAATTATAACATTTGATTACTGTAGTTTCGTTAATAATGGAAATAAGACCCTATGTTCATTAGCTTTTATCTTCAAATCGGCCCCCGAACAAAATGTGAATTTTTTTACATCTATTATGATTCACCTTGTATAAGTGATTCATTTGTTATATTTTTATAACAGTAACATATTATTTCTATACTTAGGTTCAAATTTACCTGGGCCGAAAGTATCCTACAGCACCACCACCCAAGAAGGCAACAAGAGACACGCTGTCTCGGCCCAACTGCCCCAATCAGCCCACTTCAGCCTCAACTTACCTTACAACATTTTCGGCCTGGGCCGGGCCCCAAATTTCGTGGAAAACGTCACGGTCGGCCTTTCTAGCCACTCCAGATTGTGGACACAGATCATCCCCAATTCCCAAATCGTAGTGATTCCATGGCCACCGAACCAGCCGAATAAGTGGAAGTTGCAACTCTTCGTAACGCCTAGCAAACTGATTTTAATGTCCGTGGCTGCACTCACGGGGGTTTGCGGTTTTATCACGATTATCATCGGGGCTTTACACTGGAAGGAAAGGCAGGATGATAAAAAGGAGAGGCTGTCTGAGTCGCACAGGTTCCATTTTGATGCTATGTGAAGAGATTTTGGTATGTGATAATTCGTAGGTTTAGTGATTAATTTAATTTATGAAAATGATGTTTTGTAAATGAATCTATTAATATTAATAAAAATGTTAGAAATTGGTTTATTTAAAAATGTTTTAAATATTAATGGTAACAATTTAAGTTAATGATGTCATTGCAGGAATCATTAGTTTGAAAGTAATGTTCTTTAAGTACATGATAAATTAATAGCTTTCTATATTTAATTTTATAATCATTTTTTAATGCTATTGTGATTTAAATAAATTGTGGATTTAAAAGTAAAAATTAAATACATAAGCGGGTATGGCCTGAAGTTGCTGGCTCCATTTATAAAAATAATCGAAAAGTTAAGAATCTTGGCATTTTTCTACTTGAAATCCAGGCTTGTGGGTGCCTGTTTGTTTTGGCGTCCGGATACCATTAGGTTTTTATAGATTTTCTGTTTAATATATTTCGGTTATTATAAATAAATACTTCTTTTTGTTTTTGACAATTATTGTGAAGGTTGTGGTCCAAGAGTCAATTTGTTAAATATTAGTGGGTTCATGCAACATCTTTGTAAATAACCAAAAATACAAAAATACTTTTTATATCTTGATGGAGGTATCCACTCATGTGTAAATTAGGTTATAAGCCTATGTTTGTGTAAAAATCTATGTTTTGTAAAAGTGCACTTTTTCAAAAAAAATCCCAAAATTAATGTGTATTAAAATTTAGTAATTAAAATTATTTAATACGAAATAATGTTAGTTTTCTTTTTCCAGTTTAATTGTACATTCTGTTTTATCATTAATTTTAGAGAGACTTGTTAAAGGGAGTTCAGCGGCTATGTTTCATAAACTTTTTTATTTATGGTCCAAAAATGTTGAAATGTTTTATGCTTATACTAGATTTAATTATAAGGCTTTTGTCGTACGAATTTAATTTTTACATTTATAGTTTTTGCGTAACAAATTTTTATACACCGTTGCATACCGCAGATATTTGAAATAACGCTAGAATTCGAATTTAAATAATTCGAATATCTAAATATGAATATTTCAATCAGTAAATTATTTAGATATTTGAATATTCGAATATCCAAATATTTGAATATTCGGATATTTAATTATTCGAATATTTTAATATGTTTTTGAACAAATATTTAAATATTCAAATAATTCAAATTATTAAATAGGTTTTTGAATGAATACTTAAATTTTAAAAACTCCTAGCCCTAATAAACCTTACTAGAAATCAGTGTTTTATACGGGTGGTGCATGAATTAAAATTTCGAGTTTAGAAAAGCCTGAAATTTTACTTCATGGGAGTAGAAAACACTTATTAGACAGCTATTAGAACATTTTATGGCAATACTGTTTCATAAAGAAACAAACACACACTATACTTATTTTCATAATCTTTATAAGTTCACTTATTTATCTTGTTCATTTTTTTTAAGGATTCTGTGTTGTCATTAAAGGTTTCAATAGTTTCATAACCAGGGTTTTCCACTCCTTGATTAAGCATGAAGTAAATATTTCAAGTATAAAATAGCCTGCAAATTTGGATTGGTCGCGAAGCAAAGTGGAGCAACTAATCCAAATTTTCAGGCTTTCCTAAACTCGAAATATTTACTTCATGCACCAGGCATGTAAAACACTGATTTAATATGAAGTTCAAAAACATACTTAGGCCCAGTTGCACCAAAAACGTTCAACTTTATTTCAAGATGAAGTTCAAGATGACTGTTTAAATCGTTTAATGACACTTTTTATACGAGTTCAGAGTTGAACCACCTTACCGTGTTTGGTGCAACTGACCCTTAATTATTATTAATCCATTGAATAATTGATATAAAATAAGGATACATACGTGTTTTGATTAATGCTGCGAATTTGGGAATTTCAGTATTCATTCAAAAACATATTTAAATTCGAATACTAAAATATTTGAATATGTTTATGAATGAATATTAGAATACTTTCATTTTAAAAATTGCCATCCATTTAAAGATATTTTAATGTTACCAATGTGACAATCAAAAAAGCCACCCCTTATATAGTTCTTGAATTTAATTATTAAAAATAAAAAATATTGATTTACAAATTTGAGTTCTAAATGTAATGTTTTATGTGATATTTTCCTTCACAGTTTTTTCAAACAGCGTGAAAATTTAAAAGTATGTTGATTCAAATATACCAACATAATAATATAACATTCCCATGTATCACTGGAATTAATTTCTTCAAAATTATTAACATAAACCAACCAATTTTTCTTAATTGATATTGATTTTAGTAAAGTAATTTCATTGTTGAAATTATTAATCCGTTTTTAAAGCAAAATAAAAGGAGTTTAATTACTAATGCGACCAACATAAGAAATCTGCATCATACAATTATTAATCAATATAATTTATTTATAAAAATACTCACTTTATTTAGATAAAATGAACATTAAACAATATATTAATACTTTTAAGTTTATAATAGCATTGAAATTTTTAATTCGTTGGAACCAACTTGAGAGTTTAAAATTCCCCTAGATTCTTGTGATAATTCAATATTTTAATTTAAATAAAGTGCACATTTAATAATTGTATTTTAGCTTTTTAAATGTAAATAAAAATTATGTATGTGGAGTGTAAAATTGTCGCGAGCCATATTTTAAATATCGTTTACTAAATTCATTGTGACCAACATGAAGTTTTGAAATGTATTAATTTTGTTTATTATTAATTGATTTAATTAAATAAATTATTCAATTTATTTATGGTTATTAATTAAAAATCGTTGTCAAAGTAACATAGATGTGTTTTTAGTGTCAAATTTTTGTGTTGGTAATATTGTGTTTGACCGGAAATCGGTGTCTTCGCCGCGTAACCGCCCCGCTTCCTCCAGTTTTCCCGTCGCCATTACAGCGGCGAGAACGTGCATCGTAGTCCGCGACGAAAAAAGTCGTCCCCGACGATCCAGGGAGTCTCCTGCTCCCGAAAAGCACACCAGCTTTCTCGCCGACCCAACCCGCACGTAAAAATCGTACACCAGAAAAGCGAGAGCGTAACGCTTTTTTTCTCTTCATCGGGATTAAATAAACATGGCTTTTTAAAATGTCTCCGCTGAAGCCGTCCGTCGTCTTTGTTGACGCTCCGCGCCGGGAGTCGAGGCTCCACACACGCAAGTCCTCAGAGGCTGGAGGAGATGGAGAAGAAGTCGAGTCGTACCGTTCAGAGCTCCTCGAAGGGGCTCCAAGGCACTGACTCCAAGAAAAATCAAGGTGAGGAATTGAGACAAGATGGCCGCCTGGAGATGGCGTTGTTTGGATTTCGAGCGTCCTTCCCTTTGTTCACTCAGCTGTTGCGCCTACGTTTCGATTACGTAATGGCTTGAATTCTATTTTTGGAAAATTAACGTTTCAGCTGATTCATTACGTGGGGGCTTAGATGTTATAAATAATTTTATAAAAATACATGTGCTGGGGTGAATACGTAACTAAAAATCGTTATTCATTTTCATTGTTTATAGTAGCAAAGCAAAACTAATTTTGTTTTCACAATTAGCTATGTAGATTTTAATGTATTCCAAATTTAGGTAATATTTTATTTTGTTGAGACAGTTCCACATTAAATAAATACCAACTTTATCATTTTTGCCTATTCTGTAGGCAAAAACGTTAAATATAACGCTCTCGTTATCTTCAAGGTCATAGAAATGTGGTGCTTACGTGAATGTACTGAAACCAATACAATTCTTAATAATTGAAAAAATTCAATATTTGTCATTGTTGGCCTACTTTATTATAACAGAAAGTAGTTATTTTAATATTTTCCATTATTAATTTACTTGTAATACTAAATCACAATTATGTCTTCTATTTTTTTACTTGATAAGAACAAACATATTTAAATTAAGAATCAAAAGGTTATTTTGTTTAAAACAGCTTGACCTTTGGCACTTCAAACAAATAGTATTAAGTGTTTTTTACATTCAGTTGTAATATGTATGTGAGTGTGGAAGTTGAAAGTAAGTACACGAAATGTAGTTACAAGTAAGTTGTGTACTTTTAGAAAAATTGGGATTTTCGTGTTAAAAAGAAAATAGGTAATCGTAGACGTTTTGTGAACCTAATCAATATGAGATATAACAAGCAATCATGTTGTGTCCCATTGCATAATTTAAAGATAAGCAGCCTTATCAATAAACGTTAGCTTACAGTTGTAAGGATGATATTAACAATTTCGTGTTAATGAAACATTTTAATAGATTACTACTGTTAGTTTACAAGTAATAATTTAATAGCATGGTACCCACCCCTAGTTTAAGGCAGGAGATCATCTTCTCAATAGCCGTAGCAAAATAGGGTTATTTAGAATTTATTTAATTTTAAGGTTATAAGTAATAAATGTACAGTTCTATTCAATAAAAAAAGCGTACAACTACAACTTTGAATGTATCGATAATTTAACAAATTTGAAATCTACCATAGCAACCAAAATTATAATTCACATTTGCAATGTAACTATTAAGTGTACGCTTTTTGAGTTCAGAAGCGTCTCAGAAACATATACAAAAACTATGGAACATAACCTAAATCACTCCAAATTTAACTAGATTGAAGTTGGAACACATAAAATTGTGATGCTGCCACTTTCATTTTAATAAGGCTAAAAGATGTTGATTAATTTCAGTTGCTAGTTTTGGAAATGGTTGAGTATTTAATTAACATTTTATCTTTTAATTAGTTTGTTTACCCATTTTTAACTAATAGAAACAGCCTCGTTAAGCATTTTTTACATTTGTTTTTACTGTAGCATTACAACTCCGTTGTAAACAAAGTGTAAATGTTGTTATTGTAATCTTTATTGTTGGTTCCATTTTAATTATTTTGAATTTGGTCACGGTATTTTGCAGCTTTCTTTTATGTTATGTTCAAGCAAGTTTAGTTTATCTGGGATGTCGCATGGAAGCCTTAATAAAATTGTAATTACCATTTTCACAATTTCCAGCTTTCATGCTATATTATTACGGAAGGTTAATTAACTCCTTGGAATTATCATATTTTATGGAGTCAGTCCCCTTCACGACATTTATAAATTAGACTAATTAATTGAAGATTTAATTATCTTTGTATTGTTAATTTTGTTTAGTGTTTATTCTCGTGCAATATTGCCATAACTTTGAATGTATAACTATTTGTTTAACTTAAGAAATTTTCCAATGAATGAAAGTTAAAGCCAGTTTGTAAGTTTATTTAGTTCTTATTTGTCAGACCTAACAGAATAATGTTCTGGAATTGTGGTAACCCTTATAAAACAAACTTTTGTTTTTGTAGATGTTACGGGTAAACTGTGGCCTCGTAATGGTCGCCGCAGAGAGCCCACTAGTGGCTGCTTCCCTGCGAAGTCGGAGACTTCTAGGAAGCCGACACCCCAGAAGAACAAGACCTTCGACAAAAGGCCGAGAGCCCGGGTGGGATATTTCGCCCCGAACCCTCAGGTCGTGGGAAAGGGGAGTGCCCTGATTGAGGATGATGAAGTGGGAGCCTTCGAGACCCCACTGGAATCAGTTTTTAACCTGCAGAGCGGTAAAAAGAAGCACAGTCTCAACCACCTGCTGAATTTTCACTATGCGACGTATGAGCCTCAAAGGGGCTCCAGGAACTCGGGCAAAAACCAGGGGCACAGATGGTTATCGACAAGCAAGCATAAGTATAATAAGGAGCAATTCATCCAAGCCAAGTATGTACCATTATACATTTTGTTAAATGTTAAAATATAAAAAAGTGCTTAGGCTGGGATTCGAATACGACTAATTCGAATATTTTAATCAGTAAATTATTTACATATTTAATATTTCAATATAATCAATAAATATTCGGATAATTGAAATACTTAAAAATGTTTTGAATGAATAAAGAAATTTGGAAAATTCTTGGCCTTAACCCATTAAGCGCCATTGGTGCATAAACGCAACATTATTAATATTTTGTTAATTAAATTACAAAATAAGTTAATTTGAGATATTATATTATTTGACCTGACTTACAAATGTACGAAGAACAATGTAAATATTTTGATTGATACTGATTTTAAAAAAAATGTGTTCAGTGCATTTCTAACTTCACAATATTTCAGTGTTTTATACATGTGGCGCATGAAGTAAAATTTCGAGTTTAGAAAAGCCTGTAAATTTGGTTTGGCCGCTCCGCTTCGCGGAGCGACCAATCCAAATTTTCAGGCTTTTCTAAACTCGAAATTTTACTTCATGCTTAGTCTGGGAGTGGAAACACTCCTTCAAAACTTCATCGTTTTTGTAAAAAATTGACTATTGCCTCAACATTTACAGCGTATACATTATGTACATTTGAAAGAAAAATGTCCAGTATATAATACAATAGATCATTCATAGAAATCATAAACAGAAGTGCAGATTTTACCTAAAATTTACTTTTAGAGTTACCTCAATAATTGCTGGCCGTTAATGGGTTAATATATACTATTTTTTTTAAACTTCACTTTGAATCAGCGTTCTAGATGCCTGGCGCATGAAGTAAAATTTCGAGTTTAGAAAAGCCTGAAAATTTGGTTTTAAGGCTTTTCTAAACTCGAAATTTTACTTCATGCTTAATCAAGGTGTGGAAAACACTTGTTAAGTAGCTATTAGAACTTTTATAGGCAATACTGATTTCTAAAGAAAACGGGAAACACACAAACTTTAGTTATTTTCACAATCTCTATGAGCTTCGTTAATTAGCTTGCTAATTTTTTTAAATTTTGTTGTCATTAAAGGTTTTAATAGTTTTCTAAGAAGGGTTTTCCAATCCTTGATTAAGCATAAAGTAAATATTTCAGGTTTTTCTAAACTTAATATATTTACTTCACGCTCCAGGCATGTAAACCACTGATTTAATATGCAGTTTAAAAACGTATTTATTTATTGTTAATCCACCACGAGATTAAAATAAGGATACATGTTTTGATTAATGCTAGGAATTTTTCAAATAAAATTTGAACATATTTTTAATGAGTACTCGAATACTTAAATTTTAAAAGACTTTGAATCTTATTCAAAACCCAATATACTATTAATTCGTAACAATTTGGCCCTTTTTTGGGACAAAACTGCATTTTTTTTCTTCAATCAATTACAGTTTTCAAAAGAATAATATTTCATGAAAATGATTTTGAAAATGTTTAAATTCTGGCAGGTAATGGGTTAAGTCAATTGCCTGCTCATAGAAAGAAAAATTTAAAAAATAAAAGTTAAAATTATCGATTAAAACTTCAGCATGATGAATACTTATGGGTTACATCTTGATTTTAATATATGAGAGTGTACACAAAGATAGTAGATCTGAAACGATTTTTCATACATTTTAAATCTGCTGCCAGTTTTTAATTTAATGACAAAACTTAGACGTTCCAATTTTTTTACAGCTGTCAATTTATTGTCAATTCGTCGGGCGATTACAGACAATACATGAACAACCCCGACGCTCTCGTCGATTGGAGCTTGATTGAACAAGTGGTACGTTTCATCAAGCCATTTTTTCGCTCAATCCTCTAATCGTTTTCATGTTTGCGTCGTTTAGAACGTTCAAGTACACGAGTTACCCTCGTGCCCCATTTGTTTGTACCCGCCGATCGCGGCCAAGATGACCCGCTGCGGGCACGTCTACTGCTGGTCGTGTGTGCTCCACTATCTGGCCCTCTCGGAGAAGACGTGGCAAAAATGCCCCATTTGTTACGAGTCTGTGCACAGGCAGGATTTGAAAAGGTAAACAAACAATTAATGATCGCATTGTAAATTTGTTGATTTTATGTGCATGTGAGGTTTAATTACATTTCATGTTTTTAATTAATTATTAGTGTTTTGCTTTTATCATTATGATGCTTTTTTTAACTATTTTGCACGAAGAATTTTGAAAACCAGAAATTGTGACCTTTTTGGTTTTTATTCGTTTGTGCTATATAAAATAGGGAAAATAATTAGCCCGATCTAATGATCATATTTTATCGGGTCAGTCCTTTCACCAACATTCTGTCTATAATTAACACTGTTCATTAGAATAATGATTTTAACTATTTTTCTATATTTTATTTATAGTAATTTAACCTCAATGCACCATTATAAAAATAAATTGCTATCTACCAGCTCCTTGTTTTTTTTTTTTTTTCTTGCGAATGTGCCTTTGTATGACAAATTATTATTTAACAATAAAAAATGTTTAATTAAAACTTATAAAACAAATGTCGTATCTGTCAAAAATTGTTTGCAGCGAGTTCAGTAAAATTTCTATTGTACACGAATTAGTTTTTTTTTTTTAATGGCTGAGATCACATTTGTTCATTTAATGTTTATTTCAATCCAGCGTTGTACCAGTTCCGCATTCGTCGTTCAACACCAACGAATCAATTACCTTCAAACTGATGAAACGTGCCCGTGGTTCTTTAATTGCGTACCCCATAGACGAACCCGTTCGTCAGGATGATTCCACTTTCTTCATGTCCGAGAAACAAGCTAGTAAAGTCTTTTGCAAATTGTTATTGGCAAACAACACTGACATCATGACCATTATCGAAAGAGAAGGAAATGAATTACAGACTCAGATGAGTGATGAGGATTTTGACTCTGAGAATTGTTTTATAGAGCAGGCAATTGCTCTCTTGAAGGAGCGGGAGAATGTTTTGTTGAGTAATTTGGAGGAGGATAAGGGGGGGTTGAATGCGGAGGCTGCGGTTTTCGTTCCGATAGTTGATGGGCTGAAGGAGGTTAGGATTGATGAGGGGAAGAGAGAGAGGGTTGAGAGCTTTTGTGGTAGTGAGATGGAGAGTGATGATTGTGGGAGTAAGATTGGGGAGGATTTGTTGGAAGAGGGAGAAGAGGCGGGGAGTTTAAAGGAGCAACCAGCGACCAAGTATTTCTATTTTTATCAAGGTAAGAACATTAATCAAATAATTTAAATTCAATTTTTTATCGATTTTAATAGAGATCATTCAAATGATTACTGGAGTAATTGCTTGAGAGATTGCTCGAATGATTGCTGAAATAATCCACTTCGATCACTTGTATGCTCATTTCATATTCAAATTGAATTTGTTTAAACTTTTAATTTGCCATTATTTTATTGGATTAAATCATATAAATTGTCATTCGAGTGATCATACCGCTAACCAAAAAACCGGTCGTTCAAGTGACCTCTTCAGTAATAGTTCGAACGATTTCGTAAGCAATCATTTGAGCGATCGTTTGATTATCACTTTAATTCTAATCCCAATAATTGATGATTGTAACATTTGATTATGCCCACTATTCTTAAAGCTATTACAGTTAGTTATTTAACAATCGTAAACAAATAGGTTATTTATTGTAGCTGCCGATGGTCAACATATCTATTTGCATGCTTTAAATGTCCGCATGCTGGAGCACACCTACGGCTCCTTGGAATTCTCTCCGAAAACCCTCACGGGACGAATCGTCGAAAAAGAAGGGGGTTCCATGACGGAAGAAATCCGTAACCGCTTGCGCTATCTCCAACATCTGCCGGTAACGTGTCAATTCGAGGTGGCGGAGATACAGATGGGCACGTCCGTCATTTGCAAGGAAACCATCAAGTTTTTTGAGGAACAAATTGAAGTTAGAAAGAGGCGCAGGCAGAAGAGGGTTAGGGACGAGAAGAGGCGTGAAAAGAAAATCGCGGAGGAAGAGAACCGGCAAATGGGAAAATTTCCAGCAGCAAACATTGAGCTCGAATCGCCTTATCAGTTCCCTGAATTTGTGGGGGAAGGTAATGTGCGAGAACAAACTGTTTCTACGAGCAGTTCACCGCCCTCCGAGAGGCAAGAGTGTTTGTCGACGTCATGTGGAAGTGAATCGACTGGACCATCCCTCGCAATGGTAAATAAAGAATGCTTAAAAGCAATTTGATTTAACTTTTACTATAAATACATTCAAATGTGTATTTGATTACTTTTTAACATGATAGATTTTACAATCGGCAAAGAAACAACCAACAACAAAATGGCCAGACCTAAAATCTACAGCATCATCATCATCGGGCACTTCAATATCATCGGCTCGAATCATAAATGTGACGGGGTCAAAAACGACAACTCAAATTGTCAAAAAACAGGCAGACAGTGAACCCGAATGTGAGGATTATGTTCCAGCACCGGCTTACAACCGAAGTTTCAGTGACGCCATTGCCATGGCACTAGAGAAGGCTTCAAGAGCTGATGAGAATGGAAATAATGGTAAATTTAATTTTAAATATTTAATAGAAGTGTGGAAAGTTTGCAAAGTCCTTTATCTCCCAAGTTTTGAGTCCACGCTAATGGGCTAGTTTTTGTGGAATATACTTTGGGATATTAAAATATATTGATATTCTAAAAAATAATTTACTGTTTAATTCTGACAGTCAATAAAAAAAAAAAAAAAAAAAAAGACCTTTATTGGCATATCTCAACATCTTACAGACTATTTACAATTCATTCGTTATTTCTCCATTTCCATATCCCTCTTACCCTCCCTTCTCTTTTCCCTCTCCCTCCCCAGCTTTTCCAACGTCCTTACCCCGATCCCATCCTCTCTCATCCACTCCACTACCCTTCTATTCCCTTTCGCTCCCAGCCACTCCTCTTTCACCCCCTCACATTCCTCCGCCAAGTGTCCCCACGTATCCTTCCCCTGTCCACACAACACACACCTTCCATATTCTTCCCCCATCCATACTTTCCTTCCTCTCTCCTCCGATCCACACCTCGCCCTTGCCACAATCACCCTATCCTCTCTACCCCATCCCTTCTCTATCAAATACTTCGGCACTCTTCCATACACCTGCCACCTCCCATACATATCATTATACTCACTTCTCTCAATACGCCCTTGCCTTTCTTGCCCTTCCACCTCCTTCCCTTTCCCCCTCACCCACTCATCCACCTTCACCCCATTTCCTAGCCATTCCATTACCTTCGCCTCCGACAGCCCTACCCTCTCATACATTTTCCTCCTCTCCCCCCTCCATCTACCCTCACCCCCACACACACTCGTCACCCATACATCCTTCACCAATCTCTCTTCCTCCATTTCCCACAATCTCATCTCGTACCTCACCACCCTCACCATTGCCTCCCACTCTAGCCTCTCTCTGTTCGTCTCCTGAAGCACTATGTAGCTGGGCGTGGACCTCTCCACCCCCAACATGCGCTTCAGGAACCACATCTGCTCCCTCTCTATCAGCTCGTACCCTTTCGTCCCCCACACTTCCACTCCATACATTAGCACCGATCTCACACACGCATCCCATATTTTACACGCAACCGTCATATTGTTCCCCATCCACTTCCCCCACTTGCCCCACGCCATTCCCCACGCCTTTCTCGCCTTACTCTGCACCCACCTCACATGCTCCTCATACCCTCCCGTTCCTTTGAACCAAAACCCTAAATACTTGAAAGTTTTCACCCTCTCAATAACTACCCAGTCAATAATGTATCAATATGTTACATATTTTTCGTTTAAACTTTTTTCATAAAAATATAACAATTGATCCAATCAGGTTCCTAAATTTTGTCATGTTTATTACAATAAACCTTCCTATTTTTTGGTTCCAAATGGTGTATTAATATTAACACATTCACAGCCTTGCAATTTTTTTACGCATGTCCGAAGTTTCGCAATGTTATAATTTTGTATGTAATAAGAGTTACTCATAACTGCCCTGATCTGCTGAAAAAGTTACACGTCAATCATCTGTGGCTGTCAGTGTGTTAAAAGCCATGCTATTATATTTTCTAAAATGAAATTTTGATTTGAACTTTTTATGCAAGTCATATTTTTGTCAACTTTCTTATTATATTTATGATTTTTCATTTTAGGTGAAGGGAAATCTGGTAAAAAGAAGAAAAAGAACAAGCAAAAAGTCTTATTCGCCACTTCAATGGCGTACAGCGGCAACTAACAACACCCAATTCTCAATTCTTTTATATTTTATTTACACTCATTTAAATTTACGCAAACCCGCTTATAACATATAAATTACAGTAGAAGTGCATAGAAGAGATAATCTAATCAGGCCGTATATTGTCGTAGTTTGAATGGACGTTAATTTTTTTAATTATTATTCGTTTTGAGTTCAAGTTAAATTTGTCATTTATCCAATATCCCAAGTTTACACGTACAGACTGTAACGGAAATAAAAAGAGGTAATTATTATGTGAATATATGTATAAATTTTATATATTTATTATTTTATTTAGTTTTTATTTTTATTAATAAATGTCATCTGGGAGATGCTGAGTTATTAATATTGGTGAGATTTGTCTTTCATGTTGTTTTCTTGAAATAGTGTTTACCTTCCTGTCCTGAATTCACATGAACTAATGTCTAAAAAAAATGGTATTAAAAAATTTAGATTTCTATTCTTTTGGACAACAGGGTATCGAAGCCAGGGCCATTAATATCTCATATAGTGAGATATTAATGGCCCTGGCTTCGATACCCTGTTGTCCAAAAGAATAGAAATCTAAATTTTTTAATACCATTTTCTCATTTAAATTATTTTAATCATGTTTCATCAAGTCATGAAACATGATTAAAATAATTTAAATTAAAAATCACTTGATTTGTTTCAGTAATTTATATATTCTGATTAGTATTGTCTTCAAGACATTATCAAGGGTAAGCCATTAATTTAAAAAAGAAACGAATTATTTTTATACCAAAATCAAGTGGTCATCTTGGAGTTGATAAATGGTTTTTGTTTTATGGTCTCCTCTTTCCGGAATTGAATTGGTCACCAGTTTTCCATCTTCAAATCTAGTGATACTCTTAAAATTATAAAATTAAATTTTTAAAAAATGCCACTTTTCCTTTTAATTTTCTTAAATATATTTGTGTACCTTTAGTTTAGCCCTTGGTGTTTCCTCAATGTACTTTTCTCCCAATTTGAATTTTTTTACCGCTGTCCTCGGTAAAGATTTCGCTGATATCACCCAGACCTCATCCTCTTTGTCGTTTCTATATCCGGATTGGAGTTTGTGATCATGAGACGCACCAAGTACGGCACCCCTGAGGTTTAGTAGTGAGTTTTTGCTTGGTTTTATTTATTATGTCATCACTTACCAACTGCTTGAAAATAACTGTGGAGATTCTCACTTTTTACATGTTGATATTTAACAATTAGAGAATCCATTTCTATACAAAATTCAAAGATACCAACGAATTGTTTTAAAATAAACTACTACACTTAAGTGCGTACAAACCGGCCCACCCATTTTTAAAAATTTTTTATGATAAAATTACTATTGCAATACTACGAACAAAACGTTTGGTATTTTACGATAAAATAGACTATCAAATAGACATTGGACATTAACCACTCTGGCCACATACCACTGGCTTCGCCAATCTTCCAAAAAGAGTTAAGCTTTTGCACAATCTACAGCATTTAAAACCATGAAGACAGCGACCTTCAGTGGGTTAATTCCCACATCCATTGGAGATCAAACCAAATAAGCAAGCATGGTGGAAGAATGTAGACATCTTGATACTTTATGCATAATGTCGAATGGACAGCATATCTTTGAATTTCAATGGGCCCGTTCATCGGAGACAACAGTTGGGAGTTTACTGATAACTGTTGGAGAATTCTCTGATGACCGGACTGTCAATCCGGAACGTGTTTGAGATTTTTGCAATCGTACAAAATAACAGACCGGAGTACTGTTCATTAGATACCAACATATATCACAAACATGTTGAATGTTGAACATTTTGATGAACCCCATTTGTGATGATTATTGTTTATTAAATAAACTGATAAGTACCATATGTTGTTTTTTTTCTACACCCCGATAGTCTATTTTATCGTAAAATACCATAAGTTTTATTCGCAGTATTGCAAGAGTAATGCCATTATAAAAAAATAAATAATGGGTCGGCCGTTTTCTTTGCAGGTAAGTGTATAATAAAAGTAAAACATTTATTTACTTCTTTTACAGCAACACAAAATAGAATTCCATTAACAGCTGAGCAATTATGGAGTTAACTCTAAATGTTGATTTTGGGTAAAATTCTGTACTTATTTTTATGATTTCTATGAATGACTTATTATATTACATGCTGGGATTTATTCTTTTTAAATATTCACAATGTACATTTTCACATTCGTTAATTTTATAAAAGAGATCAATTTAAAGTTTAAACGAGTGTTTCCACTCCCAGATTAAGCATGAAGTAAAATTTCGAGTTTAGAAAAGCCTTGAAATTTGGTTTGGTCGCGTAGACGAAACCAAATTTACAGGCTTTTCTAAACTCGAAGTTTTACTTCATGCGCGACGCGTATAAAACACTGAAATACCCCGTATTTCAGTGTTTTATACGCGTCGCGCATAAATACTGTAATTACCTGCGTATAACGCAAGAATCACCCTGTATTTGTGAATTTAGAAATACCGTTTAAAAATGAGTAATAATCGGAATATTTAAAAACAGCATATTAACATTTTTCTTTACACATTCTAAGTCGGGTCAAATAATACATTATATCAAATTAACTTATTTAGTTAGTAATTATAAAATAATATAATAATTTTGCGTTATTTCTTCAATGGCGCTTAATGGGTTAAAGTTGTAGTTAATTAAATATTAACATGAAATTATCTAATGATGAGGAATTAACAAGAAAATAATGTACATATAAAAATACTTACATTATTTGTAAAATGTATTGTCCTTTGATCAAACAAATATGGATAGAATGTATGCAATAATGGTTATATTATTATTTCGCGCGTTTAAATAACTTCCGCCATTTTTCAAGTGGCCAAAGATAAGGTTTCCCTATATTGTATTTTTACACAATTATCTTACTACGTGATTTCGGAAATGTTAGCGTACGTAATGCGATTTCAAGTTCTCCAAAATGTTATCAAATTGTTTAATTTGCAAGGGGCAAACCAAACAAATTCGCCTTTAAAATGATTTATCAAAAAAATATATATGTATTTCAAGTTTCATGTTATAACAACAGAGTAAAGAATAACTGTTCTTTGTGATTACATCTAGATTTTATTTAACACCAAAATTATACACAATACACCAATAAAATATAAAAATCTTGTGAGTACATTTGAGAAATACATCTTGACTATTAATATAAAAAGAGCTTGTTGAATGAATTCAGATCATTTTCTTAAAATATCGTTTTGCTTCCTGTCCAGAGGCTTCATGCAGCAATGTCTGAAAAATATTTACTTTACAACTGAAATACATATTTATTGTTGCTAACTATACCAAAGTGACTTGATCACCATTTAGTTCATAAGTGGATTTACTCTGTTGGTCCCCAGTTTCGGAAACGGAAGCCGTCACTAACTTCCCATCTTCAACGGTAGTGATACACTAAAAATAATTATGTTAACATAATTATTAATTTACGTTAAAAGACAACTCCTTTATTTTACATATAGGGAATTTTTAAGCATACATAGCCCGATGTATACACTACATTTTTAAGAACTCATTGATTTTATAAAAGAGTTCAATTTAAAGCTTCTAATAAGTGTTTCCACTGCTTGGATTAGCATGAAGTAAAATTTTGAGTCTGGAAAAGCCTGCAAGTTTAGATTGGTCGCGTAGAAAAGTGGAACGACCAATCCAAAATATTAGGCTTTTCTAAACTGGAAATTTTACTTCATGCTTAACCCATTAACGGCCGGCAATTATAGAGGTAACTCTAAAAGTAAATTTTAGGTAAAATCTGCACTTCTGTTTATGATTTCTATGAATAATCTATTGTATTACATACTGGACATTTTTCTTTTAAATGTACATAATGTATACGCTGTAAATGTTCAGGTATTAGTCAATTTTATACAAAAACGTGCAATATGAAGTTTTGAAGGAGTGTTTCCACTCCCAGACTAAGCATGAAGTAAAATTTCGAGTTTAGAAAAGCCTGAAAATTTGGTTTGGTCGCTCCGCGTAGCGGAGCGGCCAAACCAAATTTTCAGGCTTTTCTAAACTCGAAATTTTTACTTCATGCGCCACGCGTATAAAACACTGAAATATTGTGAAGTTAGAAATACACTGAACACATTTTTTTTTTAAATCAGTGTCAATCAAAATATTTAAATAACAAAATATTTACATTGTTCTTCATACGTTTTTAAGTCAGGACAAATAATATACCCACTGAGCAAACACATTAATACAACTTTTAATGTTGCTACAACGTTGATATAACATTATTTGTTTGTTTTTTGCTCAGTGGGTAATATGTCAAATTAACTTAATGTTGCGTTTATGCACCAATGGCGCTTAATGGGTTAATCAAGGAATGGAGACACTTGTTAGGAGCTTTAAATTGATCCCTTTTGTATAAACAACGAATTCCTGCAAAGCGATACATTTGCAGGAATTCGTAGGATTATAAAAGAATCCCTGTAATTATTGGTGTTCTAAACGACCTACTAATGTTTATTAATGAAACCTTTAATTTTGTTCCAGGCATTTCTTCTATGTACTCCTCTCCCAGCTTGAATCTCTTGACAGCGGTCCTCAAAAGTGACTTTACTGATATTACCCAAACATCGTCTTCGTCTTTGGTAATTTCCAAATCCGGGTTAGATTTCGTCATCATGATACGGATTAAGTATGGAACTCCTGCGATTGATCAAAATTACAAAGAAATTGAACAAAAAAATATGTACAATTACGGCCATATCAAAGTCCACAAATTTATGAGGAAAAAAATTGCTCAATAGATTTAATCAGGCTTTGAAGAGGCAATTTTTTTTATTTTACCAACTTTTTATTTATTAAAAAGTACTCCAAAGATTCTTTTTCCTTGTAGAAAAGTGAACAGAGCCTTTACATATTTCGCTCGTCGAAAATGAGTGAGCAAAAACTAAAAAAATTGTGCATTTTGAAATGACCGGAATTGTATATGGTTTATTTACCAACTGCTTTGAAATATCCATCGAGATTCTCACTTTTTTCATGCTGATATTTTCCAATAAGATCCATGTTTTGTCTATATCAAAAGAGAAATAGTATTATTTCTCTCAGAATTACAGTTGAATAGGTTATTCGAAAAATAGATAAGCAACAAAATGTTGTAGAGCAGAGGTCTTTAAACGACGGCTTGCGATTTACTGTTAAATATTGTATACACATATTATTTTATATTTTTATAAAGATTTCCTGTGAGCAAACACATTTAAATAATTTTTAGTTGACATTAAAACAACACAAATTTGGTGAAGAAAAACATTTTTTTTTCCATTATTTTATTTTCAGTTTTCTGACACGTGTTTCGATCTTTACAGAATATTATCAAAGGTTATACGAGGGTTGCCTTTTATATTTCGGGATTGGGCAACCCTAGTGTTGCAATCTGGCAACTGAGAGCTCTATCGTTTGAAAGTTTGACATTTTTGAGGTTATACGTACTCAGAACGTTTTGACATATGAGCGTTATTTGTGTCGTTTACACTAACTTAAAAGATTTATATCGGCCAAAGAATGGAATGAAATCGTGAACATTTTCGTGCGATTATTTTTTACAACTTTCGACGTGGATTAACTCAACAACAGTGCATGGATGAACTTAATTCAATTTTTGGCGATGAAGCTCCATCAAGGACCAGTGTTTATCGATGGTATGGTGAATTCAACCGAGGTCGTAGTTTACTCCAAGACGAATTTTGTGGAGGTCGTCCAAAATCAGTTGTTGTTCCGGAAACCATTGATGCTGTGCGCAAACAAATATTGCAAGATCGTCATGTGACCTATCGTGAGATTGAGACTACCTTAGGCATTAGTGGGACCAGCATACATTCAATATTGCATGAACATTTGACTGTCAAAAAAATTTGTTCGCGTTGGATCCCACACAATTTGTCAATCGCTCAAAAAAAGGCTCGTGTCGATTGGTGCAAAGAAATGCTCAAAAAATACGATTGCGGTGCTTCGAAATACGTCTATGACATCGTGACAGGTGATGAATCATGGATTTACGCGTATGAGCCCAAAAGTAAACAGCAGTCGGCCGTATGGGTGTTTCAAGATGAGCCAAATCCAACAAAAGTTGTTCGCGCACGAAGCACTTCCAAGCAAATGGTCGTCTGTTTTTTCGGAAAAACTGGACATGTCGCAACCGTACCACTAGAACAACGCAGAACAGTCAATTCTGAGTGGTACACAACCATTTGTTTGCCAGTTGTCATCCAAGAAATCAGGAAAACCAACCGCCGAAAACGGATCACTCTTCACCACGACAATGCGAGCTCTCACACATCGGCTCAAACAACTGCATTTTTGAGCACGCAGAACATCGATTTGATGAGTCATCCGCCATATAGTCTTGACTTGGCACCGAATGACTTCTTTTTATTCCCATCCGTAAAAAATAAAATGAGAGGTCAACGTTTTTCGACACCTGAAGAAGCGGTTGATGCGTTCAGAATGCATGTTTTGGAGATACCTCAATCAGAGTGGCAAAAGTGCTTCGACAATTGGTTCAAACGCATGCAAAAGTGTATAGATCTTAATGGGGAATATTTTGAAAAACAATAAAGCGATTTTCAATGATTAATATTTATTTTTGTTCTCTAATCCCGAAATATAAGAGGCAACCCTCGTACTATAACCAGTATATCAGTATAACCTTTGATCATGATCTGTAAAGATCGAAACACGTGTCAGAAAACTGAAAATCAAGAGTGTAGCGCAACAAGCATTAACTTTATTAAAACAGCACTGTTATAGTATATGATGAAATGTTTTTGCTCAGAGCTTTTCTTATAAAAGTGTAACTCTACTCCCATGGAGCATATCCATTTAAGTAATGTTTCATCAACATTAAAACAACGTTTAATGTTGCTACAATGTTGATATAACGTTATTTGTTTGTTTTTTGCTCAGTGGGCTTGCTTAACTGTAAACAGGAAATCTAGCACTCTGGTTTGGAGACCTCTGTTTTCGAGGCCAAAAATGTAACAATATTAAAATCAACATAAATAAAAATTAACAATAACTGTACATTTAATAATTTACACAAAAGTGCGCAAATTATAGTTTTATTTTGGAAAGGTTTTTCCGCCCAGTATATATAATTAGAACAAAAAATGTTCGAGCTATCGAAAGAAATTACCATTGTTACCAACTCTCGTTTTGACGTTTTCTCGCATTTTCTTTAACATAACCTCGAAGTTTCTGAGCAAGTACAAATTTTTAAAACATGTCGGATACGAATAATAATGCAGACAAACAGCATACATTTCTACCGGATGAATGGATGGTAATTTTTCTTAAAGTATTCATTGATTGGGTGTTTATAATAGCGCAATCATAGATCAGGTCCTGTGATGTTTACGATGATGAGTACAGCGATTGCAGATCAATCAAATCCAGATTCCACCAGTATTTCGTACACGGGGCTTCCGTAGATTGCACCCAATGGAAACACGATGTTGACAATTGTTATAAATGGGTTGAAAAGAAGGATGTTAAAGCGGGAGTGAGTATTTTATATTACATAACACAAAAATATACAGCGATCTTTAAAAATGGAAACATGTTAACTGCCGAGCCGGAAATTCTGAAAGGTGGCGTGAGGCCGCACTAATTTTTTATGCATTAGAACCAAATCTATCGCGGAATTGTCTAGAACTTGTGCGGCGCCGTAGTATGTGAGTTGTATTCAACTTGTGCGGCAGTCAACGTGTAAAATTAAGTATTTTAAGCTGTGAAATGAGTGATTTTATTTATAGAAAGAATTAATTGAGAGTGAAAAACAAAGGAGGCTAGATCGTCTCAAAGCCCACTACGGGAACAACATTTGGGAGAAACGACAATCGCCACCCGATGATTGGAATAGACCCCTGCCCGAACACATGCAAAAAGAATATGAATGTACTTATTTAAATATCAAAAGTAAGGAGATGAAAGGAGAAATCGAGCCTGTGATAGATTCAAAGTGTTCAATTATGTGAAACAATTGACAATAAATTATTAGGTTTTTTTTCTCGTTTTGTTTGTGTATTAAAATAAAAAAATAAACATCTTTTATATTCCTTTCGTTCATTAATCGTTTATCAAATTGTCATTAGTTTTCCTCTTTCTTTGGGCTCACTAAACGGTTCTAGTTTTGAAATTAATTAAGTCGTATAAATTATTAGGTTTTTTTTCTCGTTTTGTTTGTATATTAAAATAAAAAAATAAACATCTTTTATATTCCTTTCGTTCATTAATCGTTTATCAAATTGTCATTAGTTTTCCTCTTTCTTTTGGATCACTAAACGGTTTTAGTTTTGAAATTAATTAAGTTGTACGACCAAAACTTCTGGAGTTAGAAATCTGCAGGCGCAGATTGGGTCAACAGACAAATTTATGGTCTGTTTTGGAGCCAGTAGTTACTAACAGTAGTAATATTTATCGAGTTGACTACTGGCGCCATCAATTGCTTTTCTTTTAATATTTTTGTTGCAAATAAATCTTGTATTTAAAATTATATTTTTTAGAAATTATGTGTTCCTAATAAAAAAAGTGACAAATGTCATTTGTTGTAAGGTATGTCAAACATGACTAATAATAACCCAACAAATAAGTATCTATGTTACAACTTAATGTCGAATAGAATAAATAAGTAGCGCAAGTATTCAAATCATATCAAATCATTTATACACCATTCCATTTGTTTCTGGATCTCGCCTAGCCATGCTTTCGTGTTGTTATGTTGCAGTATCAACATTTACATTTTTTATTAGTTGCCACTCCTGATTCCTTATTTTAACAGTGTTGCAATAATTTATGATATCATAAGTAATTAAAATGTGTTA
This sequence comes from Philonthus cognatus, assembly GCA_932526585.2. Lineage (NCBI taxonomy): Eukaryota > Metazoa > Arthropoda > Insecta > Coleoptera > Staphylinidae > Philonthus > Philonthus cognatus. The sequence continues at coordinate 34,788,834 of OW052247.1, forward strand.
ACGGGAAGACCCAAGCGAGAAATACAAATGGATGACGAAATAAGTTTGCAGAGCCGAATTCATTATATTTGTTATATACAATATTATTGCTGTGTTTGTATGTACAAAAACCAAGTAGTAAATTTTGTTAATCTTAAAACTGCATATTATTATCCTTTTATATCTGAAAATTTGTAAAACAGGCAACAGTGTAAGATCACAATAGTCAGAAATTATAACCTTAAAATCGAACATCTGACAGTGACATTTAAAAACCCTGATTTAAAACACAACCAGCCCCATTTACAATACTTAAACTGTCACTTTTCCATAGCTAGGCGAGATCCAGAAACAAATGGAATATATTATATTAACACGCTGATCGCCACGCTGCATTCACTTATGCCGCAGTTAAATTTGTGTTTAGGTCTCACGGCATGTACCTTGTGCCGCATCCAGAAACAACTTTTAAAAAATCGTGGCATGCTGTCCATGCCGTGGAACTAGTATGGCCAAAACGCTTATCTCCCTTCAAATTTCTGCTTTATTATTCTGTTGTACTTAATAAAATTTGTATAATTGGAACAAACACTCAAGCATATTTTTATTCTTATAAAGGTGGTAATCAACGTGTTAAATATTAAAGTTGTGTTTAAAATAATAAACTGTGAATGTATAATAAATTAGTTAGCAGAACATACGAATTAAATATAGGGTTTTCCATTAAAAGGTCCCATTTTAAATTCCCTGGCGTTTTTAAACCTTGACATTACATTTAAGATGCACACAGTGATTTTTTTCTTAGTGTACTTTAATACATTCCAAAAAAAGTCTCCCAATGTTTGAATTAAATTGTAAAATTAATTTGCAAAAGATCAAAAACAAGCGGAGAGTACTTTTTGAACTTCACAATGTTTAGGTGTTTTATAAACGTGGCGCATGAAGTAAAATTTCGAGTTTAGAAAAGCCTAATTTGGATAGGTCGCTCCGCTTCGCTACGCGACCTATCCAAATTCTTCAGGCTTTTCTAAACTCGAAATTTTACTTCATGCTTAGTCTGGGAGTGGAAAGCACTCGTTTAAAGTTTCAAATTGAACTCTTTTTAAAAACAATGAATATAGGAAAATTAATAGGGAGTTCAATAAAAAATGCCCAACGCCAACTCTGCTATTTATTGGCTGATTTGAATGAACTAAAAATCAATGTGAATGACCGTTAAAATACTATAAAATAACAGTAATTATATACACTTTTATATAAATAAAACAATTTAAACACTTTGAAATATATATTGTGCATTCGCTACAATTGTTTCGCCACACTGTGGCTTCTTCAGGCTAAGAAATGATAAGTAAAATTTGTCGGGTCAGGTATATATACAATGTTTTTGGGGGTGGGTTTTTTTTTTCAAAAAATTAATATTCAAGAGGGGTGAATTTGTTAAGTCTGTTTGGTCGTTGAGAAGATGTCCCGTGTATTTTCATTTATTAATTTCCATGGACTCCATGAGTTTTCGGCCTTTATTAATTAATATTTAATTATATATTTTTACAAAATTACCTTCATTGTCAAATAATAGCCACTTTTAAATTTTTAAATAACAGCATATATTTTTCTCATTTTATTATACTAGACATTATTTTTCTGAATCCAATTATGTTGATTTTAATTTAATATTTATGCTAGAACAAAAAAAAATTTTGTTCACATGATTTTTTGGCAATCATTTTGAACCATTTTGTAGTGCGCTTTAAAAAAAAAATTCTGATCGACAAATGTCAATTATTGTAATGTCAATCATATGTTTATTGGTTTATAAAGGGTTTTCCATTAAAAGGTCCCATTTTAAATTCCCTGGCGTTTTTAAACTGTTGAATAGAGAGCCTTGATTGTTTAACACTTGTCAAGTGAGAGAATGGAAAGATATACGCTCAAACAATGTATAGAAATAGTGAAATGAATTACCTTCTCGCCGTGTCTTTGTGAAACTTATCATTAAATTTAAGCAAAATGGACAAAAAAACTAACTAATGTTAAGTTGCCAATTCATACTCGTATCGCCAGGTCACCTGAGAACATTACCAAAAATATTCGATTGGATATTGGTCAAATAGAGTCAGAGTTGTACGAAAATGTGATACAAAACTTTCTCAAAAGAATAGCTATTTGCAGAAGCTGAAGAGGCCGTTTACAAAATATCATTTTCCAGAACTAATCGTGGAGTTTGTACTTTGTTTTAAAATAAATATTTTGGCACTATTTTATAAAAAAAATATTGTTTTTAAATAATTAAAATGGGACCTCTTAATGGAAAACCCTTTATAAACCAATAAACATATGATTGACATTACAATAATTGACATTTGTCGATCAGAATTTTTTTTTAAAGCACACTACAAAATGGTTCAAAATGATTGCCAAAGAATCATATGAACAAAATTTTTTTTTGTTCTAGCATAAATATTAAATTAAAATCAACATAATTGGATTCAGAAAAATAATGTCTAGTATAATAAAATGAGAAAAATATATGCTGTTATTTAAAAATTTAAAAGTGGCTATTATTTGGCAATGAAGGTAATTTTGTAAAAATATATAATTAAATATTAATTAATAAAGGCCGAAAACTCATGGAGTCCATGGAAATTAATAAATGAAAATACACGGGACATCTTCTCAACGACCAAACAGACTTAACAAATTCACCCCTCTTGAATATTAATTTTTTGAAAAAAAAACCCACCCCCCAAAAACATTGTATATATACCTGACCCGACAAATTTTACTTATCATTTCTTAGCCTGAAGAAGCCACAGTGTGGCGAAACAATTGTAGCGAATGCACAATATATATTTCAAAGTGTTTAAATTGTTTTATTTATATAAAAGTGTAGATGTATAATTACTGTTATTTTATAGTATTTTAATGGTAATTCACATTGATTTTTAGTTCATTCAAATCAGCCAATAAATAGCAGAGTTGGCGTTGGGCATTTTTTATTGAACTCCCGGTATACGCTATTAATTTTCCTATATTCGTTGTTTTTAAAAAGAGTTCAATTTGAAGCTTTAAACGGGTACTTTCCACTCCCAGACTAAGCATGAAGTAAAATTTCGAGTTTAGAAAAGCCTGAAGAATTTGGATAGGTCGCGTAGCGAAGCGGAGCGACCTATCCAAATTAGGCTTTTCTAAACTCGAAGTTTTACTTCATGCGCCACGTTTATAAAACACTTAAACATTGTGAAGTTCAAAAAATACTCTCCGCTTGTTTTTGATTTTTTGCAAATTAATTTTACAATTTAATTCAAACATTGGGAGACTTTTTTTGGAATGTATTAAAGTACACTAGTAAAAAAAATGGTGATGTGTCCATCATAGTACTTTCCCCCGTAAATTGCGTATTAAATCACTTTTAAAATATTTGTAGCATTATTATTTTCAAAATATCTTCAACTTTTTGATAACTACAACTTTTATTTGAAACATTTTTCAATTGGATCAACACATACTGACACAAACCAATGACTAGATAAAAAACACTATTTATTGAATATCTCAAAAACTAAGAGTGCTATGACAAAAAGTGAAGATACAAAAAATCTTTAATATTTCATTACCGACAACTTTTATTTGAAACATTTTCCAATTGTATCAACACACACACTGACACAAATCAATGACTAGATAAAAAACACTATTTATTAAATATCTCAAAAACTAAGAGTGCTATGACAAAAAGTGAGTCCACGAAAAATCTTTAGTTTTTCATTTCCTACAACTTTTATTTGAAACATTTTTCAATTGTATCGACACATACACTGTCACACACCAATAACTAGATAAAACACACAACTTTTGAAATATCTTAAAAACTAAGAGTGCTATGACAAAAAGTAAATGAACAATACATCTTCATTTTGTTATTATCTACAACTTTTATTTGAAAGAATTTTTTGTTTGATGAACATTTATTGAAAAAATCTGAAAAAACTGAAAAACGCTAAGAGTAAAGTACCACTTCCGGTTTTCCTATTTTCACCAAAAGCTTTTCAGTTCTTCCGATTGTAACAAAAAGCTTAAGTTTCAAGTTTCATCTCGATATCTTTAGCGGTTTTTGCGGTACAGCGCACACAGACACACACACAGACAGACAGACAGACATTTTTCAAAAATGGTCTTATTCGACTCAGGGGACCTTAAAACGGATATTTCCGCTAAAATGTTTGATTCGAAAATTTTCACGAAAACAATACTTTCCCTTTGTATTAAATACGGGGGAAAGTAAAAATCAGATACTTACAAAATATTAAAAAAATAACTAAAAGAGCTACGACAAAAGGATAAATGCTAATTTTTTGATGATCTAGAACTTTTCATAACAAGATTTTGTTTTACAACCAATATCAAAGAAACATCGAAAAGAATGGTTATTACAATTGTTGTTTGTTTTTGTGACAAAGAATTAGGTGAATCAAAATACAAATTTTCTTCAATTATCTCGAATTTTTTGTCATCATTTTGACCAGAAAACATATACCAACACTCTTCTAAAACAAAACACTGCAAATATGAAGAAAACATAGAAAAATATTAAATCAATACAGGTTTTGAAATCAAAACAAAGTAGATGTGAAAATGTATTTTCCTTAAACGCAATGATTCTTGGCACAACAAAACTTTTGTATTACCAATCAAGACTAACAAACCTCGTTTATTACTTCCATTAAAGACATTTGAAGAATCAAGCTCGTGAACATAAAGCGAAGAATGCAGTGCATTCATGAATATTTCGATACATAAATGTCAACATGTGCCACTCAAATAAAACTCAGATCTTCTTTAAATATCGCAGTTCCAAACGTTCTTCAAGATATAACTTGTTCCCCAACGCAAGTAAATATATAAAGACCTAAGTACTAATTTGAAAGGAAAAAGAATATATCTGCCTGTATTGAAGGATCTTGCAGTATTTGTTGAAGCAGGATTATCTAGAAGACAATACGAAATGATGAGTACAAGTGACAAGAAACTATTCCCATCCGGGTTGTTAAAAAACGTATTTTTTTTATTTTAATTAAAACTAACAGTTTTTTTAATAAAACGTGTTCTTTTTTCACTGAAAGAGCGTTTAAAAGATTAACAATTAAAAACATGTTTAAGACGTGTTTAAAACATATTTAAACATGTTTTTAATTGTTAATCTTTATAACGCTGTTTCAATGAAAAAAAAATACGTTTTATTAAAAAAACTGTTTTAATTAAAATGAAAAAAACGTTTTTCAACCCTGATGGGAATAGATTCTCGTCAGATTAACAATTAAAAACATGTTTAAAACATGTTTGAAACACGTTCAAAACGTGTTTGAAACAGAACATACAAGGCATTTTTTTTTGAGTATACATATTCTGATATCTACAGCGTTTTTTAAATTTGCGGGAATTCGTTGTTTAAGAGCGGTTAATTTGAGGCTTTAACGAGTGTTTTCCACTCCCAGACTAAGTATGAAGTAAAATTTCGAGTTTAGAAAAGCCTAAGAATTTGGATTGGCCGCGTAGCGAAGCGGAGCGGCCAATCCAAATTAGGCTTTTCTAAACTCGAAATTTTACTTCATGCGCCACGCTTAAAAACACTGATTTACAGTGAAGTTCAAATAACACAAACATACAACAACTATTACAGGCATATTGATTTTTCTTGTATGTTTATAATAAATTGAATATTGTATTTTAACAATAATTGTTTGATTCTACAGGTAACTATACATAAAGGTTTGCTCTTGTTATCTTTAAGAAGCTCAAAATCTTAATAGACATTTGTAAAATTAATTTTTGGAGAGAGGTATGTCAGACCCCACGTGTCGGAACATAAAAAAAAATGGTGATGTGTCCATCATAGTACTTTCCCCCATAAATTGCGTATTAAATCACATTTAAAATATTTGTAGCATTATTATTTTCAAAATGTCTTCAACTTTTTGATAACTACAACTTTTGAAACATTTTTCAATTGGATCAACACATACTGACACAAACCAATGACTAGATAAAAAACATTATTTATTGAATATCTCAAAAACTAAGAGTGCTATGACAAAAAGTGATGATACAAAAAATCTTTAATATTTTATTACCTACAACTTTTATTTGAAACATTTTCCAATTGTATCAACACACACTGACAAATCAATGACTAGATAAAAAACACCATTTATTAAGTATCTCAAAAACTAAGAGTGCTATGACAAAAAGTGAGTCCACAAAAAATCTTTAGTTTTTCATTTCCTACAACTTTTATTTGAAACATTTTTCAATTGTATCGACACATACACTGTCACACACCAATAACTAGATAAAACACACAACTTTTGAAATATCTCAAAAACTAAGAGTGCTATGACAAAAAGTAAGTGAACAATACATCTTTATTTTGTTATTATCTACAACTTTTATTTGAAAGAATTTTTTGTTTCATGAACATTTATTGAAAAAATCTGAAAAAACTGAAAAACGCTAAGAGTAAAGTACCACTTCCGGTTTTCCGATTTTCACCAAAAGTTTTTAGTTCTTCCGATTGTAACAAAAAGCTTAAGTTTCAAGTTTCATCTCGATATCTTTAGCGGTTTTTGCGGTACAGCGCACACAGACACACACACACAGACAGACAGACATTTTTCAAAAATGGTCTTATTCGACTCAGGGGACCTCAAAACGGATATTTCCGCTAAAATTTTTGATTCGAAAATTTTCACGAAAACAATACTTTCCCTTTGTATTACATACGGGGGAAAGTAAAAATCACTGTGTGCATCTTAAATGTAATGTCAAGGGGGTACAATCATATTTCCTTATTCACTTCATGTACTCATAAAAGTACTTAAGTACCTATTGTACTTGTACTTAGTCCTCGAGTAGAGTACTTGTATTCAGTACTCAAGTACATTTTATTTGTACTCCGAACAGTTCTAGCTACGACTTTGTCAAAATATACTGCTTAAATAGCTTGATTTTACGTTTGATCTCACGTTAATAATGTTTATAAATGTTTATTTCCTCTAACCTAATTTTTCCCCTCGAGCGCTTAAAATTTAAATGATAATTTTTTATGTTTACTGGTGGCCACACTGTATTATTTAGTTAGAAACTTTAACGATTTCACAGTTGGTCGCACTGAAGGAACAGTGGCGGCGCGCGCTTCAGGGTAAATCTCACGATTCGCTGCTCAATTCTGTCGGGAGAGAGTGAGAGTGACTCACTCAAGTTTCGGACGTTACTCTATCCACACATAGGTGTACTTTATTTATATGTATGATGAATACGAACCGCTAACCAAGTATATAAAAAAAAAACGACAACAATAACCGAGCCGATAAACGAACGAACAAACTAACGACGACGGTCTCGCCGCTCGAGCTAGCAGTACAAAAAAAACCCCGGCGTATCACGAGTGTTTCATTTCAGTGTGTGTTTTTGTGTATTCTGTGATATAACAATAAACAGACAAGGCAAAGCGAGCAATCATGGCAAACAACGTGGACGATTACTTAACCGAGTACCGCAAGTTCTTCGAGCACTTCGCGCAAACAGTTAACCCCAACGAGCAACTACCTGTTAAGTTGGGTAGCTACAAATTCCTCAATGTCGAAGTCGTCGGTGGAATTATAGACTGGACTACACAGTATTTGCAGGAAAAGTGAGTACTTACTGTGTGCTTTTTGTTGTTATTGTTGTTGTGGGGGCGATAACGATTATAAACAATCGCGTGTGAATGAAGTCTCGGCGTTCACTGCGGGCAACGAAAAACCGGGGCAGTGCCGGAAGTTGCGCAATTGTTGTACACAAAAGCGAATCGCAAATGAAAAAAACAAACAATAACAAATGAATTTAATGACACATAACCTATAAATAGCCGCAATTAAATGCGATTTGTGAACTCTGTTAGTGGTTTTGTTATCTAAATAAAGGGAATTTGATAAAAATGACTAACGCTAATAAAAATCCCCGCGATAACATAACCTACAATTAATCAAATGAATCGAGGAAGAAATATGTATTACTAATTGTACGTATTTAAAGGGGGATTCATTGATGACATTTTATTGATTTAGTAATCTAATCAAATGGAATTGAATATTATTACTCGAATAAAGTTGATTATTAATCAGGCCTATTTTATAAGCGAAAACGTTATAAATAACTTAAACGTTAATCAGTCTGTAAGAGAAATGTTAAATTTAACGTACAGTTCTATAATAAAAAGCGTACAACTACTAAACCCGATTTCGGCAGTATTTCACTAATGTGATTCTGGCCTTTTTTAAAATTGTATCAGTATATTATCAAATTTGAAACATTTACCATAGCAACCACTTGAATTATAATCCACATTTCAATGTAAAACATTAAATGTACGCTTTTTTTTAATAGAACTGTACATATTATTCTTTAACTTCACCTTCTAAATGGATTTGCTATTTGTTATGTATACTTTGAATGGGAGGTTAAGAATAACCTACACGTTAAATTTAACGTTTCGCTTACAGAATCGGCCCGAATAAGTGTCATATTGCAAGTGAAATTTGTATAATAATCAGCGACGGCTCGCAGCCTAACTTCAGGGTCGGCCACAGCGCCAAGGCACACAAAATTTGAGGTTGGGATCGCGCTTTATAAATACAAGGAATTGCACAACAAATTCACCTTTCAATAACGTCTACATATTACCTTGGGCTTACCCTGAAGTTAGGCTGCGAGCCGCCGCTGATAATAATAATATCAAATTAAAACAATTGGTTTGTTTCACAATTATGTGAAACAAATCAATTGTTTTAATTTGTTATTATTATTATCAGCGGCGGCTCGCAGCCTAACTTCAGGCTAGGCCAAGTGTTTTTGTTTGATATTTTAAGAAAAAAGTAATTTAAGAAATGTGTAGACATAACAAATACCAAATCCACTTATTTATGTCAGTTATATTTCAGTAATATTCCATTTAAAACTCTTAATTTTGTACCTCTTTGTATTGTTTTTTTTTTATCGCGTGTATATTTTTTCTCGGAAAAAAATGATTGTTTCAGTCATTCAAAGACAGGAACAATATTTCTATAACTTCCTATTAAAATTATTTGTTTTTTCTAGACCTGTTTGTAGTATAAACTTATTTTCTTCATTTTTCCCATTTCGTATAAGGGATGTTGATGTGAATGGACGTAACCTGATTTTTTTTTTCTTGTCGGCATTGCGGACTTGCAACAATTGATTTTTTTTCTTTCTCTCTCATTCTCTCGTGAAAAACAGTGTCAAGGTGTTTGTGTGTGTTTTGAGTGTGATTCATGTGACATTTTCGCTCTCTCTCACTTTCCAGAATTAGACAATTGACGTATGTGCACGAAATGAATGCGTTCGTGTTTATTTATTTTTTTCGCACGATGATTCTTTGTTTTTTTCTTGCCCTCTTGTTTCGTGAGGTATTGTTTGCATTAACGAATTTGTTTTAATTGTTTGACCTGGTTCGTTTGTCGAGGCGGTCATAGGTTAATGGATTATTCATCGGGTTTTATAAATAGTGTGAAACAGTGGCGGTTCGTGAGAATGTTTATTGGTAGCGCTGTAAACATAAATATACAGGAACATTTTCTTTTAAGTATGCGTATCCTGATGTGTGCATTTTGAGGCATTCGTTGTTTTTTTATTATTGAGTTTAATTTGAAGCTACTAATGGGTGTTTCCACTCTTTGATTAACCCACTAAGCTCCATTGATGCATATACGCAACATTATTAATTTTATGTTAATTAAATTATTAAATGAATTAATTTGATAAATTAACTTAAAAATGTATGAAGAAAAACGTAAATATTTTGTTATTCAAATATCTCAATTATTACTCATTAAAAAAAATGTTTTTAGTGCATTTCTAACTTTACAATATTTTACTGTTTTATACGCGTGGCGCATGAAGTAAAATTTCGAGTTTAGAAAGGCCCCGTGAAAATTTGTCGAGGGTCGCGCAGCGACCCGAGACAAATTTTCACGGGGCTTTTCTAAACTCGAAATTTTACTTCATGCTTAGTCTGGGAGTGGAAATACTCGTTCTAAACATTTATATTGTACGTTTTTAAACAAAATCGACGAATGCCTTGCATTTACAGCGTATACATTATGTATATTTAAAAGAAAAATTCACAGTATGTAATAATAATAATAATAATAATAATAATTTATTTTCAAGAAATAAGTAATTACAAGGTAATACATATAAATGAAAATGTGTCAGCAAAATACAATTTAGAAAATATAAAATTAAATAAATAGAAACAAAGTTAGAAAATATAAGATTAAATAAATAGAAACAAAGTTAATAAACGGAATTTATTTTTATTTATTTCTTTATTAATTTTTTTTTTATTTGATGTATTTCAGAGTTCGTTTAAGGAGTATAATTCTTTCTGACACAGATATTCATGCCGACATTCCTTAAAGTTCTTATTTTTTTCAATAGATTTAATATTGTACGGCAGACGATTGTAGTGCTTCATTGCAGCGTAAGATGGTTCCTTTTCATACATTGATAACCGATGAATCGGCAGCGCAAAGTTATTGTAGTGTCTAGTTTGATAGTTATGTTGATGGGTGGTATTGATGTTTAATTCAGCTTTAAAGTTGTGTACTAAGAGTTCATATATGTACAGCCCGTATAAGGTTAACATTTTATTTGCTTCAAAGTGCCCTCTGCAAGACTCTCTGAATTTTAGCCCAAGTATAATCCGGATTGCCCTTTTCTGTATAGTGAACAGACGCTGTACTTGATAACTACAACCATAGTATGTTATACCGTAGCGTAGCCGCGAACAGAAATGTGAATTATACACTAGCCTAAGAATGTCCGATGGTGCACCAGAAGATTTTAATATGCGCAGCATGTAACATGCAGAGTTCAAACTGACTTTCCAGTGTCGATATGTGAGTAACTCCATTGAAAGTATCGTCTAAGAATACTCCCAGGAACCTTACACTTTCTTTAGGAAAGAACTCTTGGTCTAAGAGGGTTATGCTGTGTGGATAGGCTATTCTTGAACGATTAGTCTTAAAGAATATGACTTCGGTTTTGCCCGTATTTAATTTTAATTTATTTTTGTTCAGCCAAGCATTACACTCGATGAGAAGTTGATTGCATTCAAACACAGCATCTGACACATTCTTGCAGGAGACCAGAAAGTTCGTATCATCTGCATATATCTGAACATCACCACCCATCGACTGCACAACCTCCGCTAAGTCGTTAATATAAATTATAAAAAGCAAGGGCCCTAAAATACTACCTTGAGGTATTCCCTTCGTCACGTCTAAACACGCTGAAATGTTGTTATTTATTTTCACACTTTGCTTTCTATAACTAAGATAACTTTTTATTAGATTTAAGGCTACTCCACGAACGCCATACTTATCTAGTTTATGAATTAAAATTTCGTGGTCTAAACTATCGAAAGCTTTTGATAGGTCAAGTAGTACTCCAAGAGGTACTTCATTTGTATCTAGTGTCCCAACTATATGCTTAAGGTATTTATGTAGTGCAGTAATTACTGATTTATTTCGTCTAAAACCGTGCTGTGATGTGTTAAGAATCTTGTGTTTATCTAAAAATTCTACTAATCTATTATTTATTACGATTTCTAAAATTTTGGAAAAGGTTGGTATAGCACTTATCGGTCTATAATTGTTAAGATCGCTTGGAACTCCCATTTTAAAAATGGGGGTTACAATTGATTTCTTAAATACCTCGGGAAATATTCCTGTTTTTAAAGAGTGATTCAATAAATGTGTCATCGGTTCTAGGATCTCATTTATTGCATATTTAATTAGATTTCCAGGTATCCCATCGTACCCTGCTGAACTGATATTTTTTAATGACATAATAATATTAAAAGCCTCGACATTGCTAACTGGTCTAAGGAAAAGTGATTGGTTGTTTATATTGATGTTATCATTGTATACATCAGTCGACATATTTGTAAACATTTGTTGCGCACTATTGATAAAATGGAGATTAAAATTACTTGCTAAGGTATCTGTATCTGCTTCGTTTGTTACTTGTAAGGTATTTTGCGATCTGCCTGTAATTTATTTGATAATTTTCCAAGATGTCTTCGTGATATTGTCCGATTGGTAAAATCTGTTTCTGATACTATTTTGTTTTGCTTTGTATAGTAAACTGTCGTAAAGTTTTTTTTGATTGTTGTAAAGGCCTATAAAATATGGTTCATGTCTTGATATTACATAGAGAACATCTAGTTGCTGTTTACAACTTTTGATTTCGACCGATGTATACATTTTTTTATTTGAGCGGAAGTTTGGCTTTTTTCGGATTTTGGGAAAAGATTGATCAAAAGATTTAAAGAATAATTGTATAAATGAGTCCCACTTTTCATTTATCGAACGGTCACTACAATAAACATGATTCCATAACGAAGGATCGCTCAGTTGATTTTTAAAATTCATGATATTTACTTCATTATATTTGCGATAGTATTTAATTTCCTTCATTTGTTTATCAAAGGCACAAGAGAGTGAGAGTTTCAGTACAAGATGATCAGAAATATCGTAATTTATCACATTTGACGTGTATCCTGAAACTACATTGGTGATTATGTTATCGATTACGCTGGCCGAAGCACCGTGTATCCTTGTATGTTCAGTAATGCACAACTTTAAGTCTAAAATACCGAGGAAATACAATAAGTCATTCGTAAAAATCATTAAAAGAAGTGTAAAATTTTACCTAAAATCAACTTTTAGAGTTAACTCTATAATTGCTCGGCCGTTAATGGGTTAAGCATGAAGTAAAACTTTGAGTTTAGAAAAGCCTGAAATATTACTTCATGCACCACGCGTATAAATCGCTGATTTCGTCTGAAGTTCGAAAACACATTATTTCAATCGTCTATTCAATAAAAAAAAAAAGAACTAGAGTGCCATGATTTTTTTTTTTAAATATAAGTTGGCTACACGCTTTAGTAATTGTCATATAACACGTCAGACAGAATAATTATATTATACATTATAATTATTCTGTTTTTAAAAAAATAATACTCTAGAGGTTTTTTTCAGAGTTGCCAACCTACAATATATTCCATGGCACTCTAGAGGTTTTATTTTATTGAACATACGATATTTTAGTGCAATAATTCAAAACAACCGTTTTGTTTGTTTTTATTTATTTATATCATTCATTTACGTTAAACACACCTTTTACAGTTACACAAAATTGTAAAATGCCAAAGCGCTGACATTATTATAAAATTTAACTATTTACAAGTTTTATTTAAAGAATACTTTGAAATTTCCAATAAAATCCAAGTTATTCGATTTTTTTGTTAAAATAGTAAATTTCTAAGAATCTGTCAACAATGACTCACCTTTCTCAAAAACTAAGACAGCTACGAAAAAAATTGAAGATACAAAAACTCTTTAAAATAGAATAATCTACAATTTTTATTGTAACCGTTTTTTTCCGTATTCCAAATAATTATTGAGTTATACGGAATTTTTGCAAAAATAGAATTATCTACAATTTTTATTATAACCGTTTTTTCCGTATTTTCGTATTATTCGAAATTTTTGCAAAATACAAAAAATTGAGCGCAACTCGCGTAAATTCTCGACATTTTCAATGTTCACAAAAAAAACGCTGTAACTCAGAAACTATTTGAGTTACAAAGAAGTATAATACACGCATTTCGGCTATTTTAAAGAGATCTACAAGATGAGCATATTTGTATTTATACAGGATGATCCATTAAGAAACCAAGAGAAAATGTCAATTGTTTTTTTTTTTCAAATCAACAGAGCGAGTGTTTATTAGAGTTATTAATATTGTAGGAAATAGTGTTTCCACTCTCAGATTAAACATGAAGTAAAATTTCGAGTTCAGAAAAGCTTGAAAATTTGGTTTGGTCGCTCCGCGAAGCGGAGCGACCAAACCAAATTATCAGGCTTTTCTGAACTCTAAATTTCACTTCATGTGCCACGCGTATAAAACCCTGATTTATTGTAAAATTAGAAAACGCATACAATATTAATATTTTAGTGCAATAGTTTAAAACAATCGTTTTGTTGATTTATATTTATTTATATCATTCATTTAAGGTAAACAAACCTTTTTCAATTACAAACAATTAACAATTCAAAATGCCAAAACGCTGAAACTACTGTAAATTTAACTATTTACAAGTTTTATTCAAAGAATTCTTCGAAATTTTTAATAAATTCCAAGTTAATCATTTTTTTTTTGTAAAAATCAAACTTTTACGAATCTCTCAACAGTTCACTTTTCTCAAAACCTAAGACAGCTACAAGAAAGTTTGAAGATACATAAACTGTTTAAAATTGAATTATTGATAACTTTTATTGTAACCGTTTTTTCCGTATTTCCAATCATTATTGAGTTATTTGGAATTTTTGCAAAATACAAAAAATTGAGCGCAACTCGCGCAAATTCTCGATATTTTCAATTTTCACAAATAACGCTATAACTCAAAAATTATTTGAGTTACAAAAAAGTATAATACACTCGACCGCAAAAAAACGCGCCACTTGAAAATTCACGTTTTTTCGTGAATATTCAAACAGCCATAACTTCGGTCGATGTGGATGAAATTTGATGAATTTTTGAGTTTTTGGAACGCTAAAGTTTTCTCTTTAAGGTCACATTAGTGGATATAACGAAATTTAAGCATTTCTGCATTTAAAAGTCCTACCAACAAAAAAATGTTCAAAATGTTAAAAATGATAAAAGTTGAGAAGTTATACTATGCCCAAAAAAAATCGTAGCTCTACTTCAAAAAAAGCGCAACAAAATTCCATCATTTTCCTTTGAAATAAGCGAAAAATCATGTCGATCCAATGATTTGGCTCGAAGTTATGGCAGTTTTTTAAAAAGTGTATTTTGGGGCATAACTTTAGCGGACAGGCATAACTCTGCTCGCAAACCTGTGACATTATGCGATTTAAAAAGCTTGAAGTTTTCTCTTTGAGGTGAAATGCAAGTTTATGTAAGGCTTTTGCCTTATTTCAGGCCAAAATTAACTTCTGCTTATTGAG
The DNA here is from genome assembly GCA_932526585.2 of Philonthus cognatus. Taxonomy (NCBI): domain Eukaryota; kingdom Metazoa; phylum Arthropoda; class Insecta; order Coleoptera; family Staphylinidae; genus Philonthus; species Philonthus cognatus. Next base: position 34,803,908 of record OW052247.1, read on the forward strand.
TTTGGGGAAAAAATCAATTTTTCTTAAATTGTCATAACTTTACTCCAAATCAATTTATCGATCTGAATTTTTGCGCATATTAAAGGAGAAGGACTAAATTTATTCTGGATGTCCCTTGCTCGAAGCCACATTTTTTTTTGCGCATTATACAAGTTAACAAAGTTAAAAGTTTTAAAGTGAAAAACGTGTCATCGCCTTTAGGGAGTAGAAGGGGGTAAAATGTGCATGTTTGAAGATCTGACTAACATGCCCTTAAAGAGAAAACTTCAATCTTTTTAAATCGCATAATGTCACAGGTTTGCGAGCAGAGTTATGCCTGTCCGCCAAAGTTATGCCCCAAAATACACTTTTTAAAAAAACTGCCATAACTTCGAGCCAAATCATTGGATCGACATGATTTTTCGCTTATTTCAAAGGAAAATGATGGAATTTTGTTGCGCTCTTTTTGAAGTGGAGCTACGATTTTTTTTGGGCACAGTATAACTTCTCAACTTTTATCAATGTTCAGAATGTTAGAACATTCTGAACATTTTTTTGTTGGTAGGACTTTAAAATGCAGAAGTGCTTAAATTTCGTTATATCCACTTATGTGTCGTCCTTAAAGAGAAAACTTTAGCGTTCCAAAAACTCAAAAATTCATCAAATTACATCCACATCGACCGAAGGTATGGCTGTTTGAATATTCACGAAAAAACATGAATTTTCAAGTGGCGCGTTTTTTTTTTGCGGTCGAGTGTACATGCATTTCTACAAGATCTACAAGATGAGCATACACAGGGTGATCCATTAAGAACCCAAGAGAAAATTTCAATTGTTTTTTTTTTAATCAACGGGGCGGGTGTTTATTAAAGTTATTATTATTGTAGAAAAGAGTGTTTCCAGTCCCAGATTAAGCATGAAGTAAAATTTCGAGTTTAGAAAAGCCTGAACATTTGGATTTGCCGGTGCGCGTATTGCGCCGGCAAATCCAAATTTTCAGGCTTTTCTAAACTCGAAGTTTTACTTCATGCGCCACGCGTTTAAAACGCGGATTTATTCTAAATTTCAAAATCACACACATGATTCACATTTTAGTGCAATAATTGAAATTAATCGTTTTGTTTATTTTTATTTATTTATATTATTCATTTAGGGTAAACAAACCTTTTACAATTACCAAAAAAAAAAAAACAATTAAAAATGCCAAAGCGCTGAAACTATTTTAAATTTAACTATTTACAAGTTTCATTAAAAGAATTCTTCGAAACTTTAATTGATTTTTATGTAACAATCGTTAACTTTTACGAATCTTTCAACAATTATTAATTTTTCTCAAAAACTAAAACAGCCGTATTTCCAATTATTTTTGAGTTATTAGGAATTTTTGCAAAATACAAAAAAATTAAGCGCAACTCGCGTAAATTCTCGACATTTTCAATTTTCACGAAAAACGCTATAACTCAAAAACTATTTGAGTTACAAAAAAGTATAATACCGGCATTTCGGCTATTTTACAAGATGGGCATATTTGTATTTATACAGGGTGGTTCTGAGAAGAACCTAGAAGAAAATGTCAAATGTTTTTTTTTTAATCAATATTAAAGTTATTAATATTGTAAAAAAATAGTGTTTCCACTCCCAGATTAAGCATGAAGTAAAATTTCGAGTTTAGAAAAGCCTGAAAATATCGATTTGGGCGCGGCGCGAAGCGCAGTGCCCAAATCTAAATTTTTTGGCTTTTCTAAATTCGAAATTTTACGTCATGCGCCACGGGTATAAAACGCTGATTTATTCTTAAGTTCTAAAACACACTCAATATTTGTATTTTAGTGTTTAAGTTTAAGCTTCTGTAGATCAACAAACTACGTATGTTGGAAATGGAACACCCTGTATAAAATGTTTCAATTTTGTTATATTTCTAAGATCAACAACAAAATTAAGATAAAATAAAAACATTCAGCTGACATTTCTTTGTTTTTCGTATGATTTGTAAACAATTTGCAATTTGTAAACAATTTTGATTTGTTCTCACAATCCCATTCTCAATTTATATCAAAACTAAAGCATGTGCATTTCTGATTTTTATTAATTTTACTTGCATTTTATCTTATACCAATATTTAGAATTAGTCTATGTTGCTTTAATAGCAGTATAATTTGTTAATTGTTATTTATAATTTTTATATTCTGATGTAAAAAGGTTTATTACCGTTAATAAAGGAATTTAAATTTGAATTACACTGCATACGTTTTAACGTATAGAGGTTGCCTGAAGTTTTATACGGGTCATTTTAACATAAGTCGTAAAACATTTTCCTTTTTCAACTAATTCAGGCGAATCGTCGTGAATTACGGCCGTTTTTCCAGTAGTTTTATCGCCTCTTCTACAGTTACTTTCAGTGATAAGAAGTGGAAGTTGTGGGAGCTTGCAATTATTTAACCGTTAACGTTTGCACATTCGAGTCCAGTTCGATAATATGTCTTCAAACACGAACAGACACAATACACGAGATTATTTAATTTTAAATACGTTCGCAATTGATTTGTTATTTGTTTAACAGAATTAGCAATTTTCAATAACTCAATGCCACGGCCAAGCATGGTTTACGAAATCGGTCGAGTTGCTCTGACATTGACATTCAATACCACATAATAAGAATTGTGTTATAAATTACGACATTTTCGTTTCTAAATCACTGAATAATGGATGATTTTTTTTACTGTTACCCTGTTGAAAATAAGGCAGGATTTATATCGCGATAGAGCGTCTGATGATTTTTCAAATTAGGCGTCCTTTTTAAACAAATTAAAATTTTGTTATCTGTAATTAATTTCAGGATTCGGATATATCGTGATATTTATATAAATATCAAAATATCGGATATATATCGATATTTATTTGATATATATTAACTTCTTGATAATATTAATTTTTATATTATTTATCAATTATGCAGGGAGTTTTCCTTTTAAGTCACAATTTACAATGTATATGCTGTAAATCTTCAGATATAAGTTGATTTTTTTTAAAGTTAAATTTGGTGCTTTAAAAAAGTGTGTTCCACTCCCAGGCTAAGCATGAAGTAAAATTTCGGGTTTAGAAAAGCCTGAACATTTAGATTGGTCGCAAAGCGAAGCGTAGCAACCAATCCAAACGTTCAGGCTTTTCTAAAGTCGAAATATTTATTTCATGCGTCAGGCGTATAAACCACTGAATTAGCGTGAAGTTCTAAACACATCGTATTTAATAAGAATGACACAAAATCGGATATTTAGAGTGTTATCAACAATTTGTAGTGTTGATAATAAATAATTAAGTTTTGATTTGATTGTAATATATAATTATCCTAGATATTAAAATTAAGATTCAAATAGAGAATCTATTTGAATCTTAATTTTAATATGTAGGTTTATTTTTATTTTAATATTAAAAATCTTTTATAATTCGAGCAATTTTCTTTGGGATATTTTTGTTAAGATCTAACTTATATACAGCCGTATATTTTAAACTCCACTTTAAATCAGTGTTTTATACGCGTGGCGCATGAAGTAAAATTTCGAGTTTAGAAAAGCCTGAAAATTTGGATTTGCCGGGGCGCGACTCGCTTCGCTCGCGCGCCCCAGCAAATCCAAATTTTCAGGCTTTTCTAAACTCGAAATTTTACTTCATGCTTAATCTAGGATTGTAAACACTCGTTAGAAGCATTCAACTGAGTGCTTTTATAAATTTAATAAACTTCTGCAAATCTATTTGAATCTTAATTTTAATATGTAGGTTTATTTTTATTTTAATATTAAAAATCTTTTATAATTCAAGCAATTTTCTTTGGGAAATTTTGTTAAGATCTAACTTATATACAGCCGTATATTTTAAACTCCACTTTAAATCAGTGTTTTATACGCGTGGCGCATGAAGTAAAATTTCGAGTTTAAAAAGCCTGAAAATTTGGATTTGCCGGGGCGTGACTCGCTTCGCTCGCGCGCCCCAGCAAATCCAAATTTTCAGGCTTTTCTAAACTCGAAATTTTACTTCATGCTTAATCTAGGATTGTAAACACTCGTTAGAAGCATTCAACTGAGTGCTTTTATAAATTTAATAAACTTCTGCAAATACACAGCAGAAGTTTATTAAATTTATAAAAGCACTCAGTTGAATGCTTCTAACGAGTGTTTACAATCCTAGATTAAGCATGACGTAAAATTTCGAGTTTAGAAAAGCCTGAAAATTTGGATTTGCTGGGGCGCGCGAGCGAAGCGAGTCGCGGCCCGGCAAATCCAAATTTTCAGGCTTTTCTAAACTCGAAATTTTACTTCATGCGCCACGCGTATAAAACACTGATTTAAAGTAGAGTTTAATATATACGGCTGAGTGTTATCAACAATTTGTAGTGTTGATAATAAATAATTAAGTTTTGATTTGATTGTAATATATAATAACCTAGATATTAAAATTAACATTCAAATAGAGAATCTATTTGAATCTTAATTTAATTATGTAGGTTTATTTTAATTTTAATATTAAAAATCTTTTATAATTCCAGCAATTTTCTTTGGGATATTTTGTTAAGATCTAACTTATATACAGCTGTATATTTTAAACTCCACTTTAAATCAGTGTTTTATACGCGTGGCGCATGAAGTAAAATTTCGAGTTTAGAAAAGCCTGAAAATTTGGATTTGCCGGGGCGCGACTCGCTTCGCTCGCGCGCCCCAGCAAATCCAAATTTTCAGGCTTTTCTAAACTCGAAATTTTACTTCATGCTTAATCTAGGATTGTAAACACTCGTTAGAAGCATTTAACTGAGTGCTTTTATAAATTTAATAAACTTCTGCAAATTTACTAAATACTGTAATTCGACCAATCCTTTTCAGGCTTTTCTAAACTCGAAATTTTACTTCATGCTTAATCTGGGAGTAGAGACACTCGTTAGAAGCTTTAAATTTATTGCTTTTATAAAAACAACCAATTCCTGCAAATTTACCAAATGCTGTAAATATCGGGGGATAGGTATACTCAAAAGAAAAATGTCTTGTATGTAATTATTCGAAAACAGTTATAAATGTAATCTTTGTGTCAAATTAAATAAACGTGAATGAAGTAAAATGTAATTATGTTATCAAATTAAATTTAAACAACAGTTGACCACACACATCCCGGAAACTCGCACGTTTGTCGCAATCGAAAACGCCGACGACGTAAAAATCAACAAAAGGAAAAATTTCGCTTTCGCTCTAAAACAAAAGAAACACGTGCACGCGTTTTGCATTATTTAAATTGAAACAAAGGAACATCATCTCCGTTTGTTGTTGCCGTTTAGATTTTCTCCTCTGGCGTTGTTTCAGCATTTAGAAAGTTTTTCGCCCACCAGTGGGGAAGAGATCTCTGTGCGCTGTTGCGATGGCTCAGTCCGATAATTGTGACTAATTAGCAATTAACGGATGCACCGGCCATAACAGTCTCGGTGTGCGGTACAATCGTTCGTTTTCTTGCATAAATCACACACAAGAGGAATTTAATCCTACACAGAAACAATACAAAACAAAATAAAAATTTATTAGATTATTTATAGGTCTGTGTAAGATGACTTGGGTTAGATTAAGTAAGATGAATTGGCAGAGGTTGTGAGTTTTAGGTTAGATAAAGTTGACATGTGACAGGTTAAGGGCCAGTTGCAACAGACACTTTAACTGGTTTATTTCTGAACTTGAGTTCAAAGTGACACCACAACAATAGGAACTGTCTTCTTGAACTCGAGTTTAGAGATTAACTCAGTTAGTTTAGATAAAGTTAAAATCGGCGTTAAATTAGATGTTATTTTTTACGTATTTTCTATTGCAATGTGCACAGGGTTCGATAACATTAGCCCCATAAAGATTTTCTAATACCTACTTGTACTTATTTTGTTCTATTTGTTAACTATCATTACTCACTTGCAACCTTTACTTTCATTTCTGTGAGTTTCCGCAATGGTCGTTACGCCACTGCGCATTCTCAAATACCCAACAAATACAACACACGAAATGTGTGTATGTGTAATCTTAATGAGTACAATCGTTAAGTAAATATACTGTGGAAGATAACGTTACCGTGAAATGCGAAATACCCATTGGTTTCCTTAATTAACGACGCATTCGCTTAATTCATTAACCACGGCTAAACCATTTCTAAATTGTAATTCCTAGTTCGATTATATCCGCTCAAATAAAATACGATTTTAATATAACTTCGATAAATTATAGAGATGCTGATAGATTTATATCGGTAATTAGGTAAACTGGTGAATTAAAACCGGTTTACTGATATTTTACTTTTAAGGGCCAGTTTTTAAATCGTGGCTTAGGCTGCAGTTTATGTAAACTGTGGTTATAGAAAGGCTGCGCTTTATCACGTAATGTGTTTTTGAATCACTTGTTAAGCCAAGCTTATTTAAATGTAGCTTAACCCTTTCGCCCCTAACGACCACTAATATTTGGTAAAGATATATCTGAGATATTAATAAATAATATGCACATAATAGTATATTACGTAACGAGAGTGTTATGCAGCATATTACATATGAGCGGACATGTTGCGCGAGTGCAGTATTTCACGAGTATGTAATTGCCATACCACTCGAGAAACGTACGATACTTTACCTACGCTCTAACAAAATAAACACTGAGCATGATAGAACAACTTATTTATTGTAATCATTTTTAATAGTACCATGACAATGATGAACACTAAATGCCTACTTGATCAATATACAGGGAATAAAGCTGTACATTTTCAGACATTCGTTGTTTTTTAAAAGATTTTAATTTGAAGCTTTAAACGAGTGTTTTCCACTCCCAGACTAAGCATGAAGTAAAATTTTGAGTTTAGAAAAGCCCCGTGAAAATTTGTCGAGGGTCGCGCAGCGACCCGAGACAAATATATTAATATTAAGTTATTAAGTTATGTTAGTACAGGGTGGCGCAAAACTACCGATATGGTTTGAATGTTTAATAACATTTTTGTTTAATGGTTAATTATTATTATTATTTTTTTGTTATACAGTATATTAATGGGGAATATTTTTGGCTTAAGTATGAAAAATTATATCCAGCAAGTGGGGGCCATTTTCGGCTTCGCACATTCGTGCTCTTTCCAGTATATTTTCCATAACTTTTTGTAAAATTTCCGGTGTTAACGCTTGAATTTCATTGCGAATGCTTTGTTTTAGCTCTGGTATGGTCGCTGGCTTATGTACGTATACCCTTTCTTTCAAATAACCCCAAAGAAAACAGTCTGGAGCTGTTAAATCCAGTGAACGTGGGGGCCAATTGAAATCTGCGCGAAATAATGCGTTCGCCAAAGAGGTCCCGTAACAGAGTCATTGTGTACCTTGCAGTGTGGGCTGTGGCTCCATCTTGTTGGAACCACAACGGTGGATGGTTTTCTACAGCTGGCCTCAAAAAATTGTCCAGCATCGTTCGATATTCAGCATCATTAACCGTAGCTAAACCATGTGCATTTTCAAAAAAATATGGACCAATGATCCTTTCAGACGATACACCGCACCAAACAGTACACTTAAGTGGGTGTAATTGTCGTTGATGAACTGTTCTTGGATTCTCTGTAGCTCATATCCTGCAATTTTGCTTGTTTGTGAAACCATTTCTAGAAATGGGCTTCATCGCTCATTATCAAATTGTTAATGAAATAGCGATTTTCTTCTGCTTTTTGTCGGAATGAAATGGCATAATCAAGCCGTTGTTGGTAGTCTATCGGCTTCAATTCTTGCACAAGCTGAACCTTATACGGGAACATGTGCAATGTGGCCAAAATCCTCTGAACGGACCTCCGCGATAGCCCCAGTTGTGCCGAACGTCTTCTTGTTGATGTTTTTGGACTGGCCTGCACACTATCCACAACACGTTGGATATTTTCTTCCGTGTAGACCGTACGTGGTCTTCCGGTACATGGAAGGTGTCTTACTGTACCATGTTGTCGAAAATTTGCAACCAGGCGGTTTATTGTTGATGCTGAAGGTCCAGTACGCACATTAAAAAAACGACGATAAGCACGCTGCTTTAAAACAATTGACCGTTGATTTTCAAAATAAAATTCAAACATTTTTGATCGCTGTTCTGTTGTGTACTGTTCCATTTCAAATTCCCCAAGTTTTCTTCAAAAAATTCTGAAATAAGAATAAAAAATATAAATAAATTAAAAAAATTATTAAACATTCAAACCATATCGGTAGTTTTGCGCCACCCTGTAGTAAATATGCTCTGTTCCAATATGGTATAAGTAATACTGAGTGTGCTGCAGATAATATAAATGTTTATGTATTTCTTTACATATTGGTAAACGAATCGTTGTTAAAATAAACATATTAAATATGCATATAAAGTTCTGTAGCACCTAGGTGGGTTTATCGCAGGATACTTGGGGTTTCATGGACCGACAAAGTTACCAATGTCGAGATTCTCAGAAGAATGGATAAACAACGAGAAATTCTAATAACCATCAAAAGACGAAAGCTTGAATACTTGGGCCACGTAATGAGACGATCGAAATACCAACTGCTGCAGCTGATCATGCAAGGAAAGATCCAAGGAGGGAGAAGTATTGGATGCCGACGTACATCTTGGCTCCGAAATCTGAGAGAATGGTTCCATTGCACATCTACCGAATTATTCAGAACAGCTATTTCAAAGATAAGAATAGCATTGATGATTGCCAAACTCCGCAGCTTGGGCGTATGTCCATGATAGTCTCTTGTACCTTGTTGCTACCAACGTCATCATTATGACAATTATTATGACAGTTTTCAATTTCATTTTGTTTGGGTATTTTGTGATAAACGTAATTTTTGTATATTTTTATCATGATTATAAATTTATAAGTTTGGAAACTAATTTAATAGCTGAGGCTGTTAATTGGTGAAATTTCATATCGACACTTTTAGTAAATAGCATACTTGGTTTAGATTTCACTGTTTATTAGTTGACACTGCAACAATTGTTTCGCCACATAGTGGCTTCATCTGCCTGATGTAGCCACTGTGTGGCGAAACAATTGCTGCAGTGTCAACAAATAAGCAGTAAAATCTTAACCAAAGTGGTAAAACAAAGTTAAGTGTTTTAATTAAATTGTTAACCAAGTGTGTTATTTACTAAAAGTGTTAGAAGTTTGTGTTTCATTTAATTCCTTAAATGAGTTATTTATTTATAAAAGAAAAGTATGATGATTCTTTGAAAAAGAATCATCATAGTTTCACGATTTCAAATTCAGGGAATTATTTGTCATTATCCTGGATTTTCTCCAATAAATTTCCCGAATTTAATTTTCACGAACGCGAAGAGGATTTATTAACACGATAAGGATTTTATATGTTTTTCTAGACTGCCTAAACAAACGCGTCTGTTTGTGAAAGTGATATCGATTCTGATAAGCCTAGAGGTGACGCTTGAATGTGAATGAATAGCGCGTGTCGTTATCGATCCCTTTTCCTTCCTGTCCTTACGTTTTGTCGGAACTCAGCGTACAAGTTGTGTTGAATGAAGGTAGGGAGGGAGTGAGGGTTGAAATAAACACCCATCACGGATTTCCTGAATGAATAATAATAGGATGATACAAACAAATACATGCACGATGAGAACAAATAAAAAAAAAACTTGAGAAAGCGCACTTTTCCTTTTGAAACTTGATAAAGCTCATTGCACTTTTTGTTTTGAAACTCGAGAGAGGAAAAGCAATGATAATAGAAAAAACACACTTTTCACTTAAAAATATTAATTCAAATAAATAATAATAGGGTGATACAAACAAATACATGCATAATGAGAACAAATAAAAAAAAACTAGAGAAAGCGCACTTTTCTTTTTGAACCTTAATAAAGCGCACTTTTCTTTTTGAACCTTAATAAAGCGTACTGCACTTTCCATTTTGAATCTTCAAAGAGGAAAACCAACAACAATAAAAAAGGGACTCTTTTCATTTTGAAAAAAATTAAAAAATAAGCGAAGAAGCAAACTTTTCAATGTAAGGCATAATAGCGAAAAACATTAACAGAAAAAGCACACTATTAGATTTATAATAATAATAATACTTTATTTACGGAATTTTTTACATTATTTTCAATTATAATTTTACACACTTAATAATATATATTTAACAATTAAATATACCGGGTGTTGACTTGGCGGACGCAACATATGAAATCGCATGTTAATTTTAAAGTGTTGGCTTCCCTATTTATTTTAGAGACAAAATGTATTTAACTTTTTTGTAGACGGAAAAATTCTAAATTTATTAATGTTCACACTTAACACTTTACGTTTCTCTAACTTAAAATAATTAAGAAAAAGTAATGTCATTTTATAAAAATAATGACATACCATTGAATTGATACAACAATTGCGGATATTCCCTGTTTATTTTTTAAGTTCAATTTAAAGCTTTAAACAAGTGTTTTCCACTCCCAGACTAAGCATGAAGTAAAATTTCGAGTTTAGAAAAGCCCCGTGAAAATTTGTCGAGGGTCGCGTAGCGACCCGAGACAAATTTTCTGGGCTTTTCTAAACTCGAAATTTTACTTCATGCGCCACGGGTATAAAACACTGATTTCAAGTGAGGTTCAAATATACATAAATTCACAATATTTTGGTTTTGTACGCGTGGCGCATGAAGTAAAATTTCGAGTTTAGAAAAGCCCAGAAAATTTGTCTCGGGTCGCTGCGCGACCCTCGACAAATTTTCACGGGGCTTTTCTAAACTCGAAATTTTACTTCATGCTTAGTCTGGGAGTGGAAAACACTCGTTAGATAACATTTTTGAGTTTTTAATTGATTTATAAAAACTCGATTTTTTTAAAAATTATCGTCAGTTTTTAAAGTTTTGCCAGTTTTCTGGAATTTACATCTTTATCAATAATTAAACAAAAAAAATACGCCTTTATGAATATCAAATATTTTCTTTTTAGTGGCTTATGTTCTGTTTTTGTCTCGTAATTGGGAAATGTTGTTTATGAAAATTTTATAAATTGACGAAAATCTCGATATATTAAATATTTCATCAAAATTACGAAAATCTAATAAATTTACGAAAACTGCCAAGATTTTAATAGTCGACTGAAAATTTAAATATGAAATGAGCAGAGTATTTTGAACTTTACACTAGATCAGTGTTTTATACGCGTGGCGCATGAAGTAAAATTTCGAGTTGAGAAAAGCCCGAATTTGGATTTGGAAGCTGCGCCTCCAAATCCAAATTCTTAGGGCTTTTCTCAACTCGAAATTTTACTTCATGCTTAGTCTGGGAGTGGAAAACACTCGTTAGATAACATTTTCAAGTTTTTAATTGATTTATAAAAATTCGATTGTTTTCAAGATTTTCGTCAATTTTTTAAAATGTTGCCAGTTTTCTTATATTTCCACCTTTATCATTAATTAAACAAAAAAAATTACGCTTTCATGAATATCTAACATTTTACTTTTAGTGAATTTTCAAGAGTAAGTTTTCGTTAGTTTCCTAAATTTTCGTCAACTTAAAAAAAATATTAACGCCTTCCGTGAATTTCGCAAAGATTTCTGTATATTTTCAAAATATTTTCTTTTTTTTTGTATTTATAAAACTTCAAAATTTCCGTTGAAATTCAGGAAAATCGTCAGGATTTAAAAAATAACCGGAAAAACGTTGAAACATTGAAAATCTCAAGAAAATTTTATAATTTGAAGAAAATCTCAAAGTATTGAAAATTGTATAAATATTTTGAAATATTGGAATCTTATAAAAAACGCCTGCCGTGAATTTCGCAAAGATTTCTGTATATTTTCAAAATATTTTCTTTTTTTTTGTATTTATAAAACTTCAAGATTTCCGTTGAAATTCAGGAAAATCGTCAGGATTTAAAAAATAACCGGAAAAACGTTGAAACATTGAAAATCTCAAGAAAATTTTATAATTTGAAGAAAATCTCAAAGTATTGAAAATTGTATAAATATTTTGAAATATTGGAATCTTATAAAAAACGCCTTCCGTGAATTTCGCAAAGATTTCTGTATATTTTCAAAATATTTTCTTTTTTTTGTATTTATAAAACTTCAAGATTTCCGTTGAAATTCAGGAAAATCGTCAGGATTTAAAAAATAACCGGAAAAACGTTGAAACATTGAAAATCTCAAGAAAATTTTATAATTTGAAGAAAATCTCAAAGTATTGAAAATTGTATAAATATTTTGAAATATTGGAATCTTATAAAAAACGCCTTCCGTGAATTTCGCAAAGATTTCTGTATATTTTCAAAATATTTTCTTTTTTTTTTGTATTTATAAAACTTCAAGATTTCCGTTGAAATTCAGGAAAATCGTCAGGATTTAAAAAATAACCGGAAAAACGTTGAAACATTGAAAATCTCAAGAAAATTTTATAATTTGAAGAAAATCTCAAAGTATTGAAAATTTTATAAATATTTTGAAATATTGGAATCTTATAAAAATTGTATAAATCAAGAATAATCTTGAAATATATAAAATCTCATGATTATATTATAAATTGACAAAAATTCAACCTATTGAAAATCTTACAAAAATCTCGAAATATTAAAAAAAACCTCGTTCGAACATTTTATAAATCGATAAAAATCTTGAAATATTGAAAATCTCAAAAACATTCTATAATTTGATAAAAATTTTGAAATAAATGATAAACATTTTATAAATCTGATGAACATTTTACAAATCGACAAAAATATTGAAACGTTGACGAAAATCGATGAAAATTTGAAATACAAATGTTGATGAATTCGTGAATTCTGAAAAAGTATAGAGAATTCTTAACAATTGTGAAAACTAAAACTCATTGATGCACAATAAATTATTTAAATTTAAATAATTTTTAATTATTAAATTATGAATTATTAAACTTTCATATTTTTGGTAATTCATATATTATGTTTAAACGCCATTTAACCTATATGTATAGATCTTTCTGTCATTGGTTAGTTATTATGTGCTTTGTTTGTTTTTCATTGTTATTATTAAGAATGTTCCTCAATATCTTTTTCCATATTTTTGTAATTTTGAAACAATTGTTGCAGTGTCAATCAATAAACAGTGAAATCTTAAACAAGTGTGTTATTTACTAAAAGTGTTAAATTGTTTTGTTTTTTGTACTATGGAATCATAAAGTTAGATATGTTGTAAAATGGAGATTATTTTTTATTAAATGATTAGTATATTTTATTCAATCTTGTTAATTTAAATCGACATTATTAACTCCATAACAACCGTAATAAACAAGGTTTTATTCACTAGTGAACTAAAATTTTTTTAGGTCACTAGTGAGTTAAAACATTTATTTAAAAATAAATGTAAAGTACATTTTCTTTACAATTTCGTCAAAATTGAATAAAAACATATATACGCCACGGGAATTAAACACCTTTATTCACTCAAAGAAATGATTTCACTCGCGCCGAGGCGCTCGTGAAATCAAAAATCTTTTCGTGAATAAAATCGTGTTTAATTCACTTGATGTATAATATTTATTAAACTTTACACTAAATCAGTGATTTATACGCGTGGGGCATGAAGTAAAATTTCGATTTGAGAAAAGCCTTAATTTCTCGTTAACTAATATTAACACCGCCATTTTGTTTCAAAGTCTTTGACATTTCTAGGTTTGAAAAAGTTTGACATAAATTGTTTCAACTTGACATAAGTCAACTATAATAACAGTTGACATAAGTCGGCGCTAGCCAACATTTGGACTATAATTGCAGTTTACATAAGTCGGCGGTAGCCGATATTTGAACTATAATGACAGTTGATATAAGTCGGCGTTAGACTAGAGTGTGCTCCGGCTTTTACCTTGCGGTGTATACCGATAGAGCGTCCGTCTTGGGGAACGGTGAATCACCGCCATATCTGCGAACCACTTTCCGCCGGAGACCAACCCACGTGTGGACCGGAGGGGCGAGTAGGCACCGCTGGGCTTTTCAGGGCCCACCCCCCCGACTTCTCATTTAGTAGCGACAAGCACCAGGGCTGAGTCAACCCCGCCGTGTGTAAGTTAGCCCTAACCAAGATAGGGACACAGAGGCTACCTCAAGAAGGTCTACAGCTCCGACTTGGAGAATCGTCCCTTTCAAACATCCATCGTCCGAAGACAGGTCTGCCCCAGACGCCTCCTGTTTAGGTGCTATGCTGGACGAGATAAGTCGGCGTTAGCCGACATTTAGTCCCTCTTATCAACTTGACATAAGTCGCCGTTAGCCGACATTTGGACTAAAATGACAGTTGACATAAGTCAGCGCCACCCGACATTTAGACTATAATAACAGTTGACATAAGTCGGCGCTAGCCGACATTTAAACTATAATGACAGTTGACATGTCTTCGCAGGCCGACATTTAACCAATTGTTCCAACTTGACACGAGTTGACACGAATTGAACTACAGTCTATTTCATGAATGTTTACATTCACGTCATCAATTATAAAATTCCGAATCAATCTGTTCAAGGTCATATGTAATTGCGCGCATTGGCGTAACGTTAAAAAGGGGTTTTGTGTTTAATTGTTTTACTGAAACCCTAGAAATTACATTCCAACATGTAATCTAAGAAAGGACTCATGCCAATGAATGCGTTATTGAAATGCATTTACAAAAAAAAAATCCCGAAAGAATGATTACTGTTATGACATTGAAATTATTCCATAATAAAATGCAATACAATTAATTTTAATATAAAAATATTTATTTTCATTTCTATCGCGTCCATTTCAAAAACAATGAATCTTGTTTGTGTGAGTGTTGGTGAGGCTATTTATTTTAAATTATCTAATTTTCAAACCAGGATTAAAACTAGTTAACGACGTTGGATTGTAACCAAATAGCGACCTTTCGTCTAAAATGACCCGAGAAGCAGAAAAATGCATAAATATGGTATTACATGATAAATCCCTACGTATACTTGATCGCATCAACACCCGGTAATTTGGTGGAAGTTGAATTAATCATTATCACTGTCTGTTACATCATCGGCTGAACTACTTCTATTCCCAATACGAATAATAAATTCTGGCACATTATCCAGAACGTTTTGGCTGATGTACCATCTGTCGATAATCGATTCTGTGTGTCTAACAACAGAGTCCCACCTTTCCGGAGTACATTTTTCTAAGGATTTGTGCCACATGACCAACACTTCGGTGTCATATCCTTCTTCGCCTATATGAGCATCATAATATTGTTTTGTCTGTGCCCATATTAGTTCTATGGCGTTAAATTCGCAGTGATGTGGTGGGAGTCGCAATACTTCATGGCCATGTTCGAG
The DNA here is from genome assembly GCA_932526585.2 of Philonthus cognatus. NCBI lineage: Eukaryota > Metazoa > Arthropoda > Insecta > Coleoptera > Staphylinidae > Philonthus > Philonthus cognatus. The sequence continues at coordinate 34,819,194 of OW052247.1, forward strand.
CAGATATTCGTCTACCACATATCTGTTAGGTCTAGCATATCGTTTGGCTAGGGCTAACAGTTCTGGCTTAAACTTTTTACCTTCCACAGGCTTATTGCTATCTTGTATCCAATGTGTGATCTAATCACAAAACATTTATTTCTACACTTACTTACACTAAACTAAACTAATACACACTATTAGAAAACACGAAAAACTAAAACAAACAGAAATACTTGGAAACTTGAAAACTTGGAACGGATAGTGACGCTACTGACGTTTATGGGAAGCGTTGTGCTGGGGTAGACATGCACTATAATGGCGTCTTTGTCTAATCCATCGCCTCACATTTCCGAAAGGTGAGCACTGTTGTCGGTACTTGTATCAGGAGACACAAGACATACGTTTCTATTATTTAATACGATGATGCGCATATAATAGTATAAAATGGTAGAATAACTGGTTGTCTTTGATACGTACATAAATTGATGACGTGACTGCCAACATTCGTGAAAAATACTTTATAATAAGATCCCCATGTTATTGTTTTTCTTTGTGACAGTTACGATACACATTTTAACAGTTGTGCTGTATTTTAAACTAAGGAGTGTCTTCCACTCCCAGGCTAAGCATGAAGTAAAATTTCGAGTTTAGAAAAGCCCCGCGTAGAAAATTTGTCGAGGGTCGCGCAGCGACCCGAGACAAATTTTCACGGGGCTTTTCTAAACTCGAAATTTTACTTCATGCGCCACGCGTATAAATCACTGATTTACAGTAAAGTTAAAAATATATACCGCTTAGATGTGATGGTGATCAATATTTACCGAGATGTAGCTAAAAAATGCAAGAATTACTTTTTATTTCTGAATAGTTTTGGAATAATAATAATAAAAGTAGAACAAATTTACTTTAACTAACTTTTTCATATTGTTGATATTTAAACACCATATCTTTAACGGGAAACGTGCCATGATGGACACATCACCACATAATTAACAATAGAAAATAAGTATGTTATGATGCGCTATAATTTTTTGTTGAGATTTTTGTTTCTGTCCTGTTATCAGTGTAAACTGGCAATAAAGTTGATATTATTATTCTTAGTAGACAGTTTTAAGGAGACTTTACTAATCACTTTATGCAGAGATTGTAATACCGGTTATTTAATTTACCGGCAAATCATAAAAAAATCATCTTCAAAATTTACCGGCATCGCGGCATTTCTCATAATGAATAAAGCTATTTTATCGGTACACAGAGAACTGTTTTATCTGTATAAATATCCCCTAGGTACAAGGCCGTAGCTGTCGGGGGGAAATAAACATTTCGGGGGAGGGGGTTTACTGGTAAAAATATTGTTTTTGCTTTTTCTGGGCCGCTTTTACAGACAAAATTTAACATTTTGAAAATTTCCTGGGGGGGTTAAACCCCTACATCCCCCTTTTGGCTACGGCCTTGCTTAGGTATACCTGAAGAAACACGTGTTAAATGCATTTAACCAATTGTTTAAAACAGTGATTATAGGCAAACCAATACTGTTAATACATCCTGGGTTGCCTATAATCATTGTTCTATGTGTTTTTAAACTTCACTTTAAATGGCGCATGAAATAAAATTTCTAGTTTAGAGAAACAAAAAATATTGATGGCTTTTGTTGGAGAATTTCATAAGTGACTTGTTTTTAAGTGAACATTTCTGTTCATAAAAATGTAAACAATGTGTATTTTGTTATCTTGTTTGTTCAAATCGTGTTAACAATAAGCTCATATTTCAAAAATAAATCTCTATGTACATTTAGAAAATCCATTAAAATGTAAGATCTGAAGATCTAAATCCTGGGTCTCCAAACTATCTTCTTCGCGGGCCACAAATACAATTCTACATAATAAAGTCGGCCAAGATCCGATTAATTTTATAAAATTATGAAAAATTTAAAGAACAATTGTTACAATATTTCAAAATATGACATTTACAAACAAAAATACAAACAACCGCGGGCCGGATTCACGCAAGTCGCGGGCCGGATTTGGCCCGCGGGCCGTAGTTTGGAGACCACTGATCTAAATGATTTGTATAGTTGGAAGCACTCTAATTGGATTCAATGTATTTGTTTTGTTCTATGATTGGTGAATTGAATGTGCAAATAGGATGTGTTAATTTAAATCATACAGAGAATGTTTTTTTTAAGTATACATAGAGGGCCGGCGCTGGGGTCACTGTTGTGTAGTTGAAGCGCCCCCTATTGTCAAATCAGTTATTTTGTCACAAAATCTGGTGTTTTTCATTTTCGGATTTAGACAAATTGTTTGTGATTCTAAATCCAGTGATTACTGCAGGGTTTTAGTGACAAATAAAGTAAAAGAGAGGTAAATACATTATATTATAATGTGAGAACTTTAACTCTAAAAGTCTGAAAATAGCATTTTAAAAATCAGCAGATTCAATAACTACCCTTCCCAAAGCAAATTTCTCAAATTTTGAAAGCGCCAGATTTAGTTAGACGAAATTAACATTTAAAATATATTAACATAAGTTCAAACAAGCAGTATATTCTAATTTTTACTTTAAATCAGTGTTTTATATGGGTGGCACATGAAGTAAAATTTCAACTTTAGAAAAGTTTGAAAATTTGGATTTGCCGACGCGCCTCGCTTTCACAAATTCAAATTTTCATTGCAGTGAATCAAATACTATGGATTTCTTTGTAAATCCAATGCATTTTAGGTTGATTCAATATTCCATTTTTTTTAATAATATAAAACAATCATTACATTTTTCTTACTTTTCATATGGACAAATGTCAACTTTGTAAAATGTTTTATATATTCTTGAATTAAACCGTTGTTTTATGTCTAACAATTTTATTTATTCACTATTATAATGTTTATGTTTGTATTTAATATCAGATAAATCACAAAATAGATTGATTTTTAGAAAACAAAGCCATAAATAAATACCGAAACTTTTGAGGGTCACCGATTTTTAATAAATCAAGTTTCGATTGATCGAACATTCTATGCACTCACCATTCTGTGCATCCGCACACGACCGCCAACTTCATTCCGTATCGCAAAATCGCACTTTACAACCACGGAATTTTCTGGATTTCTCCTTGCAAATTCACGTCTGCGTGCTCAACCCCAAAACGCCCCACGCCTTTCACACCCCCCACGTGAAAACCCATCAGCAATCGCAAATAACTAATCAAATTTCAAACCGGCGTGCGTAAAAGCGCCTGCCGTTTATTGACGTTTCGCCATTTGGCATAAACGCACACACAAACGACCGGCTGTTGATATCCAGTTTTACGTACACTCGCCATTATCAAACGTGCAAAACAACAATCAACAAAGCTCGAAATAATCGGTGAGTTCCTGAAGCGAAAAGGTGTGTTATTTTCGTTGAGATAATCGTCGAGATTCGCAAACGGATTCTTATACATAACCTCAAAAATGAACGAAACCGAATGGATCCCCAAGGAGGATGTCCTAAACAACGTACTTGAAGTCCTGCAGGACTCCTTTATACCGGACAGTGAGGTGCAAAAAGACGTGCAGGCCAAACTTACCAGCCTGCAAAACAACTCCGACTTGTTCAACTATTTCCTTTTGATACTCGAGAATTGCCAACGCTTCGATGATAAGACCCGAGCCCTGGCGGGCTTGATCCTGAAAAACAACCTAACTTACATGTACGAAACGGTGCCGCAGTTCATCGTGCAAGGTATGAAAATCAAGTGCCTGCGCTTGTTGACGGATCACAGTAAAGATGTTCGCTCGAGCGTTTCTACTTTAATCAACGTAATAGCCTTGAAAGGCGGGATTGAAAACTGGCCCGAATTACTCCCGTACCTCACTAATTTGTTGGATAATTCCACTCAGGAAATAACAGAATCTGCCATTAAAACTTTGATTAACATCTGCGAGGATTATCTCTCGCAGCGCTATCACATTTCTGTGAACATCGACGATTCCATAAAAAAACTGCTGATTAAATTCATCGATTTAACCAGCGATCAAAATAAATCGATCAGGAAGCACAGTTTTAAGATATTAAACGATGCTCTGCAGAAATTTTACGTGACTATAAAGAGCGAGTTTAACTCGGTGATTTATTTACAAAAATTGATTGCTGCAGCGAATGATTCTTGCGATGATATAATTCTGTTGGTATGCCAGGGTTTCGTTACTTATATCAATAATAAGGACGAAGCGATCTTGCCGATGATTACTGATGTTATTAATTACATGATGGGGAAGACGACAGATGAAAACGAAGAGATTGCGTTGCAGGCCTGCGAGTTTTGGTTTTCTGTTTCCAAGCTAACGACTTGTAAGGATATCCTTGGGGGGTATTTGAAGGATTTAGTCCCGATTCTACTTAAAAATATGCAGTGAGTATTGTTTGGTTTATTTTTTCGTTTTTATCCTCATATCTGATTAAGTTTTTTGAAATTAATGTTTGTTGAGGAATTTTACCAACCTGAAATGAGAAATTAATAGTGATGGGAAAGATCGATAAAAAAGGATTGTCTACTCGATTCTTACAAATGATTGAGCAGCTCGATCAATTACTTGAATGGTTGCTCGTTAATTATAGTAAATTGCTTCACCTAAGACCACTCTAACTGTTACTTAAGTTAATGGCTAGTTACTAAGATACAACATCAGATCATATCCTGGATTGGTTACCAATTATCTAACCTAATGCTTAGATGACATATTAAAATTAGATTGATTGAGCAGACGATCTTTGTTTGATCGATCTTGCATAGCTCAGGCACAAAAAGTAGAAAAATGTTACTTCATTCTTAATCAAAGAGTCAAAAGACTTGTTTATAAAAGTATTCAATTAAGTAAACCTTGGGCTAGTCGATCAAGAGGTATCTTCCCTCTTGATGACAAATGGCGCCCAAATTGAATACTTTTATAAGCATACCTAAGTAACTGGGAGACATCGAGAATAAGATTTGCTGATTACGTAGATATGAGATAGTATATTAGTTACTTCAGGCTTTTTTAAACTCGAAATTTTACTTATGCGCCAGATGTATAAACCACTGGTTAAAAGTAAAGTTCAAAATATTCAACGGGTGTGAAGTTAGCAATAGATCCAGCAATAGATTTTAAAAAATTCATATCTCGGAAAAAACAAAAGCAAATTAAATGAAATTTGAAGATATACACTTCAAATAGCCTAAATTATTACCCCAAGAAATATAAAACCCTTAACTTTTACCCTTTATATTTTTTCACCCCTTCCAAAAATATGTTATTTTTTTTTTAATTTGGCAATATTTCATAAAGTTACTTTTTAGCTCAAAACATCTCTTTAATACCTTCTCTTGATAAGTGAAATCAAAAAAACGTTTCGACACCCCGTTCGCCACTAAACTATTGTTTTACCCTAAGATTTCAAAAATTAATATCTCAGAGAAAAAAAATACACGATAAGAGATGTCTAAGTTATCACCCAAAAAAAAATTGACCCATAATTTTTACCTATATCTTTTCACCCCTTCCAAAAACGTAATCAATTATTTTCTACTTTGGCAATGTTCCATAAAATTCATTTTTATCTCAAAATATCTCTATTCTACCCTCGTTTAATACACCTAATCAAAAAAACGTTTCGTCATCCTGTTCAGCCCTAAAATATTTTTTTTACCCCGTGAATATATATTTACAATATTTCCTAGAAAGCAAAATCAAATCAAACAAAATATTACTAAGGAATACATCTTAATTAATAGCACAAAGAAGATCAACCCCTAAAATCACCCTTTCATTTTTTCTTGTCTTTAAATGTAATATATATTTTTTTTTAAATTCACAATCTTCTTAAATGTTGATATGTATCATATATTATTCCTTTTCATTATGAGTGTGTTTACTCTAATAAGCAAAAGTTAAAAAAAGTGTCAGGCACTTTACTCCCATATAATAAAATAATAATCTCCTGCTCGTCGTTTGGATTTATATGCGTATGGAATTATGTGCAACGATTTAAACATTATTTTTTCTGAATTTGGCAAAGGGCCATAGATAAATAAAAATTGTTATTCTTATCATTAATGTGTGTACTTTCATAATCAAAAGTCAAAAAAACGTTTGAAGCACTTTTCCACCCCCGAAAAAAAAATCTCCCTCTCGTCACGTATGGATCCATATGCAATAAATTTAACATTTTTTCCGAATTTGGCAAAGGGCCATAGATAAATAAAAATTGTTATTCTTATCATTAATGTGTGTACTTTCATAATATAAAGTCAATAAAACGTTTGGAGCACTTCTACACCCCCGAAAAAAATAATCTCCCGCTCGTCGCGTATTGATTTAAAATATATTTTTTTTAATTTGGCAAAGGGTCATAAATAAATAAAAATAGTTATTCTTATTATAAATGTGTGTACTTTAATAATCAAAAGTCAAGAAAACGCTTTGAGCACTTTTTTTTAATTAAAATATGTATTCTTTGTAGCAAGTTTTTGTTTAAAACGCCGGGGAAAGTACTACGATGGACACATCACCATTTTTTTAAATTTTCTATGCATTTAAAAAGCAAGAGATTATTTTTTCTTTTTGATTATTTATTGCATATTGATTCATACACAACGAGTGGGAGATTATTTTTTTTCGGTGGAAGTACCCGAAACGTTTTTAATTTACTTTTGATTTTGAAAGTGCACACATTAATGATAGGAATAAATTTTATTTTATCTATGGCCCTTTGCCAAATTGGGAAAAAATAATGTTTAATTTGTTGCATATGGATCCATACACGACGAGCTTGAGATTATTTTTTTTCGGGGGTGAAAAAGTGCTCCAAACGTTTTTTTGACTTTTGATTATGAAAGTACACACATTATTGATAAGAATAACAATTTTTATTTATCTATGGCCCTTTGCCAAATTCGGAAAAAATAATGTTTCATTTATTGCATATGGATCCATACGTGACGAGCGGGAGATTATTTTTATTTTTGGGGGTGAAAAAGTGCTCCAAACGTTTTTTTGACTTTTGATTATGAAAGTACACACAATAATGATAAGAATAACAATTTTTATTTATCTATGGCCCTTTGCCAAATTCAGCAAAAATAATGTTTAAATCGTTGCACATAATTCCATACGCATATAAATCCATACGACGAGCAGAAGATTATTATTTTATTATATGGGCCTAATGTGCCTGACACTTTTTTTTTACTTTTGATTATTAGAGTAAACACACTTATGATAAAAAGAAATAATATATGATACATATCAACATTTAAGAAGATTGTGAATTAAAAAAAATATATATTACATTTAAAGACAAGACAAAATGAAAGGGTAATTTTAGGGGTTGATCTTCTTTGTGCTATTAATTAAGATAAGCTTTCTCGGAAATATTGATTTCCATATTTACGGGTTAAAAAAAATATTTTAGGGGTGAACAGGGTGACGAAACGTTTTTTTGATTAGGTTTATTAAAGGAGGGTAGAATAGAGATATTTTGAGATAAAAATGAATTTTATGGAACATTGCCAAAGTAGAAAAAAATTTACATTTTTGGAAGAGGTGAAAAAATATTATAGGTAAAAATTATGGGTACATTTTTTTGGGTGATAACTTAGACATCTCTTATCGTGTATTTCAAATTTTATTCGATTTGTATTTTTTTTCTTTGAGATATTAATTTTTGAAATCTTAGGGTAAAACAATAGTTTAGTGGCGAACGGGGTGTCGAAACGTTTTTTTTGTTTTCACTTATCAAAAGAAGGTATAATAGAGATATTTTGAGCCAGAATGTAACTTTATGAAATATTGCCAAATTAAAAGAAAATCATTACATATTTTTGGAAGGGGTGAAAAAATATGAAGGGTTTTATATTTCTTGGGGTAATAATTTAGGCTATTTGAAGTGTATATTTTCAAATTTCATTTAATTTGCTTTTGTTATTTCCGAGATATGAATTTTTTAAAATCTATTGCTGGATCTATTGCTAACTTCACACCCGTAAATATTCATGCAAGATCGATCAAACGAAGATTGTTTACTCAATTCTTGCACATGATCTAGCTGCTAGATTGTTACAAGCAGCTCGATACTTGAGATACTCGATCTTGCCCATCATCAGAAATTAATTTAAGATAGAAAAATTATCCTAATTAGAGATTTCTAAAAAAAAAATGAAAGTATAGGACTGATTTTCTCTCTGTGGAGGTTCCTGTTAACTTAATAGTTACTTAGAGTGAAAGGAAATATATCAAAATTGATATTGATGACAGAGATAAACTTAACGACTGTATTTAATTGTACTGAAAGGCAAATCATAGGCAATTTGTGTACATTTGTGAGTTTTTCTTTTAAGTATACATATCTCAATTACTGCATATTTGCTATCAATCTTCAGTAATTCGTTATTTTTTAAATGAGTTCAATTTGAAGCTTTGACCAAGTGTTTTCCACTCCCAGATGTATGAAGTAAAATTTCGAGTTTTGAAAAGCCTGAAAATTTGGATTTGGGTGCGGAGCGAAGCGAGTGCCCAAATCCAATTTTTCAGGCTTTTCTAAACTCGAAATTTTATTTCATGCATCACCGGTATAAAACATGGAACTATTGTAAAGTTCAAAATACACACCTTTAGGGTACTGCTTTTGTAGTACATTTTAAATTTCAACTGAAATCAGTGTTTTACATGGGTGGCGCATGAAGTAAAATTTCGAGTTTAGAAAAGCCTGAAAGTTTGGATTTGGGCGCTCGCTTCGCTCCGCGCCCAAATCCAAACTTTCAGGCTTTTCTAAACTCGAAATTTTACTTCATGCTTAGTCTAGGAGTGGAAAACACTCATTTAAAGCTGTAAATTGAACAAAAAATGGTGATGTGTCCATCATAGTACTTTCCCCCGTAAATTGCGTATTAAATCACTTTTAGAATATTTGTAGCATTATTATTTTCAAAATGTCTTCAACTTTTTGATAACTACAACTTTTATTTGAAACATTTTTCAATTGGATCAACACATACTGACACAAACCAATGACTAGATAAAAAACACTATTTATTGAATATCTCAAAAACTAAGAGTGCTATGACAAAAAGTGAAGATACAAAAAATCTTTAATATTTTATTACCTACAACTTTTATTTGAAACATTTTCCAATTGTATCAACACACACACTGACACAAATCAATGACTAGATAAAAAACACTATTTATTAAATATCTCAAAAACTAAGAGTGCTATGACAAAAAGTAAGTGAACAATACATCTTCATTTTGTTATTATCTACAACTTTTATTTGAAAGAATTTTTTGTTTGATGAACATTTATTGAACAAATCTGAAAAAACTGAAAAACGCTAAGAGTAAAGTACCACTTCCGATTTTCCGATTTTCACCCAAAGCTTTTCAGTTCTTCCGATTGTGACAAAAAGCTTAAGTTTCAAGTTTCATCTCGATATCTTTAGCGGTTTTTGCTGTACAGCGCACACAGACAGACAGACAGACAGACATTTTTCAAAAATGGTCTTATTCGACTCAGGGGACCTCAAAACGGATATTTCCGCTAACATTTTTAATTTGAAAATTTTCACGAAAACAATACTTTCCCTTTGTATTACATACGGGGGAAAGTAAAAATGTACAGCCTAAGTATATGTATACGTAAAAGAAAAATGCCCGGTATATTCAAAATAATCTTTATTTAGTATATTGCAAAAAAACTTTTCAGTTTTCTAAAAGAAAAATCAAATGTAATTTAATTCACACAAATGGTGGACTTACATGTAGTGATGGACATAATCGAAATTAATAATTACACGATTACTTGAATGATTGCGCAATGGATTGTTCGAATGATTGCTTGAAAAATTGCTAGATTGATCGCTCAAATGGTTGCTGAAATGATTATTTCATTGATCGCTCCTATGATCAGTTAAATGACTGCTTGTATGATCAGTTAAATGACTGCTCCTATGATCAGTCGAATGATAATTCTGATAGTAATCGATCATAATAAAATAATGGCAATAAATAAATATTCTATCGGGAAACTAATATATGCTAAACCCTAACACTTCTGTCATGGCATATGACCCATAAGCAATAATAAATTACTATTATGATAATACATTCTATTTGACTGTTATAGTATTTCTTAGGCATATGTCTGATTTTTTTTATAAACAGGCAACATAAAAATATATGAACATTATTTTTTTATTAAATTTAGACATTGTTTTAATATAACATGTACAAATCTTTAAAAAAATTGGAAATGTATATTCAATGGTAAAAGCATTAAAAGTTGAAACAAATTCAATTTCACATAAGCATACGAGCGATCATCAATTAAATTATTTTTGGCCAGCACTTACTTGCTCTGAATTCAAGGATTATTTTCCGGCCCCGTGTTGGTCACCATTTGTCATCAAGAGGGAAGATACCTCTTGATCGACTAGCCTAAGGTTTATGTAGGATTTTGAGAGTAATAAATAAGTTATGTTATTTATATGTATGCTCTTAATTGTATTTCCATAAAAAAATCACTTATACCCATTGGCTTCACACCCTCCCAAATGTGATGCCTTCAAGAATTTTTATGTTATTTTATATTGGCAAACTTGAATCAGATTTGAGGATTTTAATGTTTATCCCAATGATTTAAAACTAAATGCCATTAATTTACTGACTACTTAATGACTTTTACTTTAAAACTAGCGTTTTATTCATAACAAAATTACGATCAACTCAGGTATTCCGAGTACGAGCTGACCATCTTGAAGGACCATCTTGGGAAAGACGTGGACGTTCAGGACCGCTGCGAGGACGTCAAGCCCTTCGCCAGGTCCGGCGACGAAGACGACGACCCGGAAATCGGCTGGACCCTACGAAAGTGCAGCGCCGCCTCCTTGGACTCCCTAAGTTTGCAATTCCGCGACGACATGGCGAACATCGCCATGCCGCTAATTATGAAAAATTTGGCCAACGACGATTTGCTTCTGAAAGAATCGGGGATTCTAGCGTTAGGCGCGATTTCCGACGGTTGCTTCACGAGCTTGGTCAAAATCCTCCCGGAATTAATCCCGCCGTTGATTCAATGCATGGACAATCCCCACGCGTTGATTAGGTCCATAACTTGTTGGACTTTGAGTAGATACGTTAGGTTTATAGTTCACGGTTCGGAGGAAAAGTTTTTCTATCCGGTTTTGTTAGTTTTGTTGCAGCACGCTTTGGATGAGAATAAGAGGGTGCAGCGCGCGGCGATCAGCTCGTTTTGTTTCTTCCAGGAGGAGGCTAAGGCCAAGTTGATCACACACATCGAGGTTATAGCGCAAATTTTCTTGAGGGGTTTCGAAATTTACAAACTCCGCTCATTGTATTTGCTGTACGACGCGATTGGGGTTTTGGCGGGGTCCGTCGGACATGATTTCAAGTCGGTTTTTAACGTTCTGATGATCCCGCTTTTGCAAAAATTCAACTCGCTCGATGATTACAATAACGCGGAGGAGTTTGTTGCTATTTGCGAGTGCATGGTTGCTATCGTGAGCGCCGTGGATGTTGAGTTCGTTCCGTACGCGGAGATTATTTTCATGAAGTGTCTGACGGTTATTAGCGACACTGTCCAACTGGCCAATCAGTACGATTACGAGGATTTCGATAAGGATTTAATCGCCGGATCGTTGGATTTGTTAGTAGCCATGGCGTGCAATTTAAAAACTTACTTTTCTAAGTTTATAATCAACAGTACCATACTCAACCACTTATTTTACTTGATCCAAGACGAGTCGATTCACGTGAGACAACCAGCGTTGGCTCTATTAGGGGAAATAGTGAGGTTATGTTATCCTTACATCAGCAATCAAATCCATATTTACATCCCACCAATTATAGAAAATCTCGATAGGAGGTTCAATGGGGCTTGTAATAACGCAGCATGGGTGATCGGGAAACTTTGCATCGCGATGGAGCGCGAGATTAGCCCTTACGCGCAACAAATTTTGGAACACTGTTTAGAAATCCTGCAAACCACCGACGGAATACAGACCTTATATAAAACGGTCGCTATAACTCTCTGCACTTTGGGTTTAATTTGTCCCGAAGACGTTTCCCCCTCACTCAAATCAACAATGCGGTTAATTTGCTCCACTCTGAGAAACGTCGCCGATTGCGAGGAAAAAGAACTAGCCTTCCGCGGTTTGTGCGAGCTGGTCGTTCGCAGTCCCGAAGTGTTCGCGACCGAATTTATTTTCTTCTGCGACGCCGTCGCTTCCTTCAACGACGTCAATTTTGAGCTGAAAGAAAAAATCCGCAATATTCTCTTAGCGTTTCGCCAGCACGTCGGTGATGATAACTGGAATAAGGTTTACACGAATTTTCCGGAATTATTAAAGGGCCGCATGGCGGCGCTCTACGCAGTCTGATTTCCACGTCACACGATTACTATTTTTGGGGAATATTAATCAAAGGGATTCAATTCAAGTGATTCAAATTGAGCCCGGCCTCAACCGGAGGCCGCGGATTTTCGGGTAAAATCGCGGGGGTGGGCCGTCCGATCGAGAATTTAATTTATATATCCGAGTCAAATAAATGAGGAAAAAAAACTACGCGTATTTCAAGTAATTAAATAAATAAATAAACCCGCGGATGAATTGTTGGGACGCGATTAGATACAGAAGGGGAAAGTCAGATGATTTAGTGATTCTTCAAGACAAGATTTTGTCAAGACAACTTTGCACACACATTTAAATATATATAGGATGTGCGAAAAGTAACGCAACAGGAGCGTATCTACTGTAAAGCAGTTAGAGCAAATTGCTTCACGCAAAATACACATCTGTAAAATGTATTAATAAGTTTTATACCTAAGGCAATTAATTATGTATTAGGATAGTGGTTCTCAATTTTTTTTTTAGCCGGCGGTATCTAAATATCAAATTTTGAAGATACGTTACTCTAGTTTGATAAGATATTTACACTATATACAGGTTGTTTCAACGAAGACGAAAAGTTCTGTAGCACTCTTTATATTAAAAGTAAGTAAAAATTGCAAGGAACCATTTTCTTTATAACATAAAATTATTTTCACGTATACAGAGTGTATGTGGGATCTCATTTAACCAGGGTTCAGACGATATATATCATAAGATATCTATCACGATATTTATTACATGTATCGATATTTATAAACTACGATATATATCATGGATATTTATGGAATGCATAAAACCATTTAATTGCACCTTGCCGGGCATTTCCCTGTTTCTCGAATATTCCCAGTTGCAGTGTTTTTGAATTAACTAATGAATTGCTAACAATTAATGCAACAACAGCGGAATTTTCATTGTTTGGCTTGGTGCAATCAAAAGTAAAAAATAGATTGGGAAATTAGAAAGCCGCCAAACTTGTCTTTTTATTTAAATATTTAAATTGTGAACATTTTCCTAGACATTGCGATTTAAACTGGATTTAGAAAAATGCTCCTATTCCTAAATCAATCATTTTGGATTTTTTCGATGATGAGCCATTAATTAAAATAAATATGCTAAGATGGTTAAGTGATTTTGCAATTTAAAAGCAGATTTAACATTTTTACTATTTTGTAATCTACTATGTTTTTTTTTGTAATAAATGAAACTAAAATATACAAAGTATGTGTATTATACAGGCCATTTTTCTTTTAAGTATACTTCTGCATTCCGACATTCGTTGTTTTTGAAAAGAGTTTAATTCGAAGCTTTAAAGGAGTGTTATCCACTCCCAGACTAAGCACGAAGTAAAATTTCGAGTTTAGAAAAGCCTGAGAATTTGCCAACCAAATTCTCAGGCTTTTCTAAACTCGAAATTTTACTTCATGCGCCCCACGTATAAAACACTGATTTGATGTGAAGTTCAGAATATACGTCTTTACCATACTGCTTTAGCAGCATGTTGTGAACTTAACAATAATTCAGTGGTATGGACTCGTGCTAAGTAAAATTGCATGAAGTAAAATTTCGAGTTTAGAAACGCCTGAAAGTTTGGTTTGGTCGCTCCGCTTTGTGGACCGCCCAATCCAAACTTTAAGGCTTTTCTAAACTCGAAATTTTACTTCATGCTTAGTCTGGGAGTAGAAAACACTCGTTTTAAGCTTTAAATTAAACTCTTAAAGAAAATTTCGAGTTTAGAAACGCCTGAAAGTTTGGTTTGGTCGCTCCGCTTTGTGGACCGCCCAAACCAAACTTTAAGGCTTTTCTAAACTCGAAATTTTACTTCATGCTTAGTCTGGGAGTAGAAAACACTCGTTTTAAGCTTTAAATTAAACTCTTAAAGAAAATAACGAATTTCTGAAGATTTACAGCATATACGCTGTAAATTGGGACGTGTATACTTAAAAGAAAAACTCCTTGTATAATTAATAAATAATTTAAATATTGAACTGTGGAGGCTTCTACTTCGTTATACATGTTAATTCAATGAAATAAAACATTTCATTGAATTTATATATTAATATTTATGAACAAGAATACTTATGAAGAAGTTGATATATATTGGATAAATATGAGTATAAATCCGATATTTTAATATTTAGATAAATATCATGATATACCCCCATATGCCCCTCTGGCTAAGGCCTTACCTGTATTGTTAACTAATAAACGATAAAATAGATGTAACTATCTTTAACTTTGACTCATTAGATGCAAGTGGCCGTTTTTCTAATTTTTTTCTTTAATAACTGCAACTAAATGCAATTTCACCACGTACTTTTGCTCATTTTTTTAACATTTTTCTACTTGGCGAGTAATGGGTTACCAATCTTATTTCAAAATATGAAATTCTTTTTTCTCTTTAAACAATAAATTTATATCCTGTTGATGGGCATCTACAGCTCAATGCTGGGACTTAGCACTAGTTTGGAGCCACCCTATACAGGGTGTTCCACTGAAACCGCACATTAAAAGCACCCAATTAACGTATTGTAGTGAGATTTTAAACATATATACGGTGTTTCAGCGAGGACAGAAAGTTCTACAATTTATTTAATATTAAAAACACGAAAACATGTGTTAAATTTAAGTTGCAAGAACGAATTTCCTTCATTACATAAAATTATTTTCACATATAGAGGGTGTACCATTTTTACTGGACGACATACAACTTATTTTAAATAGGACATTAACTTTTTTAATTCCTTGTTAACAATAAATGTCAGTTTGTTAATAAGACATTCAGCATAATCGATTCAACTATAACTTGAATGCCTGAAAATGTAAATTCCATACAACTTATTTTAACTTATTTTAAATGGGACACCGCGTAACATTATACATATATATATATATATATATATATATATATATATATATATATATATATATATATATATATATATATATATATATATATATATATAAGCTTTTACATCTCTTATACCCTTTCGGGTGTCGAGATTGACTTGTTTTCTTCACTCGATTTCGTTGACAAATTCTTTCTATTTCTTCCTATCTCTCGCTATTCTCATTGCCTGCTGGTAGTTGGTATTGTTCCTGTTGAGTATTTCATTGATAGTTACTTCCCATGTCTTTTGTGGTCTTCCCCTTTTTTTCTTTTTCACGTCCCCCGTCTTCCATATTACCTTGGTTTGTCTTTCTTCTGGCATTCTTATAAGATGTCCGAACCATGCGAGTTGTCGTTTCTCTATAGCGTTTTGAGTGCTATTTACTTCAAAATTAGTCCTTATTTGTTCATTTCTAATTCTATCCAATCTGCTAACATTAACATTTTAAATTCCTTGTTAAATATAAATGCTAATTTGTTAATAAGACATTCGGAATAATCTATTCAACTATAACTCTTCTTATTTGTAGAATTATTTAGGAAACTTTATATTGTTGTGTGCACAAAGTTGTCTTGGGAAAAGTACATTAATGTAAAAGAAGTCAAATAGAATGATCAATTTTGAAATAATGCACCGGTGCATAATATATGAAATATAATAAATAAGTATAAAAAATCGCGCGATTTGTCGTAAACGTGTTGATTTAATTTCTTCCCGCGAGGGTGGGTTCGTTAAATAAATAAAAATATCAATCGAAAAATAAATAAGGGAAAACATGTGGATTTCACATTATTTAACAAAATATCACCATTGCGTGGTGCAACGTTTGTATTGTATATTGATTAGTTATTGTGATTTGTGTTTTATAAATATCATTGTGAGAAAAACAAATCTTTCATAAATATCAGTTTTTTTATCAGAAAAATATTGATGATTAATATTGTTATAAAAAAAAATTCGTAAATATCAGTTTGGGAAAAAGAAATTTCATAAACATTATTTTAATAAAAACACATATTTTTCATTAATAACAGTTTGAGACTAATATTTTTTATAATCATTAGATTGAGAATGAAATTAATTATTTTTTTTTAAATCATTTTGAAAAAACATTTATTTAATTTCTATATAATCATCAGTTTAAAAAGAAAATTATCCTGTTATTAAATATGATTGATTTGTTTTTATAACTTTCTGCTTTCTTTATTTTTGTATTTGTAATGAAACATAAAGTGAATTATTATTTTGTTTGAAATATATATAAATTCTGATAATAATTTTTGTATTCGTAAAATTGCATTTTGTTTGTGTTTAAAGGTAAAAGTCACTTGATGTTTATGAACTTGGTGGTTTTGCCTTTAAAACGATGATTTATTTTTTGAATAAACTTTTTTTTTATTAAAAATGTGTTCATATTTTACTTCAACTTTCTTCCTTTGAATAGCGGGTGTAAGCAATATGCTAAATTTAACGTACATTTTATTGTTTAACTTTACCTTTTAAGTTGATTTAGTATTTGTTTTTATACTTAGAAGGTGAATTAGAGAAATAACATACAGGGAATTTTTTTTAACTATACATATCGTGATGCATACGCTCTAAATTTGTAGGCATTCATAATTTTATTTACCTACGCCCTATCTAGTAACCGCATCATACTACACTGTCATCTTGACAACTATAATTGACATTACGTACACATGCAGGTAATAGCTTTGACAAGTACATTACGTGCTGACAGCTGAACAGCTGATTGATTACCGTCCAACCAAATGACATTTCTTTGATGTACAGGGAGTTTTTCTTTAAACTATACGTATTCCAAATTCAGATTTTTTTTCTTTAAATCTTTAGTTATTCGTTGTTTTTTTTTTAAGAGATCAATTTGAAGCGTTGAACGAGTGTTTTCCACTCCCAGACTAAGCATGAAGTAAAATTTCGAGTTTAGAAAAGCCCCGTGAAAATTTGTCTCGGGTCGCACAGCGACCCGAGACAAATTTTCTGGGCTTTTCTAAACTCGAAATTTTACTTCATGCGCCACGCGTATAAAACACTAAAATATTGTCAACTCTATGTATATTTCAACCACACTTAAAGTCAGTGTTTTATACGCATGGCGCATGAAGTAAAATTTCGAGTTTAGAAAAGCCCAGAAAATTTGTCTCGGGTCGCTGTGCGACCCGAGACAAATTTTCACGGGGCTTTTCTAAACTCGAAATTTTACTTCATGCTTAGTCTGGGAGTGGAAAACACTCGTTTAAAGCTTCTAATTGAACTCTTTTAAAAAACAACGAATGTCAGAAAATGTACAGCTTTATTCCCTGTATATTGATCAAGTGGTAATTTAGTTTTCATCATTGTCATGGTACTATTAAAAATTATTACAATAAATAATTCTTTTATGCTCATTGGTTATTTTGTTAGGGCGTAGGTAAAGTATCGTACGTTTCTCGAATGGTATGGCAATTACATACTTGCGGAATACTTCGCGGTTCATGCGCAACATGTCCGCTCATATGTAATATTCTGTATACCACTCTCGTTATACTATACATATATATATATATATATATACTATTACCTACGCCCTATCTAGCAACCGCATCATACCACACTGTCAATTCGACGTGTATGATTAACAGTACCTACACATACACAGAATAGCTTTGACAAGTATATTACATGCTGACAGCTGAACAGCTGATTGATTACCGATTAATGACATTTCTTTGATGCATATTGATCAAGTAGGCATTTAGTTTTCATCAATGTCATGTTACTATAAAAAATTATTAAATAAATAAGTTGTTCTTTTATGCTCATTGTTTATTTTGTTAGGGCGTAGGTAAAGTATCGTACGTTTCTCGAGTGGTATGGCAATTACATACTCGCGGAATACTGTACTCGCCGCTGCGCGGCTCGTGCGCAACATATCCGCTCATATGTAATATGCTGCATACAACTCTCGTGACGTAATGTATTATTATATCGATTAAGCACGAAGTAAAATTTCGAGTTAAGAAAAGCCTAAAAATTTTAGTTTTTATTTTAAGTAACATATCCCGATAATTAGCGCATTTTGTAAATTTGCAGGAGTTTAATGTTTCTATAAAAGCCCTCAATTTAAAGCTTCTAAAGAGTGTTTACAATCCTAGGTTAAGCATGAAGTAAAATTTCGAGTTTAGAAAAGTCTGAAAATTTGGATTTGTTGGGGCGCGCGAGCGAAACGAGTCGCGCCCCAGCAAATCCAAATTTTCAGGCTTTTCTAAACTCGAAATTTTACTTCATGCGCCACGCGTATAAAACGCTGATTTGAAGTAAACTTCAACTGTTTATTTATTCATTTATTTATTTAACGTAATACCAGGGTTGGTAAAACAACAAACAGTTTTTTTACAATACGTGTTTTTCTCATTGAAACAGCGCTTAAAACTTTAACAATTAAAAACGTGTTTAAAACAGAACCTATAGAGCATTTTTCTTTTGAGTATACATTTCCCGATAATTACAGCGTTTTTTAAATTTGCGGGAATTCGTTGTTTCAAAGCGGTTAATTTGAGGCATTTAACGAGTGTTTTCCACTCCCAGACTAAGCATGAAGTAAAATTTCGAGTTTAGAAAAGCCTAAGAATTTGGATTGGCCGCGTAGCGAAGCGGAGCGGCCAATCCAAATTAGGCTTTTCTAAACTCGAAATTTTACTTCATGCGCCACGCTTAAAAACACTGACTTGCAGTGAAGTTAAAAAAACACACACATACAACAACGATTATCCGCAACATAATATACGTTAGTTATTGGGTTACCTATAATCAATAATCACTGTTTTAAACAATTTGTTCAGCGCAGAATTTGACTTACGTTTTATTTTAAACTTTACGATATTTCAGTGTTTTATACGTGTGGCGCATGAAGTAAAATTACGAGTTTAAAAAAGCCTGAAAATGTTCAGGCTTTTCTAAACTCGAAATTTTACTTCATGCTTAATCTGGGAGTGGAAAACACTTGTTTATTGTTTCAAATTAAAAAAAATAAACAATATGTGAAGATGTGCAGAATAATTAGGATGTGTATACTTGAAAGAAAAACTCCCTGTATAATTTCCGAGTTGCCAACCGACAGTATTTTCCATGTCACTCCGTAGTTTTTTTTTTTTTTATTGAACATACGATATCAGCAAAATACTAATTATCTTTCTCTGCTATCTCCATCCTGATTTGAATAAAACGAATGCTTTTTTTATTATTTTTTAGCCGTGTCAATTTCGTTTCGAATGAAATCTCGAATGCAATTTATTTTTTATGTTCTTTCAACATGAAGGGAAATCGTAAATAACTGTCGTTTTGAATTATAAGGGGGTGGCGGTTAGATGTCTGGGGGCGTAGTAATTGCGGTAAATAATTGACGCCGGTCTTCCCCTAAAGTCATCATTATTCCTTTGAATGAGTAATGGCCATTCGGACCTGGATCACTTTCCCTTCCTTTGTTATCCTCTGATTGATCACTTCAGACAAACCTTTATTAGATTTAAAAATTTGATTAGTCGCATTGATTTAAGCAATTTTGAAAATTCAATAGGATCTACTCGTTTCGTCCACATCGGCTCGACGTAAATATAAACTCGAAGACAAAATTCTAGATATAATTGTAACCTACCAATTACAATTGATTTAAAAATTTCCAGAATTTATTCCTCGTGTTTTATTAAACCTATAAATAATATACACTGCTCCAAGAAATGAACCACCTGCAATTTTTCGAAAATTTTAAAAATGTTACTATTTTTGTATTTCACGTTGGCGTCTTTGAAACAACGAAAAATGTTTTAAATCTAGTGTTTATTTTGATAGGTTTCAACAAAAAACAGGATGTTAGAGTGTAAAAACCATGTTCTTAATGCAATTATGTGTATGAATATATAGAAGCATATTTATTATTTATCAAATTAAAAAAAAACATGAATAGAAAATTCAAACATTTTCTTGTTGTATCATGTCTTTCGCTCATCAAAATCCAGTTTTAAAACAGACATTTATCTTCATAATTTTTTATGAATAAAAACATAGGATTTATTTTATAAGTATTGTTGTTCTATGTGTTTATTATACAGGGTAACCGACGGGAACCGGACACATTTTAAATGATCAGTACTCGCTTGTTTTTCAATAAAAAAATAATTTTAATACTACGTATTTACATGCATATTATGAATAAAAAATAATGTCATGCTGGTGATGCCCGGTTTCTTAAATGCGGTTTACAAAATGTTGCCGAAAATCGTTGTATACCTGTTCCAACATCTCATGATCAATTATTGCCATTGCCGCTTGATTTCCTCTTTTAAATCAGTCTAGGTGTAGGGTTTGTGTGTAAAGACATGTTATTGAGGTATCCCTACAAAAAGAGTCATAGGTGGCCGAATCTAGTATACTTCGGGACACCGCGCACACCGTGGTTCGCTGAATGCTTTCAGAAAGGGTCATCTAACTTTTTTTCGAAATCTCGTTACATCAAGGACTTTTATTTAATCACGTGTGACTTATTTTTGTGAAGAAACCTCAATCACAAGTTAATGGTGAGATGTTGGAAAGCGTATACCGGGTGTTGACTTGGCGGACGCAACACAGGAAATCGCATGTTAATTTTAAAGTGTTCAAATATTGGCTTCCCTGTTTATTTTAGAAACAAAATGTATTTCACTTTTTTGTAGAGGAAAAAATTATATATTTATGAATATTCACACTTAACACTTTACGTTTCTCTTAGTTAAAATAATTAAGAAAAAGTAATGTGATTTCATAAAAATAATGACATACCATGGAATTGATACAACAATTGCGGATATTCCCTATTTTTTTTTTTAGTTAAATTTAAAGCTTTAAACAAGTGTTTTCCACTCCCAGACTAAGCATGAAGTAAAATTGCGAGTTTAGACCTCGACCCCAGACAAATTTTCTGGGCTTTTCTAAACTCGAAATTTTACTTCATGCGCCACGCGTATAAAACACTATAATATTGTCAAATTTATGTATATTCTAACCACTTAAAATCTGTGTTTTATACGCGTGGCGTATGAAGTAAAATTTCGAGTTTAGAAAAGCCCAGAAAATTTGTCGAGGGTCGCGGGGCTTTTCTAAACTCGAAATTTTACTTCATGCTCAGTCTGGGAGTGGAAAACACTCGTTTAAAGCTTTAAATTGAACTCTTTTAAAAATCAACGAATGCCAGAAAATTTACAGCTAAAATAATAAAAAAAAAGTAATGTGATTTTTTAAAAATAATGACATACCATGGAATTGATACAACAATTGCGGATATTCCCTGTTTTTTTTTAAGTTCAATTTAAAGCTTTAAACAAGTGTTTTCCGCTCCCAGACTAAGCATGAAGTAAAATTTCGAGTTTAGAAAAGCCCTGTGAAAATTTGTCGAGGGTCGCGCAGCGACACGAGACAAATTTTCTGGGCTTTTCTAAACTCGAAATTTTACTTCATGCGCCACGCGTATAAAACACCATAATATTGTCAAATCTATGTATATTTTAACTTCACTTAAAATCTGTGTTTTATACGCGTGGCGCATGAAGTAAAATTTCGAGTTTAGAAAAGCCCCGAAAATTTGTCTCGGGTCGCTGCGCGACCCTCGACAAATTTTCACGGGGCTTTTCTAAACTCGAAATTTTACTTCATACTTAGTTTGGGAGTGGAAAACACTCGTTTAAAGCTTCAAATTGAACTCTTTTAAAAATCAACGAATGTCAGAAAATTTACAGCATAAATAATTAAGAAAAAGTAATGTGATTTTATGAAAATAATGACATACCATACAATTGATACAACAATTGCGGATGTCAAAATAGCACAAGATATTGCTGTAACTTAATTAACGACAAAAAATATAACGCAAACATCGTGATAACTGGGATCTGCATAATACCACTTTATTAGGAGGATTTTTTCTTGTATAGTGTAAATCATTTCGAAAACATTTACTTTACTCAAGTGACTGCGATATCTTTTGTCATTTTGACATTCGCAATTGTTTCAATTCCATGGCATGTCTTTATTTTTATAAAATCACATTACTTTTTCTTAATTATTTTAACTTAGAGAAACGTAAAGTAATAAACGTTAACACGAATGAATTCAGAATTTTTCCCTCTACAAAAAAAGTAAATACATTTTATTTCTAAAATAAATAGGGGAGCCAAAATTTGAACATTTCAAAATTTACATGGGATTTCCTATGTTGCGTCCGCCAAGTCAACACCCGGTATACATACCAACTTTGAGTAAAGGCTTGAAAACTGCTTTGAAGAGAGTGTACAACCAGGGCCGGCTCGCAGCATGAATTAAAAGCAGCAATAAATAAAAATAGCAAATGTTTGTGTATTTTTATGAATAAGGGCGCTAGTAAATCAACGCACGTCCATGCGCCCACAAGACTACGGCCGTCCCTGTGGACACCGCCTGTCTAACATTATCATACCTCCATTTACCTAGCCCCTCCAATTAAAAAAAATTCAAATAATCATTGCAGCATAATGCACTCTTTATGCAGTTCTTATTACCGTAAGAAACTTTTTTTGCACCCCTTTGGTTTAGTGACAACAACGAACTTTTGGTGGGAGGGCTGGCGGTACGGATAGCCAGCCAACCCCCCCACCTAGTATATATTAACTAAATCGAAAAAAAAACTATCTTAATTATGTACTAATAATGCACGTTCGAAAGGTTTTAATGAGAATTTTTGCACAAAACCAAATTTCGGGGAAAATAATATTTTCGATATTTTTGCCGTTTGCACAATAACAATTGTTTATAAAATGGTTAATAATTGATATCGTATGTTCAATAAAAAATCTCTACAGTGCCATGATTTAATCTTTTATTAAATTTAAGTTGGCTACACGCTTTAGGAATTGACATATAAAACGTCAGACATAATTATTATAATTTATAATTTCAGAGTTGCCAACGTACAATATTTTCCATAGCTCTCTAGAGGTTTTTTTTTTATTGAACTTACAATATAATTTACTTAAATAATACTCAAAATGTGGATTTACTATGTACTATGTAAAAACGTCACAAGTAATTTTCACACACACGCGTTTCTCGAAAAAATAATTATTTTCCATTTTCTAACTTCCCTAAAATGAAAGATGTTTATAAAATTGTTAAAAGTTGATGGATTTCCATTAAAGTACAGGGTGGCGACCAACCGGGAAGGCAGGAAATTCAGAGGATTTCATTCATCGGGAAAAGTCAGGGAAATTAGGCCTTTTTAGCAAAAAGTCAGGGAAAATACATTTTTAAACAAATTGTTAGTTCTATTAGTTCAGCACGAATTTGACACATCAAATAATACTAAACAAAATTAAAATAAAAAATGGTTATGTCCATCAAGGCACTTTCCCCGTCATTTAAACAATTAATATTTGACATATTAAACTTATTTTACTTGTTAATTGGTTAAAGACCATTTCACATTAAATCAGCGTTTTACACGCGTGGCGCATGAAGTAAAATTTCGAGTTTAGAAAAGCCTAATTTGGGTTGCTCGCTACGCGACCAAACCAAATTTTCAGGCTTTTTTAACTCGAAATTTTACTTCATGCTTAATTGGGGAGTGGAAAATACTTGTTTCATCATTAAAACAATTGATAATTGATTATTGTTGTTTTATTGAGTTAGAAAATGCTATGAGATTAAACAAGTTAATTTTGATATAAGTTAAAGAAGAGGCAGTCGTCTTTTTGCCATACTAGTGCAAATAGTCAACAAACAATTGACACAATAACCAAGGATATTCAATTACGTCACGTAAAGTCAAAATGTCATGATGGCCAAAAGATGGGTTAGGTTAGAAAAATAACGTTTCTTGCGTTGCAACTTGTTGGGGGGGCTAGGTAAATGGAGGTCATTATCATGCATTCATTATATGCAATTTAAATGGCATGTAATTACGAAGATGTTTGTATAATAAAATTCCTTTTTCATCAAAAAACAAGCGAGTACTGACCATTTAAAAAACCTCCGATTCTCGTCGGCCAACCCTGTATATTAGAAAAATAGTTTTTATAATAAAAATAGATAAAGGTATTATTTTTTAATAGTGAAATTTATATGCTGGTAAGACGACGACTTTGTGTGGTTGAATGAAAACCCGTTGGCGTTTCGAGCAAACACAAAGTGTTTGCAGACCCAAGGAAGATCATGTCTGCACTCAAACAATTAACGGGACGCGATAATTTTTACAGCTAACATTCCTACGTGACTGAAAACGAAAATGTGATCACACAAATTAACACTCAATTCATCATGATTTCATAAAATTATCAGTAACGAAAAACGCAATACATATCAACTACAAGAAAAACCGCAAATATAATTGAGATATGCATAAAATTTATCTCACTGTAATTGTAAAAGTTGACGAAAACTGAAAGAAAAAAGAACTAATTTTACTTATATCAATAATAGAAAAAAAAAGAATGCTCACATTTGAGATAAATTACAGGTAGTTGAAATTTATTAAAATTATCCAAGAAACAGACAAATTGAGTACACTGTTTTGTGTTGTAGGCGTTCACTTTGTGGTATATCTTAGATACACGTGTAAATAAAATACTTTTTACTTTGTTTAACCACTTAATTTGTGACTATAGCTTCGACTATCTAGTAGTCATTATTAAACTTAAAGTTTAAGTTTGATAATGACTACTAGATAGTCGAAACAAATTAAGTGTAAAATACAGTGGTTAAACAAAGTAAAAAGTATTTTAGTTACAAAAATTGAGTAAATTTATGTTTTCTTTAAAAAAATCATACAAAATTACGAATATCATATCATACAAAATTACGAATATCATATCATACAAAATTACGAATATCGTCCAAGTTACAGAAAAAAAGAAATACATTTATGTTTGCTTTAAAATATCATAAAAAATTCGAATAGTACTGTACTTTTACAACTTTACTTATATTTATGCTACAAGAGAAACGCTTGCTTTAGAGATAAATTACAGGTATATAGTTGAAATTTACTAAAGTTGTCCAAGAAACAGACCAATTGAGTAAATTTATGTCTTCTTTAAAAAATCATAAAAAAATACGAATATTGTTCAAGTTACAGAAAAATGAACAACATTTTTGTTTGCTTTAAAATATCAAATATTCTCTTAACTACAAATATGCCGATGTATTCATACATTCGTTATTGCTATCAAAGCATTTAATTCATTGTTTCTAACAAGTGTTTGTCCTCATAGATTAAGCATAAAGTATAATTTCGAGTTTAGACAAGCCTAAAAAAGTGGAGCGACCGATCGCATCTATTTCTCTCTTTGTAAATATGTCAAAATATACATCTATGTTGTTTTTGCAAATAAATCAAAAACCTAAGGTTCACTTGTTTTTCTGTTTAACCATCCTAATGTACGTAAAAAAATCCTACTAGTTTTCTAATTTAACCGACTCTCTATCTCCAAATATAACAAAGTTACCAATGGTGGCCTGATAATTTAGAACACCCTGTACAGGGAATTTTTCTTTTAAGTATACATATCCCAATCCTTCAACAAATTTGCAGTAATTCGTTATTTTTATAAAAGTGGAAAATTTAAAACGAGTGTTTTCACTGCTCGAAATTTTACTTCATGCGCCACCCGTATTGAAGCACTGATTTAAAGTGAAATTCAAATCATACTGCTAAGTTTGTTAATTACATCGTCTTCATGCAAATCACGTAATTAATTTTATTGAATTATTTCGAGTTATGTGGTAAAGTTCAATAAAAGGTAAAATATGGTACCTCCATAATTCCGTCTACAAAAGAGAAGTCTATGTGAGTCAATTTACTAACAAAAAAAACGAACTAGAAAAAACTTGAAGAACAGACTTATTACTTATTTGTAGAACAAATCAGTTACTACAAATAAGTAAAACATGATTTATTGTCTCTTTCATTCCAGTGACGAGTTGTGATCCTGTCGCTTTTCGCGGTATTCTTTTAAAACAGTGTTTACTTGCTGTTATGAAATATTTTTCGTGCATTTTTTTTAACTAATTGTTGTTTTCTAGACAATGTCCAAAAGGCCTCATCTCGCCGTTGATACGGATCGTCATCGACGAGATGCGAAAAACTTGCCGAAAACACCCAGTGCAATGTGGATTCAACCCTTCAGATGATGGTAAGTTGAAACAAGAATATTTGAAGAACAGAATAGAGCCTTGAAACTTCAGTGAAAATAATTTAGATCTGCTCTCTTCTATTCTGAGTAAATAGAATAATTGGCTTTGTCGCGTACCGAAGCGACCAATCCAAATTTTCAGGCTTTTCTAAACTCGAAATTTTACTTTATGCGCCACGCGTATGAAACACTGATTTAAAGTAAAGTTCAAAATATACGGCATAAGTTTAATCTCACGTTAATAAATACATAATATAGGTGTTAATTTAGTGATTTTTTCTTTTAATTATACTTACATATCTAAAAGAAAATTGCTTAAAACTGCGCAAGATTTGGTTAGAAGAAATACATTTTTGTAAAATTTATTAACATGAGATCAACTTGAGCAGTAAGTTTTAAACTTCTCTTGAAATTAGTGTTGTATCATGCTTAACCAAGGAGTGGAAACCCTTGCCTTACATTTACCGCTTTTATAAAAAACAACGAATTGCTGCAAATTTTCTAAACGCTGTCATTATCGAAATATGTATACTTTCACTGTATGAGAAATCAAGAAAATACGAAACAATTTGTTTTTTCTTCTTCAAATATTCATGATGTTTGTTGATATTATAAATGTTCTTGATATGTAACCTTTTTGTTCTGTGTATTTTGAATATTTGAAAAATCTTAATAATTTTATATAGTCTCAATAATTTCGCAATTTTTACGCTATTTAACTTACAGTTACTTTAATTTTATTTATTACTTTTGTTTTTATTGCTACAAATTATGTATGAGGAATGGAGATAAAGAGTATCAAGTTTAATATCTTCATCAATTCAACGTGATTATGACACTGTTGTTTTGTTCAAGATGCTATCACATGTTTTATGTCTTATTCTTAAAGTAGAGCTAATGTTATCTGAATAACAAAAGCTTGATATAATTAGAACGTGAATAATATTCTTATCTAATAATAATAATAATAATAAAACAGAACCATAGACACAACATGTCAAACATAAAATACATGCTAACTTAGGACACTTCTAAAAATATACAGCATATGATTCAAAATTATGTTTACTACGCAAATTCCATACAAATTTAATTCACTTTAAAAAACATGATTTTGAAAATAGTATGAACAATTCGCTGGTATTAAATTCTGTGTCTTTATCGTTTTTTTTTTTTTTTTTGTAGCGTATGAGCCGTTGAAATTGATGCAATCAGTCATACTGAAAGTGAACGAAGTGTGCCAACGCTACTTAGACAACAGCATGTTGTGCACGTTACCCTCACCGGGCCCGCCCTACCACCCCATTAGCTGGTCCGCCACCAGGAACTCGCGGAGACGCATGGAGGATAGACACGTCATTGTGCACGATCTGAATGGGATTTTTAACGATCAGGTAAATTAAATCATTCATTATATAATAAAAATAATTTGCTCTATAATAGTGAAGTAACACATTTTAATTCAATAGTTAGTAGTGCATCTATTGTTCATTAGCTCATTAGCTGAAGGCATTATTAATGGTCATGTAAAACTAATAAAATTTAATAGGTTATAAGGCCATCTATAGTTCGTTAGCTAGAGCCATTGTGAATAGCTAAGTAACCCAAATATAATTGAATATCTAGTAGTGCTATCTATTGCACCTTAGCTAGAAGCATTGTTAATAGTTAAATAGTACTAAAATACTAATAAAATGTAATAGCTAGTAGCACCATCTATTCCTCGCTATCTAGAGCCATTGTCAATGGCTAAGAAACACTATTAAAATGTAATAGCTAGTAACGCCATCTATTGCTCGTTAACTAGTAGCATTGTCAATGGCTAAGTAACACTACAGTGACTTAATTAAACACAGTGGCGACACCCTCTGCCATCTGCCATTATGAGGCTATATTAATCAAGAAAATAGGTTATAATACAAACATCTGATATTCAATTGTGACAGCGAGTGTTGTCATCTTTTACTTGAAGCGCCATCCATGGGCAGGAGCTATTCCTTTAATTTTGAAATAGGAACATACGATGGTTAATACCTCAAATTTACGTGTTTAGGTTGATTCTATTTACCTTTTCGAATTTTCGAGATACGATTTTGGGGTAAGTGAAATAAAGCACAACCTTTAGACAGAATTGCTGTGACAAACTTTAAACCTCATAGCTACCCCGCTGTTTGTTCCCAATTGGGTCAGAATTACTAACAACCAATCAAAAAGAATACCAAAGTTGTAGCCACTGTGTTTATTTAAATTAAGGCACTGTAAGTAACACTAAGGACCAATTTTTTAAAAATGATTGGAACCCACTTTAGCCTGAGCTCAGTTTAAGTTACATTTTCAGTAATGCAATTTTAAACATGAATAACTATTCCTAAGCATGCACGTGGCTTATTGATTGAACTGTGTTGATATACTGAATACAAATTCTTTTGTCTTTTATAATGTATTATGTTTAATATTGAAGAATAAACATGTTCTTTATAGGCATAGTTTTTGTTAATATTAGGAAATTGTCGATGTCTCAATCAGTGTTTCTTAAACTTTTTGGTTCGTAACCTCTAAGGACCCACCAAATAAGTGCATGGTTTAATTTGAAAATAATCTGTCATGAATTTTTCTGCGACGCACCAAATTTTTTAGGCCAGAAACACTGGTCTAGATAACTGTAAATTCTTTTGTTTTAATTTTATTGATTTTATTTGATCCAAGGTTGTGTATTATTTCTTTAGGATTCAACTCCGTCCAGTTACTATGCAATATTCGATGGGCACGCGGGGCACGACGCGGCTGCCTACAGCGCGGCTCATCTCCACCAGTTCCTGGCAGAGAGCAAGCACTTTGCTTGCAACCCGGAGCAAGCCTTAAAAGATGCCTTCCGAAAGACAGACGAGCTTTTCCTGCAAAAGTGCAAAGTCGAAGTGAGTGCACATTCAAAATAAATCCAATCGTTCTCTCATAATCAACATTCAAATTCCACTTAATTAAATTGAAATTAAATTTGTATGTAACAGTTTACTTAAAAACAAAAACAATTCATTCTAAATTAAAAATTTTTGCAGGCATTAATATTTCATTTTATATTATCAATTTCTTAAATTAATCTCTCATCTGGCACTTTGTGAAACATATTAGAATAAATAAAGTTATTTAAATTAAAAAACACTTGGTATTGTTTCATAAATTTACAGTGAAACAATACGAAGTGTTTTTTAATTTAAATAGCTTTACATATTCTAATATGTTTCACCAAATCAAATATAACATGTTTTTAAGTATTTAAAATGTATGTCTTTATTTTTAGAAATTCTGTAGTGGTACAACAGCAGTATGTGCCCTGCTGAGGGTGAAAGAAAAGACATTGTATATAGCATGGGCCGGTGATTCACAAGCACTTCTTGCCAATCAGGGGAGGATACTGCAGTGTGTCAATCCCCACAAACCTTGCCGACGCGTAAGTTAACTTCAATGTACAATAATCTATGTCAGTGGTTTCCCTACATAAAAGGTATGTCTGACACCCAAAATTTTTTAAAGGGGTCCATTGAGTAGGGCCCCTTAAAGCAATCTATTATTATTCCACTATCCTTTGAAAGACTCTGGGAGAGGTCTTTGTATCAAAAATAATGCAGGAAGTAGCATTCAATTCAAATTTGAAGAATTATGAACTGTAATGCAAATATTTGTAGTAGATCCCTATCGTATTTTACTGTTTAGCTTAATAATTTCAAAATTTTCAGTATATTTCTAATAATTGTTATAATTTTTTAGGATGAAAAAGACAGAATTGAAGAACAAGGCGGAGTAGTGGTTTATTGGGGGACGTGGCGAGTTGATGGACAATTAGCTGTATCAAGAGCAATAGGTATATATTCATTTCTTTAGCAAATACGTGGGTTGATCAAATATAAACGAGCTTATGTCTTACGAGCAGCCGGAATAGTATTTGAGTTGGGCTGTAGAGGTTTTTAAGTTGGGATGCCTAGAGTAAGAGAATTAGAGCAGCCAGGGCTGTCCTGTCCTTGAATTAGTAGCCCTTACGATGAATGTGAAATGTATGCCTGTCTCTTTTGCGCAACACACTCGTAAAAATGAAAAACCCACTGAAATTTACCACAGACTGTAGAGCGAGTTCGGGAAAGATACTCTTTTAGGAATAAAAGTTTAAGAAAAAGGTTTGGATGCCTAGAGTAAGAGAATTAGAGCAGCCAGGGCGGTTCTGTCCTTGAACTAGTAGCCCTTACGATGAATGTGAAAAGTATGCCTGTCTCTTTTGCGCAACGCACTCGTAAAAATGAAAAACCCACTGAAATTTACCACAGACTGTAGGGCGAGTTTGGGAAAGATACTCTTTTAGGAATAAAAGTTTAAGAAAAAGGTTTGGTGCATTAAAATCAAGCAAAGAGGAAAGGCAATGAGAAACTTGTCAAAGGTTAGACCTTATTAATGCGACATCGTGGAAATGGGCGCCCGCACATATGGGCAAGGGAGGGGGCAGTTGCCTGGAATTCTGATTTTCCATTAATATATAATATATGTTTGTTTAAATTGCTTTTTATATATGTTTTAGTTTGTTTTGCGTTGTACTTGTTTTCTTTAAGACAATAAACATTATTATTATTATTATAGTTTGCCCCCCCAGAAAAGACTGTGGGTGCACTTTTTGCCCCCTTCTGAAAAAGATTCTGTGGGCGCCCATTCTCCTGGATCAAATTAGGCAGTAAAATTGACACAAGATTATATTGACCCATTCCTGAATTATTTCTCCTTCACAATAGAAATTAGTGAAATTTATCTGGGAAATACTTGAATATCAACCTTTTAATCCAGACCTATCTCCAAGTGATTTGACAGCCACGAAGCAGTGGAAATGTATATGCACAATGATAACGGAGTTAAAAAACTTCCAAAATGTTGAGAAAAATGTATTTAAAATTGGTGATACTATGTAGCAGGGTTGTTATGTTTAAAACACTTTGTTTTAAAACAGTGTTTTAAACATGTTTAAAAACAGCTGTTGTGTTTTAAACGGTCATGTTTTAAATCTTAAATTTGTTTAAAACATGTTTTAAACATTAAATTTGCTTAAAACGTGTTTTATTATCTTAAATTTGCTAAATTATATTTTATATTACTCCATTAAGATTTTTTGTTTACATTTTTAAATTATAGCTAAATTGTTGAAGATATTTCAAATTACATTATTAAACATAACATTTCATTAAAATATAAAATATCACAACTGTGTGTGCATAAATGTGATTTTTAAATAAAGGGAATTTTTCTTTCAGGTATACATATGCATATACTGTAAATTTTACGACATTCGTTGTTTTATAAAAGATTTCAATTTGAATCTTTAAACGAGGGATTTCCACTCCCAGACTAAGCATCAAGTAAAATTTCGAGTTTAGAAAAGCCTGAAAATTTGGATTGGCCGCGTAGCGAAGCGGAGCGGCCAATCCAAATTAGGCTTTTCTAAACTCGAAATTTTACTTCATGCGCCACACGTATAAAACACTGAAATATCGCAAAGTTAAAAATATACGGTTTTAGCAATTTAATATGCAGATGTGAATAAAATGTGAGTCAAATTCTGCGCTGAACAAATTGTATACAACAGTGATTATTGGCAACCCAATAACTGTAACGTATATTAGGTTGCCTATAATCGTTGTTGCATGTATGTGTTTTTTTGAACTTCACTGTAAATCAGTGTTTTTAAGCGTGGCGCATGAAGTAAAATTTCGAGTTTAGAAAAGCCTAGTTTGGATTGGCCGCTCCGCTTCGCTACGCGGCCAATCCAAATTCTTAGGCTTTTCTAAACTCGAAATTTTACTTCATGCTTAGTCTGGGAGTGGAAAACAATCGTTAAAAGCCTCAAATTAACCGCTTTGAAACAACGAATTCCCGCAAATTTAAAAGACGCTGTAATTATCGGGATATGTATACTCAAAAGAAAAATGCCCTGTATGTTCTGTTTTAAACACATTTTAAACGTGTTCTAAACATGTTTTAAACATATTAATGTTTTAAACGCCGTTTCGATGAAAAAAAACACGTTTTGTTAAAAAAAAAACTGTTTGTTTTAATTAAAAGAAAAAACTTTTTTTTTAACAACCCTGCTATGTAGAAAAGTAATTTATAAAAATATAGATGTTTTCTATTAAATACGTTTCGTGAAAAAAATATTATAAAATTAGTTTTGATCGACCTACGTACCTTTGCAATGTACCTTTACAACTGGTGCGAAAGTCCATAGTTACATTTTGGTGTCAACTTGTTTCTCATGTCAGTAAGAGTGTTTATGATATTTGGGAATTATAAAAATTAAAATCTTAATATTTCTATACCTACCCCTTAGTTTGGTAAATTATATTTTTTATTGGAAACTTTTGATCTGAAAATTACTCACAATCATCTTAATGTTACAAATATCTAGAGCAATTTTTTTTCTCTTCAATAAATTATTTTGCAAAAATGTTTGCTTATTAAATCTACCAGAAAGTTTATTTTTATCATAAAAAAATAAACAAATAAATAAAATGTTGTCTTTAAGCAATATTTATCTGCTTTTAAAATTAAACCTTCTATAAAAATAATCAAATTTTTCAACTTTTTTACATACTGCATTTACAGCCACAATTTAAGCGAGTTGGAATTAAAAAAGGGCTTTAATTTGAAGTATGTATATATATTTGTTGGGCCTTTAATAGTGACTGTATTACAAGCCCTCAAGAATAATTGAAAGTATTTTTTGTAATTTAAAAAAAAGAAATGAAAGTTTCACAATATATATATTTTTAAATAAATATATTTTATAGTTTCTAATATTAAGAAAAGTGACTGTTTTTTTTAGTTTTTTTTATAAAACATTCAAGGGAAAATCACTATGTTTTCTATTACCTACTCCTTATAAATATTACTGGAGTTTGCTGAAAATGTATATTAACACATCCACTTGCAATAACGAGACAATAATTATTTTAATATGTAAAAGTCCATACGTCATACATCTCACTCAAGATTTGTATAGTCCAGGAACCAAATTTTTTGGAATAAAATTCTAATACCATCCTGGTTTTTCAATATAGAAAAATCATTTATACATCCCGATTTTTGCTGTACATTTTCAGGCATTCCAACGAATGCCTGAAAATGTACAGCAAAAATCGGGATATGTAAATGATTTTTCTATTTTGAAAAACCAGGATGGTATTAGAATTTTATAAAAGAATTCAATTCGTTATATTAAGTAATACATTTCTTTATATATTTTTGCTAGATTTGCTAGTATTTATCATTTGTATCATTTTTTTATTTTATTGTATGCAGGGAATGATTAGGTATTCATATCACAAATTTTCGCTGTAATCTTTCTGAAATTCGTTGTTTTTATAAAAGCTTTCAATTTGAAGCTTCTTTCAAGTGTTTCCGATCCTTGATTAGGCATGAAGTAAAATTTCGAGTTTAGAAAAGCCTGAAAATTTGGATTGGTCGCGTAGCAAAGCGGAGTGAGCAATCCAAATTATTCTTTTCTAAACTCGAAATTTTACTTCATGCACCAGGCTTATAAATTCTGAAATATAGTGAAGTTCAAAATGTACTACTTAGGTTTGATCTCATGTTGATTAATTTTGCAAACGTTTATTATGATTAATTCAAACGCCTGAAGCAATTTGTTCTAAAATATATAAAAATATACTTAAAAGAAAACGTTTATGTAAGTATGTATCTTAAATGTAATTTTAAAAACAAATAAAATTAAAAACAGATCTTCTCCTTGATATGTAAAGTTATTTAAATTAAAAAACACTTGGTATTGTTTCACAAATTAAAACTTTATTCCGACTAGTTTTGGTTTGTTAGACCATTTCCAAAGGAATACACAATACCAAGTGTTTTTAATTTAAATAACTTTACATATTCTAATATATTTCACCAAGTGCCAGATGAGAAATGAATTCAAGGAACTTCACCTTCATGTTTAATAGCTTGTTTTCTTTAATGTTTCATTCAAATTTTAACCATAATATTTAGTACAAAATCAACGAAATTCTAACTGCTAACATTCACATTGAACATCATTTTTATACTGAAACAAGTAGTTAACTTCACTTTAAAGCTTATTTAATCCTGATTTGACTGCATTTAAATACACACAATTTTATAATATTTGAATTAACTAGAGGAGATTTAATAAAAAAATAGCAAAAAAGCTATTACTTTTTATTGTGATTCTAAGTATCATATCCACCACAAATACTATTTTTAGGTTAGGAAAAAGTTGTATTTTCCACATTTGTTGACTAATCGAACAACTATTTTTTTATGGATTCTCGAATATTGTCGTAATTTGATATATAATTTGAGCTATTTCTCATTGTGTGGGTAATTCTCATTACAAACTAAATTGTAATTAATCAATGTGTTTATTCAATTCTTCAATCAGCGTCTCCCTTTATGAATTCTTTTTGCATTTTACAGGTGATTCCGATTACAAACCCTACGTCACAGCAGAGCCAGATGTACGAGAAATCCCACTCACCGGCACAGAGGATTTTTTGATCATCGCTTGTGATGGCCTATGGGACCACGTGAGCGAAGAAGACGCCGCCATGTTGGTTTATAAAATGGTTCACGAAAATCCAGGTAAGTCCATCTTAATACTTTCTTGAATTAATTTCTTAACTGGCACTTGGTGAAACATATTACAATATGTAAAGTTATTTAAATTAAAAAACAGCACTTGGTATTGTTTCACAAATTAAAACTTTATTCTGACTAGTTTCAGTTTGTTACACCTTTTTCAAAGGAATGTACAGAAAAAGTTATTGTCTAGGTATACATTTTTGTTGGGGAATTCCCCAATTTCGACTTCCCTTATTACCTGAAACAAAAATATTTGTATATATACCTAGACAATCATTTTTTCTGTACATTCCTTTGAAAATGATCTAACAAACCGAAACTTGTTTTTTTTTGCTATGTATTTAATGACTTCTATTAAATTCATAGCAAATAATTCTATATGATGAGTTTTGGAAATAAAAAAATAATTTTTTTTATGAAAACTCATTTATTTTAAATTGTTATCTTGTTATGTTAGCCCTTTACTGCATGGAGTAACATATATGATACACTTTATAAAATACGTCATAGTATATACAATTTTATATTTCCATTTGCGGGTCGTGTTGCATATCAACTACGCAAGTATCAGAGACGTATATACATATTTTTTAAAGTACACAATTGTTTAGCATTCATGTTCTGACTGTTTATTCAAGCAGATTCAAGTCTAATGTTCAGATTGGTTTGCGTTCTTTGATGTTGTGCTTTCAAAAAAGTACTTATAGTCTATATAAGTTATATGTTTTTATACTGTACTGTTAAAACAGGTATAAAGGTTGATTTTATCCATTTATTTAGTGCATTTTAATAATGATTGGACAATCATACAAATATCTTCAATTTAATTAATTAATTTGATAAATAAAGCAATATTCAGAGAATTTACCGACATTCGTTGTTTTCATAAAAGTTTTCGATTTGAAGCTTCTAACGAGTGTTTCGAATCCCAGATTAGGCATGAAGTAAAATTTCGAGTTTAGAAAAGACTAAAAATTTGGATTGGTCGCATAGCAAAGCAGAGCGGCCAATCCAAATTAGGCTTTTCTAAACTCGAAATTTTACTTCATGCACCATGAATATAGACACTGAAATATTTTGAAGTTTAATATATACTACTAAGGTTTGATCTCATGTTAATTAATTTTGCAAATATTTATATGGTATATGTAAAAGTATACTTAAATTTAAAAAAAAACAGTATATTGTTCGTAGTATTAATATTTATATAAATTTAATGAATGTTTTCATTTACATCACTTTGGTTATTTGCAATAAATTGCCGAACAGTTGATAATTCTTCTCAAGTCTAAAAATTAAATCTTTCTAGAATCTTAACTTTATTGAAAATTTCTTGAAATTGTTGATATTTCGAACCCCGGACAAGATTGCCGAAAAATTACGAAACATAATAAAAAACTAAAGAAATGCGACGACATAAAGTATTATTAATCTACAATTAATCGGCGACAGACTTTATTTTGGAGCTCTGTAAAATATTTAATGCTTTAAAAGTGTTTCGTCCCAAAAAGAGTTTAAAAGCCACAGAACTAGATAAATGAATTAATAGTTCGTTTTTTGATCGCACAGATAATAATTATCCACGATCTAAAATTTGACGAAATAAGCATACAAATGCAAAATAAACATAAAACCGAAAGAAACCAAAGAAAAAGCAAAAAAGGAAACAAAAAAATTGTGTCAAATGATTTAACTTTCTATAATTCATACACATTTTATTAATTCAAGTTGATACTTTCAATTTTTAGCACAAGCTGTTTGCTTAAAAACCCGAGCTGTAGTTATGGCGAATGCAGTTTAA
This sequence comes from Philonthus cognatus, assembly GCA_932526585.2. NCBI lineage: Eukaryota > Metazoa > Arthropoda > Insecta > Coleoptera > Staphylinidae > Philonthus > Philonthus cognatus. Next base: position 34,856,121 of record OW052247.1, read on the forward strand.
AATATGCATATGATAAAAATGTCTTAACATGTTCCATTCTTTTAGAAAAAGTCACTTCCAAAGTCCTAATCATCGAATGACATTTTCTCATAATTCGGACAGCGAAACCGTAGTTGTGAGTGATAAACATTCTATCTTAAATTGAAGCTTTGAATATACTATCGATTACAACCAACAAAATTTTAATAATATTTTTAGTTTCTTGATAATTAGTCTGGGGAGTTTCAGGCGAAACACCCTGTATATTCTTGAAAGAAAAACATCCTGTATTTTAATTTAGGACTATTAAATAAGAGGAAAGTGTGGATGACATGGTGTTAATGGCAAGAGAGCATAAAGGAATGAAAGACATGTTGAAAATAGCGGAGAAGTTCATGGATATGAGAGGGATGAGTGTGAATGTGGAACAAACGAAGTGGGTGAAGTTCAGAAATAGAGGGAGGGAGGGGAAGGTGAAGGAATTGGAGTAGAAGGGGATGGTTACTGAGAGGGTGAAAAGTTTTAGGTATTTAGGGTTTATCTTCAAAGAAACGGGAGGGTATGAGGAGCATGTGAAATGGGTGCAGAGTAAGGCTGGGAAAGCGTGGGGGATGGCTTGGGGAAAGTGGGGGAAGTGGATGGGGAGTAATGTGAGAGTGGCATGTAAAATATGGGATGCGTGTTTGAGATCGGTGTTTATGTATGGAGTGGAAATGTAAGGGACAAAAGGGTATCAGTGCACGGAGAGGGAACAGATGTGGTTCCTGAAGCGCATGTTGGGGGTGGAAAGGTCCACCCCCAGCTACATAGTGCTTCAGGAGACTAATAAGGAGAGTTTAGAGTGCGAGGTAATGGTGAAGTATGAGATGAGATTGTGGAAACTGGAGAAAGGGAGATTGGTGAAGGATATATGGGTGACAAGCGTGTGTGGGGGTGAGGGTAGATGGAGGGGGGAGAAGGAATATGTATGAGAGGGTAAGGTTGTCGGTGGCGAAAGTACTGGAATGGCTAGGGATTGGGGTGAAGGTGGATGAGTGGGTGAAGAGTAAAGGGAAGGAGGTAGAAGTTCAGAAAAGGCAAGGGTGTATCGAGAGAAGTGAGTACAATGATATGTATGGGAGGTGGCAGGTGTATGGAAGAGTGCCGAGATATCTGATAGAGAGGGGATGGAGTAGAGAGGAGAGGGTGATTGTGGCAAGGGCAAGGTGTGGATCGGAGGAGAGAAGAAGGAAAGTATCGATGGGGGAAGAATATGGAAGGTGTGTATTGTGTGAGCATGGGATGGATACGTGGGGCCACTTGGCGGAGAAATGCGAAGGGGTGAAGGAGGAATGGATGGGAGCGAAAGGGAGTAGAAGGGTGATGGAGTGGATTAGAGAGGATGGGGTAGGGGTAAGGACGTTGGAGAAGCTAGGGAGGGAGAGGGAAAATAGAAGGCTGGGGAGTTTCAAATGAAACACCCTGTATATACTTAAAATTAAAACATCCTGTATGTTAATTTAGGGCTATTAAATATTTTTAAGGAAATATTTAAATAAAACAAAGAATTTTGAAATTTTGAGTCCTAAAACTTATACACAATTTAAGTTTAATTGAATGATGTATATTGAATTTTGAGTCCTAAAACTAATTTACAATCTCTAAAACTAATTTATGGAGTCTTTGTATGGAGTGTTTAGTTGGGATTTGGTCATAAAATTCTTAGTAAATAACTGTATTGTTTCGAGTTTACGTGAAGTGATTAATCACAAATAGAAAGACTGTTATTCCTTACTTCACTTTTTATTTTTATGTTAGATGTACATTTCGAGACACAAGGTGCTCATTATCAATAACAAACTGTTTTTGATAATGAGCACCTTGTGTCTCGAAATGTACATCTAACATAAAAATAAAAAGTGAAGTAAGGAATAACAGTCTTTCTATTTGTTCTTAGTAAATAATTATAAGTCTTTGTAGAGCCTTAACACTGAGTATAGTCTTAGTAAAGAGTTCTAAGTCTTAAAACTCTTTGTAGATTAAGTAATATGTTGATTATTATATAATTATATTTTAAACAAAAAAACTTGATGGTTCTCAATATTATTGATTTAAAATGAAATTTAAATCAATAATATTGAGAACCATGTTAATTTTTTTTATAGCAGTTGAGAATTTAAGTTTGAATTAATAATTTGGAATAACATGTTAATTTTGTTTGTAACAGTTGAAAATATAGAGCTCATTTCATTTAACTAGCAGAGAAATGTGGACATCTGTAAAGATATTTTAATCTCTGTGAAGTTTACCTGTGTGATTAATTAAACAATTTGTCCAAAAATAATGACATCTCGATACCGTAATTTACTTTTGGTACGTTAAACAAGCCGCTTTTAAGAACTTTTAGTTCTATGTGGATAAATGTATTCCAATTTTTTTGCCTAGCTAAATAAAATGAGTTGTATTTAATTATTGAAGTAGATTTATTGAATATACAATTACTCATTTACTTTTAATTTTCTTCCTTCAGGGCATCATGTTTAAGAAAGTGTTCATTGTTATCTTAACGAGTGTTTTCCATTCCATGATTAAGCATGAAGTAAATATTTTAAGTTTAGAACAGCCTGAAAATTGAGCGATATTTACTTCATTCACCAGGTGTATAAAACATTAATTTAGTTCTAAAAACACTTCATTTAACTCTCCAATGACATAAAACTAACCTAAAATGTATTAGAGATTGATATTTTGCATATTGATAAACTAATTATATATGGGTCCGAAAATATTATATTAACAGTTAAAACTTACTTCTGAATTGTTAACCGTATAAAATCCCCATGCATTTTCATGAAATATGAACACCCTGTGTAAAGGGGGTAGAGCTGGGCAGAATTCGAATCATTCAGGATTCGAATCCTTTTGGAAGATTCAAAAGAGGCATTCGAATACTTTAGTTCAACAGGATTCGCAATCCGAATTCGTTACATTTTTTTAAGAGGATTCGTATTCGAATCCAAATGAGGGTGAATCGAATCCTTATAAAAGGATTCGAATATTTATAAAAGGATTCGAATACTTACAAAAGGATTTGCTTCGTCAAAAATAATTCGAATTAATTGTGAAGAATAAAATGAAAAATGCCTTTTGTGTGTTTTTAAATGTCTCATCAAATCACTGTTTTATATGCGTAGAGCCTGAAGTAAAATTTCGAGTTTAGAAAAGCCCAGAAAATGTTCACTGGGCTTTTCTAAACTCGAAATTTTACTTCATGCTTAGTCTGGGAGTGGAAACGCTCGTTCGAAACTTCAAACTGAATGCTTTGATAAGAACATTAAATGAAAATGTTTGTAAAGATAATAATCTAGTTTTTAAAATTTTGTTTAATATTATTTGAAGTAAAAGCCACAATCTGAAAATGTTAAATTTTTCCGACATTTCCCTGATTTTTTTCCCCTGCCCATTTAATATAACTTTCTTCTGCGTGAAACCCCCATTTTGTTAAATTGTTTTCATTGTTTTTGTCAATATTTAAGTTAATTTTATACATTTTTACGTGTTTTGTAACTTGCCTGCTAATTTTGACAAATTTAAGAATATCATATGGCTTTTTTGTTAGTGTTTTGGTCAATTTGAATATAATTCCATGACTTTTCTCTTTTCTCTGACTTTCCCGGTTTTAATGATATTCAGTGATTTTTTTATTTACGTAATTTTAGGCATTCGTCGATTTTATAATAGAGTTCAATTTGAAGTTTTGAACGGGTGTTTCCACTCCCAGGCTAAGCATGAAGTAAAATTTCGAGTTTAGAAAAGCCCCGTGAAAATTTGTCGAGGGTCGCGCAGCGACCTGAGACAAATTTTAGGGCTTTTCTAAACTCGAAATTTTATTTCATGCGCCACGCGTACAAAACACTGATTTGAAGTGAAGTTTAGAAACTCACAAATACATCTTTAATCAGAGTAACAGGGAATCAGATATTTAGTCTGTTATCAACGATGTTCAGTGTTAATAATAAATAATTAGGTTTTGAACATTTTTGTTAAAACAAAAATAATTATAAAATCAAATTTATTCTTAAAGGATTTGTATTCGTGATTCGAAAAAACAGGATTCGAATCATATTTGTATCTTACGAATCCTTTATTCGAGTATTCGTGATTCGAATCATATTAGGTGATTCGGACTCGTGATTCGAATCCTTTTTACGAGGATTCGTCCCAGCTCTGATAGGGGGGGAGGGGGGTTCCCAAAATTTTAGTTACGCTACTAACAATTTGCTGTAATGTGATATTTTACGTTAATTAAATATAGAAGATGTTACACCTACAAAAAAAATAATTAGCTTAATTAATTTAATAGTTTTTTAATTAAAGGTGCATAAACTTTTAATAATCAAATCCACCGTTAACCCTGCATACAAAACCTACACAGAACACTTAACATAAATAACTGTACCTAAATTAAATAAAAGCCATACGCGCAAACTGTAATTAAGTAATATTTCGGTTGAACATGTGTAGGTATATATAAAAAGAACTGTCTTGCGCACGTTGATTATGAACGATAAAATTTATGGAGTATGCAAACGGGTCGCGTCGACGTTAATTGCGATTTTTCTCTGTTTAATTTTTTAATGCTGCGCGAATTAAAGACCGCAATTTGCATATCCGTCGAATACTTCATGAAAAAGTCGATGTTTTCTCTTCTTCGAGCGGCGTTAATGGCAATCCTTCTCCTTTTTCGCTTTTAATTAACTGTAACGAGACCGAGAACCGTTGCATGTACGAAATTTCACGCCGACATGCATAAGCGTACTATCCGATAATTTTTAATATTAATCTTAGGTGATATAAATCTCGGAAAAATTGTAAAATGGAACAATATTTTGATATAAATAAAACATTTATTCCAAAATGGATGTGTGCCTAAAATCAGCAAACACCTTTACAACTTTTAAACACTATTTTCACTGAAAATACAATAAACCTCAAAAGTAGGATTTTCACAATTTACCATTGCAGGAGCCCTGCAGCCCTTTTGAACGAGCCGCCACTGATTAACAGCTTTTTTAATAATCGTTAACACAAGGCCAATGCCAGAAAGAAAATTCGGAAGGTGTTGTAAAAAAATCGGGGTGGGGGGGGGGGGTTTAATCAGGGATCAGGGATTCGAACCGTAATTTTTTTCGTTTCGGAAAAATACCGATTTTTTACGGTTTTCGGTTCAGCTTCAAGTTATTGTTTTAATTTTTTAAATTTTATTTCATATATATATATTCATTCATTTATATGTTTCCTCGTTATATACAGGGTGTCTCCTAAAAAACGCCGCAGACCATAACTTCTTTATTTATTGACCGATTTAAAAAAATCAAAAAACAATTAAAATGGCTCCACAAGATCTACAAACAAGCCCTAATTTTACTTCTTTACCAAATCAATTTTCATGTCAGCGATAGTCAACTTTTTTTTTTTCAAATGGCCACGTGCATTTTTTTAAATTGATTCTGATAGAGGTTACTTTTCTAAATCCAAACGTATACAACAAGTTGGCTTTGGTGCAATATTCATTTGTAAATAAAATTGATATAAACGTCATGACCTCTTTTTCTGAGATACTAATAATGACGTAAACAGATCATGGTTAACTTGATTAGTTTGGAAGATATCAGGCGTTTTTCAATTGTTGGCTATTTTAAAATATGTCTTTTTCTCAATATATCTATAAGATATACAAAAACAGTTCAATAATTTTGTATGTAGTTTTCACCGTCGAATGCAGTGGCGTACCTATTTTTTTATTCGGACTTATAATTTCCGAGTTATGATATGTAGCTGCATTTTTTTAAATGGAACACCCTATATATTTTTATGTCATTGAATAGCATATTAAATTAGCTTTACATTTTTATACATTTTTTTTGTAATTGAAAAATTGTGTTTCTAGCTCTGAAGCTTTTAGATAAATATTTGATAATACATACCAGAGCTGGGCAGGATTCGAATCATTCAGGATTCGAATCCTGGATTCGAATCCTTTTAGAGGATTCAAAAGAGCTATTCAAATACTTTAGTTAAACTGGATTCGTGATCCGGATTCGTTACACTTTTTTAAAAGGATTGGTATTCGAATCCAAATGCTGGTGATTCGAATCCTCGTTAAAGGATTCGAATCCTCATAAAAGGATTCGAATCCTCATAAAAGGATTCGAATCCTCGTAAAAGGATTCGAATCCTCTTAAAAGGATTCGAATCCTCATAAAAGGATTCGAATATTTATAAAAGGATTCGAATATTTATAAAAGGATTCGAATAGTTACAAAAGGATTCGAATCGTCAAATATAATACGAATTAATCGTAAATATTAACATGAAAAATTTGTTTTGTATGTTTTTAAATTTCTCGTTAAATCACTGTTTTATACGGGTGGCGCATGAAGTAAAATTTCGAGTTTAGAAAAGCCCCGTGAAAATTTGTCTCGGGTCGCTGCGCGACCCTCGACAAATTTTCTACGCGGGGCTTTTCTAAACTCGAAATTTTACTTCATGCTTAGTCTGGGAGTGGACGACACTCGTTTGTAAGTGATAAAATCAATTAAATTAATGATTTGTGTCAAATTTGACATTTTGATAAAATTTGATGATTTTTGCCAGATTTGAGATTTTTAATTGTTTTTCGGTAATTTCGCCAAATATAACATTTTGACGAATATGAATTACCATTCCCAATCAAATTTTTATACTTAACATGTCGATTTATAACATTTTTATAAGATTTTCATCAAATCGATATTTTCATAAAATTATCATTTCGAGATTTTCGTCGATTAATCAAATTTTTATCAGATTTTGTAATATTTCCTTAATTTTTCTTAATTTATCGAATGTTGATGAAATTTTCAATATTTCGAGATTTGTTATTAATTTCTGAAAATGTTTATCAGATTTTCAACATATCTTGATTTTTGATATTTTGTCATTTTTATTGATTTATAAAATTTTGATGAAATTTTCGATATTTCGAGATTTTCTCGTCAAATATATAAAATGTTTATATGTAAGATTTTCAATATTTTTATTCAGATTTGTAACGATTTTCAAAAATGATTGAATCATTATTTGGACACACAAATTTAAGATTTTTTTTTCTACAAGACATATTTAATCAATTTGGACATTGAATGACATTTTTGATATTTTTTACCTTTTGAGATGACATTTTTGACAATAGATTATATTTTTGATATTAGACTACGTTTTTTGACATTAGATGACATGTTTCACATTAGATGATACTTTTGATAAACAATGACATTTTGTACTTTTTTACTATTTCTGATGTTGACATTAAATGACGTATTTGACATTAGATGGCAGTTCTGACATTTTATACATTTTTAGTTTTTTGACATTAGACGACAATTTTGACATTTGATATTTTTGATATTACATATTTACTTGTTTTATATTAGATAACAATTTTTATATTATTAGATAACTTTTTTGACATTATTACTGATTTTAACAGAAATTTTCGTTTTTGTAAGAACGTTTTTGTCAAACTGTCACGTACTGACATAAAATGATAATTTTGACGTAAATCAATTTTATCAACACGCCAAATTTTTGACGTTTTTGATATTTTTTATATTTACTGGATAACATTTTGGTCATTTTGATGTTTTTGGCAATTTTAAATAATTTTGGCATATTTTGATAACTTTTAATACTGAAAACAGTTTCAATATGTTTTTATATTTTTAACTTTACTTGAAATCAGTGTTTAATACGCGTGGCGCATGAAGTAAAATTTCAAGTTTAGAAAAGCCCCGTGAAAATTTGTTTCGGGTCGCTGCGCGACCCTCGACAAATTTTCTACGCGGGGCTTTTCTAAACTCGAAATTTTACTTCATGCTTAGTCTGGGAGTGGAGACACTCGTTCGTAAATTTTCGAATTATCATAAAGTTGTGTATTTATTTTCAAAAAATCTTTCTAGGTTTAAAGTAAAGTAAAGTATTTATTTACGGATGTCTCCTTTGATATTACAAAATAAATTTACAATAATAAAATTATAATCATAAAATTAATACTACGTAAATAGATATAGGTATATAACATAAGAAAACATATATAATAAAAACGGACCTATACAAAACCGAATAAAATTAACGACAAGTATAGATGATTGCACAATTTAAAATAGCTTCAATACTTACAAAAACCACTCATTGGCGATTTAGAAATTTTTTCACCAATATTCCCGCGTTTTAATTATGTTATGACATAAAATGTGAGTGTGAACTATCAAATAAATCAAAATATGGATTTAGAGATATTAAATTTGAGTACCGCATAAATCGCGAAAGCGGGCTATTGTAGCCATAATTTGTCTTGTGAGTTTTAACTCTAAATATTGGAATTTGCCTGATGGGACGATTTACCACATTATAGTGAAAATTGACATATGATAACAGTGCCGGGCATTTGACTTCATCCGAAAATAGCTTATAAAACAATGACAAATCGGCATAAATTCTGCGATAGCACAGCCTTTCGATATGTACGCATGAATAGATATTATCAACATTAAAGTTTAACCCTATATCAAAACCCAGTTTAAATGCCATTGTTTTTAAGAGTTTCCTCTGTATATTTTCAATTTTATTGACAAGGGTTATTTGAGCTGGTGACCAGACGCATGATGCATATTCCAAATGGGAACGAACAAATGCGAAATAAACCAGCTTAAACGATTAGGTGACAAATCGTCGGACATTCTTTTTATGAATCCTAGCATTTTTAATGCACGGTTACATATACAATTAATATGATTGGCAAAAATTACCTTGGCATCAAAAGTTACACCCAAATCTTTGATTTCTGTTATTTTTCTAAGATACTATTATTTATACTATAATGGCGATGAATAGTATTTAATTTTCTAGAAAAAGTAATTGAATTGCATTTCTTATTATTAAAAAATAGATGGTTATCACAAGACCATTTGGAAATAGAGTTTACATCGTCTTGAAGTAAAATACAATCTTCGGCAGTTACAATTTCCTTAAAAATCTTTAAATAGTCAGCAAATAACAGAAATGAAGAGTTTTTAATTACTTGAGATATGTCGTTTATGAACAATAAGAACAGTAACGGTCCACAGTGCGAGCCCTGGGGTACACCTGAAGGCACAGAAATGGTATTAGATAAAAAGTTCTTGATTTTAACACACTGCGTACGGTTAGTTAGGTAACTAGTAATCCATTTATTGAACAAAAACAAAAGAACTGAGGTGAAAAGTGTTTTGGTAAAAGTGGTTTATTTTTTCGTTGGCTACAACTTTTGTTTAAAACATTGTTTGATTTAGACGTCGAAAGCCATAATCGGTGAGTTGTTAATGTCCACTAGATTTCTTAGTATCTAATTCAAAAGCAAAAGAGCTGAGGTGAAAAGTGTTTAGGTAAAAGAGGTATATTTTTTCGTTGGCTACAACTTTTGTTTCAAACATTTTTCAACTTAGACGTCGAAAGCCATAGTGAAATCGTTTAATAAAAAAACATCTAATGATTTCTGGTGATTTTTAACGCAAAACTTTTAGATATTTGATGGTATAATTAATATTGAATTACTGAAATAAGTATTTATTTTTAATATATTCGTAAATATACGGTTAACAATGTAAAATATTTATTTAATTAAAATATTTAGAAAATAACAATACAATAAATTTGATATTATTATTATTATTATACTGGGTGTCCGTATTTCAACAGAATGTATGGGGATCTCGGTTATTCAAAGAGATAGAGAGTCGGTTAAATTGGGGCAAAGTTTCATAATTTAGGGCCCAATAATAACCCAAAAACTAGTTTGAAATATCTTATTTCCTTAATGAGATATTATCAAAAAAAGTATTTTTGAAAATTCGTTTTTATTTTTTTATTTAAAAACTATTGACATTTACAACTTTGACATTATAGGCACTTTTTAACGATAAATCTAGTAACATATTTTAAGATAACTATAACATTTACCTAGGGACCATAGCTAACTTTTGTTTTTCTTATGGGCGCCATTTTGGATTTTGATATTTTTTGGAAGAATATTTTTTACTGAATTCAATGATGTACCACACTTATAGTTTATTGTACATTTTATATGTAAAATTTTAATCTTTTGTTTTTTCAAAGAGTGCCTTGGAAACAGTTGAGTAACTCACTTATTTGGCAGCTCATAGGACCCATAATTTGCTTACATATCACCCCTGAAGACGGGCATCCGACGATACATACTTTAATAGTTGTGACATATTTTAAAGTAACGAGTGTCTTCCACTCCCAGACTAAGCATGAAGTAAAATTTCGAGTTTAGAAAAGCCCCGCGTAGAAAATTTGTAGAGGGTCGCGCAGCGACCCGAGACAAATTTTCACGGGGCTTTTCTAAACTCGAAATTTTACTTCATGCGCCACGCGTATAAACCATTGATTTGAAGTGTAGTTTAAAAACACACAAATACATCTTTAATCGGAGTAACACAGAAATTTAGTCTGTTATCAACGATGTTCAGTGTTAATAATAAATAATTAGGTTGTGAATATTTTTGTTAAAACAACTGATAACGATATTTATATGTTAATGGTAGTAAAAAAAATAATAAAATCAAATTTACTCTTGAAGGATTTGTATTCGTGATTCGAAAAAACAGGATTCGAATCTTTGATTCGAATCATATTTATCTCTTACGAATCCTTTATTCGAGTATTCCTGATTCGAATCATATTAGGTGATTCGGATTCGTGATTCGAATCCTTTTAACGAGGATTCGTCCCAGCTCTGATACATACTATTAGAATTACAGAGATATTAGTGCTATTTTTAAAAAATATAGGGATCCGTAGACTCAGTGATTGATCGCAAAAGTCTTTACAAATTATAAAATTAATATTTAAACTAACTTAGTTTTCAATATAATGTTTTTTTTCTGCGTATTTTTACGAATTTTTGTTAAATATGTATATCAATGTAAAGCTAATTTAAAATGCTATTTAATAACGTACAAACATACATAGTGTTCCATTTAATAAAATGCAACTTTGTGTCATAACTCTGAAATTAAAACTTAAAAAAAAAAAATGAGTATGCCACTGAATTCTATTTTGAAAACTGCACAAATAACTATTTAACTATTTATTTGTATATCTTATAGTTATTGAGAAAAAGACGTATTTTAAAATAGCCAACAATTGAAAAACGTTCGATATCTTCCAAACTAATCAAGATAGCCATGATCTGTTAATGATACTGTTATTTTCTCTGAAAAAGTGGTCTTGACACGTATGCCAAATTTTGTCTAACTATTCGGGTTACTACTCTATAAAAACATCGAATTTAGGTCATCCTGTACATTAGGGTGGTCCTTATTTTTCAATGTCGGACTTTTGGGTGCAGGACCCCCTGAAACTGTTCTTTTTACTGAAAAAATAGTATTCTTCAAGTTTCAAGCCGAAAAATAAATATTAACCCGTGCCGCAAAGCGATTGAAAAAGTTGAAAACGCATAATTAGGAAGGGAATTTGTGTTTTTTATTTTTATTTTTAAATCAATAATGATGGTACACTACTGAATCATTATATATAAGTGAAATTAAGTAAAATTCAATAAATATTGGTAATTGTTATATTTCTATATTTAAAAAATAATTGTATAAAACATTTTCACCATTACTCGTCGAATAGTGCATTCATTGCTTTTTTCGTGCACTGGGGATATTTTTTCCTATATTTCTGTAGAACCTACAACAAAACAATCGAATGTTAAATCCTGAATTCGAGGTACCCCTTCTTAAGTTTCACTTACTTGAAGAATATACTGTTTTTGGAATTCGTTTTTGGTAAAAGATTTGTTGAATTCTTCCATCAATTTGACTCCCCTTTCAGCAGAATCGTTAACTACATCAATGGAACTTATTATTTGTTTCCCTTTCATATAACCGTCGTTATGAAACCACTGAGTGGCATCAGTTAGGAGAAATGAAGTATCCATATTAAAACGTTTAAATAAATTCAAGGAAGTTTTAGTTATTAAATCACTTGGTAAATTTTTCTTAAAAAAATTATATAGTTCTGTATAAGATAATAAATATTTTTTCGAAGAAGAAATTTCGTCTTCGATGTCTTTTATTTGATCATCATTCAAGTATTCGCAAATTTTTTCAGCCATTCTCTGTTTTTCTTCGAGTGGTACGTTTTCATCAAACAGAGCAAAGAGGATCGGTTTATCTGTCAGATACCAAAGATGATTTATTATTTTTTTTAAACAAGCTTCTGCAATATCAGCATCCTTTTCTATGTATTTCTTCAGTGTCTTGAGTAGTGAAATGTCATTCCATGGGGCTTCTGTTGTTTTATTTGCAGTAAACCAAGGCTTAATATAATTTACTACAATGAAACCGCATATCCTAATTAAGGCCTTTTCCTCATGTTGTGTTAAGGTGAATTCACCTTGCAATAAAAATATTTTCAATGAATATATCGCTTTGCTCATCCACCTTGCCTGATGATATGCGCCTGGTGGACGTATTCTATTTCCGTTAGAAAGAGTTCCTCCCAAAAGGATTACGGTGAGTTCTAAGAACTCTTTATAGTCATCGCGAGGCTGTTGTTCATCCTTGAGTTTTGTGATGCAGAAATGAAGAATTTCATCGCGTTTTTCATCAATAAGTTTTACCAGCTCCATGCAGGAGTCGCAGTTCGATATATTACTGGAATTGATTTTTGGAAAACATGCTCTGAATTTCTTGAATAATGGAATATCGGGGCCAGTTGAAGAAAATAATTTCGTTGTCGAAATAGCCGCCTGTAAAATCAATTCGAAAATATGATGACGGCAGGCTAAAAACAGTATATCACGTCCCAATTTAATTTCCGACAGTGCACAAGCTCCATTAATTCTGCCAGTATTAGAAGCTGTGGTATCGAACACAAATGCCTGGACTTTTTCTTGTAATGACCAGTTTTCCAATGTATCATAAACTGCTCTAGCAATTTCTTGACCAGTTCCTGAAGGAATCTGCGGAACTCCCAATAGCTGCTCCATTATTGGTGTTTTTACTATAACAGGTAGCCGGTCGACTTTTTCAATCCCAGTGACATTTGGAAGTAATTTTGTATCCCAATGCACTATAGCATAATCGACTTTCAATTCTAAGAAATCTGCTTGAATTTTGTTCGCAGTCTCTTCGCGAATTCGCTGCCGTTCTCATCTTATTGATGCTCGATTTATAATGTAATCCATCGGGTTTAACGACAAACTTTCCACGCATGCACTTAATATATGAACCGCATCTCGATCACTTACTTTGCATTTATCCAAGGCTGCTGATAGTCTTTCAGTCATAATTGATATTTTCGCTCTTTGAACAACAGTCCTAGGAGCAACTTGGGAGAGATTATAATGTTTGTTGGATACACTAGGACCAGGAAAATTGGTGACGCCAGAAATTCCCATTCGGAGATCTTCTTTATTCGAAACACTTTCTGGATCGGTATTTTCTGACTCTGAACTCAAAAAGGTGGAAGTCTGAACTGAAATGTGATACAATTTTAATGAAGATTATTTAGATCAAATACATTAAACGTAATTTTGTTTAACTCACCTAATGTTAGTTTTTCCATTTCTGCTTTACCTTTCCGCTTTTTTAGTTCTTCCCTTTCTTCTCTTTCGGCTTTTCTTTTTTCTGATGTCGTTACTTTTAAATCAATCCCAATCATACTACCTTCTCTGTTCGGTTTTTGTTTTGCAAGCAAAAACGCTTTGTCCTCTTCAATAATTATCAAGTCCAAAGCATTTGCATGGGCAATATCAAACAAATTATTCAAATTTTCTTCAAACGTTTTTACATTGTTTTTATGTGTTTCACTGATTCGTTTGCAGCTTTTTTCTAAATTTCTCCAAGTTTCATATAATTTCTTCAATTTTTTAACACAATCACTTCGATCTTATGTTGGAATCCGAGCTTTCTTCCAAAAAATTAAACACTCATCGATAACTAAATTCGCAGCATCCCATATATTTAATTTCACTACTCGCATGTTATAAAATAAAACACTCAAACAATCTTTCTGTGAAGGGAGTTTGCTACCGAGAATTTTATTTTTCACTGTACCGATTAAATATATTTTAGATCGCGGCATTTTGAAGAAATACGAAACACGTTACCGAATTTGAGAAAAGTAAAACAATTACAACACAAACGTATTAAACAGCGGGTATGTTTACAGTGCGGGAAAATCTAGAACTACATTCCAACAGCTGACTACTTTTTGGCAGCCATGTTGCATTTTAATTATTTATACATACATTTATTTATTATTTATACATCTTCCTACAATATATGTTATGTATAAAACGCTATTTTCCTGTATAAATCTGACTAAAAACGTGAGTTAGCTGTACACTACCACGGAGTATTAGTCTCTTTAATTATAAATAAAACACTGTTTATCACTTTGTTTGTATAACAATTGGTTTATTTGGTGACTATAGTTTCGATACTACACGTATCATTATCAAACCGTTAGTTTGATAATGATACGTGTAGTATCGAAACTATAGTCACCAAATAAACCAATTGTTATACAAACAAAGTGATAAACAGTGTTTTATTTATGTTCAACAATGTATAACGAAGTAGAAGCCTCTATAATCAGTTCTTTAATTATACTCTGTGGAAAAATCATAAGCAAATTTAATCGCTTTGCGGCACGGGTTAAACTTATTTTATTGACATAAGACTTTGGGAACAACGTTTTTTTCATTAAAAAGAACAATTTCAGCCGGTCCTGCAAAAAAAATCGACATTTTTTTTTCACAATAGTAACTAAGGACCCCACCCTACTGTACATGTTTGAATTTAGAAAAATATCCTCTATCAGAATAAATTTAAAAAAATATTTTAAAAAAAAGTTGACTATCGCTGACATGAAAGTTGATTTCGTAAAAAACCCAAATCAAGGCTTCTTTGTAGATCTGGTGGAGTCATTTTCATTGTTTTTTTTTTAAATCGCTCAATAAATAAAGAAGTTATGGCCTGTGGCGTTTTTTAGGAGACACCCTGTATATGTTGATTTAAATATTAAGAATATGGAAAAGTTTCTCAAACTAAATTTGTTTTACTTTTATTATTACATATCATATGTTCAATAAAATAAATCCTCTAGAGTGCTATGGAATATATTGCAGGTTGGCAACTCTGAAATTACACATTATAATTATTATGTCTGACGTTTTATATGACGATTCCTAAAGCGTGCAGCCAACATAAATTAAAAAAAAAAAGATAAAATCATGGCACTGTAGAGGTTTTTTTTTTATTGAACATATGATATTATCGCCTTTACAAAATAAATATTTTTTACAAGTTTTCGCTATATCTTAGTAAATATATATCACATCTCAGCAGTATATATTTTCGATTTTACTTCAAATCAGTGGTTTATACGCGTGGCGCATGAAGTAAAATTTCGAGTTTAGAAAAGACCCGTGAAAATTTGTCTCGGGTCGCTGCGCGACCCTTGACAAATTTTCTACGCGGGGCTTTTCTAAACTCGAAATTTTACTTTATGCTCAGTCTTATATCTCATCCGGAGCATTTTCTAAGAATTGCTCAATATTTTCTTCTATAAAAACCTTCAATTTCTTAGCTACATACTTTTCAGAAAAGCGTTTTAACAAAGTTTTTAATTTATTGTATCATGAAATATCGACATCGTGTTTCACATTTATTGTTTCTTTCAGGATTGAATATATTTTTCATAGAGTCAAGGATTTCTATTTATTTTTAATAAATCGCCGAAAAATGCAATTCAAACATTTTCGGAAAGGGAGTCCATTTACTTTTCTTGTTGCCAATCCCTTAACAGTATGTAATACTTTTCATATTCATTTTTGCGGCAGCAGGTTCTCGCTTATATTATTTGCATAATTTGTAATTTCAGGTGGAGTAATATCAAGTTCAATATCTGATTCACTCGATTGTTTACTCATTATTTTACTTAAATTAAATCTGACAGATTTGAAATTCACTGACAGTGCCAGTTTTGAAATTCAAGACAATCTATGTTGTTTAGTTCGATTACAGAATATTCATCCTGTATCTTGTTATAGAATAAAAATACATGCAAAACACATAAGAAACAAGTGTTTCAGAATAAATATTCTAACTCAAGAGTGAGAATTTGTACATTCTATTATTAAAAATGATTATTAAATTATTACATTCACCAACGGTCGTGGAGAAATTAATTTATTATATTAACATTTAATTTTGATTATCCAAAGTTTTAGTCGTTTTAAAATGAAGCGCTTATAAAAGTCTCAATAAAAACCCTCCTGAGATTTCCTCTTCCCCATTTCTAAAGATTCAAAAGAATGTTTGGGTGCTGTGGTTTTCGTGGCTATAAATATGTAAGTGTGTTTGTGTACCTGTTTCGACGACACACTTCGACATTCCTGTAAGTTTCCTGTTTATTTTATTTTAATATTTTTTTATTAAAAGTCTAAAGCAAAGCTATACTGATGAGGGATAAATCTCGAAACGCGTCTGTAGATGGCTTAAGACAATTAGAATTCATTCCCTGTAATTTTTTAATTTATTTCAATTTCCTTTTGTTTCATTTAGTTTGGTTTGAGAATAGTTTGACCTGATGTTGCATTTTGCATATAAATTATGCATAGAACAGCAGTGCTGTCGTGTAACGCAAATATTCATTGTATAATTCAATATCTGTCGGGGTATTAGCTCGAGAAGTAGTTGTTTCAATGAATATTTGGAGACAAACTTTTTGCAGAAAGTCGATATTAATTTTAATTCGTTTTTATATTTTATAAATATTCTGCAACCTATTGACAAATTCAATTTTTCTTTATGATAAATTTTCTTTATGTGAAACTGTACCCTTAAGGGCGGTATGTCACTCTCTCTCAGGTATCAAATTGTTTGCACCTACTAATGACTTAATCCTTTACCTATAAATAACATTCCTTCATTTTCACTCGATCCAGGTTTGGGTACCTGTTTCGACGACACACTTCGACATTCCTGTAAGTTTCCTGTTTATTTTATTTTAATATTTTTTTATTAAAAGTCTAAAGCAAAGCTATACTGATGAGGGATAAATCTCGAAACGCGTCTGTAGATGGCTTAAGACAATTAGAATTCATTCCCTGTAATTTTTTAATTTATTTCAATTTCCTTTTGTTTCATTTAGTTTGGTTTGAGAATAGTTTGACCTGATGTTGCATTTTGCATATAAATTATGCATAGAACAGCAGTGCTGTCGTGTAACGCAAATATTCATTGTATAATTCAATATCTGTCGGGGTATTAGCTCGAGAAGTAGTTGTTTCAATGAATATTTGGAGACAAACTTTTTGCAGAAAGTCGATATTAATTTTAATTCGTTTTTATATTTTATAAATATGTAAAATTCGAAGGAGGGTAAGGGGGCGCGATCCAATAAAACTTCCTCCCCCTCATTACGAATACCCACCGCCTTATTCAAACCCGACCCCAATTTAAAATTTAAATTCGCGCGCGGGGCGAGGCGCAATCAATTCCTCCAATATATTCTAATTTCCTAAAGTGCCCGTTATGCAACGAGAAGCCATTAAAGACGCCGGTTTCTAGAGGGCGTGTGCGTGTAAGAAACACTAATCTACATCACAATATCCAATAAGGTACACAAAATTGATAAGATATTAAGGCTTAACGTGATTATAAAATTGATATAAATAATTTATAATGTATGTATAGAACGTATACAATTTTAAGAAAATTATTAGTTCATATAAAATAATAATTGTTAATCATGTTAAAAAAAATAATATAAATAAATAATTTTAAGGAAGTTCTTAAGACGGTATTAATTAAGTACGTTCGATTCGGAATAGCTCAAAAAACTAAATAGTACGAAAAATCAGATTTTTAAGTATATTTGAAATTAAACACTATTTTTAATTGATAAAAATAGCGATTTGCATTAAACATTTCTATTTTTGTAGCAATAATTACAGATTTCTACCTAAAATCTGTAATTTTCTGTAATTGTACCTATTGAATCATACAGGGTGTCCGTATTTCAACAGAATGTATATGAGGCATTCCACGCCGAATCGGATACGATCTGGCTTTTGCATCTCCGATTTTTTTCATAATTTTTTATGTTATAGTACCAAATGAGAGAGGCCTTCGTGATTTTTTTAACTATATTTGTGTAGCCGCTTTCGAGATATCGATTTTTGAAAAAAAAAACGTTCCTTTTTTTAAAATGCTAATAATTTTGCGAAAAATGGGCCGATTTTAACCTTTTTTTTGAAATTTTTATTTCGAAAAATACTTTTTGAATATAAAATCTAAAAAAATTTAAAAACCATATTTCTGTAAAATTTTCAAATTTTTAATATAAAATGTTGATTTCCAAAAAAATCGATTTTCATTCAATTTTTTTCTTAAAAGACTGTTACACATTCCGCAACTTTTAAGCCTAGTCCGATAATGGGATAACAAAAGGATCTAATTTTTTTTCGAATTTTTAAAATTACATGTTTCAGCTATCAGTACTAAAAGTTAATAATAACCTTTCTCTCAGTTCCACCAGCAATAGTTTTTGCCATTTATGAAATGTAATAGATATGTCTTAATAATTTGATGGATTATAACCAAGGCGACTTATACAAAAATATTCGGAAAATATTTCTATAAAATTTTCAAGTTTTTAATATACAACTATGAAAAAATCAGAGATTCAAAAGCCAGATGGTATCCGATTTGGCGTGGATGAGGCATTAATTGATCTTGGTTATTTGGGGAGATAGAGAGTCGGTTAAATTGGGGCAAAGTCGCGTAATTTAGGGCCCAATAATAATCTAAAAACAAATTTGAAATATCTTCTTTCGTTTTTCAGATATTGTCAAAAAACGGATTTTTGTAAATTTTATTTTTATTTCTTTATTCAAAAACTATTAAACAGACATTTACAACTTTGACATTATACAGGCACTTTTAAACGATAAATCTAGTAACATATTTTATTTTAAGATAACTATAACATTTACCCAGGGATCATAGCCAACTTTTGTTTTTCTTATGGACGCTTTTTGGAGTTTCATATTTTTTGAAAGAATATTTTTTTCTGAATTCAATGTTTTACACTTATAGTTTATTGTACATTTAATTTATGTAACATTTAAATCTTTTGTTTTTTTGCAAAGAGTACCTTGTAAACAGTTAGGTAACTCACTTATTTGACGACTCCTAGGACCAATCATTTGCTTACATATCATCTCTGAAGATCCGACAATACATATTTACCAGTTGTGATGTATTCTAAACTAACGAGTGTCTTCCACTCCCAGACTAAGCATGAAGTAAAATTTCGAGTTTAGAAAAGCCCCGCGTAGAAAATTTGTCGAGGGTCGCGTAGCGACCCGAGACAAATTTTCACGGGGCTTTTCTAAACTCGAAATTTTACTTCATGCGCCACGCGTATAAACTACTGATTTACAGTAAAGTTAAAAATATATAACACTTAGATGTGATGGTGATCAATATTTATCGAGATGTAGCGAAACAAAGCATGAATGACTTTTTTTGTAAATGGAATAATAATAATAATAAAAGGAGAATAAATTTAGTTTGGGCAACTTTTAGGTCATAATCGATACTTATTATTTTTATTACAAAAGATTGACAGTTATTAATTAGTTTTGAGTGCTGTCAAGATTTTATTGATTAACCGATATGATGTCATTGTTTCCAAGGCACTCTGCAAAAAAGAAAATATCATAATTACAAATATCAAATCTAAAATAACTCATGAGTGTGATACATCAGTGAGTTCAGAAATAAATATTCTGTCAAAAAATATGAAAATAAATCCAAAATCCAAAATGGCGCTCATCAGAAAAACAAAAGTTGGCTATGGTCCCCGGGTAACCCGGGTAAATGTTATAGTTTTCTTAGAAAAAATATGCTACTAGATTCCTAATTAAAAAGTGCCTGTATATTGTCAAAGTTCTAAATGTCCAGATTCAGTAGTTTTTGAATAAAAAAATAAAAACCATTTTTCAAAAAATCTGTTTTTTGTTGATTTCTCGAAAACAACAAATGATATTTCAAAATTGTTTTCAGATTATTGTTAGGCCCTAAAATACGCAACTTTGCCCCAATTTAACCGACTCTCTATCTCTTACTGAGATCCCCATACATTCTGTCGAAATACGGACACCCTGTATATTTTTACTCGATTGCATAGAGCAAACAGTGATATAAAATTTTTTTATAATTTCAACTCAACAATATGCAAAAATACGTGCATACATGACATATAATGGCGTTATCTTTGTGAATCAAACAATTGTGCATGCCTTCATTTTAAATGTGGTGAAAATAGAATATTTTGCCCTATACTTTTTTGCATCTACACAACTTTCCTAACCGATGTTCTAAAATACTGTTCGGCAAATATTTATGCGGATGATACACAGTTGTTATACTCTTTTAAACTTGAAAATACAGAGTCCGCTTGTGAGTGTATCACTTCCGATATAGCAAAACTGGTCGAAACGTCAACTAAACATTCTTTGATAATCAATGCCTCAAAATCGACAGCTATGCTATTTGGTCCCAATAGCTTAACGCCTCTTGCAAAACCTCTTTTAAAAATTATGGTTGGTAACGACACTTTAGAATTTGTCAATTCCGTAAGGAATCTTGGCCTTACTTTCGACAAGAATCTGCGTTTTAAGCTTCACATTAATAAGTGCATTTCCCGAGCATACCTTAATCTGAAGATGATTTATTCTAATAGGAATGTCCTCTCTTTGCAAATAAAAAGATTTCTATGCGACACGTTGGTTCTGAGTCACTTTGATTTTGCGGACGTTGTTTACAATGCTTGCTTAGACTGTAATACTAAAATGCGCATACAAAAGGTTCAAAACGCGTGTTTAGAGCTCATATTTGGTATTCGAAAATATGGTCACCTATCAGGTAAATTACGTGATTTGAATTGGCTAGACATGACCGAACGACGAAACCTACACTGTTGTACCCTTTATAATAAAATTATTCAGACACGCCATCCTCCCTATCTTTATGACAGAATTGTATTTCGGTCTGACGTTCATACCATTAATGTGAGATTTAGAGGCAGGATTTCTCCACCTAAACATAAAACATCATTTTTTCTTAGATCATTTTCATTTAGTATTTACAAAATCTATAATTCCATACCCAATCTACTCAAAAATCTCACAAACAATAGTTTCAAACATCAATGAAAAAATATATATTATGTAATAAGTTTTCCCCATAGAATCTTAGTTTAATTATTGT
This sequence comes from Philonthus cognatus, assembly GCA_932526585.2. Taxonomy (NCBI): domain Eukaryota; kingdom Metazoa; phylum Arthropoda; class Insecta; order Coleoptera; family Staphylinidae; genus Philonthus; species Philonthus cognatus. The sequence goes on from OW052247.1 coordinate 34,877,477, forward strand.
CATTATAAATATATTTTTTTCTCTCTCTCTCTTTATTTCTTTTTGTTATAAAACAGTTAATTTCTAGAACGAACATTGAAATAAAAAGAAATCTGTAATTCTTTTAGCACTCTTAAACGATATATATATATATATACAGGGTGTCCGTATTTCGAGGAAATGCATGGGGATCTCGGTTATTTGAAGAGTTAGAGAGTTGGTTAAATTAGGGCAAATATGTGAAATTTGTAGCCCAACAATAATCCGAAAACAGATTTAAAATATCTTTTTTTGTTTTCGAGATATTGCCAAAAAACTATTTTTTTCAAATTTCGTTTTTATTTTTTTATTCAAAAACTATTGGATCTAGGAATTTGCAACTTTTACATTATACAGGCACTTTTTAATCAGGAATTTAGTAGTGTACTTACATTTAAAATAACTTTAATATCTTCCCCGGAACCATAGCCAACTTTTGTTTTTCTTATGGATTCATATTGGATTTTCATATTTTTAGAAAGAACTTTTTTTTCTGAATTAAACGGTATATCACACTTATAATTTATTCTGCGTTTTATTTGAAACATAGCAACCTTTTGTTTTTTGTAAAGAGTGCCTTGGAAACAATAATATTGATACGTTATTCAGTTATTGATGTGTCAATAAGATACGATCATTATACATAATACCTAAAATAAAGTTAAAAATGGTGTTTTCGAACCAAGAAAAACGAGATATGATCGAAGTTTATTATACTTCAAATAAATATGTACGTATTTCATCCGAAGTCTATCTACAGCGCTATCCAGAAAGGCAACAGCCAAGTGAAAGTCATTTCATAAAACTACATACAAATTTATTGGAATATGGTTCCTTCGTAAAGCCACGACAAAGATATGGATATCACCAACCCCATGAAAATGAAAACCAAATTTTGCAAGCGGTAAAATGATTTCATTTTAATTACAATAAGATAATATTTATTCCCCTAGATTCAAGATAACCCTTCTTCCTCAACGAGAGAACTTGCGAACCAGTTTGGTGTGACGTTTCAATACGTATGGAGAATTTTGAAAAAAAATAAATATCGCCCATTCAAAATTAAAGTTACTCAAGCTCTCCATCCTGGAGATGCTAGACGAAGGATGGACTTTTGTCGTATTTTATTGGGAAAATTAAACGAAAATCCGAATTTCTTGTCAAATGTGATATGGTCTGACAAATGCCGTTTTACCAACACAGGGATATTCAATAGGCATAATGAACATGTGTGGAGTATAAATAATCCTAGACAACATGAAGAAAGACGACGACAAGTGCGATTCGGACTAAATGTATGGGTCGGTATTTTGGGAGACAATATTGTAGGTCCATACATTTACGAAGATACATTAAATTCACAGAGATATCACGATTTTTTAAGAACATTTTTAAGTGATTACGTAGACAATAACATCCCCTTAAATATGTTAAGAAATGTATGGTTTCAACAAGATGGTGCACCACCTCACAACAGCCAAATTGTCGCTAATTGTCTGTCCGAAATGTTTCCAAATAAAGTTATGGCAAATAATGGTGATATACGTTGGCCAGCTCGCTCACCTGATTTGTCACCTCTAGATTATTTTCTTTGGGGAGCTATAAAAGAAAAAGTTTATAAAACTATTCCAGAGGACAAAGGCGATTTAAGAAGAATTATAATAGTTACCATTCAGAAATTAAGAAGAAGAGACATTTTTCGGGCAGTCCAAAATTTAAGGAAAAGACTAGAATTATGGTTGGAGGTCAATGGTGATATATTCGAACACTTACTCTAAGTTTGTGATAATTTTAGTTCAAAAGATATTTAATTAATTTGTTTATTATTATTTAATATTATGAAAAACTTCATCAAGCAGCAGAGTGATTATTCTGGTTCCTTCCCTAAAAAAATATAGTTGTAGGCCTCAGGAATTTTAAAATGTGCAACTGTTTTCAAGGCACTCTTAAAAAAAAACAAAAGGTTGCTTTGTTTCAAATGAAACGCAAAATAAATTATAAGTGTGATATACCGTTGAATTCAGAAAAAAAAGTTCTTTCCAAAAATATGAATATCCAATATGGCGCCCATAAGAAAAACAAAAGTTGGCTATGGTTCTGGAGAAGATATTAAAGTTATTTTAAATGTAAGTACACTACTAAATTCCTGATTAAAAAGTGCCTGTATAATGTACAAGTTGCAAATTCCTAAATCCAATAGTTTTTGAATAAAAAAATAAAAACGAAATTTGAAAATAATAGTTTTTTGGCAATATCTCGAAAACAAAAAAAGATATTTCAAATCTGTTTTCGGATTATTGTTGGGCTCCAAATTTCACGTATTTGCCCTAATTTAACCAACTCTCTAACTCTTCAAATAACCGAGATCCCCATGCATTTTCTCGAAATACGGACACCCTGTATATATATATATATTTTTTTTTTCCTCACAGGTTAAGTGGAAGAGCAGAGATAGTTTTTTTTAAGCTATCGCTGAACTTCGCCTGTATTTTGTTTACTTTGTATTTTCTTTCAATTGAATAAAGACAATTTATTATTATTATTATTATTTGTTTTTTTATTACATTTTTTGTATTAGAAAAATGAATCAAATTTTATGCCTCAAAAAATGTTATCGTCTCGCAAGGCCTTTACTTTACGAAAATTCTCTATCTGTTTCTCTATTCCAGGTGTTACGTAAGATCGTTTTCCGCTTAGATATAAAGTCGTTTGTAGTTATGCATTTTTTTTACGATGGTTCGGCGAGTTTCACATTTTCCTCTGGAATTATGCAGAAATCCAGTCTCGGGCCGTTATGTACGAATATATGTATTTTTTCCTTCCATATACGCCGTTGCGCAAAAAAGTGAAATCGCGCTCCCTTTTTCGCCGGGCCCATCATTTCCTCACTCGTAAATCACGCGCATTCATTACGGACTTTCCCCCCGAACGACAACGTGTTTTCTGATAATCTCCATAAAATATACCGTCGTGCTACATCGATAAAATATTGTACGTATGTACATACATACACTGTAAAAACATGTACAGTTTTTTTTATAACCTCAAAAATACTTCAGCCTAAAAGATTACGAGTTTTGAGAGTATGCAGAGTGCGATGCTTAAACAGGCAAGTGGGAGCTGCATACATTCATTCCAGTGGCGATTTTGTTTTTGTCGCTAGCGATTGTGGTGTTTCTAAATCCTCTATTCGGTAGACTTAGTACAAACACTTACCTACTACCTTTTGGGTGTTACTTATTCTTCTGTAAAGCTCATATGAAATGGGACTAATTCTTAAGACAAAAATTTGGTATCAAAATTTTGGCTCATAAAATATTATGAAATGAAATGCAACAAAATCTCCATAAAATATACCGTCGTGCTACATCGATAAAATATTGTACGTATGTACATACATACACTGTAAAAACATGTACAGTTTTTTTATAACCTCAAAAATACTTCAGCCTAAAAGATTACGAGTTTTGAGAGTATTCAGAGTGCGATGCTTAAACTGGCAAGTGGGAGCTGCATACATTCATTCCAGTGGCGATTTTGTTTTTGTCGCTTGCGATTGTGGTGTTTCTAAATCCTCTATTCGGTAGACAGTACAAACACTTACCTACTACCTTTTGGGTGTTACTTATTCTTCTGTAAAGCTCATATGAAATGGGACTAATTCTTAAGACAAAAATTTGGTATCAAAATTTTGGCTCAAAAAATGTTATGAAATGAAATGCAACAAAATTTAAATATTAATGGATGGTAAAGTAAAAATTGTTGAGCTCATGGTTCCGATGTTTACTGATTGCGCAACGTCGGGGCATTGCATCATGAACGTTTAGTTACAATAACCAGTTGCTACACAAACAGGCAGTTTAAATAATTGTCTAATACTTTTAAAATCAAATAATTAAACGCGTTGTAAACATAAACGACAAGAAAGGAGATTTATAATTCTGCCGCTGAGGTTATGTTTGTATACAAACCCACGTGAATCAAACTGCGCATGCCTTCATACTAAAATAGGATGAAAATAGAATATTTCGTACAACAATTTAGTATGATTCCATTTTCTGTATTACAAAGTGTTATAACATTGTTTTTCCCCAAGAATTAGTATCGTGTAATATAGCTATAATATTGCCAGCTGTAGCGAGTTTTAGAAGTTTTAGATTGCCATATTGTCAGCAACTCCTTAAAGCTTGTAGCGAGTCCTTCTTTGAACTTAATCCAAAATAACGCGTATCCAGATCCGAACTCGCTAGTGCATAAGGTTGTCTTAATTTAAAACCGAGTCGACCTTGTTAATTTAATTACATTGACTTTTCACGCCACGCGAGGAATTTCATCTGTGACGTGAGGAAAACTCCCTGTATTTCTCGGGACATAGATATTTCTTATTAAAACAAACTGAATTTGCTATGAAATTCAAACATAATAAGTAAAAACCAGTATATTTTCAATTTCACAATATTTCAGTGTTTTATCCGTTTCGCTACGCAACTAAACCAAATTTTTAGAATTTTCCAAACTTTATATTTTACTTCGTGCGTAAACAAGGATAGTAAATCTATGTTAAAAAACAAAAATTAACATTTCTTAAGATATACACTTTTTGTCTCGTGTAATAAAAGGCAAAAGTAATGTCATATTATGAATTGGCTGCCATTTTATTAGAAATAAAAAAATTGGGCAATGTTTTGACTGAAAGTTTATATAAAGGTGTAAAATTGATAATATAAATTAAAAAAATGATATCGGTCAAATGACCATCTCCTGAGTTGATGTTGATTGTGCTCGTTTTACAGCATTTTGAATTGTTGTTCGTAAAACATCTGTCCCCAAATTGGTGATTTCTTCTTCAATGTTGGCTTTTAAGACTTGCAAGGTTTGTGGTTTGTTGTGGTAAATGCGAAATTTCATAAAGACCCACAGGGAGTGGAAACGCTCGTTCGAAACTTCAAACTGAATGCATTAAATGACCAAAAATGTTTTTAAAGATATTAATCTAGTTTTCAATATTATGTTTAATATTATTTGAAGTAAAACTGGCATGGCAGCCACAATCTGAAATCCGACATTACCTGATTCAAGATTTTTTCCATGGCCTTGTAATATAACTTCCTTCTGTGGGAAACCTCCATTTTGTTAGATTGTTTTCATTGTTTTTGTCCATATTTAAGTTAATTCTATACATTTTTACGTGTTTTGTAATTTGCCTGCTGATTTTGACAAATTTAATAATGTCATATGGCTTTTTTATTAGTGTTTTGGTCAATTTGAATATAATTTCAAGACTTCTCTGACTTACCCGGTTTTAATGGTATTCAGTAATTTTTTTATCTACGTAATTTTCAGGCATTCGTCGATTTTATAATAGAGTTCAATTTAAAGCTTTAAACGAGTGTTTTCCACTCCCAGACTAAGCATGAAGTAAAATTTCGAGTTTAGAAAAGCCCCGTGAAAATTTGTCTCGGGTCGCGCAGCGACCCGAGACAAATTTTCGGGCTTTTCTAAACTCGAAATTTTACTTCATGCGCCACGCGTACTAAACACTGATTTGAAGTGAAGTTAAAAAACACACAAATACATCTTTAATCAGAGTAACAGGGAATTAATGGATGGTAAAGTAAAAATCGTTGAGCTCATGGTTCCGATGTTTACTGATTGCGCAACGTTGGGGCATTGCATCATGAACGTTTAGTTACAATAACCAGTTGCTACACAAACAGGCAGTTTAAATAATTGTCTAATACTTTTAAAATCAAATAATTAAATGCGTCGTAAACATAAACGACAAGAAAGGAGATTTGTAATTCTGCCGCTGAGGTTATGTTTGTTTACAAACCCACGTGAATCAAACTGCGCATGCCTTCATACTAAAATAGGATGAAAATAGAATATTTCGTACAACAATTTAGTATGATTCCATTTTCTGTATTATAAAGTGTTATAACATTGTTTTCCCCCAAGAATTAGTATCGTGTAATATAGCTATAATATTGCCAGCTGTAGCGAGTTTTAGAAGTTTTAGATTGCCATATTGTCAGCAACTCCTTAAAGCTTGTAGCGAGTCCTTTGAACTTAATCCAAAATAACGCGTATCCAGATCCGAACTCGCTACAACTCGCTTCAATAAACAATGATCAAATACTTCATAGGTAGGCATATCTCTGTGACTATCCATCTCTCTCTTGATGAAATTGTATGGTATGTGTGTGGCGTTGATAATTGATTAATTACCCTCATAATTCCACACTAATTCTGGTTAATCATTGAGGCGTTCGCTCGCCACTCGCCGATTCCGAGCTCGCACTTCTCTCTTTCTCTCCATATTCACCACCGCATTCTCCATTTTCCATGTCTATAAATAAATCCGACAATGCACAACCAACACACACACGTTTACACCGCATACATACAAACACAATTTACGGTGCTGGAATTCCTCCACAGCAGACTGTTTGCAGCCGGGATTACGAAAAATTCGTATATTGGCAACACGCCATGCATATGAATTAACGCTGTATTTTCAGAGGCATACTAAAGTTAACGCCCAGGGTTTTTCTTCGTACTTAGCTGAAAGTTCGCTATCGCTTGAAATATTCGAGTGAAGATCGCACCCGCTCGCAATTTTGCTCTGAAATATTTTATGATTAGGGAATTATTGGGCCCGTTCAAAATGTTCAATATTCAACATGTTTGGATTTGTTTGTGATGCATATTGATATCTTATGAACGGTACTCGGCCATTTTGAAAACTTCAACCCGTCAACACCAATCGCCAACACCAATTGATCTGTTTTGTATAATTGCAACATCCCAATCACGTGCATGTTTAACAGTCCGGTCATCAGAGAATTCCCCAATAGTTGAGAATTCCCCAATTGTTGTCTTTGATGAACGGGTCCATTAAAGCACGCTATCGCTCGTAATATTCCTCTGTAGTATTTTATGATTAGGGAAATATTACAGCTCGCTATCGCTCACAAATCTTACTCTATAGCAGGGATGCACAGACCACGGCCCGCGGGCCGCAAGCGGCCCGCCGGTCGAATACTGGTGGCCCGCCGACAGCAAAAATAATACTCTCATACATTAGAAAAATATTGAATTCTATTTCAGAATAAAACCAAAAAAATATGTTCGAAAAGTAATTGGAATCTCGCGCGCGCGCTCTTAAGTGCCCAAAAGAGTCGACACCCCCTGGTGCGCCGTGCATGCGTCGGAAACAGCGGTCGGTAATGTTCGTGCCGATCTCGGTTAAATTCGTTTTCTTGAGGAAGCACCGCGGCCGGCGGCGCGGCGACGACGGCAGCGCGGTGGCGGCTTATCCACGGGTTATATTGTTAGAGCAAGCGAGATAGCAATAATCCCGAATTCCCGATTGCTCGCGTAGGTAGACACACGAAGCTTCCAGAGTCGGTTTCGAGATTTCTCCAGACAGTTTTCGACTCTATACGCGCGGTATAAAAGCCACGCTAATCGCAGCGACCGACAGTTCGGTTTTAAATAGAGTGAAGTGTCAATAGTTCTAGTGTAGATTTTAACTCGACTAGCCGGTGTCATATATTTTGATCCACATTCAACGTAGATTTCCCGTCAAGTGCCGTGTATAATTGTGTTGTGAAATCGTAAGTAAAACTCTGTTATTAATAAGTGTTTCTCTACATATTTAATCAATTATTTTTGGTAATTTAAAAAAGGATGGGTAATTTAAGTAGGTACTGTAATTGTTTTTAGGTGCTGTGTTAATCATAGCCAGGATTAGAACGCAACATGGACAAGCCAGGGCCTAGTAAAAAACGTAAGGTTAAAGATGAAAATCGGCAGTTTCAAGAAATTTGGACTGAGAAATACTTTTTTGTATGGTCGCATAACAAAGTCGTTTGTTTAATTTGCAAGAATTCTGTTGCGATTGCAAAGGAATATAATGTAAAAAGGCACTATGAAATGCAGCATCCTACTTTTACCAAGTTTACAGGCGAATTACGAAAGCAAAAAATGTTGTCTTTAAAACGGGAGCTTACTGGTCAGCAAGCTATGTTTACAAAACCCATTCAAGATTCAGAAACAGCTACAGAAGTTAGTTATGAAATTTCTCGAATGATAGCAAAGCGAAGTCGCCCCTTCAATGATGGGGATTTTGTAAAAGAATGCATAGAAATTGCCGCTAAGAAAATGTGTCCAGAAGCAGCAAAAAAGTTTGAGAAAATTCAACTGAATCGTATGACTATCCAAAGACGAATTATGTCTTTGCCAGGTAATATTGCGGAACAATTAAATGAAAAAACTAAGATCATTGAATTTTTTTCATTAGCACTCGACGAATCCACTGATATTAGTTCCACAGCTCAGCTTCTCATATTCATACGAGGTGTTACTCAAGATTTTGAAGTCTTAGAAGAGTTATTAGGAATGTGTTCATTGAAAGGTCAAACCAGAGGAGTTGATATACTCAATGTACTTTTGGATGAGTGTTCAAAAACTGATTTGGACTTATCAAAATTATCGGGAGTTGCGACTGACGGTGCTCCTTCGATGATTGGTGTCAATTCTGGGCTAGTTACTTTGCTGAAAAAGCATCTGCAAGAAAAAAACATACACGCTGAAGATCTCATGCAGTTTCACTGCATTATACACCAAGAGGCCCTCTGTTCTAAAAAAAATTGAATTTCAAAATGTCATGAAAGTGGTAGTTTCGACTGTAAATTTCATAAAATCACGAGGACTCAATCACAGGCAATTCAAACAGTTCCTTGATGACATCGAAAGCGAATATGGAGATTTACTGTATTATACAGAAGTAAGGTGGCTAAGTCGTGGATTGACACTGGAACGATTTCTAAATTTAATAGAAGAAATTGGAATATTTCTGGCGGAAAAGCAAAGGGATGCCCCGGAACTTAAAAATCCTGATTGGTTGTGTGATTTGGCTTTTTAAGTTGACATTACAAATCATTTGAATGTCTTGAACACACGGCTCCAAGGCAAAAATCAACTGATATCCCAGCTCTACGCTCATGTATCATCCTTTCAATGCAAGCTGACACTTTTCAGATCGCAATTGAATTCTGGAAATTACAATCATTTTCCGAATTACAAGAAAATGGCTGAAAAATTCAACAAAACTGCGATTAATTTCAGTTATGTAGAAAAGCTATATATTTCGATTCAATCTTTTCAAGACAGATTTTCGGAGTTTAAAAAAGTGAAACCTCTGTTGGACATATTCAGCAATCCTTTAACGATTTCAGTTGAAAATGCGCCAGAGTCAATGCAGTTAGAAATTATCGACATTCAAAACGACCAAGATTTACGAAACAAATTCAACGAAGGAGACTTGCTGAACTTTTACCGCTGCATTGATAAAAAGTACAAAGAGTTGCGCATAAACGCTCTGAAATGTGCCAGCTTATTTGGTTCTACCTATATATGTGAACAAACCTTTTCAATACTAAATAATAATAAAACAAAAATTCGAAACCGCCTTGCAAACGAAAGTTTGCAAGCAGTTTTTACGTGTTGCTACAAGTAAATTTGAGCCAAATATAAAAAAGATTGTAAGCACAATGCAGTGCCACGCTTCAAATTAATAAATTCTTTTTCAATTTTAATACATTATTATCAATTCTTTATTGTCTTTAATTACCTATACTTCTGGCGGCCCGCCATCAGTTCATAATTTGCCCGAGTGGCCCCTAGTCTTAATAAGTCTGTGCATCCCTGCTCTATAGTATAGTATGTTCAATAAAAAAAAACCTCTAGAGTGCCATGGAATATATTCTAGGTTGGCAACTCTGAGATTATACAAAGAGTTTTATGTAACACCGAACATTTTCATAACGATAATTTTTCTTTGAAGTTTCCATATGCATAGGTTGCACATTTTCCGATGCTCGGTTTATTAAAATAATTCGATTTGAAGCTTTAAGAGAGTGTTTTACACTCCCAGGCTAAGCATGAAGTAAAATTTCGAGTTTAGAAAAGCCTGAAAATTTGGTTTGTTCGCGTAGCGCGAAGCGCGGAGCGGCCAAACCAAATTTTCAGGCTTTTCTAAACTCGAAATTTTACTTCATGCGCCACCGGTACAAAACACTGATTCAATGTAAAGTTTAGCGGTGTGTTTTAAACTTCGTAATATGTCAGTGTTTTGTACCGGTGGCGCATGAAGTAAAATTTCTAGTTTAGAAAAGCCTGAAAATTTGTTTTGGCCGCTCCGCGCTTCGCGCTACGCGACTAAACCAAATTTTCAGGCTTTTCTAAACTCGAAATTTTACTTCATGCTTAGCCTGGGAGTGTAAAACACTCGCTTAAAGCTTCATATTAAATTATTTTAATAAACCGAGCATCGAAAAATGCGCAATGTATGCATATGGATACTTAAAAGAAAAATTGTCGTTATGAAAATGTTCGGGGTTACATAAAACTTTCTGTATACTATAAATATTATGTCTGACGTTTTATATGTCAATTCCTAAAGCGTGTAGCCAACCTAAATTTAAAAAAAGATTAAATCACTGCACTCTAGAGTTCTTTTTATTGAACATACGATATTTCATGATTAGGAAAATACGTGGGCCGATCAAATGTAAACGACCCTCTGTCTTCTAAGCGTTAGAAATGGTATTTATGTGTGATTTGGCTGTTGAGGTCTTTAGGTTGGCATGCCACACCAGCCAGCTTGTTCTGTCCTTTATTTAGTAGCTATAACAATAAATGTGACGAGTGGGCCTGTGTCTTTTGCGCAACACGCAATTCTAAAGTTCCTCACGCGTAAAACGTGAAATCAGTCGAAATTTACCACAGACTGCAGATCCAGCTTGGGAAAGATACTATTTCATAGAAAAAGTTTGAGATGATTTGGGGCATCGAAATCAAGCGAGAAGCAAAGGCCAAGGAAAGCCTGTTAAAAAAACAAAATTCGAGTGTCAGTTGGCCACGTTTTTTGGGACTGTATAAGGGTCCTCCTGGTGGGTTTCTTACGCAGACGTCGAACCAACAACGCAATTTTCTACTGCTACCTCCTGCATCAAGTTAAGCTTGAGAATCGACATAAAAGACGAGATTGTCCCATCTGCGAAGTATTGCTCCTCCAACACAATGCCAATCCCTACAGAAGAGCTTTAAGGCAGCAGAAAATTACAGAAACTACCTGACAAACACTGAACATCGTCCTTACAGTCCAGACCAGTCTCCATGCGATTTCCACTTGTTTGGACCCCAAAAAAATGTAACAGCCACGAGGAAGTGGAATAGGGTCGGAAAGCGAGGACGTCAAAATTAGTAGAAGATTCAAACTGTACCTAAGTTTTACATCTTTAAGAATTCAAACCCGATTAAAGGAACATTATAGATCGTACAAGTTAAAACATGAGAACTCAACTTTTGCGAATCATTTGTTAGAAACAAGCCATAATTTCGGCATGGATGTACTTTCGGTTATCCATCTCACCGAAAAAGGTAGACAAATGGATTTACTAGAAGCTGTTGAAATCCACAAAATAAAAATTAATCCGGGAATTTCCATCCTTAACGACCAGGTTGACCTGATGTACACCCCTCTCTTCGAAGCTTTTTAGATTTAGTATATATACCTGTGTAACCCGTGTTTTAAGTACTTTGTTTGAAAATGATTACCGTGTAATTGAAACTAGTCACGAAAGTAAAATAAAAGTGGTATAAAAAAGTTAAGTGTTTTCTTTATATCAAAATTGAAAATGTACCATGAAGTGAACGCCTCCAAAATTCAAGAATTTAAGAATTCAATTGCTCTGATTTGCTAAATATAATGCATTATCTAATATCTGGAACTACCACATTTGCTGTATAAAATTAAGTACAAATCACTGGAGCGCCTTGCCAAAGTATCATTAGATCTATTACAAGTACAATTAATTCTTAGTATTGTATAAATAATTTTAGTTTTGTGTTAACAATAAGGGTTTTTTCTATTGATATTTCCGTTAAAGAGTAAGAGAAAATGATATCTTTACTATAAAATGATTTTTACTTTCCCCCGTATGTAATACAAAGGGAAAGTATTGTTTTCGTGAAAATTTTCGAATCAAAACGAAATATCCGTTTTGAGGTCCCCTGAGTCGAATAAGACCATTTTTGAAAAATGTCTGTCTGTCTGTGTGTCTGTGTGTGTGTCTGTGTGCGCTGTACCGCAAAAACCGCTAAAGATATCGAGATAAAACTTGAAACTTAAGCTTTTTGTTACAATCGGAAGAACTGAAAAGCTTTTGGTGAAAATCGGAAAACCGGAAGTGGTACTTTACTCGTAGCGTTTTTCAGTTTTTTCAGATTTTTTCAATAAATGTTCATCAAACAAAAAATTCTTTCAAATAAAAGTTGTAGATAATAACAAAATGAAGATGTATTGTTCACTTACTTTTTGTCATAGCACTCTTAGTTTTTGAGATATTTCAAAAGTTGTGTGTTTTATCTAGTTATTGGTGTGTGACAGTGTATGTGTCGATACAATTGAAAAATGTTTCAAATAAAAGTTGTAGGAAATGAAAAACTAAAGATTTTTTGTGGACTCACTTTTTGTCTTAGCACTCTTAGTTTTTGAGATATTTAATAAATAGTGTTTTTTATCTAGTCATTGATTTGTGTCAGTGTGTGTGTTGATACAATTGGAAAATGTTTCAAATAAAAGTTGTAGGTAATAAAATATTAAAGATTTTTTGTATCTTCACTTTTTGTCATAGCACTCTTAGTTTTTGAGATATTCAATAAATAGTGTTTTTTATCTAGTCATTGGTTTGTGGCAGTATGTAATGATCCAATTGAAAAAAATTTCAAATAAAAGTTGTAGTTATCAAAAAGTTGAAGACATTTTGAAAATTATAATGCTACAAATATTTTAAAAGTGATTTAATACGCAATTTACGGGGGAAAGTACTATGATGGAAACATCACCATTTTTAAAACTTATGATAAGCCCTTTTAGCGTGACGCGAAAAAAATATATTCAAAAGAATCTCTAACTCAAAGTAAACAAATACTCGCAGCCCTGTTAAATGAATACATTGACGTAATTTTAATAATACATTTCTTGATCGATTATTGGGTTGGAGAAAGTCTGAAGACGACTTGATCTGATCACCCATCTTCTTTATTGTCTGTCTGTTCATGTGTGTGTGTGTGTGTGTGTCTTGAATATAATGAACTCGTTAGCGCGTAATTACGCCTCATTTTTTCCTCCTTGTTTCCCTCTCTTGCTTTGAACATGTGGGACTCAGACTTTTCTATTGAAAGATCGATGAACCTGATCCCATAAGTGTGGCACAATTAACGACCGACGAAACGCAAATCGGACTCACAATTTTTACGGATTCATCACCTTTAACTTTACTGCTACTGGTATTTTGCTAACTGCGACCGCAGCCACACCCAGTTTGATACATGTAAGCCTATTACTTACGTGTGTACGGAAGCCGTAAATATATCCCGACATGCTTATAATTAAGGTATATGGGATGGGGATAATCACAATATATGAATACTTTGTTATTTTCTTTTGTATTAGTATCCTGCTTAAAATAAAAGCAAACGGATAGCTATAAAATATGTGATGCTGTACGAATAAAGTACGAATTACTAGAGGAAATTTAAATATCAAGTAATTTGAACTTCCTATAAGAGTAAAACTCATTAAGTGATTGGAATATAAATAACTTTTAATGATTTTATCTTTACACCCATATTTATGGTTCCATCTTGGGTATGTTACCTTAAGACAGTTAATCAGCCCGATTCCGTACACGAAATGTTAAATTTACCGTTTATGTTATTCCTCAACATCACAGTCTAAGCGCGTTTCGTATTTGATATGTATACTTATATTGTGAGGGTAATTGTATATTACGTAACGAGACTGGTATGCAGCATATTACGAGGGTGGCCTTTTATATTTCGCTATTAGAGAACAAAAATAAATATTAATCATTGAAAATCGCTTTATTGTTTTTCAAAATATTCCCCATTAAGATTTATACACTTTTGCATGCGTTTGAACCAATTGTCGAAGCACTTTTGCCACTCTGATTGAGGTATCTCCAAAACATGCATTCTGAACGCATCAACCGCTTCTTCAGGTGTCGAAAAACGTTGACCTCTCATTTTATTTTTTACGGATGGGAAAAAAAGAAGTCATTCGGTGCCAAGTCAGGACTATATGGCGGATGACTCATCAAATCGATGTTTTGCGTGCTCAAAAATGCAGTTGTTTGAGCCGATGTGTGAGAGCTTGCATTGTCGTGGTGAAGAGTGATCCGTTTTCGGCGGTTGGTTTTCCTGATTTCTTGGATGACAACTGGCAAACAAATGGTTGTGTACCACTCAGAATGTCCAGTTTTTCCGAAAAAACAGGCGACCATTTGCTTGGAAGTGCTTCATGCGCGAACAACTTTTGTTGGATTTGGCTCATCTTGAAACACCCATACGATCGACTGCTGTTTACTTTCGGGCTCATACGCGTAAATCTATGATTCATCACCTGTCACGATGTCATAGACGTGTTTCGAAACACCGCAATCATATTTTTGAGCATTTCTTTGCACCAATCGACACGAGCCTTTTTTTAAGCGATTGACAAATTGTGTGGGGTCCAACGCGAACAAATTTTTTTGACAGTCAAATGTTCATGCAATATTGAATGTATGCTGGTCCCACTAATGCCTAAGGTTGTCTCAATCTCACGATAGGTCACATGACGATCTTGCAATATTTGTTTGCGCACAGCATCAATGGTTTCCGGAACAACAACTGATTTTGGACGACCTCCACGAAATTCGTCTTGGAGTGAACTACGACCTCGGTTGAATTCACCATACCATCGATAAACACTGGTCCTTGATGGAGCTTCATCACCAAAAATTGAATTAAGTTCATCCATGCACTGTTGTTGAGTTAATCCACGTCGAAAGTTGTAAAAAGTAATCGCACGAAAATGTTCACGATTTAATTCCATTCTTTGGCCGAGATAAATCTTTTAAGTTAGTGTAAACGACGCAAATAACGCTCATATGTCAAAACGTTCTGAGTACGTATAACCTCAAAAATGTCAAACTTTACGATAGAGCTCTCAGTTGCCAGATTGCAACACTAGGGTTGCCCAATCCCGAAATATAAAAGGCAACCCTCGTACATATGAGCTGTACATTTTCCGACATTCGTTGTTTTTTAAACGAGTTCAATTTGAAGCTTAAAACGAGTGTTTTCCACTCCCAGACTAAGCATGAAGTAAAATTGCGAGTTTAGAAAAGCCCTGTGAAAATTTGTGGAGGGTCGCGTAGCGACCCGAGACAAATTTTCTGGGCTTTTTTAAACTCCATATTTTACTTCATGCGCCACCCGTATAAAACGCTGATTTCAAGTGAGGTTCAAATATACATAAACTTCACAATATTTTAGCGTTTTATACGCGTGGCGCATGAAGTAAAATTTCGAGTTTGGAAAAGCCCGGAAAATTTGTCGAGGATCGGTGCGCGACCCTCGACAAATTTTCACGGGGCTTTTCTAAACTCGAAATTTTACTTCATGCTTAGGCTGGGAGTGGAGAACACTCGTTTAAAGCTTCAAATTGAACTCTTTAAAAAAAAACAACGAATAACTAAAGATTTAAAGAAAATTCGCTGAATTTTGAATACGTATACTTTAAAGAAAAACTCCCTGTACATCAAAGAAATAACATTTGGTTGTGCGGTAAGCAATCAGCTGTTCAGCTGTCAGCACGTAATGTACTTGTCAAAGCTATTACGTGCATGTGTACGTAATGTCAATCATACTTGTCAAGGTGGCAGTGTGGCATGATGCAGTTACTAGATAGAGCGTAGGTAAATACAGTATGCGTTAAATTTAACATTTCGCGTACGGAATCGGGAGGATTATTTGAATATTTATAGATAGAAGTATAGAATTAAATACAGGAACTTGTAAGTATACAAATCCTGATTTGTATATTTTTAGATATTCGATTTTTTTTTAAAAGCGTTCAATTGAAGCTTCTAACAAGTATACATACCTCGATATATGCATTGTGAATTGTCAGGCATTAGTTGTTTTTGAGAAGTCTTCAATTTGACGCTTCTAACGAGTGTTTCCACTCCTAGGTTAAGCATGAAGTAAAATTTCGAGTTTAGAAAAGCCTTAAAATTTGGTTTGGTCGCTCCGCGAAGCGAAATCAAATGTTCAGGCTTTTCTAAACTCGAAATTTTACTTCATGCGCCACGCGTATATGCCACTGATTTCAAGTAAAGTTCAAAACATATTGTTTTAGAATACTGCTTGAGCCGTTTACTTTGAACTTCACGATATTTCAGTGTTTTATACGCGTGGCGCATGAAGTAAAATTTCTAGTTTAGAAAAGCCCAAAAATTTGGTTTCGCTTCGCGGAGCGACCAAACCAAATTTTAAGGCTTTTCTAAACTCGAAATTTTACTTCATGCTTAACCTAGGAGTGGAAACACTCGTTAGAAGCGTAATTGAATTTTGTATCTGTTGGGAAAATAAATAAATAAATAAACACTTCTCAAAAACAACTAATGCCTGACAATTCACAAAGCATATATCGAGGTATGTATACTTAAAAGAAAAATTCCTGTACAATACTAGTTTTGACAGTTTATATTAATGTTGACGTGGAACAACGATATTTTCCGACATTCAGATGACAGCTCCATTAATTCCACAAAGTGTGTTCCTGTGTTCCACCGAAACATATTCCCGAAACGCGATTGAGTGGAAAATGGAAATGTCCCTCACCCCCCATATCTCGCCAAACCCAAAACCACCCCTCTTGAATTTTCACGTAGTGTTAAAACTGAAATTCGTTCCTTTAATAGTTTAAGTGCATCCAAACCAGAGCTGGGCAGGATTCGAATCATTCAGGATTCGAATCCTGAATTCGAATCCTTTTAGAGGATTCAAAAGAGGCATTCGAATACTTTAGTTCAACTGGATTCGTGATCCGGATTCGTTACATTTTTTTAAGAGGATTCGTATTAGAATCCAAATGTGGGTGATTCGAATCCATATAAAAGGATTCGAATCCTTGTGATAGAATTCGAATATTTATAAAAGGATTCGAATATTTATAAAAGGATTTGAATATTTATAAATGGATTCGAATATTTATAAAAGGATTCGAATACTTACAAAAGGATTTGAATCGTCAAAAATAATTCGAATTAATTGTGAGGATTAACATGAGAAATGTCTTTTGTGTGTTTTTAAATTTCTCGTTAAAGCACTGTTTTATAAGCGTGGCGCATGAAGTAAAATTTCGAGTTTAGAACAGCCCAGAAAATTTGTCTCGGGTCGCTGCGCGACCCTCGACAAATTTTCACGGGGCTTTTCTAAACTCGAAATTTTACTTCATGCTTAGTCTGGGAGTGGAAAACACTCGTTTTAATGAAGACAACCTTATACAAGACTCTCAGTTTAAACCGAGTCGACCTTATACGGTAATGACTTTGATTTTGACGCCATGTGAGGATTTCCGCGCGTGATAACGTCGGCTCGGTTTAAATCGAGACCGACCTTGCACAGTAATGATCTTGGTTTTGACGTCACGTACGGATTTCCACGCGTGACGACATCAAGTAAGTTTGTCTTGATTTAAATCGAGCGGACCTTGTATTGTTTAATTACCTTGATTGTTGACGTCACGTGAGGACTTCCACGCGTGACGTCAGCAATCAAGGTGGTTAGTGCATAAGGTTGTCTTAATTTAAAACCGAGTCGACCTTGTTAATTTAATTACATTGACTTTTCACGCCACGCGAGGAATTTCATCTGTGACGTCAGGAAAACTCCCTGTATTTCTCGGGACATAGATATTTCTTATTAAAACAAACTGAATTTACTATGAAATTCAAACATAATAAGTAAAAACCAGTATATTTTTAATTTCACAATATTTCAGTGTTTTATCCGTTTCGCTACGCAACTAAACCAAATTTTTAAAATTTTCCAAACTCTATATTTTACTTCGTGCGTAAACAAGGATAGTAAATCTATGTTAAAAAACAAAAATTAACATTTCTTAACATATAAACTTTTTGTCTCGTGTAATAAAAGGCAAAAGTAATGTCATATTATGAATTGGCTGCCATTTTATTAGAAATGAAAAAATGGGCAATGTTTTGACTGAAAGTTTATTTAAAGGTGTAAAATTGATAATATAAATAAAAAAAATGATATCGGTCAAATGACCATCTCCTGAGTTGATGTTGATTGTGCTTGTTTTACAGCATTTTGAATTGTTGTTCGTAAAACATCTGGCCCCAAATTGGTGATTTCTTCTTCAATGTTGGCTTTTAAGACTTGTAAGGTTTGTGGTTTGTTGTGGTAAATGCGAAATTTCAAAAAGACCCACAGGGAGTGGAAACGCTCGTTCGAAACTTCAAACTGAATGCATTAAATAACCAAAAATGTTTTTAAAGATATATATCTAGTTTTCAATATTATGTTTAATATTATTTGAAGTAAAACTGGCATGGCAGCCACAATCTGAAATCCGACATTACCTGATTCAAGATTTTTTCCATGGCCTTGTAATATAACTTCCTTCTGTGGGAAACCTCCATTTTGTTAGATTGTTTTCATTGTTTTTGTCCATATTTAAGTTAATTCTATACATTTTTACGTGTTTTGTAATTTGCCTGCTGATTTTGATAAATTTAATAATGTCATATGGCTTTTTTATTAGTGTTTTGGTCAATTTGAATATAATTTCATGACTTTTCTCTGTCTTTCCCGGTTTTAATGATATTCAGTAAATTTTTTATCTACGTAATTTTCAGGCATTCGTCGATTTTATAATAGAGTTCAATTTAAAGCTTTAAACGAGTGTTTTCCACTCCCAGACTAAGCATGAAGTTAAATTTCGAGTTTAGAAAAGCCCCGTGAAAATAGAAAAGCCCGAAATTTTACTTCATGCGCGACCCGAGACAAATTTTCGGGCTTTTCTAAACTCGAAATTTTACTTCATGCGCCACGCGTACAAAACACTGATTTGAAGTGAAGTTAAATAATAATAAAGAAAGATCAATGTAATTTGTCCTGTTTTGGTTTTTCCGTTCCACAATAAAAACTATATTATTATTATTATTATTATTATTATTATTATTATTATTATTATTATTATTATTATTATTATTATTATTATTATTACAAAACACACAAACACATCTTTAATCAGAGTAACATGGAATCAGATGTTTAGTCTGTTATCAACGATGTTCAGTGTTAATAATAAATAATTAGGTTTTATATATTTTTGCTAAAACAACTGGTAACGATATTTATATATTATTGGTTGAAAAAAAAAATAATAAAATCAAATTTATTCTTAAAGGATTTGTATTCATGATGCGAAGAAACAGGATTCGTATCTTTGATTCGAACCATATTTATCTCTTACGAATCCTTTATTCGAGTATTCGTGATTCGAATCATATTAGGTGATTCGGATTCGTGATTCGAATCCTTTTTACGAGGATTCGTCCCAACTCTGATCCAAACACAAAACTTGATTGATTGCTACTAATCGGGATTAACGTGAAACTAACTAAAGTTTTGTAAGATACTAAAATTTGTCATATGCATAGCGGAGACAGCTATCAAATTTTGTGATAGATAGGCGGCCTGCAGTTCACTTGTTTTGACAATTGGAGCGAACAGTTTTATTCTTCTATTTCATTATTATTGTAAAAAATAAATTGATTGTAAGTTACGTGAAGATCAAATTAATTTGACGAATAAAGCACTAATAACCTTTCTTGACAGTTTTATTTGAATTACAAAATGTACATTTCGGACACAAAGTGACCATTATCAATGGATTAACATCCATTAATCCATTGATAATGGTCACTTTGTGTCCGAAATGTACATTTGGTAATTCAAATAAAAGTATGAAGAAAGGTTAGTAGTGCTTTATTCGTCAATTTATTATTGTATTTTATTTAGTTTTTGGACGCACGTGCTATCGATTAGGTTATGTATTATTTCATTTAAGTAAATTATAGGAAGTGTATTGTTTATGTAAAAGGCGTTTGCTGTAAATAAACGTTTATTATTATTAAAAACACAAATATCATCTTTAATTAGATCAACTCTTAATTTACCAAAACACTGGTAAAAATCGGAAAATTCCAGACCAGATACTGTTATTTACCGGCAAATCTGTAAACCGGTATTACAATCCCTCATCCTTAATGTGCAATTCAATGTAGCATTAAATATCATTTTGAACTTGAATTAACGGAAAACTTTAGTATAAAATGTTCATGCAACTAAACGTATTATTGATTCCACATTTTCTTTAGTTTTTGTATTTTATTTATTCTTATCATTTCTTAAACATTTTTACTGATCACACCTGACAAACTAAACGTGTCGTGTGTACAGGATATTAACCACACAACAGTAATCTCACGTCTAGACTATCCAATAGGAAGCGGTGGTGGTGGAGGAGGAGGAAGAGGAGGAGATGGTCGCAATCAAAAAACGGAACTTCTTCTCCTCTCTACAACACAAAATTATATTGCGGCGTTGAATTATTCACCGTGACACGCCGGCGATCCGGCACAAAGTCTGTTGAACTATATTCAGAGCAGATACTCTCTATAATTGCACAATGGAACGTTATTAGCAACATTTCACAATTTCTGCACCACCATCCTCAACATCAACGAAACGTTCATTTTTTTCTTTCTTCTCCGCCTGATTCTCTCAGGAAAACGAGTGTTAACGAAACGATTTAATTTGTTTTGCTTTCGAGACGTTGAGAGGATTCAGGAAGAGGATGTTGTTTGTGAGAGGCACAAAAGGCTATTATTATTATTAGGATGTTGTTAAAAACTAGAAGGTGTTAGAGTTTTTGGTTAGTGTGAATGAAGAGTCTTTTATCCTTCTTGATAGAATTTAATGAGCACGTAGTGAACCTCTCGGAGAGCCATCAACATTAGTCTTTCAACTTTCTCGGAAGAATTTAAATTATTTCGTTAAGGAAGTAAAATGGGGACCCTATAAAAACATCCACACTCTATTTGCCACCCGTCATGCTGGTCTTCTATCTACTTTTTGATATAATTTTGATAACTACTTTTAAATTACAAATTAATGTACCTACTTGTATGTAACTTCTAATATTTTGCAGTTTCTTTATCAAAATATGCAATTTACAATAAAAAAATAGTGTCTAATGTTACGCGAATCGTAAATATTTTCTTTAGAACTTTTCTAAAACACAAAAAAATAATTTCGTACAAGAAATCTCCGCTTTTTAAAATTGCTATTCTAGTGATTCTTCGGAGAGACTGTATGGATGTTTTGATTGGGTCCTGTAAAATGTAGTGTTTGGAATATTCTGAATAATATTATAATAGTCATTAGTATTTAAAAAAACAAGAAACTTAAATGCTCCGCTTCTCTACGCGGCCAATTCAAATTTTGAGACTTTTCTAAATTCGAAATGTTACTTCACGCTTAGTCTGATAGAGGAAAACATTCTTTAAAAGCCTAAAATTGAACGCTTTGAAACACCACGAATTTCCGCTAATTTTAAAAACGATGTAGTTATCGGGATATGTATACTAAAAAGAAAAATTCCCTGTATTTAACTACTAGATTTTTTTAATTTTTGGGGTCTTCTGGCAAATATTCCATTTTTACTGAATTTGTCTATTTTAAGTTTTATAAATAATTTGAAATATCGTACGTGCTAGTGCAAGCGGCAAAAGCCCGTGCATGTTTGGTTCCAGCCAAATCTAAACGTGCATGTGAAAAAATGCATGCAGATTCTTACGAATGGAGGAGCCAAAATTCCGTGAACGGTGCCGATTTAGATATTTTACTGGTGTTGTTTGAAGATTTAAAAATTTGAATTGGTGGCTCCGCTTCGGAGAAATTTTACTTCATACTTAACAAAGGAGTGCATACTATAGTCTGTTTAAAAACTAGAAGGAGTAAGTGCCAAAGCCCAATTTACACTATAAAAAGTTACCAGAAATATCACTAGATAAATTTGGCGGCAATTTTAAATAATTTCATAATTACTCTTTAAATAAAATCAAATATCCATTTTGTACTTCTTAATTTCATTTCATTTCATTTATTTAAACGGGAATCCCCTATTACATAAAATACATACATAACAAATACTTAACATACAATAAAACATTGCAAACTTAATTAGAATAACTAGATTATACACTAAAATTATACATTATACACTAAAATTATACATTATACACTAAAATATTGAATTAACAATTAAATACATTTATACAAGTTATGTTTAAAGTGGTTATGTGACAACTCAAACAAATTAACTTAATTGTGGTTAAGTATTTTCTTTTCCATCGTACGATATCGTCAGTTCAATTAAAATGCCTTTACGGCATCTCGCCGTATATCTGTGAAATAAAACATATTTACATTATGTTCATAATATAATACGGAATTTATATAATAATGTGTCTCTATCAGAGCTGGGACGAATCCTCGTAAAAAGGATTCGAAACACGAATCCGAATCACCTAATATGATTCGAATCACGAATACTCGAATAAAGGATTCGTAAGAGATAAATATGATTCCAATCGAAGATTCGAATCCTATTTTTTCGAAACACGAATACAAATCCTTTAAAAATAAATTCCATTTTATTATTTTTTCGTAACCATTAATATATAAATATCGTTACCAGTTGTTTTAACAAAAATATTCAAAACCTAATTATTTATTATTACCACTGAACATCGTTGATAACAGACTAAATATCTGACTCATTGTTACTCTGGTTAAAAATGTATTTGTGTCTTTCTGAACTCCACTTTAAATCAGTGTTTTGTACGCGTGGCGCATGAAGTAAAATTTCGAGTTTAGAAAAGCCCGAAAATTTGTCTCAGGTCGCTGCGCGACCTTCGACAAATTTTCACGGGGCTTTTCTAAACTCGAAATTTTACTTCATGCTTAGCCTGGGAGTGGAAACACTCGTTCAAAACTTCAAATTGAACTCTATTATAAAATCGACTAATGCCTGAAATTTACGCAAATAAAAAATTCACTGAATATCATTAAAACCGGGAAAGTCAGAGAAAAGTCATGGAATTATATATTCAGGGCTGATAGAACTCCCCTAACAAGCAACAAATCAAGAGGAGGTGGTGTATTGGTGTTGGTGAAAAAACAGTTTGAGAGTGCATTTATTCCCATTTCGGTCAAATCGGTTGATCACTTGTTTGTTAAAGTTAATTTAAATGATAAAAATTACGTGGTGGGCGCTGTGTATATTCCTCCGGAGTCACCCATTGATCTATATGAATTACACGGCCAGGCAGTCGAAGAAGTTGCAGATAATAATCGTGTTGACGAATTTTTGTTGTGTGGAGATTACAATTTACCATCAGATAAATGGGATAACGACGGTTTCGGTGTGTGCGTTAATTCCTCATCCTCAGTGCGCGCTCGGGCACTTATTGATAGTTTTAGCTTTTTAAATCTAAGCCAAATCAATGCCATTCCTAACGAAAATAATACATTTCTCGACTTGGTTTTTTGTAACAATTTAAATATTACACCTACTTTGGCAACTGATTTGCTTTGCGATAATAAAAAACATCACTTTGCTTACAACATTGTCCTTAACTGTAATTGTATAAACGATTTTGCCTTCTGTGATATATATTATTATGATTTTAAAAATGCCGATTACTGTGAAATTAACAAGGTGTTTGCTAGTACAGTATGGATCGATTATTTTAAATCATGCTTAGATGTTAATAGTGCTGTGGATGCTTTTTATTCAGTACTATACGCTGCAAGAGATTCTTTTGTGCCGAAAAAAAGGGTACACTATGGAAGCAATTACCCAAAATGGTTCAATTATGACTTAATAAATTTGATTAAAGACAAAAAAATGGCCCATATTTCTTTTAAAAATTCAAATCAAATAGAAGATTATCTTATATTTAAAGGGCTGCGCCAAAAGTGCAATTCTCTAAGTAAAGAGTTATATTCTAATTACATCCATATGACGGAGAAAAATATTCGGCGTAATAGCAATAATTTTTGGAAATTTGTCCAAGAACACAAAAATATAAAGAGCATACCCTCCAGTATGTTTTTAAATGGCGCTAAAAGTATAAATTTGCAAGAATCCGCGGACCTGTTTGCTATATATTTTTCGAGCGTTTATTGTGAAAACCTAACAACCAGCAGTACTAGTCTTAATCTAGAGCAGTGTGTTGACCCTTCATTTACTTTTAGCATTGATTTTATGAGCGTTTTCAATGAGTTAATTAATTTAAAAAAACTTTGTCTTGTGGCCCGGACGACGTTCCAAATCTATTTCTCAGAGAATGTGCATATACAATTTGGTATCCTCTTACTATCCTCTATAACCTCTCTTTAGAGCAACACTGTGTACCATCTGTTTGGAAGAGGAGTTATATCACTCCGATTTTCAAATGTGGTGACCGCACTAATATTAGCAACTACCGTGGAGTTTGCATACAATCTGCGATTCCAAAAATTTTAGATCGTATTGTGAGTAAGCAGTTGGGATGGTCATTGAAGAATGTAATTGTTGACGAACAACATGGGTTTTTTTCGGGTAAGTCTACAACTACGAATTTATTGATCTATCAGGATTACCTTTTGAAGGCTTTGGAGTTTCGGTATCAGGTAGATTCTATCTATAGGCTCCCATGTTGGTCCAATCTTATTTAACTTATTCACTATTTGGTATCCTCTTACTATACATCAAAAGAAACTAATAAGAGAAAATATGTTAAATTCATTTACAGTCCAACTATTTGTCACCAAATAAATAAAGTGTTCAGGAAATTTAATCTAACAACTGCGTATTACAGTGAATCGAAAGTAAAATCTTATTTAAATAACACTTTAATCAATAGTGATAGTCTACACAAATCCGGTATATATTCAATTAACTGTAACAACTGCAATAAAATATACATTGGTCAAACTCAACGAAATTTAATCAAGAGATTCAAAGAACACAATTACCACATAAAAAACCAAAACCCAGATAAATCAGCAATAGCTTTCCATAATTTCCAAACCGGCCACCAATTCTCATTACACAACGTAAAATTATTAAAACAATCAAACAGTTTCAGATTAAACATGTTGGAATCAATAGAAATGTACAAATGTAAAGACAAGTTGTTAAATTTCGATTTAAGCCCACTGGAAAACCCGCTTTTAAATCTCATTCCGAAAAACAATTGTAAACCGGCAAACAACTCTCCCATTATCAATAATCCCGGTCCACCAATAGATACCCGACATAATTAGATTTAGGTTTTTCCACTAATCCCTATACCGTATATAAACAGTTGTAATTAGTCTTAAAGCATTCAGTTATTGAAAATGAGTACATGGTACTCGAAATGTACATTTAACAAACAAAAATAAATAAGTGAAGAAAGGAAATTAAATCGTGTTTTATTAGGGACTTATTTAACTTGTTTGTTAATGACCTCCCCAACGGCTTAAAGTTCTGCAAATACTTGTTATATGCAGACGACCTAAAGTAATTTCATTCCGTATGATCTATTTACGATTCCAATAATATTCAAGAGGACTTAAATTATTTAAATGAGTGGTGTTCAAATAATAAGCTATCTTTAAATATAGCCAAATGTAAATGTATTACATTTAGTAGGACCAATAATACAATTCACAATAATTACAGTATCGATAATATACTTTTGGAACGGGTTTCGGACATAAACGACTTGGGTGTGATATTTGAGAAATCCTTGTCATTTAAGACGCATATATTATCCATAACCAATAAAGCTTACAAGATGTTGGGTTTCATTTCTCGAATTGGTTCTGACTTTAATACTGACACCTTGAGACTTTTGTATTGCACCTTGGTTCGGCCACATTTAGAATACGCTGCAACAATATGGCATCCTCATCAAACCTATTTGGTTAATACATTGGAGATGGTCCAGAAAAAATGCCTACGTCGTGTTGCGTATAGGATGAATATATTGAATCCACAGCTTAACTATAGTTTGCTTAGAGTTAATTTAGATTTATCGACGTTACTTTCCCGCAGAAATTATTTTATTATGTTTTTTTTTGTATTAATTAATAAACGGGTATAATTGCTGCCCCGCGCTGTTGGCAGGTCTTGATTTTTGGCACCAAAGATCGGGACCTTCAACAAGACAGCAAATCTTATTTAGAGAGAAATTGCATCGTGCTACGTAAGTTAGGAACAACCCGTTGTCCAGATTAACCCG
Organism: Philonthus cognatus; assembly: GCA_932526585.2. Classification (NCBI taxonomy): domain Eukaryota; kingdom Metazoa; phylum Arthropoda; class Insecta; order Coleoptera; family Staphylinidae; genus Philonthus; species Philonthus cognatus. The sequence goes on from OW052247.1 coordinate 34,903,786, forward strand.
CACCGCCAATTGTTTACTACCTTCTGTAAATTTTGACTTATTTGCCGCTAATTATTCAAGCTTTCGTAGGGCGGTAGTGGTCGTTAATCTGGATTTAATTTTCATTTAGTTTAAGTCCTTCATTTTGTTATGGGGAAATGTAATTGGTGTTACTTCAGTACGTTATTTTTCAATTCTTTGTTGTATTGTATTAATATTAATTTTATGCTTGTAAAGATATTTTCGTTAATTAAATAAATAAATAAATAAATTATATTCAAATTGACCAAAACACTAACAAAAAAGCCATATGATATTATTAAATTTGTCAAAATCAGCAGGCAAATTACAAAAAACGTAAAAATTTATAAAATTAACTAAAATATTGGCAAAAACAATGCAAACTTTTAAACAGAATAGAGATTTCCCACAGAAGAAAGATATATTAAAAGGCCAGGGAAAAAATCTTGAATCGGGGAAATGTCGGAAAAATTTATCATTTCAGATTGTAGCTACCATGTCAGTTTTACTTCAAACAATATTAAACAAAATTGTGAAAACTAGATTATTATCTTTAAAAACATTTTTAATGTTCTTATCAAAGCATTCACTTTAAAGTTTCGAACAAGCGTTTCCACTCGCAGACTAAGCATGAAGTAAAATTTCGAGTTTAGAAAAGCCCCGTGAAAATTTGTCGAGGATCGCGCAGCGACCCGAGACAAATTTTCTGGGCTTTTCTAAACTCGAAATTTTACTTCATGCGCCACGCGCATAAAACAGTGATTTAACGAGAAATTTAAAAACACACAAAAAACATTTCATGTTATTCCTCACAATTAATTCGAATTATTTTTGACGATTCAAATCCTTTTGTAAGTATTCGAATCCTTTTATAGGGATTCGAATCAACCACATTTAGACTCAAATACAAATCCTGTTAAAAAAATGTAACGAATCCAGTTGAACTAAAGTATTCGACTGCCTCTTTTGAAAAGGATTCGAATCCAGGATTCGAATCCTGCCCAGCTCTAGTCTCTATCTTACTTAAAATTGATTTGTTTCATAAAACTACACAAGGTAGAACGATTCATCTTCGGAATGCCTGCATGATCGTTTACTTCTTTTAAAACTTTATTCAAAGTTGGCAGTTCATTTTTATAGAAGAAACTATGCACGGATCTCTTCACTACATCATCAGAACTTGTAATTATGTCCTCCAAGCTGTTTAGGGCTACAAATCTCTCCGGATTTCTTATATTCGCTAATAATACGATGGACAGTGGAATTTACAACTCCTAAAAATTAAACATTTTATTATTTGATGCATATTCTTATGTTATTTCATATCTCACCTACTGCACCAACAATGTCTGATACAACAGCAGTCATTTTCATATGTGGATCATCTGTTATTATCTGCGCATACATATTTATTATGCACTGTTTTTCAGACAGATATAAATGACCCAAATCCAACTTCTTACGCTTTTTTGGAGGTGAAGGTGATATTATCACCGAGCTTGTACTGGGTCCATAATCCATCACAACAATATAAACAAAACTAACTTTTAACTATGCTAAAGAAACACCGCACAAAAGGTTATGGCCGATGTGAAGTTTACGGGATGTTCTCGAAAATTGATTTTTTATATTGATACTTGTAGAATCGCGTATGGAATGGCCGAAAATTACGAAAAAAAAGTGCGGAAACCACGTTTAGCCCCATTTGGGGGCTCCGAAAGGGTGAAAATTGGTGTATTTCAACAGTGTTTTTTGGTGTGTACAAAATAAAATGTGGTGATTATATGTATTCGTTTCACAAAACTAAATGGTTTAAATGTGTTTTTATAAGGATAGGACTTACAGTTTGCTTAAAACTTTCACTTAAATATTACGATTTTTGACAGGTTATGTTATCACCTACTTCCATTGTTATTCATAGATATAGCACAATTGATGCTAAGGGACCATGGTTTTGAATCAAATTTAAGGTTCAATTTCTGTACACCAGGAGGCAGCAGCAATATTTTAAAAAACATTTGATAAAAATCAAGCAGTGAAAATAATAAAAACAATTGATTGGAATTAGAGTTTCATAATTTAATACGCACATGGAGAGAATAACTCTTCTTAGTTTATTTAATCCTGTCCAAAATAAAGAGGAACTTATAAAACAATTACAATGTTGGGGCTTAATTCCCAAAGAGGAAAATTATATTTGCAAAAAATGTGGAGGACATTTAACATTAATTTGTGATAACGAAAGGTAAGAAATACTTATATAATATGTATGGTTAAATCTTTGTAAAACCACAGTATAAGGTCTACACCCATTTTATTGAAATATCATAAATTACCAAACAATAAATACTGAATTCTACTGAGTTGAATATACTTCTAATGATGAAAAAGGAAGGGTAAACAATAGTTTCATGAATACTTAAAGTTTCATTTTTATTATAGCAATTATTTCGTAAAATTAATATCTCGTTCACATTATATAAATTAAACTCGTTTATTTGTAAAATTAATAGATTAGTTTGGATTCATGTACATAGGTTTAAATACAGCTTTCGACCTTCAATATTTTTGTCAATTTGCTAATAACTCCTGGAAATGACACCAGGGTGCGCCTATCTCTTGTTCTGGGCAATTGTGAACCAGTTATCACATTCCATTATAGTATTATTGGTATCATTATGTTATATCTATGAATCAACAAAAGAAGTAATTGTCAACAACTTAACCTGCCAAAAATCGTAATCTTTAAGTAGAAGTTTTAAGCAATCCGTAAGTCCTATCTTTATAAAAACACATTTAAACAATTGAGTTTTGTGAAACGAATACATATTATCACCACATTTTATTTTTTTCCGGCTAAAAAACACATTTTAAGTAAACGGATTTCCAACCTTTCGGGGCCCCAAAATGGGGCTAAACGTTGTTTCCGCACTTTTTTTTCGTCATTTTCGGCCATTCCATCCGCGATTCTACAAGTATCAATATAAAAAATCAATTTTCGAGAACATCCCGTAAACTTCACATTAGCCAAGGTTATTACGAAACAGACAAAGTTGCAACTGGGTAACGCTTCGAATTAAGGTTATGTCAGTTGTTGCGTCTAATAATGACGTAATTAGCATAGTGTAAAATGGGCTCGCTCTCGGCCAATCAGAGTTGTAGGTTTTGGCGCGTGAAATTTAAAACGCTCCTCCTAGTTATTAAACAGATTATAGTGTATTAAAACTGGGTTATTTTTCTTTTAAGTATACATATCTCGATGATTCGCGTTTGGTAAATTTTCAATTCAATTTAATTTGAAATTTGTAACTAGTGTTATAAATTTCAATTCAATTTGAAATTTATAACTAGTGTTATAAATTTCAAATTGAATGGAAATGAAAATTTACCAAACGGTAATCATCGAGATATGTATACTTAAAAGAAATATAACCCAGTTTTAATATATAAATGGCTTCCGTTAGTTTGACAAATATATAAATAAAAGTAACTCTTATACAGGTTTTTAATTGAAATTCACTTGGTTTATTTTACTAATTTATTATTAAAACAAACCAAGTGAGTTTCAATTAAAAACCTATATATTAGTCAAAATGTTTTACCAAATGATCAATAAGGATGAAGTTAACGACATAAAAATAACTCACTTTTCACAAACAAAAAAATCCCTAAAATCTATCAAATATCTCACGTTGTAACAATTTTTCAATACCGTACAAAAAATATCTGGTCGGTCAGTTATAGGCCAAAGATACTTCTATTTCATTATTTCTTTCCAATCAAGGCAGGAAAAAAATGGACCACGAATCCAACGATCCTTTCCGTTCCTCTCTAATAATTGTTGCTATTCATCCAGCCGAATTGGCAGAAAGACCGCAAGATCCTTTCGCCAAATCATTAAAACCTATCGCCAACTTTTCATGCATCGGCTACTTCAAGACATGACATCACTTTGACGGATGGCGGATGACACAGCGATCGCCTCTCTTGCATTTTAATTCACCGACGACATCACGAGCCAACGTCCCCAAACGAGGTGTCGGAATATAAATAGAATAAAGAAAAGCGAGAAAGAAAGAAGAGGGAGGAGGAAGTGTTAAGTAAAATTGTCCAAGATTAAGGAAGTAATATACTGAATTAAAAGAGGAGAAAATTGTTTAAAGTTTTAATGGCTTGAGATGTATAAATAGGAGATGAAAGAGGGTTTCAGCATTGCAGAAATATTATGTGTATTTAAAAGGAGATTTCAATTTCCTGCAGTTCTGTAAAAAGTTAAAGAAATTAAGAAACTTAGATGCTGACATTGTCTCATTAATTGTATCATCTAACACACTGTTTTTGATTCACTGTAAGGCAATTCGTTCTGAATATATCATGTAAACATCTTCAAATTGGTTCTCATTAATCACTTAATGTTTACAATATTGATAATTAAATAAAAGTCACTTGGTTTCTTTCACTACTATTTTTTATTTTCTTAGGAGAGAATACAAAATAATAGTGAAACAAACCAAGTGACTTTTATTTAATTATCAATATCTTGTAAACTACAAAATATAAAATTACGATAATGTTCGTATAAACCGCAAACAATAAGTCCTAAAAAGGCTACTAAGACAATTAATAAATTTATTGTATAATTCAATTTCCGGCTGTATGTTTGCACAGGAAGTAATGGTTTCGATGGGCATTTATTGTTTTAGTAGTCTTATTAATTAAGGCTTATGGTTTGCGGGTTATAGGAATATTATCATAATTTAAATTTTGTATTTGAAGTACTGCAAACTAACAGCGTATAGTGGGATTCGAAAGACATGTCCTATGACTCATTGATGTGGAATGTGTGGTTCAAATTTTTTAGAGAGTATGTCGACAGTTGTATCTGCAATGATTTTTCCTAGTTGTGTCAAATTTTAACGTTACATGACAATGTCATACTGTTAAGGTCGCAAGTATATTAGTGTTCTTTCTTTTAGAAAAGCTTTAAATCATAATTTCTTGTGATTTTTTTCTTTTGGGTATACATATCCCAATTACTTATTGTAGATTTTTAAATATTCGTTGATTTCTCAAAAGAGGTCAATTTGAAGTTTGAACAAGTGTTTTCCACTCCCAGGTTAAGCATGAAGTAAAATTTCGAGTTTAGAAAAGCCTGAAAATTTGGTTTAGTCGCGTAGCGCGAAGCGCGGAGCGACTAAACCAAATTTTCAGGCTTTTCTAAACTCGAAATTTTACTTCATGCGCCACGCGTATAAGACACTGATTTCAAGCGAAGTTTACTCGGTCACAATATTTCAGTGCTTTCAGTGTTTAATACGCGTGGCGCATGAAGTAAAATTTCGAGTTTAGAAAAGCCTAAAAATTTGGTTTGGCCGCTCCGCGCTTCGCGCTACGCGCCCAAACCAAATTTTCAGGCTTTTCTAAACTCGAAATTTTACTTCATGCTTAGTCTGGGAGTGGAAAACACTCGTTTTAAGCTTTAAAGTGAACTCTTTAAAAAAAAGCGTATGCTTATTTATATCTAATAGAAAATTTCCTGTATGTATATTTAAAAGAAACATTCCCTATATTAACAGGTTAATCCGATGACTATTTGCCAAGTTTACTGAATGCGCATTTGATTCAACTAACATTTCGTTTGAGTTTACACAAAATCAACATAAATGCATTATTTATTTCTGTAATTACCTGAGCTATTTAGTAGATGTGGAAATTGGAATTATACCACTTAAACTTACATTTAAAACGATTGTGCACATTAATTAAAATTATTTCTGGCTGAGTTTTTGCAGATTTAGTTTTACGAAGACATTGTCGAAATGTGACGTTTAACCTTAAAATTTAAAAGCAGCATACCGGAACAACGTTTTCGCATATTCTATCTAAAAACCATAGCAGACATATTATGAAGTTTTCTGTCTCTTTTCACACACGTAATCTGATGACATCAAACTATTTTCGTATTACATGTATTACTGCAGAAAGCACTACAAATCAAGGAAACCATTCTCGTGAATCGTACCTTAAGGTAATGTTCCAAATTCAAAATAGTTTTGAATCTAAAACATACTTATCAAGTAAACTGTCTTGAAGTAATGAAGAATATTTCAGAAAGAATTGGAAGAAATCGTGAAATGTTTGGTTATTTGCTCACTTATACTCTTGTCACTCTTTAATGTTCACTAGATGGTGCTAATCGTCTTAATTAATTATTTTTCTGGCCAACTATTTAAACCAATGTGTAAACATTAGTTTTAATAGTTGGCCAGAAAAATGATACATCATATCACACTGATAAGTAACTTTGAAACCTGTCTGTGGTTTACAAAGCCGTAACATTTTTACTAAGCGTATAAAATCATACAACACTTCTCGGTGTTTTATTAGAAATAATATAAAATGCTTTTTTTCCTTGCGGTACGTCTGCTCGTTTCCCATCGTCGCTCCACTTGGCCGTTCATTGTTCTCTTTTTCGAGAGAGGCGAAAGAAAGGAAGGCATTTCTCTTTGGCGATTTAACATCGGAACTGTGACGGAGGTGGCGAAGACGGGTCCTCCTCGTGGATGCAACCTGTCAGTTTCCCACACTCTGGCGGGTCTTGTGTTGTTGATTTGCTTTCTAAGTTCCCCGACGACGGGCTCTCTTGATAATGCCACGAAAAGTGGGACAAAAGCGGTTCGCGAAATAATGGAAATAATGCACTCGTTTGTCGTAATGTCTGAATCGATCACTTTTAGTTGTGTTTAATTGTGTGGATATATGAGAATTTTGATGTACAATGTGAATTACTTTATTTACTGTAATAATAGAAAGTAACAGAATGCATGAGTCTATGAATAACAAAAATTATTATTCCAATATTAAAACTGGTAGTTTTCTTCTACAAAATGCTAAACTAGAATTTTTAGAAGTTATACCGGGAATTTTTTTTTAAGTATACATTATTATTATCATCGGGATAATTACAAAGTTTGATAAATTTTAAGGAATTCCTGGCTTTTATAAAAGCGGTCAATTTAACGGTAGGCTATGGATCGCCTAGTTTTAAGTATGTCCACTATGAACGCTTGTATCATTGGGAGTCTTTTCTCTCTTTCAATTGCGTTCGATATCTAGCAAATAGTTCAGCGATTCTCCACTGGGGGCTGAAGCTTGTAAGCAGATTAGTTTATTAGGTGCAATAAAGAGAGAGTACCTGCCAACTAAATCGGAATAGCCTATTTTGGTGGATGATTTGAAAGATTCGATCGAACACGTTTATGGTTACCGCGCAAATTTGTCATGCCCAAATAATAATCTTCTCATAATGTCATGATATACTGTTTAATGTATCTACTATTAATAGAATAATAATGTTTCTTGTAAATTCTTTAAAATAATCTGACAAAAAAATGAAATCGAAAAATAACGTCTACAATCTAAATAAAGCGAAAAAATGGCATTGACAGAAATAATAGGTCTCAAACAGTCTCAACAGTTTCGAAAACCGCAGGTTGCAGATCATCTATAATTTAAAATAATAATAACTTAGTTTCTTCTTCTTTAGGTGCCTATCCGTGACATACGTCACTGATAGGCACCCAAAGATCATCATGGCAATTCTCACTTTATCCACAGCGATATGGAAAAACTGTAAGGAGGTTTTGTTGAACCATGTCCTAAGGTTTTAAACCATGATATTCCTCTTCCGGGACCTGTTTTTCCGAAAATCTTCCCTTGCAGAATCGATTGAAGTAAGGGATATCTGGTTTCGATTCGCATAATATGCCCTACTTACTGCAGTTTACGGGCTTTGATAGTTGTTAAAACTTGCAGGTATATCCTCATTCTTCTCAGAACTTGAGCGTTAGTTATTCGGGCTGTCCAGGGAATTCATCCTAAGGATTCTTCGATATAGCCACATCTCGAACGCGTTTAGTTTCTCAGTAATAGTCTCATTCAAGGTCCAAGACTCTACACCATAAAAGAGGACGTAGAAGACATAGTATCGTAGGAGCCTTATTTTTAATTCAAGGGAGAGATTGTGGCTCCGGAAGAAGGCGATCATCCTATTGATCCTATTGATATAGCCTTGTCTATGCGGGATTTTATTTCATGCATGTTGCCACAGTCCTCACATGTAATGGTACCCAGGTAGTTGTAGTGGTCTACTCTTTCAATTGCAGTTTGGTTGATATACTTCCAGTGATCCTTTGCTTGCAATTATCATTAGCTTGGTTTTGTTGATATTGATATCCAGGCCGCACCGCTTACTATGGTGAGCTATCTTGTTCATCAGAAATTGTAGGTCTTTTAAGTTGGCAAAAATAATGATATCATTTGCGTATCTGATGCTGTGCAGATGAAGTCCGTTTATCCGAATACCTTTTTCTATCTCATCCAAAGCGTCTCTGAAAATTCGTTCAGAGTATACATTAAAGATTAAAGGTGACAGTATACACCCTTGTGAGATTTCACGCATTATTTTGACATGATCTGTGTGTTCTCCTTCAACTCTAAGGTTCACCGTTTGGTGCCAGTATAGATTCCCGATTATTCTCAGGTCTTTATCATCAATGCCTGTTTCTTTTAATATTTGAATCATCTTGTCATGCTGCTCTCTATCAAAAGTTTTATGATGGTCGATTAGGCAAGCATAAACATCGCAGTTAACATCTCTACATCTTTAGACTAGGACTTGGACTCCAAACAGAGCCTCCCTGGTGTCAACAGCGTTTATAAAACAAAACTGGTTGGGAGATATTTGGCTTTCACAGCTCGTATAGATTCTCTTCTGTATTATTCTTAGGAAACGTTTTAGAAGGTGACTCACGAGACTAATCGTGCGGCATTCCTCGCATTTCTTTGCTCCTGTTTACTTTGGAAGGGCGACGAATTCTAATCTCAGCCATTCAGATGAGATTTTCCCCGAATTGTTAATGTTGTTGAACAGTTTTGTGATAAATTTTATTGTTTCTTCATCGAGTAGTTTAAATGGTTGCATATTGTCTGGTCCGGCTTTCCTTTTTTTTAGTTGTACTATCGCTGTCTGAACCTGCAATATGGACCGCTAATAGTTTCCTTCATAGCGAAGTTGTTTCTTGTCTGTTCTCAAACAATTTCTCCAGGTATTGATTTTTGTTTGTTTGTCTATGATTCTTCCATCTGAGTCCACTAGGTTCTCTTGTTGTTTACCTCTGACGTTTTCAGTAAGCTTTTTAACTTTTCGATGTAAATTGTAGCTTCTTCTGTAGGTTCTCAATTTCTTCACATTTTCTCGTCATCTCCCTTTCCTTGGCCTCTCTGATTTTCAAATAAAGAAAAATTGAGTTTGTCAATAGTTTGCAGAATATTTACAAAATATAAAAACGAATTAAAATTAATATCGACTTTCTGCTCTCTGATTTTGTTTCTGATGTCAATTCTTATTCTTCTGTATTTCTCTCGTTCATTTTTCTCAAATCATATTTAGCATCTCGTCGGTTATTCATGATTTTTTTTCACAGCTCTGTCTGCCTTCGGGTATTTCTCTTTCACTGTTTGTAAAATTGTTCCGATATGTCCTATCTTTTGCTCGTCGTCAAGGTTATCCTCGATATTCCTTAGCTTATCTGATCCAATTACCTGAAAATAGTACCGGCGCGACCGACGTTAGAGAATTCCGATCGCATTATCTAATACCTGCCGAAGATTATCGCAAATAATTATTCGAATTCTTTTACCCAAATATTTGTAGGTTTTTATTTTTTGAAAGCAATTAAAGGGTTAAGGGAAAAACCTAAATGAGCACAAAACGTACCGAAAATCATTTTTGAAGCCGTTGTGTAGCTTAGACCACAGTTTATATATATCCAGTTAGCCAGTCTCTATATAAAATTTGGTAACCGCGTTTGGATGCTGCTTCCAGAAGCGAGACTGGTGATTGGTGTATAAAGTCGTCTGTCTTAATCTTACCCCACATCCTGACCATAGTCTCTCCTTTTCTACTCGATTTCCAGTTCTTTCATAAGCATTGACCCCCTTGCTTAGACCAAGTATTTTCATATAGGCAAACTTAACAAGAAACAAATAAATGGGCCACTAGTTATTTACGACGAAAGAAAACATCACATCCTGTGGAACATACAGAGTTCTGTATCCTTTTTTTTTTATACAAAAAAATCAGCCGCTTTTACAACTTTCCCCCGATTTTTTTCGGAGGAATAACTCAGGTTTACCAAATATATTAACTATTGTTAAAATAAAACTACAAATACCGGGTAGCTGCTTTTTCATTGTCATTCTTATACCTACTAAACTATTAAAGATATCTTGTGTTGGAGGCGGTTACTTTTTTTGTATTCACTTTTTATGATATGATAAAAAGTGAATACAAAAAAGTAATCAGTGTTAATTATTTAAATATTAAAGATACGAAAAAAAGTGATCTACAAAATATAACAAAAGATTTTTTCCAATATCAGAATTTATTTGTGAAAGAATGCCGTATATGTTTTTTTTAACACAGGTTTTTAATTAAATTATCTTTAAAATGTATCATAAATGTCGTTCTCGAGTTTTTAGTTTGCCTTTTGTTCCCTATCTCCAAGATTAAAATGTTGATACGTAATTAAGATAATAATTACTGAGAAATCGATTTCTATAATTTCTTGGTTAAAATTATTTTAATTACGAATTGTTTTTGTATCGAATTATTGAATTTAAGATCAACATATTCTCGTCTCTCTCCAGTTTTTAGTGTTTTGTTTGGTGTTTTTGTTTCTTTGTGAAAATTCTCATTTCCAAGATTAGTCTTGATACCAAAATAGATTTCTCAGCTAAGATTATATTAATGACGTATTCTTTTTTTTGTTACAGGTGAGCCTATTTCCCAAGCAAATAAACTTAATCAACACGTAAGTAAAAGAAAACAAACAACAACAATACGCGTTTTATTTGATAAACGAAGATCAGAATACAATAATTTAAAAGAAATATACTGAACGAATATTGACGTATGATTATTAAATATTTAAACAAAGTATTATTAAAATGTTATCACTTTTGTATTAAACATTTTCTAAAGAAAAAAATATCTGAGCAAGAGCGATAAACAACTTCGTAAATCTGTGTCCATTGCAATCGCCTAAGAATACCCGTTCCAAGTGGACGAAAACAGACAATCGCCAAGCCCCGAAAAAATATGTTGATTCTTAACTAATGGATTTTATATTACATTAAAAAAAACATAATTTCAATAGTTAATTCAATGACACTTTGCAAGTGTTCCTTAATTATTCTATTTTACTTTTAAATGTATATTTATGTTTTTATTGAGATAAGAATAAGAAGATAATATCTTATAAATTAAATATAACATACGAGGGTCATTTCATTAATAATGCATAGTTTGGCAATACTGCGGAGTGAAGGACGCGCCGACGGTGATTGTTACATAAGTTGTAGTTTAAGGCTTGAGGAAGAAGCCAGTGTTTGTGTTTTATCGATAGGGCGTTCTGTTTTTTAATAACGCGAGTTTCAAATGGAGCCTGCACTGGTCTCGGGTACTGTGACTATTGAGGATCAAAACTTTAAGTGCTGATATTATGATTTGACGTTGAAGGTCAAGTTTTGTTGAATCAAATTATCACTATTGATGTAATGTGGGTTCGAGACTTTGAATCAGAATTAAAATCAGTCAAACTAATGAAGAGATCAATCATTCCCATGACCAAACAAATGTGGTTGAACTCAATCTAAGGTCAATCAAATGATGGATCTTTGCTTATGATTACCATGGAATCACCATGACAGACATAGTTCCATGTGGGTGAAGTGTCACAAGAGTATACTCGTATTATTGTGATTTCATTCAAAATCAGAACTTAAAAATGTAGAAAACCCGATCTAAGTTGCTCGAGGCTAGGCCTCTCAACCACCATAACAACGCATGCCCGCACATTGCTAATGTCGTAAATGAACAGCTGTACGATTGCAGCTGGGAAGTGTTGCCTAATTCCACCTACAGTCTTGACATAAGTCAACTAGACTTTGACTTATTCCCAAAGTTGAAACAGCATATGCTAAGACGTCGTTATTCATCTCTAAAAGAGCTTTCTGTCGCCGGTATCCAAGCCATTCGTGAGATAAAGAAAGATGGCGTATTAGATGGTATTGTAAAGCTTCCAAAACATTTAGACTGGGTCATTAGGAAGCAAGGATATTATGTTAGGATTGTAAAGAGATTATATCAATAAATAAACGTGCAAGGAAATAAAAAAAATATGTGCATTATTTATGAAATGGCCCTCGTACATTAAAAAACATCGTTTCAATTTGTAATTTAATAATACTTTTTGTTTGTGTTCCTCAATTATTCTATTTTACTTTTAAAATATATTTATGTAGTTATTGAAATGAGAATAGGTAGATGCAATTTTGGAGCGTTTTTTTTTCTTTCAATATTTATTATGTTATAAGTAATGTTTTACTGAGATTTAAGCAAAATAACAGAGTGTAGAACATAGTAAACCCTAATATATTTCAACGGGCGAACACAGTAAATATAAATTTAAAAATGTTTTTTGTTTACTTTGGGTTTTCAATTTACATTGCTTTTCCATAAGCGAGTTCTCTCAAGGAGCCGATTTTTATATACAAATCAAGATAAATATCTTGTTCAACAAATTTTCTACTCCATATTTAAACTCATTAAATTTAAAGGAACCTGAAATTATAAATTTTTATCACTCGACTCGTAATTCCGTCGTTTCTTGTAGCATTTAACAAAAATTATGTATGTTCCTTACGTCAGAAAAGCGCGGGGTCGGAACTGTTTACATACAATATATTTTGCGAGTGTGATTTCATGACTAATTCAGGCACTTTTGTAATAGACGTGATTCACTTGTTGCTCGCATAAAATTAGCAAAATGTGAATGATCACACACAAGGTCTAATTATAAACACAGCGAATGCAAATCGTTAAAAAACAGTGTTTATAAATTTTGCTTTAATTGAATTCAGATCCATTCATAGTAGTGTTTATAAATGTGGTTTATATTGAATTCAAATTCAGTGCTGTTTGTGGTTAGATATTGAATGGAGTGCAGTATTGAATAAACAATAAGAAAATGCATTTTGATTATAACAATAGATTAAATTATGAGATGTGAAATTTGCAGTTTATCTACTTAAATGTAGTTTATAAATTCGATACGGATTATACAGGGTGTCCAAAAATGGGTGACAAAGGTGTAAATTGAATTTAAAAAAAGTCAGAACAAATAAAGCTTTTTACTCATTTTTACAGAAGGTTTTGGAAAATTAAGTGTCAAAGATTAACTTGTCCAAATGTTGACCTTCACGCTGCTGGCACTCCTCTAACCGAAAACGGAAATTCGCCGCTACGCGTCTACACATTTCTCTGGAAACTGCGGAGATTTCGGTGCGGATGTTATCCTTTAATTGCAGTACATGGTTCGTTTTCGTGGTTTGTTTTTATAAACTGTCTCTTTAATGTATCCCCATAGGAAATAATTAAGCGGTGTAAGATCGGGGCTTCTCGGAGGCTAGTTGATGGTGCCTCGACGAAAGATTACTTTGTCCGGGAAAAGTTTATTAACAACCTCAAGGGATTGGTTTGAGGTGTGGTAAGTTGCCCCATCTTGTTGAAACCATGTTTCCATATTAAAACCTTCTCTGCAATTGTGGAACCAAACAGTTCCTTAACATGTTGCAATGCCGTTCACAGTTTACAGTAAGTGCTCGCCCTCGCCGGTCTTTAAAAAAATACTTTAAAGAGAAAGTTTTTAAAAGCAAACCACGAACTGTACTGCAATTGAAGGACAACATCCGCACCGAAATGGCCGCAGTTTCCAGAGAGATGTGTAGGCGCGTAGTGGCTAATTTTCGTGTTTGGTTAGAGGAGAGCCAGCAGCGTGAGGGTCAACATTTGGACAACGTAATCTTTGGCACTCAATTTTCCAAAACTTTATCTAAAAATATATATAAAACTTTATTTTTTCTGACTTTTATTTTTCGAGTGTTTCATTACTCCTTGAGAATGACGATGAGTCGAAACTGGTCTGAAAGAATAAAAACAGTAGTGAAACAAACCAAGTGACTTTTATTAAATTATCAACATCAAAGTTACCGCTTAAGTTGTGGGACAAATGTAATCCACCCTGTATTATTATCCCTTAATTTTCACAATATTTTTCACTCTCTATTAACTCTTACTAAACTAAGCTTATTTCTGTTTCACCTGCATAATGATCTCAGGATCTAAAACCTTATCCTCTGCGTTTTTTTTAATCAGCGAGCTCATTAAGTTGAACGAACGGTCGTTTTCATTAACGACTTGCACGTAACGGACACTCCCGCCGTTAAAATCCCTTTAATCCCAGCAGTCGGCGAAACTCCCGTTTTTCCCCCCACTAATTGCATCCGAGCCCTGCCCTGGCTCGTTCTCTTCAAGCTTTTGTCCATTTTCATTTGTATTAATGCACTTTTTCATCGTCACTGAAATTAAAACAAAAAAATGAATACAGTAAATAAAAGGATGAAAAAATAAACAAGAGAGAGATTGCAGCAAGGTTTAATTAATGTAGAATAATTTAACAAAGACTTGATAATCAGTCAGGATTAAAGGGGTGCAATGAACCGAGGGTTTGTATTCCTGAGTTTATGTTATTTTAGTTTTTTACATTCTAATCACGTTCACGTTGCATTTCTTCTTCTTCTTTGCGTAATTAATGGCCTTAGCTATTTAAGCTGTTGACCAGTCAGAGTAATTATGAAATAATAATTAAAATTGGTTCAAAGTTGCGATTTATTACGGGTAAAATCTAACGTTTTTGGTAGTCACTAGTTCCAGCACCATTCATGTTCTGATTATGGGACAACATTACATGATACATCAAAATAATCCTAATTTTAATGTCACCAATTTAAAACGATTAAGATATTTAGTTTTTCTGTAAAAAACTCCTGAAAATAGCTATTTTTTGAGTAATTTATTTACTCCTTTTTATGCAACAAAAACTTGTACTACGTAAAATTCAAGGCTGTCCGTAAATTCTACATTCATTGAGCTCAACATTCATTAAAAAAATGTCCATGATATATTTCGTTTACCTTTTTATGCTGGAAATAGAAATATAGGTCTATCTCACTCTAGCAAATGGTTGGGCAGAGTCTGTCTCACTTGAGTTCAAAGTGACTTTAGAACAATAGGAACAATAGGAACTCGAGTTCAGCTTAAACCTGAGTTCAACATTTCTGGTGCAACTGAGCTTATTTGTTTACTCATTCGCATGTTGATGAAAAAGAGACGTTATGGATATCATACATATTGGTTTAAGGAAGGAATTGAATTAAAAGAATAAATTCATCAATAATTCCAAAGGCAAATCTGATAAAACCACGAGCTCTGGTGTATATTTGTTGGAATATGGGGATTGCCCCAAGGTATACTTTGGACAAATTGGATGTAGCTTCCCAGAGTTTCAGTACGTATCCGCCTCGTCAATTAAATATTAAATATTATACACAGGGGGGGTCATGGGGGTATTTAAATTTATAAAGTGGGGCATGGTCAAGAACACATTGAGAAACACTGGGTTAATCCATTCTAACCTTATCTAACTATCTAATCTACGAATTGAATTGTAAAATTCGGAAATAATTCAAGCGCAACACATAAAAACGAATCAAATCAAGATTACTCTTTCAAAGCCCAATTAAGCAAATATCAATATTGATACAAACGCGATATGGAATGAATCACGTTTTCATACGAGTGGTGTGTGCACAACATGCGTAATGAATGTCACGGAATGATGCACTGCCCGGGGAAAATCGATAGTCGGGCCGGCTGCATTAATGCACCCCTGGCTGCACCCGGAGCACACCCCCCGAAGACAACACGAGCCGACGTATTCCAGCACGAGGGTGCCGGTATCCCCCTTTTGTACACCACGAGCCACTTGGCCCCCGTGGAAGTGATGTGAGGGTGTGAGTGTCCCCCTTTCGCAGACGAACCGGCCCTTATAGGTCAGTTACCGGGAAGAGGGTAACGCGATAGCGAAACCACACTAGCACTACGCCATTTTTTTTTTGTTCAAGAGTGAAAACCGATGGTGGAGGATTGGGTTACGACGTGAAGTAACGGTGGTTTTAAAATGACATACAGGAAGTTAAAACATCGCAATGCAAAAAATAAATTATTTTTGTAAAATGAAAAATATATTGGAAAATCGATTCTAGTGGAATTCGGTAGAGATCAGAGCTGGGACGAATCCTCGTAAAAAGGATTCGAATCACGAATCCGAATCACCTAATATGTTCCGAATCACGAATACTCGAATAAAGGATTCGTAAGAGATAAATATGATTCGAATCAAAGATTCGAATCCTGTTTTTTCGTATCACGAATACAAATCCTTTAAGAATAAATTTGATTTTATTTATATTTTTCAACCATTTATATATAAATATCGTTACCAGTTGTTTTAACAAAAATATTTAAAGCCTAATTATTTATTATTAACACTGAACATTGTTGATAACAGACTAAACATCTGATTCCTTGTTACTCTGATTAAAGATGTATTTGTGTATTTCTAAACTTCACTTCAAATCAGTGTTTTGTACGCGTGGCGCATGAAGTAAAATTTCGAGTTTAGAAAAGCCCGAAAATTTGTCTCGGGTCGCTGCGCGACCCTCGACAAATTTTCACGGGGCTTTTCTAAACTCGAAATTTTACTTCATGCTTAGTCTGGGAGTGGAAAACACTCGTTTAAATGAAGACAACCTTATACAAGACTGTCTCAGTTTAAACCGAGTCGACCTTATACAGTACATAGATATTTCTAATAAAATCAAACTGAATTTGCTATGAAATTCAAACATAATAAGTAAAAACCAGTATATTTTCAATTTCACAATATTTCAGTGTTTTATCCGTTTCGCTACGCCAAGATTTTATCCCTAGCCTTTTAATATAACTTTCTTCTGTGGGAAACCTCTATTTTGTTAAATTGTTTTCATTGTTTTTGTCAATATTTAAGTTAATTTGATACATTTTTCGT
This sequence comes from Philonthus cognatus, assembly GCA_932526585.2. Classification (NCBI taxonomy): domain Eukaryota; kingdom Metazoa; phylum Arthropoda; class Insecta; order Coleoptera; family Staphylinidae; genus Philonthus; species Philonthus cognatus. The sequence goes on from OW052247.1 coordinate 34,920,837, forward strand.
GTTTTCTAGTTTCCCTGTTGATTTTGACAAATTTAATAATGTCATATGGCTTTCTTGTTAGTGTTTTTGTCAATTTGAATATAATTTCATGACTTTTCTCTGACTTTCCCGGTTTTAATGATATTCAGTGAATTTTTTATCTACGTAATTTTCAGGCATTCATCGATTTTATAATAGAGTTAAATTTGAAGCTTTAAACGAGTGTTTTCCACTCCCAGACTAAGCATGAAGTAAAATTTCGAGTTTAGAAAAGCCTCGTGAAAATTTTCGGGCTTTTCTAAACTCGAAATTTTACTTCATACGCCACGCGTAGAAAACACTGATTTGAAGTGAAGTTTAGGAACACACAAATACATCTTTAATCAGAGTAACAGGGAATCAGATGTTTAGTCTGTTATCAACGATGTTCAGTGTTAATAATAAATAATTAGGTTTTAAATATTTTTGTTAAAACAACTGGTAACGATATTTATATATAAATGGTTGAAAAAAAAAAATAAAATCATATATATTCTTAAAGGATTTGTATTCGTGATCCGAAAAAACATACGTCAAAATGAAAGTCATTACTGTAAGGTCGACTCGGTTTAAACTGAGACAGTCTTGTATAAGGTTGTCTTCATTTAAACGAGTGTTTTCCACTCCCAGACTAAGCATGAAGTAAAATTTCGAGTTTAGAAAAGCCCTGTGAAAATTTGTCGAGGGTCGCGCAGCGACCCGAGACAAATTTTCTGGGCTTTTCTAAACTCGAAATTTTACTTCATGCGCCACGCGTATAAAACAGTGATTTTACGAGAAATTTAAAAACACACAAAAGACATTTCTCATGTTAATCCTCACAATTAATTCGAATTATTTTTGACGATTTAAATCGTTTTTTAAGTATTCGGATCCTTTTATAAATATTCGAATCCTTTTATATGAATTCGAATCACCCACATTTGGATTCGAATACGAATCCTCTTAAAAAAATGTAACGAATCCGGATCACGAATCCAGTTGAACTAAAGTATTCGAATGCCTCTTTTGAATCCTCTAAAAGGATTCGAACCCAGGATTCGAATCCCGAATGATTCGAATCCTGCCCAGCTCTGGTAGGGATGTCCTATGACTCATTGATATGGACTGTGTGGTTCAAATTTTGTAGAGAGCATGTCGACAGTTGTATCTGTAACGATGTTTAAAGTTTAAACGAGTATTTTCCACTCCCAGGCTAAGCATGAAGTAATATTTCGAGTTTAGAAAAGCCTGAAAATTTGGTTTGGTCGCGTAGCGCGAAGCGCGGAGCGGCCAAACCAAATTTTCAGACTTTTCTAAACTAGAAATTTTACTTCATGCGCCACGCCTATTAGACACTGGTTTCAAGCAAAGTTTACTCTTTCGCAATATTTTAGTGCTTTCAGTGTTTAATACGCGTGGCGCATGAAGTAAAATTTAGAGTTTAGAGAAGCCTGAAAATTAGGTTTGGCCGCGTAGCGCTTCGCGCTACGCGACCAAACGAAATGTTCAGGGTTTTCTAAACTCAAAAATTTACTTAGTCTGGGAGTGGAAAACACTCACTTTAAGCTGCAAATTGAACTCTTTTAAAAACAAGCATATGTATACCTAATAGAAAATTCTCTGTATCTATACTTAAATGAAAAATTCCCTGTATTAACAGATAAATCATTTATGTTAATTTTGTGTAAGCTTAAACGAAAAATTAGATTTGGCAAACAGTGCAATGACTGTTTGCCAAATCTACTGAATGCGCATTCGATTCAACTAAAATTTTCGTTTAAGCTTACACAAAATCAACATAAATGCATTATTTATTTCTGTAAGTACCTGACCTGTTTAGTAGATATGGAAATTGGATTTATATCCCTTAAACTCACTTTTAGAACGATTGTGCACATTAATTAAAATGATTTGTGGCTGGGTTTTTGCCGATTTATTTTTACGAAGACGTTGTCAAAATGTTACGTTTAACCTTAAAATTTTAAAGCTGCATGCCGGAACATACGTTTTCGCATATTCCATCTAAAAACCATAGCAGACATGTTATGAAGTTTTCTGTCTCTTTTCACACATGCAATCTGATGATATCAAACTATTTTCGTAATACATGTATTGGTGCAGAAAGCACTCCAAATCAAGGAAACCATGGGACACCTCTCGTGAATCGTACCTTACTTGAGTTGATGTCGCTCCGCTTCGTTACGCGACCAAACCAAATTTTTAGGATTTTCTAAACTACTTCATGCATAATCTGGTTTAAAGTTTCAAATTGAACTTTTTATTGAAAAAAAATAAACAATAAATATCGCGTATGCATATGTATACTTCAAAGAAAAATTCCCTGTATTTCCAATAAGATGCGGCTCTCGGCTGGTTAAACAATGTTTTTTTCAAAGAAAATCAGCGTTCCCTTCTTTTAACCCATTGACTTACGATTTAAAATGTATCACTAAATGCATTTATGATTAAAAATGCAAATAATTTTTTCTATTTTATTGGGCTTTAAAAATCTCGAGCAGCATTTGTGACGTCTGCGAGATATCAAAATCGGCTTTTACATTTTAAAGTAATTGGCGTGTCTTATACGTCATTGTATGGGATTGGGTTAGCATTGTTTTCTAAAATGTAGAGAATAAAGATCTATTTCTAAAATGTGTCTCCCTTTTTAACTAATAATTTAATACAATTTCTACAATTACTGGAGAAATTGTATTTCAATTTATTTATTGAGGATACATATTAAGTACTTATACACTGGAGGTTTTCAATAATGAGTCACAATTTACCAAATGTAATCTTGTTTACTTTGATCGTAAACGGGAGTCGTCGGTAAAGTTAATTGGTATTTCGAGGTGCGCTTTAATGTGAGGTTAATCGGATTAAGTGGTCACAATTGGATTTATGGGCGCCTTCTGTCGATTAATTTGTTGACCTCCTCCCAAGAATTATTTATACTCTGGATTAATTGAATCTGTCAATGCTTAAATAGTCAGCCAAGTGCTTTTTTTAAACTTCAAAAATGCATTAGCATTGAGAAAAATAATATAACACAAAAAAATAGTTGCACGCTTGGATGGTTTCAAATATAACCACACCTTACACAGATGGACTATGCTGGTATAACTCAAGAAAAATATGTGATATTACGGAAGAATCAAGCAGATGGACTTAGTTTTTCTTTCAACAACGGATTAAGAGACTGTAAACAGGTTCGATGTAGTAGACCTATTCTGATGAAAACTGTGTTGATTGGATGAAATGATCTGATTTGGACCCAATTTTTAAGGCTTTTCTAAACTCGAAATTTTACTTCATGCTTAATCTGGGAGTGGAAAACACTAACGCTAGAAAATTTTCAAATTTAATTATTCGAATATTTAAGTATTAACTTTGAAAAATTCAAGAATATATTCAAGTATTTGAATTATTTGAATATTCTAATTATTCAAATATTTGAATATTCAAATAGTCTAATATTCAAATAGTCTAATATTCAAATATTTGAATATTAGAATATTCAAATAGTAGAATATTCAACAATTTGAATATTGGAATGTTCAAATATTCGAATTATTGAATATTCAAATCACTTTAATAACTAATATTCGAATGTTCAAATATTCGAATTATCGAGTATTCAAATCACTTTCACCACACTGTGGCTTCATCAGGTAGATGCATGGTAACAATTGTTGTAGTACAATAAATATAATTTTGAAACCTAAACAAATTAAGTGTTTTATTAAAGTGATATTATGGAGTTTCAACAACTAACAGTCTCAACTATACAGAATATTCAAATATTCAAATGTTCGAATTTGAATTCATAGATGTAAATAAGAAACGACATTAGTTATTATTAGGTAGTAAGTATTACATACTATAATCAATAATTAAAGTTAATCATCATAACTGGACAATCAACAATGTTTGTATCTATAAACAATTTAGTCTTGCACGCTAGATTTACTGAGGTTTTTTTAGCAACAAGTCCGAGATTTTGTAGATACAAAAATACATATCTTAAAGGGGTGTACTAGATTCTGTTTAAAACTCAACAAAACAAGCCATCTTACATTTTTTTCACTGACTATCGAGGCTTCTACTTCGTTATACATTGTTGAACATAAATAAAAGCACTGTTTATCACTTTGTTTGTATAACAATTGGTTTATTTGGTGACTATAGTCTCGATACTACACGTATCATTATCAAACCGTTAGTAACAAAAAACTACAAAGGAACATTATTTATATTTGCAAATGTTCTAATAACAGCGTTAAAGAGGGGGGTGTATTTAAGGTCAAGCTGGTCGTTAATTACGGGAATTTCCCGATTAGCGCGGGCTCTGTGAATCTCCAAAGACTCCAGGAGGTCCATCTTTCTACCCTTCTCGGCAAAGTGAATAACTGAAAGTACTTCCTCGCCAAAAGAATGGTTATTTTCAATCAAATGTTTGGCGAAAGATGACTTATCAATTAATCTATGCCGAAAAGAGTAAAGATGCTCACTGAGTCTGGTCTTAAAATTACGACCAGATTGACCTATATACACTCCCTTACAATCATTACAGGTTAATTTATATATTCCTGATTTGTAAATACTTGGTATCTGAGTCTTATGGTTAAAAATATGATTTTTAATTTTTGTAAATGGTTTCATCGCTATATTTAATTTGTGTTTTGCTAAAATATTTTTAATTTTGTGAGTTATATTTCCAAAGTAAGTAAGGGAACGATATGTTGCATGTGTTTTAGGTTCGATTCAATACAAAATTAAACTTATTAGAAAATACATATAACATATGCCGGAATCGAACCTAAAACACATGCAACATATCGTTCCCTTACTTACTTTGGAAATATAACTCACAAAATTAAAAATATTTTAGCAAAACACAAATTAAATATAGCGATGAAACCATTTACAAAAATTAAAAATTATATTTTTAACCATAAGACTCAGATACCAAGTATTTACAAATCAGGAATATATAAATGAACCTGTAATGATTGTAAGGGAGTGTATATAGGTCAATCTGGTCGTAATTTTAAGACCAGACTCTGTGCATCTTTACTCTTTTCGGCATAGATTAATTGATAAGTCATCTTTCGCCAAACATTTGATTGAAAATAACCATTCTTTTGGCGAGGATGTACTCTCAGTTATTCACTTTGCCGAGAAGGGTAGAAAGATGGACCTCCTGGAGTCTTTGGAGATTCACAGAGCCCGCGCTAATCGGGAAATTCCCGTAATTAACGACCAGCTTGACCTTAAATACACCCCCCTCTTTAACGCTGTTATTAGAAAATTTGCAAATATAAATAATGTTCCTTTGTAGTTTTTTGTTACTAACGGTTTGATAATGATACGTGTAGTATCGAAACTATAGTCACCAAATAAACCAATTGTTATACAAACAAAGTGATAAACAGTGTTTTATTTACATTTTTTTATGAAATAACGTGATAAGTAAATAAATGAGAATTAAAAAAAACAATACAAAGTAGAGGAGATTAGTTCAAAATATAACCAAAAATATTCTCTGAACTTTATACACGAATGAAAGCCGACAAAGCATCGCTAGTCTTTTGTCGTCCCTTACCGACAACTCTAAATTGTTTCACGCACTATATTTTTATGAAAACTAAGACAAAAAGACGACTTATAGTCACGAAGTAGTTCGAGCACAGGAAATATTTAAATATTCAAAGTATTTAAATACATGGTCAAATATTTAAATATTCGAGTATTAGAGTATTTCAATGTCTTGAAAACTAATATTTAGGTATTCCTTTGTAATAATCAAATTTACTAAAACGTTTTAAAACTTTAGTAATTTTCGTAAATTTCCTAAACTTTCGTAAATTTTTTATGAATTCCACGAATTTAGTTAAATTTCAGTATCTCATTTTTCGTGAATTTTCAACGTTTTAATCAATTTTAAAAATCTAGCCGCTTTTAATAACATTCCAAGATTTCCGTTAATTTTCAAATGTCCGCGAAATCCAAAGATTTTATAATAATAATAATAATAAGTATTTATTGCCCAACAGGAAATTTCCCAATTACAAGACAATGATAATACAATAAACAATGTATGTATGAACATAAATAAATTTAAATCTAAACAATATGAAGACGCTCGTGAGTGTGACAGCTATTTGACAGATTGTTCATCAACGTTTTAACAGAGTCGTGCAGAATATCACAACAGGGTGGTAATTTATTACACATGCATGACATGATAACAATAGGAGATTTTAATCTCACGTTTTCGATAGTTTTCAAGATCTAGACGCCTATCATGAATTTTTCAAGATTATAGTAAATCTGTAAAATCTAGAATTTCCAAGATTTCCGCTAAAGTAAATTTTCACATAAGTCTGAATTTCCAAGAAGTTATCAAAATTTATTATAAATTTTCAATAATTTTTTTAATTTCTCATGAATTTTTCAGCATCGATTAATTAATTTAGACGTTTTATTAATCGTTAACGATGAATAAACGTTTTGAAGAAATGCCTCATATGTTTTGTCAAATACATTTCTTTGAAATTTGCGAACCAGAGAATTAACGGAATTTTAAAAAATTCATGAATACCGGCAATTTTTTAAATTAACGAAAATCTAAGAAATACATAAAACGCTTTAAAGTTTTAAAAAGTAACGAAAAGAGTCAAGAATTTAAAGATCAGCAAAAATCTTGTAAAATGCATGATTTATGTCAACATTTTGAAAATTGTTATAAATCTTGGAAATTAAAATAATATTTTGAAAATTAACGAACTTATTGAAAAATTCTCGAGTCCTGAACTTGAAAAATCCTCATGATTTTGTAAATTAATGAAAATGTAAAAAGCTAGTGATAATTTTTTAACGAATGTTTCCCACTCGCAACAAAACAACAACAAGTCTCTCCATTCCCAGATTAAGCATGAAGTAACATTTCGAGTTTAGAAAAGCCTTAAAATTTGGTTTGGTCGCTCCGCTTCAGCATGAAGTAAAATATCGAGTTAAGAAAAGCCCGAATAAAATTCTGGTTTTTCTCAACTCGAAGTTTTACTTCTTGCACTATGCGCATAAAAACACTGATTAGTTGTTAAGAGTAAAATATTTAAAATCAAGAATTTCTAAGATTTCCGCTAAACTTCAAAATGTTCGCATAAGTGTAAATTTCGAAGAAGTTATCAAAATGTATTATGAATTTTTCAGCATCGATTAATTAATTTAGACGTTTTATTAATCGTCAACGATTAATAAACGTTTTGAAAAAATGCCTCGTATATTTTGTCAAATACATTTCTTTGAAACTTGCGAACCCAAGAATTTACGAACATTTTTTTATTACAGATTATCACTTTTCGACATATTTCAAAATGATGTCAAATTTCAATATTTCTTGATATTTCAACACTTTTTGACGTTGTTTTAACATTTTCTCAAATTTAAACATTTCATTGTTTTTTGGCAATTTTCAAAATTTTTGCAAAAATTTTCAAATTTCAACATTTTTACCTTGACATTTTATCACTATTCCATGGTTTGCGCACCACTGACAGAGCATAAAGGACTAGATAAGGGCAATAAACTCTATTATTATTATATTTTTATTTTTATTATAATTTTTTTAGATTTTAATTTTTATTATAATTTTTTTAGGTTTTAATTTTTATATCAAATTAAATAGTTCCGACTTAGATAAACATAATAGTTTGTCATTTATGAGAAGAAATTAGGACTCGATATAAAAATCATTCTATTTATTATTCGTAAAATTAGCTGTTTTGAAATAATTACTAAGTGCATGAGAAATATTATTTTCACTAGTGGCCCAAATACTTGAAAGATTACTATCTTTTTGAACGTATGATCAAAAATATTTTACCTGACTAGTTAACTATAAACAACGCCTACTGTTTGCCTAAGCACCGTCTACTCTCGTGCCAAGTTACACTTACTATCCTAACTAAACAATGCGCCGTCTTATTTTAAATCGTTTTGTTTAAAACGTGTTTTAAATCTTAAATTTGTTTAAAACATGTTTTAAACGTTAAATTTGTTTAAAACGTTTTCTTTTTTTTATCTTAAATTTGCTAAATTATATTTTGTACTACTTCATTAAGATTTTTTGTTTACGTTTTAAAATTTTAGCTAAATTGTTGAAGATTTTTCAATTTACATTATTAATCATAACATTTTATTACAATAAAATATCACAACTGTGTGTGCATAAATGTGATTTTTAAATACTTGAAAGAAAAATTCTTTTCAGGTACAGGGTGTCTACGCTAAACCGTTCGTTAAAAGTTTATAGGGTAGCCATTCCACTAAAAATTTAAAAAAATCTTTGTTATACGGTTGAATCAGTTCTCCTCGTGTGAAATAGTTTCAACTTTATATCACTTCCGGTTCCACCGGAAGTAGCACTAAATTTGTTATTTTAAATAGAGCACCCTATATATTAGTAATTTTTTAGATTCCTCGTTTAAATTGCAACATATTTTATCCAAACATATGTACACTTATCTCTTATAGTTTTCAAGCAAAAAAAATATTTCTAAAATTTTGACCTCTAAAAGGCATCTTGAAATCTTTCTGTAACTTCTCTTAAGAGTAACATAGAAATATGATTTATACCTCTATTTGTACCTAGAGGATGCCTCTATGAGTATATTAATTGAAAACTGTCAATTTTCACAATAAGTGTTCTTAAAATGTCAATATCAAAGTGCCCTCTTCAATATATCGTAATTCAATTTTTTCAAATGGAATGACCCATTTTTTCTCACATGGTACGGCTGGGGGGAAGATTTCCTACAAAAAAGTATTAACAACTATACTCTTAAAGAAAGTGGTTTTCGAATTATTTCGAAGATTCTTTTTTCGTCGCATTTATGCAGGGAATAATGCGCGCATAAGTCGCAACTGAATTTTAGTGGGCAAGTAGTAATGGTATAGGTATACATATGCATACACTGTAAATTTTACGATATTCGTTGTTTTTTTTTTTAAGATTTAAATTTGAATCTTAAAACGAGGGTTTTCCACTCCCAGACAAAGCATGAAGTAAAATTTCGAGTTTAGAAAAGCCTAAAAATTTGGATTGGCCGCGTAGCGAAGCGGAGCGGCCAATCCAAATTAGGCTTCTCTAAACTTGAAATTTTACTTCATGCGCCACACGTATAAAACACTGAAATATCATAAAGTTTAAAATATACGGCTTTAGCAATCTAATATGTAGATGTGAATAAAGCATAAGTCAAATTCTGCGCTAAATAAATTGTTTAAAACAGTGATTATAGGCAACCTAATAACTCTAACGTATATTAAATTGCCTATAACCGTTGTTGTATGTGTGTTTTTTGAACTTCACTGTAAATCAGTGCTTTTAAGCGTGGCGCATGAAGTAAAATTTCGAGTTTAGAAAATCCTAATTTGGTTTGGCCGCTCCACTTCGCTACGCGGCCAATCCACATTTTCAGGCTTTTCTAAACTCGAAATTTTACTTCATGCTTAGCCTGGGAGTGGAGTCTCAAATTGACCGCTTTTAAACAATGAATTTCCGCAAATTTAAAAAAACGCTGTAATTATCTTGATATGTATACTTAAAAGAAAAATACCCTTTATATTCTGTTTAAAACGTGTTTTGAACATGGGTTAAACACGTTTTAAACATGTTTTTACTTGTTAATGTTTTAAGCGCTGTTTTAATGAAAAAAAAATACACGTTTTAAACATGTTTTTAATTGTTAATGTTCAACGCTGTTTCGATGAAAGAAAAAACACGTTTTGTAAAAAAAACCTGTTTGTTTTAATTAAAATGAAAAAAAAAACGTTTTAACAACCTGGCTTGTCTCAGCAATAAAAAAAATCGAATTTAGGTGAGCATGAAAAGCTGATTTGGTCGCTCCGCTAGTCCTTTGTGTAAGCAACGGGTATTCTTGAGTCTAAACCATGCCCACTATCTATTTTATAAGTCACGCCTACTAATAGGGAGACCGGAAAGTAATGTCGTTTTTGCGCATGTTGTGCTTTGTGGTCGCCTAGCAGCTTATTGGCTAATTCAAAGTACTGTCGAAGACATTTTAAGGTTAGAGTGACTTGTTTTCTTGTAAGTTTTAAAATGTTATAGCTTTTTTACAATGTTTGGTGAAATGGTCAGTCAAAAACCAGAAGAGATACAAATCCGGCATTGTATGCTTTCTGAATTTCATAAGGGTAGTAATGCAACGGTTTGCTACCAAAAGCGTATATAGCAACAGAATCATCAGATCCAATAACCCAAATAAAAGCACATGGCAAATAATAAACGAAATGAAGGGTACTTCAAAACAAAAAACCGATTTAAAAGTTAAAGGGCCACCGGCAGAAATTGCTTAAAATTTCAACACATATTTTTATTTAATACCATACTCAGATAACATAACTGAAAATCAAAAGTTAATATTCATTACTCCTGTATCTCAAGAAGAAGTAATTAGAGCCACCAAACGACTGAAGAATAAAATGTCATGCGGATATGACAATATACCCAGCATTTTAGTTAAGAATAACATAAATTATATAATTGCACTTACACACATTATCAATAATTCCTTTCAATTCGGAATATATCCCAATAGACGCAAATTAGCAATAATCAAACCTATATTTAAAAAAGGAGATGCGACTAAAATTATAAACTACCGCCCAATTAGTCTACTACCGGTATTTTCAAAAATATTTGAATATCTGATGATTCTAAAAATAACAAACGTTTTAAACTCCAACAATAGACTAAATAAAACGCAATATGGCTATATTGCGGGAAAATCTACAATGTCCGCTATTTACGATTTCTTTGAGCAAATTATAACAAACTTTGAACAAAAGCAGGTAACAACGGGTATCTTTATTGATCTCTCCAAAGCATACGACTGTGTTGACCATAAAATATTACTTCATAAATTAGAGAAAAATGGGATTAGAGGGATAGGATTAAAATTGTATTAACATAGTAAAGAATGGAAAGCAAGGAAGCCTCACCGCCCCGACACTGTTTATAATCTTTATTAATGATCTAATTAATGTTATAACTAACAGCAGCGAAAAAATTGTAAATTATGCGCACGATACTAACCTTCTCACATCAGGCAAAACAGCACAGGAGTCGGGAAAGATAGCATTAGATTTATTAACAAATGTAAATAGTTACTTTTGTAAAAATAAATTATCACAAATAACGACAAATCAAATATAATGATTTTTTAAAACAACCACAAACATGATGAATTGCTCTTAACTTGGACAATAATATAGTAAGTGGGGTAAAATTCCTAGATCTGAAAATCGACAATCGTCTTACCGGTGAGACGCACATAAATGATTTAAAAAAGCCTCTATCCTCAACAATATACAGTATTCGGGAAATAGGAAAATATTTAACTAGGTCAGCTGCCATAACAGTATATTTTTCTAATTTTGTCAGTAGAATGAGATATGGTCTGATATTCTTGGGAAGCAACTCGCATGCAGTAAATATCTTTATATTGCAGAAGAAAGCCATTAGGGCAGTAATGAAATTGAGTTACAATGAGTCATGTCGAGGGAAATTTAAAGAAATCAATAGCCAAACACTATTCGGGTACTATATATATATGACTCTATTATATTTTACCTAAAACACATACAAGGAAATGATACTAAACATGGTACATACAACACCAGAACAGTAGACTTTATATATCCCAAGCATACACTTAAAACCACTGAACAATCAACCCATTATATGGGAATGAAGTTATTCAATGCTTTACCGGAATTTCTCAAGAAAAATGTTAGCATACCAAAAATATTCAAAACTAATCTTTATAATCATTTAATACAATTGGAACCATACAGCCTAAAAGAATTCTTCGAATACAAAAAATAGTCGAAAACATCTTCGTTGCATCTGTATTTATGTATATATGTATAATAGTCAAATGCATATGTGTGTATATAGATAAATATAGGCTATATATTATATTAGTATTTAAGTAGTCTGTAAATTAGAATAGGTATTGACACAATTTCATTTTATACATCATGTAATGACACTCTGAAATAAAGATATTATTATTATTAAAAAGCATTTTCGATATTTATCCGAATGCTTTAGGTGTTCGTCAATGCCAAAGGTGGTTTTCCAAGTTCAAATCCGATGATTTCAGTCTTTCTGACTCTCATCGATCAGGAAGACCAACTCTGGATAATGACATTTTAAGGGCGAAAGTGGAAGCAAATCCATGTCACACCATTGAAGAACTTTCGAACAATCTTATCGCACCTTGGTCAACTAGTTAGGAACATTTGAAGCAGATTGGGAAAGTAAGCAGACCAGGTGTTTGGGTCCCGCACAATCTATCCGAGGAAAATAAATCTAATCGTTCCAATACCTGCAATTTATTGCTTCAGCGGTATAACACAGAAGCGTTTTTTGATAGACTGATTACCGGGGATGAAAAATGGGTCCTTTACGATAACTCAAAACTCAAAACTCTCTCCAAATGACGCGCCACGAGCTACAGCAAAACCAGGTTTACACCCCAAAAAGGCGCTTTTGTGTGTTTGCTGGAATACTCGTGGGGTTGTTCATTTTGAAGTGCTAAAACCTGGTCAAACTGTTAATGCAGACCTTTATTGTGTACAATTGGATGGAGTACATCAATCTTTAATTGAAAATTACCCAGCTCTTGTTAACAGAAAAGGTGTAATTTTGCAACACGACAATGCAAGACCGCACTGGGCAAGACGAACCCTAGAAAAAATTAATGGACTAGGATGGGAAGTATTGCCGCACCCACCATACTCACCTGATATTGCGCCATCTAATTCCCACTTGTTTCGATTGCTACAGCATTTTTAAGGTGAAAAAAAATTTTAAAATTCTGAAAAAGTTGAAAATGCCATCTCCAGATATTTTTATGAGAAACCTGGTGATTTTTATCTATCCGGGATTGAAAACTTGCACACTAGATGGCAAAAGGTCGTAGAAAATGAGGGTGATTATGTTACTGATTAAATTAAATTATCGATAAATATTTTGTTGTTTGAATTTAATGTAAAAGAACGACATTACTTTTCGGTCCCCCTAATATATTGTTTAGTCAAGGTTAACATTTATTCAGGTTAATTTATTGTTGGATTAAGTTTCAGTTAATTTTATGTGGGTATTATATTCTTTAATTAATAATCCTCATAATATAACTGAAGAAATTATGTGTGTAATATATTCCTCAATTAATAATCCTCGTAATATAACTCAGAAAATTTATAAGGCATAAAAATATGCAAAACAATCACTGACTACCGAAAAAGGGGGCAAATACCTCGACCCAATCAATCGCTCGCTCGCTGGAATTAAAACCCCCCCAATTAAAAAAAAAATAGAATAGCCGTTCAAAAGTGCGGAAAGTACACTCTCGGGCGAAATGGAAAATATGCATGCACATTTCAAATTGATCGGACCAATTGCGCCGGTAATTGCCAATAATAAAAAAAAAATCGCGTTCCCTCCACCGGCACCGCTAAAAGAGAACCGCTTCCTCGCTCTTCTGGTGAATCGGAAAGACCCCTTTTTGGCCATTCAGTCTGCGCACTTTGAAAGCCGAACACGTGTTATACAAGTCCGCGTGTGTGTGTGTGAGCCTGTTGTGTTTAGTGTACACCACCCCGCGTTTTGTTACGAGTATTTGTATTTAGTGCAGGCCGCACATCCGCGACAGAACGAACTCGCAAGGGAAGAGAGAGAAATAGTTTTCGCAGGAAACTAATTCGCTTTGAAGTAATATTGCTGCTGTTGAGGGCTTCCTGTAAGCACGAAAATTACGGTTATTTAATAGTGATTTTGTGGTTATTTTTTATTTATTGGTATTTGTGGTTTTTGCAAAAAAAGATCTTCACATCCGGTGGATTTTTTGTTTTGTTCTTTGGATCAATTTAAGGTAAGTCAAAATATTGTTTATTAGAGGCTACAAAATAAATAAAGCTATATATTTACGTAAATAAAACTACGATTTCTTTAATCAAAATAATAATTTTAATTATTAATTTGTAAGTGAACACGTTTCATTTCCTAGTTCATTTTTGGAACAATTTTATTTAACTATCTAACAATCTTGGCGTAGATATGTTATACTTTTTGTTTCCTAGTTCGTTTTTTAGGACAAATTTGGACTTAACTAATAGATTGTAACTCTGCTAAACGGGTTTACCGGTAATTGCTCTTTAAAATGTACCTGTATTTGCCGATTCTTTAACTGTAATTCAGTAATATAAATAAAGTTTCGTTGAGCCTAACTTTTACATATTTGTTTCTGTGCGGAATCATACACGAGGCCGTAGCCGAGGGGGAGGGGGATATGGGGGGTTCAACCCCCCCGAAATTTTCAGAATGTTAAATTTTTGTATGTAAAAGCGGCCCCGAAAGAGCAAAAACAATATTTTTACCAAATTATGAACGGTGGAGGCAAGTTAAGTTGCCGAAACTGCAGTCACAAAAATATAAATATTGTGTTATACAAACAAAGTTAAAGTGTTTTATTTTATTGAATATTAAAACCCCCCCGAATTTTTTATAACCCGCTCCGAATTTGTTTTTTTAGCTACGGTCTTGATCATATATATATGATTCTATGTTAGGTAAACTACACCAGGTCACATTTCTTTCAATATACGTATTTTTACATTGTTGGAATCAGGATTTTTTATTCTATCAATAGGTAAATAGCACTGTAAAATTTCAAAAATGTCACTTGGAGTAGTTTACCTCCCACAAACAGATATACCATTTAAATTATAAACGGTGGAGGCTTCTACTTCGTTATACATGGTAATTCAATAAAATAAAACACTTTAACTTTGTATAACACAATATTTTTATTTTCGTGACTGCAGTTTCGGCAATTCAACTTGCCATTATCAAACGTTTGATAATGGCAAGTTGAGTTGCCGAAACTGCAGTCACAAAAATAAAAATATTGTGTTAAACAAACAAAGTTAGATTGTTTTATTTTATTAGATATACCATTTGTTTGTTTTATCGTGCTCACCATTGGGATTTCGTAAACTAGTAGAAATACGAAGACGGTTAAATTGCACAAAAGTTTTCGTTTTTAATACAAAATAGTACTGCGTTGAAGAATTTCATTTGAAGTCATTTTTTTTAAAGATATGACAAAATTATTTTTTGCTGTAATTTTGTTAGTTAGAATTATAGCGATCTGAAATTTAAAGTGTACCCCAAATAATATTCAAGGAACATAACAAAACTAGCAGGTTTTATACAGGGTGTCCTATTTTCAAGATACGACATCAAACTTAAATTGTTTTCTTATGACAGCCATATTTTATTATTTTACTGTTAAATTTGAGTTAGAAATCAAAAAATTAAAAAGGTAAATGTCATGTATTTCTAACTACTCATTTAAGTTATGTACACTTTGTTTATGTGTGTGTGTATGATTTTGAACTTTACTAAAAATCATTATATTACACGCGTGGTGCATGAAGTAAATTTTCGAGTTTAGAAAAGCCTGAAAATTTGGATTTGCAGGGCGCTACTCGCTTCGCTCGCGCGCCCCGGCAAATCCAAATTTTCAGGCTTCTCTAAACTCGAAAATTTACTTCATGCTTAATGAAGGAGTGGAAAACACCCTTCAGAATACTTTTAAATGCTTTCATAAAAAATACAAATAGAAAAATCTATGTAATTTTGCAGTTTATTGAATATTTGATTTGATTGATTGATTCGTTTCTGTAACTAATATTAGACATCAATTTTCTAAATTCAATTGTCTTCGAACTTCATCTTCTAGTTGATCGATTTCAAATTTACATTCTAAAACTTAATAATTCCTAGCTGAAGTTCCTCTAAACAAAATGTATAACAAATAATGTTGGAGGAAAATTATCCGGGTCTAAAGTATAATGTTCCTTCATCTTTATTTAATATTGTTGTTAAAAACGTCATAATAATCCTTTAAAGTATTTTCATTGATTGATGTCGTATTTTTACGACATAAATCTTAATGACAGCCATATTTTATTTTTACGTTGTTTAATAGAGCAGGAAGATTGAGTTGGTAATCATGTGTCATATATTAAATTAAAATGGTAAATGTCGCTTCGCTCGCGCGCCACGGCAAATCCAAATTTTCAGGCTTTTCTAAACTCGAAATTTTACTTTATGCTTAATCAAGGAGTGGAAAACACCCTTTAAAATGAACTTAAATGTTTTTATAAAAAATACAAAAAGAAAAAATCACATCTGTGTAATTTTGCAATTTATTGAATATTTAATTTGATTAATTCATTAGTTTCTGTAACTAATATTAGACATCAACTTTCTAAACTCAATTTTTATTAAACTCCAACTTCTTGTTGATCGATTTGAAATTTAAATTTTAAAAGTTAATAATTCCTAGCTGAAATTCGCGTCCAAATCCAAATGTGTTTGTGTGTTTCTGAACTTCACTTTAAATTAGTGTTTTGTACGCGTGGCGCATGAAGTAAAATTTCGAGTTTAGAAAAGCCCGAAAATTTGTCTCGGGTCACTACGCGACCCTCGACAAAATTTCACGGGGCTTTTCTAAACTCGAAATTTTACTTCATGCTTAGTCTGGGAGAGGACAACACTCGTTAGACGATCAATCAGAAACAAAATTGCAAAAGTTCAAAATTATCAGAAATTATTCAAAATTAATGGAATTTAATTTAGCAAAATAAATATATAATAATAATAATAAGCATTCTTTATTTTATAGTTCCCCATGACATACAGATATACAAAACATACATTCTGATGCTATGGAAAAGAACTTAAAATAGGGTCGAAACAAAGCAAAACAAGAAATGTATATAAATCAAATACCTAATTCATTAATTGAATAGGGCTCTAATTCGCACAGATAATTAAATAATTGTTTTTTTAATAAATTTAATAATATTTTTATACATGAATAAAATGTGCCCTTTTCATATAAAGTCAACCTGTGTTTAGGAATTACGTACGTATTGCATTGCCTAGTGTAGTAATTACTTTTCATAACACTATCTGAGAAGTAGTGAGAGTGCTTTTTGAGGAATATAACACATTCATAGATGGCTGGCACTGTGAGTAGACGTTCGTTTTTAAATTTTTGTCTGCAGGATTCTAGATATAGATATATCAAATTAAATGATAACTTTGATTTGATATTGTAGAATATCCAGTAAATATATACAAATTTCAATTAAATCAATCAAAATTTATTGATTTCTGTAGTTTTTTAGAATTATATGTTTATTTGATATTCTGTTAGGTTTTTCCAATTGAATGAAATAAAATATTTTTCTAAAATCGTTAATTTTATTGCATAATTTCAACTTTGGCTGAATATTTACGAAAGTGTGATGAGATAATTTAATTTTCTTTCTATAAGATGTATGTGTTTTGCTAACAACTCTAAGTAAATTCTGTCAATTTAATGTTGATGGTATAGAATTTTAATTTTATACAATTTTTTTTAAAGAAAACATTCTTCCAAAATTGTTAATTGTATTGCATAATTTCAATTTTGGCTAAATATTTTTGGAAAATGCGTCAAGATAACTTAATATTCTTTCTACAAGATAGTAAAAAAAGAGAATACATAAATAAGGCTTACGAATAAAGTTTCCAAAATGTATTGGTTTCAACTACTTAACTAATTTTTTGAAAAAGGTCTGTCTGTCGCCATTGTACAGCCTAAACTAATTGTGATGTTAAGATGACACTCTAACCTTAAGATTTTCATTACAATCCTAGGATGGGAAAAGCTTTCATCAGACCCTACTGATTGAGACTAGACCTGTAATGGGAAAAGTACTATGATAGGAACACTAAAAAGGACTGTTATTCCTCACTTCACTTTTTATTTTTATCGTTAGATGTACATTTCGAGACACAAAGTTTGTTATTGATAATGAGCACTTTGTGTCTCGAAATGTACATATAACGATAAAAATAAAAAGTGAAGTAAGGAATAATAGTCCTTTTTAGTGTAATACCTAATCACTTCACGTAAACTCAAAACCATACAGTTACTACGATAGGAACATCACCATTTTTCAATATTGTTTTAGTTTTTCCTTTGCTGTTAGTTTTTTTTTAATTAGTTCCAAGGTGATGAAATTTCTGTTCGATTTGTTACACTTTTTACTTCTGTGTAGGTAATTAAAATGAAAACAAATGCGTGCGGTTGGTTTGTTGAGAAATGAGCTAAAATCGTTCTTCGAATGAGGTGGGAAACTTGTTCCTCATTCTTGGTACTCGTACAAATGAAAAGGCTTAGTAGCCAACAGATGGTCCATTAATTGCTTTAGAGGAATGTGTTGTTATGATGAAAATATTACGTGTAATTTCAGAAAAAAAAGAAGCCGAATCAATTATGAAAATTATTAATTAGGCATTCTTAATATCCACAAAATTTGTTTAGAATTAAATGCACATTCAAAGAAAATTAAAATATATTCATTAGTTTCTGTAATTCTGAATTGATTTTAAATTCATTTTTTGTAAATTTCATTGATATCAATGATTTTCTAAATCAACACGATATTTGCAAAGTTTGTTAAAAATTAAATGCATTTAAAGCTGTTTTAAAAAAATAAAAATACGTTAATTAATTTTTTAGTAATTCTAAGCTGAAATACTAGTTTTAGGTTATTATTTTGTTCTAAATTTTGAAAAAAATCAATGTTTTTTTTAATGAACTTGATCATTAAAACATTTGTTTAAAATTAAATTCACGGTAAATACTGTCTTCGCTGGACTCTTAATGAAACGATATTATAATATTAGAAACGATATTAACCATTGATGCATATATGCAACAATATTAATTTTATGTTAATTAAATTACAAAATAACGTAATTTGATATATTATATTATTTCACTTGACTTGAAAATGCGTGAAGAAAAACTTAAATATTTTGTTATTTAAATACCTTGATTATTACTCATTTAAATAAAATGTTTTCAGTGTATTTCTAACTTCACAATATTTCAGTGTTTTATACGCGTGGCGCATGAAGTAAAATTTCGAGTTTAGAAAAGCCCCGTGAAAATTTGTCTCGGGTCGCTGGGCGACCCTCGACAAATTTTCTACGCGCGGCTTTTCTAAACTCGAAATTTTACTTCATGCTTAGTCTGGGAGTGGAAATAAATGTTCTAAACTTTATATTGCACGTTTTTATACAAAATCAACGAATGCCTTACATTATTATTATTTATATTTAGAAGAAAAATTCATAGAATGTAATACATTAAGTCATTCGTAAAAATCATATAAAGAAGTGTAGAATTGTACCTAATATCCCCTTTTAGAGTTAACTCTATAATTGCTCGGCCGTTAATAGGTTAATTAAAACACTTGTTTGGTTTTATAATTTCATATTCAGTTTCCTGGCACGTGTTTCATATACATTTTTGCAATTACTTTGAGAACAGTCGTTATTGGCCGAAACATGTGTCAGGAAACTAAATATGATAATATGAAAGCAAACAGGTGTTTAAATTTAAAGTTTAGTTCAGTTTAGTCAATTAGTTTTTCTGTAATTCTTAGCCAAAGCTAAAATATTGTTATAATGATCGCTAATATTAGGTGGATGTTTGGTTCAAAATTTTTATAAAATCATTTTCTTTCCTCAATCAGTTTAAGATCCTTTAATTTGTTTAAAATTTAATATATTTTAAACCCGCGTTTCTGTAATGCCTCAATCAGTTTGAGATCCTTTAAATTTGTTTAAAATTTAATTTATTTTAAGCCCGCGTTTCTGTAATGCTGAACAATCGCTGTAATTTGTTTTAAAAAATTGCTTATTTTAAGTAAATTTTGTTCAAAATTTTATCAAGATATCGATGATTTTCTTAATCAACATGATATTCAATAAATTTGTTTAGAAATAAATGTACTTTAAGATTCTTCAAAGAAAATATAAATATATTCATTAAGGTTTCAGTAAATTTAAGCTGTCACTAAACTGTTGTTTAAACTTGCTAATTGTAAGTGAATTTTGTAGTAAATTTTGATATCAATGATTTTCTCAAACAATATGATATTCACCAAATTTTAAGTTAAAAATTACATGCACTTTAGCTGTTTTAAAGAAAATTAAAATACTGTTATTAGTTTTTTTTTGTAATTATAAACCAAAGCTTAAATTTTGTTATAAAAACAATACGCTGATATAAAGTGGATGTTTTCATCTAAATTTTGTAAAAAATAAAAGGTTTACTCGATCCCTTTAAGCTCCTTCGAAAAACATTAAAATACACGAATTAGTTTTTATGTAATTCTGAGCCATCGTCAAAAATCGCTAATATTAGGTAATTGTTTTGTTGTAAAAAAACATGATTATTCAAATTTGTTTGGAATTAAATGCTCTTTAATCTCCTTCAAAGAAAATTGAAATACATTCATAATTTTTTCTTTAATTCTATGATGAAATTTCTTTAAAAAAAATTGATTTGAAAATGTTCACGAATACAATACTTTCCAAGAATATGAATTTGTTTTCAGTATTTATTTATTCACCGCATAACTATACCGGGTGTTGACTTGGCGGACGCAACATAGGAAATCTCATGTAAATTTTGAAATGTTCAAATTTTGAAATGTTCAAATTTTTGCTCCCCTATTTATTTTAGAAACGAAATGTATTTACCTTTTTTGTAGAGGGAAAAATTGTGAATTCATTCGTGTTAACGTTTATCACTTTACGTTTCTCTAAGTTAAAATAATTATGAAAAAATAATGTGATTTTATGAAAATAATGACATGCCATGGAATTGAAACAACAACTGCGGATGTCAAAATGGCGAAAGATATCGTAGGCACTTGATTAAAGTAAATGTTTTCGAAATGAATTACACTATACAAGAAAAATGTCATTATTTTTATAAAATCACATTACTTTTTCTTAATTATTTTAGCTGTTAATTTTCTAACATTCGTTGATTTTTAATAGAGTTCAATTTGAAGCGTTAAACGAGTGTTTTCCACTCCCAGACTAAGCATGAGGTAAAATTTCGAGTTTAGAAAAGCCCTGTGAAAATTTGTCGAGGGTCGCGCAGCGACCCGAGACAAATTTTCTGGGCTTTTCTAAACTCGAAATTTTACTTCATGCGCCCACGCGTATAAAACACTATATATTTTCAAATTTATGTATATTCTAACTTCACTTAAAATCTGTGTTTTATACGCGTGGCGCATGAAGTAAAATTTCGAGTTTAGAAAAGCCCAGAATATTTTCTGACATTCGTTGATTTTTAATAGAGTTCAATTTGAAGCTTTAAACGAGTGTTTTCCACTCCCAGACTAAGCATGAAGTAAAATTTCGAGTTTAGAAAAGCCCCGTGATAATTTGTCGAGGGTCGCGCAGCGACCCGAGACACATTTTCTGGGCTTTTCTAAACTCAAAATTTTACTTCATGCGCCGCGCGTATAAAACACTATAATATTGTCAAATTTATGTACATTCTAACTTTACTTCAAATTTGTGTTTTATACGTGTGGCGCATAAAGCAAAATTTCGAGTTTAGAAAAGCCCACAAAATTTGTATCGGGTCGCTGCGCGACCCGAGACAAATTTTCACGGAGCTTTTCCAAACTCAAAATTTTACTTCATGCTTAGTCTGGGAGTGGAAAACACTTGTTTAAAGTTTTAAATTGAACTTTAAAAAAAAAACAGGGTTTATCCGCAATTGTATCAATTCCATGATATGTCATTATTTTCATAAAATCACATTACTTTTTCTTAATTATTTTAGCTGTTAATTTTCTGACATTTGTTGATTTTTAAAAGAATTCAAAAGAGTGTTTTCCACTACCAGACTAAGCATGAAGTAAAATTTCGAGTTTAGAAAAGCCCCGTGAAAATGTTCTGGGCTTTTCTAAACTCGAAATTTTACTTTATGCGCCACGCGTATAAAACACAGATTTTAACTGAAGTTCGAATATACATAAATTTGACAATATTATAGTCTTTTATACGCGTGGCGCATGAAGTAAAATTTCGAGTTTAGAAAAGATCACAAAATTTGTCTCGGGTCGCTGCGCGACCCTTGACAAATTTTCACGGGGCTTTTCTAAACTCGAAATTTACGTCATGCTTAGTCTAGGAGTGGAAAACACATGTTTAAAGCTTTAAATTAAACTTAAAAAAAAAACAGGGAATATCCGCAATTGTTGTATCAATTCCATGGTATGTCATTATTTTTATAAAATCACATTACTTTTTCTTAATTATTTTAACTTAGAGAAACGTAAAACGATAAACGTTAAGACGAATGAATTCACAATTTTAACTTAGAGAAACGTAAAGTGTTAAGTGTGAACATTAATAAATTTAGAATTTATCCCTCTACATAAAAATACATTTTGTCTCTAAAATAAATAGGGAAGCCAATATTTAAATTAACATGGGATTTCCTATGTTGCGTCCGCCAAGTCAACACCCGGTATACGCGTTTCAGGCTTCAACGCCATCATCAGTATAATGTGATAATTGCTGTATACAAACGTTTAGTTTGCCAGCTATTGACGATGCTACTTAAGCTAATGGACATTAGACGGCGTATACGCTGTCGAATATATGTACAATACTTTCCCTATGATTACAAATGGGGAAAATAAGAATCGCAGATTTCAGGTGAATATTTAGTTCTTATTTTTTTGAAAGGATTATTTAACCAACTTAATATAAATCACAATCGTTATTTTCACAATTAATAAAAGTAATTATAAAAAAAATTAAGAGTAATTATGAATAATTTACTCTGAAATTTGTTTTATAATTACTTTTATTCAATGTAGAAAATAACGGTTGTGATTTATATTTAAATGTCAAATTTCCATAAATAAATAATTACATGAAATATATCATGAATTCGGTTCGTTATTGAATACACGCTATTTGCAATTAAATCCGTTTTCGATTCATCCCAAGCGTTTTAATTACGGCGCTTTAATGAATCTATTCAAAACGGTTTGAATTCATGCCGTCTGTGTTTTTGAATAATTAAAACTTTATTGTGTCTGAAAGAAAGCAATTTAAAAATGCTAATATTATCCAACAAAAAAAATTCTAAGTCTTAATCTTATTTTCAAGTTAATTTAAATATTCGTCTTAGAATATACATTTTATTTACAATGAATATGAAAATTAAAATTACAAGAAAATTCGGATAAACCGCAAACAGTAGGTCTTAATTAATGAGACTGTTTAGACAATAAATAATTACAATGATTATTAATTAAAACCTAATTGGTGCGTTAGATTTAACTACATAACTTAAGAGTCCCAAAATGGTTCAATAAAACCTTTTAATGATAAATTTATTATTGCTTAACTTAACTTATTAATTACTAGACAAACGTACTTAACAGACAAAATAGTTCTAGATATTTAATTAAAACACTTGGTTTGTTTCACTTATTTATATTTTCTCTGTAGATGACCAATGGTCGAAACTAGACGGAGAAAATATAAATTACGCGTGGCGCATGAAGTAAAATTTCAAGTTTAGAAAAGCCTCGTGAAAATTTGTCTCGGGTCGCTGCGCGACCCTCGACAAATTTTCTACGCGGGGCTTTTCTAAACCCGAAATTTTACTTCATGCTTAGTCTTGGAGTGGAATACACCCGTTTTTGACACATTTGACATTCAAAAAATGTGAGGGAATGAAGAATTTAAAAATGATTATATTACTCTCTGTATTTTAAGAGATTTTTTATACATTTTATGTCACTTTCTACATTTTCCATTATTTTAGACGTTATTCGATATAGACATAATTCTACAACGACATAATTTGATCTTCTCCTGACTCTAAATCAATCAATTTATAATAATAAATTAACTAGTTCTAGTAATAATAGTTCAGAATTTCTTTATACATAGTGTACATAACGTAAATGAGTCGTTAGAAACAGAAGATATTGTCAAATGCTATACAGGGTGTTCCATTTTATAAGATATGACAATTACCATTTTAGTTTGGTATATGACACATGATTCCCAATTCAAACTGTGTAAATTAAATAAGGCGGCTATAACGAAAAAATAACTTTGATGTATAAATTGGGACAACCTGTATAAAATGTATCAATTTTATTGTGTTTCTCGGACATTTAAAATGTAACCTCGGTACCTTGCTAATTAACAAAGTTATAGCAAAATATGTATTATTGTAGTTTTGACTTTATTGGCTATATATCGGAAACAAATGACGCTAGTTGAAATTTGTTAAAACAATTTTATTTTGTATTATAAATGAAAATTTTTGTCTAATTTAACCGTCTTTGTATATCCAATAGTTTACCAAATCCCAACGGTGAGCACGATGAAACCACCATCTCTATATTTAATTAATATCTCACTTAACCAGTGGTGAAACATTTTTTAATATAATTATGGTGAATTCAATTAAAACACTTTGTTTGTTTCACTAATGTTTTGTAATTACTCCGGCTAGTTTCGACCTTAAGTCATCTTTAAAGAGATTTTCAGCGGAAGGGAAGGTACCCCACGCTAATTACCAACTAGCTCAGGTTAGTTGAGTTTATGAGAGATGAGCAACTAACTTTTGAAACACGTATGCTGTTTTAAATGATTTATTTTAAACAAAATAAAACAAAAACATTAAAACAACAAAAGAATAGAATAAGAGCAAGAGTAAAACAGTGCACGAAGTTACAGGGCAGACTTGGTGTAGCGTCGGCGTCGCGATCGGGATTTCTAATCCGCGGTGGCGTCTGGCTAGTGGTGGCATTCGGATGGAGGCGGCGTCCAAGTAGTAAGACGGCGTCTCGGTATGAGACGGCATCCTGTGCTCGTCGACGGGATGTGGCGTCGACGTCGGTAAGGTGTTGCCTCTGGCTGGATCCGGGGGCAGCCACAAAAACTACGCTCGTAGTGCGGGACGTCGAGGCGGCTGCTCTGGCAACCTTGATGCTCGGCGTCGGCGTGACTTCAGGAACGACGGCGGAACGGCTAGCGTCGGCGTCGGGCAAAGTTTCCTGTAGTCGGTGGATTGCTGGCCTGGTCTGGATCTGGCGGAAGCAACGAATGCTACACTGGAACGTCGTTGTGGCGTCGAGGCGACTGCGCTGGCAATTGGGTTATCGGCGTCGGTATCCAAGAACAGGAACGACGGCTGACGTCGGCGTCGGTTTGTTTCCTGTTGTTGGCTTCTTCTGGCGGCAGGAATGGCAGCTGGGACGTCGGCGTCGGTCAGAGCTTCCTGGCTCAGATAGAAGAGTCGAGGAACGGTAGTTCCTTCTGAAACCACATGCTATCCCCTGTACAGCACAATAGTGGACTCAGGAGGACCTACCGTTTCTGGACTCTTCTATCTGAGCCAGGAAGCTCTGACCGACGCCAGACGTCCCAGTTGTCGTTCCTGCCGCCAGAGGAAGCCAACAACAGGAAACAAACCGACGCCGACATCAGCCGTCGTTCCTGTTCTTGGACACCGACGCCGAGAACCCGATTGCCAGCGCAGTCGCCTCGACGCCACAACGACACTCCAGTGTAGCGTTCGTTGCTTCCGCCGGATCCAGACCAGGCCAGCAAACCACCGACTACAGGAAACTTTGCCCGACGCCGACGCTAGCCGTTCCGCTGTCGTTCCTGAAGCACGCCGACGCCGAGCATCAAGGTTGCCAGAGGAGCCGCCTCGACGTCCTGCACTACGAGCGTAGTGTTTGTTGCTGCCTCCGGATCCAGCCAGACGCAACACCCCACCGACGTCAACGCCACATCCCGTCGACAAACACAGGACACCGTCTCACACCGAGACGCCGTCTTACTACTTGGACGCCGCCTCCATCCGGATGCCACCACTAGCCAGACGCCACCGCTGGATAAGAAATCCCGATCGCGATGCCGACGCCACACCAAGTCTGCCCTGTAACTTCGTGCACTGTTTCTTTTAATATTATTTCATTCTTTGTTGTTTTAGTGTTGTTTTTTTTTTGTTTAAAATAAATCATTTAAAATAGCATACGTGTTTCAAAAGTTAGTTGCTCATCTCTCATAAACTCAACTAACCTAAGGTAGTTGGTAATCAGCGTGGGGTACCTTCCCTCCCGTTGACAAGATATGTGCAAAAAATTACAGAAACACAAATTTACTGCAATAACATATCAAATATTAAATAGAAAATTCCAAAACTACTACCTACTTTTACTATTTTTGTAAATATTTCTCGTAGAATAGGAAATTAAAATTTTATGTTGAATTAATTTCTCACTTAACCCGTGGAAAACATATTTAATCAAAGTTCTACTATTAAAATTTTATATAATACTGTAATGAAATTCAACACTAATCATATCCAATCATAATTAAACAAATCCCATGATAATCCATCCAATTAAACCGTATTTACTCTACAAACACGTTTGATTTTCTAATAACCCAACAAATAATTACAGCGTATATAACATTTTATGCAAATGTGTTTATGTTTAGCACTATTTCACATATAATTCGACGCATTATGGTAATGAGTGCGGTTATAATTAACAAATTAATTTACGTGTGCCTATGTGTGTGTGTGAGGCCAACGCCCAATCAATTTCAGTAGTCCTCGGGGCACAGAATTCAACGCCCAGTTACAATTAATTTACTAATGCAAACACTCGCAGAACACCTTTTAAGGCTTAATTACCTCCCGCACGAGTCCAATTAGGATTATTACGGAGATGGATAGTTTTATTTTACGAGTTTCCCTCGTAAAATATAATTCTTAACTAATAAAATTATGATTAGGTGTTATTAATAGTCACTAAAAACGTGTTAATATTAAATTCAAAATTTGTATATAGTGAAATTCGGGAGAGATGTCCTATGACTCATTGATATGGAATGTGAGGTTCAAATTTTTTCGAGAGTATGTCGACAGTTGTATTTGCAACGATTTTTCCTAGTTGAGTCTAATTTTGACGTTACATGAGAATGTCATACTGTTTTGGTCGCGAGTATATTAGTGTTCTTTCTTTTAGGAAAGCTTTAAATCATAATTTCTTGTGATTTTTTTCGCTTTAGTATACATATCCCAATTACGTGTTGTAGATTTTTAAATATTCGTTGTTTTCTTAAAACAGGTTAATTTGAAGTGTAAACGAGTGTTTTCCACTCCCAGGTGAAGCATGAAGTAAAATTTCGAGTTTAGAAAAGCCTGAAAAATTGGTTTGGTCGCGTAGCGCGTAGCGCGCAGCGACCAAACCAAATTTTCAGGCTTTTCTAAACTCGAAATTTTACTTCATGCGCCACGCGTATAAGACAGTGATTTTAAGCGAAGTTTACTCGTTCACAATATTTTAGTGCTTTCAGTGTTTAATACGCGTGGCGCATGAAGTAAAATTTCAAGTTTAGAAAAGCCTGAAAATTTGGTTTGGCCGCTCCGCGCTTCGCGCTACGCGACCAAACCAAATTTTCAGGCTTTTCTAAACTCGAAATTTTACTTCACGCTTACCCTGGGAGTGGAAAACACTCGCTAGGATAAAATTAAATGCTTATATAGAAAATACAAAGCGCAAAACAAATATCTACTTAGTTTAGCAATTTATTCATTATTATGGTTTTTCTAAACTCGAAATGTTACTTCATGCTTAATCAAGGAGTAAAAAATCTCGTTTGATTGACGTTTTTTGAGAAACAAAACTGAGGTTTGAACCGATTTGACTTGCTCCTGGGCGCCGCTACGCCACTGCTTCCATTTACCAATTAAATCAATTTAATATCTTCTTGTACTGTTTTTTTAGTCCTTCACTTATTTACAAATAAAAAAACTACAATTTATTATTAAGTAACCTCAGATAATAACACAGCATTGGATGAGTGATCAATCAGTATCCATCCATATTTTTCGGGGCTTAATTGGCGTGACGCACTTGAAAGAGAGAACAGAAAAAAATGCATCAAAATTGTTATTGTTGTCGACTCAAAAACAGCCGTCTTCGCTTCGTCCAAGGAAGCGGCGAAGAGTAAAACACTCGAACACCTGACTGCCAATTAACCTTGAGCCTTCTCCACAAGTCAACGAACACGAGGAGCCGGCTGACTTCCACTTCCGGCCGAACCTACGGCGTACGCCACTGGCTGTTTGTTTAGCACGAGGGCCCCCCACGGGGGGATATGCGCGATTTGCCGTTTAGCGGTTTGTTTGTTTAGTTTATAGGATGTCGGCAATGATGAATAAATAAGATGAGGTTTAATTCAAATGATTAGATAGTGGAGGTGTTTACGAGAGAGACTTTTGTACCAAGGTTGGGAATTCAAGATGATGAATCCAAATATAACATGGAGATATTCTAATATTTAAATCAGTAAATATCTGCATATTCAAATATTTAAATCTTCAAATATGTCCCATTTTAAATTATAACATATATATATGCTAATATTTAAATCAGTAAATATCTGCATATTTAAATCTCCAAATATTTGAATAAATAATTTCCAAATACAGATACAGGGTGTCCCATTTTAAAGTACCACCTGGAATATCTTCAGAACCAACCATCACTGAATGAAAAAAATGTTTTAAATAAAAGTGTAATTATTTGGAGGGGGACATCCATTCCTGTACGAAAATTCAACCCTCCACCCCCAGGGGAAGCTGGGGAGGAGGTAGCTTTGAAATCTTAAATGGGAACCAGTATTTTTTATTGGTTCTGAAGATATTCCAGGTGGTACTTTAAAATAGGATACCCTGTATCAAAAAACACATGTTTTCATTTTCGAATATTGTTAAATATCCGAATATTTAGAAATTCAAGGATTCGAGTACCAAATATTTTGATTTTCGAACATTCAATTATTTAAATCTCCAAATATCTAAATATTCTAAAGTTTAATTAAACATGTTGGAAGCCATAGAAATACGTACAAATAAAAATAATTTATTGAACTTCGATTTTAGTCCCTTAAATAACCCGCTTCTAAATTTGTTACCTCCATAAACAACACGCAATAAAATTTGTTAACCCACCCAAAGGTCTTCCCTTAATCTGGGGTTTTTCCCTTTAATCCACTGTAAGTATAAAGAAACCGCGCAACAGTTGTAAGAATTAGTTGTTATCGAAAATGAGTGCTTAGTTAGCACTTGAAATATATATCTAACCATTAGAAAATAAAGTGTGAAGAAAGGATACAACAGTGTTAATTATTTATTCTAAAGTTTAATTGTTCAAATATTTGAAATTTCGAATATTAATATAATTAAATGTCCAAATAATTATCTCATTGAAAATTACGTACAATCCTCATAATATACCGGGTTTTCGATAAAAAAAACGCCCAACGCCATAACTCTGTTATTTATTGACCGATTTAAATGAATTAAAAAACAAACTCAATGGCCGTTTAAATACTACAAAATAATAGTAATTATATATTGTTTCAAAATTAACTTTACCAAATAATAGCCAATTTAATTTTTTTAATGGCTGCATGCAGGGTGTACAAAAAGTAATTTAACTTCGTTTGTGATGAGTTTAGAAATAAATGTTTTGAATAAAACTTATAGCAACTAATTTAAAGTACTGATTGACAATATTTTTAATATACAGGGTGATTCATTTTCATGATGCATATCAAACTTGCCTTTTTACTTTTCCCCATATGCAAAACAAAGGGAAAGTATTGTTTTCGCAAATATTTTAAAATCAAAAATTTAAGTGGAAATATCCATTTTCAGGTCCCCCGAGTTGATTAAGACCATTTTTGAAAAATGTCTGTCTGTCCTTCTGTTGCCACGATAAGGTCTAAACCGATTGAGCTGTTAGGATGACACTATAAACTTAAGCTTTTTATTACAATAGTAGTATCCGATCAACTTTTGGTCAACATGAGGAAACCGGGAGTGATAGTTTACTCTTAGCATTGTTTTGGATTTTTCTTTAATATTAATCATATAAAAATTGCTTAGAAAAGTTGTATATAATCGAAAAATTAGCATATTATGCGTATTCACTTTATGTCTAGCTATTTTAATTATTTTATTAATATTGTTTTAAAAATGTGAATCTTTCGAATTAATTGCAGTTTGTCAAATTATATGATATTTCAGACAACAAAAGTTTTAGACCTCAAAATTGTATCACATTTGAATAAGCTAAGAAGGTTTTACGTTCATCTCTTGTAGTTAGAAAATCAAAATAAGGGCAAGTTGTATGTCATGAAAAAGCTATAAATGTATCCAGATAGGTTTTCAAAATAATTTTTTTTTTCATTTAAAAATCAATCAACACTACGTATATTTTGAACTTCACAGTGTTTCATCAGTTTCGTACGAGTGACGCATGAAGTAAAATTTCGAGTTTAGAAAAGCCCAATTTAGATTGTTCACTCCTCTTCGCTACGCGAACAATCCAAATTTTCAGGCTCTTCTGAAACGAAATTTTACTTCATGCTTAATCTGGAATTGGAAGACACTTGTCTAGATTTTTTTTAAAGTGTCAGTGAATTTTCAAGATTTTAGGTAGTTTTAGTTAATTTACAACGCTTTTCGTAAATTTCCAAGATTTCCTTAAATTTTCAATTGTGACGGTGTTTCTGAATTTCCTAAATTTTCGTTAATCTTAGAAATGTTGATACTTTTCATAAAAAATTTTAAAATTAACAGAAATCTTGGAATTTCATGAAAAACTTCAACGTTTTTAAAGTTAACAAGTATTCAAGAAATTCATGAAAACTGACAAGAATTTGAAAATTGAAGGAAGTTTCAAATATTTATTTCAAGTATCAAAATTTTTAAAATTAAAAAAATTTAGGAATACCGTCAGATTTTGAAAACTAACTGAAATTTTGGAATTTCATAACAAATCAACATTTTTCAAGTTAACGATTATTTGGGAACTTCGTAAAAATTGCAAATAATTCAAAAATTGAAGGAAATTTTAAAAAGAATGAAAATATATGTTTCGATACTTTCATACTTTTTAAAATTTCCTTCAATTTTCAAATTTTAGCAATTTTCACGAAAAATAATCGTCCCATCGATCGTATGATGAGGTATGCCAATGGTATTAGCAATAATCCCAACTTTGTTTTATTTACACCATCAATTCATCAGTTTAAGGTCCAATTACGTCGTATTAGGCTATCCAATGTCATTGACTGTTAGATCTCTAGTCCAGTAATAATTTGTTGGCTGTAATCATTGTAACTATTTATATGGTTTTTGTTATTTTTGCTCAATATGTATATGTACACTTATGTAAAATGGAGATTCCGTTAATAAATAAATAAACTTTAAAAAAATGGATTTTTCATGAAATTCCAAGATTTCAGTTAGTTAGTTAAAATCAACGGAAATTCAGGAAATACCTCAGAATTTCCTAAATTGAAGGAAATCTTGTAAATTTACGAAAAGCGTTAAAAATTGAGTAAATTTATGGAAATCTTCAAAACTTTGATAATTAACTAAAGTCTTGAAAATGTAACAACAATTTAAAAATATTAAACGAGTATCTTCCACTCCTAGGCTAAGCATGAAATTTCGAGTTAAGAAAAGCCGAAGAATTTGGATTTAGAGGCGCAGCGTCCAAATCCAAATTCGGGCTTTTCTCAACTCGAAATTTTATTTCATGCGCCACGCGTAGAAATCACTGATTTAAAGTAAAGTAATTGGCATTTCACCTTGAAAAATATCAAGAAGCCTACTGTTATAAAATTTATAAAAGTTCTAAATAAATAAAAGCCAAAATTTCACCATAACTGTCAGTTTAAAACGAACAAATGATTATTATCGTCACTTTAAAAAGAACATTTTACTATTATCGCCACATTATAACATAAATTTGATTATTGTAATCTTTTTATAGTCAAAATGTGACAATTATAGTGATCTATGGTCCATGATAACTCCAAAATTTGACTAATATCGTCACTTTATAACGAATATTTAACTATTCTCGTCACATTGAAAAGAACATTTGACTATTGCAGCCTTTTTTAAGTGAAAATGTGGCTATTATAGTAATCTATAGTGAAGATAAAGCCAATTTTGACTATTTAAATGAAAATTTGACTATTGGAGTATTTTTTAAGTAAAAATATGAATAATCAATATAATCGATACAGTCAGTACTGTCAAAATAGTTAATATAATAATCAACAATAATTTCAGGACATTTCTGGCAATAGTATTTCTTCATAGTCGACGGTATTTTCACTATAATGGCATTTTGATATTATTTCATCATTAAATTGACTGTAATTTACCTATTATCTTTTGAATCATATTTAACTTGTATCAAAATTGACATTCCCCGTCAATAAAGCGACAATAAACTTATTATTTCAATTTTTAATTGTTTCAATGATGAAACAAACGAATGCCTTCCACTCCCAGACTAAACATGAAGTAACATTTCGAGTTTAGAAAAGCCTGAACGAATTCAGGCTTTTCTAAACTCGAAATTTTACTTCATGCGCCAAGGGCATAAAACAATGGTTCAAAGGGAAGTCCGAATTTTTAAAATTGATGTATTCAAATATTTTTCCCAAGGCACACTAATTTTTTTTTTAAATATAATTTTGAATAGAAGATTTAATTGAACTTATTTCCGATGATAATATTTTTGAAAAACAACATATTGTATATTATTGGATTCAGAAAAATAAATGTCTAATGTAATAAAAATAAAAAATTACAGGAAGCCGTTCAAAAATGTCAAGTTGGCTATTATTTGGCAATGAAGTTATTATTGAAAAAAAATCAATATTAATGTAATTTTTTAGTAATTTAACTAACGGTCAATAAATAACAGTTATCGCGATGGGCGTTTTTTTTATCGAACACCCAGTATATGAATTAAATTTACCATAATTATTATATACCCATGTGAACTTTGATTGGTATGCGTTACCTAATAAATTGATTTTCTTTCTTTTCTTTTTTCCCATGAGTCAGGTTGGGGCTGGTAAAAGTCCAATATACACACACACATACCAAATAAATGAATCACCCTCCCCTGGAATAATCTAAACAACCCTCATCATCGAAAACTATACCAGAATGCTCACATAGCCCGCTAATAAACACATATATACGAGTCAGTCTACACAATCAGGGTGTTTACATTTTAGCACGTGCTCAATCCTGCTGCAAGAGAAATGTTTTCTCAGTAATTGCGATCGAATCACTGCCAGTGTGCTGAATATTCTCGGGTTTTAGCTGGTGGGCACGTGTCTGATGAGGCTCAATTAAAATGCGTTATCACAATATGCGAGCGAATGAAAGGGGTTGGGGGTTTCACGCCTCGTGTGGTGCAGTTAACGACCTCGTTGAATGTATTGAGAAGGAAATATAAGGAGGGTTTAGTTTGGCGTGAATTTTGCGTGTTATAACGCGTGGTTTTATTTAAATGTTAGACCACCAATTGCGAAATATCATTGTGTTTTTTTAATCCACAATAGATCTGCAAAGGTCGCTATAGTACAGGCCAAGAGGCCACCCCAACAATTATCTAATCATTGGTTTTATGCAGATCTGGGCGGTACTCGGTTACAAGTACTTAACACTTGTAATCTGAGTACTTTTTATGTACTTGGTTAGGGAGTACTTTATTTTCGAAATATTTGTACTTATCGCAGTTTTAGACTGCTAAATGAACTCGAGTACAGGGTGGTCCAAATTTACTATAGCGAATCTGGGTATTAGAAGAGATAGAAAAAAATAGATGGCTCATCTTAAAAGATACCGCACTAAGTTGTTTTTTTTATAATTAATACATTGTTTTTTTTCTCTCTCTTTTTAATGATATACAGCAGAGCTGGGCAGGATTCGAATCATTCAGGATTCGAATCCTTTTAGAGGATTTAAAAAAGGCATTCGAATACCTTAGTTAAAATGGATTCGTTACATGTTTTTAAGAGGATTCGTATTCGAATCCAATTGGGGGTGATTCGAATCCTTATAAAAGGATTCGAATATTTATAAAAGGATTCGAATATTTATAAAAGGATTCCAATATTTATAAAAGGATTCTAATACTTAAAAAAGGATTCGAATACTTACAAAAGGATTTGAATCGTCAAAAATATCTCGAATTAATTGTGAGGATTACCATGAAAAATTAGTTTTGTGTGTTTTTAAATTTCTCGCTAAATCAATGTTTTATACACGTGGCGCATGAAGTAAAATTTCGAGTTTAGAAAAGCCCAGAAAATTTTTCTCGGGTCGCTGCGCGACCCTCGAAAAATTTTCACGGGGCTTTTCTAAACTCGAAATTTTACTTCATGCTTAGTCTGGGATTAGAGACGTTCGTTCGACTTCAAACTGAATGCTTTGATAAGAAGATTAAATGACATGTTTTTAAAGATAATAATCTAGTTTTCAAAATTTTGTTTAATATTATTTGAAGTAAAACTGACATGGTAGCCACAATCTGAAATGTTACATTTTTCCGACATTTCCCTGATTCAAGATTTTTTCCCTGATCTTTTAATATAACTTCCTTCTTGTTTTCATTGTTTTTGTCAATATTTAAGTTGGTTTTATAAATGTTTACGTGTTTTGAATTTTTATGATACCTGTTGCTTTTGATAAATTTAATAATATCTTATGGCTTTTTTGTTAGTGTTTTGGTCAATTTCATGACTTTTCTCCGACTTTCCCGGTTTTAATGATATTCAGTGATTTTTTTATTTAC
This sequence comes from Philonthus cognatus, assembly GCA_932526585.2. Classification (NCBI taxonomy): domain Eukaryota; kingdom Metazoa; phylum Arthropoda; class Insecta; order Coleoptera; family Staphylinidae; genus Philonthus; species Philonthus cognatus. Next base: position 34,955,550 of record OW052247.1, read on the forward strand.
GTAATCTTCAGGCATTCGTCGATTTTATAATAGCGTTCAATTTGAAGTTTTGAACGAGTGATTCCACTCTTAGGTTAATCATGAAGTTTAATTTCGAGTTTGGAAAAGCTTGAAAATTTGGTTTGGTCGCGTAGTGCGTACCGCTATGCGACCAAACCAAATTTTCAGGCTTTTCTAAACTCGAAATTTTACTTCATGCGCCACGCGTACAAAACACTGATCTGAAGTAAAGTTCAAAAACACACAAATACATTTTTAATCAGAGTAACACGGAATCAGATATTTTGTCTGTTATTAACGATGTTCAGTGTTTATAATAAATAATTAGATTTTGAATATTTTTAATAAAACAACTGGTAACGATAATCATATGTTAATAGTTGCAAAAAAATAATAAAATCAAATTTATTCTTAAAGGATTTGTATTCGTGATTAGAAAGAACTGGATTCGAATCTTTGATTCGAATCATATTTATCTCTTACGAATCCTTTATTCGAGTATTTGTTTTACGAGGATTCGTTCCAGCTCTGATATACAAGATGTTGAATTGTAAAGCGAGCCATAGAGCTTTACATGTAAAATTTGAAATGTATTAATATTGGCTCTCCTAGTTATTTGGCAGTATCGGTATTATTACATTATTTTTAAAGCTTTTTAAGCTGAATAATTTGGTATCCTAATCAATAGATTCTGTAAAGTATTAAATAGCGCAATACTTGTAACTTTCGCGTTTTTCACTATCTTATTTTCTTTTAAAAATAGTAGTAAAATAACTAAACAAGTGATAAATAAAAATAATTTAATACAATTAAATTCAAAAAACGAGATTTATTATCGGCAACCCAAGTATCAGAAAAATGTAAACAAAAGGATATTCTTATTTCCATTAATTTAATAATTTCTTCACTCTTTACAACGGTTTCGGGAATAGGAAGTGTTTTAAACGATCGCACGGTATGTCATTCTTTTTTAATCGTAGCAACACAAATGTTTACTAGAATTCTCCGTTGGATACTATAACGCAAAATTGGAATAGAAGTATCCTAGGTTGCACAGGCATTTATAACTGTATTCATAAATGATTTATTAAACAAGTCGCGAATCTCTATTAAATTTCAATTTATTCGTTAGCAGTTTATTTTATTTTTGTAACTTACGTATGCACGCATTTGTTGGTTCTATTCTTCGCTGTAATAGGATAATTGTATATCTGTTTGAAATAAAAGTATTATTATAATCTTAACTGAGGAATCAATTTCTATGGTTTCTCAGTCAAGATCATCTTAATTACGTATTATTTTTTATAGTATTATTGAGTTTGAGATGGAAACATTATCTTCTTTCTCTAGTTTTAAGAGTTTTGTTTTGTTTGTGAAATTTCTTATTTCCAAAATTAAAATCTTGGTATTGAAATAGATTTCTCAACTAAGATTATCTATCTATATTGTCTTGAGTTGTCTTATTAATTAAGACACCTTGTTTGCATTTTACATGAAAAACATTTTCGTAATTTTATATATTATAAGATTATCTTAATTACGTATTCTTTTTTGTTACAGGTGAGCCCATTTCCCAAGCAAATACAATCTAATTAACACGTAAGTAAAAAAAAAACAACAATGATACGCGTTTAATTTGATAAAAGATAAAAATAATACAATAATTTGAATAAGATAGTGAAAGAATATGTTCCTTTTCGGGAGGAACATTGATTTTTTTATAAATGCCAGTTCTAAAAGAAAAGAAAGTGCATCGTGTATTTTTCTATTGTTTATTATATTGAATTTCAGCGGGTAATGGATTAAACTTTGGAAAAATTCGAAAAAATTGGTCACTCAGATGAACAACAAAAATAATTGAAATAAAATGCGTCTTAAGTAATACGTAAGTATTTAGCCAACGGATTCCATTTAAAAAATACATAATATAGTACAACTAAAGATACAACATTACATTTTAAAGAAGTGACTGTAGTTGTAAATGTTTTATTAAACAAATCGCGAATCTCTTAAATTTCAATTTATTTTATACTATAGATTTTATTAATTCATAAATTGACGAAATTCTATAAACAAATTTACTTTGCTACGCCCGATATATCGAGAATTGCAGGCTTCTTTAAACTCGAAATTTTACTTTTCCTAACATGATTCGAATCACAAATACTCGAATAACGAATTCGTAGGAGAAAACGATGTTTTGAATGAAAGATTCGAATTTTGTTTTATGATTCATGGATACAAATGCTTTAAAAATAACTTTGAATTTATAATTTTTTACAAACATTGCAACAAAAATGTCCAAAACCTAATTAGTCATTATTAACCAATTATCTGATTATCAGTTATTCTAATTAAATATGATGTATGTGTTTCTAAACTTCACGTTAAATCAGTGTTTATACGCCTGGCGCATAAAGTAAAATTTCGAGTTTAGAAAAGCCTGAAAATTTGGATTTGGGCGCTGCGCTTCGCTCCGCGCCCAAATCCAAATCCCGATATATCCAGAATTGCAGGCTTCTCTAAACTCGAAATTTTACTTCATGCTTAATCAAGGACTGGAAACCCTCGTTTAATAATTATAAACAAATTATAGGTATCACTTTTACTTATAGGTATTACTTTACTTCAAATAATTCGAATCACCTGCATTTGGATTCAAATACAAATCCTTTTAAAAAACTGTAACGAATCCGAATCACAAATCTTTTTAACTATAGTATGCGAATACTTCTTTTGAATCCTCAAACAAATCGAATTGGGCAGAATTCGATTTGTTTGAGGATTCTTTGTCTAAGACATTGAAATGTACTCAAGTGGGCGGGGTTAATTAAGTCACGCCCACTGTGCGCCCGGCGCGACCTTCAGATGACATTGCGACAAACTTTCCCTTTTCTGCGCGCCACGAAAAGTAATTAGATCATGTCGTTTGCGCGAACGATTCAATTAAGTCTGTGGCGTAATTAGGCCGAGCCGCCCTCATGACCGGACCATTAGCATAAAGGACAAATAAGCAAAAAGATATTTACGTACATTTCGCACACGAATTTGTAATTTTAATCAAATTAAGAACATTTGAGGGCATGCAGAACGCGTGTAAATTATTGCCCGGTTTTTAGGGTTGGCGTGGAATTCGCGCAAAATTTCCACATCTGCTATTTGACTAACATTTCTTTTGTTATTTGCTAATTAAGCCACACAATTGTATTAATTATGACCAGATGCGTAAGTTTAAATTGCTGCCCATGAGCCAAACCCACATTTTTTGTAGACTGTCTTTGTCGTAAATCTTGAAATTAAATGTTTTGATTTATATCCAAATAATACACTCGATTTAAATTGATTGATTGAGTTACGTGAAGACCAAATTAAATTGACGAATAAAGCACGAATAACATGTTTTCACACTTTTATTTGAATTACCAAATGTACATTTCGGATACAAGTATTTCGGATTCCAAGTAACCATTATCAATGGATTAACACTGTATTAATCCATTGATAATGATCAATGTGTGTCCGAAATGTACAGGGTGGTGCAGTTTGGAGGTGCCACATATGGAAAACTTTTTTATTTAAAGAGATATTGAAAAACCGTTTTCGCGAGCCAGTGTCACATTTTTGTGTTTTCATATAAAAATGGCGTGCGTGTTTTGTTTCAAGGACGTTTCGTTTTTGTAAAACAGGTCATTTTAATTGGCGCAAAAAGTTGCCTTAAGAAAGTTTCTGTAGTTTGGTTATAACTTTAAAAACAAACGAGTTACAGTAACTTCAGAAATACGACATTTTATCAACTTCCGGTTATAGAGCGGAAACGGTTAGAGATAGATTAATTTTTTTTCGCCATTGAATAATACACAAAAAAGTGACTCGCGGAAACGGTATTTGAATATCTCTTCAAATGCAAAAGTTTTCTATATGTGGCACCTTCAAAACGCACCACCCTGTACATTTGGTAATTCAAATAAAAGTGTCAAGAAAGGTTATTAGCGCTTTATTCGCCAATTTACACTCGTTAATAAAATAAATGAGGTAGGCTAGGAACAGCAAACTTGTCTAAAAATTATAAATTATTAACACTACAAATAGTTGCGTATATTAACGATTATTTAATTTGCAGTGGTCAAATGTATGATGTGCTTTACTTGCTATTACCATTAAACCATTAATTTCATCAACATCGCGAACGATCATCAATCATGATTAAACGTCGCGTTGCAGTTAACTAATAGATCTTTCAGAATCCAACCCCGATGGCATCATAAATTAACTTTGTGACACACGATTCATCCCGAGTCGACCAACAGGTGGCGTGTTTCTCATAACTTTATCAGTGATCCAGTTCGCTAATTGCATTAACAATTCAAGAGACATAATTCTATCTATTTATAGCAACTATATGGAATAATTGCGTAGTGTTATTTTCATAGTTGTCATTTTATTTACTCACTTACACTTTTGAGGAGTGAACTTCTAAGTATGACCGATTTTATTCTCGCACTTATATTATTTTATTTATAAAAGAAATTGCCAATTCTTTTCGCAATCTACAACAAGTTAGTGTTACAAAGACTATATCAAACACTCATTGAAACAACTACTTCCCAGGCTAATACCCCGACGGGCATTTAATTATACAACAAGTGTTTGCTGTTACATACAGTAACCTACTGCAAATGTAACAATTTGGGTCAAATTATTCAGGCCATCTATAGACGCGTTTCGAGATTTATCTCTCATCAGTGTAGCTTTGCCATTCCCTCTGAACAATTTGACACCTTAGACTGGTGGTCACGTTACCGTTCAAACATACGTATAATTATTATTTTATTTACTCACTTTTATGAGTGAGCTTCCAAATATAAACTACTTTTAAATCAGTGAGCCTCCAAATATGACTGATGTTTATTCTCGTTCTTAAATGCGTCGTTTATAAGGGTAACAATTTGGGTCAAATTATTCAGGCCATCTATAGACGCGTTTCGAGATTTATCTCTCAGCAGTATAGCTTTGCCATTCCCTCTAAACAATTTGACACCTTAGACTGGCGGTCACGTTACCGTTCAAACATACGTATAATTATTATTTTATTTACTCACTTTTATGAGTGGGCTTCCAAATATAAACTACTTTTAAATCAGTGAGCCTCCAAATATGACTGATGTTTATTCTCGTTCTTAAATGCGTCGTTAATAAGGGTCGCATTTTTAGTTTTTTTTTTCTTTAAAGTTTAACACTTATTTGAAATTTCTGAATTATTTTGATGTCACTACTTATCGACCACATATCCCCACCTGTAACTATCTAAAATCCGTTATAGCATTGAACGACGAACAAATAGAAGTGCAACTGAGTGGTAAATTTAGTTAGCGCTAAACTTATGCAATCAAATGCACAGATTCAGTTTTCCCTCCCACAAAATAGTGCGCTTTAACACATTGGACTTGCAGATGTCGCCACTCAGTCTGCATCAATAGTGTTCCTGTATTTAAGAGAGTAGTGCAAACTGGCGTCTATCTTGACGCCTTTAGGCGCTAAATTCAAACTAAAATAATCATATTCTATAATGATTGACGCGCGTCCTGTTAATTTGATTTAGTTTGAATTTGGCGCCTAAGGGCGTCAAGATGGATGCTAGTTTGCGCTACTCTTTTAAATAGAGGGACACTAGGCATCAATTTATCGTAACGCGAAAAATACATGGAGTTGTACTTTTAAATGAATTGTCATTGAACGGATACAGTTATATTTCTAAAAATATCTTTAAAAAAGTACATAATAACGAAGTAATATAAATAACACAAGACATTGCTTGTAAAACATATCAAGTAATTAATCGGGAAGCTCCAGGCAGAGGATTAGCAACGGGGTTGCGAGGGGTGCGGACTGCCTCGGGTGACATCACTTAAGCTTGTATTAGACGACACTGTTTTGTTGTAGAAGAAAATAGTATATTATTTTCTATTATAGTGTACCAAATAGAACATGTCTATTTCCCAGAGCTGGGACGAATCCTCCTAATAAGGATTCGAATCACGAATCCGAATCACCTAATATGATTCGAATCACGGTTACTCGAATAAATGATTCATAAGAGATAAATATGATTCGAATCAAAGATTAGAATCTTGTTTTTTCGAATCACGAATACAAATCCTTTAAGAATAAATTTGATTTTATTATTTTTTTTCAACCATTTATATATAAATATCATTATAAGTTGTTTCAACAAAAATATTTAAAACCTAATTATTTATTATTAACACTGAACATCGTTGATAACAGACTAAACATCTGATTCCCTATTACTCTGATTAAAGATGTGTTTTTCTGAACTTCACTTCAAATCAGTGTTTTGTACGCGTGGCGCATGAAGTAAAATTTCGAGTTTAGAAAAGCCCCGTGAAAATTTGTCGAGGGTCGCGCAGTCTGGGAGTGGAAAACACTCGTTTTAAGCTTCAAATTGAACTCTATTATAAAATCGACGAATGCCTGAAAATTACGAAATAAAAAGTTCACTGAATATCATTAAGTTTACAGCTTCAAATTGAACTCTATTATAAAATCGACGAATGCCTGAAAATTACGTAGATAAAAAGTTCACTGAATATCATTAAAACCGGGAAAGTCAGAGAAAAGTCATGAAATTATGTTCAAATTGACCAAAACATTAACAAAGAAAGCCATATGACATAATTAAATTTGTCAAAATCAGCAGGCAAATTACAAAACACGTAAAACTTTATAAAATTAACCTAAATATTGACAAAAACAATTTAACAAAATGGAGGTTTCCCACAGAAGAAAGTTATAGTAAAAGGCCAGGGAAAAAATCTTGAATCAGGGAAATGTCGGAAAAATTTAACATTTCAGATTGTGGCTACCATGTCAGTTTTACTTCAAATAATATTAAACATAATTTTGAAAACTAGATTATTATCTTTAAAAAACATTTTTTAGTCATTTAATGTTCTTATCAAAGCATTCAATTTGAAGTTTCGAACGAGCGTTTCCACTCCCTGTGTGTCTTTTTGAAATTTCGCATTTCCACAACAAACCACAAACCTTGCAAGTCTTGAAAGCCAACATTGAAGAAGAAATCAGCAATTTGGGGCCAGATGTTTTACGAACAACAATTCAAAATGTTGTAAAACGAGCACAATCAGCATCAACTCAGGAGATGGCCATTTGACCGATATCATTTTTTTAACTTTATATTATCAATTTTACACCTTTAAATTAACTTTCAGTCAAAACATTGCCCATTTTTTTCATTTCTAATCAAATGGCAGCCAATTCATAATATGACATTACTTTTGCCTTATATTACACGAGACAAAAAGTTTATATCTTAAGAAATGTTAATTTTTTTAACATAGATTTACTGTCGTTGTTTACGCACGAAGTAAAATATAGAGTTTAGAAAATTCCGAATGTTTGGTTTCATTGCGTAGCGAAACGGATAAAACACTGAAATATTGTGAAATTGAAAATATACTGGTTTTTACTTATTATGTTTGAATTTCATAGCAAATTCAGTTTGATATTAGAAATATCTGTCCCGAGAAATACAGGGAGTTTTTCTGACGTCACACATGAAATTCCTCGCGTAACGTGAAAAGTCAATGTAATTAACCTTATACACTAACCACCTTGATTCCTGACGTCACGCGTGGAAGTCCTTAAGTCCTTAAGGTCGGCTCGGTTTAAATCAAGACAAACTTACTTACACACCTTGGTTGATGTCATCACGCGTGGAAATTCGTACGTGACGTCAAAACCAAGATCATTACTGTGCAAGGTTGTCTCGATTTAAACCGAGCCGACCTTATCACGCGCGGAAATCCTCACATGACGTCAAAATCAAAGTCATTACTGTATAAGGTCGACTCGGTTTAAACTGAGACAGTCTTGTATAAGGTTGTCTTGATTTAAACGAGTGTTTTCCACTCCCAGGCTAAGCATGAAGTAAAATTTCGAGTTTAGAAAAGCCCCGTGAAAATTTGTCGAGGGTCGCGCAGCGACCCGAGACAAATTTTCTGGGCTTTTCTAAACTCGAAATTTTACTTTATGCGCCACGCGTACAAAACACTGATTTTAAGTGATGTTTAATATATTTTTATAAATGCTTAATTTTCTTTTACCACTTTTATTCGAACTTTTATATGAAGTGGTAAAATAAAGTTAAGTCTTTTTACTATTATTTAATCAAAGATTTCAAAATATTACCTGTCACTAATAATTACCAATATTTCGATCCATTGTTAGATACAACTTTACCAGTATATTTGTAATCCTGCTTTAGCAGTTAATTTTAATTCTGATTTAGAAGTATATATTGAACTTTACTAGAAATCAGTGTTTTATACGCGTGGCGCATGAAGTAAAATTTCGAGTTTAGAAAAGCCCAGAAAATTTGTCTCAGGTCGCTGCGCGACCCTCGACAATTTTTCACGGGGCTTTTCTAAACTCGAAAGTTTACTTCATGCTTTGTCTGGGAGTGGAAAACACTCGTTACAAATTTTAAATTGAACTCTTTCATAAAAGAAATCTTATCGTTTTATAATTATGCCAATTATATCAAATATTGACATTTTTTAATGATTTTTGACAACGCCACATTCTCCAGCATATTTATAAAAATCAACAAAATATCAAATTTATAATTAAAAAATTTGAATAATAATTTTTGATGATTGTCTCAATTTTAAAGTTTCAGGATTTTCATAATATTTTCCGAACTTTGTAAATTTATATTAACTGAACAATCTTCAAATGTTTATACAATTTCCACTTTCCCCATATGTAGTACAGAATAATACTTTGTTTTCGTGAACATTTTTAAAACAAAAATTGTATATATCTCGGGAAGTATTGAGAATATTAATAAAATGTTTAAAAAAAAAGTTGTACGAAATAATTGAAATTAAATCTAATCTAAAGGTTGAATTTAAAATATTGTTTTTTGTGAAAATAATTCCCAATTAATATTGTTGTATTTGTCAATTCTTGTAGATTTTGTTCGATTGTGCCGTACAGACTAAACCAATTGAGATAATAAAATGATACAATAAACTTAGGGTTTTTGTTACAATTTTAGCAACTAAAAAGGATAATCCAAATTATCAGGCTTTTCTAAATTCGAAATTTTACTTCATGCTTATTCTGGGAGTGGAAACCCTCGTTAGACGATCAATTAGAAACATATGTTGCAGTTTCCTTCGTTGTAAAATTTGACATAAAATAAATAGAGTCAGTGTTATTTTTTTATTCAAATTTAGAATATACACAAATTCATATAAATTATTTTTTTTTTTTTAGTAAACTTAGCGTCCGCAGTTTTGAAATATAAATCTCGAAATGGTGATATGTGTCCGCCATAGTAAACAGGGCGTTCCGGTGAAAAAATCAATCAAAAAATGTTACTTAATTATTTCTTGCAAAAACAGCTACTGCAAAAAGTGAAAATACAAATAAAACAGCAATTTCAAATTGGATTGTTTAACTTGTTTATAACAATTTACTTGCGCAAAACATTGAATAATAATAAATTACCTTTTTTTCCGTTATTATTGTTCTCCGCGTATGACTAAGAAGTGGCATTCACTTATTACAATCACATCGACCTATTAATCATACAACCCGGAGCGCGGAGAATTATTATTGCCTCTGGCGAGAAGCAGAAAAACCAAATTCGATATGCATATGCACGCGCAAAATGGCGGAAATGTCAATTTGACGTAATCGATAGCGGCTCTTTCTAATCCTCGGTGTTATTATTGTTATTGCCGGGCAATAACCGTTGGTGCCCATTTTCTCCTGTTCCCGATATTATCCGGCTCGGTTTTCACAACTGCACAACGTCTGTCATATGTTTTCCTCGGCGCGGTTTGTTCAACTGTTTATTTTATGCAAAGACAGAGACAGATATAGAGAAGTATGCAATTTTGTGTTGTGTTAAAAATCAGGTTACGAGTTCAACAATCTTATGTAATATGTACCATCGATGGAAACAAAATGTTTGGGCACGTACATTTTTTTTAGCGTGAGTCTTTGGACGTCAGTTCATTGCTATTTGATGTGTCAAAAATAAAAATCTCAAAAAATCTGGGAGTGGGAACACTCATTTAAAACTTCAAATTGAACTCTTTTAAAAAATAATCAGTATCAAATGATTTACATACGCTGTAATTGAGACATAAATTTAAAAGGAAATTTCCCTGTACGATTAAAAAACAATATAAATATTAATATTTATGAACAAGACGTTGATATATATCGGATAAACATCGATATATATATATATATATATATATTTATATGTATATATATATATATATATATATGTATATATATATATATGTATATATATATATATATATATATATATATATATATATATATATGTATATATATATATATATATATATATATATGTATATATATATATATATATATATGTATATATATATATATATATATATATGTATATATATATATATATATATATATGTATATATATATATATGTATATATATATATTCGATATTTTGATATTTTATCAATACCATGTAATTTCCGAACACTGGTCACTTTCATAGAATTATCACTATTACCAACGGTATTAGTAATTTTATTTCACACGGTATACAAGGTATACACGCTGATTTTTCAGTGTCCAGCCAGATTTATCCATGCTAGATTGTTTTGTCTGGGGTTTCTTGAAGAACATTGTTTATGAGACTTTCTTAAAATGTTCAGGAACTTACACATTCAATTTCTGCAGCTTGTTTATTAATAACACCTGAAATGTTGGGAAATACGAAAAAAAAATAATCAAGATGGCCCGAAATGAAAAAATAGTGGATAATTTTAACAGGCATTATATATAACAATTTCGTTTTTTTAATATTTATGTAAACATTAAACAAATGTTTGTAAAAATAATTTTCACTCATATTGTATATTTTTTTAATATTTTGCATTTTTAAGCAATCTAAAATATTTAATTAATATGATTATTTTCTGTCACTTTTGACAAGTTTTTACCACGTAAACAAATTGGACAAGTAACTATGAATGAAACAATATCATTGATTACAATAATAATTCAGGTAATGAGCACAATTTTAAAGCAAAGTGGGGCTTGTGATACATCATTGTAAAGACAATTTGATTAAGAATATGAATATCCAGAAACATACAGGGCATTCAATATAAAATAATAAATTTTGATATTTTTCCGGAAGATACGTAGGCCATGGAGACAAATGGCTTGTGTAATTTTGTACATCACGTTCTGTATACAAAGTTTCATATTAAACCTATTTTAAATATTTTAGCAGATATAAGCTTGACACTGAAAAGTCAGCCACCCTGTATATCTGTCTTGAGATATTTCTTAGGACTTAAAAAGCATTTTTTTTCTAGTGATTTTTTGTAAACACTGGATTTTGGATCTTATTGCTTCATTTTTTGAGCCTTTATTCCATACATAAACTCGAAACTTTACTTCATGCTTAATCAAGAAGTGGAAGCTTAAAATTGAACACTTCTATAAAAACCTACCTAATACTAAAACATCATACATTAAAAGTAATCCTTATTATTACATCCTTTGTAGTATAATTTAAATTCATACTTTAATTTTAGTTTAATATTTTAATAATTAACACTGATTACTTTTTTGTATTCACTTTTTATTTTGTACTGTGACTAGTTTCGACTCAACAGCGAGTACATTTACAATATATCACAAAGTAACCGCCTCCACCACAAGATATTTAGTTTAATACTTCAAAGATTTATAGTAAACTAACACATTTTCCTTCTAAAATTGTTTCTCTGTGCGCTATAAGTTTTGACATAATTTTCAGTAATGTTGCAAATAAAATAAATAAATCTATCTCTTTTTACATCATCTGACGTTATTCGAGCACATGTTCAGATGACGTAAAAAACGAAATAAACGAGACGTGTGTGTTCCCAGGACAATTTTCCCGTCCGTTTCCGACGCACCGGCCACATTTCCATGGTGCGGAGGGGCCGTGCGAAAAAATCGCACAGACATGCAAATTGCTCACCGCAATTTTCCACCAGGAACAACAATTGTTCAATTTCACAATTGATTTAATCGGTTAATAACATCAGGTGTCCTGTGATGTTTTAATCATCAATTATATACACACAATTTAAAATAATAATAATAAGAAAAAACAACAAAAAACTGGATTTTCTATACAGAACATCTTTATTCAGATAATTATAATACAATTATATAATATATATATACCGGGTAATGAATTGGCGGACGCAACATAGGAAATCCCATGTAAATTTTGAAATGCTCAAATTTTTACCTTTTTTGTAGAGAGAAAAATTGTGAATTCATTCGTGTTAACGTTTATCACTTTACGTTTCTCTAAGTTAAAATAATTAAGAAAAAATAATGTGATTTTATAAAAATAATGACATGCCATGGAATTGAAACAACAACTGCAGATGTCAAAATGGCAAAAGATATCGTAGTCACTTGATTAAAATAAATGTTTTCGAAATGATTTACACTATACAAGAAAAATGTTATTATTTTTATAAAATCACATTACTTTTTCTTAATTATTTTAGCTGTTAATTTTCCGACATTCTTTGATTTTTAAAAGAGTTCAATTTGAAGACTTAAAGAGTGTTTTTCACTCCCAGACTAAGCATGAAGTAAAATTTCGAGTTTAGAAAAGCTCCGTGAAAATTTGTCGAGGGTCGCGCAGCGACCCGAGACAAATTTTTTGGGCTTTTCTAAACTCGAAATTTTACTTCATGCGCCACGCGTATAAAACACAGATTTTAAGTGAAGTTCGAATATGCATAAATTTCACAATATTGTAGTGTTTTATACGCGTGGCGCATATAGTAAAATTTCGAGTTTAGAAAAGCCCAGAAAATTTGTCTCGGGTCGCTGCGCGACCCTCGACAAATTTTCACGGGGCTTTTCTAAACTCGAAATTTTACTTCATGCTTAGTCTGGGAGTGGACTTGTTTAAAGTTTTAAATTGAACTTAAAAAAAACAGGGAATATCCGCAATTGTATCAATTCCATGATATGTCATTATTTTTATAAAATCACATTACTTTTTCTTAATTATTTTATCTGTTAATTTTCTGACATTTGTTGATTTTTAAAAGAGTTCAATTTGAAGCTTTAAACGAGTGTTTTCCACTCCCAGACTAAGCATGAAGTAAAATTTCGAGTTTAGAAAAGCCCCGTGAAAATTTGTCGAGGGTCGCAATAGGTATTTCAAAAATGTCAATATTTCAGTGCCCACTTAAAAACATCATAATTCAATGTTTTCAAATGGAATGACCAATATTTTATCTGATATGGTGATTGGCAAGACAATTTGCAAAATAAAAGTATTATGTTTCCCTATATCTAGAGCAAATAGTTTTTGAGTTATTTCGAAATTTCTTTCCTCCCAGAATGCTTGCACAATTGAATAATTCCTGTACTATTCAAAATTGACAGATGTCAATTTTTTTAATTCTAGAGGGATCTATGAGTAACAATTCAAGATGCCGCTCGTCTGTCTATCTTGTCCCTACTAAAAATTATAGGCATTTTTCAAAACGTCTATTTGAGGTCAATATTTCACAAATAAATTTTTAACTCAAAAACTGTAAGAGTTAAGTGGACATAAATTCATATGAGAGGGTAGACAATTGAACGGGGAATCTAAAAAAAAATTAATATATAGGATGTTCCATTTAAAATAATAAAGTTAGTAGCCATTTCCGGTACAACCGGAAGTGATAGAAAGTCGAAATATTTTCCATGAGGTGGTCGCATTCAACCGTGCAATGTAGAATTTTTTCAAATTTTTCCTCTGTCGGGAATCCCGAAAACTTTTAATGGGCGTTATTCGTGGCCCACCCTGTATATATATACAATATATATATATATATATATATATACAATATATATATATATATATACAATATATATATATATATACAATATATATATATATATACAATATATATATATATATATATATATATATACAATATATATATATATATATATATATATACTATATATATATATATATATACAATATATATATATATATATATATATATATATATATAGTATATATATATATATATACTATATATATATATATATATATATATTATATATATATATATATATATATATATATATACAATATATATATATATATATATATATATATAAATAAATATAAAATTGAAGGACGGATATGAAGGAATAAAATTGCAGTGAAATCTAACAAGGGCCGGCATGTCGTTTTATATATTTTCACTGCTGTTTTTGTGGAAATGCCTTCTTGTTTATACGTCAACCATCGGAAATGCCTAGCCCTTGTTTTGATTTTGGTTTTGATGGATTTAGTATATGGGAGAAAGGAAAGTTTTTAATCAAATTCGATATTTACAGGAATAGGATGGAAGAATTAATAATTACAATTGTAGGAGATCGTGGAGTGATTTTATGGCAAGGGAGGAATAAATTGGTTTTGATAGGATTTAATTGTATTCGCCAATTTTTGCACCATTCTTTTATGGAATCAAGAGTCTCTTGAAGGAGATTTTGGGATTGTTGAAGCGTGGGAGATAAGGGCAGTGTCATCAGCCTGGATTTTCTATTTTCTGGAAATATCGAAAACTGCTGTTTAGAATCCCAGTGATCTGAATCGAGTGTTATTTTAATGATATCGGTTCGTTTGTGGCTCTAAAAAACAAAACAAAAACATAGTTATTCTAAACTAGTAAAGTAATTCTGCTAAGATCGACTGGTTCTCAGAATGAAATATAAGGGTGTATTTTTAAGCTTGATAGAACTTCTGATTGAGACATATTTGACACTAGTTATCATTTCTTAAAGGTAAGAGGTTATTTGTATTCAGTAATGTTTGCCATTTCATCATGCAAAAATTAGGACAACTGTAAATCTTGAAAATTAATTTTGTAAATCGTGGCTGTGGTTATTACGATACATCGTAATCGTCCCTAGGAGCAAATAATTCGGCAAACCACTGATCGATTTCGCACCTAGTTTACGCTATTTGCTGTAGCTCACTCTGTGAGACGAAAAATAGTGTGTACTAAAGAAAAAGTTGCCGCTGTTAAGCAAAGTGTGGACGAAGATCCAAAATTTCGATTCGTGCAGCAATTCGTTCACTTTTTAGACAATGTATTTTATGTATTTGGATTGAGTTACGTGAAGAGTTGAATATAATTTACTTAATAAAAGACTAACACTTTCTTCACTAAAAACATTTATTTTCGCTAAATGTACATTTCGAACACTACGTGCTCATTATCAATAGCTATACTGAGTTTTATTAAGTAAATTACATTTTTAGACAATGTTTAGTAAAGATCTTGGTTTAAGACCTTACAAGATGCAGAACGTACAAGAGTTGAAGCTGCCTGACCATCGCTTGCGTCGTTTGTTTTAGCAAAAGCGTGGAAGTCAAATGCAAGTTTAGAGATCAATTTAATTCGCTAAATGAGCCTGTTATCTGGGATTCCTTAATCATGTCACTTGATTCTGTATCATTTTTTGTAGGGTATACAGATAGACCAGCAACGTCAAATCAATTGAAGACCAACATTTTGCGTGTTTTAGCGAAATCAATGCTTAAAAAAGAAGTCGAAAATTGGTCCTCCAGGATGCGCCATATTAGAATCAGTTGGGGGGTCATAACTGAAAAATAATTTTGAAACCCCAAATGACGTAAGATTTTGTAGCGAATGAAGCCAACATTCCATTCAATTGGTAAAATTTTCTGTGTTATATTTCAATTTAAAGTTCTATCATGCTTGGAAAAGTATCCAATATGTGTTGTTACATTTGAATATTATGCTGATTGTTGTTACGGATGATTTAATAACAACGCTTGAATTCTTTTTCAAAGTATTAGGTGTCTAAAGGGGCCTATCCACTGTCGTACTTGCACGACATACACGTCTGTTGGCACGTGTACTATAGTGAATGGGTAAATTTGCATGACGGACCGAAATTCTGTCGCCGCTTTGATGATAACTGCCGCCACTGCAAACATTTCACTACGATTCTTTGCGAGCAAATGCTGACGTAACACTGCCAACAAAACAGATGCGTATACGTTTCTTTTTCGACGTTCACTTTTGCCCGAACGTACCCATCCACTATTCGTTCAAATACGACGTGCATGTACAGTTGCGAGAGAAAAAAACTAGTACAGCAAAATATTTGGCTATGTGAGCTGGACTTACTTTGATTTTTTAAATTGTCAATCAAATTGAGAAATATTCGGAAACGTCAATCGAAATTTAATTAACGCCGACATACCTCAACTGACTGAAACGCAAAAAGCGATAATAAGAACCCATTTAGAGACGGTATTAGCATTAGAGACATTGCTGATGACGTGCATGTCAACAAAAGCACCGTCTTGTTGGCCAAGAAAAAAAATTGTTGTTAACCTATACATGACACGACTTCAGAGCTGGGCAGGATTCAAATCATTCAGGATTCTAATCCTGGATTCGAATCCTTTTAGAGGATTCAAAAGAGGCATTCGAATACTTTGGTTAAACTGGATTCGTGATCCGGATTCGTTACACTTTTTTAAAAGAATTCGTATTCGAATCCAAATGCGGGTGATTCGAATCCTTATAAAAGGATTCGAATCCTCATAAAAGGATTCAAATCCTCATGAAAGGAATCGAATCCTCATAAAAGGATTCGAATCCTCATAATAGGATTTGAATCCTCATAAAAGGATTCGAATATTTATAAAAGGATTCGAATACTTACAAAAGGATTCGAATAGTTACAAAAGGATTCGAATCGTCAAAAATAATTCGAATTAATCGTGGGGATTAACATGAAAAAGTTGTTTTGTATGTTTTTAAATTTCTCGTTAAATCAATGTTTTGTACGCGTGGCGCATGAAGTAAAATTTCGAGTTTAGAAAAGCCCCGTGAAAATTTGTCTCGGGTCGCTGCGCGACCCTCGACAAATTTTCTACGCGGGGCTTTTCTAAACTCGAAGTTTTACTTCATGCTTAGTCTGGGAGTGGAAGACACTCGTTCGTAAATTTTTGAATTATCATAAAGTTGTGTATTTATTTTCAAAAAAATCTTTCTCGGTTTATTGAACAAAAAACAAAGAGCTGAGGTGAAAAGTGTTTAGGTAAAAGAGGTTTGTTTTTTCGTTGGCTACAACTTTTGTTTCAAACATATTTTGACTTAGACGTCGAAAGCCATAGTGAAATTCGTTTTATAAAAAAACATCTAATGATTTCTTGTGATTTTTAACACAAGACTTTTAGACATTTGATGGTATAATTAATTTTAAATTACTGAAATAAGTATTTATTTTTTAATATATTCGTAAATATATGGTGAACAATGTAAAATATTTAGGAACTAACAATACAATAAATGTTATATTATTATTGTTATTATTATTATATAGGGTGTCCGTATTTCGACAGAATGTATGGGGATCTCGGTTATTTAAAGAGATAGAGAGTCGGTTAAATTGGGGCAAAGTTGCGTAATTTAGGGCCCAATAATAATCCAAAAACAAGTTTGAAATATCTTCTTTCGTTAATGAGATATTGTCAAAAAACGAATTTTTAAAAATTCGTTTTTATTTTTTTGATATAGTCTTTGTAAGACTAACTTGTTGTAGATTGCGAAAAGAATCGCACTTTTAATGCTTGAAGTATTCTGCAACCAAGAATTGGCAATTTCATTTATACTTATGTTTGAACGGTAACGTGACCGCCAGTCTAAGGTGTCAAATTGTTCAGAGGGAATGGCAAAGCTATACTGATGAGAGATAAATCTCGAAACGCGTCTATAGATGGCCTGAATAATTTGACTCAAATTGTTACATTTGCAGTAGGTTACTGTATGTAACAGCAAACACTTGTTGTATAATTCAACTTTTTTTTTCTTATGGGCGCCATTTTGGATTTACTGAATTTAATGATGTATCACACTTATAGTTTATTGTACATTTTATATGTAAAATTTGAATGTTTTGGTTTTTCAAAGAGTGCCTTGGAAACAGTTAAGTAACTCACTTATTTGGCAACTCCTAGGACCCATAATTTGCTTACATATCACCCCTAAAGACGGGTATCCGACGATATATTCTTTAACAGTTGTGACATATTTTAAAGTAACGAGTGTCTTCCACTCCCAGACTAAGCATGAAGTAAAATTTCGAGTTTAGAAAAGCCCCGCGTAGAAAATTTGTCGAGGGTCGCGCAGCGACCCGAGACAAATTTTCACGGGGCTTTTCTAAACTCGAAATTTTACTTCATGCGCCACGCGTATAAACCACTGATTTGAAATGTCGTTCAAAAACACACAAATACATCTTTAATCAAAGTAACACAAATATTTAGTCTGTTATCAACGGTGTTCAGTGTTAATAATAAATAATTAGGTTTTGAATATTTTTGTTAAAACAACTAATAACGATATTTATATGTTAATGGTTGTAAAAATATAATAAAATCAAATTTATTCCTAAACGATTTGTATTCGTGATTCGAAAAACAGGATTCGAATCTTTGATTCGAATCATATTTATCTCTTACGAATCCTTTATTCGAGTATTCGTGATTCGAATCATATTGGGTGATTCGGATTCGTGATTCGAATCCTTTTAACGAGGATTCGTCCCAGCTCTGCACGACTTGTCATGTACAGGTTAACAATAATTATTTTCTTGGTCAACAAGACGGTGCTTTTGTTGACATGCACTTCATTAGCAATGACTCTAAAGCTAATACCATCTCCAAACGGCATGTTATTATCGTTTTTTGCATTTCAGTTAGTTGAGGCATGTCGACGTTAATTAAATTTCATGTGACATTTTCGCAGATTTGTCAATTTGACTGACAATTTGAAAAATCAAAGTGAGTCCAGTTCACACAGCCAAACATTTTGCTGTACTAGTATTTCCTCTCGCAACTGTACGTCGTACTTGCTTTATGATTTGCATCAACCCATCAATCTGTCAAATCTACATTCATTTGACAATTTCACAGTATGCACCAAACTGTGTGTATTATGGAACAAAATGTTCATTACAAATATGACAACTAATTTTAAACGGAGGGAATATCATAAAATAGACTTTCCTAGAAATATAACGCAAAACGTGTATTTGTATGTTCGTGGTATATTTATTTTATAATAAATTGATTGAAGCCATGTTGAACTCAATGATTGATGCTTTAATTTATCCTTACCCTTACTCATCTTGCTATAATAATAAAAGTAAGTAACTAAATTTATCTCACAACTTAAATCCATTAATTAAACCAATTTCAATCTCAACATAATCTATAAACCCATTAAGACCATTAGAGTTTTCGAGTGCACGGATGTTGTGCAATAAATTGCACTTCACGACTTTTGAGTTTTCATGATAGAGCGCGCATCGGTCGGTTCGCGAGTGCATCCATCCAACAATAGAACAGGGCGAAGAAAGAAGATTGGAAAAAAGCAATCAGGCGCAAGAGTGAAAGTTCGTCTCTCCAACAATGGATCGTTTCCAAGCCGGGCCCCGCACCTCCGAGGAAATAATCCATCAGTGAGACTTTACAAAAAGCGTTCATCACGCGCATTCGTGAGAACAAGAAGTACAAGAATACGTCTTTCGACTTGTGGCGATCGATTACACTCGGGCTTAATCGCATCGTCTGGAAAAGTTGAAGTTTCTAGTTGCAGGAAAGAAAAATTGATTTGTACTCCCTTATACTTTTTATTACAAAAAACTTTTGTACCAATGATTAATTTCAGAAGGGGGTCCGTCATTAAAGGTACAGGCCAAAATTTACTTACATATATTTAAAATTTTTTTTATATTTAATACAATCTACAAAAAAACTATATACTTTTGTTTATTTTTCGACATATTTTCCGTAAAGATTGAGACATTTATCCCAGCCTGACAGTAGTTTGAACATCCCTTCATGGTAGTGTTGCCCGTCAAGTCGATTAAAGTAGTCCACAACTGTGTCCTGCAATTCCTGTTGATTTGCAAAGCATTTCCCTGCCAAAAATTTCTTTAGGGGTCCGAATAAATAAAATCAGTCTTACGCCATCATGTAAAAGTTTAACTCCCTTAATATTTCGATGGTGGTGTTTGTTTTACAGGCACCTGTACCTTTAATATCGGACCCCTTTCGTATAACCAGGAGCGGACCCAGAGAACAATTTAGAGGGGACAATTATCTTAGAAAAAAGGTGCATATAAAGAAATGCATATCATTCAATAGTAATTTTTACGCTGATTTTAAGATTTTAAACATTTTCCATTCAATTAATCACATAAATAATCAATGTATTACGCGCCTGGCGCATAAAAGAAATATTTCGTGTTTAAATTCGTTTTGCGTCGCGACCAATCTGAATTTCCAGGCTTTTTTAAACTTGAAATACGTGGTATATCCAGAAAGTAAGTTCTGTTTGTATATCTGGCCAACACAGCGCTGCAATTGGAATTTCGCGCATGCGCGGTACTTACTATAACTTATTGGGAAGAAGTTGACGTAAATATGAATTAGCTGAGTTTTGTGTACGCTGTAGGAAATGGCTCATAAAATTGAAAATCCCGCCGCCTGGAAGATAAGGTCTGTAATTCATTTCCTCAATGCGAAGAATATTTAAAAATAAATTGATTTTGAGTTACGTGAAGATCAAATTAATTAGACGAATAATGCACTAATAACCTTTCTTCACAAAAGTGTGAAGAAGGGTTATTAGTGCTTTATTCGTCAAAATCGAAGAATATTAAACCATTCCACATTCATCAACAGATCTGTGAGGTGTGTGGAAAAAATGTTAAAAATGATTTAATGGTAAGAAATTGTTCACCCATCTCTTTAGCATTTAATCACTTATCACATTTTTAATGAAGAATGCGAAGGACGTGACAATGTGTTTGATGACGAACGAAGTGAGCGTCCATGCTTGACTAGTAATGAACTGGTTGCTTCAGTTGAAAAAATAATTCACGAAAACCACTAAGTGTACAATTTCTGCTCTCTCTATAAAAAAAATTCTTGGCAAGAGGTTCAACAATGACGATGAGATCAAAGAACATGTTGTTACTTGGTTGAAATTACAGGCGGTACCTTCTTATACTAAGGGAATACAAAGCTTGTGCCTATAAAATGGTGGGAGTTATTTCGAAAAATTGTTCAAGGTTCAAAGATTATTTCACTATATTTTTTTTTCTGAATGTGAATTTGTTTTTTTTAACCAGTCAAACGGAACTTACTTTGCGGACATACCACGTATTTACTTCATGCTTAATCAAGCAGTGGAAAACTTGTTTGGATCAAATCAAATAAAACACCGCAACAATACATTTGAATGCATTTCCCAACATATTTCAGAATAGCCAACTAAAAGAGAATTTTCTATATAACTTGCTGTAAGATCATCACTAAGATGTTATTTACCAGCTCACAATCTCAATAGTGTTAGAAATTATTTAAATTTAAAATTTCCTAATAGATGGTTTGGAACTCACAAACCAAAACTTTCGTACTCTCTGGGAAATATTATAAAAAAAAGAGATATCGAAGAATTTAAAAATAATATTCACTTAGAATTCAGAAAAGTCACTCCGATTTTTTAATAAAATGCAATAAATGTGTATGAATTTAAATGGCACTCAACTCGGAAAATACAGAGAATTTTTCTTTTAGGTAAACATATGCATAAGCTGTAAATTTTCCGACATTCGTTGTTTTTTAAAAGAAAGAATTCATTCGTTGTTTTTTAAAGGAGTTCATTCGTTGTTTTTTAAGAGAGTTCAATATGAAGCTTTAAACGAGTGTTTTCCACTCCCAGGCTAAGCATGAAGTAAAATTTCGAGTTTAGAAAAGCCCCGTGAAAATTTGTCGAGGGTCGCGCAGCGACTCGAGACAAATTTTCTGGGCTTTTCTAAACTCGAAATTTTACTTCATGCGCCACGCGTATTAAACACAAATTTTAAGTGAAGTTCAAATATACGTAAATTTCACAATATTTTAGTGTTTTATACGCTTGGCACATGAAGTAAAATTTCGAGTTTAGAAAAGCCCAGAAAACTCAGTTCAATTTGAAGCTTTAAACGAGTGTTTTCCACTCCCAGGATAAGCATGAAATAAAATTTCAAGTTTAGAAAATATGTCGAGGGTCGCGCAGCGACCCGAGACACATTTTCTGGGCTTTTCTAAACTCGAAATTTTACTTCATGCGCCACGCGTATTAAACAGATTTCAAGTGAAGTTCGAATAAACATAAATTTCGCAATATTTTAGTGTTTTATGCGCGTGGCGCATGAAGTAAAATTTCGAGTTTAGAAAAGCCCAGAAAATTTGTCTCGGGTCGCTGCGCGACCCTCGACAAATTTTCACGGGGCTTTTCTAAACTCGAAATTTTACTTCATGCTTAGTCTGGGAGTGGAAACACTCTCTCAATAGATAACTGAAATTAAGTTAAAGTCCTACTGCATTTTTTTTGAGTTGAGCAATTCATTTGAAGATTTTCTTGTTTTCTTAAGTTTAGGTTCTTGTCGTAATTTTTTCATTAGATCCGAGACAAATTTTCTAGGCTTTTCTAAACTCGAAATTTTACTTCGTGCGCTACGCGTATAAATCACTAAACTATTGTGAAAACTGTGTATATTTGAACCTCATGTGAAATCAGTGTTTTATACGCGTGGCGCATGAAGTAAAATTTCGAGTTTAGAAAAGCCCAGAAAATTTATCTCGGATCTAATGAAAAAATTACAAAAACCTAAACTTAAGAAAACAAGAAAATCTTCAAATGAATTGCTCAACTCAAACAAATTTTCACGGGGGCTTTTCTAAACTCGAAATTTTACTTCATGCTTAGTCTGGGAGTGGAAAACAATATATAACTGGAGTGAAGTTTAAGTCCCACTGCATTTTTTTTGAGATGCAATTGCATTTAAAGATTTTCTTAAGTTTAGGTTCTTATCGTGATTTTCTCATTACAAATGTGTCATTTCATCCACCTTTTTCCTTTTAAAGGTTGGTTGGTTTGAATACGGTTTTTTGCTTTGTTGATATTCAATTTTATTTTTTACTTTCCCCCGTATGTAATACAAAGGGAAAGTATTGTTTTCGTGAAAATTTTCGAATCAAAAATTTTAGCGGAAATATCCGTTTTGAGATCCCCTGAGTCGAATAAGACCATTTTTGAAAAATGTCTGTCTGTCTGTCTGTGTGTGTGTGTGTCTGTGTGCGCTGTACCGCAAAAACCGCTAATGATATTGAGATGAAACTTGAAACTTAAGCTTTTTGTTACAATCGGAAGAACTGAAAAGCTTTTGGTGAAAATCGGAAAACCGGAAATGGTACTTTACTCTTAGCGTTTTTTAGTTTTTTCAGATTTTTTCAATAAATGTTCATCAAACAAAAAATTCTTTCAAATAAAAGTTGTAGATAATAACAAAATGAAGATGTATTGTTCATTTACTTTTTGTCATAGCACTCTTAGTTTTTGAGATATTTCAAAAGTTATGTGTTTTATCTAGTTATTGGTGTGTGACAGTGTATGTGTCGATACAATTGAAAAATGTTTCAAATAAAAGTTGTAGGAAATGAAAAACTAAAGATTTTTTGTAGATTCACTTTTTGGCATAGCACTCTTAGTTTTTGAGATATTCAATAAATAGTTTTTTTAATTTGGCCTTGGTTTGTGTCAGTATGTGTTGATCCAATTGAAAAATGTTTCAAATAAAAGTTGTAGTTATCAAAAAGTTGAAGACATTTTGAAAATAATAATGCTACAAATATTTTTAAAGTGATTTAATACGCAATTTTCGGGGGAAAGTACTATGATGGACACATCACCATTTTTTCACTATTCTTTTGGAAGGGTTTTTTTTTTTTTTTGGAGATGCAATTACATTTAAAGATTTTCTTAAGTTTAGATTCTTGTCGTGATTTTCTCATTAGAAATGTGTCATTTCATTCACATTTTTTTCTTCTAAAGGTTGGTTTGAATACGGTTTTTGTTTTGCTGGTATTCAATTTTATTTCTTTCACTATTCTTTTGGAAGGGTTAGGCTCTAGATGGGAATATCCCGAGTGAATCACGCTAGGGCTCGAAGAAAGCTCGGATAAAAGATTAACCTAGAGTTCTCACGTGGGCGGGTAAGAGGAAGATGATTCAAGACGTGTAGTTCCGCCTACGCGATCCAGTCTCTCCTTCTCTCGATTCGTTTCAATTAAACCATTGCACGCATGACGCATCCCTTGCTTCTAATCATTTTTGCCAAGCATTTTTCACCGATGTGCAAAGTTACGAAACCGGTCTATAGACGTGACTCATACGTGTGCATGTAATCACACTTTGCAAAGATTTAACATAATTGCGAATAAGTTTAATAGAGGCGAAAATTAGAGAAATTATATATTTTTCGAAGAAAATATACAGGGTAATATAAAGACAATTTAACATAAAGAAAAATTGAGTTTGTCAATAGTTTGCAGAATGTAAAGTTAATTAAAGGAATATTTACAAAATATAAAATCGAATTAACATTAATATCGACTTTCTACAAAATATCTGTCTCATTGAACCAAGTCTCCAAATATTCATTGAAACAACTACTTTTCGAGCTTAGGGTATTAGCTCGAGAAGTAGTTGTTTCAATGAATATTTGGAGACTTGTCTCAATGAGGCAAACATTTTGCAGAAAGTCGATATTAATTTTAATTCGTAAATATACAGGGTATAGAATCGATTGCCAATGCATTGGAATTACGGCTCATTTAAAAGAATAGTCACTCAAATCAATACTAATTCGCCATCAGCTCTAGTTTTGAAGATACAACTTATATTTTTGGGTTGAATCAATGATATTTGGTTGATTTTCATGCATATGGTTAGTTTAATGATTGTAGCCACTCTATTAATTTTAAGTGCCCCTCTGTGGAGATTCCACGTTCCACGTTATCAACCACTGATATAGGTTAGTAAAGTAAGGTTAGACTGTCATCTAACTTAACTTTACTACCGTCTATCAAGTAATCTAACTATATAAAGTGCCACCTAACCCTACTGTACAAACTATAATTTTACGTAACTCATAATTATCATCTAATGTAACAAAACTATAAGTTTAACTCTAAAGAGTCCTTTGTTGAAATATTCTAGATTTATATCCCTTTTTTTTTAAAGTCTACTAGATTAATACTTTAAACGTTACTCATTTAATGGAAAAGACATTTGATAAGATAATCTTATTGCCTCTTTTACTTTTTTAAGGTTAAAAAAATATCGCATTCTCATGGAATACTTTTAACGTTCCCGAGAGTGATAAAGTATGCCTAGTTTTATAAATAACATTCCACAATTTAAAGACACATTCTTTCTACGATTATGTCACGTCCTCTTTATACCGTCTATATATATACTTTTGGATGGCATTTGCTCGCTTATGTGCATCTTGTGTACAGATCTATGTAGATGGTGTATAATTGTGGATGCGCGTATTTATATACGAATTTTATGTTTATGTGCACATGCTTGGGGGACTTGGCCCCATAAACAACGGAATCTTCTCCATTTGCAGGGAGAGATAAGCGACGTGTTGGGGCAGGTCCGGATAGTCAGACAAATTTATAGCCCTCGGGGGTCTACTGTAGACACTTTTTTCTCGTTTGGATCAAAATAAATTCTCATATAGACATATATAAGAGAAGGGAAGTAGAGGCGCAATTGTTTTCTTCTTGTCTAATATAATAATAAAACAAATTATTTTATTTAAAGCCGCATTTAGATTTTTAAATAATTGGCTTGTTGGCACGAAGAAGACGCATTTACTACCAGCACTGTACGAATTTAACTGAATACGTCAAAGAAACAAAAACAATACAAATACAATAATGTAATATTAAATTATTGAACTAAATTTGGACTAAATTTTCTACCAATGCATAAATATGCTAGTGGGAAACTAAAAAAAATATTTAGTACATTTTAAAAAGGACTTTGGAGGCGCCGGGTATCGATCCCGGTACCTCTCGCATGCTAAGCGAGCGCTCTACCATCTGAGCTACGCCCCCTGATTGAAGGTAAACCAATGCATGGCCGCCTCGATTGTCTTAATTAACGTTTTTAAGTAGGATTAACAAATATTAATAATTGTTTTGAATTAGCTCCTTATCTGGCACTTGGTGAAACATATTACAATATGCAAAGTTATATATATATTTCCTTTAATTTCTCTAAATTTATGACAATAATTAATTTTATGAAATCTAATTATTACAACAAATGCCTGATTGTACGCCCTTATTGTCCTAGAGCGATGTGGTCCATTAAGCGAATCTTCCCGACGACAAGGGGGGCGCGTTCCCTCTTTAATTGAGCCGTCACTGCATATTCACACCCTTTACACGAAGCAAAGAGGGGCCCAAAAGGGGTTGAATCGAATCCACCTTCGGGCCGTGCCTTGTGCGTGATGTCTCTCTGATAGCATGTACAAATTGAATCCGAGAGAGGGGGAGATTTTTTATACCTTCAGGAAAGGATCAGTTCGTAATCCCCGGGATTAAAGTGTATTATTAGGTGGAAAAAGGGGTTGAAAAGAGGATTAAAATACAAAAATATATAAAAGTTTATATCTGGACAGGCATAGATTGCAGGCTGTTTTTTTAGCTCATAGTGAAAAATGTTCTAATTTACTGGTATTCTCAAATGTAATTTGTTTGAGAATCTACACCCGTTGTTGATAACCGATGTTCCATGAATTTACAGAATTTAATATTATGGTTTGCCTCAAAAATATGACAACAGCAAAAACCAGCTGATCAATGTATGCGACCTTATTGGCTGCCGAAAAAAAAAATCCAAAGTGAAGCATAAAGATTTAAACACGCAAAATTGCGGCTGTCATATTAAAATCTCAACTGACGTTTCTTTGCCCATTGATGGTTTGCATCTATTTACACATCTTGTATTTCAATTTAATTTAATTTAATATATTTACGGAAACTCTATTTTACATTAGATATTTCGATTATCGCCGGTCTTGGGTATGGTCTCTCCGAGGTATTTAAATTGGCACACTTCCTGGAAGTCGTAGTTCTCTATTTTTATTCTGTCTTTTATGTCCATTGTTCCTATTCTTATAATTTTTGTTTTATTATGGTTTATTTCTATCCCCATTACTGTTCCTTCAGTAACGATTTCGTTAAGGGAGGGTCTTCAACATTATATGCCTTTGTTTAGTTATTAAGACGATGTTATCTGCATAAGCAATCATTTGTCCTCCTTTTGTTCTAAGTGTGCCTTTTTTGTCTATTTTTCGAAGTACGTATTCTAATACCAGGTTAAATTGGGTGGCGGATAGGGCATCTCCTTGTCGTATTCCTTTATTGATGTTAAATTCTGGTGTGTTCCCGTATGGTGTTTGAACCGTAGCTATCGTCTGCGTTAGTGTCATTTGAATTAGTTTAATTAATTAAGCTGGTATTTGTAGTTCCCTTAAAGCCATTAGCAATTTGTCCCTTTTTATTGAATTAAAGGCTTGCTTAAAATCAATAAATAGCACGTTAAGGGGAAAATTAAATTCTTGATCTTCTTGGGTGATCTGCTTAACAAGATGTATTTCGTCCACTGTAGATTTTCCTGGCCTAAAACCATATGAATAATCGCCAATGATGTTGTTTGCTACTGGTTGCAGTTTTCTCTGAATTAATGAGGACAGTATTTTATATGTGTATTGTGTATGGTTAACCCAATACTGTGAATTTTTTACGCTAGTCTTATGACTGTTATCTAGAATTTTAGACACTTGAATGTCGAGTCTAGATTGCGGATTAAATGCCTACTCTGAATTAGTTTCTAGACTCTAATCTTGGTCTAGGATCTAAACGCATGTCTGTTAAATCAGTAATTTCTTAACGACTGTGTTCCACAAAAACCTTATAAACTTTGTGTTTTGGACAATTAGCCCAGCGCTATGAATTCTTTACGCTAGTCCGCAGATTAGTTAGGACTCTAATCTCTAGAATTTTGGTATCTAGACACTCGACTATTGACTCTATATTGCAGATTTAATGCCTACTCTAAATTCGTTTCTGTACTCTAATCTCGGTCTGAGATCTTGGACTTAGTTTCTTTGTAAACTCTAAATCAGTAATTCTTAACGACTGTGTTCCACAAAAACCTTATAAACTTGCAAGTATTCCGTGTTAAGAACCACTGATCTACACTTTGATCGTAGCCATATACCGAGAGGTAATATCGTATGTTCAATAAAATATAACCTCTAGAGTGCTATGGAATACAATGTAGGTTGGCAACTCTGAAGTTATACATTGTAATTATTATGTGTGACGTTTTATATGACAATCCCTAAGGCGTGTAGCCAACATATATTTTAAAAAAGATAAAATCGTAGCACTCTACAGATGTTTTTTTATTGAACATACGATAGTAACTATCTAATAAAAATTACAATTTCAGTTATTTGAGAAAATGTTGTTTTGGCGGTAAATGTAATTAAATGCATGGAATATTATTAGCATTTAATGACTTACTCTTAACTAGGAATTCCGCCGCTTGGTTAAGCATGAATTAAAATTTCGAGTGAAGAAAAGCCTGAACATTTGGATTTGGGCGTGGTATTACAGTCTCTAGTTCTAATGTCATTTTGTATTGAGTTTAGAAATAATTGACTCACAGTCTTGTGAAAAATGATGTACACTTCTGTGCAATACATTGAAGCACAAGTCTCATAGCTATTTTGCACAATATTCTAGTTGTATAATTCGGGTCTGTAGCCTAGCAGCAGTTTCAATAAAAATCCAAAACTATGGCCTTTTGAAAAAAAAAACGCTTATAATAAATACAACAAAGCCAAAATAGAAAAACCATCTTCTATTTTAGTTAGAATTAGAATTTTTGAATTATTGTATAAATGACGCAGCATTTTGAATTAAGGAAATTGACATATTTACATATTTTTGTAACTAGGAAACTCATGACGTCCGTTTGAAACTGTAACATATTTTGTGTGCTTAATTTTATTGCACAGAAGTGTACATTTACGAGAATAAAAAAAATGTTGTGTATCTTCTTTATCTTTATGTACCTATCCATTATCGGATGTTAGCGATCATCATGGCGATCCAGATTTTGTTAACTGCTACTTAAAAGAGACCGGCTGTTATGACCGGCTGTGGGCTGTGGTGGATAATTTCTAATTATATCTACAGATATAAGGAAGGGTGTTAAAAAATTTGAACATTAATCTATTGATATGGTGAGTTTAGTTGTGAAGTACAGATGTTCTTTTTTTAAAGATGAATGATAAATTTCTAGTTTAATTTGATCTATTTATAGGATTGGTATAGAATGTTTTGTTATTGCTGGAAAAATATTTAAATGAGAATCAGTAGACAGGTGTCGTTGGCATATGAGTCAATTGACTTTCGCTTGCGACACGATTTGCCTTAAGCCACATTCGTCAGCACAAAGTCTACTTAAAAACGTGCGCTAACGAATCGACTCGGCTGTGCCTTGATTTACTTAGTAACTGGGGGCGTAGCTCAGATGGTAGAGCGCTCGCTTAGCATGCGAGAGGTACCGGGATCGATACCCGGCGCCTCCAAAATGTTTTTTTTAATATAAAGAAAACTAGTTGAAAATAAAACAATTTATTAGTAAAACAAACCAAGTAAATTTCAATCAAATACCTATATATTAATAGAAATGTTTTACCAAGTGATCAATGAGAAACAAGTTAACGATATAAAGAAAACATTTGAATTTTTAAATTATGGTGTAGGAATAATAATCACGAATTAAAAATTAATAAAAAATTATAGAACAGATATAGTCAACACATTACTTTCCTACCCTGATGTCATTAACTTCTACCTGCTTTTAATCAATGGATTCTGGTTGAAACAGAACACATTCAATTGTTTAGCACGTCGAATGTTAAGTTGGCGTTTTATTATTATGACATTCATAACGCATGTCAAAATACTTCTATTGCGTCGAAATAACGAAAATACTCAAAATCTTATCAATCTTCGTACTAACTGGTTCAAAACTATTTAAAGAAAAAAATATCTAATTTCCAATAATGGACAATAAGTTAACATTAAAAGTAAGTGAAAGAATAATTTGAAATAATAGAAATATTGATGACCCCCAGAGATTGTGCACTTACAATTTGTCGCAGAACCAAGAAAAAATTATTGTCATATATAACGCATATTTTCTTGAATGTTGTGACTAATCCAATGTACTAATCTCCAATTTAACTGAGGGTTGTTGTTCTAGGGGTTTTCGTTCGTTCTTGTTTGTAGTTCCTTCTATAAAAATAATTTGATTGCTGCCAGTCAGGGAGCAATCAAATAAATGCAGTAATAAAATCCAACCAAAATGTAGACATGCGTTTCCGATACTGTCTTTTATTTTTTGTGACGTCAGGATAAATGGGTCATGTGTTGACCAGACCTAGGACGAATCCTCGTAAAAAGGATTCGAATCACGAATCCGAATCACCTAATATGATTCGAATCACGAATACTCGAATAACGGATTCGTAAGAGATAAATATGATTCGAATCCTGTTTTTTCGAATCACGAATACAAATCCTTTAAGAATAAATTTGATTTTATTATTTTTGTTCAACCATTTATAAATAAATATTGTTACCAGTTGTTTGAACAAAAATATTTAAAACCTAATTATTTATTATTAACACTGAACATGGTTGATAACAGACTAAACATCTGATTCCCTGTTACTCTGATTAAAGATGTATTTGTGTGTTTCTGAACTTCACTTCAAATCAGTGTTTTGTACGCGTGGCGCATGAAGTAAAATTTCGAGTTTAGAAAAGCCCGAAAATTTGTCGAGGGTAGCTGCGCGACCCTCGACAAATTTTCACGGGGCTTTTCTAAACTCGAAATTTTACTTCATGCTTAGTCTGGGAGTAGAAAACACTCGTTTAAAGCTTCAAATTGAACTCTATTATAAAATCGTTGAATGCCTGAAAATTACGTAGATAAAAAATTTACTGAATATTAAAACCTGGAAAGTCAGAGAAAATATTGATAAAAACAATGAAAACAATTCAACAAAATGGAGGTTTCCCACAGAAGAAAATTATATTAAAAGGCCAGGGAAAAAATCTTGAATCAGGGAAATTTCGGAGAAATTTAACATT
This sequence comes from Philonthus cognatus, assembly GCA_932526585.2. Lineage (NCBI taxonomy): Eukaryota > Metazoa > Arthropoda > Insecta > Coleoptera > Staphylinidae > Philonthus > Philonthus cognatus. The sequence continues at coordinate 34,986,824 of OW052247.1, forward strand.
TCAGATTGTGGCTACCATGTCAGTTTTACTTCAAATAATATTAAACATAATTTTGAAAACTAGATTATTATCTCTAAAAACATTTTTAGTCATTTAATGTTCTTATCAAAGCATTTAGTTTGATGTTTCGAACGAGCGTTTCCACTCCCTGTGAGTCTTTTTAAAATTTCGCATTTACCACAACAAACCAGAAACCTTGCAAGTCTTGAAAGCCAACATTGAAGAAGAAATCGAAAATTTGGGGCCAGATGTTTTACGAACAACAATTCAAAATATCGTAAAACGAGCACAATCAACATCAACTCAGGAAATCTTAACTTTATATTATCAATTTTACGCCTTTAAATTAACTTTCAGTCAAAACATTGCCCATTTTTTTAATTTCATTGGCAGCCAATTCATAATATGGCATTACTTTTGCCTTATATTACACGAGACAAAAAGTTTATATCTTAAGAAATGTTAATTTTTGTTTTTAACATAGATTTACTATCCTTGTTTACGCACGAAGTTAAATATAGAGTTTAGAAAATTCTGAAAATTTGGTTTAGTTCCGTAGCAAAACGGATAAAACACTGAAATATTGTGAAATTGAAATTATACTGGTTTTTACTTATTATGTTTGAATATCATAGCAAATTTAGTTTGATTTTATTAGAAATATCTATGTCCCGAGAAAGTTTTTCTGACGTCATACAAGAAATTCCTCGCGTGACGTGAAAGTCAATGTAATTAAACTAACAAAGTCGACTCGGTTTTAAATTAAGACAGCCTTATACACTAACCACCTTGATTGCTGATGTTACGCGTGGAAGTGGTCACGTGACGTCAACAATCAAGGCAATTAAACAATACAAGGTCGGCTCGGTTTAAATCATGACAAACTTACTTACACACCTTGGTTGATGTCGTCACGCGTGGAAATCCGTACGTGACGTCAAAACCAAGATCATTATTGTGCAAGGTTGTCTCGATTTAAACCTAGCCGACCTTTTCACGCGCGGAAATCCTCACATGACGTCAAAATAAATGTCATTACTGTATAAGGTCGACTCGGTTTAAACTGAGACAGTCTTATATAAGGTTGTCTTCATTTAAACGAGTGTTTTCCACTCCCAGACAAAACATGAAGTAAAATTTCGAGTTTAGAAAAGCCCCGAGAAAATTTGTCGAGGGTCGCGCAGCAACCCGAGACAAATTTTCTGGGCTTTTCTAAACTCGAAATTTTACTTCATGCGCCACGCGTATAAAACAGTGATTTAACGAAAATTTTACAAACACACAAAAGACATTTTTCATGTTAATCCTCACAATTAATTCGAATTATTTTTGACGATTCAAATCCTTTTGTAAGTATTCGAATCCTTTTATAAATATTCGAATCCTTTATTAATATTCGAATCCTTTCATGCGGATTCGAATCCTTTTAAAAATCCTCTTAAAAAAATGTTACAAATCCGGATCACGAATCCAGTTGAACTAAAGTATTCGAATGCCTCTTTTGAATCCTCTAAAAGGATTTGAATCCTGAATAATTCGAATCCTGCCCAGCTCTGGTGTTGACTATAACACTAATGTTGTCAAATTTGCCAATCAACGCGAATGCGATGCGAACCGAAATTTCCAAATATTCGGTTGCAAAGGCAGAGCGAATAAATATTAGAAATTCGTTGCGAACATGTTTTGCGAACGCGTTCGTAAAAAATCCTCTCAATCTCTCTCACTCTTATTGCTAATTGATAGGAGATCGGAAGAATTGAATTAGGCAATAAAATTTGGCTAGTTTTAGCGTAAAAAACCCTTGGGAAAATAATTTGCTGACAAAATAAATACAATGATAATTTAGATAAATAATTATTCACGGAAAATACATTAGCGATTTACAAATTTAATTCGTCACTAATTTCTTTTGATTTAATGTTAAAAAATTTAGAATATTGCACGATGTATACTAATTTGTCAGTTCGTTATTTGGTTAACTTGTTTCTTTTAGCACAATGCAAAAATAAATACGTCCTGAAAGAACGTTCAACGGTAGCAGAAGAAGCTAGTAATCCTAAAATTGCCAAAACCAATTCTTTAAATACAGTTACTTTGGGTCTATATTAAGTTACTTTCCATAAACTTAATATTAGCCTTACTTTGTACATCGATTTCCATCATGTAATGGAATCCTACTAATCATTGATAAAACCTCTGATTAAGTCGAAATTCCAGAATATAACAATGTTATGCATGTGTAAGATATCCTAAACACGTCTCTTGCATCAATATACAATTGTGTGAACCATTTATAAATACAATTGTCGTGTCTTTAAGAAATACTAATCACTGATTAAGTTAATCAACTTGGGTGCAAACGGGCATTATTCTTCCAAAATCCCATTTTCAATAAAAGTTGGGTTCATCCTCCAAGTATTATGTTTTTATTTCTAGTAAATATGTAGCTCATATTAACAAGCTAATCAAAAAATCGCGAAGCCTTCACCGCATTCATTACTTTCCAGAGATGTACCGCACAATTAAGAGTCGAAACAAATACAAATACAAACTTTGACGTCAAACTACGTGTATGTCAATTTTAGCATGTCAGATCATAAGCAACTCATTAACTAACGTCCAATTCACGAGAGGTGTCCCATGGTTTCCTTGATTTGTAGTGCTTTCTGCACCCATACATGTAATACGGAAATAGTTTGATGTCATCAGATTACGTGTGTGAAAAGAGACAGCAAACTTCATAATATGTCTGCTATGGTTTTTAGATGGAACATGCAAAAACGTATGTTCCGGTATGCAGCTTTAACATTTTAAGGTTAAACGTCACATTTTGACAATGTCTTCGTAATACTAAATCTGCAAAAACCCAGCCACAAATCATTTTAATTAATGTGCAGAATCGTTTTAAATGTGAGTTTAAGTGGTATAATTCCAATTTCCACATCTACTAAATAGTTCAGGTATTTACAGAAATAAATCATGCATTTATGTTGATTTTGTATAAGCTCAAACGAAAATGTTAGTTGAGGCGAATGCGCATTCAGTAGATTTGGCAAATAGTCATCGGATTAATCTGTAAACACAGGGATTTTTTTTTTTAAGTATACATACAAGGAATTTTCTATTAGGTATGCATATGCTTTTTTAAGAGTTCATTTTAAAGCTTATAACGAGTGTTGTCCACTCCCAGACTAAGCATGAAGTAAAATTTCGAGTTTAGAAAAGCCTGAAAATTTGGTTTGGTCGCGTAGCGCGAAACGCGGAGCGGCCAAACCAAATTTTCAGGCTTTTCTAAACTCGAAATTTTACTTCATGCGCCACGCGTATTAAACACTGAAAGCACTGAAATATTGTGAACCAGTCAACTTTGCTTAAAATCAGTGTCTTATACGCGTGGCGCATGAAATCAAATTTCGAGTTTAGAAAAGCCTGAAAATTTGGTTTGGTCGCTCCGCGCTTCGCGCTACGCGACCAAACCAAGTTTTCAGGCTTTTCTAAACTCGAAATTTTACTTCATGCTTAACCTGGGATTGGAAAACACTTCTTTAAACTTTAAATTGATCTTTATTAAGAAAAAAAAAACGAATATATAAAATCTACAATACGTAATTGAGATATGTATACTCAATAGAAATAAAAACACAAGAAATTATGGTTTAAAGCTTTTCTCAAAGAAAGAACACTAATATACTCGCGACCTAAACAGTATGACATTGTCATGTAACGTACAAATTTGACACAACTAGAAAAAATCGTTGCAGCTGCAACTGTCGACATACTCTCTAAAAAATTTTAACCACACATTCCACATCAATGAGTCATAGGACATCTCTCCCGAATTCCACTATACAATGTATTAATAATAAGAATAGGAGAGATGGGTACATGTGAAAGTGCTCTGTCTTTTTCTTTGCGAACGCGTTCGAAAAATATATTCGCTATGAATTTCTAATATTTGTTCGCTCTGTCTTGGCAACCGAATATTTGGAAATTTTGGTTCGGATCGCATTCTATAATTTCTAGGTTTTTTCAGTCTTTTCTTAACTTAACATTTTACTTAATGCTTAATCGGGAAGTAGAAACACTCGTTGAAAGCTTTCAATTGACCTTTTTTTTAAATAAAATTTCAAGTATAGAAAAGCCTGATACTTGGTGAAATTCCATATCAACCCGTTTAGTAAATAACACACTTGGTTAAGATTTCATTCATTTGCCTGATGAAGCCACGGTGTGGCGAAACAATTGTTGCAGTGTCAACTAATAAACAGTGAAATCTTAACCAAGTGTATTATTTACTAAAAGTATTAGTTGTTTGGTGTTGTAGGCGTTCACTTTGTGGTACATCTTAAATACACTTGTAAATAAAACACTTTTTACTTTGTTTAACCACTGGATCTTACATTTAATTGTGTGACTAGTTTCGACTATCTAGTAGTCATTCTCAAACTAAAGTAAATACAGCCGTATAAATAGTTTTTAACGTGTAATTTGTATTTACTTTAGTTTGAGAATGACTACTAGATAGTCGAAACTAGTCACACAATTAAATGTAAGATCCAGTGGTTAAACAAAGTAAAAAGTGTTTTATTTAAAAGTATTAGTGTCAACTAATAAACAGTGAAATTTTAACCAAGTGTATTATTTACTAAAAGTATTAGTGTCAACTAATAAACAGTGAAACCTTAACCAAATGTATTATTTACTAAAAGTATTAGTGTCAACTAATAAACAGTGAAATCTTAACCAAGTGTATTATTTACTAAAATTGTTAAAATCTATTTTATTCTAATCTTAATATCTGTAGGAAAATACCTCCTTTCTTGCCCTGTTACACTTACTTGAAGTATCCAAAATCATCCATTCTTTTCTAGATTTCACTCTCCCTTTATTCCATTCTCTAACTCTCGCGCAATTTCCCAAATCTGATAACGTTATCGGAATACGAACCAGGGCAATTTTATCTTTTTGTAAATGTCTGTTCGACAACTTTTCAGACCATCGGAGACTGGGTATTGATTGTGTGTGATGAGTATTGGATGTCTGGAGTGGCTCGTTCCGGGAGGTGGAGAAAATGCGGACGGTTCACGTTTCTCGTGGAAAATCGCTCGGAAACCCGAAACGGGCAGAAAAACGGGAAAGCGGGTTAAAATGTAGAACAAACACGAGGGATCAACATAAAAGATAATTGAAAGAGAGGGAAATAGGATATTTTCCGCCCTGCTTGTATTTATAGGATTTTGTTTGGAAATTATTGAAAATTGTTTGTTTGGGATCTCATCCTCAAGGATTGAGATTGAAATACAGTGTTTATTATAGATGTTTTTTAAGTAAAGAAGGATATAGTTTATTCAACTAAGAAATCAACGTCTATTGCGCAATATTCGGTAGGTGTAAGAGTAATGTATGTTCGCGTTTGTAGTAATGTACGTTCGCGCGAGGATTGTACAATATTTTTTTAAACAAGCTATAAAACGAGAGGATCCGATGATTTCAGAATTTTTCACGGCCTTTGACAAAAACCACTTGCATTGCATAAAATAAAAAGAAATGCTCATTTTATCGTGCTGTATACTGAAAATAAAGTCTACAATGCGATAAAATTAGCATTTTTGTAAATCGCTTATAATTTCTTCTGAATATTCAGAGATTGTCTATACGTACTTGGGTTAAAAGTATACTGTGATTGAAACCAACTTCAAGAGTATGTATTGAGGTAGACAATTTTACATGGGTCTTTATTTAGGTAGGAACTTAACCGCTAAATTGAGAGATTGATCTTCTGTGCATCTTAGCATGTACCTAATTTGTTCTTATTATAACACGGAATTTAATAATAATACTAATAAATCTGCTTATTTCTCCATATTTGTCTAATGTTATTTTTGAAAATTGTCTTGTACACCTAAGGTGGATGCGGGGCACTCTTAAAACCGATGTTAAATCTGTAATTTTACATGTTATGCAGGGAGTTTTTCTTTTGAGTATACATATCCCAATTATGTGTTATAAAGGGTGGGCCATCTCTTGGAATCTTTTTGAACTACTACTTTATTTTTACTTTCATGATATTTGACGTCTAATGTATGACAGTTCTTCAGTATACAACACCCGGTTAACGAAATGGCACGCTATACGCTCGATGAACGTTAGGAAATGTTAAAAATGTACTTTGACTGTAACACTGGTCGGCATGAAAATCGGCCCTGACACCATTCCTGCTGATTCTTATGTAAAATGACCTCCTGAATCCGAATATGACCCCCGTTTTCCCCCATCACCCACCGTTTTCGGGGGAGGCCCCCCACCTATTTTTATCACTTTTCGATAATTTGGAGGGATGAAAAGGATTATTTTAGCCTTTACGTTTCTTCTGAGGGGCTAGAGAGGTGAAAAGCTCCAAAACATGAACATTTGTAGCAAGGAGGTAGATTTGGGGGGGGGGATTTGCCCCCTTAAATTGTAAAAAAATCCTTAAAAATGATCGCAGTTTTTTCACTTATTTTCTACATATTCCAGCTTCCATCCTCCCTCATCCTCCCCCAATGCATGTTAGCATGTTAGCAGAGTACTGCTGGTTTTTGATACGAGACTTCTACCTCAGGGTACAAAAGGACCAAATGAAGGTACTTATCTTAGTTATTTATTATTCTTTACATTTATTATTTTACATTTATTATTTTACTTTTTATTTATTATTCTTTACAGCTAAAATAATCCTTTTCACCCCTCCAATGGATGGGGGAAACGGGGGGAGTATTGAGAGCGCCAGCATGGTACAGTGAATCTTCCGAACTGTTGCTATATATTTTTATTATTGTTGCTATATATTTTAATTATTGTTGCTATATATTGTTGCAATATATTTTTATTATTTGGGGGTGTTTGGAGGAGGATGAGGGGGAATGGAAGCTGGAATATGTAGAAAATAAGTGAAAAAACTGCGGAAAAAACGGAAAAAATTGATCATTTTTAATGATTTTTTTACAATTTAAGGGGGCAAATCCGCCCCCCAAATCTACCTCCTTGCTACAAATGTTCATGTTTTGGAACTTTTCACCTCTCTAGCCCCTCAGAAGAAATGTAAATGCTAAAATAATCCTTTTCATCCCTCCAAATTATCGAAAAGTGATAAAAATAGGTGGGGGGGCCTCCCCCGAAAACGGTGGGTAATGGGGGAAAACGGAGGTCATATTCGGATTCAGGAGGTCATTTTACATAAGAATCAGCAGGAATGGTGTAAGGGCTCGAAAAAAAATTTTTTTTTGCAGACCAGTGTAATTGGTGTATTGCAAAATCAGTGCGAAAATGCGTACAAAATTCGGTCGCGAATATGCACCAAATGCAAGTGTTTTGAAGAAATTTGTGCACAATGTTCGTGAAACTGGTATGATGGAGGACCGTACTAAAGTTCCACACGCTCGTCCGGTTCGTACACCCGAGAATATTGCTGCTGTAGCCCGTAGTGTGCAAGCCAACCCGAGAACATCGACTCGTCATCGCTCTCAGCAATTGAACATTAGTCGCACTACCTTGAGGCGTATTTTGCATAAAGACATCTGTTTATTCGCCTATAAGGTCTAAATAACACAGCAGTTGAAGAGAGTTGACCATCCACTTCGATACAACTTTGCTAATTGGGCCTTAGAGCAGCTGGAAGCCGATGGTGAATTTTGGCGAAAAATTATCTTTTCCGATGAAGCGCAATCACTTCGGGGGCTATGTAAACAAGCAAAACTTCAAGATTTGGGCATCGGAAAACCCACAGTGATCGTTGAGCAGCCAATGCATCCCGAACGAGTGACTGTATGGTGCGGATTATGGGCCGGCGGCATCATCGGCCCATTTTACTTTGAATCTGGCGAAACGGTCAACGGAAACCGCTATAGGACCATGATAGCAAACTTTTTTTGGGAGCAAATTGCTGATTTGGATGTGGGCAACATCTGGTTCCAACAAGATGGGGCGACATGCCACACTAGCAACGAAACTATCGACTTATTGCGGTCAAAGTTCGAAAATCGTGTAATCAGCCGCCGTGGAGATCTGAATTGGCCAGCAAGGAGCTGCGATTTGACGCCTATGGACTTTTATCTCTGGGGTGCCGTTAAAGGACGTTGTTATGCCAACGATCCAGCAACGATTGACGATTTTAAAGTCAATATCCAAAATGACATTGCTAAGATAGATCCGCAGACGTTGGAAAAAGTTCTGAAAAATTGGGTCGAGAGAATGGACTATTATAAGGCCTGCCGTGGCAGCCATTTGGCTGATGTCATATTCCATGTATAACCGGATACTCTTGGCTACAAAATAAAATCAAGATCATGAAATTCCATCTATCCGTTTGTGTTTTATTAACATTTTAAAAAGATTCCTTGCGATGGCTCACCCTTAAGATTTTTAAATATTTGTTGTTTTCTTAAAAGAGGTCAATTTGAAGCTTTAAACGAGTGTTTTCCACTCCCAGACTGAGCATGAAGTAAAATTTCGAGTTTAGAAAAGCCTGAAAATTTGGTTTGGTCGCGTAGCGCGAAGCGCGGAGCGACCAAACCAAATTTTCAGGCTTTTCTAAACTCGAAATTTTACTTCATGCGCCACGCGTATAAGACACTGATTTCAAGCGAAGTTTACTCGCTCACAATATTTCAGTGCTTTCAGTGTTTAATACGCGTGGCGCATGAAGTAAAATTTCGAGTTTAGAAAAGCCTGAAAAATTGGTTTGGCCGCTCCGCGCTTCGCGCTACGCGACCAAACCAAATTTTCAGGCTTTTATAAACTCGAAATTTTACTTCATGCTTAGTCTGGGAGTGGAAAACACTCGTTTAAAGGTTCAAATTGAACCCATTAAAAAAAAACCTTTGCATATGTATATAAGAAACATTTCCTGTATCAACAAATTAATCCGATGACTATTTGCCATATCTACTGAATGCGCATTCGATTCAACTAACATTTTCGTTTGAGCTTACTCGAAAACAACATAAATGCATTATTTATTTCTGTAAATTCTTGAGCTTTAGTAGATGTGGAAATTGCAATTAGACCACCTAAACTCACATTTGAAACGATTGTGCACATTAATTAAAATAATTTGTGGCTGGGTTTTTGCAGATTTATTTTTACGAAGACCATGTCATAATGTGACGTTTCATCTTAAAATTTTAAAGCTGCACACCGGAACATACGTTTTTGCATGTTCTATTTAAAAACCATAGCAGACATATTATGAAGTTTCCTGTCTCTTTTCACACACACAATCTGATAACATAAAACTATTTTCGTATTACATATATTGGTGCAGAGAGCACTACAAATCAAGAAAACCATGGGACACCCCTCGTGAGCGTAAAATTTTACTTTATACTTAATCTAGATGTGGAAACACTTGTTGGTTGTTTCAAATTTAACATCCTGTATAGGGGCTGCGGTGGCCGAGCGGTTGAGTCGTTAGACTGGACCAACCGTCCACTGCAAAAATGCGAGTTGAAGTCTCGCCTGGGGCGAATAATTTTTCTAACAAAAAATCTTCGTCCGGATGCCATGGGTGTTAATTGTGTTGTTCACATTTTCATTAATATGAAAAATTAAAATAATAAAACTGGTCGTGACTGAATGGCCTAGTACTCATCTGATCCCCCAAACCAATTTCCCTCCATCCCCTTCTTTTAAATAAAAAAAAACATCCTGTATATATCAAAATTCCATCAACATGAATCACTTTCTTCAACATTTAACTATCATCCGCTCAATTTTATTTCTCACGAGAACCCATTCGTTCGTCCAACCGATTTTAACAGCCTACAAGAGAGTGCGCATGCAATTCCAGTGATTTATATTTTATGTCGTCGATTATTAAAGTCCGGAAAACGTTGCCATTAACCGGCGAAATTGATACCCTCCGGGACTTCTTGGAACAATAAAAATTAAGATAGACTATTTGCCTCGCCCTCCGGGCCCGCCTGACAGCAGAAAGAATATTAATAATTCATTAGGGCGCGACTCGATCGGGATTTTACGGTCGTAAACAAACACGAAATGTCTCTTGACACATGTGCATTACCCTGTTTGCGCACGTTTAATGCGCAAGCCTTGCTAATTATAGTCTGCGCGTAAATATATATGTATATACAAACGTGTTTTTGATTATGTTCAAGTGTATATGTTATCTCTTTTGTGTTTATACAGTATTAATGGGATTAAATATACAATTAAAGAGTGCTGCACTGTGTAAATATGTATTATAATGTTATATCAACAATAAATGGCACCTAAATAGGGTTAATAAAGTTTGTTTGAGCGGTATTTGGATTTTACATAAATTAATGCCTTTTTTTAATGCTGCTTTTACACTTGTACATTTTCGGCTGAAACTTTTTATTGTGCAATAGGAACTTGCATTTGGCAACAACAAAATGTCAGTTTAAACAGTGGCGCAACTAGAATTTTGTGGCTCCTCAGCAAAACTATATCTTGGCCCCCCTATACAGGGTGTCCCGTTAACGTGGGAAAATAGCTTAACTATAGATTCCTGGGATCAAAATATGATGATTTAACATAACTTATCTATATCCAAAAGTTTATGGTTAAGCCGGAATTAGTATTCAAAAGTTCAAAAAAATATTATGTTTATTTATAATACTAAAAATGACTGTTATTCCTTACTTCACTTTTTATTTCTATCGTTAGATGGACATTTCGAGACACAAGGTGCTCATTATCAATAACAAAAAGTGAAGTAAGCAATAACAGTCTTTTTTAGTGTAATAATCACTTCACGTAAACTCAAAAACATACAGTTATTATTTATAACAATTGAACGCTACATTAGATCCGACTAAAATTTATTATGGTTGTTTATCAGAATATAACACACCATTTCAGTTATTATGGTCATCATTGATTGACAAGAAGTATAAAAAACAATAGTACCACAACATAAAAACTAAAATATGTTTTTATTGGCGCACCTTATAAAAATTTAAAAAATACATCTTGAAAGATTAGTACATTTAAAAGCTTTTTGTCTCTTAATAATGTTTGATTTCTTGTACGGTTTTGTCACAAAAAAAATAAAATGAAAATACATTATTTTTTATTATTTAGTAAAAACGAAATATAGTTTTTCGAGTGATTGAAAATACATGTTTTTTCTTTGTCGCCGCCATTGTTTAACAAACGTCAATTGTGTATAATATTAATTATCGAGTGTTTTTTTAAGAATGAATTGTTATCTTCATAACTTTTTTTGCTAATACTAAATTGTCTTTTAATTGGGAATTTGTTTCCTGTCAGGCAATAAACATTATTATTATAATTAACATTATTATTATTAAGTATAAATGAAATTGCCAATTCTTGGTTGCAGAATACTTCAAACATTAAAAGTGCGATTCTTTTCGCAATCTACAACAAGTTAGTCTTACAAAGACTATATCAAACACTCATTGAAACAACTATGGCCGGAATAATTTGACCCAAATTGTTACATTTGCAGTAGGTTACTGTATGTAACAGCAAACACTTGTTGTATAATTCAATGTCCGTCGGGGTTTTAGCCCGGGAAGTAGTTGTTTCAATGAGTGTTTGATATAGTCTTTGTAAAACTAACTTGTTGTAGATTGCGAAAAGAATCGCACTTTTATGTTTTATTATTATTATTAACATCATTATTATTATGGTTTATAATTATTCATATTTCTCCGGAGCAAACAGATACAAGGAGTTTTTCTTTTAAGTATACGTATTCCAAATTCAGCCTATTTTCTGTAATTCTTTAGATATTCCTTGTTTTTTTTTAAGTCCAATTTGAAGCTTTAAAGGAGTGTTTTCCACTCCCAGACTAAGCATGAAGTAAAATTTCGAGTTTAGAAAAGCTCCGTGAAAATTTGCCGAGACAAATTTTCTGGGCTTTTCTAAACTCGAAATTTTACTTCATGCGCCACGCGTATAAAACACTCAAATATTGTGAAATTTATGTATATTCGAACTTTACTTGAAATCTGTGTTTTACTTTTAAGCATGAAGTAAAATTTCGAGTTTAGAAAAGCCCCGTGAAATTAGGCGACCCGAGGCAAATTTTCTGACCTTTTCTAAACTCGAAATTTTACTTCATGCTTAGCCTGGGAGTGGAATACACTCGTTTAAAGCGTCGAATTGAACTCTTTTAAAATACAACGAATGTCGGAAAATTTGCAGCTTATGCAAATGTTTATTCACTGTATGTTGCCTGTATTAGGATTTTGCCAAAGAAATTAAGGATACCATATTCATATTTTATATTTTTGTGGCAAAACCGTACAAGATATCAAACATTATTAAGAGACAAAAAAGCATTCAAATGAACCAATCTTTGAATAATATTTTTTTAATTTTTATAAGGTACGCTAGTAGAAACATATTTTAGTTTTTATGTTGTGGTACTACTGTTTTTCATACTTCTTGTCAATCAATGATGGCTATAATAATAAATGATGTGTTATATTATGATAATCAACCATAATAAATTTCAGTCAAATCGAATATAGCGCTCAATCGTTACAAATAAAATAAATAATATTTTTTTGAACTTTAAAGACTAATTCCGGCTTGACCGTAAAGTTTTGGATGTAAACAACTTGTGTTAAATCATCATATTTTTATCCCAGGAATCTATGGTTGAAGCATTTCCCACATTAAGAAGACACCCTGTATACATGTATATACAGTTATTTTTTTTTTCTTTTAAGTATAATTACATATTCCAAAGCAAGTTGCTTGAGGTGTTACAAAAGAACAAGAGATTCTTTTAGATAAAGTACATTTTTTTAAAGTTTATTAAAGTGTCAATCAAAAACATAAGCAATATACAGGGTGAGCCGTGGGAAACGGACGTTTTTGAAATAAACAGTTCTCCACATTTTTTGAACATCGGGTGACCACTTTTGCGCCACCTTGCATAAGAGCTTAAAGTTGAATTTTGTTCGATCGATTTATTTTCCACGATTTTTAAAAGCAGCAAAAAACGGAGGAATATTTATTTCATTCTTTGTAATGTTTAAAATAGTGTCTGTAATTTTTTTAAGACTTATATAGCTTGTCTATTATCTCCATACTTTAAGGAGACATTGGAAGGGGGCAACAGTCAAAAAAGTGCATTTGTTTCTCTAAACCTATAAATAGTAGAATGCACAGTGGTGCCAATTTCAAACAAAATTCAATACTGTTAACTAGATTATTGTACCAATTGCCAGTACTGAAGTTTTAAATCCAGTGTTGCCAATTTCAAACAAAATTCAATATTGGTAACAAGAATTATTGTTCCATTGGCAGTTATGAACTTTAAGGGGACATTAGTAGGGGACAACAGTAAAAAAAAGTGCATTTGTTCCTTTAAACCTGTAAATAGTATAATGCACTGTGGTGCCAATTTCAAACAAAACTCAATACTGTTAACTAGATTATTGTACCAATTGCCAGTACTGAAGTTTTAAATCAAAAGTATTACCAATTTCAAACAAAATTCAATATTGGTAACAAAAATTATTGTTCTATTGGCAGTAATGAACTTTATTCGATTCTTGTTCTGCTAGTTTCTTGATGGAACCAAATTTTTAAATTGGGTAAAGGTGAAACACTTGTTTGTTCCATATTTTTATCTCCGGTTGCCTGACACGTGTTTCGAAACGTTACGATCATTTTCAAAGTTAAAATATGTAGTTTTAACTTTGAAAATGATCATAACGGATCGAAATAAGTGTCAGGCAACCGAAAATAAAAATATGGAATATTTCAAGTGTTTTACTTTACCCAACTTTATAATGAACTTTGAATATACTGCGAATTTAACGATGTTCTGTTCTCACCTTCGGTATTTATTTATAAAATAAAGAGTATACGAATGGTTTTTAGAAAAAGAATAGACTGAGCATCGTTCCGTACGATCGTTTAAATTATGATTTAGAGTAGGCGACATTTTTTTTCTGCGGTTGCCCAGAATGCTAATTCAATGGTGGATACATTTGAGGTTATGCTAAACTATGTGTTAGCAGTCAGTAGTGCCAATCTAATTAAAAACTCAAAGCCTACTCTAAATCATGTTTTGAACAATCGCACGGTATTATATCGTGACACCATTTCTTCAATGCATACATAACCTATAAATTTATTAACACATCATTTGAGCTACGTACAAATCGGATGGCCAATATATTTATTCTTGTAAATGTAAGCTCATCAATTTCCTCCTCTCTATTTATTTAAAATCCATCCTATCCAAACACTCTCGGAATTTATACATATCCCAGCTATGTAATTATAAACTCCTCATCTCGGCAGCGGCAACAGCAGGAGAATCCTACCGTCGACTTTTACTTCTTTTACGAGTTAAAATTAGCGTTAGTGCTCGGATGGATCCATTTGCTCCTCTCGTTTCATGATGGGATCAGAAGTGCTGCTCATTTACAAGAGAGAAATGAAAACCGAAAATAACCGCGGAAAATCCCCGAGCGCACATGGCGCATCCAGTGCTGCCAACCGGCGCGTAGGCGCAATTATAAATGAATTAACATTTTCCCCCCTAACAAACAAACAACATCATTGGGCGTCCTCGTGTTCATCCTGCGATGAAAGCCCTTGTTGCTAATTACAAGCTGGCAAAGTGATTCATGGAATATTCAAATCGTTTGATTCAGAAATGAATTCAGTTCCGAGTAAAATATTTCAATTTATGTTCAGTTAATAAATGTAAAGGGCTAAAATTAAATATGCGCTAAGGCTGGAGTTTAGACAAAAAATATTTTATAAAAATTGGGCATTCTTTTAAGTACCTATTAATATCCCGATAATTAGAGTGTTAGGTACATTTTTGGCCAAGAAAATTTGGTTTATTCGTTTTGCTTCGCGAATTTTCAGGCTTTTCTAAACTTAAAATTTCACTTTATACTCAATCTGGGAGTGGAAAACACTCGTTAGATAATAATATTCTACACTTAAATATAGGGACCTGAAAGAAGGAAATCAAACTAAATACTTATTTATTTTTAATTTACTTAAATGCATTTGTACTGGCTTAAAAGAAAATTAACTTGATTTTCAAAATTATTGCGCCACAATTGAGTTTAATTTACAAAGGAAATAGTTATTAAGATTATTACTTTGTTTCATTTTTTTGTGAGAAGCGAGTCGCGCCCCGGCAAATCCAAATTTTCACGCTTTTCAAAACTCGAAATTATACTTTATGCTTAATCTGGGATTGTAAAACACTCGCTAGCATTTCTTAAGAACTTGACATTGAATTTTCTAGCGTTAATTACAAATATAAATATCAAGAACTTGAAAATTGCCAAAAATCGTGAAGAATTTATAAAGACCATTGATATTTTTAAATGTAAAATTTAGGAAATTTACGAAAAGCGTCAAGATTTAAATAATGAACTTCGTTTTTCTTAAGTTTCTGAATAAATGTTCATCAATTTTAAATATTTCAATACTTTTTATGACATTTCGTTAATTCTTAAAACCTTGGCAGTTTCTTTGCATTTCCATATAACTATATAAACAAATATAATTTATTGCAAACCTTTCTCCTAACCTAACCCAACCTAGAAGTGTGTGGAATAAGCATCGTGCGCAAAGACACTTATGCAATTTATTCTATTGCAAACTTTTTTCCTAACCTAACCTAGAAGTATGTGGAATAGGCATCGTGCGCAAAATAATTTATGCGCAATTTATTCTTTTTCTATTGCAAACTTAACCTAACCTAACATACAAGTATGTGGAATTGGCATAGTACATACGCAATTTATTCAATTGCAAACCTTTCTCCTAGCGTAACCTAACCTAGAACTATGTGGAATAAGCATTGTACACAAAGAGACTTACGCAACTTATTCTATTGCAAAATTTTCTCCTAAACTAACCTAACCTAGAAGTATGTGGAATAGGAATCGTACATACTCAATTAATTATATTGCAAACGCTTCTCTTAACTTAACCTTACCTAGAAGTATGTGAAATAGGCATCGTGTGCAAAATTACTTGTGCATTTTATTCTATTATTGTCGAATGCTATAAATATATGCAGCAGAGCTGGGCAGGATTCGAATCATTCAGGATTCGAATCCTGGATTCGAATCCTTTTAGAGGATTCAAAAGAGGTATTCGAATACTTTAGTTAAACTGGATTCGTGATCCGGATTCGTTACACTTTTTTAAAAGGATTCGTATTCGAATCCAAATGCTGGTGATTCGAATCCTCATAAAAGGATTCGAATCCTCATAAAAGGATTCGAATCCTCGTAAAAGGATTCGAATCGTCGTAAAAGGATTCGAATCCTCATAAAAGGATTTGAATCCTCGTAAAAGGATTCGAATCCTCATAAAAGGATTCGAATCCTCATAAAAGGATTCGAATATTTATAAAAGGATTCGAATAGTTACAAAAGGATTCGAATCGTCAAATATAATACGAATTAATCGTAAGGATTAACATGAAAAATTTGTTTTGTATGTTTTTAAATTTCTCGTTAAATCACTGTTTTATACGCGTGGCGCATGAAGTAAAATTTCGAGTTTAGAAAAGCCCCGTGAAAATTTGTCTCGGGTCGCTGCGCGACCCGAGACAAATTTTCTACGCGGGGCTTTTCTAAACTCGAAATTTTACTTCATGCTTAGTCTGGGAGTGGACGACACTCGTTTGTAAGTAATAAAATCAATTAAATTAATGATTTGTGTCAAATTTGAGATTTTTAATTGTTTTTCGGTAATTTCGCTTAATATAACATTTTGATGAATATGAATTACCATTCCCAATCAAATTTTTATACTTAACATGTCGATTTATAACATTTTTATAAGATTTCCAACAAATCGATATTTTCATAAAGTTATCATCATTTCGAAATTTTCGTCGATTAATCAAATTTTTATCAGATTTTGCAATATTTCCTCAATTTTCCTTAATTTATCGAATGTTGATGAAATTTTCAATATTTCGAGATTTTTTTATTAATTTATGAAAATGTTTATCAGATTTTCAACATATCTTGATTTTTGATATTTTGTCATTTTGATCGATTTATAAAATTTTGATGAAATTTTCGATATTTCGAGATTTTATCGTCAAATATATAAAATGTTTATATGTAAGATTTTCAATATTTTTATTCAGATTTGTAACGATTTTCAAAAATTATTGAATCATTATTTGAAAACACAAATTTGAGATTTTTTTTTCTACAAGACATATTTAACCAATTTTGACATTGAATGACATTTTTGATATTTTTTACCTTTTGAGATGACATTTTTGACAATAGATTATATTCTTGATATTAGACTACGTTTTTTGACATTAGATGACATGTTTCACATTAGATGTTACTTTTGATACACAATGACATTTTGTACTTTTTTACTATTTCTGATGTTGACATTAAATGACGTATTTGACATTAGATGGCAGTTCCGACATTTTATACTTTTTTAGTTTTTTGACATTAGACGACAATTTTGACATTTAATATTTTTGATATTACATATTTACTTGTTTTATATTAGATAACAATTTTTATAGTATTAGATAACTTTTTTGACAATATTACTGATTTTAACAGAAATTTTCGTTTTTGTAAGAACGTTTTTGTCAAACTGCCACGTACTGACATAAAATGATAATTTTGACGTAAATCGATTTTATCAATACGCCGAATTTTTGACGTTTTTGATATTTTTTATATTTACGAGATGACATTTTGGTCATATTGATGTTTGTGGCAATTTTAAATAATTTTGACATGTTTTGATAAAATTTAATACTGAAAACAGTTTCAATATGTTTTTATATTTTTAACTTTACTTGAAATCAGTGTTTAATACGCGTGGCGCATGAAGTAAAATTTCGAGTTTAGAAAAGCCCCGTGAAAATTTGTCTCGGGTCGCTGCGCGACCCGAGACAAATTTTCTACGCGGGGCTTTTCTAAACTCGAAATTTTACTTCATGCTTAGTCTGGGAGTGGAGACACTCGCTCGTAAATTTTCGAATTATCATAAAGTTGTGTATTTATTTTCAAAAAAATCTGTTTCGGTTTATTGCACAAAAACAAAAGAGCTGAGGTCAAAAGTGTTAAGGTAAAAGTGGTTTATTTTTTCGTTAGCTACAACTTTTGTTTAAAACATTTTTTGATTTAGACGTCGAAAGCCATAATCGGTGAGTTGTTGATGTCCACTATATTTCTTAATATCTAATTCAAAAACAAAAGAGCTGAGGTGAAAAGTGTTTAGGTAAAAGAGGTATATTTTTTCGTTGGCTACAACTTTTGTTTTAAACATTTTTTGACTTAGAAGTCGAAAGCCATAGTGAAATTCGTTCAATAAAAAAACATCTAATGATTTCTGGTGATTTTTAACGCAAAACTTTTAGACATTTGATGGTATAATTAATATTGAATTACTGAAATAAGTATTTATTTTTAATATATTCGTAAATATACGGTAAACAATGTAAAATATTTACTTAATTAAAATATTTAGAAAATAACAATACAATAAATTTTATACTATTATTATTATTATACTGGGTGTCCGTATTTCAACAGAATGTATGGGGATCTCGGTTATTTAAAGAGATAGAGAGTCGGTTAAATTGGGGCAAAGTTGCATAATTTAGGGCCCAATAATAACCCAAAAACAAGTTGGAAATATCTTATTTCCTTAATGAGATATTGTCAAAAAACGTATTTTTGAAAATTCGTTTCTATTTTTTTATTCAAAAACTATTGAATCCAGACATTTACAACTTTGACATTCAAGGCACTTTTTAACGATAAATCTAGTAATATATTTTATTTTAAGAAGATAACTATAACATTTACCTAGGGACCGTAGCTAACTTTTGTTTTTCTTATGGGCGCTATTTTGGATTTTGATATTTTTTGGAAGAATATTTTTTACTGAATTCAATGATGTACCACACTTATAGTTTATTGTACATTTTATATGTAAAATTTTAATCTTTTGTTTTTTCAAAGAGTGCCTTGGAAACAGTTGAGTAACTCACTTATTTGGCAACTCATAGGACCCATTATTTGCTTACATATCACCCCTGAAGACGGGCATCCGACGATACATACTTTAATAGTTGTGACATATTTTAAAGTAACGAGTGTCTTCCACTCCCAGACTAAGCATGAAGTAAAATTTCGAGTTTAGAAAAGCCCCGCGTAGAAAATTTGTCGAGGGTCGCGCAGCGACCCGAGACAAATTTTCACGGGGCTTTTCTAAACTCGAAATTTTACTTCATGCGCCACGCGTATAAACCATTAATTTGAAGTGTACTTCAAAACCACACAAATACATCTTTAATCGGAGTAACACAGAAATTTAGTCTGTTATCAACGATGTTCAGTGTTAATAATAAATAATTAGGTTGTGAATATTTTTGTTAAAAGAACTGATAACGATATTTATATGTTAATGGTTGTAAAAAAATAATAAAATCAAATTTATTCTTGAAGGATTTGTATTCGTGATTCGATAAAACAGGATTCGAATCTTTGATTCGAATCATATTTATCTCTTACGAATCCTTTATTCGAGTATTCCTGATTCGAATCATATTAGGTGATTCGGATTCGTGATTCGAATCCTTTTAACCCAGGATTCGTCCCAGCTCTGATATGCAGGCGTCCAAATGTCGTGCGTCGCGTCTAATTCAGTATTTTATAAGCTTGGCGCATGAAGTAAAATTTCGAGTTTAGGAAATTTGTATTGGTCGCGTAGCGAAGCAAAACGACCAATCCAAATTTTCAGGCTTTCCGAAACTCGAAATTTTACTTCATGCGCCAAGCGTATAAAATACTAAAATATTTGTGAAGTTTAAAATATACTACTTGGGCTTGATCTCGTGTTAATTCATTTTACAAATGTTTGAAAACAAACATTTGTAAAATGAATTAACACGAGATCAAGCCCAAGTAGTATATTTTAAACTTCACAAATATTTTAGTATTTTATACGCTTGGCGCATGAAGTATTAATTCGAACGTCTTGGGATATGTAAAAGTATACTTGAAAGAAAACACCCCTGTATTTTTCTTAAATGTTATTTTAAATCGTCAAACAAGCGGTTAATCTGTCAGAAGTCACAATAAGAAATAGACAAATTTACATAGTTAAAACTTTGAAAGAAATATTAATATCGCCAACTGCAACAGTATCACTTTGAAAGAAGTATTAATACTGCCAACTGCAACAGTAATTTTAGATCACACTGTATTTAATTTCAACATTCCTTTCATTTCTACTAGTATATAGGAAACGCATTTTTTATGATAATCGCACAACCGAAAGAGAGAGAGAGAGAGAGAGAGAGAGAGAGAGAGAGAGAGAGAAAGAGAGAGAAAGAGAGAGAGAGAGACTGCCTTTACAAGTTATAACCAATGGAGCGAATAATAATTATGGCTTTCTGTACATTTTTTGTTTCGGGGGAAGGAGGAGGCACACGCTTCAGGAATGCGCACGTCTATGAACGCGGGGAGTGCCAATCCTCCTAGAGTGCGTGCTTCTTCAAAAAGCCCGTTCTTTTATTCCCACAAAACCACACAAAGATCAAATAGGAAGAAGAAATTTGAATGAATTAAAATATAATGAGTGGTCGTAAAATTGTGATAGTCAAGTTGTGAATACAAAGAAATTGATCATAAAGATTTTAATCAAATATCATGAAAAGGAGGAGGAAGAGAAGGCACACATAAAGTTTTAAATAAATAAGCTAGGTTTGGTAATTATTTTAATACAATACTAAGAAAGTCGCTAAGTTAAAATATTATACAATTTTGTGAAAGTTTTATTTGTAATGGCTAGTGGCTGCATGATCAAACTGTGCCAATACACAAACAAACAAAAAAATGAAATGAAACCTTTGTAATAAAAAAATAAATATCAGTAATGGTCGATAACGATTTTAAAATAGAGGGAATTTTCTTTTAAGGTCGGAAATTTACATGTTATTTGGCCATAAAAACGAACAACGATTAATTTTCCACAATAATGAAAATTGATCTTTGAAACTTATACATATTGCACATTGAAGCTTTGCGAATAAATTGACACTATTCTTTAAAAAAAAAAATGCTTCTTAAATTGTATATAAATCAAATAATGGAACACTCTTAAATGATCACATAAATCCGTGCAATACTTCCATAGAAAACATTATTTCTTCTTCATATTGCTTTAATTTATTGAAGTAATTATTATAAACATGTTGTATTAAATAGATTAATCTAAAATAAATGATAAATAAAATTAATCGTTGCTTAGAAATCTCCATAAGAGCAATGTAAATTTTGATTAATATGAATAATAAATAGCTCGTGCTATTTTAGTAATATCTTAAAATTATACTGTAATTTCCAAAAACATGTGAAAAGAAATTGGGTTTGATATGTAGAATTCGTGTACGGCATTTGTTGCAACACGGGTTCTCGCTGCACGGCCTTGAATTGCGAATGTAATTTTTCTGCCGCGGACTGTTTACTGATTATGTTGTTGATACACAACAAAGAAAGACATAATTAAAATATTTCCCAATACATTCTTTAAATATAAGTGCATTTCTGGATTCATGTTTTGAATAGGAATGTGAAATGCCGGTATATGTTGATTCAAGTGATGAGTCGGAAAAACTCCTTTTACATTTATTTACCAAATTGAACGTGCGACACTCGCCGATTTGATTACCGAGGCACTTAGTCAGCTTAGCGTCTAGAGTTCGAATTGGGTTATTGTAATTTCTCATTTTTTGTACGGCGCGCGGCTGCTTAGCCTACCCAGCTTGAAGTATCGCCTACCCAACTTAGAGGGTAGACCTTCTCTCGTGTTTGCATCTATTCCTTTTGTATGCTTCATTGCAATTTAATAATAATAATAATAATAATAATAATAATAAAAATAATAATGTTTATTTCCAGTGCAAGTGATTACATATACAAATAATTTATATATACAACAAAGGCATGGAAATACGTCAAAATAAGAGAAAACTTAAATTAAATGTTACATGTGTTGTTTAGATACACGTCCACATTATATGGCTCCAACGTGCAAAGTAACTCATACGACATTCTTTTGACATTGTTATCATTATTTTTTTTTATGTATTCTGATAGATGGTTATAAAATTTGATACAGTTGTATAGGGGACCTCTTTCTAACATTGTTAGTCGGTGTGATGGGTACACATATGCATCACCGTGCCTTGTATTGTGACGACTGTTTAACGTATATTTTGAAAATAAATGTTTATTTTTGGTTATAAATGTTATGCATTCATATATGTAAATAGCAGGTGTAGTCAGTATTCCAATATTTTTGAAAATACCTTTACAGCTGTCACGCTGTCTCATTTTACAAATTGTTCGTATGGCACGCTTTTGAGCTTTAAAGATAATATCATTATGAATACTGCTACCCCAAAATATGATTCCATATTTTAAATGTGAGTAAAAGTTCGCAAAATAAAATGTTTTAGATATCGCCTTGTTCGTGTTTTTTGTTAGTATTTTTAATCCAAATACCAAATACCAAATTAAGGAGTGCAGCACGCGACAGTCATGTATGGTATTTGAGTTTTGATGGTAATCATTTAAATCACTTATGTAGTTGTAAATAACATGAATATATATTTTATGTTACCAGAATTTAACTGTTTGTCTACAATATAAATACAGGGAATTTTTATTTTAGATAAACATATGCATAACCTGTAAATTTTCCGACATCCGTTGTTTTTGAAAAGAGTTTAATTTGAAGCTTTAAAGAGTGTTTTCCACTCCCAGACTAAGCATGAAGTAAAATTTCGAGTTTAGAAAAGCCCGTAAAAATTTGTCGAGGGTCGCGCAGCGACCCGAGACAAATTTTCTGGGCTTTTCTAAACTCGAAATTTTACTTCATGCGCCACCCGTATAAAACACTGATTTCAAGTGAGGTTCAAATATACATAAATTTTACAGTATTTTAGTGTTCTATACGCGTGGCGCATGAAGTAACATTTCGAGTTTAGAAAAACCCAGAAAATTTGTTGCGCGACCCTCTACAAATTTTTACGGGGCTTTTCTAAACTCGAAATTTGAAAAGTCTGGGAGTGGAAAACACTCGTTTAAAGTTCCAAATTGAACTCTTAGAAAACAACGAATATCTAAATATTTAAAGCAAATAATCTGAGTCTAGAATACGTATACTTAAAAAAAAACTACCTTTATATACTCATATGCAATATCAAACTAAAATTGTTAATTGTGAAGGCATCTGTTTCGTTATACAGTTGTATGTATGTCGATAGAAACAAACATCGTGAATATTCATCCAGTTTACTTGTGTCTTCTGTAATTCCTTCATTCGCACGGCGCTATGTAAACAAACAAACAACGCGCTCGTCAATCATCATTTTTATTATTCGTTGTAATAAAATTCGGCAGGCATTATAAACCAATACATAGTCAAAACTACTTTCTGCAATTTTGCAATTTTTGCGCCATCTCGTATCTCAGAAACATACAACCAGCAAAAATGGGCGCTCTTAAGTATACATATCCCGGATGCAGACTCTGAAATTGCTCAGGCATTCGTTATTTTTATAAAGTTGTTTAATTTGAATCTTCTATCGATTATATCCACGCCTTGATTAAGCATGAAGTAAAATTTTGAGTTTAGAAAAACCTGAAAATTTGATTGCGCGAAGCGAAGCGACCAAACCAAATTTTCAGGCTTTTCTAAACTAATTTTACTTCATGCGCCACGCGTATAAAACACTGATTTAACGTGAAGTTCAAAATATACTGCTTTAGCACACTGCTTCTGCAGTGTATTTTAAACTTCAAATTATTTGAGTGTTTTATACGCGTGGCGCATGAAGTAAAAACCAAATTTTCTGACTTTTATAAACTAGAAATTTTACTTTATGCTTAATCAGGTGTCATAGGGGGAAGATACCCCAAATGCGCTTCCAGTTAGCTCAGGGATTTAGGGATGGAGAGCACGAGCAACTAGTCCTTAAAACACCGATCCAAAATCAACAAATTTATTTTCACAAGAAAAACAGCAAAAAAAAACCACAGCACAAAAAAAAAACACAGCAACAAATAATGACTAATACGTGGGCATAGTAAGCGTGGACCGTAGCAGGCTGATCGTCAGTGGTGATGAGTGGCGGCAGCGAAATCCGAACGAAAACGGCAAAGTCCGGTAAACGACGATAAGGTCCGGACGGCTTCAGAAAAGTCCGGAAATATCCGAAAGGCGCTGTCAGAGTCCGGAGAGCAAAGATAAAGGCCAGCGGCGCCGGAAAAGTCCGGAAGGCGTCGTCGAGAGTCGAGCGGTATCGGAAAAAGTCCGGAGGGTTCCGGAAAGCATCGACCAAAGGCTGCTTTGGTAGTAACGAAGACCGGAGCGTTGACAGGCGGCACTGGGAGCGATTCCGGTTCTTCTGATTAGTGCACTTGCACTAATCAAAGACAATTTGACAAAAAAAAAAACAAAAAAAAACACAACACGAAGTTGTAAAAAAAAAAACTTATACACCAGTGACTAATTTCACTTAGACTTGTTGTTGCTTTTGTTACTGGTTTGCCACTGCTGCAGAAGTGCCGTCCTCCATTATTTAAATGCCGAAAACGAGGGTGGAGAGGGGTAGTTTTCTTGGTGGACGTGACCAGCCGGCCGAAATTCGCCGAATCCGTCGCAATTACTGAATTCGACGAATCTGGAAAATTTCGGAATATCATCTAATCCGTTCTTCGGATAGGAGAATGCAAAATATTACACAAATCCCTTTTCCGAAAAACGGACTGCCACCGGTCACCAATCCTCCCTCTAGGAGGTCTGCTTGGAATGCACTCCAGGTGCTCGGACTCTAATAAATTACCCGAGATAATTCCCGATCGGTCCTCAGGTAATTGCTGGGGATAAACTCATTTTATATACACTGCCGAGCATAAAACTAGGGTCACTCCGTAATTTGAATTTTTTTGGATTTTTTTTAGAATTTTTTAGGTTTTTACGTGTTTCTTCGGTTGTAACAGTTCACTAAGTGATTGCTTGAATAAACAAAACAGTTTTTGTTGTTCAAAGTTTATTGAAAGTAATTAAAATGAACAATTTCAATTTGATATGCTAAGTAATGAAAAATAACAATTTTACTTTCATATGCTTTTGTTGAAACAAAAGAAAGTTTAAGGACTTCAGTAGCGAGTATTCCCTCCTCTGGCAGTGATAACAGCTTGCAAACGACGAGGCATGCCCTGGATCAGATTTTGGATCATATTCTGCGGAAGATTGTCCCATTCCTGCACCAGTATGTCGCGAAGCTCTCGCTCATCCCAAACATGCTCAATTGGATTTAAATCTGGACTGCGAGCAGACCAAATAAATCGCGTGATTTGACACTCGTCAAGACACTCAGTAACTATCCGAGCAGTGTAGGGCCTTGCGTTAGCATGCATAAATGTTGCGTCGTCACCAAAAATAACCATGAACGGTAACACATGGTTTTCTAGAACCTCTGTCAGGTACCTATGCGCAGTCAACGTGCCATTCTCGACAAAGACTAACTCCGTATGAATGTCAAAAGATATGCCTCCTCATGCCATAACTGATGCTCCACCAAATGCAAGTCGCTCGGCAATACATGCTTGAGCATATCTCTCGCCTTGTCGTCGCCACACTCTTACACGTCTATCTGAGCCCGTATGACAGAATCGTGCAAAATTCAACCTCACTATCCGGTGTTCACGGGAAAGCGGAGGTCCAGGAGCTCTAGTTCGAGAAGATAATCCAGCAGCATGAAGTCGCCTCCTAACTGTCCACTCACTTGTGCTTACATATCTCACTTCTTGCAGATGAATTTGAAGGGAAACTGCCGTAACCGTTCGGTTTCTCAGAGCACTAAAAACGAGAACGCGGTCATCTCTAGCTGTTATAGTCTTGCCTCGCCCTGAACCAGGGCTTCGAGTGAGCAGACCAGTCTCTTCGTACCGCCGCTATACTCGTTGCACACTCGAGGGACTTACATCAACCTTTCTTGCAGTTTCGCGCAGACTGCGGCCGTCTTTTAAAGCCGCAATTCGTGCCGCAACAACAGGATTTATGCTCATTGCAAAACACTAACAATGACAACAATACACAAACAATTTACAACACATAGATGTCATCACAGAAACAAAATCTATGCTTGTTTGTTTCAACAAAAGCATATGAAAGTAAACTTGTTTATTTTCATTACTTAGCATATCAAATTAAAATTGTTTATTTTCATTACTTTCAATAAACTTTGAACAACAAAAACTTTTTTGTTTATTCAAGCAATCAGTTAGTAAACTGTTAAAACCGAAAATCACGTAAGAAATTAAAAATGTCTAAAACAATTCCAAAAAAATTCAAATTACGGAGTGAAACAATTTTTATGCTCGGCAGTGTACAAAAAAGATTAAAATTAGAAATTTAATTTTTGTTGCCAACGATTGAAAGAATCACCGGTAACACAGGGAGTGGAAACACTTGTTAGAAGTTTCAAACTAAACGCTTTTCAAAAACGACGAATGCCTAAAAATTTAAGGAGTACACGTCGGAATATGTATCTTTAAGAAAATTCTTACCATGGGCGTAGCCAAGGGAGAGGGGCACGCACAAATTTCGTCAATTGTAATATATCTTATAATGATTTGGTCAATTTCCACGGTTCCAACTTAGAGTAATTTTTATGATTTTTTTTAATTTGATTTTGCTGATTTTAACCAATTTTGTCATATTCTTAAAATTCAACTGTCTACTTTTGTGGAGCACTAAACGTATCGATAAACATGCGTCCATTTTCGTGAAATAAGTATAAAATAAAACAGGTGTTTAAAAAATATTTTATTTTAACCTTCTTGCCTCTGGATTTCCTGTAGTCACTACTTGTATTATATTAGCGAATATATGTGAAATAATACGGTATAATGCATTTAGCTGAATGTTGAATTCACTGACCCGGTTCCCGTTATTTAATTCGCATATGGCGTGCCTTTCCAGTGACTCACAGTCAGATGAGATATAGGGCCCTGTTTTGTTTCCCCTCCGAAAATCCACTCGGACTGCGTCCATAAATTATTATACGTGTACATAAGGGAAAAAAATGAAAAATTTCTACATACACGCATGGAAAGCCCTCATACAATACATTTTCATTAAAATCACAATTTCACGCGAGCGCGAGCAAAGCGAGTCGCGCCCCGGCAAATCCAAATTTTCACGCTTTTCTAAATTCGAAATTTTACTTCATGCGCCACGCGTATAAAACATTGACTTATTATATTTTTTTTGTTTGTACATTTTGATAATTTCATAACCGTGATTGAGCTATTCCTGACAATCTTATCTATCTTAGGTGAAGGTCTTTTAAAAATTAATTTGCAGTATTAAATAATAATAAATATTAAATCTAAAATATCTGGTATCGAAAAGTAGTAATATTTTGAATATCAATACTTTTCATTACGATATTTTACCGTATCGATACTTTGATAAACGATATAATCGATACTCAATATCGATATTTTTTGGGATCTGAACATCCCGGGACCCTATCAAAACATCCACACTATTTTTACCAGCCGTAATGCTGGTCTTCTATCTACTTGTTTGGCATAATTTTAATAATTTCTTTTAAATAAAAAATTAAATTACTTATTATATCTTCATTTTTTCTGTACATTCCTTTGAAAATGGTCTAACAAACCGAAACTAGTCGGAATAAAGTTTTAATTTGTGAAACAATACCAAGTGTTTTTAATTTGAATAACTTTACATATTTTCAATTTTTTCTAATTAATCACTTGATGAAACGTTTACAGTTATCAATAAAGTACTTATATAATACTTTGCAGTTTGTCCATTAAAATATGCAATTTAGACTAAGGGCTAGTTGCACCAAACAAGTTGAACTGGTTCAACTCTGAACTTTAGTTCAAAGTGACATTAAAATAATACGAACTGCCATCTTGAACTCAAGTTTAGCCTGAACTCGGGTTCGACGTTTTTGGTGCATTGAGGCCTAAAAGTAGTGTAGTGTGCTTAATGTTTCTCCAATTGTAAATATTTTATTTATTTATTTATTTATTTACGGAAAAATCCATTATACATAATATGTTATAGTAATACAATTCAAATTTCACAATACAAAATATATATAAATACAAAAACCTGTCTACAAATTGGCAAATTAAAGAGAACAACAAACATTCAACCGCTTAAGATTAGATATAAATTTAGGATACGAATTAACAAAAAGATCGATATTTGGATTTAGGGATAATTTATTTGACGTACGCATGAACCGAGAAAGTGGACTATTAAGACCGTAGTTGGATTTATGGAACGGAATGGAAAACAGTGTTGGATGTCCGATTTGTCGATTCGAAGGGTTAATACAGAAATTAATTTGATTAAATAGATATAAACAATCCGCTTGGTTACTAATTAATTTATAAAAGAAGCTCAAGTCCGCGAAAGTTCTTCTACAACATAATTTATCGATAGTAAGCTCCTGACAAACTAAATTTATATTTTTATCTTTGTTGTAACCTAATTTAAATAGCATTATTTTCAAATATTTATTTTGAATTGTTTCGATCTTATTGCTATACGTTACTTGATATGGTGACCAGACACATGATCCATATTCAAGAACGGAACGAACATAAGCAAAATAAATGACTTTGAATGCTGTTGGAGATAAATCGACTGCCAATCGTCTTATATAGCCAAGCATCCTTAGAGCTCTCATACAAATTCTATTAATATGGCTACCGAATGTCAATTTTTTTTTGTCGAACGTTATGCCCAAATCCACAATTTCATCAAGCTCATCTAATTCAAAACCGTCTATAAAGTAAGAAGGAGAAAAATCCAAAGGAGTAAATTTCATGGAAAACCTCATTATTTTACATTTATTAATATTAAATAAAAGATAGTTTTTGCAACACCAGTCGTGAATTGAGAATAAGTCCTCTTGCAACAATAAGCAATCATTTGGTGAGTCGATTCTTTTGAATAGCTTCAAGTCATCGGCAAAAAGCAAAAAAGACGAATGTTTAATGACTCGATGTATATCATTAATAAAAATTAAAAACAGCAACGGCCCGCAGTGTGATCCTTGCGGAACACCCGAATCCACTTTGATTTCCTTAGAAAGATGGTTTTTAATTTTTACGCACTGAATACGATCAATTAAAAAACTTCTAAACCAATTGACTACATCAGCATGGATTCCTAGGGCAGTAAGCTTGCCAATTAGTATTTCATGGTTGACACGATTTTTCTTTAAAACTAATCATGTTGGTTTTGTTTTCAAAGCCCACTTTGCTTAAACAAAAGAATTAATTAGGTAAAAGAAATCTCTCTTGAACAAGTTTCTCATCTTTCACGTGGTGAAACATATTTAACTATGATTTAAAAAAGAAAACACTTGGTTAAATTTCACTAATATTAGTGAAATTTAACCAAGTGTTTTCTATTTTAATTCAGAGAAATCTCTGCTCTTTAAAATGTCATTCTTCAGAGATACTGTGTGGATGTTTCGATCTGGTCCTAACATCCCTAGTCTCTTCCACATTTCCTGTAGAACTATAATATATAACATAGACATTTATATAATACATGCTAAATTTCAGCATAAAACTCGCGTGAAAACAAACCTCCTTAGTAATTCTTTCATGCATGCCCTTACTATTTTTTTTTCATGACAAAAACGCACCCCTTTTCAGTAGTTTTATTATTCCATTTCATGCTCTCCGGCCTATCCCAAGCCTATCCCTTGTCTGCTGTGTGTGTGCAGACATCCAGTTTCATGTCTTTATGGTAGCGAATATTGCGAACATCAGAGAATGTAGCAGTAAACGCAAAGAGGGCGGCGTGCGGAGTGAGTCATTTTGAGGCGACCGATGAGCCGATGAGTTGGGCCGGCAGTATAGACAGAGCACGCAGACAGGCAGGCAAAAGCGGTCGAGTTGTATTGTTGGTATACCGGTAAAGCACTTCACGCGAAACTAAAGTACGAAAAAGTTTTTGTTGTAAATTTCCTGCTACTGTTCGGCAGCAGTTTTCGTAAAGTGTCGAGAGGGAGAAAGTTGTGTTGCTTTAACTGCGCGCTAGCCTTTCTGCAAGGGATTAATTGTTTCTGCACTTGGGATTACTGTGTGACAGAGGTGAGTTTTCAAGTTTAATGAAAATACTCTTTGAAGATTGGTTTCTGCCTCTGGTGGTGGATTTAAATAAAATTTTATTATTAAACTTGTACATGCAAAAGAAACTTTTGCAACAACTTAAAATGATTTAAGTTAAAATACGTCTTACCTACAATTTTATTAATAAACTTTTAATATACAAAAGACACTTTTGCAACAACTTGAAATGATTTCAGGTAAAACGCGTCTTACCTTACTGAGTTTTCATTGTTTGTGAATAGTTTCTATTAAAAATAATTAATAATAATAATAATAAAAGTTTTTAATTAATCTCTTAAGTAGTATAATTTATTATTCATTATCAAGCAAACCGTGACTGAAGCCCTGCATAAGTCAACCCGTAAGAAAAAAAAAGCTTTTTGAAAATAGTCTATTTTTTTAAACTAAGGATTGAGGTATTAATTGAACAAGTTTCTCAAAATCAGTAACAAGGTCAGATAGAATTCGGAAGATAACGGAAATCTATTAAATTTACAATATTTTGATAATAACCATATATTTTGGAAATTCTTTATTTTTAAAGTTCGCGAAAATCTTAAAAAAATCATACAATTAACGACAATTTTGGAAATTCGTGAAAAGCATCAACATTTTAAAAAGTAATGAAAATCTTTAAAAAAATCGCAATTTCAGGAAAACAGTCACGATTTGTAAAATAAAAAAAATCAACAAAATTCAAATTGATAGTACCACGCTCGCATACAAACACACACAATTAAATCATTAAAAGTAGTAATCATTTTGAGCATAAACATATTTAGAGTAAACCAAGAAAATGACAAGACGCGGAAAATAGAGTAAAAAAATGAAAAGCTAATAATGGAAAATTTGAATATGTTAAATATACAATAGGAAAATAAGACAATTTTATTATGTCAAATAATTATGTGATTTTGAAGTGACAAGATTGTGATTATCGATGTAAATTTTCAAGTGTTCAAAGTTTATCATTTAGTTCCTGGGTCTCCAAACTATCTTCTTCGCGGGCCACAAATACAATTCTACATAATAAAAGTCGGCCAAGATCCGATTAATTTTATAAAATTATAAAAAAATTAAGGAACAATTGTTACAATATTTCAAAATATGACATTTACAAAAAAAATTACAACCAATCGCGGGCCGGATTCATGCAAGTCGCGGGCCGGATTGTCCCGCGGGCCGTAGTTTGGAGACCACTGATTTAGTTTATACTATCTAATACAATGGATAGTATACAGGGAGTTTTTCTTTAAAGTATACGTTTTTCAAGTTAAACTTATTTTCTTTATATCTTTAGATACTAGTTGTTTTTTTAAAGAGTTCAATTTGAAGCTTTAAACGAGTGTTTTTCACTCCCAGATTAAGCATGAAGTAAAATTTCGAGTTTAGAAAAGCCCCGTGAAAATATGTGTCGGGTCGCGCAGCGACCCGACACAAATTTTCTGGGCTTTTCTAAACTCGAAATTTTACTTCATGCGCCACGCGTATAAAACACTGACTTCAAGTAAGGTTTAAATATTCATAAATTTCATAATATTTTAGTGTTTTATATGCGTGGCGCATGAAGTAAAATTTCGAGTTTAGAAAAGCCCAGAAAATTTGTCTCGGGTCGCTGCGCGACCCTCGACAAATTTTCACGGTGCTTTTCTAAACTCGAAATTTTACTTCATGCTTAGTCTGGGAGTGGAAAGCACTCGTTTAAAGCTTCAAGAAACTTATGAAATCTTTATTTTTAGTACATAAATGATCTGGATCACTTACGTGATCTACTTTGATGTTACGAAACTTTGAAATAAACTGAAAATTAGAACAAAATACTTTATGTAAATGGGAATCCATAAAATAAATGAAATATGTTTAAAATATTGTGTAACTTTAAAAAATAAATCAGCCAACATAAAATTCTCTGAATTGAATACATTTTTAGATTCGTTTAAAAAAAATTTAATATCTCGACTCATGGCGTAGATAGTTTTTAAGGGGGGATTCCAGTTAATATTTTGTTTCATATATTAATTTTTCTAAAGTTATACAAAAACAAGTACAAAAAGTGATGGAGTGTCCATCATAGCACATTCCCCTTTGCGCATGAAGTAAAATTTCGAATCTGGGATTGGAAGCATTTGTTAGACGATCAATCATAAACTTATTTTGCATTCATCCCATAAATCCCCTCCCTATCTACGCCACTGACTTAACAACTTTTTTTAAATATCTATTCAACACTCGAAAAACCATTTACGTCTTTGCGCTGTTTAAATAAATATTTAAAAATGAATAAAAGAAAAAATTAAACTTATTTTAACTAGGTAAATTGATGAAGGGATGAAATGTATTTGGATTTCATATGCTAAATTATTTCATTTTCTTAGATATTATAATGTAATTAAATCGTGTTGAATAAAATAACATGAAATATTGCAGTTGTACAGCTCCGGAGTTTTTCTTTTAAGTCTACGAATATGTTTTTTTTAAAAGAGTTCAATTTGAAGCTTTAAACGAGTGTTTTCCACTCCCAGATTAAGCATGAAGTAAAATTTCGAGTTTAGAAAAGCCCCGTGAAAATTTGTGTCAGGTCGCGCAGCGACCCGACACAAATTTTCTGGGCTTTTCTAAACTCGAAATTTTACTTCATGCGCCACGCGTATAAATCACTGACTTCAAATAAGGTTTAAATATTCATAAATTTCACAATATTTTAGTGTTTTATATGCGTGGCGCATGAAGTAAAATTTCGAGTTTAGAAAAGCCCAGAAAATTTGTCTCGGGTCGCTGCGCGACCCTCGACAAATTTTCACGGGGCTTTTCTAAACTCGAAATTTTACTTCATGCTTAGTCTGGGAGTGGAAAGCACTCGTTTAAAGCTTCAAGAAACTTATGAAATCTTTATTTTTAGTACATAAATGATCTGGATCACTTACGTGATCTACTTTGATGTTACGAAACTTTGATTTAAACTGAAAATTAGAACAAAATACTTTATGTAAATGGGAATCCATAAAATAAATGAAATATGTTTAAAATATTGTGTAACTTTAAAAAATAAATCAGCCAACATAAAATTCTCTGAATTGAATACATTTTTAGATTATTTTAAGAAAAATGTAATATCTCGACTCATGGCGTAGATAGTTTTTTATGGGGGGATTGCAGTTAATATTTTGTTTCATATATAAATTTTTCTAGAGTTATACAAAAACAAGTACAAAAGGTGATGGAGTGTCCATTATAGCACATTCCCCTTTGCGCATGAAGTAAAATTTCGAATCTGGGATTGGAAGCACTTGTTAGACGATCAATCATAAACTTATTTTGCATTGATCCCATAAATCCCCTCCCTATCTACGCCATTGACTTAACAACTTTTTTTAAATATCTTTTCAACACTCGGAAACCCATTTACGCCTCTGCGCTGTTTAAATAAATATTTAAAAATGAATAAAAATAAAAATTAAACTTATTTTAACTAGGTAAATTGATGAAGGGATGAAATCTATTTGGACTTCATATGCTAAATTATTTCATTTTCTCAGATATTATAATGTAATTAAATCGCGTTGAATAAAAAAATATTGTTGAATATTGCAGTTGTACCGCTCCGGAGTTTTTCTTTTAAGTCTACGAATATGCTTTTTTTAAAAGAGTTCAATTTGAAGCTTTAAACGAGTGTTTTCCACTCCCAGATTAAGCATGAAGTAAAATTTCGAGTTTAGAAAAGCCCCGTGAAAATTTGTGTCGGCTCGCGCAGCGACCCGACACAAATTTTCTGGGCTTTTCTAAACTCGAAATTTTACTTCATGCGCCACGCGTATAAAACACTGACTTCAAATAAGGTTTAAATATTCATAAATTTCACAATATTTTAGTGTTTTATATGCGTGGCGCATGAAGTAAAATTTCGAGTTTAGAAAAGCCCAGAAAATTTGTCTCGGGTCGCTGCGCGACCCTCGACAAATTTTCACGGGGCTTTTCTAAACTCGAAATTTTACTTCATGCTTAGTCTGGGAGTGGAAAGCACTCGTTTAAAGCTTCAAGAAACTTATGAAATCTTTATTTTTAGTACATAAATGATCTGGATCACTTACGTGATCTACTTTGATGTTACGAAACTTTGAAATAAACTGAAAATTAGAACAAAATACTTTATGTAAATGGGAAAACATAAAATAAATGAAATATGTTTAAAATATTGTGTAACTTTAAAAAATAAATCAGCCAACATAAAATTCTCTGAATTGAATACATTTTTAGATTCGTTTAGGAAAAATGTAATATCTCGACTCATGGCGTAGATAGTTTTTTTATGGGGGGATTGCAGTTAATATTTTGTTTCATATATTAATTTTTCTAGAGTTATACAAAAACAAGTACAAAAGGTGATGGAGTGTTCATTATAGCGCATTTCCCTTTGCGCATGAAATAAAATTTCGAATCTGGGATTGGAAGCACTCGTTAGACGATCAATCATAAACTTATTTTGCATTGATCCCATAAATCCCCCCCCCCCCCCCTATCTACGCCACTGACTTGACTACTTTTTTAAATATCTTTTCAACACTCGAAAAACCATTTACGCCTTTGCGCTGTTTAAATAAATATTTAAAAATGAATAAAAATAAAAATTAAACTTATTTTAACTAGGTAAGTTGATGAAGGGATGAAATCTATTTGGATTTCATATGCTAAGCTAAGTTATTTCATTTTCTCAGATATTATAATGTAATTAAATCGTGTTGAATAAAACAATATTGTTGAATATTGCAGTTGTACCGCTCCGGAGTTTTTCTTTTATGTCTACGAATATGCTTTTTTTAAACGAGTTCAATTTGAAGCTTTAAACGAGTGTTTTCCACTCCCAGATTAAGCATGAAGTAAAATTTTGAGTTTATAAAAGCCTGAAAATTTGGTTTGGTCGCGTAGCGAAGTGACCAAACCAAATTTTCAGGCTTTTCTAAACTCGAAATTTTACTTCATGGGCCACGCGTATTAAACACTAAAGTATTGTTAAGTTCAGAATATACTGCTTAATGTATACAAAAATGTAATTTCTTGAATTAATTTCTCATCTGGCACTTGGTGAAACATATTACACTATGTAAAGTTAATTAAAGGAAAGGCACTTGGTATTGTTTCACAATTAAATCTTTATTCCGACTAGTTTCGGTTTGTTAGGCCATTTTCAACGGACTCAATCATTCCAGCCAATTCAAACAACACACAACAAATAAAATTAAGTACATTTCACTCTTTTATTAATAGATTAATTAACATTCCTCTAAGTGAATCTGATTTCAGACAAGAATTAAACGTTATTACAAAAATTTCCGAAAATAATGGTTATAACAAGGAAATTATAAATAATTTATTAAAAAAGCATAAACAAAAACATTTAATTAAATACTTCTACGCACCTGAGCAAACAATAGAATATAAATGGTATAAATTGAATTTTGTTAATGACCTGTCATATAATATAGTCAGTCATTGTAGGGGAAAAGACTTTAATATTATATGTTCAAACCCTTTAAATTTAGGCAAACTATTAATAAACAATAAATCGAAAACTGATAATTCAAAGAAATGTGGAATTTATGAAATACAGTGTGATGAATGCGATGCAATTTATATTGGACAAACCGGCAGATCTTTCGAAATCAGAATGAAAGAACATAAAAAATCTGTTTTAGATAATAAACCAACAACTGGCTTTTCCAAACATTGCATCGCATTCAATCACTTCTTTAATCCGCATAATTTTAAGATTTTGCATTCAGGTAATAAGGGATACGCACTAAACCTCAAAGAGGGCCTGGAGATTAAC
This sequence comes from Philonthus cognatus, assembly GCA_932526585.2. Lineage (NCBI taxonomy): Eukaryota > Metazoa > Arthropoda > Insecta > Coleoptera > Staphylinidae > Philonthus > Philonthus cognatus. The sequence continues at coordinate 35,022,884 of OW052247.1, forward strand.
AGGGCCATAAAAATGGGGAAAAATATCGTAAACGACAACGAGGAGATTTGGAATTCCCCAATTCTGACCTGAAACAAAAATATTGTAAATATACTTAGGAAATAATTTTTTTCTGTACATTCCTTTGAAAATGGTCTAACAAACCGAAACTAGTCGGAATAATGATTTAATTGTGAAACAATACCATTGCTTTTCCTTTAATTAACTTTACATACAAAAATGTAATTTAAACGGAATTTTACATTTTGAACGTTTGGGAAAATTTAAACAAGAAATGGTGAAAAAGTACATACATATTTTAAACTTCTGTTTAAAAATTAAAAAGAAAACATTTGTGTAAATTTCACTAATATTTATATTACTGAAATTTAACCAACTGTTTTCTTATAAAACCATAGTTAAAACTGGCGATTGAACAGTTTCCTAAAGTTAGTGGCGTAGCTAAAAAAAATATATTCCCGAACCGAGCACCATCTGGGTGCCCGGTTCGGGAATATATTTTTTCACCTGAAAACATAGGTTTTTAAAGAAAGTATTAATTTTAAGTGCTTGAACTAAACACATATTTCAAGTTACAAATATCAACGTCAACTCAAAATAAAGCCCTTTTATTTATGAATATGTTTTCTTGAGAATTTCAAACATCTTAAAATTGTTACGTTAAGATTTCACATTACGCACTGATTCTTGCTTATATTTCTTTACAGATTGCGTTAACTCAAAATTTTAGTTAATCTAATCCGATGATTTTCTATCGTCACTCAAGATTGCGAAAAATTGAGGTAAACATTTTTTGTAGGGAATATGAAGCAATTTTTAAAACACAAAAATGTGCTCCAGCACAAATGATTGCTCCTTCTTGCTTATTTAATACAAAATATTTGTTTTAAAGTAACTTTTTGGTATATATATATACAACATTTTTATTTACAGAATACATTTAGTAAAATACAATGGTTTATAATAAGTAATTACAATAAATTAAATTTAAATTCTGTAAATTGGCTATCGACCCTGGGTCTTTCAGCCACTTTTTGGTATTTTGCAATATTTAATTGAATAAATTCTGTTTTCTCAGAAAAGTGACCATGTTTCAATTTTGACTTAAGGTCGCGGTTTACTAAAGTGAGACAGACTCTTTCCAGTTGTTAGCTAAAGTAAGAAAGACCTATATTACTATTTCCAGCATAAAAAGATAAACTAAGGTATATTGCATTTCTTTTTCAATTAATGTTGAGCTAATTAAATGCAGAATTTACGGACACTCTTGAATTTTACGTAGCACAAAATTATTGCCTAAAAATGAGTAAATACATTTATTTATTTATTTATTTATTTTCACCCAACAGACATACAGTCCACTTACAGGGATTTAAACTAAAATTACATGTTATAACACAAATAAATATAAGTAAATACAATAATTAATAATATCCTAATACATTAAGTAGTTGACAAGTATAAAATGCGTTTATTGTTTTATTGTTCTGAGTATTTCACTACGAAAAGATTTATATACTGGCTGAAAGATATCAGTAGAATACTGAATCTCGTTATACGCGCGTGACAACTTATAGACAGGGGAGTTCAGGCAATAGTTAGTATTGGGGGTACAGTATGTAAAGGTTTTAGCATGGCGTGACGATATCCTGGGTACATGAAATTTAAACTGTGATTAAAATTGAGGATTATCTATTTTGTAATGAATTAAATTGTATAAATAACATAGCGAAATAAATAAATGTCTCTTATAAACGGATATATAGTCAAATTCACGTAACAGATCATCATATGAAATATCAAAGTCATATGTACCATTTTTTACAAAATAAAGATACCTTAAAAACCGCCTTTGAACACTTTCAAGCAAATTTATATACTTTAAATACATGGGCGACCAGACAATTGAACAATAGGTAAGTTTAGATAAAATATAACAAGAGAATAATGTTTTCATTACCTCTAAATTTTTGAACACTAAATGAAGCAATAATAGCTATTTTCAGGATTTTAAAAAAAACTGAATGTCTAATTTAAAACGATTAAGATATTAAGTTTTTTTGTAAAAAAAAGAAATAGTGACATTTGAATCCCACTAGTTTTAGCATTATTTTGATATATCATGCAATGTTTTCCCGTAATCAGAACATCGATGGTGCTAGAACTAGTTACTACCCAAAACGTTAGATTTTACCCATCATACATCAACCTTAATGCACCTAAAGCTTTGTTTTATGATAATCTTAATTTAATTTCCTTAAACAGTATTTGATTACGGATAAAATTAGCTTTAGTTTTTGTAACTAAACAATTGTGCTTAGTACAAACACTCAATGTTGGATTTTAGTAAATACATTAATTTTTGTTCGTTTGCTAAAAAAAAGAGTTAATCCAATCCAATGGTTTTCTATCGTTACTCAAGACTGCGAAAAATGTTTTGTAGCAAATATGAAGCAATTTTTTAAAACACAAAAATGTGCTCAAATGATTGCTTATTTAATACAAAATGATTATTTTAAAGCAATTTTTTGGTATTTCTCAATGTTGTAATCTAATAAATTCTGTTTTGTCAGAAAAGTGAAAATGATTTAATTTTGTTGACTCAATGCGCTTAAAGCTCTATGTTTCATACAAATCTTAATCAATTTAATTTCTTCAAAAAGTATTTGATTACGGATGAAATTAGCTTTAATTTGATGTAAAATAAGTTTTTGTAACTAAAAAAATACTTAGTACAAAAACTCAAGGTTGAATTTTAGTAAATCTATTAATTTTTGAAAAAAAAAAATTTGTGTTCAGTATTCCGGCACCAGATACCCATAGACGCGTTTCGGACTTCAAAGCCCTCGTCAGTGTGGTCCCGACCTAGTGCTGCATTTTTGTTTGTTTCTTATAAAAGTTATACATTTAGTTGAAACCATTTTTATATTTGAGAAAATAAATTGCTCGTATAGTTTCTAATGTTGAAAGAAACGTTTATGAATTTTATTGAAATTAAAAAAAAAAACATAAAATTTCAAGTGAAAATCCGCAGTTTTGGGCGCAAAAATTTCAAATTAATGACAATAATTTGTATTTTCTTTATATCTCAAAAAATCCAAAAATGTTCTTAACAACGCAAGGAACAATATACGGTGTTTAATTTATCCAGAAAAAAAAAATCGTAAACTCACCAAAAACAATAAATCTTTTTCTAGAGAGCTTTAATCAAATTTTTGATTTTCACAATTCGCAAGCTACAAAACTGCGCAGTAGCTCAAATTAGAGCCCAATCAATTCTAAACATGCGGCTTAAAAAGCATTATGATTATTTTAAACATTGAGATGATTTTATTGGAAAGTCTTAAACGATTTAAGTTCTTTATAGAAAACAAGTTTATATTTTAAGCGCTTGTAATGGACATAATTTTGAAGTCACAAAAAAAGCTTAAATTGAAGTTAATTTTCAAATAAGCTGTTATTAAGCATGTTGCAATATATACAGGGAATTCTTCTTATATTTGTAAATTTTCAGATATTCGTTGTTTTCAAAGGTTTTTTAATGAAGTAAAATTTTGAGTTTAGAAAAGCCTAAAAATTTGTGAAAATTCTCGTCTCCAAGATTTATTTATCGATGTAGTATTTATTTATTTATTTATTTATTAACGGAATCTCCATTTTATTACATAAGTGTACATATTGTAATATATGACAAAAATAACAAAAAACATAAAAATCATATAAAGAATTTTTCAAATAACAAAACTTTGTTGAGTTTCTGGAGTTTGTGAAAGTTCTCATCTCCAAGATTAAACGCTTGATTTTTAAATCGATTTCTTAGTTGAAATTATATTAATTACTTATTTCTTTTTGTTACAGGTAAGCCCATTTCCGAAGAAAATACAATTTAATTTAATTAGCACGTAAGTAATAAAATAACAATACACGTTTAATTTTATCAAAAGTTAATACTACCATTTGATTGCAAAATATTTCAACAGTGTTCTTACAATATTTCAAGTTTTGTATTGGTTAGAAAGCATTCAAAATTTGGAAAAATTCCACAAACAAATTTGTCAGTTAGATAAACTTTTAAAAATGTTTTATCTAAAAGTAGACAATAAAAAAATACATAACCTTTATATAAACATTTATTATCGTATTGAAGTGTTGATTGAACAAGTTTCTTAAAGTAACTTTTCTTCACTGAAACTACACTGAAAAAAAATATACGAGCCTGCCAAATAACGTTGGAATGTTGATATTTATTTATTTATTTATTTATTAATATACGGCGGACCATTTACAAAAACATTAATTTACAATAGTAATATTACAATATTTAATAAATATTAAAGTACTTAAAATAAACAACAAACAAAAAGTAAATGTAAAAATGTAAAAATATAATATAATCACTTTAATGATAAATACAACACAACATTTATTGGCTACGCAAATGGGCTCTTAGACTAGAATACTCTCCCGCAAGCATATCGAATTTTATCATATTAGCATGGCGCAGAATACGCACAGAGGCCGAATTTTTAGCATAATCTGTACCTTTAAATGGTACATGAAAAGTGTCATCGTTGCGCAGCATTCTAGCTGGAACGCGAATGCCAATTTTTGATAGTAAATCAGGACAGTCTATATGCCCATGCAAAAGTTTAAAAACTAAAAGTATATCGGCGTCAATGCGTCTCTGCTCCAGACTCTTAAGACCATATCTATATAGCAATCCTTGGTATGTGTCCTGCACATCGAATTTAAATGCAAGATACTTCAAGAATTTCTTTTGTACCTGCTCAATTTTATTTATGTTGCACTGTGTATAAGGTGACCAAACAGATGAACAATACTCCAAATGTGGGCGTATTAAGGAATTGTAGAGGAGTAATATTGTTTTTACGTCATTGAAATCTTTGCTGTTACGCTTGATAAAACCTAGCAGTTGATATGCTTTGGAAACGGTTTTTGAAATATGGCTTGAAAAGGTCCAATTATTGTTTACTATAATTCCAAGATCTTTTATAGAATTGACTCGCTCTATATTCCTATCATTTAAATGGTAAACGGCATCTATTGAGGATGCTCGTCTTGAAAATGAAATTATTTTGCATTTATCCACATTTAGACACAGTTTGTTCACCCTACACCAGTTACAAAAAGAAGTAAGGTCTACTTGAAGATTATTTGTGTCTTGTAATGAATTAATACGTAAAAATATCTTCATGTCATCCGCGAATAACAGAGTTTCGGCATATGAAAAACAGCTAACAACATCATTAATGAATAAGTTAAATAAAAGGGGTCCAAGGTGGGAACCTTGAGGTACCCCTGATGTGACGCTTATAGATCGTAACGTCAATTGACCTATTTTAATAAACTGTGTACGACAGGTGATATAAGATTCAATCCAGGATAGTAGAACTCCAGAAATTCCGATGTGTGCTAACTTGTTCATTAAAATACCATGATCAACACTGTCGAATGCTTTAGAGAAGTCGGTATACACAGAATCAACTTGACACCTGCTCTCCAAAGCATCCACAATGTAGGAGTCATATACTAAGAGGTTAGAGGCAGTTGAAGCCCCAGCACGAAACCCGTGTTGATTAAAAGATATTGTGGAATTTAAAGTGTCGGTTAAAAATGATGTTAACAGTTTTTCAAATATCTTTGGAATTGCTGATATGATCGATAAACACATGTTAAAATAAAACATTCAAACAAGTTAGAATGTTTGACGAAAATACGTTACTTGGCAGATTTGTAGTTATCATTTATTTTTTCAGTGTAGTTACTATTTATCGCAGCTCTTTTGTTTTTATTGTATTCGCAAAAATCAGTTTATTTTCGCCATTTTTATGTTATACACCTGTATACGCGACAGTCTAGGGGAGACCACTTCCAATTTGTTTATGCTTACTTTTAACAAAATAAATCCCCATTTATTTTCGTAATTTCAACATACATGCATTAATGCTACAATATCTCCTACTCGTGTATTTATTTTTCAATTTGTAGAGTTAATCGAGTTAGCAAATTAATGGCTTAAATAATAATTACATATTTTCAATGCAAGCTTGCAATTATAGGGCTATATAAGTTTTGGTAGTAAATATTAATTAAAAAACATTGATGTAAAATAAGTTGATTATATTTTATTGCTCATTCTTATCGCAGATTTTATTAATTTAATTATTACCGACTATCTAGAATGTAATAATTATAATTTTTTATATAAAAAAATATACCGAGAGTTTCAAGGATTCGTGACATTGCGGCTATTAAAACCAAATTAAACGCAATACAATTATTACCAACATACATAAAAAACAGAATTATTATACATTGATGCAATAATGTGTATGATATCAAATGCTAATTATTTGTTGACAATTTGTTTTTGAGGTTTTTAAATAATTTAATTTGTAGAAAAGCCTGATAATTTAGTTTGGTCGTTAAGCGCTACTGATGCAATAACGCAACCTTATTATTTTTTTATTAAATTAAATTATTAAATAACCTGACCTGACTTGAGAATGTGTGAAAAAAAATGTAAATATTTTGTTATTTAAATATTTTGATTATTACGGATTTAAAACAAAACAGTTTTAAGTGTATCTACCTTCACAATATTTCAGTGTTTTATACGCGTGGCGCATGAAGTAAAATTTCGAGTTTAGAAAAACCTGAAAATGTTTACCAGTTTTATTAATTTTTAAACATTTCATTTTATGTTTATACCTTTGAGAAATGCAATAATTAAATAAATGTCTATTTGTTTCAATATTCTCGATATTTTTGAATTTTTTAAGCTCCCCTCCTGATTATTATTATATTTTGCCCCCCTCTCCCTGAAAAAGATTCGGCGGGCGTCCATGGCAGCTATACGATACATTGAACTTTGATGTCGTATCTTGAAAATGAAACACCCTGTATTAAATTTGTCAGTTTGTTGCTATACGATACATTGAACTTTGATGTCGTATCTTGAAATTGAAACACCCTATATTAAATTTGTCAGTTTGTTTCTCGGATTTGATTTTGGGTACATTTTAAACTTCAGCGTAACAGAGCTGGAATGAATCCTCAAAAACAGGATTCGAATCACGAATCCGAATCACCTAATATGATTCGAATCACGAATACTCGAATAAAGGATTCGTAAGTGAAAAATATGATTCGAATCCTCATTTTTGAATCACAGATACAAATCCTTTAAAAATAAATTTGAATCTGTAATTTGCAACCAGTAAAATTTTATTCCATCAGTTTCTATTAACAAAAATGTTCATTTACCGACTAAATATCTAATTAAATAATGATTTTAATTAATGATGATGAATGTGTTATTGAACTTTATTTTAAATTAGTGTTTTATACGCGTGGCGCATGAAGTAAAATTTCGAGTTTAGAAAAGCCCCGTGAAAATTTGTCTCGGGTCGCTGCGCGACCCTCGACAAATTTTCTACGTGGGGCTTTTCTAAACTCGAAATTTTACTTCATGCTTAGTCTGGGAGTGGACAACACTCGTTCCTAGAAGTTTCAAATTAAAGGATCACTCTAGATTACTAAGTTTATTACCATTTTACAAAGGCTACAGCTCGAAGGACCAATCATGGTCTTCGGAGACGGAAGAACTACAAGGAATCGAAGTTTCTTAACAAGAAAACAACGAATATCTGAAGGTTTACAGCATGGATAGGAAAGAAAACATCCAATTTTGAAAAAATATCGAAGTTAGGTTGGTTTTCAGTGCGTTTTTAACTTCACTTTTAATCAGTGTTTTATACGCGTGGCGCATGAAGTAAAATTTCGAGTTTAGAAAAGCCCCGTGAAAATTTGTCTCGGGTCGCTGCGCGACCCGAGACAAATTTTCTACGCGGGGCTTTTCTAAACTCGAAATTTTACTTCATGCTTAGTCTGGGAGTGGACTGTCAAGATTTTATACATGTCGAGATTTTCGATATTTCTAGATTTTTGTCGCTTTATTCACAGTTTGTTATTATATTAAATGCAACTTTAATATTAAATAAATATGGTTTTTCTTAGGAATAGAATATTCGCCCATTAAGAGCCGAGCAAATTATAAAGTTAACTCTAATAGTTAATTTTAGGTAACATTTTGCATCTTTTTATATGATTTCAATTAATGATTTATTATATTACATACGTCGATTTTATAAAAAAGTTAAGCATGAAGTAAAATTTCGAGTTTAGAAAAGCCCCGCGTAAAATATTTGTCGAGGTTCGTGCAGCGGCCCGAGACAAATGTTTGCTCTGATTTAAAGTAAAGTTAAAAATGCACTGAAAACTAACTCAACTTCGATATTTTTTTAAAATTGGATGTTTACTTTCCTATCCATGCTGTAAACCTTTAGATATTCGTTGTTTTCTTGTAAAAAGCTTCGAGAGACCGAAAAACTACAGGTATCCTTCGGTCTCCGAAGACCATGATTGGTCCTTCGAGCTGTAGCCTTTTTAAAATGGTAATAAACTTAGTAATCTAGAGTGATCCTTTAATTTGAAACTTCTAAGAACGAGTCTTGTCCACTCCCAGACTAAGCATGAAGTAAAATTTCGAGTTTAGAAAAGCCCCGCGTAGAAAATTTGTCAAGGGTCGCGCAGCGACCCGAGACAAATTTTCACGGGGCTTTTCTAAACTCGAAATTTTACTTCATGCGCCACGCGTATATAACACTGATTTCAAGTGAAGTTAAAAATATACTATTAAGGTTGGAAATTTTTCATGCTTAAGTAACCAAGTATGCATTCACAAATATTTGAATTATTCGAAAATGTAAATATTTATATTATGAATAATTTAGTGATTTAAATATTCATATTAGAATATTAAACTATTTCAATTAATCGAATTTGAATCCCAGCCTTAATAGCGAAGATTCTAATTATTTGAGAAGATTTGAATCCGTGTATTAGGATTCGAATCCTTTTATAATGATTCGAATCCTTTTATAAGGATTCGAATCCTTTTATAAGGATTCGAATCCTTTTATAAGGATTCGAATCCTTTTATAAGAATTCGAATACTTTTATAAGGATTCGAATCCTTTTATAAGAATTCGAATCCTTTTATAAGGATTCGAATCATCTACGTCTGGATTCGAATACGAATCCTTTTAAAAAAATGTAACGAATCCGGATCACGAATCCCTTTTCACTAAAGTATTCGAATACCTCTTTTGAATCCTCTAAAAGGATTCGAATCCGGGAATCGAATCCTGAACGATTCGAATCCTGCCCAGCTCTGCAGCGTTATATGTTTTTTAATAATAAAGTTATGACTAATACAAAATGTTGGCAATTCTCTATTTGAAAACAAAGGAAGCAATTTTTTACCATAGTATTATTTTCTGTATTGTGGAGGCTTCTACTTCGTTATACATGTTAATTACACAATGAAACACTTTTAACTTTGTTTGTATAACACGTTTTATTTAATGTGACTGCAGTTTCGACAAATTTAGCTTGTCATTATCAAACATGGAGTAACTTAAACTAGAGGTTTTACAGGTATATATACACAATTACAAGACAGCGGTAAAAATGGGGGTGTACATTAGGTCAACCTGGTCGTTAATTAAGGGAATTCCCGGATTAGCGCGGGCTTTGTGTATCTCTAGTGCTTCTAGCAAATTCATTTTACTACCCTTTTCGGCATGATGGATTATGGTAAGTACATCTTTTCCAAAAGTGTGATTTTCGTCTAAAAGGTGTTTTGCAAAAGACGACTTATCACTCTGTTTAAGCCGAAAAGAGCGCAAATGTTCCCTCAATCTTATGTTGAAATTACGACCAGATTGGCCAATGTATATCCCTTGACAATCTGCGCAAGTTAATTTATATATTCCGGATTTATTAAATTTATCTAATTTTGTTTTACTATTAAAGATATGGTTATTGATTTTACAGTACGGTTTAAATGCAACTTGAATATTATGCTTTTTTAGGATATTTTTAACTTGAAAACTGACATTACCAAAATAAGTTAACGATTTATATTTAATTGTTTCTTTTTCAAATGATATTCCAGCGTATAATAGATGTTTGATGTTATTAAATTTCTGTTTTTTAAGAAGTCTATCAACCAAATCACAACCATAACCATTGTTAATAGCCATAGCTCTAATCAAGTTAATTTCCTTCTCGAAAAAATTAGCTGACAAAGGGATTTTTAAGGCTCTATGAATCATTGAATTGAATGCAGCAATTTTATGTTTATAGGGATGTCTGGAATGGTTAGGGATAATTGAGTCGGTAAAGGAAGGTTTTCTAAAAATGTCAAAAGAGAGTTTGTTATTTATTCTGGTAATAGACAGATCTAAATATTTAATGTTGTTATTGATTTCGGTTTCAGCTGTGAATTTAATTTTAGGGTGAAGTTTATTTACGTTACGTCGATGATATATTGGCTTGTTTCCAGGGAACTGATAGACAACTCACTCAATTTTTAGATTTCATAAATAAACTTCACCCTAAAATTAAATTCACAGCTGAAACCGAAATCAATAACAACATTAAATATTTAGATCTGTCTATTACCAGAATAAATAACAAACTCTCTTTTGACATTTTTAGAAAACCTTCCTTTACCGACTCAATTATCCCTAACCATTCCAGACATCCCTATAAACATAAAATTGCTGCATTCAATTCAATGATTCATAGAGCCTTAAAAATCCCTTTGTCAGCTAATTTTTTCGAGAAGGAAATTAACTTGATTAGAGCTATGGCTATTAACAATGGTTATGGTTGTGATTTGGTTGATAGACTTCTTAAAAAACAGAAATTTAATAACATCAAACATCTATTATACGCTGGAATATCATTTGAAAAAGAAACAATTAAATATAAATCGTTAACTTATTTTGGTAATGTCAGTTTTCAAGTTAAAAATATCCTAAAAAAGCATAATATTCAAGTTGCATTTAAACCGTACTGTAAAATCAATAACCATATCTTTAATAGTAAAACAAAATTAGATAAATTTAATAAATCCGGAATATATAAATTAACTTGCGCAGATTGTCAAGGGATATACATTGGCCAATCTGGTCGTAATTTCAACATAAGATTGAGGGAACATTTGCGCTCTTTTCGGCTTAAACAGAGTGATAAGTCGTCTTTTGCAAAACACCTTTTAGACGAAAATCACACTTTTGGAAAAGATGTACTTACCATAATCCATCATGCCGAAAAGGGTCGTAAAATGAATTTGCTAGAAGCACTAGAGATACACAAAGCCCGCGCTAATCCGGGAATTCCCTTAATTAACGACCAGGTTGACCTAATGTACACCCCCATTTTTACCGCTGTCTTGTAATTGTGTATATATACCTGTAAAACCTCTAGTTTAAGTTACTCCATGTTTGATAATGACAAGCTAAATTTGTCGAAACTGCAGTCACATTAAATAAAACGTGTTATACAAACAAAGTTAAAAGTGTTTCATAGTATTATTTGTAACAATCTCTAGTAGTTTACGAGATGCCAATAGTGAGCACGATACAACAAACTGACGATATTGCAATCAAAATCACACGTCGATTAATCAAATTTGTCGCGGGACAAACACACGGAAATGAATAGAACATATCGCGTGTCGCCCTCAGAAATTTCCCATGAGGGTGCCTTTTCTCTCTCCACATCCGTCTGTGCATTTCATTTATTCCAATTCCCATGAATATAAGCAGTTGGGGGTGGATCGTGGAAAATGAAATTCCATTCTGATCGGATAATTGGTTTACTGGCGGATCGTCCGGGGTTTTTAATTAGGGTCTAAATAATGATGAGCCATTCAAATGAATCCGGACGCGAATTCTGCCCTGTGTATTTCATTAAAATTCGGCTGGCCGCGTGCGTTAGTCATGAATTTCTCAGTTTGTGTGTGCGAAGCCTAAATATAAATGTTACAGAACGAGAGCGTTTAAATCATCAATGAGTAAGAGAGTAGTCATTTCACCGGGGTTTTTTTCGTTACGGTAAAAACATTTTTGCTGTTGTTGGGCGGAGAATGAGAAGGGCTCTAAATAAGCTATAAATATTTCAAGTTGAACGGAGGCAAAATGAAAAATATGTATTTTTATACATTTTGCAAAAATGTACTGGGGAATGTATATCATAGGAATATGGCTTTTTGAGTTACGTGAAGATTTCAAGTAAGTTGAATGTATATCATAATATTGTGGTAGAGAGTAGAAAGACCAAGACCAAATTAATAGCCCAAATTAACGATTGATTTTCTTTAATTAAATTAGATGTATTATGTATTATTGTTATATTTTCTTTAATTAAATTAGATGTATTATCTATTATTGTTATATTTGTATCTTGTCAATAAAAATGTATTATTGTTATTCTATTGGGAATAAACAATTCTGAAGTTCACAAACAATACTTTCATGTAAGGCTGGGATTCGAACACGAATAATTCAAATATATATACAGAGAGTTTTATGTAACACCGAACATTTTCATTAAATACAATTTGACACCTTTAATTTTTAAGTTATATGTAAATTGGGTTGCCCATATGACTATTAAAAATTGTAGCCAATCAATCGCAATTACTGCCTCAACTTGTACATACAGGGAGTTTTTTTTTCAAGTATACATGTCACAATTACAGCGTATATGCCGTACATCTTTAGATACTCGTTGTTTTTTAACAGAGTTGAATTTGAAAATTAAAATGAGTGCGTTCCACTCCCAGACTAAGCATGAAGTAAAATTTCGAGTTTAGAAAAGCCTGAAAATTTGGTTTGGTCGCGTAGCGCGAAGCGCGGAGCGGCCAAACCAAATTTTCAGGCTTTTCTAAACTCGAAATTTTACTTCATGCGCCACCGGTACAAAACATTGACACTACAAAGTTTAAAACACACCGCTAAACTTTACATTGCATCAGTGTATTGTACCGGTGGCGCATGAAGTAAAATTTCGAGTTTAGAAAAGCCTGAAAATTTGGTTTGGCCACTCCGCGCTTCGCGCTACGCGACCAAACCAAATTTTCAGGCTCTTCTAAACTCGAAATTTTACTTCATGCTTAACCTGGGAGAGGAAAACACTCGTTTAAAGCTTTAAATCTTTTAATAAACCGAGCGTCGGCAAATGCACAACGTATGCTTATGTATACTTACAAATATTTTCGTTATGAAAATGTTAGGTGTTACATAAAACTCTCTGTATATAGAATATTGAAGTATGAATATTTCAATCACTAAATTATTAAAATATTTGGATATTCGAATATTTGAACATGCCTTTGAATGATGAATATTCAAATACTTAATTTTCAGTCTTTTCTGAACTCAAAATTCCAAGCCTTAATCAAACATTTGCTTTATTGTTTATTCAAATTATCCGCTGTAAAAAAATATACAAAAAAATCCTTATTTTATTTAATTATTCTGTTGAATTAACAATAACTAATGCCAAATCGGTCACGGAGGTGATCTGGGTTCGATTCCCAGCGGAGGCGAGTAATTTTTCTAACGAAAAATACTCGTCTCCGGTTCCATGGATGTGTGTGAATGTGTTGTGACGTCCAAATTAGTCGAAATATATGTTAATTTAAATCAACGTTAGTGGCTGAATGGTAAAAACCTATGCCAAACAAACAAACAAAAAAAAAAACAATAACTAAGTATGTTTTGGAACTACACATTGAATCAGTGTTGTACAAGCTTGGTGCATGAAAAATACAATATTTTGTGATTGTTCTAACTAACAGAGCTGGGACGAATCCTCGTAAAAAGGATTCGAATCACGAATCCGAATCACCTAATATGATTCGAATTACGAATACTCGAATATAGGATTCGCAAGAGATAAATATGATTCGAATTAAAGATTCGAATCCTGTTTTTTCGAATCACGAATACAAATCCTTTAAGAATAAATTTGACTTTATTATTTTTTTCAACCATTAATATATAAATATCGTTACCAGTTGTTTTAACAAAAATATTCAAAACCTAATTATTTATTATTAACACTGAACATTGTTGATAACAGACTAAATATCTGATTCCCTGATTAAGGATGTATTTGTGTGTTTCTGAACTTCACTTCAAATTAGTGTTTTGTACGCGTGGCGCATGAAGTAAAATTTCTAGTTTAGAAAAGCCCGAACATTTTCACGGGGCTTTTCTAAACTCGAAAATTTACTTCATGCTTAGCCTGGGAGTGGAAACACCCGTTCAAAACTTCAAATTGAACTCTTATTATAAAATCGACGAATGCTTGAAAATTACGTAAATAAAAGATTCACTGAATATCATTAAAACCGGGAAAGTCAATTATATTCAAATTGACCAAAACACTAACAAAAAAGCCATATAATATTTTAAATTTGTCAAAATCAGCAGGCAAATTACAAAACGCGTAAAAATTCATAAAATCAACTTAAATATTGACAGAAACAATGAAAACAATTTAACAAAATGGGGGTTTCCCATAGAAGAAAGTTATATTAAAAGGCCAGGGAAAAAATCTTGATTCAGGGAAATGTCGGAAAAATTTAACATTTCAGATTGTGGCTACCATATCAGTTAAACTACAAATAATATTAAAAAGAAAATTTGAAAACTGGATAATTATCTTTAACAACATTTTCACACAAGAGACATTTTTCATGTTAATCCTCACAACTCATTCGAATTATTTTTGACGATTCAAATCTTTTTGTAAGTATTCGAATCCTTTCATAAATATTCGAATCCTTTTATAAATATTCGAATCCTTTTATAAGGATTCCAATCACCCACATTTGTATTCGAATACGAATCCTCTTAAAAAAAATTAACGAATCCGGATCACGAATCCAGTTAAAACTAAAGTATTCGAATGCCTCTTTTGAATCCTCTAGAAGGATTCGAATCCTGAATGATTCGAATCCTGCCCAGCTCTGCTAACTAGAGTTTGGGATACTTAAAAAACAATACAAATACATCATTTTTTTCTTTTAATTATACATATTTAAATTTTTAGACATTCGTTGGATTTATAAAAGCGCTAAATTTGAAGTTTCTAACGAATATCTCCAATTCTTAATTAAACATGAAGTAAAATTTCGAGTTTAGAAAAGCCTGAAAATTTGGTTTGATCGCGTAGCGAAGTGAAGTGATCAAGCCAAATTGACAGGCTTTTCTAAACTCGATATTTTACTTCATGCGCGAGGCGTATAATTCTCTGATTTAAATTTGTCGGGTGCGCAGCGACTGACAAATCCAAATTTTCAGCCTTTTCTAAACTTGAAATATTTACTTTATGCTCCAGGCGTGTAAAACACTTATTTCAAAAATTCAAAACCGCATTCAATTAATAAAAAAAGAAATGGTAGGTGTTGGATTTTGCAGAATTGATAAAAATTATTTTTGTATGGTTGAATGATAAACATACCACTTTTTTCTGATCATTGTGTCGGTATTACTAGCAAGGCTTTTCTAAACTCGAATTTTTACTTCATGCGCCACGCGTACGAGATACTGATTTCAAGTAAAATTCACTTGTTCACAATTTGCAGTATTTTTAATGTTTATACGCGTGGCGCAAGAAAAGTTGACAGTATTTGAGCACCCAAAAAATTGCAAACGCTGCTGTTAATATTAAAAATTACACAGCGACTATGGTTATATAGTTTATTTCAATTTGTCAAATTCTGTACAAACATTCTTTTCATGACTTATCGAATGGCAAATGTTTAACACGTTGAACGCCACCGTTATAACAATAAAAATATTACCTCAGGCCCCTGCTTAAGTTTTTGTTCCAATTATACAGAATAATAAAGCAAACATTTAAAGGGACATAATCGTTTTTAAGTGTTCAGGCCGCGGCACGGGCAGCACGATGCTTTAAAACTGGTTTCCCGATGCGGCACAGGGCACATGCCGCGGGGCCAAAATTGGTATAAAAGATGCTGTTAAATGATATGCATATCTCTATATGCGCCTTTTGTGTTTGTACGATAACTGTCCCTCCCCCAAAAATATTTGTGTGTGTAATAAAAATGGGAAATTTCGAAGTAAGTATATTACAAATATTAAAACCAATACCGTGCGATCATTTAAATTAAAAATTAGAGTAGGCGGCGTTATTTTTTATGCAGTTGCCCAAAATGTTAATTAAATGATGGAATAAATTTGAGGTTATGGTAAACTAAACTCTGTTCGCATTTTATTTTCCCCGCAGTAGGCTTTGTTAGGGTGATATTTTTGTTGGTATAAAAAAGTTACTAACAATTTGGTTATGTCATTGCATTTTTTTGGTTATGCATTGCATTTTATAATATAATATCATTTACATGTAAAAATATTACGATAGTAGGTGTTTGGCAACGTTTTATTGATGTTATAGGTTAACAACATACTTTAATCATTACTATTAAAAAATACAACATGCCAATATAAGGAGAATAATAACAAGCCTACTGCGGTGAAAATGAAATGTGAACAGAGTTTACACGCGCTAACAAAAAACAAGCCTACTGCGGTAAGAATGAAATGTGAACAAAGTTTGCACGTCCTAACAGTCAGTAGTGCCAATCTAAATTGAAAACCTACTCTTATTTATATATTAAATGATCGCACGGTATTAAGGTAGAAAGTAACCCAAATGTAAAATCAAATCAGCATTTGAATATAAATTTAAACAAAGACAATTCTTTTTGTATCAATGTTACAGAAAATCACACGTTCTTTTATGAACGAATCAATGTTATTTTACAACAAACAAACATTAATAATAATTTATTCGTTATTCGCGTGACTAACCGTGTCAAACTTCAAAATGTACGACTTGGCAACGCGGCGTACTGTCAGTCATTGACGCATCACAAGAGTGAGGTTACAGTATCAGAAACATTGGACAGAGATGAAGATGGAATTTCGCGTCTTCGCTTAAAAGGTGGTTTTTTAAACAGAAAGGCCTGGTAAAACAAGGAAAAGCTGCTGAACAACGCACGTTACAAGTTGCGCCCGTGAGACTGCATCAACTCAACTCATCTAGATTCCACTAACGACCCATGTCAAAATTCGAATTTCCGCGCAAAGCAACGTTGCCAACTCATAAGAGTGCGTTCTGCGCATGCGAAAAATTCAAATCATATACCAGGTTGCAGTTTTATAATCGAAATATTTCAATAAATACGTGGTAAGCTGCAGTTTTTTTAAGGTCGATAGAAACGTTAGTATTTGAAATATTGTTACTTAGTTTTGCAACTAGATGGTAAGTTGTTTAGCTATAAAACTTTAAACAAGATAAATTCAAAGCTATTTGAATTCGAGAAAATAAGCTTACGCTCTTATATTTTGCACACTTTAAACATAATATATAAAATTGAAAATGTTATTCATTGTTTGCATTTTCGCGAATAACATTTTTGTAATTTTATATATTATGATAAAACTTTAATGTTGTTTGCGCGGATACGCGCCTAACCCTATGTCATAATGTATTTTGGTGCATCTTTTATAATTATTATCTCAGCTTAGACATGGTGAAATACCCTTTTTAAGGTGTTAATCGATAGAGCGGCATTCAATTATTTAAAAAAAGACGGACTTATGAAATTCTTAAGTTAAATCGATTGGGTGACTTTCTACCTTAAGTATACTGTATTTTTGTAAAATTCGTACGTACTTTTAAAATTGTATCCATCATTATTACAACACGTACAAATACTTTCATATATCGTTTCATCAGTGGGCAAACATTTGCATTATCCTCGACAATGAGAGCTGAATATTAATGTCCCACATCCGCCGACCGACGACCGACCGCGTCTGTAAATTATTGTTGTTGTTTATTGTTAATCTCTTTTTTGTTTCGGCGCAATTTCGACAGCAAACAACTCGATTTACGAAGCAATTTTCAAAAGAAATGCTGTGTTTTGTAGTTAATGGGGCCCGGTATTCTTGCCCAATAATTACAATAATTTTCGGCGCCTGGCACTTCACTCACGTGCATAGATGTGTTTCCTTTTTTTTTGTTCGTGTACAATTTATTTTTACATAATAATTATCGTGTTGTGTATTTCGACATGAAACAGTTATGTTTCCAGTGTGCGTTTCTCCAGAATTGTAATGTAATGTGGGATTAAATGTAAAATCAAGCTGTATTTTTTTGATGTGCTTAAAATGTTGACCACTAATATTTTCATAGAATTAATGAATTAATTACTGTGGTAATTATTACTGCACAGTTTTTTTTTTAAGTTTTATTCTTCTAACGAGTGTTTCCACTCCTTGATTAAGCATGAAGTAAAATTTCGAGTTTAGAAAAGCCTGAAATTAACTTCATTCTTAATCAAGAAGTGGAATCACTTGTTAGAAGCTTTAAATTAAACACTTCTACAAATCAAATAAATGTCTAAAAATGTACAGCGTATACATAGTGATATGTACCGGGTTATACAGTTTTTACAGCGCATAAATCCGTAAATCTTTAGATAACGGTTTTCAGGCTTTTCTAAACTCGAAATTTTACTTCTTGCGCCAGCGGTACAAAACGCTGACATATTACGAAGTTTAAAACGCACCGCTAAACTTCATATTGAATTAGTGTTTCGTACCGGTGACGCATGAAGTAAAATTTCCAGTTTAGAAAAGTCTGAAAATGTTGCTTCATGCTTAGTCTGGGAGTGGAAAGCACTCGTTTAAAGCTTCAAATTGAATTCTTTTAATAAACTTAGTGTCGGAAAATGCACAACGTATGCACATGTATACTTAAAAGAAAAATTCTCGGTATAATCCCTGATTTTAATTGAAAAGAGATATAAAAAAATTATAAATAGCAAAGTTTTAAATAATTTTACTCTAAATAATAAAATTTTATCAGTTATTTTATATTGACAATAGAACATGAAAAAAAAAAATCACAGCAACAAACTAAGTGTTTTAATTAAATATTCCATAATTTGATTTAAAAATATTTTACCACGTGTTGAGTGAGAAATTAATTAAATATACTCAATTTTGTATTCAAAATTTTCTTTCAAATTATTTTGTGAACAGGGATTTTTGTTTTGAGTATGCATTACCCAGTATATACGCTAAATTTTTTGTTCAATTTGAAGCTTCAAACGAGTGTTTCCACTCCTTGATTAAGCATGGAGTTTAGAAAAGCCTGAAAATTTGGTTTGGTCGCGTAACGCGGAGCGGCCAAACCAAATTTTCAGGCTTTTCTAAACTCGAAATTTTACTTCATGCTTAGTCTGGGAATGGAAAACACTCGTTTAAAGCTTTAAATTGAATTCTTTTAATAAACAGTGTCGGAAAATTCACAACGTATGCATATGTATACATAACAGAAAAATTCCCTGTATAGTCTCTGATTTTAATTGCCTAATAAATATACTATACTCTAATGGGCATTAGATGGCGTATACGCTGTCGAAACATATGTAAACTATACTTTAGTCAGACCAATCACAAAATATTGTATCTACTCTTTTTGTATAGTTGGAGGCTGCTAGTTGCTGAAACTCCATAAAATCACTTTAATAAAACACTTCATTTGTTTAGGTTTCGAAATTATATTTATTGTACTACAACAATTGTCTCACCACACTGTGGCTTCATCAGGTAGATGAATGGTAATACAATGCAGGGTGGGGGGGTTATAGCTTAAAAATAACAAAGTACAAATAACCACATATTAAAACAACAGATAATTTAACGATTAATAAGTAAATACTATTAACTAAACTAGGACGAGAATATATAGAACAAATGGTAAACTAATTATTAATATGTATTTTAACAATGCCTACACAAGAGATATAAGAATACATTAAAACAGGTTAAAATATGTTTAATAAAGGGGACTAACTTCTATTTGGTCGTTTAATATAATAATATATAAAATTACGAAAAAACTATTCGTCAAAATGCAAACAGTGTCTTAATTAATAAGACAATTTAAGACGATAAATATCCATTGAAACAACTACTTCCCGTGCAAATACACCTCCGGATATTGAATTATACAATGAAATATTTAAAATCTTATTTAATTTGATTTGTTACAACGCTCTATTAAAATATATGTAACGTTTAGGTCAAATTCTCTTCAAACCAACTAAAAATACAATTTAAAATGAAAGGAGAGATAGCAACAAATTAGAAGTGAAAGGACTTGGATTAAAACTAATGTCTTAGGCCATCTATAGACGCGTTTCGAGATTTATCTCTCTTCAGTATAGCTTTGCTTATGTTTAAAGTGTGCAAACTATAAGAAGCGTAAGCTTATTTTCTCGAATTCAAATAGTTTTGAATTTGAATTTATCTTGTTTAATATAATGCCTAATTTATTACATTTATTAATTTCTGATGATTCTAGTAGATTTAATTTAAGCCCTTAATTATTTTTATGTAAAATTCAGAAATTATCGTTAAAACTATGGTTTTCCTTTATTGAATGTTCAGCGTAAGTAGAATTTGTTTTCTTTTTTAAATAATTGTTTTTATGTTCTTTGATTCTGCTTTCAAAACTTCTACCTGTTTGGCTCTACTATTTTTTGAAAAGTTTATAAAACAATCATGTTCTAAAATCATACATTTTCTACTACTCTATTTATAGAATTTTTAAATTAATAATGTTGTAAAATCATAAATTTTCTACTCTATTTTAAAACTTTGTTTTTCAAATATTTGTCATTGTGATCTGAATGAAAGGTCAAATAATAATTTCTTGGTAACGACTGTGGTTTAAGAAGGAGGAAGGTGTGGTTTTGGTAAATAATGACCATAGAAATGTCCCGTTTAATCGTATTAAAAAGTTAATGCACCGTCGCCAAAGGCGATTTTTCCATAATGGTTTCTGGCTGCAAAGAAACAACACAATGAATCATAATCATTATGATTTAAAAAGATTATTGGGCTTTTATAGAATAAACCGGACGTCGGTTTATTCAATTTATATTTAATTATCTTAGTCTATTGTTTACATACAAAAAAATAATCTATAGCGTATTTTTTGTTGATAGTAAAATAGATATTTTAAGGCAAGTCCCCAAATTGTAATTTTTATTCATTTATTTGACTCCATGACTCCAAACGTTCACGGCGGTGATCTGGGTTCGATTCCCAGCGAGGGCGGTTAATTTTTCGAACAAAAAATATTCGTCCCGGAGTCTATAGGTGTGTGTGAATGTGTTGTGACGTCCATATATATAGTTATATGTACTTAGTAATAAGTTAAAATAAACAAATGTATACAAATAATAAAAATTGATTGATTGATTGCTAACAGTGTCGTAACTAAGGCCAGGCAAAAAGCCAAAACCCAAAAAAAAAAATAATTGATTCCATTCTAAAAATTGGAATCGCCTTACACAGAATTCGGACTTCCGCGACTTCGACATTTTTTTATGGTAATTTTATCAACACCATTATAAAAGAATCAATAGCTTTTTAGAGTTCAGCACCCGATCAAAACGTCCACTCGGTCTTGACGAAGAATGTTCATAAATGCAATTTTGAATAAAGAATATTTCTTGTAAAAACTAGCTGTTTATTTGAGCATAGTGGGCTTTGAAAACAAAATCAACACAATTGGTTTTAAATAAAAATATTTACATTTCACATAACATTAAGTAAAATCTGCAAAATATTACAGATAAATTTCAAAAAGTGAATACATATGATTTTCTCTATCTTTTCAAATTTAAAAGTGATTACCAAAATTATGTTATTACGATGTATTTTTCACTGGATGGAAGGCTAGCATACCGGTAGGCAAAAATAGTGTGGTTGTTTTGATATGGTCCCCATTTTTGGTACTTCCAAATATTCAATTTTTGTTCATTTGTCCACGACTTCTAAATATTGTTATATTTTTTGCCTTTCATTAAGTGAAGTTCAAAAAGTTAATCCATGGTAACTTCTAAATATTATTTTAAATATATTTTGCCTTATATTAATCAAAATATACATTAGCATATTGCTTTAGCACTATATTTTAACGATATTTTTGTAGTTCTTGTGCCGTCAGGTTTGTCAAATTCATTATTAAAGTTTCCCCAAAACTTTAATAATAGTATATTTTAACTTCACAATATTTCAGTGTTTTATACGCGTGGCGCATGAAGTAAAAGTTTGAGTTTAGAAATGCCCGAAAATTTGGTTTGAATTAGTGTTTCGTACCGGTGGCGCATGAAGTAAAATTTCGAGTTTAGAAAAGCCTGAAAATTTGGTTTGGCCGCTCCGCGCTTCGCGACCAAACCAAATTTTCAGGCTTTTCTAAACTCGAAATTTTACTTCATGCTTAATCAAGAAGTAGAAACACTCGTTAAAGTTTTAAATTTAATACTTCTTAATAACAACAAATGCTTAAACATGTACAGGGTACAATTGGGATGTGTATACTTAAAAGAAAAAATCTCTTTATATCTTGTATACCGGGTGTTGACTTAGTGGACGCAACATAGGAAATCCCATGTAAATTTTGAAATGTTCAAATTTTGGCTCCCCTATATATTTTAGAAACAAAAGGTATTTACCTTTTTTGTAGAGATAAACATTCTGAATTCATTCGTGTTAACGTTTATCACTTTACGTTTCTCTAAGTTAAAATAATTGAGAAAAAATAATGTGATTTTATAAAAATAATGACATGCCATGGAATTGAAACAACAACTGCCGATGTCAAAACGGCAAAAAATATCGTAGTCACTTGGTTAAAGTAAATGTTTTCGAAATGATTTACACTATACAAGAGAAATGTCATTATTTATATAAAATCACATTACTTTTTCTTAATTATTTTAGCTGTTAATTTTCTGACATTCGTTGATTTTTTTAAAGAGTTCAATTTGAAGCTTTAAACGAGTGTTTTCCACTCCCAGACTAAGCATAAAGTAAAATTTCGAGTTTAGAAAAGCCTCGTGAAAATTTGTCAAGGAAATTTTACTTCATGCGCCACGCGTATAAAACAGATTTTAAGTGAAGTTCGAATATAAATAAATTTGACAATATTATAGTGTTTTATACGCGTGGCCCATGAAGTAAAATTTCGAGTTTAGAAAAGCCCAGAAAATTTGTCTCGGGTCGCGCAGCGACCGGAGACAAATTTTCACGGGGCTTTTCTAAACTCGAAATTTTACTTCATGCTTAGTCTGGGAGTGGAAAACACTTGTTTAAAGCTTTAAATTTAACTTTAAAAAGAACAGGGAATATCCGCAATTGTTGTATCAATTCCATGGTATGTCATTATTTTTATAAAATCACATTACTTTTTCGTGATTATTTTAGCTGTTAATTTTCTGACATTCGTTGATTTTTTTAAAGAGTTCAATTTGAACCTTTAAGCGAGTGTTTTCCACTCCCAGACTAAGCATGAAGTAAAATTTCGAGTTTAGAAAAGCCTCGTGAAAATTTGTCAAGGGTCGCGCAGCGACCCGAGACAAATTTTCTGGGCTTTTCTAAACTCGAAATTTTACTTCATGCGCCACGCGTATAAAACACAGATTTTAAGTGAAGTTCGAATATAAATAAATTTGACAATATTATTGTGTTTTATACGCGTGGCGCATGAAGTAAAATTTCGAGTTTAGAAAAGCCCAGAAAATTTGTCTCGGGTCGCTGCGCGACCCTCGACAAATTTTCACGGGGCTTTTCTAAACTCGAAATTTTACTTCATGCTTAGTCTGGGAGTGGAAAACACTTGTTTAAAGCTTTAAATTGAACTTTAAAAAGAATAGGGAATATCAGCAATTGTTGTATCAATTCCATGATATGTCATTATTTTTATAAAATCACATTACTTTTTCTTAATTATTTTAGCTGTTAATTTTCTGACATTCGTTCATTTTAAAAGAGTTCAATTTAAAGCTTTAAACGAGTGTTTTCCAATCCCAGATTAAGCATGAAGTAAAATTTCGAGTTTAGAAAAGCCCCGTGAAAATTTGTGTCGGGTCGCTGCGCGACCCGACACAAATTTTCTGGGCTTTTCTAAACTCGAAATTTTACTTCATGCGCCAAGCGTATAAAACACTAAAATATTGTGAAATTTATTTATATTCGAACTTCACTTGAAATCTGTGTGTTATACGCGTGGCGCATGAAGTAAAATTTCGAGTTTTTTTTTTCACGGGGCTTTTCTAAACTCGAAATTTTACTTCATGCTTAGTCTGGGAGTGGAAAACACTTGTTTAAAGCCTTAAATTGAACTTAATAAAAAACAGGGAATATCCGCAATTGTTGTATCAATGTCATTATTTTTATAAAATCACATTACTTTTTCTTAATTATTTTAAGAGAAACGTTAAGTGTTAAGTGTGAACATTAATAAATTTAAAAATTTACCCTCTACAAAAAAGTAAAATACATTTTGTCTCTAAAATAAATAGGGAAGCCAATATTTGAACACTTTAAAATTAACATGCGATTTCCTTTGTTGCGTCCGCCAAGTCAACACCCGGTATATACCAGGTGAGCATTTTCAATCCGTAACATACAACATAATTTATAATGAACATTTTTAATCTGGATCATTCACAAAAATTATTATTTATATTTATTATTATTATTTATTTTTATTCAATTTAATTGCTTTTTAATTCCAAACTAAAGATTAACTCAAATTGAACGTCTCCTAAAAATAATAGTAAAAGTAATAGTAAAATAAAAAATAAAATAATAAATAATAAAATAAAAGTAATAGTAAAAATCCATTTATCACATTTGTTACTGTTTTAGAATGAATACGCGCACATTCTTTAAAAATTGCATTCTTTTTAAAATCTATGTTTGAAACATTTTCCTTTTCATTTGGCCCAACAGAAAATAATCACATGGTGTTAAACCAGAAGTTCGAACCATTTAATTATTCCATTTGGAGAGGTTTGGTTTAAATACTGCCAAACATTATTCCAAAATGCGCTGCGCAGCCATCTTGTTGAAACCAAGCCTCCGGATTGTCACGTGCAAGGAGCAGCACTACTGTAAGGCCAACTTTGTTGGTTAAACGATTTATATATGATTCCAAATTTAAATTTCCGATAATTTCAAACGGTCCAATAATTGTATTATTGGAAATTCATGTCCAAATATTGATTTTTTGAGGATACTGCTTCCTAGCAACAAAATAAATCACGCGGATTCCTTATGCTGCCTCCAGTGTAAACTGGTGTTAAACCAGAAAATCGAGCCATTTAATTATTCCATTTGGAGAGGTTTGGTTTAAATATTGCCGAACATTATTCCAAAATGCGCTGAGCAGCCATCTTGTTGAAACCAAACCTCCAGATTGTCACGGGAAAGGAGCAGCACCACTGCAAGGCCAACTTTGTTGGTTAAACGATTTATATATGATTCCAAATTTAAATTTCCGATAATTTCAAACGGCCCAATAATTGTATTATTGGAAATTCAAGTCCAAATATTGATTTTTTGAGGCTACTGCTTCCTTGTGCTAAAACAAAAGAAATCACGCACATTCCTTATGCTGCCTCCAGTGTAAACCGGTTTTTTTACTATGAAAACTATTTCTTCAATGGTATAATTGATATTCATTTTGCAAATAAAGTTTGACAACTTATAACAATAAAAACATTTAAAGTTAAGGATTTTAAGCATTTTCAATCCGAAACATGTAATATAATTAAATATAAAATACAATAAAGCAATTAAAGGACACATACAAGTTCAAGGATAAAGCTAAGATTCATTTTATAAAAAAAAATCATTACATATCGATCAGCCATCATCATCATAATCACTCCAACATCATAAACTGTATGTGTATATATGTATAATTTTACTAATCTAGAGAAATTCTCCAGTACCAGAATTGTTTTATTTTAAATCAATTTCTGTTGGAGATAAATTCTAATAATAAAAATGGGGGTTTAAATGCTGGATGAGATATTATCTCACCTTGCATCTATTCCACCAAACAAAAAACAAAAAAACAAAAAAAACAAAAAAAATATAAATAGTCATATATTTAATTATATTACATGTTTCGGATTGAAAATGCTCACCCGTATTTATATTATATGTTGCGGATTGAAAATGCTCACCCGGTATATCTCTTATTATATCTTATAATTTTATTTGTCTGTTTTTTTTTATTTATACATAACAATAGACGTTCTTTAATTTAATTTAATCTATCGCATTACATTTACAATACCGCACCCCGTTCATCCACACAATTTTCTTCTTTGATGTCCTTATTCTCATTCGACTTTGTCTGTCTGTCCTCCCCCTGAATTATCCGATCGGTTGATCCCACACAATGCAGGCAACGAACGGCAAAATTAGTGAACAGGGGTGATTGTGGTTATGGTTTTTTTCGCTGCCAGCTCTCGGATCTTGATCTAGTTATTGCAGCAAAGAGTTTCGGGGTCTTAATGACAAAGAACAATGGAGAGGAGAAACTTTTGCCAGACACCAGGAAGGAAACAAACGATTAATGAAATTACGTTTTCAAGTTGGGACTTAATCCGTCTCGTTCGTTTAATTTGATTAAATTTGTGTGGAAAAAGAAACGCGAAAGAAGGGATTTTCACATAATTAATTGTTTAAGAGTCAGAACATGGCGAAAACAAATTGCAATTAAAAAAACCTGACACATAATTGAAAAAAATTAAATTCAGTTTAAAATCTAGATATTTCAGCAGACAGCGACCAAACCAAATTTTCAGGCTA
Organism: Philonthus cognatus; assembly: GCA_932526585.2. Lineage (NCBI taxonomy): Eukaryota > Metazoa > Arthropoda > Insecta > Coleoptera > Staphylinidae > Philonthus > Philonthus cognatus. Next base: position 35,049,547 of record OW052247.1, read on the forward strand.
AACTCAAAATTTTACTTGATGCTTAATCTGGGAGTAGAAACACTCTGTTGAAACTTCAAATTGAACGCTGTTATAAAATCGACGAATGCCTGAATATTTACATCGTATACATCAGAGCTGAGACGAATCCTCGTAAAAAGGATTCGAATCACGAATCCGAATCACCTAATATAATTCGAATTTTGCAACCAATAATATATAAATATCTTTACCAATTGTTTTAAAAAAAATATTCAGAACCTAATTATTTATTATTAACACTGAACACCGTTGATAACAGACTAAATATCTGACTCCCTGTTACTCTGATTAAAAATGTATTTGTGTGTTTCTAAACTTCATTCAAATCAGTGTTTTGTACGCGTGGCGCATGAAGTAAAATTTCGAGTTTAGAAAAGCCCGAAAATTTGTCTCGGGTCGCTGCGCGACCCGAGACAAATTTTCACGGGGCTTTTCTAAACTCGAAATTTTACTTCATGCTTAGCCTGGGAGTGGAAACACCCGTTCAAAACTTCAAATTGAACTTTATTATAAAATCGACGAATGCCTGAAAATTACGTAAATACAATTCACTGAATATCATTAAAACCGGGAAAGTCAGAGAAAAGTCATGGAATAGTATATTTCATTAGGAGTCCAGAAAACATGCAAGCACGGGAAAATCCATTTCTGGACGTGAATAAACGCTATTTTTTATTATACTTATCTGAAAACATTATACTTATCTGAAAACATTATACTTATCTGAAAACTTGAATAATATTTTTATTTTCAAACCAGTAATATCCATGGTAGTGAAATAATACAACGAATTCGAAAGAAACTGAAGTTGAATACCAGAAATTAAAAATTTGATTTAGTTAGCACTTTTTTTTAAAGCCAAACATCTTTTTAACGTGGCGAATCAATACCATAAGGTGAACGATTTTACGAATTTAGCCTTTTCAGAAAAATAAAATAGAAGTTATACAACGTCACTCACAATTTTTGTATTTTCATAGTTTCCGTTCCGCCTGTGTTCGTATCTATATCTGGATTTTACTAGTAGGAATTCTACGCTTACTTGTGCCGCTTGGGTTAAAATATCATCCAAAATATCATCTACAAAATCAATTTCTTCTAAGTCTGCGTACATTTCAGCCATACTTACGTATTTCACTGACGGAAAACAAAACTATGGCAACATTTGAGAGCGCACGGAAAGAGCGCACAAACAAATACTTTCCGTGCGGTGGCTTGAAAAAGCGACGTTTTCATTATTCTAGAGGCATATGGAAACGAAGTGATTTCAGATAAGTATAATAAAAATATATTCAAATTGACCAAAACACTAACAAAAAAGCCATATGAGATTATTAAATTTGTCAAAATCAGCAGGCAAATTACAAAACACGTAAAAATTTATAAAATTAACTAAAATATTGATAACAATAATGAAAACAATTTTACAAAATGGGGGTTTCCCACAGAAGAAAGTTATATTAAAAAGCTCGGGAAAAAAATCTTGAATCAGGGAAATATCGGAAAAAATTAACATTTCAGATTGTGGCTACTATGTCAGTTTTACTTCAAATAATATTAAACAAAATTTTGAAAACTAGAATATTATCTTTAAAAACATTTTCAGTCATTTAATGTTCTTATCAAAGCATTCAGTTTGAAGTTTCGAACGAGCGTTTCCACTCCCAGACTAAGAATGAAGTCAAATTTCGAGTTTAGAAAAGCCCCGTGAAAATTTGTCGAGGGTCGCGCAGCGACCCGAGACAAATTTTCTGGGCTTTTCTAAACTCGAAATTTTACTTCATGCGCCACGCGTATAAAACAGTGATTTAACGAGAAATTTAAAAACACACAAAAGACATTTTTCATGTTAATCCTCACAATTAATTCGAATTATTTTTGACGATTCAAATCCTTTTGTAAGTATTCGAATCCTTTTATAAATATTTAAATCCTTTTACAAATATTCGAATCCTTTTATAAATATTCGAATCCTTTTATAAGGATTCGAATCACCCACATTTAATTCGAATACGATTCCTCTTAAAAAAATTTAACGAATCCAGTTTAACTGAAGTATTCAAATTCCCCGTTTGAATCCTCTAAAAGGATTCGAATCCAGAATTCGAATCCTGAATGATTGGAATCCAGGATTCGAACCCTGAATGATTCGAATCCTGCCTAGCTCTGGTATACATTATGTATATTTAATAGAAAAAATTCCAGTGTGTAATACAGTGTAGGTCACGGGAACCAAGTGGTTTTGGAAGGGGTAAAGTCAACACATTACTGTTTTACCCTGACGTCACAAAACACAAAACACAGTATCACAAACGCATGTCTACCTTTTTGTTTGATTTGTTCACTTCATTTATTTGACAAACCTGTCAGGAAGCAATCAAATTATTTTTATAGAAGAAACGACGAACAAGAATTTATGAAAACCCCTGAAACAATACCTTTTAGTTAAATTGGATATTAGCTCATTGAATTAGCCACAATATTCAAGATAATATGCGTTTTATATGACAATAATTTCCTCTTGATTCTGCGACAATTGTAAGTGCTCAATCTCGGGGGTCATTGTTATTTATATTATTATTTCAATTCACTTACTTTTAATGCTAACTTAGCGCCTACTATGGGAAATCAGATATTTTTCTTCTTTAAATAGTTTTGAACCAGTTGGAGATTGATAGGATTTTGAGCATTTTCATCATTTTGACGATTGAACCAGTTGGAGATTGATAGGATTTTGAGCATTTTCATCATTTTGACGTAATTGAAATATTTTGACATGCGTTATGTATGTCATAATAATAAAACGCAAACTTAATATTCGACGTGCTAAACAATTGAAGGTGTTCTGTTTCAACGAGAATCCATTGATTGAAAGCAGATAAGAGTTAATCACGCCAGGGTAGAAAGGTAATGTGTTGACTACACACTGTCAGTTACCAGAAAATTCGGCATTATCGGTTACTATTTTTTCGAAAAAAATGGGGTCACCGTTACTGTAACAAGTGAGCATTACATTGACATGGTGAACACATTTTTCAGCAAGTTGGGGCCACGGCACACACACCGCCAGAGCAACAATGGCTGTTCTTCGACCCCTGTCGTCAGAATCATGTTATTTCGAGATTTGGTGATGTGTTATACCCCCTCGGAGCCCTGATTTGTCCACATGTGACTTTTTATATGGGAACACCTTAAATAACGTGTTTACAAGGACAAGCCCCGTACATTGATAGACTTGAAAGAGGCGATCCGTCAGCAAGAAGAAATCTGCGGGAAAGAGCGGAGACCAATTTTCTTCAACGTCTTTAACTTGCATTGAAGAAAATTAGTCTCCATTCTTTTCAGCAGGTCTCTATTGATTTGGATAATTTGCTGACGGATCGCCTCTTTTAAGTCTATCAATGCTACGTACTTGTCCTTGTAAACACGTTCTTTCAGATAACCCCGTAGAAGAAAGTCAACGGAAATGGTCATCACATGCCAGATTTAATTTTGCAAACGTGAATAAAAATGAAATGATATGTACTTACAAAGATTTTTTTATCAAATAATTTTTTCTACAGCAAAACTTAACATTATAATTATTAAAATGTTTATACATTTTCATTAAATTTAAACATTTTGATATTTTTCATTAATTTTCATGAGGTTTCAGGATTATTGTCAATTTTTAAAATACTGATGCTTCGCGTGAACTTACACAAGATTTCCATTAATCTTCAAAATTTGACATTTTCCATGAGGTTTCATCAACTGTTTAAATAATGGTAGTTTTTGTAAATGTTCGTTACATCTAAAAATATTGACACTTTTCATGAATTTTCTATGATTACGACCACTTTTCGTGAATTTCCAAGTTTTTAGTGAATTTTTAAATCCCCCAGCGCATTTTGTCAATTTCCAAGATTTCCTTTAATTTTCAAAATTCTGACTGGTTACCTGAATTTCCAAATTTTTAAAAAATTATGGTTTTTGCGAATTTCAAAGATTTCGTTAAGTATAAAAATCTTGACGCTTTTTATGATTTTCAGGATTTCCGTTAATTTTTAAAATGCTTACTCCTTTCGTTACTTTTCAACATTTTGACGAATTTTTCAAGTGTTTGACTTTGCAATCATCTTCCATTTTAAATGACATAATTGAAAACGGCATTTGGAAATTTATGAAAGCGTTACAGTTTTTAAAATTAATGATTGAATTTTGAAAATAAACTAATTCAAACTAATTCACGAAAAACGTTAGTATTTTCAAAATTAACAAAAAATTTATTAAATCCCCGAAAATTGACGAAAATCTTCAAAATGCATCAATTAACAATAATTATAATTATTATTATAATTATTCCAAAGCCACTTGGTTCCCGTGCCCTACCCTATATAATTAATAATTCATAGAAATCATAAAAAGAAGTGCAGAATTTGACATAAAATCAACTTTTACAGTTAACTCTATAATTGCTCGGCTATTAATGGGTTAATCCGTGGTAAAACATTTTGAAATATAAACTATTAATTAAAACACACACCCGGTATTATAAACGATTAATAAATCATTAGATAACTATTTGTGGAGTAAATTTATTTACCTAGTAAACTAATGGGCAAATAAAATTGCGTATTCTAAAGCAAACCTACCAAATAAATAGATATTCTAGAAATAAATAATTTAATTAGTAGATTACAGACCGAAATTATACATTTTCATTGTGGCCATAGGTAGAACCACCAGTTTGTGGAATTGAATTGTCAATATTTCAAATTAAATTGTCAATCAAATTGGAAATTTAATATAATTCCTTATAATTATGGAGAATAACCGTGGAATAGGACAGAATTACACAGAACAAGAAAACGAAAGCTTATTAGAAATTATAAAAGACTTAAACGAGTGTTTTCCACTCCCACGCTAAGCATGAAGTAAAATTTCGAGTTTAGAAAAGCCTGAAAATTTGGTTTGGTCGCGTAGCGCGAAGCGCGGAGCGGCCAAACCAAATTTAAATACGCGTGGCGCATGAAGTAAAATTTTGAGTTTAGAAAAGCCTGAAAATTTGGTTTGGTCGCTCCGCGCTACGCGACAAAGCCAAATTTTCACGCTTTTCTAAACTCGAAATTTTACTTCATGCTTAGTCTGGGAGTGGAAAGCACTCGCTTAAAACTTTAAATGGAACTCATTTTAAAAAAGCGTATGTATAAGTATAAAAATCCCTGGCTATGTCTGATTTGAACAACTCTAGAACTTCGACTCCTTAGAATGTCTCGTGGTTCGAATTAATCACTGTCAGGGAAGATACTATGAGCGAACTTAAATCTGACACGGATGATATGGTAGACATGATAACCGTAATGAAATTAATAAATACAAGTACTAGAATCTAAAGTAATTATAATAATACAATACACATTTGACTTTTAACTGTCAAATTATTTAGAGAATAAAATTTACTTGGTAGAAAAACAAACAAATAATTTACTGGGGAGATTTATTAGCCAAAAAAAGTTATTTTGTGTTTATAATACCAAAATCTTTGGAATAAATTAATTTATTCCTAAAGTAAATTTTATTGAGTTGAATAAAACGTTATAATACCGGGAATTAGTATTGTTTCATTAAATCAGTAAAACAAAACCAATAGTTTATATTTAATTAAAATTAATTATAAAATAAATCTCACTATTATTTCAACATTAACAACAAACACTTTGTTCTCATCAATCACTTGGCGAAACATGATTTAAATATATGAATAATAATTTAAATTAAAAAATACTTTGTTTCACTAACTAATATTAGTTAGTGAAACAAACCAAGTGTTTTTTTTAATTTAAATTATTATTCATACATTAAAAACAAAGTCGATTAATTATTAAACTTTCTCGCGACGCAATTACTCATGTGGAAAATCTGGTGGTGACACGGCCAACCAGTCATGCCTTATTTTCCCGAACGCAGTTTTCATATATACCTAATGAAAGCTTGTGTACGCCTCCCTCGTTTTTTTTTTTTTTTGTTGGCTGTGATCCAGAATATATGAGACACCCTCCGAGCTTTAAAATTATTCACACGGATAAAATTATTCGAGGCGTCAGTGCGTCGGAATTGTAAATATTTGAAATGTCGCGCGCGAAAATAGAACGCGCAAAATAATCAACGCGAATGGAAAACAAGTGGATGAAGAAGACCAGAGTGGAGAGATGCGGGAAAATAAACTCATTTGTGGGAGAATTGAGGGTACCCAAACAAATGATGAAAATGTGAACGGTGTTAGATTATTGAATAAAATGGAAGTTTGGACTGTTTTCATATGAAAATGCAATTGATACGCTAATAAAAAGAATGAAATAATAAGCATAAAACAAAGATATAAATGCAAATAATTTGTGAGAGCATAAATGGTACTACATTATTGAATAAAATGGATATTCAGACTGTTTTTATACCATCGTTGAGACATTTCAGTGTTGAAAATTCATATTACTTTACTTCTTTTAAAGAAAAAACTCGTTAATTTTTAAAAATAGGAATTTTATTCACTACAATTGTTTCGCAAATTAATTGCTTTTTCAGGTGAAGAGAGATAATTCTTTTCAACTGAAGAGAGTTAACTCTTTTCAACTGAAGAAGAGAGTTAACTGTTTTCACCTGAAGAAGGAATACATTTGCCAACCAATTGTAGTGAATGAACGTTCCAATTTTTGAAAATCAACAAGTTTTTCCTTTAAAATAAGTAAACTGTTTTCATAAATAAATATCGTATATAATTTTTTAAAATCCATGATCACTTAAATAAAACACTTAATGATTTTCAACTAATTGTGTATTTCACGACAATTGTTTCGCAACGTTGTTGCTTCTTTAGATAAAGAACTTAATTTTTAATTAAGTTCTTCACCTAAAGAAGCAACAACGTTGCGAAACAATTGTCGTGAAATACACAATTAGTTGAAAATTCATAAATAAAACCACTAGAGAAATATTTTTTTCAGTAAAAAATTGTACAATTCACAATAACTTTGTTTTTTATTAATTTAACAAGAGCAAAGACATGTCTTAAATCACGAGACCATAGATCAAGTGGACTTGGTGATTTTGCTCGAGTTAAATTTGCTAAATTTGTCAAATTTTGCCTGTATTAAAAATAAAACTCGATTAGTTTTCGTCATGATTTACGAAAACGCGTTCCTGACACATTTGCACTTGATAAAGTTAATTTAAAATATTACCTTATTCTTCATTAGTTTGAGTGCCTTAAGCTCGTATTAAAAGGCATTGCAGAAAACTGTAAACTGTTTTCAAAATTCCAAAGTTTGAGTGTTTAGTGGGACAGAACATCAACATTTTCTGTAATTTCTTCTTATTTTTTTTTTTCATTCTTGTTATCAAAGCGAGACATTTTAATTCATTTTATTCATAAAACGCTGTCAGCTTTTGACGTTTTAATTTGATGTTTGCGTAAATTGAGTTACTACTTTAAAAGGAGGAGAGAGTTTTTCCATTTATTAAAACTTGCATAGTCGTTACGAGGAGACCATAAAAGGTTTTAGTAAATAAAAAAACCTCTGACAGCCACGCGCATTGCGTGTTTTTTGCATTTATTATTCAATAGTCTAGCACAGTTGTTTTTTTATTAATTTATTTGCATTATTTCTATGTTTCGTGTTTATTATTTTAAACTTCTTGCATTTTAGTATGATTATTTTACTCAAAGTATTTAGAACCAATAAAATTGGTAGGATTTGCGCCACGTGAGTTGTTTTAAACTTGACGCGAATTCGACCAATTTTATTGGTTCTAAATACTTTGAGTAAATGCAAGAAGTTTAAAATAATAAATACGGAACACAGAAATAAATGCAAATAAATTATTAAAAACAAAACAACTGTGCTAGATTATTGAATAATATAAAGATTTTACTAAAATGCAAGAAATTTAAAATAATAAACACGAAACACGGAAATAAATGCAAATAAATTATAAAAAAAAAAAACAACTATTCTAGATTATTGAATAATATAAATATTTTACTAAAATGCAAGAAGTTTAAAATAATAAACGCGAAACACAGAAATAAATGCAAATAAATTATTTAAAAAAAATCAACTGTGCTAGATTATTGAATAATATAAAGATTTAGACAAATGCAAATGATTCTTGCAAGAAGCATGACATAATAACAGGGTTGTTATGTTCAAAACACTTCGTTTTAAAACAGTGTTTTAAACATGTTTAAAAACATCCTTCGTGTTTTAATCATGTTTTAAATCTTAAATTTGTTAAAAACATGTTTTAAACGTTAAATTTGTTTAAAACGTTTTTTTTTATTATTTTAAATTTGCTGAATTATATTTTATACTACTTCATTAAGATGTTTTGTTTACATTTTCAAATTTCAGCTAAATTGTTAAAGATATTTCAAATTACATTATTAGACATAACATTTTATTACAAGAGAATATAAAACACGATTTAATTTCCTTTCTTCACTTATTTATTTTTGTTTGTTAAATGTACATTTCGAGTACCATGTACTCATTTTCAATAACTGAATGCTTTAAGACTAATTACAACTGTTTATATACGGTATAGGGATTAGTGGAAAAACCTAAATCTAATTATGTCGGGTATCTATTGGTGGACCGGGATTATTGATAATGGGAGAGTTGTTTGCCGGTTTACAATTGTTTTTCGGAATGAGATTTAAAAGCGGGTTTTCCAGTGGGCTTAAATCGAAATTTAACAACTTGTCTTTACATTTGTACATTTCTATTGATTCCAACATGTTTAATCTGAAACTGTTTGATTGTTTTAATAATTTTACGTTGTGTAATGAGAATTGGTGGCCGGTTTGGAAATTATGGAAAGCTATTGCTGATTTATCTGGGTTTTGGTTTTTTATGTGGTAATTGTGTTCTTTGAATCTCTTGATTAAATTTCGTTGAGTTTGACCAATGTATATTTTATTGCAGTTGTTACAGTTAATTGAATATATACCGGATTTGTGTAGACTATCACTATTGATTAAAGTGTTATTTAAATAAGATTTTACTTTCGATTCACTGTAATACGCAGTTGTTAGATTAAATTTCCTGAACACTTTATTTATTTGGTGACAAATAGTTGGATTGTAAATGAATTTAACATATTTTCTCTTATTAGTTTCTTTTGATGTATTGAGTTTTGTGCTAGATTTAATTTTATGATTCATTTTATGTCTATTGATGAGCTTTTCTATTGTGTTTTTGCTGTAACCTAAAGATTGTGCAATGTTTTTTATAAATGTTAATTCTTTTCTTTTGTTTTCATTTGATAAAGGTAAGTTTATTGCTTTGTAAATCATGCTATTAAATGCTGCTAGTTTGTGTTTAATGGGTGATGTTGAGGATGAGTGAATGTAGTTGTATGTGTGTGTAGGTTTTCGGTATATGTTGAATTCTAGTGTATTATTATTTTTAATTATTTGTAAATCTAAGAAGGGAAGTTGATTGTTGTTTTCTTTTTCGTGTGTAAATGAAATGCTGGGGCACAAACTGTTTAAACTCGACAACAAGTTTCCCATGTTGGTTTTAGTGTTGATGATTGCTATTACGTCATCAACGTATCTGAACCAAACTCTCGGAAAGCCGTTTATTGTGTTTTTAGCTCGATTTTCGAGGTGGTTGAGAAAAACGTTAGCTAGGAAAGGTGAGAGTGGATTACCCATGGCTGTTCCGAAAGTTTGTTTGTAGAATTTATTGTCGAATTCAAACGTGTTGCACTCCATCACTATTCTTGTTAAATCAATATATTGTTTAATATTTTCTGGTGGTATTGAATTTTCTAATAAGAGATTTTCTAAAATGATAATTGTTTCTTCTATGGGAATGCTGGGAAATAGTGCTTCTACGTCAAAGGAAACCAATGATTCATCTAGTTCGATTTTAGTTGTTTGAAGTTTTGTGGTTAACTCAACGGAATTTTTTATTGAACAATCGTTTTTAATAATTAATGATTGGAACTGTTGTACTAGCCATTTTGCTATATTGTATGTTGGTGAATTGATGTTTGATACAATAGGTCTCCATTTATTCCCCGGTTTATGAATTTTTGGGAGGCAGTATAATTTCGGAAGTGAGGGGTTTTTCAATTTCAATCTATATATTAGTTTTTTATCTATTAAATTTGTTGGCTTAAGTATGGAATTAATCTTACTTATATATGAAGTGAGTGGGTTTTTCTTTTGTTCTTTATATGGTCCGGTATCCAACATCTCCTTGACGCTATTGTAATAATCATCCTTGTTGACGACGACGACTGCGTTCCCTTTATCCGATTTCAGGTACAAGACATCTTTTTCTTTCAAGGACTGAACAGTTTTGAAGTCGGTGTTTTCAGTTTTGGTCATCCTTTTCGGTTTTCTGATGATTTTCTCCAATGTATCCTTGGCTGCTATCCGGAAAGCCGTGGCTTCTTCGGGTCCTAAGTAAGATGTCGCATTTTCTACGTCGTTGATGATCGTTTCTATTGGCGTGTGTGGTGTGGAAATTGAATGTTTGAAGCCTTTTTTTAAAAGCTCCATTTCTTCGGTATTGAAGCTTGCTTTTGATCTGTTATGTACTAGTATTTGTGTTGTTTGTGTAATGTTGTTTACTTCTTGGTGTTGTTCTTTTTGTAATGTTTCTAGTTTTCTTCTGAGGGTGGATGATTTTCTTCTTAATTTGGCGTTAATAACTGTGTGTATTTTCTTCTGTGATTCGTCCCAGGTCATTGGTGATGAATTTGTTGCCAGTTTTAAGTGTAGTTCGTATGCAACAAATTCATCACCAATGACCTGGGACGAATCACAGAAGAAAATACACACAGTTATTAACGCCAAATTAAGAAGAAAATCATCCACCCTCAGAAGAAAACTAGAAACATTACAAAAAGAACAACACCAAGAAGTAAACAACATTACACAAACAACACAAATACTAGTACATAACAGATCAAAAGCAAGCTTCAATACCGAAGAAATGGAGCTTTTAAAAAAAGGCTTCAAACATTCAATTTCCACACCACACACGCCAATAGAAACGATCATCAACGACGTAGAAAATGCGACATCTTACTTAGGACCCGAAGAAGCCACGGCTTTCCGGATAGCAGCCAAGGATACATTGGAGAAAATCATCAGAAAACCGAAAAGGATGACCAAAACTGAAAACACCGACTTCAAAACTGTTCAGTCCTTGAAAGAAAAAGATGTCTTGTACCTGAAATCGGATAAAGGGAACGCAGTCGTCGTCGTCAACAAGGATGATTATTACAATAGCGTCAAGGAGATGTTGGATACCGGACCATATAAAGAACAAAAGAAAAACCCACTCACTTCATATATAAGTAAGATTAATTCCATACTTAAGCCAACAAATTTAATAGATAAAAAACTAATATATAGATTGAAATTGAAAAACCCCTCACTTCCGAAATTATACTGCCTCCCAAAAATTCATAAACCGGGGAATAAATGGAGACCTATTGTATCAAACATCAATTCACCAACATACAATATAGCAAAATGGCTAGTACAACAGTTCCAATCATTAATTATTAAAAACGATTGTTCAATAAAAAATTCCGTTGAGTTAACCACAAAACTTCAAACAACTAAAATCGAACTAGATGAATCATTGGTTTCCTTTGACGTAGAAGCACTATTTCCCAGCATTCCCATAGAAGAAACAATTATCATTTTAGAAAATCTCTTATTAGAAAATTCAATACCACCAGAAAATATTAAACAATATATTGATTTAACAAGAATAGTGATGGAGTGCAACACGTTTGAATTCGACAATAAATTCTACAAACAAACTTTCGGAACAGCCATGGGTAATCCACTCTCACCTTTCCTAGCTAACGTTTTTCTCAACCACCTCGAAAATCGAGCTAAAAACACAATAAACGGCTTTCCGAGAGTTTGGTTCAGATACGTTGATGACGTAATAGCAATCATCAACACTAAAACCAACATGGGAAACTTGTTGTCGAGTTTAAACAGTTTGTGCCCCAGCATTTCATTTACACACGAAAAAGAAAACAACAATCAACTTCCCTTCTTAGATTTACAAATAATTAAAAATAATAATACACTAGAATTCAACATATACCGAAAACCTACACACACATACAACTACATTCACTCATCCTCAACATCACCCATTAAACACAAACTAGCAGCATTTAATAGCATGATTTACAAAGCAATAAACTTACCTTTATCAAATGAAAACAAAAGAAAAGAATTAACATTTATAAAAAACATTGCACAATCTTTAGGTTACAGCAAAAACACAATAGAAAAGCTCATCAATAGACATAAAATGAATCATAAAATTAAATCTAGCACAAAACTCAATACATCAAAAGAAACTAATAAGAGAAAATATGTTAAATTCATTTACAATCCAACTATTTGTCACCAAATAAATAAAGTGTTCAGGAAATTTAATCTAACAACTGCGTATTACAGTGAATCGAAAGTAAAATCTTATTTAAATAACACTTTAATCAATAGTGATAGTCTACACAAATCCGGTATATATTCAATTAACTGTAACAACTGCAATAAAATATACATTGGTCAAACTCAACGAAATTTAATCAAGAGATTCAAAGAACACAATTACCACATAAAAAACCAAAACCCAGATAAATCAGCAATAGCTTTCCATAATTTCCAAACCGGCCACCAATTCTCATTACACAACGTAAAATTATTAAAACAATCAAACAGTTTCAGATTAAACATGTTGGAATCAATAGAAATGTACAAATGTAAAGACAAGTTGTTAAATTTCGATTTAAGCCCACTGGAAAACCCGCTTTTAAATCTCATTCCGAAAAACAATTGTAAACCGGCAAACAACTCTCCCATTATCAATAATCCCGGTCCACCAATAGATACCCGACATAATTAGATTTAGGTTTTTCCACTAATCCCTATACCGTATATAAACAGTTGTAATTAGTCTTAAAGCATTCAGTTATTGAAAATGAGTACATGGTACTCGAAATGTACATTTAACAAACAAAAATAAATAAGTGAAGAAAGGAAATTAAATCGTGTTTTATTAGGGATTTATTACTTCACATAACTCAAAACAAATAGTGAATACAAGAGAATATCAAATATGTGTGCATTAAATTTTTAAAAAGATTTTAATTTGAATTTTGAAACGAGGGTTTTCCACTTCCAAACTAAGCATGAAGTAAAATTTCGAGTTTAGAAAAGCCTAAGAATTTGGATTGGCCGCGTAGCGAAGCGGAGCGGCCAATCCAAATTAGGCTTTTCTAAACTCGAAATTTTACTTCATGCGCCACACGTATAAAACACAAAAATATCGCAAAGTTTAAAATATCCGGCTTTGGCCATCCAATATGCAGATGTGAATAAAACGTGAGCCAAATTCTGCGCTGAACAAATTGTTTAAAAAAGTGATTATAGGCAACCCACTAACTCTAAGGAAAAGCCTAATTTGGATTGGCCGCTCCGCTTCGCTACGCGGCCAATCCAAATTTTTAGGCTTTTCCAAACTCGAAATTTTACTTCATGCTTAGTCCGGGAGTGGAAAACACTCATTAAAAGCCTCAAATTAACCGCTTTTAAACAACGAATTTCCGCATATTTAAAAAACGCTGTAATTATCGGGATATGTATACTCAAATGAAAAATGCCCTGTATGTTCTGTTTTAAACACGTTTTTAACGTGTTTTAAACACGTTTTAAGCATGTGTTTAATTGTTAATGTTTTAAACGCTGTTTCAATGATAAAAAAAAAAACAACGTTTTTATAACACCCTGCATAATAATACAAAACAAAGAAGTTTAGTTAAAATGTTTAATGTGTTGTTATTAAGTATAAATGCAACATTTTTATTAAGTATGTTTATATACATACTTAATAAAAATGTTGTTGTCCCGACGAGAAGTTGGCCACACATTTCCAGCCACGGATTTTTCCGCCTCCACCATCTCACTAACTATGAACAATCTCATTAAAAAAATTATATCTCCCAAGGCACATACTTTATTTTCAAAATGTCTTCACTAATTGTTTAATCAATATATTTAGAACGATTATAAATGATCAGAAAGTAAAAACTCTTGTTTGTTATATTTTTAAACAATACATCGCGCATATGGCCACCAGACATACCAAATTTAAAAAATTCATATCTCCCAAGGCACATACTTTATTTTCAAAATATCTTCACTGATTGTTTAAACAATATATCATAACGCAGAAAGTTATAACTCTCATTTGTTATATTTTTTAAACAATATATTTCTGTTAGCGTAATGCCACCACACATACCAAATTTGAAAAATTCATATCTCCCAAGGCACATACTTTATTTCCAAATTGTCATCAGTGCTTGTTTAAACAATATATCTAGAATAGTTATAAATTATTAGAAAGTTATATCTCTCATTTGTTATATTTTTTAAATTTTGTCATTTCTTTAATAACATTGTTCATAATTACTGAGATGGTGAAGGCGCCAAAATCCGTGGCTGGAAATGTGTGGCCAACTTCTCGTCGGTTAGATGTAACATCAAAATCAAAGCATGTGGTGTCATTTTTCTATGTTGAAATAATGAAATACATGATAACAGGGTTATTCCTTACATGAAATGTTCAATTTAACGTACATGTTATTCTTTAACATCACAGTCTAAGCGCGTTTAGTACTTGATATGTATCCTTACATTATGAGGGTATAATAACGCATACGTTAAACTTAACATTTCGCGTACGGAATCGGGGGGATTCTCTTTTGTTCGCTCTTAAGAAATTTAAAGGAATTTTCAAACCACCCTCGTATATTTATAAAAACACAATTTTTCTATATTTGCTCTTTTGATTTTAAATGGAAATTTTAAACCACCCTCGTATGTTTAACTACTATATCATCTTTATTGAAAAAGAAAGAAATACATTATAATAAAATACGATCTATAATATATAAATATATTTTTAAATAATTGTTTACTTACATCTCTTACAAGGGCTATCGACCATAGGTCTTTCTGCCCTACCGTATGTTTAGTTATAATAAATTTATAATATAATTTTGATAATAATTTATAGGGAATTTTATAAATATTCCGATAGTTACAGCGCACAATATACGATTTAGCCATTCTAACGGGACAAAATTCGAGGAAATGATTCCTTGGCTTATTTTGGATTACATTTTATATAAAACTAAATAGTTTCACAAGTAACGATGTAAATGTGTCAATAATTAAATTAAGTAAGCGATTTGAGATGTATTATTAACTTGTAGTTACATTTGGATAAATTTTGACATTATAAATGTCAATTAACTCATGTTGGGTTTTTCCTATCCATAATATGACTATATATATTTACATCAATCTCAAGCGATTGGCATTTATAAAACATTTTTTTTGTATACAAGAGTCATAGAAAGTAAAGAAAATATATTTTTTGAGTTTTTCACAATACTATCGGATAAGTTGATATGAACAAACGTACATATTTCTTACTTTTAAAAACGGCACATCTTTGTAATTATTAGATCTACAGAAAAGTATAATATAAACATTTTGTGTATTTTTATGAGATCTACAATATTTACAGTATTTTAAGAAATATTGACAATTAATAAGAGGTTTTTACCTAATTTTTCATCTAGTAGAAATGTTAAATATCTTAGAAATCGCCAAAAATCGCATGGTTTAACAGGGTTTATCATCAATAAGACATCTTGAGGGGCATTAAGAAACGGATAGTAAATTATGACGATGTATGACATAAAACATATGAATGTTCATATCACATGTAAATTTTTATTTTTTTATACATTTTATAACCTGTGAATTTGTGTTATAAAATCTTATATTTACACAAATTATATTCGATATTGTAGCTACACTTATGCAGAAAATAACACTCAAGGGAAAATAATTTCTAGCTTTGATTAACCAATGCAATTTTGAAATAATTGACAACAAAATTATTCAACAGAAAATACAATGTGTTGTTTATTACAATTTTTTTTTGTATACAAGAGTCATAGAAAATAAAGAAAATATTTTTTGAGTTTCTCACAATTCTATCGAACAAGTTGATATGAACAAACGTACATATTTCTTACTTTTAAAAACGGCACATCTTTGTAATTATTAGATCTACAGAAAAGTATAATATAAACATTTTGTGTATTTTTATGAGATCTACAATATTTACAGTATTTTAAGAAACATTGACAATTAATAAGAGGTTTTTACCTAATTTTTCATCTAGTAGAAATGTTAAATATCTTAGAAATCGCAAAAAATCGCATGGTTTAACAGGGTTTATCATCAATAAGACATCCTGAGGGGCATTCAGAAACAGATAGTAAATTATGACGATGTATGACACAAAACATATGAATGTTCATATCACATGTTAATTTTTATTCTTTTATAAATATTATAACCTGTGATTTTGTGTTATAAAATATTATATTTACACAAATTATATACGATATTGTAGCTACACTTATGCAGAAAATAACACTCAAGGGAAAATAATTTCTAGTTCGGCGGAAAGACCTCTGGTCGATAGCCAGTTATCAAGAGGAAGTTTATTTTATTTATATTTATTGATTATAAACAATAATGTAATTAATTATTTTGTATTGTTCTCTGATAATAAAGATTTGTTATATATATATATATATATATATATATATATATATATATATATATATATAATTTCTAGCTTTGATTAACCAATGCAATTTTGGAATAATTGACAACAAAATTATTCAACAGAAAATACAATGTGTTGTTTATTACAATTTTGCTAGTAGAAATCGTAGAGAATTGATAGTAAACTGAAATATTTCTGTACCAGGAATCATTTTCTGATGTAAATGAACAATTAATTGCGATTCACTTGTAATTTTCATTATTCAATAATTTTGTCCCGCTAGATCGGTCAAATCGTATACTGTCCAGCGTTTGCAAATTTGCAAACTTCGTTGTTTTAATACTTAAAGATACATTCCCTGTATATATTTTGTTTTGAAATTAAAATTCTTTAAAGATTGTACCCAACACCAGAGTAATAGGAAGAATGTAATTTATCTTCCACCCAAACAAAAATAAAGTTTTAGAGGGGTTTTTCTGAAAATTATTCCAACCATAAAATTACTAAGAACAATCGTGCGTTCCCAGAATGTGATTCTATATTTGGAATTCACCTTACTTAAATTTTTATTACCGAGTACTTAAACCACAAATGAGTAAATAATTATGGAAGTAAATAAACATCACATGCTCTAATCATGCGCTATGAAATTTATAATCATGTTATTAAAACACCGTTACGGGATTAAACATTTGTCAATGGCATTTATAGCTGCTGTTTAAATAAAAATGACAAACAAAAATTAAATTTTAATTAAAAAAACGAGAATATTGAATGTATTTTTTATTATTTGTTATAGTCATATAACAAATTTAAAAAAAAACATTCAATATTGGCGTTTTTTTTTATTGAAATTTAATTTTTGTCATTTTTATCTGCATGTTTTGCAATATACATCTGTGTATGTAATATTTTGTATGTCCACTGAGAATAAATGTATTATTGTTCTAATACAGAGATTTTTTTCTTTTAACGCGGTGTAAAATTTTATTCGTTGCTTCTTCTACAAGCGTTCAATTTCAAATTTCTAACGAATGTTTCCACTCCCAAATTAAGCATGAAGTAAAATTTCGAGTTTAGAAAAGCCTGAAAATTTGGTTTGGCCGCGTAGCGCGAAGCGCGGAGCGACCAAACCAAATTTTCAGGCTTTTCTAAACTCGAAATTTTACTTCATGCGCCACGCGTGTAAAACTATGAAATATTGTGAAATTAAAAATATACTGCTAAATCAGTATTAAAAATATACTGCTAAAGCAGGTTTAAAAATACCGTGCGTTTTATTTAAGTATGGCCATAGCGATTTACATGGTAAAAATTGGACCCTATGTTAACTTTTGTTTTCGTACAAATTTGAAACATTTTTTTAATTTTTATTAATAAAACAAACATTTTTCTACGAAATATACATTGGTAGATGGACATAAACATGTTAGATTTATTTATTTTCGCTTTCAAAATTGAAATTAATAACACAAATAATTAAACCATAAAATCAACTTGGCGAAAATGCCATAATGCTTATTGACAAATAAATGTTATAAAATCGCAAAACGTTTCTTAATGTAAATTTTTGAAGAAAATGTCTGTTTATACTATTTTCGCCAAGTTGATCTTTTTACTTAATTATATGTGTTATTAATTTCAACATTGAAACTGAAAATAAGGAATTCTAACATGTTTATGTCCTTCTAACAATGAACATTTCGTAGAAAAATGTTTGATTTATTGATAAAATCAAAAAATTGTTTCATATTTATACGAAAACAACAGTTAACATGGGGTACAATTTTTACCATGTAAATCCCTGTGGCTATACTTAAATAAGACGCACTGTGTAGTGGTAAAGAAGAATATTTTGAATTTTGCAATAATTATATGTGTTATTAATTTCAACATTGAAACTGAAAATAAAGAATTCTAACATGTTTATGTCCTTCTAACAATGAACATTTCGTAGAAAAATGTTTGATTTATTAATAAAATCAAAAAATTGTTTCATATTTGTACGAAAACAACAGTTAACATGGGGTACAATTTTTACCATGTAAATCCCTGTGGCCATATTTAAATAAGGCGCACTGTGTAGTGGTAAACAAGAATATTTTGAATTTTGCAATATTGCAATGTTTTATAAGTAACATTTTGAGTTTAGAAAAGCCTGAAAAAGCCAAACCAAATTTTCAAGCTTTTGTAACCTCGAAATATGTTTATCTTATTCTTAAGAGAAGTTACTGGCAGATTTCAAAATGCCTTTTAGAGGTCAAAATTTTAGAAATATTTTTTTTGTTTCACTACTATTTTTTATTCTCTCCGACTAGCTTCGACTTATCGTCATTCTCACGGAGTAATACAGCAAAATGTTTTAGTCGGAGAGAATAAAAAATAGTAGTGAAACAAACCAAGTGACTTTTATTTAATTATCAATATTTTAATATGTTTCATCAAGTAATTAATGAGAACCAAATTGAAGATATTTTAAGTATACATATGTTCGAATAAAATATGTTGCAATTTAAACGAGAAATTTAAAAAGTTACTAATACGAAACTCGAAATTTTACTTCATGCGCCACGCGTATAAAACATTGTTTTCAAGTGGGGTTGAAATATACGTAGAGTTCACAATATTTTAGTGTTTAATACGCGTGGCGCATGAAGTAAAATTTCGAGTTTAGAAAAGCTCAGAAAATTTGTCTCGGGTCGCTGCGCGACCCTCGACAAATTTTCACGGGGCTTTTCTAAACTCGAAATTTTACTTCATGCTTAGTCTGGGAGTGGAAAACACTCGTTTAAAGCTTCAAATTGAACTCTTTTAAAAAACAACGAATGTCGGAAAATGTACAGCTTTATTCCCTGTATATTGATCAAGTAGTAATTTAGTTTTCATTATTGTCATGGTACTATTACAAACTATTATAATAAATAAGTTGTTCTTTCATGCTCACTGTTTATTTTGTTAGGGCGTAGGTAAAGTATCATACGTTTCTCGAGTGGTATGGCAATTACATACTTGTGGAATACTGCACTCGCCGCTGCGCGGCTCGTGTGCAACATGTCCGCTCATATGTAATATGCTGCATACCACTCTTGTTACGTACAAATTTTCACGTGGCTTTTCTAAACTCGAAATTTTACTTCTTCATGCTTGGGAGTGGAAAACACTCGTTTAAAGCTTCAAATTGAACTCTTAAAAAAAACAACGAATAACTAAAGA
The DNA here is from genome assembly GCA_932526585.2 of Philonthus cognatus. Classification (NCBI taxonomy): domain Eukaryota; kingdom Metazoa; phylum Arthropoda; class Insecta; order Coleoptera; family Staphylinidae; genus Philonthus; species Philonthus cognatus. The sequence goes on from OW052247.1 coordinate 35,069,466, forward strand.
TTTAAAGAAAATAAGCTGAATTTGGAATACGTATACTTTAAAGAAAAACTCTCTGTACATCAAAGAAATGTCATTTAGTTGTACGGTAAGCAATCAGCTGTTCAGCTGTCAGTACGCAATGTACTTGTCAAGATGACAGTGTGGTATGATGCGGTTACTAGATAGGGCATAGGTAAAAAGTTTTATTGATGAAAATGTAAAGATTGAATATACAAATAAATATTATTATATTAGAGTATAAAAAGTGAAATAGACTATAAAAGTTAAGAAAGATTATGAGGATAGCAGTTAAGATTATGAGTATTTATTTATTTATTTACGGAATCTCCTTTTAAATAAATCTACAAAGATTAGTTACATATATAGATGTAGTAAAAATTACAATAAATTATATAGAAATACAACAATAACAAAAAGTACCAATAACGTAACAGATAATAATACAAATATACTAACGTAAATGAATAATCAAAAGAACATACAAAACGGCGCATCAAAGCGTGAAAGTTAATTAATGCCTCAAATTCAAAACTATTTGAATTCAAGAAAACAATCTTGCGCTTCATATAGTTTCCAGAATTTAAACATAATCTATAATACACAGTATACGTACAGAAATATCGTTAAAAATGTACATGTATTTAAGTTAAGCATTGATGGTGCTGCCGCTTAAATAGACTGTACGGTACACCAACAAAATCGACAGTAGAGCATATATTATTGCACTGATTGGAGATACGCGACAAGGGACTATGTTGTCCATAAGTAGTTTTATGATATACGCTATGCATTAGTTGCATGTTTCTTACAGTCCTTGCGGGAACATGGATATTAAGTAAACTAACCAGACTGTTTGACGAAATACAGCCATTTAAGATCTTATATAGCAAACACATGTCCATCCGCCTGCTACCTATCTCCAATGGCAATAGCCCCAAATATGTTTCAATGCTATCGCTTGGTATTAGTAACCCACTGCAATGCAACTTAAATGATGCATACTTAATGAATTTTCTCTGTACCGATTCTAATCTGTTTATATGAACCGCATAAGATGGAGACCAAATTACCCGACAGTACTCCAGCTGTGATCTAACGAGTGAATTGTAGAGAATAGTGATGGACCGTGTATTAGTTAGATCAGCCGAAAATCGTTTCACAAAATAGAGAGTTTTATTTGCCTTATTAATAACACTATCGATGTGTGGGTTAAATGACAACTTTGAATCAAATAAAACTCCAAGATCGCGGATCAAATTGACTTTAGTTAATGATTTCTCGTTGAGACAATATTGAAATTCAATTGGTTTTTTGCACCTACTAAAACATATATATTGACATTTCTTCACATTCAGTGCCATGTCGTTTAATTCACACCATTTGGTTATGCTAGTTAGATCATCCCGAATGAGCAAGCAATCATGAATCGTGCGTACTTTAAAATAAATCTTCACATCATCAGCGAACAGCAAATGTGGACACTTAAGTGCATTACTAAGATCGTTAATAAATAATGAGAACAGGAGCGGCCCCAGATGAGACCCCTGAGGGACACCGGAAGTTATCTTGATGCGACTAGATAAATTGGATTTAATAGAAACTCTGCGATCTGCATGCGAGATATGATTTAATCCACGTTAACAACGGATCTTGTATACCATATGATTGAAGTTTTTGCATAAGAATTGAATGATTGACGCAGGCGAAAGCTTTGCTGAAATCTAAATAAACTGCATGAACTTCACTGCCCTCTTCTAGGGCGTTGGAAATGTATTGTGAATATATGAACAAGTTAGTTAAAGTGGATCGTGTTGAATAAAATCCGTGCTGGTGTTCGCTGATGATTATGGAGAAGTTATTAAAAAGCTCAGTGTATATTAGCTTTTCAAAAACCTTCGATAGTGCACTAAGAATGGATATCGGACGATAATTCTCTACATTCGATTTAGAACCGGCCTTATGTATGGGAACGACATATGATTCTTTCCAAATATTAGGAAAGTGTCCAGTTTCAAAAAAATTAAATATACATTGAAGTGGATCAACTAAGTAAGCGGCACAATTACGTAAAAATAAATTTGGGACATTGTCGGCACCAACACTAGTACAGTTTTTTAATGAACCTAGAACCGTTAAAATATTATGGTCTTCAATGCATATAATGTTGATATGTGAAAAATGATCTGGTGAAAATAGTATATTTTTATTATGATTTGATTTGTATACCGATGCAAAATAGCCAGCGAATAAATTGCTTACATCTGAGGCTGTCGATGCATTATGAGCAACTTAATGCATAGACACCAGGATCCCATGGGATTTGTTAGTATAGCAATTAAGATTAAGAATCCAAGAAGTAAAAATTATCTAAAATATTACATTTTCCTACATAAATGATAAGATTTAGAGTAAAAAAAGTGAAATAGACTATAAAAGTTAAGAAAGATTATGAGGATAACAGTTAAGATTATGAGGATACCAGTTAAGAATATGTGGATAGCAGTTAAGATTATGAGTATAGCAATTAAGATTAAGAATCTAAAGAGTGAACGTTTTCTAAAATATTACATTTTCCTACATAGAATAGAGCATAAAAGGCATTCGTATTCAGAGCACAAATTATACAGTTAGTTTTTATATATACAGGGAGTTTTTCTGTTAAGTATACACATTCCAATTACAACGTGTATGCTGTAAATCTTCAGAAATTCGTGTTTTTTTTTTAAATGAGTTCAATTTGAAGCGTCAAACGAGTGTTTTCCACTCCCAGATTAAGCATGAAGTAAAATTTCGAGTTTAGAAAAGCCTGAACATTTGGTTTGGTCGCTCCGCTTCGCGGAGCGACCAAACCAAATGTTCAGGCTTTTCTAAACTCGAAATTTTACTTCATGCGCCACGCGTCAAAATACTGAAACATTGTGAGTTCATAATATGCTACTAAAACAGTATGCTAAGAACGCATATTTTGAACTTCAGTTAAAACCAGTGTTTTATACGCGTGGCTCCGCTTCGCTACGCGACCAAACCAAATTTTCAGGATTTTCTAAACTCGAAATTTTACTTCATGCGCCACGCGTTAAAACACTGAAACATTGTGAGTTCATAATATGCTACTAAAACAGTATGCTAAGATCGCATATTTTGAACTTCAATTACAACCAGTGTTTTATACGCGTGGCGCATGAAGTAAAATTTCGAGTTTAGAAAAGCCTGAAAATTTGGTTTGGTCGCTCCGCTTCGCTACGCGACCAAACCAAATTTTCAGGCTTTTCTAAACTCGAAATTTTACTTCATGCTTAATCTGGGAGTGGAAAACACTCGGTTAAAGCTTCAAATTTAACTCTTTTTAAAAACAACGAATATCGGAACATTTACAGCGTAATCATAATCATATTTTAATTATGTGTGGACAAAAATATATTTACAAAGTTTTTTTGTATCGTTAAATTCTAAATGCTTGAATTAACAAAATCATCCGGCATGAACAACCGTTGAACAACTCTTATCTCTGCTGGTTTTGTTTTGAAAACGGTTCATTCACATTTTTAACACGATTTAAATATGTCTGCTGCGATGATAACTGGTGTAGTTCCTGTTGGCGAAATCGACAACAATAAAAACAGCGCGAGATAAAGTAATCTGTAAGAGCTTATTCAGCGAGCCCGAGTTGATGATGTAATCCAAGGAATGTTGATGTTAACCGGCATCCCAGGCTGCTGGCGATTTTCTTTTTTTTTTCGCGCATTTTCCGCATAACTTGACACATTGTAAGCGCCTTCATTAAAATTGAGTTATTTAATTTCTCAAGTTATTTAATAACATCAGAAATTGAAGTTAAATAATCCAGGTCAAATGTTCAGGCTTTTCTAAACTCGAAAATTTATTTTGTTCACGACAATCTTAAAATATGTGCATTATTTAATTTTGTGGGCAGCATAAATGGGGTGCATTAAACACGGGCGTGTTTAATGCGGTTTTTAAACCACGCTAATTCGCGTTTTGATACAAGCCCTTTTTATTACTCATTCAAATCATGATACCGCAATCTGTCATCGTTTATCTGTCAAATTATTATCGTAAAATCTGTGAATCGGCGAATCTGTAAATCGGTGAATCAGTGAATCAATGAATCAATGAATTAGTGACTCAGTATAATACTTATAATAATACTTTATATAATTGTTAACATTTATTTTGATAAATATATTATAAAATAAATGTTGTTATACCGGGCTTTCATTAATTCCCGAACCCCACGTGACCAAAAATAATAGGCAACCAAATGTACAAGGTGGTATGGCTCACACAAAAATTCCCTAGATTTAAAAATATTTCTTCGCCGGCGTATTTTTATGACGACTGAAAATATTATATTTAAAATGATTAAAAAATTGGCTCATCTTCAAAAATGTAACTAATTTTTATTAATTTTCGCAGTATTTGCTTATCCTAGCAAATTGACTCTGCAAAATAAATAGAAATAAAACTCAATGTTTCAGAATAATTAAACAATTTTTGCTTACTTGAAAATTCCGGGCGAATCTTGTAAGATCTCAAAGGTTGGTTTAACGATGCACCGCGCATAAACGTTTATGTCAAATTTGACTTTAGTAACGTTTGGTTACTTTTTTCAAAGCCTCCAACGTACAAATACAATAATTTACGCGGCAATTTTAAATTTAGTCACGTGGGGTTTGGGAATTAATGAAAGCCCGGTATATGTTTGCTTTCGTGAGCAAAGTATAGTGTACAAATCGCCTATAATGGCTATTAATCACTCGAACGACTTGCCCCACTCGCCTTCGGCTCGATCCGCAAATATCGTTCTCGTGATTAATAGCAATCATTATATGCTTGTTGTAAAATATAATAATAATAATAATAAACGTCTTTATTCATACAAAAAAGATACAAGGTGTAGAATGTACAGCAAAATTACATAGGCGAAGTTCAGTCGACCTGATAGTCAGATCAACTGCTCTTCCACTTAACCTATCTATAATTTGAAAAACTCGGTAAATCGATACATTATGCTTAATCAAGAAGTGGAAACAGTCGTTTGAAGCTTTGAATTGAACGGTTTTCTAAAATCAATGCTTGCTTGAAAATGAACAGCGTTGTACATCGGGATATGTATACTCAAAAGAAACATTTTTGTGTATATCTATTATGTATTTAATTTTAAAAGAAATGATCAGGCAATAAACTGATAAATATATTAAAAATAATTGAATTTGTGTTCAGTATTCCGGCACCAGGTACCCACAGACGCGTTTCGGACTTCAAGGTCCTCTTTCGGAATACTGAACACAAATTCAATTTTGATATTTGTTTTCTGGTTTCACAAACAGAGTTCTGCTCGCTCGTGGACGAAACAGTGACCTGTATATGCACTTTGTGCATTCGTGTCACTGACAATGCCACTATGAAGCATTAGGTGGCGTTAGCTATCGAAATCATTAATAGTTTTGATAAATATATTTTATGTTTCTAGAATAATTAAATACAAGTAAAGTGAGATCGAACGTTAAAACCCAATCAACTGTTTGCTAAAATCGTGTAGCTAATAGCAAATTTTCTTTAATTATTGAACTAACAATGTTTTTTTTTTGTTTCAGGTATGTAGCAGTTCAAAATTGTTTTTGATTTGCTTAAAGGACCAACATATTGGTAAATATAGTCTATATTTTCTTAAAGCCGGTTAGGTGCTCTGGTGTCAGTTTTATCTTAAACATCGCTTGAACTTCATAGGCACTTTTTAACGTCATATAAGATGGCAGAACGTTCAAATTAAGAGGGGGTAAACTTTGTATGTCACTTATTAACGTCATATAAGATGGCGGAACATTTAAATTGGTTATTTGGAAGCAAAACTATTACGAATCCAGAGAGATTATCGCTTGTATTGCTGTTTTACTGTCTGTCTTTCACACGTCAAGAGTGACCATTATATAATAAAATGATGAAAATAGAATCTTTATATGAACTTTTGTTTCCATATAAATAATAAATAACTTTATGTGGAAATTGACCTCTAAATAAACAATATGTCTGCGTTAAATAAAACAATTAAACAAAATTCTGTCATTTTGTTGCGAATGGTTCAATGCATATCTTTGAAAAGAACATTTGTAAAATATTATGTTATAACAACGCTGGAACCGAAGTCCGAACATACAAATTTTACACATCCTAACCCCCTCTTAGGTTTTCCAGACACACTCAAATTAATCTCTTCGGATATTCTAATATATCGTGTCACAGGATTACTGCCCGCATAGGAACAACTTTGGTATTAATTATTTTTGGGCGATAAGTTCTTTCCTACGTTTTTTTCCAATTTCTAAAACAGTACTAGTCGATTTGTATTAATCATCTGCTTTATGACAATACAACAATACGAAACAAAATTTCAATTTGACATCCGGAAAATTGCAATTCTGCAAACCCAATCAAAACTCACAACGAATAAAACTGATAACGAAACAATAAAAGCAACCGGCAATATTGGAGCCGTTTACAAGACACAAAAGGGCCTTTATTTGCCACGGGTAAACAGTTGATTGCGAGCGCCCTCTGCTCTCCGTTGAAACGAGGCCAAAAAGAATAACAAATGAGAATAGAATGAATTCTCCCCCTCCGATTGATTTTCTACGACGAGATGAGATGAGATGATGGAACGGAAAATGTAGAGAAGCGGTGGAAATGCGTATAGAAAGAGGGAACAAAAGGAGAATATATGGAAATACAGGAAGTCCTTTTATTTTTATTATTTAATTGTAAATATACTGTAAAGAAAATTCATAAATAAAGGTTTTGTTATTTAGTTAAGTGCATAACTTCAATAATTTAGACACATTTTTATTTTTCTCAAAACTTGATTATATTTGTATTGGACAAAATCCTGGCTGCGCCAATGCACGGTGTTGTATTTAACTTGAGACTGATAAATATCTGGAGAGTTATGCATTATATAAAAAAAGCTATTATTAGAAGAGGGTAATTTGAAAATATTTGGGGTTTATTCGTTTTTTGTTTTTTCTTTATATTCTTCAGATGCTTAGCGATCTCAAGTTAAATGAAACACCCATATAGAGAAGCAGGGTAACAAAGGGAGTAGGATGGAAAATATGGAAAAGCGACAAAAAAAGAGATAGTGCATGAAGACGAATGCGGAAAATATGTAAAAAAAATGACGGGTGCAGACGGATGCGCAACGTCTCTATAATATATTCCATTTGTTTCTGGATCTCGCCTAGCCATGCTTTCGTGTTGTTATGTTGCAGTATCAACATTTACATTTTTTATTAATTGGCACTCCTGATTCCTTATTTTAACAGTGTTGCAATAATTTATGATATCATAAGTAATCCTCTTTTTAATTTTCAAGAGGTTTATTGTTAATCTTGCAACAATTATTTTGCCACGCGGTCGCTTCTTCGAGCATTTTATTATTAAATCAAATTAATCTAGTGTTGCAATGCTGTGTCAATATCAAGGTGAAAAATAATTTCAGGCACATATTAAATATTAACATGCCAAAGATTATCTCTGAATCAAAAAGGTTACAAATTCTGAAATCCTACAAACATTTTAGGCAAAGTAATCCAAATCTACAGCATCACAATATTATTACGATTTTAATAGATATTTTTGGGGTATGTCTAGTATTTTAATTATCATATATATTTGATTAAAGATAATTACGTTTCAGGTAGGGAGATCTTCATTACAATTAATTTTACGACAAAGACCTGACGAATTGAAATCTACTACTTCTGGCAAACGATCTAAAAACAGCCATTTTTGGAATCACCTAGCTAGAAAAGATCTGCAACAACTAATTTGGCAATATAACTCTAGAAATCAGTATTTTACTTTGAGAGATCTTTTGAATGATATGAAAGAAAATTATGAGTTCCATGGGAGTAGAACAACACTATAGGGTTGTTAAAAGTATGGGGTATAAATTCAAATTAATTAATGGGCGCAAAATTCTCTGTGAACAAAAACATGTTGTTGCAGCTAAAATTATTTTCCTTAGAAAATTTTTACAGTATCAAAGTAGTAAATTTTGTTAATCTTAAAACTGCATATTATTATCCTTTTATATCTGAAAATTTGTAAAACAGGCAACAGTGTAAGATCACAATAGTCAGAAATTATAACCTTAAAATCGAACATCTGACAGTGACATTTAAAAACCCTGATTTAAATCACAACCAGCCCCATTTACAATACTTAAACTGTCACTTTTCCATAGCTAGGCGAGATCCAGAAACAAATGGAATGGTGTATATGTACAAACCCCGCCGGCGCTTTTCAATAAAAATTCTTTTCAGTTTGTGCGAGAGCTTTGATGTGACAGTTTTCTATGGACGTTCACATATGGGATAAGTCAAGTCAGTGGAATTGAATTAAAAGGGAGTGATGTTATACAAATCTAAAAACATCCTACATACTAATCATACTATGTATAAAAAAAATTGCAAATATAAAAGTTTTCCACATTGTACATTTATCCAGACACGATTTTCTGTTCGGATATTTGTTAATCAGATAAATTAGACCATAAGTTTATTACGGTCTAATTTATCTGATTATCAAATATCCGAACAGTAAATCGTGTCTGGATAAATGTACAATGTGGAAAACTTCTATATTTGCAGTTTATTCCGTAGATTTATTTGTTGCAATGGAATGGATGTATAAAACACTGATTTGATGTGAAGATCAGAATACACGTACTGCTTTTGTAGTATATTTTGAACTTCACTGGAAATCAGTGTTTTATACGCGTAGCACATGAAGTAAACATTTGAGTTTGGAAAAACCTGATAATTTCGTTGTTTTTTGAATTTTTTTTGAGTGACACTGTCAATAAATTAAAGAAATAATATTGTCGTTTGTCATATCTATGTTTCCTATTTATAAGGAAGGGGCACCTTGTGTGTCGTGCGAAATGCGCATATAGCCCAGAATAAAGAAGAGTGAAATAAGGAATGATAAAATAAAACAATCTAAGAATATGTTACATTTATTATCATTTAGTAATAACTTTGTTCCAAGGTTGTTAAAAAAAACGTTTTTTCCATTTCAATTAAAACAAACAGTTTTTTTTCAACAAAACGTGTTTATTTCATTGAAACAGCGTTTAAAACGTGTTTAAAATAGAACATACAGGACATTTTTCTTTTGAGTATACATATCCCGATAATTACAGCGTTTTTTAAATTTGCGGGAATTCGTTGTTTAAAAGCGGTTAATTTGAGGCTTTTCACGAGTGTTTTCCACTCCCAGACTAAGCATGAAGTAAAATTTCGAGTTTAGAAAAGCCTAAGAATTTGGATTGGCCGCGTAGCGAAGCGGAGCGGCCAATCCAAATTAGGCTTTTCTAAACTCAAAATTTTACTTCATGCGCCATGCTTAAAAACACTAATTTACGGTGAAGTTTTAAAAACACACAGATACAATAACGATTATGGGCAACCTAATATACATTAGAGTTATTGGGTTGCCTATAATCACTGTTTTAAACAATTTGTCCAGCGCAGAATTCGACTCACGTTTTATTCACATCTACATATTGGATTATTAAAGCCGTACATTTTAGACTTTGCGATATTTCAGTGTTTTATACGTGTGACGCATGAAGTAAAATTTCGAGTTTAGAAAAGCCTAATTTGGATTGGCCGCTCCGCTTCGCTACGCGGCCAATCCCAATTTTCAGGCTTTTCTAAACTCGAAATTTTACTTCATGCTTAGTCCGGGAGTGGAAAACCCTCGTTTAAAAATTCAAATTGAAATCTTTTAAAAAAACAACGAATCTCAAAAAATTTATAGTGTATGCATATGTCTACCTAAAATTACATTTTTGCACACATATTTGATATTTTATTGTAATAAAATGTTATGTTTAATAATGTAATTTGAAATATCTTCAACAGTTTAGCTAAAATTTAAAAATGTAAACAAAAAATCTTAATGAAGTAGTATAAAATATAATTTAGCAAATTTAAGATAAGAAAAAAAACGTTTTATACAAATGTAACGTTAAGACATATTTTAAACAAATTTAAGATTTAAAGCATATTTAAAACAAAACCGTTTAAAACACGATGGCTGTTTTTAAACATGTTTAAAACACTGTTTTAAAACAAAGTGCTTTAAACATAACAACCCTGCTTTGTTTACATTTTCAATAATTGAATAAATAACTTTTAACTTTTATAATATAATAAATAACGATTTTTTAGATTAAATTCATGTGTGTGTCCTTGGAGAAAATTCCTGTGCGTAAAGGGCATTTATAAAACGCAGGCAATTATATTAGGTATAATTTTTTGTTATTAATTAGCCAGCCACTCCCTCGGCCTCCAGGAAATTGCGCTTCGGGTCGCACCCTTTTCGTCCCCGGGTGTGAAATATTAGCCCCTAGCATGTGAACATATTCAAATTAAAGTGCGGGATCAGTCGAGTTCACCTGAAATTTAATCAATATTAGGGATTTAGTTAGACACGTACACAGGTAAATACAGGGTATTATTCAAATACGGGCTTTAGTAAATGTAAACGTAAATGCTCGGTATTGTGTAAATGAATTAGTTGTGTAAATAAATGAGTATAATTTATGTATTAAATTTAGTAATCTCAAATATGATTTATTCACGTAGTTTGTAATGAACGTTGTTCTCTCCATGGAAGGATAAAGTAAATATTTGAACTTTAGAAAATGTTAAATATTTGGATTTGACAAAGTAATTTTCGCAAATAAATCTAATTTTGTGAGGTTTTTTAAAGTAGAAATGATTATTTTATGTTTCAAAGAACATAAACTATTTATGTATTACAATGCTCCAAAATAATTAATTAATTGTTCTTTAAACTATACATATACGTTCAATATGAAGATTATAAAGAATGTTTCCACTCCTTGATTAAAGTTTAATTTAAAATTTCTAACAACTGTTTCCTCTCCATGACTAAGCAACCAAATTTTCAGGCTTTGCTAAACTCTAAATTTACTCCATGCTTAATCCAGAAGTGGAAACTATTTGGAGACGTCTCAATAAAACTACATTTTTGCAGAAAGTCGATATTAATTTTAATTCGATTTTATATTTAGTAAATATTCTACCAACTATTGGCAAACTCAATTTTTTTATGTTAAACTGGAAACACTCATTACAAACTTTAGATTGACATTTTTTGAAAACAACGAATAGGTACCTGAAAATGTACTCTGTATTTGTAATTCCACATTGAAAATTGTTGAACTTCTTAAATCTTAAGTCATTGAATACTATTAATTTTTTGTATACATATTTAGTGACTTTTACGCATTAAAGCAACGATATTTGTTGATTATCGGCAAACCATTTTTTTTTTTATTGACAATGGGTACGTAGTACCCGAAATGTACATCTAGCAAAAAATAAAAGTGAAGAAAGGAATATAACTGTGTTTAATTAAGTGACTTAGCACCTCCACATAACTCATACAACTACATTAATTTAACTCATACAACTACATTAAACCAATTTTTATTCACAAACTTACCATTTGAAAAAGTCTGTAAATTTACAATACATGCGTTTTGTGATTGAGCATGATAGTCGAAACGTTCATAAGTTTTTTTTTAATATCACGTTTTCTTTTGATATTTTTGACTCTTCTCAAATTGATCTAACTTCTATCTGCGTTTATGGAATGAACTGTACTGTCTTATTTTCTTATCTGTAATTAATTGTTTTATCTAGATATGTTTTTCTTCGTTCCTTTCTTTTTAATAGTTATGATAAATGTACCGTGTATGAGCATTAGAGGATTTATCAGATCTCATTTGTCGGGAGAGTCGCTCGTTTCCCCCTATGTTGAAGTGGACGTAATGCAGACCTTCCGTTGTGCGTGCTTGGAGCAAAGTTCAAGAGGTTATCGCCAATTTCCTCGCACCAGATCCCGCCGAATGATAAACGATCTTGTTTTTCTCGTTTTTTATTCAAATATCACATCTATTTCTAGAACCGAGATCAACGAGATGAAGAATATAAGAAAAATGCACGTAAAGAATAAATGTATTAAAATATTCTAATCTTAAGTTCGTATAAAAAAACTATTGTTATTTATTTGAACTTGTTTCCACTCATGAAAAAATACTCAGATCTTGAGTTTTTGTTTATTTAAATTAGTTAAGTGTGTAATTTAGAGTAAAATAAAATTTGCCAATTGTTTGCCTAGGGTAGCGACCAACCCTAAAAACCGGGAAAGTCAGGGAATTTTGTTCATCGGCAAAAGCCACTGAAATTAGGCGTTTGTAAAGAGAAGTCAGGAAATTTTTAGATAAATAATATTAAAAGTGCGATTCTTTTCGCAATCTACAACAAGTTAGTCTTACAAAAACTATATCAAACACTTATTGAAACAACTATTTCCCGAGCTAATACCCCGACGGGCATTGAATTATACAACAAGTCTTTGCTGTTACATAGAGTAACCTACTGCAAATGTAACAATTTGGGTCAAATTATTCAGGCCATCTATAATAATAATAATAGCAAATATACAAATAACACGATTAAAGAATTGACAAATTCTTAGTTCTGTTAGGAGCACGAATTTTGGTACATTTAATAATATTAAACAAACAAAAAATAGAACAAAACACGCTAATATTTAGAAAATCATTCAAATTAATTGGATTAACAAAATATCATCAATATTGATAAATTCAAAAATAATTATAGTTCTAATTAAAATAGTTAAACAAATCACAATCAATAATAGTACAGATTTTCTATAAATTGGCAAACATCGTACATTTTATATAAAATCGTCAAAATAAACAAACATTGGCAAATACGTTAAAATGTACATTTTTAACAAAAAAAAAAAAATCAATTATGTTTTTTCAGTTTCTGTATTTTTTAATTGAAGAACAAATATCACAAAAAATGTCAAAAATCATAATTTTAAATAATATTAATTATTATTATAAAAAATCCTTTAAAAACCAACAATCATTAAAAAACTAAATAAATAAACTATAAAATAATGGCTCAGTTCTGTTCTGTTCTGTTTGTGAAAATTGTACATAATTAATATTGGAGAATTTTCAAATTTTTATAGATTTGTTCAACTTTGGTGTTTATTTCTGATTGTTTAGGTTTTTTTTTTGATAATTAAATAAAAGTCACTTGGTTTGTTTCACTGAAACACTGAAACAAACCAAGTGACTTTTATTTAATTATCAAAAAACCCCTAAAAAATCATAAATAAACACCACAGTTAAAACTTCTCCAATAGCGGAATGTTCAATAAGAAGACGCAACATTACTGGAGTAAAGAAAATCCATTTATTGCTAAAATCAGGATACCACAAAGAAATATCATTCTAACATATACTAAAAACAAATCTACAATATTAATTATGTACAATTTTCACAAACAGAACAAAAAATGGCGATGTGTCCATCATAGTACTTTACCCATCCAAATCCAAATTCGGGCTTTTCTCAACTCGAAATTTTACTTCATGCCCCACGCGCACTAAACATTGATTTAAAGTAAAATTCAATATATACATTATTTAGTTTGGTTATATGAAATTATTTTAAGGGGTCAGGGAAAAAATCTGGAATCAGGGAAAAGTCGGGGAAATTTAGCATTTCAAATGAGTCGCCACGATGTTGCAGAATATTTACAAAATATTAAAACGTATTAAAATTAATATCGACTTTCTGTAAAAAGTTAATCTCGCTAAGACTTTTCCAAATATTCATTGAAACAACTACTTCTCGAGCTAATACCCCGACAGATATTAAATTAAACAATTAATATTTAAGTTACACAACAGATTTACTGTTCTATGCATAATTTATATGCAAAATGTAATATTAGGTCCAATTATTCTCTCACGAAACTAAATAAACAAACGGAAAATTGAAATAAATTTAAAAAATGACAGTCAATTGATATTAATTGAAAGTATCTTAGGTTATCTTAGAGAAAAAGTCTTAAGCTATCCACAGACGCGTTTCGAGATTTATATCTCATCAGTATAGCTATGTTTTAGAAGGAGTCGAAATATTCGTTAAACATTTCCAATTAAACGCTTTTATAAAATCAACGAATGCCTGAAAATTTATATCGGGATGTGTATACTTCAAAGAAAGATTTCCGACACATCACTTTCTTTAGTTTTTATCAAAATTTATACTTAAAAGAAACATTTCCTGCATATCACTTTCTTCAGTTTATATCAATAACGAAGAACCTGCAATAAGGAATATTATTATTATTATTTTCTAAGAAACATCAATTGTACTACCTCCAGTACGCTTGTACACTGCTCAAGTTTCTTGTTTTATTACGAGTGTTATGTTCTTGTTCGCCGGAATGCGTAAACATTCGCAGGAAAAAAAAGAAAGCCTTTTAAATGAAGATTTATCTTTGTTTTTATTAGAAGTGACTGGTATTAAACGTGAATCACGGATTCTGGCCGAGTTCCAAAATAGTCCCGGAAAGTGCCATTTATTACCGTCCCCGCGAAACATCACCAGTGCGAGGCACTTTCCATAAATCATGACGGTATTTCAGGCACTCGGTGATTTTCACCCCCCGAAAAAAAAAACAAATGAATTCACTTTAAAAAGAAATGAAATGGTGGAAATCTGCTGTTACTATTCATAGATTTAAATTAATCTGTTTTTGAACGAAATATCCTTTCACAATTTTAAAACATAGGGATACATACTTTCGATGTCATAATATTTGAAAGACAAATATATTTTGTTTTTAGGTTAAATCAAAACTTTATTATCTCAAATCAATTCTTGAATGAATAAAACACCTAACTTAAGGGGGTCTTCCGGTATAATTGACCCAAATTTTGGATCTTTTTTCCAGGGAACTGGTAAAAGTTAGAGACCTGGAGTTTTTTTAAATCTTTATTCATCCTTGCTCTACAATTGGGATTTTTGTCGAGTCGAAAAAATCAAAATGGCGTCCAATATGACGGCTGCCCGGCGAAAATGTTCCAAAACTGCGAGCAGCCTAGGGGTCGCTATTCGTCACCTAGAAACAAAATCAGCTCAGTTTCTTGAAGAGTATAGTTCAGAGAATGGAATGAACTACGAAATTTTGAAAAAACTCAAAATTTGACAAAATGGCGGGCATTTGAAAAAAAAGTCGTGTTTTTAGGTCGATTTTTTGACTTTGACAGGCTGTAAAAAATCTTTAAAATTGCAAATTGCACCGGGAGGTTAGTTCATTCCATGAAGAAAAGTGTTTTCAATAACGGAAGCAAAGAACGAAGTCAATTGGTTAAACCGTTCAAACGCTAGAATGCTCGCAGTTTTGAAAAATGAAGTTTCGAGAAAAACGGGTTTAAAGTTTGCGAAACATTTTTTCTGTGTAATTCAAAGTATTCGGCGGAAAATTCGCAAACAGTAGTCAATATCTAGGTTTTCGGGGTCGCTGAATACGAATCTGAGGTCAAATTTGAAAAATTCAAAATGGCGGATCCAATATGGCAGACCAAAAAACTCATACTCATAAAATTTATGAAATTCGAGATTAAAGTTATCCCTGCGCGACCCATACCGCTCGGGACGGCGATGCATTCAAAGGCCTGTAGCGACGTAAATATTTGCCCGATCGAAATATCCTTTTACCCACATATTCTAGACATATTTAGCTTTGATTTCATACAAAAAAAATCGATTTTTTGAAAAAATTATATCGGAAGACCCCCTTAATTACTTATTGGTTTTTCCTAAATCCCTTTAGATATATATACCGCGCAAATAGTTGTAACAATTTAGTTTGTTATTGATAATGAGCACCTTGTGTCTCGAAATGTACATCTAACGATACAAATAAAAAATTAAGTAAGGAATAACAGTCTTTTTTAGTGTAATAATCACTTCACGTTAACTCATAAACATACAGTTAAGAAACAAATTAAATGTGAAGTTCATTAAACAGTACGTTTATACTTTTCCTATTTTAAAAATGTTAATTTTCTGTCCTAAAAGTAACTTTTCTTTTTGTTATTCTTTGATAATTTGATCGAAGTTCAAGCCTGTCTAGTGTCTGATGTTCCAGAGCCAGGACATTCGCTTTTTTCAAGTCTTCGCTTCCCCTCCAACTGTCCGTCGACAATTAGCTGTAACTTTTGATAAAATGATAATCGCAAAGCTTGACCATTTTTTATGTATATTTAGAGCTTGCTTCATTTTAACTTTTTAATGTGATTGTTTAAGACTCGGTTTTAAAATTTTGTATATTACGAGAGTACTTTATTCTAAAACGGTGTAAACGCTTTTCCAATTAACTCCGATAATCCGGCAAACCTCTGCAGAAAGCCAGGCGAAGTGAAAACCGCTGCGAGAGAGGCCATAATCCTCGTCTTGGCTTTAATGAACAAAGTCCATCGATAATCTGCCGAGTTGGCGAAAACCCGAAAGCAATTTATCGGGCAATTATTATTTTCGTAATTAGCCGAACCCTTCGCTCTCTGTGGGCACACCCTCCCGGAATCGCTGGAGGAGGGAAATTCGATTGGATTGAAAGTGATTATAAAAGGCCTTCGGGATAGAAATGTCAAGAATTTAGTAGAACGATTACATTTGAAATCATGGAGTATTTATAAATATTAAGGAGGAATTAAATTATTAATTAGCAGAGCTGGGCAGGATTCGAATCATTCAGGATTCGAATCCTTTTAGAGGATTCAAAAGAGGCATTCGAATACTTTAGTTCAACTGGATTCATGATCCGAATTCGTTACATTTTTTTAAGAAGATTCGTATTTGAATCCAAATGTGGGTGATTCGAATCCTTATAAAAGGATTCGAATATTTATAAAAGATTTCGAATATTTATAAAAGGATTTAAATATTTATAAAAGGTTTCGAATACTTACATAAGTATTTGAATCGTCAAAAATAATTCGGATTGTGAGGATTAACATGAAAAATGTGTCTTGTGTGTCTTTAAATTTCTCGTAAAATCACTGTTTTATACGCGTGGCGCATGAAGTAAAATTTCGAGTTTAGAAAAGCCCGAAAATTTGTCTCGGGTCGCTGCGCGACCCTCGACAAATTTTCACGGGGCTTTTCTAAACTCGAAATTTTACTTCATGCTTAGTCTGGGAGTGGAAACGCTCGTTCGAAACTGCAAACTGAATGCTTTGATAAGAACATTAAATGTTTAACATTGTTTAATATTATTTGAAGTAAAACTGACATAGCAGCCACAGTTTGAAATGTTACATTTTTTTCGACATTTTCCTGATTCAGGATTTTTTTCCCTGGCCTTTTAATTAAACTTTCTTCTGCGGGAAATCCCCATTTTTCAAATTGTTTTCATTGTTTTTGTCAATATTTAAGTTAATTTTATAAATGTTTACGTGTTTTGTAATTTGCCTTCTGATTTTGTCAAATCTAATAATATCATATGGCTTTTTGTTAGTGTTCTGCTCAATTTGAAAATAATTCCATGACTTTTCTCTGACTTTCCCGGCTTAATGATATTCAGTGAATTTTTTATTTACGTAATTTTCAGCCATTCGTCGATTTTATAATACAGTTCAATTTAAAGTTTTGAACATGGGTTTCCACTTCCAGGCTAAGCATGAAGTAAAATTTCGAGTTTAGAAAAGCCCCGACAAATTTTCGAGCTTTTCCAAACTCGAAATTTTAATTCATGCGCCACGCGTACAAAACACTGATTTGAAGTGAAGTTCAGAAACACACAAATACATCTTTAATCAGAGTAACATGGAATCAGATATTTAGTCTGTTATCAACGATATTCAGTCTTAATAATAAATAATTAGGTTTTGAATATTTTTATTAATTCAAATCAACTATGTAATTTCACAGATTGCAAAAACGTTTATGTTCGATAATGGCAAGCTGAATTTTCGGAAACTGAAGTCACATAAAGGTTTTTGAACCTGACTTGGAAAAACTTTATGTGACTTCAGTTTTCGAAAATTCAGCTTGCCATTATCCCACATAAACGTTATTGCAATCTGTGAAATTACATAGTTGATTGGAATTTACTTGTAACAATTGTTTTCACTCGTGGATCAAGCATGAAGTAAATTATCGAGTTTATATTTAATGATGGTAAGCTGAATTAATTAATTAAGCAATAATTATTAATGTATTACGAGTATAATGTATAACAAAGTAGAAGCCTCCATCGTTAACAAATTAATTAATAAAATTAATTTAATAATGTTATACAAACAAAATTAAAAGTTTTCTATTGTTAAATTAACATGTTTAGGAAGTAGAAGCATATCTATAATACAGAACACAAAATCATTTGCAAACTTAAATCTAGTTTTTGAATCTTCATCAAATGACAAATAATCTTTTTTACGTCATATAATCGCTTAGCTAAATTTTCAAGGTACTTACTTTAATCAGTACTTAAAAAAATAAGCAATTTTAATTGCAAAACAAGTTAAACCAAGCAATAGAATTTGAATTATTTAACAAATATATTTTCTTTTGCACTTCATTTTACAGGGAGTTTTTCTTTAAAGTATACGTATTCAAAATTCGGCTTCTTTTCTTTGAATCTTTAGATATTTGTTGTTTTTTTTAAAAGAGTTCAATTTGAAGCTTTAAACGAGTGTTTTCCACTCCCAGACTAAGCATGAAGTAAAATTTCGAGTTTAGAAAAGCCCCTTGAAAATTTGTCGAGGGTCGCGCAGCGACCCGAGACAAATTTTCTGGGCTTTTCTAAACTCGAAATTTTACTTCATGCGCCACGCGTATAAAACACTAAAATATTGTGAATTTTATGTATATTTAAACCTCACTTGAAATCAGTGTTTAATACGCGTGGCGCATGAAGTAAAATTTCGAGTTTAGAAAAGCCCAGAAAATTTGTCTCGGGTCGCTGCGCGACCCTCGACAAATTTTCACGGGGCTTTTCTAAACTCGAAATTTTACTTCATGCTTAGTCTGGGAGTGGAAAACACTCGTTTTAAAAGAGTTCAATTTGAAGCTTTTTCTGGGCTTTTCTAAACTCGAAATTTTACTTCATGCGCCATGCGTATAAAACACTAAAATATTGTGAATTTTATGTATATTTAAACCTCACTTGAAATAAGTGTTTAATACGCGTGGCGCATGCAGTAAAATTTCGAGTTTAGAAAAGCCCAGAAAATTTGTCTCGGGTCGCTACGCGACCCTCGACAAATCTTCACGGGGCTTTTCTAAACTCGAAATTTTACTTCATGCTTAGTCTGGGAGTGGAAAACACTCGTTTAAAGCTTTAAATTGAACTCCAGATGAAACTAGATTGAAATATAATAATAACATGCATGACTATATTCCAATAAGCTCTTCATTTGTTTCACATTATTTAATAACTGTTCGCCAAAAAGCAGACATAAAATTATCTGGCTAATAACTGTAATTATAGTTTCGTTTACGTTTCCGTTTTCTATTTGTAATTAAATAAATGTGGCTTTTTTCTCAAATTTTTAAATGTTGCGCCCCTGCGCGTCATCGAAACTAAATCAATTTCGCACCCACTCTAAACCTTGTGATGAATTGCATGAACCCTTTATACATATACATATATATATATATATATATATAAATATTTTTCCAATTATAAGAAAGAATGAACTAAAAAAGAAATTCGATTTCGATAACGCGCTCGGTCTTATCTGGAAAACTAATTTATATTGAAGTTCGGGTAACCTGGTAAAATCATCTTAGATAATTAAAAACAAACTATAATATTTGGCGTCTATATTAATTACTTATATTATATATCAGCAGCAGTTGTTTTCTCGGACTGAATTTCGCGTTTTCTGTTTACTGTACCGTATAGAGGAAATCTGACCACCATCGCTACTAAGTCGACCCCCCCTGTTTAACATATTGAAGAATTGAAGAAAAGGAATAAGAAGTGGAAACACTCATTCACGTGATTTACATGATGTATATGTATATGCACATTTTGGAATTTTAAAGTTTGTAAATTTATAATAAATGATAATGTCCCCCCTAAAGGGTGTAAGGTTACTATATTTATATTACTGTATTAAGTGAGGTTTATAAAGTAATATAATAAATTTTGATGTCAACTTCTTTGTTTCATTTATTTATAAAATAAAAACCAACTATGTAATTTAAAATTAATTTTTGTTTATTAGAAATACAGAAAACCCTGTCTTTTCCACAGAACATGTAAAATATTTCGCATTTTAAGTTTTTTTAAATATTCTGGCAAATTCATAATTTTTTACAAAATGTCCTCAATACTATTTTAATCTTATTTTTTTACTTATCCCCATATGCACAACAAAGGAAAAGTATTGTTTTCGCGAAAATTTTCAAATCAAAAATTTTAGTGGATTTTGAGTTGAATAAGGTAACGATATTTATATATTAATGGTTGCAAAAAAATAATAAAATTATATTTATTCTTAAAGGATTTGCATTCGTGATTTGAAAAAACGGCATTCGAATCTTTGATTCGAATCATATTTATCTCTTACGAATCCTTTATTCGAGGATTCGTGATTCGGATTCGCGATTCGAATCCTTTTTACAAGGATTCTTCCCAGCTCTGTTAATTAGAATGATGCTCTTTTTTAAGTTTTTTTTTACAAAATTATCGCACAGTCTCCTACTACTGTCGATTTTTTGTAGCAACTGCTCGAGCATGGGCAATAATAATTTCGGTCATCAAAATGCTAGCAGATATGTGTGCAGAGCACGGAATTTTGTTATAAGTATACATATCCTGATATATACTCGTACGCTGTAATTTTGCAGGCGTTTGTTGTTTTTCAAATTTGTTCAATTTGAATCGTCTAACGAGTGTTTCCATTGTTTGATTAAGCATGAAGTAAAATTTCGAGTTTTGAAAAGCCTGAACATTTGATTTAGAGAATGGAAACACTCGTTAGAAGCTTCAAATTGATCTTTTTAAAACAATGAATACCGCTAAAAATTCGCAGGCATGTATATGGGGATAAAAGTGAATTCCAACGAGGAAACGAAAAGTGAAGATTCAGCGATTTCCTCTTTCGATTCGCCAAAGGTGCAATAGAGGAAGATGTTTATCTTTTCCGAAGCCAGTCGTGCCAACCATGTCCAGCTCAACGGCGGCTCATCCGGTTTGGCCACGCTCCAATTGCCGGCTCATGACCGCCATGACGATGAACGATAATTAACCCCCTGAATGAGACTCTCTATAACGCAATCTTTACAACATCTCTTCCTCATAAATTCCACAAGAAGTTAAAATCCGTAATAAATATCCATAGTAAATATCATTTTACAAAAAAGCAACCTATGAAATTATTAGTAAAATTATACTGAAATCGCTGGTTTTTTAACATTTAGTGCAAGTAAAACAATTTATTTAAAATTTCTACATTTTTTGACATTCGCTGTTTCTCCAAAAGCGTTAAATTATTATCTTATATACATCAACTTTATTCAGTGATAAGCACACATTAATTGTGTTCTAAAGTTAGTTAATTGTATGCAACTAAATGCACTTACTCGCACTTTTCAGCTACGTTGATATTGTATTTTATTTGAAAGTAAACATACTAGGCAAGACTAAAAATAAATTTACCTAGCCATGTCAACAAATTACTATTATGATAATTATTTATTTTATTAAGTTGCTGCAAATTTTCAACGAGTATTGACAAATATTGTATATAAATTAAATAATAAATATTGTACAAATCAATATGTTTTGCTGTTTTTGTGAAGCAATAAACACGCGAAAATAAGTGTTGTAAAGCTAGAACGAAGAAGCATGATTACGTTTTTGACAAAGCAAGGCAATCAGCCAAAAAATATACTTGCTGTGGTAAGAATTCTCCATTATATTTTCAAATAAAATTCTGCTCAAAACAGTTGAAATCAGATCTATTGAAGATTATCTTTAAAGTTGACATCCTGCGGAGGGAATGACCGAAGAAAACATTAAAAAAAGTTGAAGAAATATAGTGTTAATAGATCGATGAATCAAAGTTTCAGATATCTAGAAGGAAATAAGGATATGCGAAGCATCGGTTTTGACAATTTGCATAGAGTTTTGGAAATTAATAAAGTGTCAGCACACTGGATTCCAAGACTCTTGACTCCTGGAGAAAAGTTGCGCAGGCAAGGAATTTGTGATGAAAACATGCCTCCAAAATTGTAACATGCGATGAAACGTGAATGTTCTACTGGGATTCTCCAACAAAACAAGAATTGATACAATGGATGCACAAATAATCTCTATCGCCCAAAAAGGCAAAGATGCAAACATCTGCAGAAAATCTGTTTTTTTGGGATTATGTGGGTATTCTTTGGATTGAGTATATGAAGAAAGGGACTACAATTACAGCAAATGTTGACAAACAATAAATATTTAAATGTTGCTGTACGCCAAGAAGGCCCAATAATTTTGCTCAAAAAACGTTATTGCTGCACGGCAATTGCCAAGTTCATGAAGAAATCAGCAACTTGGTTTTGTTGACTTACGACACCCTTCTTACAGGCATGATCTAGCTCCGTAGGACTATTACTTTTTCCTTTCCATTTTCTTTCGATGAAGAATTAATAGAATCCATTTACTAGTTTATATTTTACCACTTACCAAAACAATTTTTTAGAGGGTATCACGTTATTAGAAATGCGTTGGACCAAGTGACTGTTGAAGGGTCATATGTTCAAAAATTCATTTTTTTTTGCTCTAACTCTATTATTTTCTGATTTGGTAGATTTCATTTTAATATAACATAATTGTTAACAACTAAATGTCACTTTAAACCACGTTGATATGGTTTATTTAAGACTGAACATTAAGTAAAAGTAACTGATAAATTCGGCATTTTTCAAACTGCAAATTTTTAAGAAAAATCCTGGAACAGGTCGATTTTAGATTTGTTTTTTACTTCTTTTGAGGTATTACACATACAGGGTGCCCGTATTTCAACAGAATGTATGGGGATCTTGGTTATTTGAATAGATAGAGAGTCGGTTAAATTGAGGCAACGTTGCGTATTTTAGGACCCAATAATAATCTAAGAACAAATTTGAAATATCTTCTTTCGTTTTTAAGATATTGTCAAAAAACGGATTTTTTTCCATATTGCTCCTTACAAAATATCTCATAATGTTCAAAGTACTCGGTTAACTGAGATTGCAAAATACGTTCGAACACTTTGCCAATTAAGGGTAAGAGTGAGATTGGCCGATAATTATCCGGATCCGAAGAGTCGCCTTTTTTATAGATAGGTATAACCAATTTAACCCTAAGACAAGCAGGGAAAACGTTGTCTCTGATACATTTATTTATTAATTTTGCGAGAGGTATTAGAATGACCGTAAGGATTGATTTTAAAACGTCAGTTCGGAACCCATAAAAGTCCCTACTTTTACTTGGTTTTAAGCTGTTGATAGCACCCCTCACTACACTAGTAGAGACTTCATTAAATTGGAAATACATTCCACAGGCTGGTGGGTTACGACACATTAAAATTATAGGATCAACGTCAGATTCAGTTACAGAATTAACCAGACTAATGGATACATTCGAAAAGAAATCATTAAATTCGTTTGCTGTTATATTTGAAGTAGTTCTTGACGAACTTGAGGTCCTGTCACAATTTATGATTTCACATAGCTTTAGGTTTGAAGTTTGAGTTTTTAATGTAATCAGTATTAGCTTTTAATTTACTAGACTCAATTTCTCGTTTATATGCCAATCGATACCTATTCTTATTATTTTTAATTCAGGATCGTTAGTTTTATTATAGGCGTCGCTAAGCAGAGCGAGTGTGTTTCGGATATTGTGTAGATGCGAGTTGTACCATTTGGGCGGATTATTTTTATAGGAGTTGGCTATTTTCTTTACTGGAAAAGATGTATTAAAATGATCAGTAAGGATTGCCAAATCTTATCAAAGCATTGGTCTGCGTTTCTAATCTTGTCAATAAAATGCCATGATTTCTTTTCTAACAATTGAAACAGAGTAAATTTACCCAAGCCGGTGATTGGGCGTGTGATTTTGATTATTTTGTTTTTAGCCGGTTTATCATCAATAACATTGAATAATATACCGCTATGGTCAGATAAGCTTGTTTCTAAAGGTTGTACATAAGAATCATTAATATAATTTGTACATAGAAAGTCGTGTAGGAAAATGGACCAAAAATTTCAAACCATAGCTTTTCGCAAAATCCAGAAACTGAGATTTGTTACCATCAGCACCATTAAATCTGACGTTGAAGTCAGCCGCTAAATACAATGTATAATTGACTAGATTAACACTATCCAACACATTCGAGAAAATGTGTAAAAAGTTGTCATTTTTTAGATATTTGAATTCCTATGGGTAATTAATCCATCTCTCTTCAAAATTCCTTCCAATATCAATTTTTCCAATCCAAATAAAAATTCTCCTCACTACTTTTAATTCCCTTTCCAATACCAATTTCTCCAATCAATCTAAAGATACACCTCTAAACATTTTTTAACAATTAACTACATAATTATAGTCATCCCAACTTAATACCCTACTCATTATCCTAGGTAATCAAATTCGATGATCACCTTCTCTACAGAATTTACCTCAATCGCACAAATCAACGTTAATGCTCGCCCATTTCGTTCGATCAACGGTAATGATCTTTAATAAGTTGTGAATCTCCATCGGTGATAAATTCGGGTCGCGGATTCTCACGTTCACACATGAACGATGAAAGAGACTCCGGGGAAAAAAATGAAGAACGGTGTGTTGTTGTGCAGATGATGATGATGAGATTAATCCGGCATTGTTCTCTTCTCTTCCTAGATTGGGGAGAGACGAGGTTGTTGATCTCGCAGCTTTGACTAATTGGACGTTGTTCACTCACGACACTAATCAGAAAAATGGTTAATTATTGTAGGTTGATTGTGATTGATGCGATTTTCGTAAGGCAGAATGATAAAGATGAATTTGTTGTGCTGGAGTAAACAAATTAAACATTTGGTGAATCAAAATGTAGAAACTTTAGACAGTTTGATTTAAAGCTTGTTCCATCTAATTAGGCGAGAAATGCAGACATATTAAGTTTATTTGTGTGACTAATTAAGTGATTTGTCTAAAAATAATGAGATTTCGATTGCGAAATTTACTTTTGAAAAGTTGTACGATTTGTTGCTTGAGACTGTTGTTTATTTTTTTAAATAAGTAACTCGTAATAGAGCTCTGCATGAGCCGATTTTTTTAGGCCCGGCCTGCTAGCAAATTTTGCAAGCCCGGCCCGGCCCGGTCATGAACTGACTTGAGCCCGGCCCGGCCCGTGCAGTGCTCTAACTCCTGGGTCTCCAAACTATCTTCTTCGCGGGCAACAAATACAATTCTACATAATAAAGTCGGCCAAGATCCGATTAATTTTATAAAATTATGAAAAATTTAAGGAACAATTGTTACAATATTTCAAAATATGATATTTACAAAAAAAATTACAAACAACCGCAGGCCGGATTCATGCAAGTCGCGGGCCGGATTTGGCGCGCGGGCCGTAGTTTGGAGACCACTGCTCTAACTCGTAATCACACTCACGACACTAAACAGAAAATGGTTAATTATTGTCGGTTGATTGTGATTGATGTCATTTCTGCCTTACAAAATGATAAAGATGAATTTCTTGTGTTGGAGTAAATAAATTAAACATTTAATAAATCAAAATTTAGAAACTTTAGACAGTTTGATATAAAGCTCGTTCCATTTTTCAATATTTTTATACAACTCCATATAAAGTTTCCAACGAGAATTATGTATTAGAATATCTTTAACGCATTTCAGAGATATTCTACTAAATTCTCGTCGGAAACTTTATCTTTCTTTACATTATTTTGTATATTCTGTTCAACTCTGAATTCGTACAGGAATAAATTACATGAATTCCTGCAGGAATTCAGAGTTGACACATTTTAGAGTTATTCCTCAAAACATTTCTCTCTCAGAAATTAACGACTTCTTTAATAACTCTCCCTCCTTTTTATGGATGATTTACGGTGTGTGTCTTACCAACGACGAAAATAAGATGTACGCGCGCACACACCCCATAAAACCGTATAAATACACTCCTCCACCCTTTTGCATCTCGTGAGAGATTTATGGAGAGAGGAGAAAATTCCTGCTCTAAAAATAAACCGATGGATCAGTTTCACTTACATCGAATACACACGAAAAAAAAAAACAACAACAAAAGCGAAGAAAGAAAGATACGTATTCCAAAAGCTTATTTATAAAGACATAAAACCGTTTCTACATGAATAGTCGATTATATACACTGTATTGAAAGTTGATAATAAAACGCAGTAAAGGAATAGTTAATTATTTGTTTGTTTATTCAATTTAGTTTCGATATTGATTAAACGTTACGGAAAGTTAGTTTTAATTACTCGTTAAAAACTTCATATTCAACATTTTTCAAATAACTGGCGCCAGAAAATTTACAAAAAAGTATCGATATTGAGTTTCGATTATATCGTATATCAAAGTATCGATAAAATATCGTAATGAAAAGTATCGATATTCAAAATATCGATACTTTTGGATTAACATTTATTGTTATTTAATACTGCAAATGAATTTTTAAAAGACCTTAAGGGGGTATTACCACTAGGACAGCGTTTTTTTTTACGGTTTTTAGAATTTTTATTTTTGGGAAATTTAATACATGCGATCTTGCGGTTTCTTGCAACTTGTTTATAGATTCATAAACTATAAAAAATGAATTTTAATTCTTTTCAATCGTCCGGCTAAACCTCTAAATCTGGCCTCAAATAAGGCCGTGTCCGCCATGTTTTTCCTCATGGCCGGAAAGATTTTTTCGATTCTGTGATTTGAAACGTAAAATGAAGTAGTCGTCATTAATCTGTATTAAATTATCTGGAGTTTGAACCACCGACAATAAAAAATATCGATAAATAACAAAATGAAGGCCATTCGAAATAAGTGGTCGCTTTTTGCCCCCCTTTTTCTGACTTTAAGACTCTATGAAAAATATCAAATGTTAATATATTTGAATGACGGTGGTTCAAACTCCAGAGGAAAATGTGGAGAACCGAACACTAAAAGCTCAAGTCAATCCGTTTCATAGTTTGAAAAGAAAGTTTCCGGCCAGCGAAAAAAAAGTGGTTTCGAGAAAAACGCGTTTAAAGTTTTGACACAAGTTTTAACTATTTTTGGAGATTTTTGGCTTTAGTCAGCTATGCCAGCTCCGTACACTAGGCCCTCCTCTTCCTCTAAAAACTGGGTTTGAATGATTTACTCCTGCCAGCGTTGTTGAATGGCCTTATGAGTTGCCGGAGTCAGGCAAAATTCGTCCCACATCTCGCGCTCCGCGTCGGTCCGCACCGGAAAGCCTTGGCTTGCAGGCCAATATGGATTCCCAGTGTCTCTATCGTCTTAAAAACTGCCGAGTATCCGTTGTTGAAAATGCTGGTAGCTATGAAAGACGCGATAGCGACCTATTGTAAAACGGCTTTCGGACATGAAACTAGATACTATCAAGTATCAATACATGCAAAAAAAAATCAATTTTTTAAAACTTCCGAATGGTAATACCCCCTTAACCTAAGATAAATAATATTGTCAGGAATACATTTGTAAATAAAACACTTTTTACTTTGTTTAATCACTATATTTTGCACTTAATTTGTGACTATAGTTTCGAATATCTAGTGGTCATTATTAAACTAAAAGTAAATAAAAATTATTATCTTTGAAGACGTACAAATGGTTTTTAACGTGTAATTTTTATTTACTTTTAATTTGATAATGACTACTAGATAGTCGAAAATATAGTCACAAATAAAGTGCAAAATATAGCGGTTAAACAAACTAAAACGTGTTTTATTTACAAGTGTATTTAAACTATCAGGAATAGTTTAATGGCGGTTATAAAATTTTCAAAATTTCCTTTTTACAAACAAAAAAATATAATAAGTCAATGTTTTATACGCGTGGCGCATGAAGTAAAATTTCGAGTTTAGAAAAGCCTGAAAATTTGGAAATTCGCTTCGCTCGCGCGCCCCTGCAAATCCAAATTTTCAGGCTTTTCTAAACTCGAAATTTTACTTCATGCTTAATCTGAGATTGTAAAACACTCGTTAGAATTTCTTAGGAACTCATGAAGCATTGATCTTTTTAAATGTAACGAAAATTTAAAAATATTAAAAATATATTTATATTTATAATGACTACTAGATAGTCGAAACTATAGTCACAAATTAAGTGCAAAATATAGCGGTTAAACAAACTAAAATGTGTTTTATTTACAAGTGTATTTAAACTATCAGGAATAGTTTAATGGCGGTTATAAAATTTTCAAAATTTCCTTTTTACAAACAAAAAAATATAATAAGTCAATGTTTTATACGCGTGGCGCATGAAGTAAAATTTAGAGTTTAGAAAAGCCTGAAAATTTGGATTTGCCGGGGCGCGACTCGCTTCGCTCGCGCGCCCCTGCAAATCCAAATTTTCAGGCTTTTCTAAACTCGAAATTTTACTTCATGCTTAATCTGGGATTGTAAAACACTCGTTAGAATTTCTTAGGAACCCATGAAGCGTTGATGTTTTTAATTGTAACAAAAATTTTAAAATAATTTACGAAAAACCATTTTACAAACAAAATATCATAAATATTACAATCAATATATTTAAATTTAATGAACAATTTCGGCATTTTTAAAATTAACGAATATTAAGGAAATTCACGAAAATCTTGAAAATTCATGAAAAATATCAACTTTTTTTTAATTAACGAAAATCTTGGAAATTCATGGAAATCGTCTACTTTTATAATTTTAATAAAAATTTTGGAAATTCACAAAATGCGTTAAGATTTTAAAAATGAACTAAACACTTGGAAATTCACGAAAAGCTGCCCAAGTATTTGAAAATTAACTAAAATTGTGAAATTTCACGAAAAGCGAAAAACATTTTAAATCTACACCTGTCAATTCAAAGGAATTTGAAAAAAAGTTCTTTTGATTTTTAAAATGCATCCTAAATTTCGTAGACCTTTCTTGATTTTAAAAATGTCGACACTTGTCAATTCTCAAAATCTTAGCAATTTTTGTGAATGTCCTAAATAACAAACATTTAGGACATGCACAAAAATTGCCAAGATTTTTGTTAATGCCCTAAATGTTTGTTATTTAGGACATTCACAAAAATTGCTAAGATTTTGAAATTGACAGGTGTCGACATTTTTAA
Organism: Philonthus cognatus; assembly: GCA_932526585.2. NCBI lineage: Eukaryota > Metazoa > Arthropoda > Insecta > Coleoptera > Staphylinidae > Philonthus > Philonthus cognatus. The sequence goes on from OW052247.1 coordinate 35,098,725, forward strand.
AATCAACAAAGGTCTACGAAATTTATAATGAATTGGCCATTTTTGTGAATGTCCTAAATGTTTTTTTATTTAGGACATTCGCAAAAATTGCTAAGATTTTGAGAATTGACAGGTGTCGACATTTTTAAAATCAACAAAGGTCGACGAAATTTAGGATAAATTTTAAAAATAAAGAGAACTTTTCAAATTATTTTTGTTTCTGTAATTACTTTTTTTTCCAAATTACGGCGAAACCATTTTACAAACAAAATAACATAAATACAATTACAAATAACAACCAAAATCTTTGAATTTCATAGGAAACTTCGGCATTTTTAAAATTAAAAAATATTTAATAAATTCACGAAAATCCTAAAAATTCATTGAAAATCGTCAGCATTTTTAATTTCAATTAAAGTTAAAAATGTACCGGTAATTTGAAAAGTATCAAGTTTTATAGAAATCCATGAAAATCGTCAGCATTTTTAATTTTAATAAAAGTTTAGGAAGTTCACGAAAAGTGTCAAGATTTTAAAAACAAACTGAAAACTTCGTTTTTCTTGAGTTACTGAAATTTCCTTTAATTTTAAAAATTCGGACGGTTTTTTTGTGAAAAAATTAACTTACATCAAAATTGACATTCTCCGTCTATAAAACGACAATTACGCCAATTTTCAATTGTTTCAATGAAACAAACGAGTGTATTCCACTCCCAGACTAAGCATGAAGTAAAATTTCGAGTTTAGAAAAGCCTGAAAATTTGGCTCGGGCGCGTAGCGAAGCGGAGCGACCGAGCCAAATTAGGCTTTTCTAAACTCGAAATTTTACTTCATGCGCCACGCGTATACAGGGTGTTTCAAATTCGAGCCTCACCATGGGGATCTCGCTTATTATACGAGATAGAGGGTATGTTTTAATTCGGCATTTCTGCAAAATTTGATGCTGATTAATAATCCGAAAAAAAGTACTTAAATTCTTTTCAATAAAATAGAACACTTTAACTTTTTTTGTATAACACAATATTATTATTTTCGTGACTGCAGATTCGGCAACTCAACTTGCCATTATCAAACAGATTTAAAGTGTTTTATTTTATTGAATTAACATGTATAACGAAGCAGCGTTCATAATTAAATTCTTTTGTTTTCGAGTAAAATCTAAATAACTGAAAAAATTGTTTTTCTTTTTTTATTCATATTTTTGTCATTTGAGGCAATATTTAAAAACGGTAAAGTCCTTATAGCAACTTTTTATTTTCTAACAGTTAGGGTAATCGATTTCTTTATAACATGTTTCGTTTCTTTTAAACCATCATCAACTTTCTTATTTATTATGGACGCCATATTTATTTTTCACCACATCTAATTGCTTTATTTTTTGTGATGACAACGATATATTACAACATACATCTAATTTTATAAACCAACATACTATCGTTAAAAATGCTTTTGTTACGAGTCTATTATTACGCTAACTAAAAATCACCTTTGCCATGGAATTAAGAACAATAAAAAATATAAAGTACTCATTGTTTGTTAAACATCATTATTGTTTATTAATAAAAATGCAGTTCGGTTATTCAGAAAAGCGTGATATGTTACGTATTTTTTATTCATTAAACAGAAATACAGAATTAGCTAGTCAAAAATGTTTACAAATGTATCCAGAAAGAATAAATTTAAATATTCCAACACTTTTTATGACTTTTCGTTAATTCCTAAAACCCTGGCAGTTTCTGTGAATTTCCAGATTTTAATTAACGTTTAATTTCGTGGCATTTTTGTATGACTTTTCGTTGATTCCTAAAACCCTGGCAGTTTCTGTGGATTTCCAGATTTTAATTGAGTTTTAATTTCATGACATTTTTTATGAAATTTAAAGATTTTCATCAAAATGTTGACAATTTTCATGATATTTATAGATTTTTATCAAAATGTTGACGGTTTTCGTGAATTTCTTGGATTTTCGTTACTGTTAAAAATGGTATAAAGAGAAAAATAGTCTTTTCGGCCATTCCATAAATACGTGCACACTTTTTGGGGGTACATCAGGGATTTTAGCGAATTTCACATACATTATAAAGGCTATCAAGACATGGTTTTTGGTTGTTACTAGAGGTTTAACAAATGATTGTTTCAAAAATTAAAACAATATAAACTTTTAGTACACTTTAATTTTGAACTTAAAAATATCGCATACCGTTACTGATACAAAAAAAGTTACACTTGACTTTTTTATGCTTAAATGTTCAAAGTTCAAAATAGTTTTTTTTCTAAAACGAAAAAACTTTATTTAGATAGATTTTTTTTAATAAATAAAACAAATCTCACAAAATAATCAAATACTCCTGTTTTAATTTTCTTGAAAAAATATATATTATACCCCAATCCTTGCTAAAAATATTTCCGTTTTTTAAAAGATGGGCACTTTAAAACTTTTTGAGGTATGATTTTTTTACCCGAGCGCTGCATTGAAGCGAGGCGCTCACCGCGATCCGGGCCATTACACCATTGGCCTCATGTCAATGTAGCGCTCGGGTAAAAAAATCATATCTCAAAAAGTTTTAAAGTGCCCATACTTTTGAAAACAGAAAAATTCTTGGGAAGAATCAGGGTATAACATATATTTTTTTAAGAAAATTGACACATGAGTATTTGATTATTGTTTGAGAGATGTTTTATTTATTAAAAAAAATCTATATAAATAAAGTTTTTTCGCTTTGGAAAAAAAAATATTTTAAACTTTGAACATTTATGCACAAAAAAGTACAGAATAACTTTTTTTGTATATGTAACGGTTTACGATATTTTTCAGTTCAAAATAAAAGTGTACTAAAAGTTTATATTGCTATAACTTTTGACACAACAATTTGTTTAACCTCTAGTAACAACAAGACACCATGTCTTGATCTTTATAATATATGTGAAATTCGCTAAAATCCCTGATGTACCCCCAAAAAGTGTGCACTTATTTATGGAATGGCCGTTTTGCGAAAGAGTGTTAAAAAGTTAATAAAAACATCTGAACAAGAATAGTGGTTTATGCAAGTACTGACATTAAAGATTAATAATTATAAACGTAAGCGTGCATAAATGAATTATTTTTTCACTGATTTGGCACTGAATTTTATGATTGAGAAAATTATGTGAATTTGCCTATTAAAATTTATTGATTAGCAATTTGTTTGCATAAATATTATTAACCTAGGCATGAATATTGTGTATGTGCAAATGTATATTACAATAATTATTATTACACACAATACACATGAATGCATGCTTTAATGATGGTAATTTAATGTTTGAAAATTGATTTGTGATTCGGAAATTACACGTTCAGGCGGTGCGTGAAATTTGCCCGGGGCCAACTTGATTAATGGGCCGTGTCCGATTGCCCGCTCTGTTCATTTTGCCCATTAACACCTGCTATTTTTTTGCATCTCTCGGTTATTCAATTATTCGCCTAAAAGAAAAAAACGATCGACAGCGAGTTCAAAGCGCCTGAAATTCGTCATGCGGATCGATTTTCAAACAGAGTGCTGAACATTTAGAGATTTAGTTGAATTTGCACTTTGTTTAAGTGACTACACTCGTAGTGTCATTAATTTGGGGAAAATTGGAGTGAAAATGTATGGAATATAATTAATTTCAGAAAGAACGTACAGTGATAGAACAAAATTTGGATCAGTTTTCAGCTGGAGTGCAGAAAAATTGTAAATTCAGTGAATTTTGTTCGAGTGCCAATTATGAACTGTAACCGAATTGCTGGTTAATCGTAAAAAAATGCCCAAAAAAATGTACCGGTAATTTGCTGTTTTTCTGTAAATTAGGCAAGATATTTGATCAGAATACAGAGAACTTTTTTTTCTGTATTCATGTCACCCCCCTTTAAATACCTGATTAAATCGCGTGTCAAATGCATTGAACCAATTGTTTAAAACAGTCATTGTAAATAACCCATTATCATTAATGTATATTGGATTGCCTATAATCGTTGTGTGTTTCTAAGCCTCACATTATATCAGTGTTTATACGCATGGCGCATGCAGAAGAATTTCCCTTCGCTCGCGCGCCGGCAATTCCAAACTTGCAGACTTTTCTAAACTCGAAATTTTACTTCAATCTTAATCTGGTAGTGGAAGACACTCGTTAGAATTATATTTAAATGCAAAAAGATTAATCCTATTTTAAAGTCTTTCTTACACCAACTTATTCAACTTTATAAAAAATATGATACTTGTTGAAAATCGTAATATAAAAAAAAATTATTTACCACAAGTTTTTAAAAAATCTAAGAGAGTAAAAGAAGACTGTTAAAAATGTACCGTATGTTCAATTAAAAAAACCTCTAGAGTGCTATGATTTTATCTTTTTTAAAATTTATGTTGGCTACTCGCTTTAGGAATTGTCATATAAAACGTCAGACATAATAATGATTATGTATAATTTCAGAGTTGCCAACCTACAATATATTCCATAGCACTCTAGAGGTTTTATTTTATTTAACATACGATACCTACATAAATCCCTAAATTTATATTTGTCATTATGTCAAAACAATTGTGCATTTCCTGTAAAAACTATCATAGACAAAAAATTGCAAAAACATCACAATTGTCTCAAAAAACAATATTTTAACAAATAATATTATTGTCAAAAAATATTATATCCGTCAAAATATTCCAATTAGCAGAGTTGAGCATTTTGTTACTCAAGTAAATGAGTAATAATATAATAATAATAATAATTCAAGGTTTTCATAATAATGTTAATTTACAAATTAAATTTATTTAACACACACAAAATGTTCGCAGTCGATGGTAGAAAGGATTTAACACTGGAAAGCAATGTTGCCATATTTAATGAAATTTCTTCAATATGAAGAATTTTAGCTATAAATTAATAACCAATAAAAAAAGAAGAATATTTTACATTTTTTTAGAATTTTGTCTTATTGTTAAGATAAGTATAGTGTTTTTAAAACTTCACAATATAACAGTGTTTCATACACCTAGCGCATAAAGTAAATATTTCGAGTTTAGAAAAGCCTGAATTTTTGGTTTGGTCGCTCCGCTTAGCACCAATCCAAATTTTCAGGCTTTTCTAAACTCGAAATATTTACTTCATGCTTATTCTGGGATTGGAAAACACTCGTTAGAAGCTTCAAATTACTATTTTTTTTAGAAAAACAACGAACTTCTGAAAATTTACATTGATAAATCGTGATATTGATACCTAAAAGAAAAGTTCCCTGTATCATTAAATTGTATTTAGGAATAATTTTTGTCTATTATGAAAAACAGGTATTTTATTGAAAAAAAAAACAAATTTTCAGGGATTTCTAAACTCGAAATTTCACTTTATGCGCCACGGGTTTAAGACACTGATTTGAAGCGAAGTTCAAAAATATACTGCTAAGTATGATCTCAAGTTAATATACAATATGTCAAAGAGCTCCCGTATGAGGCAATTTTTGAGAAAACGGCTAGTCCTAGAGAGTTGGGATCTGGGACACCCTGTATAATAAAAAAAGAAAATATTTGGTGAATCGAAATCTTCTAAAATTCAAGCACCTAGATGAATTTACATTTGGATGTTTTCTTTTAATTATTTTTACATATCCTAAACAGAATTGTTTAAGTTTTAATAACGGAATATTTAGTTAGACCAAAGAGATCAAACGTAAGCAATATAATTCGTTCGTATTTTTTTAAGTTGGGGGGAATCGACCGCGCCAAATTTTATTAGGGCCTAGGGCGCATCTTGCTACAAATCTGCCCATGGATATTCTACGAAACAATCCTTGCTGGAAAGCTTGTATGGAGTTGTATAAAACTATTGAAATTTGTGCATGAAATAAATATCGATTTTACAATTACAATTGTATCAAGATTATAGGTTCGTATACGAATCACATGATAATTTCTGTCCTTAATTATAAATGAGATTAAGATAACATTTATTATAAAATTCATTTTGAAATTGTATTTAAATTATTTTATAATTTTAATAAATAAAAACATAAAGCAAAAAAAATGTAATATAACTAAACCTGTCTTTGTTTTTTCTTTCACAACAAACTGTAAATACCTTATAATTTAATAAATAAATAAATTTATTATACAATCAACGAAATGGTTGCGACCAACCGGAAAAACCGTAAAAGTCAGGGGATTTTATTCATCGGGAAAAGTCAGGGAAATTTAGCCTTTTTGCAAAAAGAAAGAGAATTTTTAAATTAATAATACTAATAAATATACAAATAATGCGATTAAAGAATTGACAAATTGTTAGTTCTGTTCGGAGCATGAATTTGGCACATTAAATAAAATTAAACAAAATAAAAACGATGGTGATGTGTCGATCATAGCACTTTCCCCGTAATTTAAACAATTGATAATTGACATACTAAATTTATTTCACCCTAATCAATTAATTGAAGATTTTACATGAAGTTAGTGATTTATACGCGTGGCGCATGAAGTAAAATTTCGAGTTTAGAAAAGCCTGAAAATTTGGATTTGCTGGGGCGCGACTCGCTTCGCTCGCGCGCCCCAGCAAATCCAAATTTTCAGGCTTTTCTAAACTCGAAATTTTACTTCATGCTTAGCCTGGGAGTGGAAGCCCTCGTCTATATTATTAAGTTTATAACATAAAATAAATAGACTAACCAATTTCAAGTATTTCTTACAATTTTTAATTTAAATATTTTTCGATGCTCTCAATACTTCCCGAGATACTCAAAATGTGATATAGGAAAAGTGAAAATTGTATAAAAATCAAGAGATTGTTCAATAAACATAAATTTACAATGTTGTGTTAAAAATCATCAAACTTTAAAATTGAGAAAGTTATAAAAATGTGCGAGACAAATAAACAGTTATTGCAAATCAATTAATTATTAAAATTATAGATTTTACATTTTAATGGTTTTTATAAATATGTTGGAGAAAGTGATTTTGTCAAAAATAATCAAAATGTGTTAATAATTGAGATAATTGGCATAAATATTGATAAATAGTGGAAAGTCTTGTTTAGTGATGAAAATCAGAAACATTTAGAAAGCAACAAGATATCTTTTAATTTAATAATTCAACACAGAAAGTATAATAGATTTTATAAAAATGTTAATTTTTTATACTTTCCCTACATTTTGGGCATTTTTAACTTTTGACATCTAGACATGACAATCAAGTAATTTTTTTAAGTATTTGTACATTTCCTGATATACACGGTCTAATTTTGCAAGCATTCGTTGATTTTATGAAAGAGTTCAATTTAAAATTTGTAACGAGTGGAAACATTCGTTGAATAAGCATGAATTAACACTAAATTATTGATTTCAAATCTTACTAATTTCTGCTAATTAAAAAAAAAAACATTCACTGATTTCTAGTTTCAAAACAGCAAATACTGTAAATACGTGCAAGATTTCCTTCATGTTTGTGTTTATATACCGACTATCAAAATAATAATTCTTTCCTTTTGATTTATTATAAGGATAATCATAAAATATAAAGTTACTCAAAAATGTCTAAATTCATAAAACTGCAATATTTCATTTTAGCCATTTTTTAGTATCTGTAGTTTTACATCTAGTTACTATATTATTTAATTTGTTGAAACATAGTTTTTATCTCTATTTCTAAGAGATTTCTGATTATTCCATTTAAATACAATGACGTAAAATAGTATATTTAAAAGTTTAAAATTATATTACAGATTTGATGCACCTTTCTCAATTATTTGAATAAATTTAATACATTTTATAAATGTCTCAATTGGTTTGAAGCCTGAATTCGAAATTTTACTTCATGCGCTAATAAATTTTAGAAAAGTTAATAAATTAATAGAAAATAAATATTAGAAAAGTTTTATCAAATCTTGCAATTTCAAAATTCGTGCTTTATAATATGTTTCCTTTGCACCTTTTAAATTATCCGCCGTACAATCACGAGTGTATGTTGTTTAAATGTCTAAAATTTAGAATTTAGATATTTGAATGACAGACAGTTTAAAATTGCTTCGTAGTTTGTTCTGAACTAATGAATACATGATGAATTAATTTCTCACTTAACCCGTGGTGAAACATATTTAATTAATACGCTTTGATTAAAACACTTGGTTTGATTCACTGATTTGAAAATTGAAATCAGTGAAACAAACCAAGTGTTTTAATCAAAGCGTATTAATGAATACATGTTTTCCCCTACAGTTGGTTTGGTTAAATAAAACTATTTCAAGGAGTCAGGGAAAAAAAATCTGGAAATCAGTGAAGAGTCCGGGAAATGTAACATTTCAAATTGGTCGCCACCATGAACACAGCGTAAAGATCGGGATATGTATACTTAAAAATAATTTCCCTATATAATCTTGCTTGAGATAAAATGACCATGTTTTTAATACAATTTTTTAATATTAAAGTTTTGTATGTAATGGACAGAGCTGAGACGAATCCTCGTAAAAAGGATTCGAATCACGAATCCGAATCACCTAATATGATTCGAATGACGAATCCTCAAATAAAGGATTCGTAAGAGATAAATATGATTCGAATCAAAGATTCGAATCCTGTTTTTCGAATCACGAATATAAATCCCTTAAGGATGAATTTGATTTTATAATTTTTTTTGTAACTATTAATATATAAATATCGTTACCAGTTGTTTTAACAAAAATATTAAAAACCTAATTATTTATTATTACCACTGAACATCGTTGATAACAGATTAAATATCTGATTCCCTGTTACTCTGATTAAAGATGTATTTGTGTGTTTCTGAACTTCACTTCAAATCAGTGTTTTGTACGCGTGGCGCGTAAAGTAAAATTTCGAGTTTAGAAAAGCCCGAAAATTTGTCTCGGGTCGCTGCGCGACCCTCGACAAATTTTCACGGGGCTTTTCTAAACTCGAAATTTTACTTTATGCTTAGCCTGGGAGTGGAAACACCCGTTCAAAACTTTCAATTGAACTCTATTATAAAACCAACAAATGCCTGAAAATTACGTAAATAAAAAATTCACTGAATATCATTAAAACCGGGAAAGTCAAACAAAAAAGCCATATTATATTATTAAATTTATCAAAATCAGCAGGCAAATTACAAAACACGTAAACATTTATAAAATTTACTTAAATATTGACAAAAACTATGACAAACTTTAACAAAATGGAGGTTTTCCACAGAAGAAAGTTATAGTAAAAGGCCAGCGAAAAAAATCTTGTATCAGGGAAATGTCGGAAAAATTTAACATTTCAGATTGTAGTAGAAGACGATCTGAAAAGTATTGGAATAACTGACTGGAAGCGAAAAACGGAGCACAGGAACATATGGAGGAAGATAACGGACAAAATCAAACGTGAAGTCGCACACGTAACAAGAAATTGCGGGGACTAATCCACCCTATGAAGAGGATTGTAAGGGTTTCATGGAAAGAAGCAGCGAAACCCCATGTGGGGTGTTGAGCTTTATATATATATAGATTGTAGCTACCATGTTAGTTTTACTTCAAATAATATTAAACAAAATTTTGAAAACTAGATTATTATCTTTAAAAACATTTTTAGTCATTTAATGTTTTTATCAAAGCATTCAGTTTGAAGTTTCAAACGAGCGTTTCCACTCCCAGACTAAGCATGAAGTAAAATTTCGAGTTTAGAAAAGCCCCGTGAAAATTTGTCGAGGGTCGCGCAGCGACCCGAGACAAATTTTCTGGGCTTTTCTAAACTCGAAATTTTACTTCATGCGCCACGCGTATAAAACAGTGATTGAACGAGAAGTTTAAAAACACACAAAAGACATTTTTCAGGTTAATCCTCACAATTCGAATTATTTTTGACAGTTCAAATCCTTTTGTAAGTATTCGAATTCTTTTATAAATATTCGAATCCTTTTATAAAAATTCGAATCCTTTTATAAATATTCGAATCCTTTTATAAATATTCGAACCCTTTTATAAATATTCGAATCCTTTTATAAGGATTCGAATCGCCCATATTTGGATTCAAATACTAATCTTCTTAAAAAAATGTAACGAATCCGGATCACGAATCCAGTTGAACTAAAGTATTCGAATGCCTGTTTTGAATCCGCTAAAAGGATTCGAATCCAGAATTCGAATCCTAAATGATTCGAATCCTGCCCAGCTCTGGTAATGGATAACATTTGATAAAAGAGAACGTAATTTTACGTCTGGCAAGAAAACGTAAAACATATTATTATAATAAAATTGTTGAATGATGGAGTGAGATGTGAATTTATCGCAGAGTAATAATCTCGATTTTTTCAGTTCCGCGCCATAAATTCTCATCACGTCGCAGCCGTCTTTCCTCCCCCGGAAAACTCAAAACAATCGCCTCATCCATCTCGTCAAATTGCCAGGATGATTTTTCACATTTTCACCCACGCGCGCACGATTTGTGTGCTTTGAAAAGGGCGAGAACGTGCTTACCGTTTGAGAAATTATTCTTTTTATGCCTTGAAATAGTTAAAATTTACTACCAGTAAATAATTATTAATAATTGCAGAACAAATTTCCCCCACATTCGCGTATTTTTATTGAGTAATTATTTTATTTTTTGTTGCTTACAGAGAGTTAAAATTTGTTGTATGTGCCTTAAATATGATAACATTTATTACTATAAATAATGTATTTGTTTATTAATGAAAAATCTCTTTACAAATTGAAAATAAAATAAATCTGTATTTAAAACGATAAATAAATGGACAATGTGAGATCTTTAAATGACTTTTTTTCCATAATTGGCGCTCTATACAAAATAATACAATTGAATGAAATAGTTCTTATAATATTTTGGTTATTAATATTGATAAAAGACTAATAATTATTGTAGTTATCTCTTTCTTCACTGATAAATCAGTGAAGAAAGAGATTACTGCAATAATTATTAGAAAACACTTCACGTAACTAAAAGAAGAATTATTTATAAAAGACTGGTGATATTATTGAATTTTAAATATTTATAGCAATAGTTCACACTTAAATCAAGTGACTCGATACAAAATAATACACTTGAATAAAGTATAAAAACATACAGGGATTTTTTCTTTAAGTATTTATATCTAATGTATACGCTTTTCATTTTCAAGGGTTCGTTCATTTTGTAAAACTGTTGGATTTGAAGCTTGTAACGAATATTTCCACTCCTTGATTAAGCATGAAGTAACATTTTAAGTTTAGAAAAGCCTGAACATTTGTAATCTTATTTTATATGGAAATTACTTGCGTTCAGAATAAAAAAATAGTATTTTATTATTTATTGCCTAAGAAAGCCAACGAGTACCTACATTTTCGGTCAAAATGAAAAATGTAAAACTGTTCGATTTGAAGCTTGTAACGAATATTTCCACTCCTTGATTAAGCATGAAGTAACATTTTAAGTTTAGAAAAGCATGAACATTTGTAATCTTATTTTATATGGAAATTACTTGCGTTCAGAATAAAAAAAATAGTATTTTATTATTTATTGCCTAGGAAAGCCAACAAGTACCTACATTTTCGGTCAAAATAAATTCGCACTAACTTCTGTCGCGTAAAAAAATCCATAAAAAAAGTTCATGTATAATATGATAATTAGCAACTGTAAATCGTTACTTTTATAGTAATAGTATTTTTTAACGAGTATATCGCGATATAATCTCATTCAATAAGGAAACCGAACGTTTCGACATTTCACATTTTCCAATTGGGTCGTCGAATTGTCCAATTATCCCTCCATATGAGCGATAGCCTTTACGGTTAGGGTGTCCGTGTATGGAGACAATAAAGACGCCTCCTCCTTCACCACCCAGAAAAAAAGAGCAAAGGTAATTGCCCGTGGGCCATTTAAGGGCAACTCAATTCCAATCGGTCTGGACGCCCACCGTCACCGCGTGGATGCACGTACTTCTCAACCGGCTGCACCGTTAATTCCATCGATATGCGTTTCTTGTAATGACGGACAATTGCCACATTCTGAATTTTGAACGTGTTGTGTTGATAATAATATGCTTAATTTAATAATGTATACAATGGGGTTCTTGCATCTTGAACAAATTTTCTCTCCCGAAAACGCATTATAAACTATAGTTTTGCGATATAACCGCGATCATTTAAATATTTATTTAATTGTTTTATTTATTTTATCTATTTTTACTTAAATGTTGTTAGGACACATTGATACAATACATGTATCAACGACAAATGATATTAACATTACCACCGCAGCATAACTTTCGTATAAAAGATTAGAACATAGAAATTAATTGGGGTTATGTTTCGCTTACCTCCATCTAGTAGTAAAACAGCGACATAAAATCGGAACATTTGATTCTAGTGTCCCTGTATTTAAAAGAGTAGCGCAAACGGGCATCCATCTTGACGGCTTTAGGCGCCAAATTCAAACTAAATCAAATTAACTGGACACGCGTCAATCAATATAGAATATGATTGTTTAGTTTGAATTTGGCGCCTAAAGGTGTAAAGATGGATGCCAGTTTGCGCTACTCGACACTATTGCATCCCGATTTTCAGTGCCATCTATCATTGCCAGACTATTACTACACTGAACAGATGCACATCTGCGTTGAAGTGACGTGTACGTGTTATATTTTGCCTAGGTGGATTTGTCTTCAAATCCTTAGACAAAATATAATGATACACACGCATCACCCCCGCTATGTTCGTATGCTTCCTCTAGGCATAATAATTTAAAATTCAAGTAAAAAATAAAAAAAATCATACGACATAATGTTTTTAACGTCTAAAGAATGAATTAAAACAATAAAAAAAGTGTGCAAGGACCCCATTGACGTCTCTTCTTTTATGTCATTGTAAAGTAAAGTAAAGTAAAGTATTTATTTACGGATATCTCCTTTGATATTACAAAGAAGAATACAATAATAAAATTATAATCATTTAAAATTATTACTACGTAAATAGATATAAGTATAACATAAGAAAACACATGTAATAAAAACGGACCTATACAAAACAGAATAAAATGAACGACAAGTATAGATGATTGCACAATTTAATATAGCTTCAATACTTACAAAAACCACTCATTGGCGATTTAGAAATTATTTCACCAATATTCCCGCGTTTTGATTAAGACATAACATGTGAGTGTGAACTATGAAATAAATCAAAATATGGATTTAGAGATATTAAATTTGAATACTGCATAAATCGCGAAAGCGGGCTATTGTAGCCATAATTTGTCTTATGAATTTTAACTCTAAATATTGGAATTTGCCTGATGGGACGATTTACCACATTATAGTGAAAATTGACATATGATAACAATGTCGGGCATTTGACTTCATCCGAAAATAGCTTAGAAAATAATGACAAATCGGCATAAATTCTGCGATAGCACAGCCTTTCGATATGTACGCATGAATAAATATTATCAACATTAAAGTTTAACCCTATAACAAAACCCAGTTTAAATGCCATTGTTTTTAAGTATTTATTCTGTATATTTTCAATTTTATTGACAAGGGTTATTTGAGCTGGTGACCACACGCATGATGCATATTTCAACTGGGAACGAACAAATGCGAAATAAACCAGCTTAAACGATATAGGTGACAAATCGTCGGATATTCTTTGTATGAATCCTAGCATTTCTAATGCACGGTTACATATACAATTAATATGATTGTCAAAAAGTAGCTTAGCATCAAAAATTACACCCAAATCTTTGATTTCTGTTATTTTTTCTAAGATACGTTTATTTATACTATAATGGCGATAAATAGTATTTAATTTTCTAGAAAAAGTAATTGCATTGCATTTCTTAATATTAAAAAATAGATGGTTATCACAAGACCATTTAAAAATAGAATTTACATCGCCTTGAAGTAAAATACAATCTTCGGCAGTTACAATTTCCTTAAAAATCTTTAAATCGTCAGCAAATAACAGAAATGAAGAGTTTTTAATTACTTGAGATATGTCGTTTATGAACAATAAAAACAGTAACGGTCCACAGTGCGAGCCCTGGGGTACACCTGAAGGGGTACACCTGAAGGCACAGAAATGGTATTAAGTTCTTGATTTTAACACACTGCGTACGGTTATTTAGGTAACTAGTAATCCATTTTATGACAGCACCATGAAATCCCAACGCAGATAACTTCGCAATTAAAAAATCATGATTAACACGGTCGAAACCCTTTGCAAAATCTGTGTAAATAACATCGACTGAGTATTTTCAAAGGCCTTATTAATCGAAGAAGTAAACGTTACAAGGTTAGTAGTAGTAGATCTTCCTGGATAAAATCCATGCTGCTCGTCAAGTATACTAGTTTTACACATCCAATTCAACTGAACGGATACCAATTTATCGAAAAGTTTAGGTATTACTGATTGGATAGATATGCCATAATTAGTTACATCATCTCTTTTACCGGATTTAAACAGTATCGTGATATAACTCCTCTTCCAAAAATCAGGAAAATATCCTAATTTTATGGACGTATCAAATAAAATAGAAATAGGAAATGTACGTGAGTAGGTGAACTGTTTTTTTATAATAAACTTACTTGATCTGAAACTGTTCTCAATTACAAATTCAAATATATTCGTTAAACTATTAGATTTGTTTAAAAGAAAAAAATCATAATTATTGTACTGTATTGTGTTTGTGCTCGCATTAAATATTCGTAGTACGACACAACAATAATAAATTTATTTTCCGGTTTAGCATAGGTAATGGCTGTGGGTAGCGGGCATTTGCGGTGACACGGTTCGTAGTTGTGTCACAAATGCGTTTCTGATTACCGTTTTACTTTACCGATGCCGGTGGTTTTAATAAAATTAGTGTTGCACCGGCGTTGTTCTACTGTTGCTTTTGTAACATGGAAGTGACTCAGCTTCCTGTTTGCAAATGTAACACAATGCAATTTCTTTTCCAAACACCCACGCGTTCTTATTCGCAATCAAAATTAGAATATTGAAAATTCACATTTTAGATAGAATAATAAGTCAAGATTTATGCATGTGTGTCTATACACAATTATAAATTAAAAATTAATGGTTCATAGCAAGGCCGTGGCCGAAGAGGGGGGGATATGGGGGTTCAACCCCCCATCCCCCCAAATTTTCAAAATGCCAAATTTTACTAAGTAAAAGCTGCGCCCATTAGGTCAAAAACAAAATGTTGACCATTAAAACTAGTGATGGGAATAATCGATATACTAATTAGTAATTAGTCGATTATTGAATTATGTTGATATTATTTTTTTTTTATTTTGGGTTTTACGTCATCTATTTCCGCTGCTAAGGCCAATCATGACGCCGGAGATTAGGTCTACAGCTATCCGGGAATTTTGCCGAACCCGGTGGGAGTTCCAACCCACCGGTAGGGATCTTTAACGTGCACGCAACATCCAGGCAGTACACGGGTCCTACATGCATTTAACGTCATATCCGAGAAGACGGAGTGTTTGGCATTTTTATCTTAACCTATATAAATGCAGACAACTTGTTAGGCTGGTATGTGAACCCCGGTCCGTGGCGTGGCAGTACAACACTCTAACCACTACACCACCAAGCTGCCCAATGTTGATATTATTATGCAGAAATAAGTATGTACTAATTTAAGCGATTATTTGATCGGGTAAATTAGTAATTACTAATTTGAGCGATTATTTGATCGGGTAAAATAGTCATCCGAATTTAAGCGATTATTTGATAGGGTGAATTAGTATGTACTAATTTAAGCGATTATTTGATCGAGTAAAATAGTATATACTAATTTAAGCCATTATTTCTTCGGGCAAATTACTAATTAGTATACTAAAATAATTGATTGTTATCTCGGTAGACTGGACTATTAATAATTATAAACAAATGTATTGCTTATTATCCCGGTAGACAAGACTACTAATTATTATATAGTAATATTAATAATTACTGATATGACGGTTGATTTGTATTTCATTAAATAAATCATTAAATAATAATTATTATAGAAACATTGTAATCTTCACTACTAACAAACATCACCCCCCCGGAAAAAAAGCTCATGAAAGCACGGGCTTAAAAACAAACCCTAAAAATCACTCCCTCAAAAAACTACACCTTAAAAGACTACCCCTTGTAAAAACTTTTATTGAAAATCACACCTACGAAAAATAAAAACTAGTCTTGAAAAACTACCCCATGTAAAAAGATTCCTGGAAAATCAGCCCCATTCCCGAAAAAACATCTCCCGAAAGGAACAATCCCCCTAAAAATTGTCCTTACGGAAAACCATTCCTGAAATTTATCCCCGGAAAAAACAAAGAATCCTTCCATAGTAATATTTTTGGAAAACCCCTCGTTTGAATATATAATAAACATTCTGTGGCCCGTTTTTTTGATTTACAAGATCACTTTATATCGCTTGTTTTGTTTGTACTACATAATTATTCAGACCCCCCCCCCCGCTCGTCATATTTTTGAAGTGAAAGGTAAACTACTAATTTAATCGATTTCTCCTTTCAAAATGATCGATTATTAAAATATATCGATTATTCCCATCACTAATTAAAACCCTTTTTTTGGGCAGGTGGTGGCCGAGCGGTAACGTCGCCGGGCTGTATCGCTCGGCGAGCTACAATTTGGGTTCAATTCCCGTGCACGGCGAGACTTTGTTTAAAAATAATTTCTCGTTGTGACCCTGGGTATGGTATGAATGTTAGTGTTTGTCCGTATGAAATAATAGCATACTAAAAATTGTAATGTTAACAATTAATACAAATACAAATAAATATATAAATGATGTTGGCTAATGGGCAAGTTTCCAAGGCCAGGCAAAAGCCAAAACCAAAAAAGAAATCTGGCTACGGCCTTGGTTCATAGAGAATATGCCAATACACAGGCTTGTCTTCATTTCATCTCGCAGCGGCTTCATCAACTAGATTAATATATACAAAAATTAAGATTTTATGCAGTTAAGGTTATATTTACTGTGTGAAATTTACAATTTACGCATGACTTCTACTTTCTATTAAATTAATGCTAACCTATAAAAAGGTAACCCAATATCAGGGTTGTTAAAAAAACGTTTTTTTTCATTTTAATTAAAACAAACAGTTTTTTTTTACAAAACGTGTTTTTTTCATTGAAACAGCGTTAACAATTAAAAATATGTTTAAAACGCGTTTAAAACATGTTTAAAACAGAACAAATTTTTTTTTTGAGTATACATATCCCGATAATTACAGCGGTTTTTTTTTAATTTGGGTGAATTTGTTGTTTAAAACTTAATTTAAGGCTTTTAACGAGTGTTTTCCACTCCCAGACTAAGCATGAAGTAAAATTTCGAGTTTAGAAAAGCCCCGTGAAAATTTGTCGAGGGTCGCGCAGCGACCCGAGACAAATTTTCTGGGCTTTTCTAAACTCGAAATTTTACTTCATGCGCCACGCGTATAAAACACAGATTTTAAGTGAAGATAGAATATACATAAGTTTGACAATAGTCGCGCAGCGACCCGAAACAAATTTTCTGGGCTTTTCTAAACTCGAAATTTTACTTCATGCGCCACGCGTATAAAACACTATAATATTGTCAAACTTATGTATATTCTATCTTCACTTAAAATCTGAGTTTTATACGCGTGGCGCATGAAGTAAAATTTCGAGTTTAGAAAAGCCCAGAAAATTTGTCTCGGGTCGCTGCGCGACCCTCGACAAAATTTCACGGGGCTTTTTTAAACTCGAAATTTTACTTCATGCTTAGTCTGGGAGTGGAAAACACTTGTTTAAAGCTTTAAATTGAACTTAAAAAAAATACAGGGAATATCCACAATTGTTGTATCAATTCCATAGTATGTCATTATTTTTATAAAATCACATTACTTTTTCTTAATTATTTTAGCTGTAAATTTTCTGACATTCGTTGAGTTTTAAAAGAGTTCAATTTGAAGTTTTAAACGAGTGTTTTCCACTCCCAGACTAAGCATGAAGTAAAATTTCGAGTTTAGAGAAGCCCCGTGAAAATTTGTCGAGGGTCGCGCAGCGACCCGAGCCAATTTTCTGGGCTTTTCTAAACTCGAAATTTTACTTCATGCGCCACGCGTATAAAACACAGATTTTAAGTGAAGATAGAGTATACATAAGTTTGACAATATTATAGTGTTTTATACGCGTGGCGCATGAAGTAAAATTTCGAGTTTAGAAAAGCCCAGAAAATTTGTCTCGGGTCGCTGCGCGACCCTCGACAAATTTTCACGGGGCTTTTCTCAACTCGAAATTTTACTTCATGCTTAGTCTGGGAGTGGAAAACACTTGTTTAAAGCTTTAAATTGAACTTAAAAAAAAACAGGGAATATCCACAATTGCTGTATCAATTCCATAGTATGTCATTATTTTTATAATACACATTACTTTTTCTTAATTATTTTAGCTGTAAATTTTCTGACATTTGTTGAGTTTTAAAAGAGTTCAATTTGAAGTTTTAAACGAGTGTTTTCCACTCCCAGACTAAGCATGAAGTAAAATTTCGAGTTTAGAAAAGCCCCGTGAAAATTTGTCGAGGGTCGCGCAGCGACCCGAGACAAATTTTCTGAACTTTTCTAAATTCGAAATTTTACTTCATGCGCCACGCGTATAAAACACAGATTTTAAGTGAAGATAGAGTATACATAAGTTTGATAATATTATAGTGTTTTATACGCGTGGCGCATGAAGTAAAATTTCGAGTTTAGAAAAGCCCAGAAAATGTGTCTCGGGTCGCTGCGCGACCCTCGACAAATTTTCACGGGGCTTTTCTAAACTCGAAATTTTACTTCATGCTAAGTCTGGGAGTGGAAAACACTTGTTTAAAGCTTTAAATTGAACTTAAAAAAAAAACAGGGAATATCCACAATTGTATCAATTCCATAGTATGTCATTATTTTTATAAAATCACATTACTTTTTCTTAATTATTTTAGCTGTAATTTTCTGACATTCGTTGATTTATAAAAGAGTTCAATTTGAAGCTTTAAACGAGTGTTTTCCACTCCCAGACTAAGCATGAAGTAAAATTTCGAGTTTAGAAAAGCCCCTGGAAAATTTGTCGAGGGTCGCGCAGCGACCCGAGACAAATTTTCGGGGCTTTTCTAAACTCGAAATTTTACTTCATGCGCCACGCGTATTCACACATTTTAAGGGAAGATAGAATTACATACATTTGACAATATTATAGTGCTTTATACGCGTGGCGCATGAAGTAAAATTTCGAGTTTAGAAAAGCCCAGAAAATTTGTCTCGGGTCACTGCGCGACCCTCGACAAATTTTCACGGGGCTTTTCTAAACTCGAAATTTTACTTCATGCTTAGTCTGGGAGTGAAAAACACTTATTTAAAGCTTTAAAATGAACTTAAAAAAAAAACAGGGAATGTCCACAATTGTTGGATCAATTCCATGGTATGTCATTCTTTTTATAAAATCACATTACTTTTTCTTAAATGTAAATTTTGTGACATTCGTTGATTTATAAAAGAGTTCAATTTGAAGCTTTAAACGACTGTTTTCCACTCGCAGACTAAGCATGAAGTAAAATTTCGAGTTTAGAAAAGCCTAAGAATTTGGATTGGCCGCGTAGCGGAGCGAAGCGGCCAATCCAAATTAGGCTTTTCTAAACTCTAAATTTTACTTCATGCGCCACGCTTAAAAACACTGATTTACAGTGAAGTTTTAAAAGCACACACATACAACAATTATAGGCAGCCTAATATACGTTACAGTTATTGGGTTGCATATAATCACTGTTTTAAAGAATTTGTTCAGCGCAGAATTTGACTCACATTTTATTCACATCTACATATTAGATTGATTAAGCCGTATATTTTAAACTTTACGATATTTCACTGTTTTATACATGTGGCGCATGAAGTAAAATTTCGAGTTTAGAAAAGCCTAATTTGGATTGGCCGCTCCGCTTCGCTACGCGGCCAATCCAAATTTTCAGGCTTTTCTAAACTCGAAATTTTACTTCATGCTTAGTCTGGGAATGGAAAACCCTCGTTTAAAGTTTCAAATTAAAATCTTTTTAACAACGAATCCCTGGGTGTGGTGTGAATGTGTCGTGACGTCCAAATATATGTTAAATTAACTAATATAATCATCGTTAGTGGCTGAATGGCTAGAACCTATGCCAAACAAACAAACAAACAAAAAAAAAAAAAAAGAACAACGAATGACGTAAAATTTATATTTATATAAAATGCATATGTATATCTTTCACAATGTTCTCATTAATCACTTGGTGAAACATGATTAAAATAAAATTTGAAATAAATACACTTGGTTTGTTTCACTAACGTTTTACTTATTATTCCGACTAGTTTCGGCTTCTAGCCATTATCAAAGAATGTACAGAGAATACTTTTTTACGCGATATTTATATACAAAGTCAGGTAATAAGGGCGTTCACTATGGATCTCTCCAATAATGAACGCCCTTATTACCTGATTTTGTATATAAATATCGTGTAAAAAAATATTCTCTGTACATTCATTGATAATGGCTAGAAGCCGAAACTAGCCGGAATAATAAGTAAAACGTTATTGAAACAATCCAAGTGTTTTTATTTCAAATTTTATGCATATGTATACCTGAAAAAAAACTTCCTGTCAAAAATCACATTGATGCACACACAGTTGTGATATTTTATTGTAATAAAATATTATGTTTTATAATTTGAAATATCTTCAACAATTTAGCTAAAATTAAAAACGTAAACAAAAAATCTTAATGAAGTAGTATAAAATATAATTTAGCAAATTTAAGATAAAAAGAAAGTTTTAGACAAATTTAACCTTTAAAACATGTTTTAAACAAATTTAAGATATAAAACATGTTTAAAACATCACTGCAGGGAGTAACATATATGATATTTAGATTTAGAACTCGTACAAAAATTAAAATCTGTAAATATTCCCACTAACGCAAAATTAATATCATTCGACGTAAAAGTTTGTTTACTTCTATCCCAATGTTAGAATCAAAGAAAATCATACTAGAGTTACTTGATAAGTCTGCATTGAAGAAAAGTCTGAAATGATGATATTGGTTGAAATTTGCTTGAAACAAATAATAATAATAACAATAATAATAATAACAATAATAATAATAATAATAATAATAATAATAATAATAATAATAATAGTCGGAACTAGATCTGCCGAACAACATTCACACTCAAGTTCAAAAAGCAACCATACTTCACACATGTAACATAATAAGGAACTTCTTGAATCAGAAATAGATTATGTTTGGACTTGGCTAACGCCCGTCCAAATATAAAATAACCGACAACAAGTCGAGATAAAATGGATAATAATAATAATCTTACCTATTGTAATATCGTCAACAGGAGTAATACCAAAGAAGCTGCACGATAGCCTTCAAAAAATTAAGCTACCTCCACTCACCTACATTCAGCTGCAAAAGTCTGTAATTCTAAACACCACAGCAATAGTTCGTTCTCACCTCAATCTCCCTCCATAGCGATATGGACAATTGTTTTAAAAACCGTATCCATTTACTCACCGTCAACTAAGGACTTACTAAATTAAATAATAATAATAATAATAATTCATCTTTATTTCTTCTAAAATACATTACAATAATAATGTTACAATCATGCAATGTGAAGAAGAAAGGTGTCAAGAGGGGGTGAAAACTACATATTAGTTATAATATTCATTTATGCTGTACAGTTCTTTTTCGCAGAGGAAATCAAATAATGCTATTTTATATTTTATTTATTTTGTATAACTTTAATATTTTCAGGTAGTTGATTAATAAGTTTTATGCAATTATAGTTTAAATTTTTTTCAGATGCTGTTAATCTATGTTTTGGAATTATGTAATTGGCTCTGTGTCTTGTGTCATAATCATGGTTAAAATTACTTTGAGTTAAATAACACCTTTTACACTCAAACTAACTGTTTACCTATGCGGTCACCCTTATCGCCTCTATTTGCGGAAATTTTCATGGCAAATTTCGAAAAATTAATGTTCAACAATCCCGACTTTAGAAATAAAAATAACATAATTTTCTGGAGTAGACATGTTGATATATTTTGTATTTGGACTGGTACTAATCGACAACTAAATTTATTTAAAAAAAAATTCAATTCAATAAATAACAAAATCCAATTTACATCGGAAATAGATAGTAATAGCCTAAACTTTCTAGATTTGACAATAGAGATAAACAATAATCATTTAAATTTCAAAATTTATAGAAAAGAAACGTTTACAGACACGATAATCCCCAATACATCAAACCATCCAAATCAAATTAAATTTAGCACATTTAATTCTTATATTAACCGCTTACTAAATATCCCTATATAATAATGAATTAAATATAATTAAAACAATCGCCCGAAATAATGGTTACAAAACAGAAATAATCGATGCAATTTTGAAAAATAAAAAAAAAACAACCAATGAAATATTTCTACATTCAAGATATTGTAAAAACAAAATGGATCAAATTAAATTACGTGAAAGATTTGTCAAATAAAATAATTAATACTGTGAAGGGTAAGGAGTTTCATATCATATGTACAAATCAAACTAATTTAGGTAAACTTCTAATAAACAATAAATCCCCCGTGGACAAAACAACAAAGTGCGGAGTGTACGAAATTAAGTGTAGTGAATGTGACGCAATATATATAGGACAGACGGGACGATCATTTCATACACGATTAGAAGAACATAAGAAATCAATTTTAAATAATAAACATAATACAGGAATTTCCAAACACTGTATTAACAACAATCATTTTATAGATACCAATAATTTTAAGATTTTATGCTCAAGTAATAAGGGACAAATTTTAAATCTCAAAGAGGGCTTAGTAATTAATAAAGGAGGAGGAGGAGATTTGGAATTCCCCAATTGCAAAATCCCTTACTACCTGATTATATATAAGCCGATCGGTTTCTTCTGTAATCCACTCTTGATAATGCCGTAAAAAGCGAAACTAGTGGAGTAAATAGAAACAAATAGTGCAACAAACCAAGTGTTTTTAATTTATCCTTTAATATTATATATTTTTTATTTATTATTTGCAAAACACTTAGTTGTATTTTACTATAATTACAATCTGATCACAAATGGATCAATGAGTAATATTTAGCTAACTTAATTTACTAAAGGTTTAATACTAAGGGTTTACTCATTAGTATTCCTTAGATTTTAATAACTTAATTACACTAATTAATGTGTACATTAGCACTATGCTCTGCTTTTGCACTAACACAATATTAAACTAACTCGAACGGTTTAGTCCGCTGTAGTCTTCTGGTCAAGTTCGTGTTATCGAGGAGCTGGATGGCTTCGATGTTGACGTGTTGAAAAAGTCGCTGTTCATGACTCTTGGCAAATTTGTGTATTGTCTCATTAACAGTATCCATTTCCAAGTCCCTGTGGAGGTCACTGTTTCGGAAATACCAAGGAGCATTGACAATACTCCTCAGTACTTTATTTTGGTATCGCTGGATTATTTCTATATTGCTCTTTTTGGCACAACCCCACAGCTGGATGCCATATGTCCATACGGGCTTAAGAATTTGTTTATACAGCAGTAATTTATTGTAGATTGACAGGGTGGAGTTCCGACCAAGCAGCTAATACATTTTTCGAAATTTGATGTCCAGTTCTTCTTTTTTCTTTTTGACATGAGCTCTCCAGCGTATATTATATATGATACACTCATAAAAAACCTCATAGTAAATAAAACACGACGGCTGTTTTTAAACATGTTTAAAGCACTGTTTTAAATCAAAGTGTTTTAGACATAACAACCCTACCCAACATACAATGAAGTAGAGCTGTACAATAAACGAAATTTAGCACGTATCATTATTGTTAAAACTTTTTTTGACACTAAAATAAATTACTCATTACCTTTGATTGTCCATGGAAGGTTTTTTTACTATTAACATATCTGATTACTCACAGCAGGAAGAGGTGCCAAATTTGGTGTCAGTTTTGTATTGATTGCCGAATCGGATTTGATTGGTGTTCAATTATGGATGCAAGTAAAATCCACGTGATGTCACCCACTTCCCTCATGAATACATTCATGAAATTTAATCTAATTTCACCATTTCATATGGAAATTACCTCGCGTTCAGTTAACTGGCAACATATGCATCTTGATTTTATAAAAAGAAGATTATTGAAAAATGAAATATACCAATATAAAAATTACAACATAGTTTTCAACGATTCATAAAAAAATTACCAGGGTTGTTATGTTTAAAACACTTTGTTTTAAAAGAGTGTTTTAAACATGTTTAAAAACAGCCGTCGTGTTTTAAACGGTTTTGTTTTAAACATGTTTTAAATCTTAAATTTGTTTAAAACATGTTTTAAACGTTACATTTGATTATAGTATATAAAATTAGGAAAATGTTATTCGTGAAAATGCAAACAATGTCTTAATTAATAAGACAACTTAAGACGATAAATATCCGTTGAAACAACTACTTCCCGTGCAAATACACCTCCGGATATTGAATAACATTTTCGTAATTTTATATAACGGATGTTTTTTTTAGACGTGTGGTTTTCAAGTCGGCACTACTTTTTTCGGAGATGGTCTTTTTGACAGCTGTCACTTGATTTGTGCTCAGTTTGGTTTGCCATTTTATAATGAATAGACTTACTCCTGAACAACGTTTGCAAATAGTGCAAATTTATTACCAAAATAATGGTTCGGTTCGCGCGACGCATCGCGCGCTGCGTCCAATATTCGGTCGACATAATCGCCCAGCAGAGTCGGTAATTCGAGCAACCATGGATCGGTTTCGCACCACGTTTACTCTAGTGGATAGTGCGCATCCTCAGAGACGCCGTACAGTGCGCACCGAAGACGCTATTGCTGCTGTGGAGCAGAGTATCGAAGAAGACCCGAATGAGTCTATCCGCCATCGCGCGCAACAATTGGAGCTGTGTCCATCAACTTTATGGAAGATTTTGCGGAAGGATCTTGGTTTGCGTGCTTACAAAATCCAACTCGTGCAAGCATTGAAGCCAAACGACCATCAAGCGCGTCGCACGTTCGGTGAATGGGCCCAAAACGAGATGGTCACCGATCCCGATTTTCACAAGAAAATTTTGATCAGCGATGAAGCTCACTTTTGGTTAAATGTGTATGTCAATAAGCAAAATTGTCGCTTCTGGAGTAAAGATAATCCACAAGTCATTGTTGAGACGCCGTTACATCCTCAAAAAATCACTGTTTGGTGTGCTCTATGGGCAGAGGGAATCATTGGTCCATATTTCTTCAAAAATGAAGCCGGCCATAATGTTACAGTCAACGGGGAACGCTATAGAGCCATGATTAATGACTTTTTCGTGCCTGAATTGGAGGGTGTTGATGTGGACGACCTATGGTTCCAACAAGACGGCGGTACATGCCACACAGCCAACGCAACAATCACTTTGTTGCAGGAAACTTTTGGTGAGCGCATTATCTCGCGTCGTGGACCTGTGGCGTGGCCTCCAAGATCGTGCGATTTAACACCGCTGGACTATTTCTTGTGGGGTTATGTGAAGTCGCTTGTGTACGCAGATAAGCCCGAGACGATTGACGCCTTGGAAGAGAATATTCGGCGCGTTATTGCTGACATACGGCCCCAATTGCTGCAAAAAGTGGTAGGAAATTGGGCCTCTCGGCTGGAATTTATTCGAGCCAGCCGCAACGCCCACTTGCCCGAAATCATTTTTAAAACATAATGGCAAACCCTTATCTTTATGATAAAGCTAAATTCTTGGCCATAACATTAAATTATATGCGTTTTATTTCTTCTTGAAAACCACACGTCTAAAAAAACACCCTTTATATTATGTTTAAAGTGTGCAAACTAAAAGAAGCGTAAGCTTATTTTCTCGAATTCAAATAGTTTTGAATTTGAATTTATCACGTTAAATTTGTTTAAAACGTTTTTTTAATTATCTTAAATTTGCTAAATTATATTCTATACTACTTCATTAAACATTTTTGTTTACGTTTTTAAATGTTAGCTGAATTGTTGAAGATATTTCATATACATTATTAAACATAACATTTTATTACAATAAAATATCACAACTGTGTGTGCATAAATGTGATTTTTAAATACAGGATATTTATCTTTATCTTTCAGGTATACATATGCATACACTGTAAATACTACGACATTTGTTGTTTTTTAAAAGATTTCAATTTGAATCTTCAAACGAGGGTTTTCCACTCCCAGACTAAGCATGAAGTAAAATTTCGAGTTTAGAAAAGCCTGAAAATTTGGATTGGCCGCGTAGCGAAGCGGAGCGGCCAATCCAAATTAGGCTTTTCTAAACTCGAAATTTTACTTCATGCGCCACACGTATAAAGCACTGAAATATCGTAAAGTTTAAAATATACGGCTTTAGTAATCTAATATTTAGATATGAATATGACGTAAGTTACATTCTGCGCTGAACAAATTGTTTAAAACAGTGATTTTAAGCAACCCAAAAACTATAACGTGTATTAGGTTGCCTGTAATCGTTGTTGTTTAATCCAATTTTTCAGGCTTTTCTAAACTCGAAATTAAACTTCATGCTTAGTCTGGGAGTGGAAAACACTCGTTAAAAGCCTCAAATTAACCGCTTTGAAACAGCGAATTCCCGCAAATTTAGAAAACGCTGTAACTAACGGGATATGTATACTCAAAAAATATTTGAATAATTAGTATATTCGATATTTTTAATTCCCAGCTTTATTTTGAATTTTATTTTAGACTAGTTTAGAAAAGCCTTAACATTTGGTTTGGTCGCTCCGCGTAGCGGACTAAACCAAATTTTCAGGCTTTTCTAAACTCGAAATTTTACTTCATGCTCCACCCGTATAAAACACTGAAATATTGTGAAGTTGAAATACACTTAAAAATACTTTTTTTAAAAAGGTAATAATCAAAATATTTAAATGACAAAATATTTACATTTTTCTTCACACATTCTCAAGTCAGGTCAAATAATACAATGTATTAAATTAATTTATTTATGTCCGGTTTCACCAACTTCAGTTTAATCAATTTTTCGTTGATTAAATTTATTTGTCGATTGGAATACACATTTCCCATATCATAAACATCAATGTCATGAATAAGTAAGGGACGATTTAACTGACGTTGGTGAAACCATTATTAATTTAAGTAACAAAAAATTAATAATGTTGCGTTATTGCTTCATTGACGCTTAATAGGTTTAAAGCACTCTCAAGACATTCATTTTTTATTGTCGAAAATCTGTGTGCACACGCTGAATCGTGGATGCGATTCGAGAAACTTTCTTCAATCGACCAACCGACCGAGCCAGTCCATTCCACTTTTCGTCTAATTGCCGTAGAATTATAGATTCGGTTCCTGGATGAGAATCAGGGCGAAGAATGCCAGCCTACATTTATTCAGCGTTTATTACAATGAGGACACGACATGTGCGCTAGGCTAATTACGATTCTCCGACATATTGCAGACAACACACACACACATCAAGTTTTCAAATAAAAAAATAAAAAACAAGAACACAACCTGTGCAATATATGTGGAATATCGTAACATTAATATTGTGGAATATATAATTTTTTGACCTTAACGATTATTTTTTTAAGTGGATTCCCCGGGATTTGATAAGTATTGTTTATCTACGACCTCAAAAAAGCTTAATTTAAGCATCGATTAATATGCGTGAAGCTCTACTTTTCAGCACTAGAGCAAATATGAACAATGAAACAATGGTTTCCATATTATAATGTGCACATTCTAAAATTGGAAAGGATCCAGAAACGATTTGTTAGATATCTATCTTATAGATTTAATGAGAATATCAATCTAAAGTCAATTCAGGGGCGTCATACAATATCAGGAATCTGCTTTATCCACAAACTTTTGAATGGCTATGTTGATGCTCCTGGCCTCGTAACTTTATTGAATTTCAACGTGTATCTGCATGGTATAAACCTTCGGAACGCTCCGTTATTTCGAGTCAATTTTCATCGGACTAATTATGGATATTTTTCACCACTTGAAATAATTGTTAGAAACTTAAATACTTTATATTGTGATCCAGATTTTGACTTGTTTCATATGTCCCTACGTCCATGTAAACAGCTAATTAATTCAAGATTTCATTAATAGGTGCCTATTTTCAGAGTGTTTAAAATGATTGTTCAATTCTACCAATTTAACGTTCAATTTGTAATTTCTAGATTAGATCATTTTATTTATTCTATTTTAGGAAAATTTGTATATATATATATTTTTTGTAAGCAATTATAAAAAAGGTGAATCCGTTAAATAAATAAATAAATAAATGCAGTTTAAATGGGAGTTAATTTTAAAAAAATATATCTGTTATTTATGACAGTTCATGGCCCACAAATATGTTCGCGTATCTAGCCTAAATGTAAAGTGAGATTGCAGAATACCTCAATCATCGTCACAAGTACTAATGAAATGTTTAATATTAATCCATTAACGACCGAGCAATTATAGAGTTAACTCTAAAAGTTGATTTTAGGTAAAATTCTGCACTTATTTTTATAGTTTTTATGAATGACTTATTATATTTCTTACTGGGAATTTTTAAATATACCTAATGTATACGCTGTACATTTTCAGACATTTGTCGATCTTATAAAAGCGTACAATTTGAAGTTTTGAACGAGTGTTTCCACTCCCAGATTGAGCATGATGTAAAATTTCGAGTTTAGAAAAGCTTGAAAATTTGGTTTAAAAAAAATGCAAACAGGGAATATTTCTTTTAAGTATACGCTGTAAATCTTTAGATATTAATTACCACAGGATACAGGAGATTATGCCAATTAATAACTTTAATTATCAATTCAGTTAGCATAAATGTGCATGTAAATTTATCTGGTGCTACTTTTGCACTACTAGTTATTTTATCTCTGAAGTCCAACCACATAAATCTTCCTAGTCTTTCAATTTGTCACAACGTGTGCAGTCACTGCAGCATCCGCAACTAATTTATTACACCCACGGACTTCCCCTCTTTATATCACCCAATACACCTGTTGAGTCCCCCTATTTTATCCACACATCAAAGATTTATCTCCAATCCCTAAGAATACTCGAAAAGATAAAGCAAAACTAACCCCGTATAAAAGTCAACACATCATACGAGAATAGTTTAAGGCTTATACTAATTTTTTACAGCAATTCAATTTTATCAAAGAATAATTAAATTAAAGATGAAAAGAGCTCCTCTTATAAAGCGAAATCTAGAAATAAAAAAAAAATATTTGACTCAAAGTATTGAGAATCAATAAAATTGGCCGAATTTGCACTACATGTCTAATAAATGCGAAAACTAAATGATTCGTGTGGCGTTTTAAGGGTTTTTTCATTTATTAAAGCTTCATGGTCGTGTAAACCGTAAAAGTTTAAATAAATGGAAAAACTCTCTCTTTCTTTTACAGTTGATTATAGTAACTCAACTTACACAAACATCAAATTAAAGCATTACAGAATTTTCAGGCTATTCTAAACTCGAAATATTACATCATGCCTAATCTGGGAGTGGAAAACACTCGTTTAAAGGTTTAATTTGAGTTCTTTCCAAAAAACGACGAATATCTAAAATTGTACAGCGTATACAATGTGCAATGTGTATACTTAAAACAAAATCTCTCTGTATATCTTGAAGGAATAACTTTAAGCATAGATTTATCGTAAAGAATTTTACTAGTACATCCTCTGGCAAAATTTGTTAATGATTTTCTTCAACCAATTTGATGTGGGTAGCTGCTCCGGCTTGTTTAAACCAATTTTGTGTAAAATGTATGTGGTGGTATAGACTTCGAAAAAAGTTATTCTTCTTGAAAATGGCAATGTATTGCGCATTAAAAAACGACGAAAAAGTCATATACAGGGTGCGGCACACATTTTTTAAACAAAAATGTACTTGCATTTTTTAGAATTTTGTATCGTTATTGTATAGCCTGTCTTGTAGCACGTGAAGTTCTCTACAACTTTTATTGGTTTGTATTGTCAAATCGTTTTACACTTTTTAGAGTTATGAGCTCTAAGAAAGATCAAATCTTGATCATCAGACTTTTGAAATCGAGGAAATCGGCTGCAGGCATTGTAAAGGACCTCCGTGTGCCAAGAAAGGCCATATATGACGCCATTAAGCAGAGTTAAGCACGACTTAGAGTGGAAGACCGAGCACTGCATCGACTCCATAAAACCTAAACAAACTCAGTTGTTGCATCCGTCGAGATCCAGCAAAATCCATGGAAAAGCTGGCCAAGGAGATAAGAATCAGCGAGAGATTAGTCAGAAGAATGGCTGGAAACCAACTGAGATACCGTAACTACAAACTAGGTAGTGATCATTACTTGCACGAACAAATGAAGCACTTATGACTCGAGAATGCGCAGCGCAACCCAAAGAAAGTCATTTGGGTCGATTTGGTTCACGGACGTAAAGAACTTTACGATTCACCGTGCTGTCATTTTCTAGAATGAGTGCGTAATACTTTGAAACTCAAAGAGTTTGTTCAGAATTTTCTGCTCATTCAACCCAACTATAAATTTCCAGAAAAAACCTCCGTTAAACGACGCCCGAAAATCTGATAGTATGATCGGGAGTTTGTAAAAATGGGAAAATGGCGATGGCTTGTATCGAGCGAGGTGTCGAGATCAAAGCCGAAATATACTAACAATAACAATGCTTTGTTAAAGACTTTTTAATCCGCTAGAGTAAAAAACACTTGAAAGGCAAAAAGGCTGGATGCTCCAACAGGACTGGACACCAGCACATTCTGCACGCTCGGCGATCGATTTTTGCAAAGAGAGCGAAATCGACGTGCGTGGCAAGAGTTTGTGGAGTTCAAATTCGCCTGACCTAGACCTGATGGATTTTTCTATTTAGTCCATCTTAGAGTAAAAAGCCTGCTTTACCAACCACTTCCGAGGCCCCGTCTTAGTACCTATAACCAGGTTGCGGCGGGGGCAGACCGGAGTCTTCGGACGAAGGATGTCTGAGTAGTAGGATCATGATCCAAGTCGGAGTTGTAGACTTTCTTTAGGTAGCCTTTTTGTCCCTACCTTAGAGGTCCTGTCATAGCATATCAAGGAGGCGGCGGGGGCAGATCGGAGTCTTCGGACGAAGGATGCCTGAGAGGGACGACGTTCCAAGTCGGAGTTGTAGACCTCTGTGTCCCTATCTTGTATAGGGCTAACGCGCACACGGCGGGGTTCACTCAGCCCTGGTGCTTGTCGCCATTAAATGAGGAGTCGGGGGTGCGCCTTGAAAAGTCCAGGGGTGTCTTTCTTCCCCTCCGGTCCACATGTGGGTTGGTCTCCGACGGGCAGTGCTTCGCAGGTATGGCAGTGATCCACCAGTCCTTAGACGGACGCTCAATGGCATGCACTGAAGGTAAAAGCCGGAGCACACCCTAGTCTGTATCCCTACCTTGAATAGGGGTAACATGCACACGGCGGGGTTCACACAGCTATTAAATGCAGACCTTGAGGTAGCCTCTGTGTCCCTATCTTGTATAAGGCTTACGTGCACATGGCGGGGTTCACTCAGCCCTGGTGCTTGTCACCATTAAATGAGTAGTCGGGGGTGGGGCTTGAAAAGCCCAGGGGTGCCTATCTGCCCCTCCAGTCCACACGTGGGTTGGTCTCCGGCGGGCAGTGGTTCGCAGGTATGGCAGTGATCCACCGTTCCTAAGACCGACGCTCACATCGGTATACACCGCAAGGTAAAAGCCGGAGCACCAAATCAATCGAAACCCCAAAAACGTCCTTGATGTGAAAATAGGCCAAACATTCAAACCATTAACTTTTAAGCATTGTCAAACATTTTGTGGCGGTTGGTGGTGAAAATTTTCAACACCTATTCCAAGAGTCTTGTTGAGAACTTTCTTGTCTTTCTTGACATGTAATTTGTAGTTGTGTTTTACATGTTAATAAAAAAGTTAGTATTGAAAGAATGTGTGCGGGAACTTTTACCGCACTCTGGAGAGGGTGTTTTTGTTATGTGGGTTTGATGCGAGTTTAACCGAATATATTCTATTATATTCTTCAAAGCTAATAACTATTTTGAAATTCTTCTTTATTTTCAGACGATATCAAACCGATATCCCAACGTCTGGTGCAACTATCGAGAAAGCAAGGCTCTTCGGACAACATCTCCGTGATCGTGGTGTTCCTGCGCGAGCCTTCCAAAATAGCAGCGGAGGCCCACTGGGCAGCCCGCAACACAGCCACAATGGAAGCCGGCCTAGACAACGCAAACGCCACCAATAACCCCTTCACCAACTCCAACGGTTCAGACGCGCTAGCACAAAAAGACCCACTCCTGCACTACTTCGACGGATTCAAACCGAACGGAACGTCCGAAGAGGAGTTCTTCAAAGACATTTCCAAAAACGGCAGGCGGAGCGATAAAGATGTTTTCGATGTTGATGATTTAGGGCCCGAGACTGATGTGGATGCTGTTGATGATGGGCTGATGTCGCCTACGGCGACTAAGTTGGTGGAGCAGAAGGGGAATAATAATCCGTTTAATGATTATTGCGGGAGTGAGCTGGAGGAGAAGGTGGCGATGGGGATTGATATGAAGCTGCAGAAGCACGAGGTGGATTTGATGGAAGGGGAGAAGACGCCTAGAGAGGAAACACCTACACCACCTGCAGAAGAAGGTAAGTCTTTAATTGGATGTTTATAAAAATATACAGAATGCGATGAATGAGTTTGTTCGACTTGTATATCAAAAATTGAAGGTATGCAGGGATTACTAGTATTGTTAGGAGTCTTTCTGAAATATTGCGTCTATTCGCATCGACAATTGGTTTTGAATTCAAGGGTACTAATTAATTCAGAGGTTACATAAAGTTGGTCGTCTCAACATGTCAATACAGTCTATTCCGGGAATCATGGCATTTACGTAATCAATTTATGTATGTATCAAAGACGAACAGTTTTTCTACCATTTAATACTATTATAGCCTTGTGACTCCTAAAACAAGTACCGATAACAGTGCCAATCGGAATTCGGAATTCTAGAATTCAAAATTTTGGAGTTGATGTGAATGTCAACATTCACGGAATAGAGTTTACTTTTGTAGAAGGCGAGATAAATTTTATTTCTATACTTTTGGAAATATTCTGCAAATAGTTGGCAATATGGGTACTAATTAAAGAGCTCCGCCGGATAACCTTGTAAACGACCAAACATGATTTTTCAGAAATTGAAAAAAAAATATAAATTTGATACATAAAACGAATTGTTGACAGCTTTATTGACGTTAACTAAAACGTGTTTGCCAATTAAACCATCGAAATGAAAAAAAAAATCAGTAGGATATTCCGATATTCCGTATAAAACACTGATTTCAAGTGAAGTTCAAATATACATACATTTCACAATATTTTTACTTTCCCCCGTATGTAATACAAAGGGAAAGTATTGTTTTCGTGAAAATTTTCGTATCAAAAATTTTAGCGGAAATATCCGTTTTGAGGTCCCCTGAGTCGAATAAGACCATTTTTGAAAAATGTCTGTCTGTCTGTGTGTCTGTGTGTGTGTCTGTGTGCGCTGTACCGCAAAAACTGCTAAAGATATCGAGATGAAACTTGAAACTTAAGCTTTTTGTTACAATCGGAAGAACTGAAAAGCTTTTGGTGAAAATCGGAAAACCGGAAGTGGTACTTTACTCTTAGCGTTTTTCAGTTTTTTCAGATTTTTTTCAATAAATGTTCATCAAACAAAAAATTCTTTCAAATAAAAGTTGTAGATAATAACAAAATGAAGATGTATTGTTCACTTACTTTTTGTCATAGCACTCTTAGTTTTTGAGATATTTCAAAAGTTGTGTGTTTTATCTAGTTATTGGTGTGTGACAGTGTATGTCGATACAATTGAAAAATGTTTCAAATAAAAGTTGTAGGAAATGAAAAACTAAAGATTTTTTGTAGATTCACTTTTTGTCATAGCACTCTTAGTTCTTGAGATATTCAATAAATAGTGTTTTTTATCTAGTCATTGGTTTGTGTCAGTATGTGTTGATCCAATTGAAAAATGTTTCAAATAAAAGTTGTAGTTATCAAAAAGTTGAAGACATTTTGAAAATAATAATGCTAGGAAAGTACTATGATGGTCACATCACCATTTTTGTGTTTTATACGCGTGACGCATGAAGTAAAATCTTTAGATGTTCGTTGTTTTTTTAAAAGAGTTCAATTTGAAGCTATAACCGAGTGTTTTCCACTCCCAGACTAAGCATGAAGTAAAATTTCGAGTTTAGAAAAGCCCCGTGAAAATTTGTCGAGGGTCGCGCAGCGACCCGAGACAAATTTTCTGGGCTTTTCTAAACTCGAAATTTTACTTCATGCGCCACGCGTATAAAACACTGATTTCAAGTGAGGCTCAAATATACATGCATTTCATAATATTTTAATGTTTTATACAATATATTGTATATCATTTTCTTTAGGCAAAATTACAAATGAAAATGTTCTTAGTTTTAGTAATTATTTGTTGTAAAAAACTGTGATCTAAACTTGTGTTTTCTATGTGTATACGTAAAATTGCCTAATAAAAAGAAAATCCATTCGTACATTTTGCAAAGTGGGTCATGTGACCGCCGACTCGTAACGATTTGCACGTTAGGGTCCATATTCCCGAGTACAACGACCCTCCATTAATCAATTATTCCCGGGACGTCACGCGCCATTTTCGGGACACTTTCCTGGAAAAATATGGGGAATCATCCCACCCACCACTATCATATTAATTAAGCATCATGTTCAACTAAAATGTCCTATCTTACACGTTATTAAACTGAAATTCATTGAGCTGGAAACTGAGAATAGACAAAAGATGGGAAAATATCAACTCTTGTATATTGTAATTAATTAACCACCATGCGTATGTTGTCTGTCGGTTGTATTAAAATTAAATTAATTAATGTTTAACAATAGGTTGCGTTGTAAACAGGGGGTGAATTGTTGCCGCTCGTAATTTGTATTTATGAGGGTTGTTTAGAGCCTACAAAAGCTCGGTTTGTAAGGTTCTTGGTTAAAGTTGTTTTAAGAATAATTGGGGTTTTCGTGATGATCTATGACTTTCCTCGGAAAAGCGACGTTATAAATAAAGATACACATAAAATGTATCTTCGTAAAAAGAAAAAGGTATTCATAATTGCTGAACTTCAATTACCTAAAAGCTGCTATTGTACAATTCGACTTACAATAAATACTATTTTAATGCTGTATTTAATAAAAATATACTAGGAAAAGCTGATTTTGCCCAGCTTTAAACTGTTAAATTAAAATTTAAAAAAACAATTAACATATTTGGTATTGTGCCCTACTTAGCAATTGTTTTCCTGCAACGAAGCGGAGGCAGAAGAAAAGGCTATTTCAGAAAACAATACAGAAAATCGTGATTTTGTTGTAGACTAATACAAAATCACAGTTTTCCTTACTTGTTTCAGTAGTAACCATTTTTTGCTTTCTCCTAAACAAAACTTGAGAAAGTAATTGCAACTCGTGCAATAATTATACTCTTCGTGTGGAAAGTTTTCGGGTAAATCGTGTTCACTGTGTTCAGTCTCTCGGTCGTCTCGGGGGCGTCTATTTCTGTGCCGACGCCGAGTCGGTGTTAATGAACCCGTCGCGACGCCCGAAATAACGTCGCGGCGTGCATAGGGAGCGAGAGCGCGCGTGATAAGAGGCGCAGTCCCTAGTGTAGGACAACCATGAAAACTTAGGTAATATTTGTGTTTGCGAGAGGTGCAAGGCCACGTGTGCACACCGAAATAGTTTCGGCGTCGGCGATGAGATTCGACAACCTTCTTCTGCGAGATCGTAAACACAAACTTGAACTTCAAAATCGTAAATTTCGAACTGAAGATAAAAACAAAGAAATGATTTTTATCGTCTTCTCTTTATTTTTATTGAATGGTGTGGAATTTACAAGGGGTAAAACCCCTTGAAAATTCCACATATGTCATTCCAAATATGTCATGATAAGGTAGGTCGGTGTAGTTATATTTAGGTATTATTAATATTATTAATAATAATAATGATAATAATAATATATTTATTGGTGTTAATACAGAATTGTTTATACAGGTCATAGGTAATTTTAAATAATACTATGTATAATCAAATTTATAATAGCGATCATTTAACACATTAAAAGTATACATTATTTAAATGCATTTAATTACAATTTATGGGTATGAAACAAAGATTTACTATAAACAAACAAAACATGTTAATATATATTGTGTATAATAAAATAAATTTATGGACAAAACTAACATATTAACATATTCAATTATTTTAAAATTGTATCAATAATAAAATTTAAATCCGCTGTAGTTTCGTAAATAATGAAATATTTATTTAGCCTATTGTCTTCAAATTATCCCCTGGGACATTTTTTATCACCTGTTCTGAATCACCCTGTATATTCCGGCATGACGTGAAGGTAATTTTATGTCATGTGGGAATATATTAGGGCTGCGGTTATCCGGATACAAATTATTCGAATATTCGAATAACGGATATAATGGATATTCGTTATCCGGATTATCCGAATAACGAATATTCGAAAATCCCTAACAATATATTCGAATATCCCGGATATCTGAATAATGCGGTTATTCGGATAATGCGAATATCCTGATAATGCGGATATCCGTATTTTTTTTTAATTATTATCAATTTTTAAAGTACTGACGCTTCGCGGAAATTAAAAGATTTCCGTTAATTTTTAAATTTGTTTTTGTAAATTTCATAAATTTTCAAAATATCGACAACTATTTGTTCGAATTTTTAGTCGATTTTCAAAGTTGTGGCGGTTTTATAAAATTTTTTACATTTCCATCAATTTTGGAAATTCTGAGTTCCGTTGATTTTCAAAATATTTATTATCCTAAATTTAATAAATGTTCGTTGATTTTTAAAATATTTACACTTTTCAGTGATTTACAAATTTTAACTGGTAATTTTAAAATGTTAGCAATTTTAATAAATTTTCGTCAATTTTTAAAATCTCTAATAGTTTTTTTGAATTTCCTAAATTATCGTAAATTTTCAAAATGTTGACGATTTCCAAGTTCATTGCAAAAAGTTCACTTTTCATTACATTTTTATAATTAATGAACATCTTGAAAAAATCACTGAATTTTTGAATTTCACGAAAACCGAGCGAAGATTTTTAAAATAATAGCAATTTTCTTTCATTTCTCGGATTTCCGTTAATTTTAAAAATGTTTTCATGATTTTTTTTTAAATCAACGGAAATTCAGGAAAACCGACATAATTGTTAAAACTCGCGAATAACGTTAACATTTTTAAGTTTAACGAACATTTGAAAAATTCACAAAAATTACCAAGATTTTACAAATTGAAAAGTCATTCATGAAATGTATAACATTTTTTTTAAAATAAGGAAAATCTTAGAAATTCGTGGTTTTTAATAATTAAAGAAAATATAGGAAGTTTATGTAAATCGTTTAACAATTTGAAAGTTAACGGAAATCTTTGAAACTTCACGAAACGCACTAAGATTTTGAAAATTGAAGAAATTTACAAATAAAAAGTCACTAAAAAAAATCTGCATCGCGTCAAAATGTTTAAATTGACAATTATTTTGGAAATTTATGAATTAAAGAATTTATGACATTCATGAAAAGTATCAACATTTTTAGAATTAAAGTTAAACCCAGAAAATTCACAAAAACCGTAAAAATTGTGAAAACTGCGAAAATCTAAGGTATTCAAAAATCTTAACAAATTCTCAAAATATTGAAAATCACATAAACATTTTAAATTTTATAAATCGAGAAAAAAAAACAAAAGTTAAAAAATATTAAAAGTTAAATGAAAATTTAGAAAATTTACGAAAATCTTAGAATATTAAAAGTTTAATGAAAATTTCGAAAATTCACCAAAACTACTAAGATGTTAAAATTTGAATTTTACTTGAGATCAGTGTTTTACACGCGTGGCGCATGAAGTAAAATTTCGAGTTGAGAAAAGCCCGAATTTGGATTTGGACGCTGCGCGTCCAAATCCAAATTCTTGGGGCTTTTCTCAACTCGAAATTTTACTTCCTGCTTAGTCTGGGAGTGGAAGACATTCGTTCGACAATTGTCAATATCTTATTCTGTTTGTTTCTGTTTTATAGATTAAAAATAGTAACATTAAGGAAAGTTGTTAAATGATGAATATTAAGAAAATAAATTAAATTTGTTAGAAACGAAAAAAAAATTGCGACTTTTTCATATATAATTGAAATCAATAATTTTTACAACAATCGATGAAAACTTTGTTAAAAACAAAATAAATTACTACTTTTTCCATTTAAAATTGAAATCATCAATTTTTACAACAATCGATGAAAAGAGTCGGCATTTTCAAAGTGACGGAAATCTTGAGATTTCATCGAGAATTTGAAAATGATCATTTTAGAAATTCACTAAAAACTCAATATTTCTAAATTATTATTTTAAATTTAACGAATATCTTAAAAAATTATTCAAAGTTGTAAACATGACAATTATTAAACATCTTTAAAATTCATGTAAGGAGTCGAAATTTTCGAAAAATAACTTAAATGGTAAACATTTTGAAGAGTAATTAAAATTAAAACGTAAATTTACGAAAAGCTTCAACGTTTTTCTAAAAATTGACGAAAATCTCGAAAATTTATCATTATTATAAGTATTGCAATTTTAAAAATTTACCATAATCTAAGAAATTCATTAAAAATTTAAAAAAACAATCTGACAATCATTAAACATCTTTAAAATTCACGAAATGAGTCGAAATTTTTGAAAATTGACCTAAATCGTCAACATTTTTAAGAGTAATTAAAATTAAACATTGGCCCCCATTTTTACCACTCCATTTTTACCACCGTCCCTTTTTTACCACCAATTCTTTTTACCACCAACGTATTTACCACCGTATTCTTTTTACCACCAATATTTTACCGCTATTTAAAATCGAATTAGAATAACAACTGACAACTTCAATTCGTAACCTGTCAATATCATTATCGGTTTGTCATTCGCCTAAATCAGATGATGTGCGCCACAGCCTTTGTGCCTGTAGAAGATGTCGAAGAGGCTTTTGATATATTTCTGGAGGATGTTCCAGATGCCTTTGCTGATATTGCCGACTACTTCGAGAACATTTACGTACGAGACAAACCAGCAAGAGGAAGACGACGTGCCACATCCCCGCGATATCCGCCAATGCTGTGGAACATGTATCAGGCAGTTCTGCAGAATACGGCACGCACGAACAACATGTCTGAAGGATGGCATAACCGTTTTTCTGTAGTCGTCGGCCGGGATCATCCTAGCCTATATGCTTTTGTCGTCGAGCTTCAAAAAGAACAGGGAGACACCGAGGCAATGTTCCGGGAATTGGACCTTGGGCGAAAAATTAAACGTACGGAAAACCTTGCCAGAATTAAAACTGAGGATAGGATTACAAATATAGTCCGAGATTACGATGTCAGAAAAGAAGGAGGGGAAATTGCAGAATACTTAAGGGCGATCGGTCACAACATACAATTTTGAATAAAACTGATTTTATTTGTAAAAAAGTGTTTTATTGTATAATTATTGGTACAAATATTAGTGGTAAAACTGTATAGCGGTAAAAAAGTATGGTGGTAGAAATGCGGTGGTAAAAATGGATTGGTAAATTTGGAGTGGTAAAACTGTACCCCTACGAAAATTAAAACGTTGTAAATTTACTAAAAGCGTCAACGTTTTTCTAAAAATTGACAAAAATCTAGAACATTTATTATTAATATTATTATAAGTATTGCCATTTTTGAAATTTACCATAATCTAAGAAATTCATTAAAAATTGAAAAAAATCTTTTTAAAATTCATGAAAACATTTTTAAAATTAACGGAAATCCGAGAAATGAAAGAAAATTGCTATTATTTTAGAAATCTGAGAAACCCATGAAAATTGTCAAGATTTTAAAAATTGATGAAAATTCATAGAAAAAAAACATCATGAGGAATGGAGAACATTTTTGAAATATTAAGAATCTGATGAACATTACCAAATTTTCTATTTTTTCATAATTTCATAATCTTGACATATTGAAAATCTCACTAATATTTTATAAATTGAAAATCTCGAAATATTGAAAATCTTTAGAAAATCTCGAAATATTGAAAATCTTAAGAAAATCTCGAAATATTGAAAATCTCATGAACATTTTTTGAATTGACGAAAATCTCGAAATACCGAAAATCTGACAAAAATCTCGAAATTTTAAAATCTCATTAAAATTTTATAAATCGAGAATAATTGAATGTTTTACGGAAATCTGATGAACATTTTATAGATTGATAAAAATCTTAAAATATCGAAAATCTTGTGCAAATTTCGAAATATTGAAAATGTTATTAAAATTTTATAAATCGATAAAAATTGAAAAGTTTACGAAAATCTCGAAATATCGAAAATCTTCATGAACATTTTATAAATTGATGAAAAACTCGAAATATTGATCTCATGAAATTTTTCTAAATCGACAAATATCACAATGTATCAAAAATCTCATGAACATTTTATAAATCGACGATTGTTTTCCACTCCCAGACTAAGCATGAAGTAAAATTTCGAGTTTAGAAAAGCCCCGCGTAGAAAATTTGTCGAGGGTCGCGTAGCGACCTGAGACAAATTTTCACGGGGCTTTTCTAAACTCGAAATTTTACTTCATGCGCCACGCGTATAAAACATTGAAATATTAGGAAATATAAGTATGATTAATTTGTAAAAGATGAATATTGATAGTTTCGTAACCGTCATTAAACTATTTTTGGCAATTTTATCAATCTCAGGCCTTAAAAAAATAATTTACAGCATTAAATAATTGTAAATATTATATATAAAATATCTGGTGTCGAAATTTATCGATAACTTAAATATCGATACTTTTCATTACGATATTTTATCGTATCGATAATAAATACATTTATTGTGTTAACAGCAACAAGCTTTACACTTGTCAATACATAATGTTACTTAATACTAACATAAAAGTTTAATATTTGAGACAAAAGCCTCCAAAATTACTGAAATTACGCTTTGAGTTAAATACTTGGCTATACGATATAATCGATTGGGTATCGATTATATCGATATTTTGTTTAGGATCGAAACATCCCTACTTCTACTTCTCACCATGCTAA
Organism: Philonthus cognatus; assembly: GCA_932526585.2. Taxonomy (NCBI): domain Eukaryota; kingdom Metazoa; phylum Arthropoda; class Insecta; order Coleoptera; family Staphylinidae; genus Philonthus; species Philonthus cognatus. The sequence goes on from OW052247.1 coordinate 35,139,948, forward strand.
GGCAACGTTGCTTCTACGTATCTCTGCAGATAATAATGCGGATATTCGAAATATCCCAATATTGCGGATATCCGGATAACGCGGATATCCGAATAATGCGGATATTCGGATAAGGCGAATAAATGATTATTCGAATAGTGTATATCCAAATATTCGGCTATTCGAATAAGTTTTATTTTATCCGAATATTCGAATATCCGGATACCATAAATATCCGGATTTTAATCTCAGCCCTAGAATATATCCGACATTAAACCGTATGTGGTAACTTATTTTGTCCACACTATACGTCATAAAAAAAATGATAAAAGTGCGCTGTTAGCTTTACTGTCTTTCATGTTTTAAACTCATCTGTTTTTATTTGTATATTACACCAAATCATATGCATAAGCTGTACATTTTTCGACATTCGTTGTTTTTTAAAAGAGTTCAATTTGATGCTTTAAATAAGTGTTTTCCACTCCCAGACTAAGCATGAAGTAAAATTTCGAGTTTAGAAAAGCCTGAAAATTTGGTTTAGTCGCGTAGCGCGAAGCGCGGAGCGACCAAACCAAATTTTCAGGCTTTTCTAAACTCGAAATTTTACTTCATGCGCCACACGTATAAAACACATATTTCAAGTGAAGTTCGAATATACATAAATTTCAAAATATTTTAGTGGTTTATACGCGTGGCGCATGAAGTAAAATTTCGAGTTTAGAAAAGCCCAGAAAAAAAAAACACTCATTTAAAGCATCAAATTAAATTTTTACGGGGCTTTTCCAAACTCGAAATTCTACTTCATGCTTAGTCTGGGAATGGAAAACCCTCGTTTAAAGCTTCAAATTGAACTTAAAGAAAAAACAAGGAATATGTAAAGATTTACATTACAGTAAATAGGCAGCGACCCGAGACAAATTTTCTGGGCTTTTCTAAACTCGAAATTTTACTTCATGCGCCACGCGTATAAAACACTAAAATATTGTAACATTTTTGTACATTCAAACTTCACTTGAAAACAGTGTTTTATACGCGTGGCGCATGAAGTAATATTTCGAGTTTAGAAAAGCCCAGAAAATTTGTCTCGGGCCGCTGCGCGACCCTCGACAAATTTTCACGGGGCTTTTCTAAACTCGAAATTTTACTTCATGCTTAGTCTGGGAGTGGAAACCACTCGTTTAAAGCTTCAAATTGAATTAAAAAAAAACAAGGAATATCTAAAGATTTACAGAAAATAGACTGAATTTGCAATACGTATACTTAAAAGAAAAACTCCCTGTATATATGAGCAGCCCTATAAAGGATTCACGAAATAATTTCCCTTGCTTTCACTTATATTTTTTTTACTAAAGGTAATTTCTGTTTTTTGTTTTTAATGTCGCATTCAGAGAATAATTTCGCATTCTGCACGGCACTGCCATTTTGCATAAGTGTGCCATTTGTTCGCATTCGCGAATTTCCGCCCGTTTGCTTTTTTGATGACGGGGATTAAGCACCCTGGCATTTATCACCAATACACACACACACACATACAAACAAACGGCCGCCCCCCATTTCAGCATTTAAATCCGACATTAATCTCACGAGAGAAGATATTCCGTTCGCGATTATCATCCAACGTTTACACCCTCCGCATTCACCATAAAACCTATTATAGGGATAATCACCCTCGATTTTGGCAACGGCACAATAAAATAATTTAGTGTATTGTACTATCGATATAAACTCCATTCACAAAGATATACAGTATATTCACTTTGTATAGAATACATTTATAAAATATACAGAATGTTTTCAATGTAAAAGTATAATATATATTTGATATTTTTTGTATCTTGGATTTAAGCCTCACATAAAGTTAGGCTGCGAGCCGTCAGTGGTCCAATGTTAGATATATTTCAACATTTGCTGGGTATTTATTATTTATTTTTACAGAAACCTATAATCAACTATTTGCATTCTATGGTTAGGCGATTTTTGAGTTCGAGATATTTTTCTATGTTGTTTTTTTCTTCATAGAGTTTAATTTAAAGCTTTAAACGAGTGTTTTCCACTCCCAGACAAAGCATGAAGTAAAATTTCGAGTTTAGAAAAGCCTGAAAATTTGGCTCGGGCGCGTAGCGAAGCGAAGCGACCGAGCCAAATTAGGCTTTTCTAAACTCGAAATTTTACTTCATGCGCCACGTGTATAAAACACTAAAATATTGTGAACATTAGGTATAATTGAACCTTATTTGAAATCAGTGTTTTATACGCGTGGCGCATGAAGTAAAATTTCGAGTTTAGAAAAGCCTAATTTGGCTCGGTCGCTCCGCTTCGCTACGCGCCCGAGCCAAATTTTCAGGCTTTTCTAAACTCGAAATTTTACTTCATGCTTAGTCTGGGAGTGGAAAACACTCGTCTGAAGTTTAAAATTTAACTCTTTTTATAAACAATAGATGTTGAAAAATAAAAAAAAGAATTATTTTTGTTTTGAGGAAAATCTCCAATTAAATTATCCTTAAGGGGCTAATGATGTTATGTTCAAACCGACAAATTATTTCTCTATGTAAGTTCACTTAAATTAACCTCGTGATTGATTTACCAAGTATAAAAATCTTACCTAAATAAAAAAAAACTAAGCTTAATATTAATTTGACTAGAATCAAATATTCATGAAAATATAAATTTGACAATTGGCAGAAGAATTTATTTGTTATTTTAGCCATCAGAATTATTTTTATGTTAATTATTTATTGTACAATCTGCCAATAAAGATTTATATATATATATATATATATATATATATATATATATATATATATATACAGGGTGTCCCATTAGTGCGGTCTCGGAAGATATCTCAGCTCTCGTTAAAGATAGAAAAAAAATGTTTTCACCAAATTTGCTTGATTTTAAGAGCTGCATAACCTCAAATTATTTTCAAATATACAGGGTGTCCCATTATTCCATACTTAATACCAACTTTGTTATTTTAAATGGAACACCCTATATATTATTTTTTTATTTGATCCGCCTTTAAATAACCTACATAAAGATTAAAGATTATTGGCACTTTAGGTTATTTGTTACTTCAGAAAAAAATATTTTTTGAAAATTTTGGCAGTTTTAGTACTTTACTTAAAAATTCACTGTGTCCTTATTTTTTAAGATATCAGTCTGTAATTTTACACACATATGCAGTAAAGAATGCTCTATCCATTGACTATAACACATTATAATATTACTTATAAAACCTAATAAAAAACTACCTTCTAATATTTAATATTTAAAATGTACATAACTTCATTTTCTTAAATGGGACACCCTATATTTCTTTACTTTATCAGATCCGCAATGAAAAATGCTTTATTTTTTGTATAACATACCCTATATCTATTTTTATTAGTTTTTGAGATATTAACATTTTCCTGTCATATATGGGAAATTAGGCCACAATCAGCATTTAATTAATCTCTAATGGACGTCTAACTTTAATGGTATTTAGATATTTCAGTTTTACTTCAAATCATTTATTTATGACATAATATAATTACATTTATAATATCAAAGTAAACAATATAACGACAATGGAAACAAGTAAACCGTATTAATATTAACAGATTAGCATATAATGAATTTGATAATTATATTAAGTGTTCGATATGGCCTCCATTTTGGTTTTGGTACACTTGAAGCCTCCGTATGAAGCTTTGATTGACACTTACTAAGTTGTCTACAGTAATGGCACGCATAACATTACTAATTCTATTTTTCATATCCTTTTGTGTTGTTGCAGGTATTTTATAAACTTCTTCCTTCACAACACCCCATAAAAAAAAGTCCAGTTTTGTTAAATCGGGTGACCTCGCTGGCCATGGAATTGGTCCTCCTCTTCCAATCCATTTGTTAGGAAAAGTTTGGTCTAAATATTGTTTAACTTGTCGACTATAGTGTGGTGGTGCGCCATCTAATTGTAACCATGCATTTTGTAACGTTCTTAACCGGCAATTCATCCAACCAGGTTTCGAACTGATTTTGAAGAAAATTTAAAAACGTATCACCAGTAACATTTCCATTAAAGAAATACGGACCAATAATCCTATTCCCAATAATTCCAGCCCAAACATTAAGAGACCATTTATGTTGATGGTCTATACAAACAATATGGTTCGGGTTATGGTCATCGTAATAATGATAATTATATCTATTAACGAAACCATTTCTATGGAATATCGCTTCGTCGGTAAACAAAATATTGTTAAAAAAGTTCGGTTCAACTTGATGTTTTTGTAACGCTCAATTACAAAAATCCAATCTTTTTAAAAAATCATTCTCACCTAATTCCTGCACCAACTGAACGTGATAGGGATGAAATTTGAATCTCTTTGTTATTTTGTTTATTGTTGATTTGGGAATATCAAGTTGTTTTTCTAACTGGCGGGAAGAAATTTGAGGGTTCTCAACAATGGACTGAATTACCAAATGTTCATTCTCTTCATTCGTTGTCCTTTTCTTTCTCTTTAATTTTAGAGGGTACATGATACTTCCTGTGCTTTCAAATCGGTTCTTCGATCTCAAAAACGCTGCTGCATTAGGATGCCGTTCCGCATTTGGATACTTTTGTGCATATATTCGACTTGCAAGAAAACAATTTTCTTCACTTGCACCCAAAACGTATGTCATTTTTATTAATTCTTCTTTTGAAAAATTCATTATTGCGTTATCAAAAATTCAATAATATTAATAATAGTGTTAACAGCACTTTATTTATCTGTATGTCAAATAAATACGTTTGTTTACTTTATCAATTGTTTTTCATGGCCTCCTTTATTGCATTCATGATATATTAAAAAATGACAAAATTTGTTTATATTGTTTACTTTGATATTATAAATGTAATTATAATATGTCATAAATAAATAAAGTAAAGTAAAACTGAAATATCTAAATACCATTAAAGTTAGACAACCTTTAAAGACTAATTTAATGCTGATTGTGACCTAATTTCCCATATTTGACAGAAAAATGTTAATATCTCCAAAACTAATGAAAATAGATATAGGGTATGTTATACAAGAAATAAAGCATTTTTTATTGCGGATTTGATAAAATAAAAAAATATAGGATGTCCCATTTAAAAAAATGAAGTAATGTACATTTTAAATATTAAATATTCGAGGGTAGTTTTTTACTAGGTTTTATAAGTAATATTAAAATGTGTTATAGTCAATGGATAGAGCATTCTTTACTGCATATGTGTGTAAAATTTCAGACTAGTATCTTAAAAAATACGAACACAGTGAATTTTTAAGTAAAGTACTAAAACTGCCAAAATTTTCAAAAAATATATTTTTTTTCAAGTAACGAATTACCTAAAGTGCCGATAATGATATATCTTTGTGTAGGTTATTTAAAGGCGGATCAAATAAAAAAATAATATATAGGGTGTTCCATTTAAAATAACAAAGTTGGTATTAAGTATGGAATAATGGGACACCCTGTATATTTGAAAATAATTTTAGGTTATGCAGCTCTTAAAATCAAGCAAATTTCGTAAAAACATTTTTTTTCTATCTTTAACGAGAGCTGAGATATCTTCCGAGACCGCACTAATGGGACACCCTGTATATATAAATTTGAAATGTGGATAAATTAAATTTGAATAACAGACAGAAAGCTTAAGTCAATGTGGAAAATTTCCATAAGTGAAGTTAAAAATGTGAAATCAAAGTAGAGAAGATCTAACTGTTTTTCGAGAAAAAAATCTTAGTTGTTATTTTTTATTTGAATCGCAGATGATTTTCTTTTTATCTTGATTAATTTTATTCGCACGTATTTTATCTTCCGTCATAAACATAACTTTACAACCCAAACTATTCTTTCCATCCAGATCTACATTATTTTATTCTTCATCTCTTCCCACACGCTTCATCGCAAGATAGAGATCTCTGAATGTATAAATCCGAAATCAAAATTTCGCGTACGCGTCTTTTTTTCACGTGTGAATTTTGCTCTTTTCGATTCGGGAAGAAGAAGAAGGCATTTTCACACGTCCCCGCCAACGATGGCGGATTCATTAGATATGCGCTGCCGAGCGGATTCCGTTTTATTGCTTCGTTCTAGGAGAACGGTAAAGTCGCACGTTCACCAAAGGAAAAACCGTTTCGGCCTATTTTTTTCTCCTTTCTTTCTTTTCGCTTCCATCGTCCTTTTATATGCACGAGCACGTGTACACACGTGCACGTCAATCAATCAGGAGGAAATCGCATTCCTTCCGTTAATTACTTAATTATAACGGCAATTGTTTCTTTTATTTATTAATACAATAATAATTCATCTTTACAAAAAAAAAAACATTTTGTTAGTGAAAAGTATTGTTTCTCAATTAATCATAAAAAATAAACGTGTTTTTTTTATATATAGCAAAAATATCGCTTCGCGGAGCGACCAAACCAAATTTTTAGGCTTTTCTAAACTCGAAATTGTACTTCATGCTTAGCCTGGGAGTAAAAAACACTCGTTTAACACATACTATATTTATTTTAATTTATTATAAAAGCAAACAATTGTTTGGATTGATTGAGTTACTTGAAGATAATTATACTTTGATTAAAAAACACTTAGAACCTTTCTTCAATACTTTATTTTGTAACCAAATGTACATTTCGGACACGAAGTGTCCATTATCAATGGTTTGATACTAATACTAATACTATTAGTATCAAACCATTGATAATGGACACTTCGTGTCCGAAATGTACATTTGGTTACAAAATAAAGTATTGAAGAAAGGTTCTAAGTGTTTTTTAATCAAAGCAAACAGTTGGTTGAACAATAGTAAAAAGTATAACATTTAAGAAACTGTAAAAATACTTAGCAATCTTAGCATATTAGGTTAATTAATGGCTCATCATCTGAAGAGTCCATGATGTTTGATTCAGAAATAGGAGCATCTTCTTAAATCCAGTTTAAACTGCAATCTTTAAGAACAGTTTTGCAATTTAAATATTTAAATAAAAATACAAGTTTCGCAGCCTTCTAATTTCCAAATCTATTTCTTTATTTTTGATTGCACTAAATGAGCAAAAATGTCTCTCGGGTTCCACTGTTGTTGTATCGTATGTTCAATAAAAAAAAAACTTCTAGAATGCTATGAAAAATCTTGGAGATTGGCAACTGTGAAATTATATATTATAATTATTATGTCTGACGTTTTATATGTCAATTCCTAAAGCGTGTAGCCAACTTACATTTAAAAATAAGATGAAATCATGGCACCTAGAGGTTTTTACTTATTAAATACACGATATTAATTGTTAGGAATTCTTCAATTAACTAAAAAGAACTGCAACTGAGAATATTCGAGAGGTACAAATTTAATGGTTTTATGCATTCCGTAAATATACATGATAAATATCAAAAATCCTTGTCATACGGTTGAATTAGTTCTCATGTAAAATATTTTTAACTTTATATCACTTCCGCTTCCAACGGAAGTAGAACCAAATTCGTTATTTTAAATGGAACACCCTATATATTAGTAATTTTTTTGATTCCTAGTTTAAATTGCAACATATTTTATTCGAACACATGTAAACTTATCTCTTAGAGTTTTCAAGAAAACAAATATATTTCTAAAATGTTCACCTCTAAAAGGCATTTTGAAATCTGTCTGTAGCTTCTCTTAAGAATAAGATAAAAATATGATTTATATCTCTACTTGTACCTAGAGAATGCCTCTATGAGTAAAGTAATTAGAAACTGTAAATTTTAACAATTAGTGTTCTTAAAATGTCAATATCGAAGTGACCTCTTCAATATCTTGTAATTCAATTTTTTTAAATGGAATGACCCATTTTTTATCATATGGTACTATTGGAGGGAACATTTCCTACAAAAAAGTATTTACAACTATACTCCTAAAGCAAGTAGTTTTCGAATTATTTCGAAGATTCGTTTTTCGTCTCATTTATGAAGGGAATAATGCGCGCATAAGTCGCAATTGAATTTTAGTAGGCAAGTAGTATGCTTTTGTTTTGTACTCAAGGCAGCCTAGACTATAGTCTCTAGACCCTAATAGTTAAGTTTTGTACTCCAGGCAGTCTAGACAATAGTCTAGACTAATTATCTAGACTCTAATCAGTCTGTAGACAAGACTATAGTCTGTATACTCATTCCTTGACTCTAATATCTAGAATAGAATTTCTAAGCGCTGTCCTATAGACATCTTAAACTTTAGAGTTTTGACATTTGACCCAGACTCTAAACTCTGCATTTTTAGCAGTCGACTTACGTAGACTAAACTAAAGTTTCCAGACAGTCTAGACTAGTCTGTGGACTAGTTTGTATACTTTAATCTGTGAACTCTAATCTGTGGACTCTATCTAGTCTGTAAACTCTAGTCTATGGACTCTATCTAGTCTGTAGACTGTATCTAATCTGTAGCCTCTAGTCGGTGGACTTTCTAGTCTGTAGACTCTATCTAATCTGTAGACTCTAGTCTGTGGGCTCTATCTAGTTTGTAAACGCTAGACTGTACACTCTATCTAGACTGAAGATTCTAATCTGTGGACTCTATTTAGTCTGTGTACCAGTCTGTGAACTCTATCTAGTCTGTTTGTTGACTCTAGTCTGTAAACTTCAGTCTGTGGACTCTATCTAGTCTGTAAACTAGTCATGGACTCAATTTAGTCTGTAAACTCTAGTATGTGGATTCTATCTAGTCTGTAGACTCTATTTTGTGGATTCTATCTAGTCTGTAGACTCTAGCCATCTGTAGACTCTAGTTTGTGGATTCTATCTAGTCCTTAGACTTTATATAGTCTATACTGTAAACTCTATCTAGTCTGTGGACTCTGTCTAGTCTATAGACTAGTTTGTGGTCTCTATCTAGTTTTTAGACTCTAATCTGTAGACTCTATCTGGTCTGTAGACACTATCTAATCTGTATACTATAGTCTATAGACACTATTTACTCCTTAAACTCTAGTCTGTGGACTCTATTTAGTCTGTAGACTCTAGTCTGGGGATTCAATTTAGTCTGTAGACTCTAGTCTATGAACTACACTATAATATGTAGACTTATTTCTAGACTCTGATACCTTGACTCTAATCTGTAAGCTCTGTATTCTAGATACCCTAACAGTCGACCCAGACTCTAAAATCTACTCTTTGGACATTGCTACACCTATCTATGCCCAAGGTGTATTAGCATCGTTTGACTAGAATCAAATAATAACGAAACATACTGTATATTATAATTAACAATTAATTATTCAACATTTTTGCTTATGGAAAGGGTGGTGGCAAACGACGCACCTCGGCCAGCTGCAATGGAGGGTTTGTCGTTGGTTCGAAAAATTTATATTAATGGGCGCCACTTGGTTTATCAAATACCACCTACCTTAACCAAGAAAGTACACTCTCCCTTGCCATTCGCAAATGCTATATTTTTAAATTTATCGAGTAAACGGTACTGCTTGTTTGAATGATTGATAAGGTATTATGAAGAACAACAATCAAGTAAATTCATTTAAAGAAAATTGTACATTTATTATAAATAAATCAAATTCAATTCAAAATGCAACATAAAAAAAAGAATCGGCAATTAATTAATATTCGGAATATGAGTCAACAAAAAAAATATATATATATATATATAGAATTAACTATTCATGTAAAATTTCACCGAACCAATATTCAACTACACAATCTTATTCTTGCCCTAAAATATAGCTATATCTTTCGGTTCACAACCCAGAATTAATTATAATATTATTTATATTAATAAATTTTATAGAAAACGGAATAAAATAAAACCATAAAAATATTAACGCCTACATATAAAATTAATATTTGTAAACAATTACTGAATGAAACACTAAATTTATTTAAAGAACTGATAAATCTTATTTTTATTAACAACGCAAAATAATGTCCGTGAATGATTTTTTTAATAATTGATTGAGACAAAAAAAAGAAAAAAAAAACTAATCGATTTACTTAAATTTACACAAAACGCGAAATTGAACTTCCAATAATTACTCATAAAAAAATATGCTATTAATTTTATTTTGTCATAAGCGATTTCGCTTGGAAATGAATTGAATTAATTAAATCGTTGTTAATGATAAGAAAAGGAAATACTCATCGGAAAAGTGTTGTCTTCACCTTGGCGACGCGACCTGGTGCTAGATACGAGCGCAGCGGGTGCGTACGTAGAACGATGACGAACGTGGACACCGAAAACTCTCGTCGCAGAGTTCACCGCACCAAAGGATAATTACACCAACTCCAATGAATTAATATCCAACAGGAAAATCCAATAAAATGCCAAATTTTATATACCATAGAAAAAAACTCTAAAACACACGGAAAATAGTTTAGAAAAATGAATTTAGAAAATGAAAACCACTTACCCCAAACAAAGGGAGTTTTTAGAAAATCACGTGCTTCGAGTACTTTTGTTCAGAGAAAAATCCGATAAAATATCGATTAATCGGCCGTTAAGAATATAAATCAAATCAACGAACACCGACTTTAGCTTACTAAATTATACAAATCCAGATAACTGGCGTGATATCAATAAAATCACAATTACAAATTTAGCATTCAAAACTCTGTCTCTACTCTTTCGCACTTAAAAACAAAATGGCTTGGAACGAACGTTCCAGAAGAAAATTCCAATAGGCATGCGCTAAATTTTTAAATACTTCCAAAAACGTACAATCATTATATGCAACTTAATCAACAAATCCAATTTAAAAATTCAAATAAATGAAATTGAATGAATATTAAATTAATATTAATTGTAATATTCATTATGAAAAATTGAAATGTAACAACATCAAGCAGTCGACTCATGTAGATTCTAAACTGGAGTCTTTAGACAGCCTAGACTAGTATGTGGACTCTAGTCTAGAAACTAGAGTTTAGTCTGTAGATTCTAGTCTGTAGTGCAGTCGACTTATGTAGACTCTAAACTATAGTGATTTGACAATCTAGACTCTAGTCTGTTTACTCTAATCTGTAGACTCTACTCTGTAGACTACGCCGTAGATTCTAGTCTATAGTGCAGTCGACTTATCTATACTCAAAACTGAAGTCTTGAGACAGCCAGACTCTTGTCTGTTGACTCAAATCTATAGACCTAATTATGTAGACTCTTGCCTGTAGACTTTAATTTGGAAACTAGGCTGTAGATTCTAGTCTGTAATGCAGTCGATGTATGTAAATTTTAAACTAGAGCCTTTAGACAACCTAAAAAGAATTAGTACGAAGTTTTACATAAATCAACAAAATAATTAATTACACAAATCAACAAATTATCAATTTGGTCTTTATACATGGCAACTGCTATAAAATTGTTACTCGAATATGTAGAGTATTTAATGAAACTTATCCACATTTGCCGCCGATAAATTAAATAAGATTTAGATTTGAATCAAATTTTGTTCAATTGGCAGAGTTGCCATGTACAAAGAATAAATTGATAATTTGTTGATTTGTGTAATTATTTATTTTGTTGATTTTTGTAAAACTTTCTACTAATTTTTTTTATTATTTGACATTTCGCAATACAATCGCGACAAAACAAAAGCATGCTACTTGCGACTTATGCGCGCATTATGCCCTGCATAAATGCGACGAAAAACGAATCTTCGAAATAATTCGAAAACTACGTGCTTTGGGAGTATAGTTGTATAATACTTTTTTGTAGGAAATGTTACCCCCCATCGTACCATGTGATAAAACAACATAAAAATTGAATTACTAGATATTGAAGAGGGCACTTAGATATTGACATTTTAAGAACACTTATTGTCAAAATTGACAGTTTTCAATTAATTTACTCATAGAGGCATCCTCTACGTACAAGTAGAGATATAAATCATATTTTTATCTTATTCTTAAGAGAAGCTACAGACAGATTTCAAGATGTCATTTAGAGGTCAAAATTTTAGAAGTATTTTTTTTCTTGAAAACTATAAGAGATAAGTGTACATATGTTCGAATAAAATATGTTGCAACTTAAACGAGGAATTCTAAAAATTACTAATATATAGGGTGTTCCATTTAAAATAACAAATAACCACTTCCGGTGGAACCCGAAGTGATATAAAGTTGAAAATATTTCACATGAGGAGAACTGATTCAACCATATGACAAGGATTTTTTTCAAATTTTTAGTGCAACGGCAACCCTATAAACTTTGAACGAATGGTTTAGCGTAGACACCCTGTTTATATATATATATATATATATATATATATATATATCTTTAGTTTTTTTTTTCATATATATATATATATATATATATATATCTTTAGTTTTTTTTTCCATATATATATATATATATATATATATATATCATGATAAATATCGTAATAGATATCTGATGATATATATCGTTCGAAGTTATTGCGCATGATTATCTTAGTTATGAGCAGTGGCTAAGCTTTCTGTGCGCAATAATTCATAATGAATTTAAAATCTTATTCTTGAAAAATTTAAGATTAAGTATATAAGTGAAGCTTTTTTAAAATAATTTGCCGTTTCTACCGTGAGGTGTAGGGCTTAAAATATGTGTTCTCTTGTTCTGAGTACATTTGCCTTAATTAATCCATATCTTGTATTTTGTCCTTTATTCCTCTCCACGTTCGATATAATTTTAATTTCTCTCTGCTCCATCCATTAATGTTTTTGTTGGTCTTCCTTTATAATTTTTTTTTCCGTTACAATTCAATTTGTTTTTTTGCTCTCGTACATACACTACATTTTGTTTTCATCACTTTTTCTATTTAGTTTTTTTTTTTTTTCAAGGGATGCTTCTTATATTTTAAGTTCTTATTTGTATTTCTTTTTATACTTTTATGTCTCTTCCATCTTTTCATTTCAATGCATTTTTTTCTCGTGTCCTTGTTTCTTACCATTGTCGTCCGTTTTCTTCTACCGAGAGTTGATTCGATCAGGTATACATAGGGATTTAATATATGAAATCACTTTTATGAATTTTCCTGCTTCCAGGGTCATTTTAGAGAAAAAGTACAAGAGTAAGCAAAGTAAACAAAATATAAATCGAACGTTTTAAATCATAAGATTAAAATAATTAAAAACCTGACAGAACTGTTTTATTCAAAACAAATGTTGATGAAATCTATCAAGTTTACAATAAATAGCAAGTATTTGCAACTCCTTGTTGGCTCAATGCCCAAATGAATTCGCGTTTTCGTTCAAAATATTTATTATTAAAATAGCTCACACATGACCTATCACAATATAATGTGCTGTTAAATGAATGACCGCTCCCAAAGCGAAATAAATCCTTATCAAACAAAAACCTAATTACTGAACCAGAAAGCCGCGCGCTGACGACAAAATTGATCCGCGCACATGTTCCAATCCAATTCCATTCACAGTATTTATAGATTCAATTAGAATGAATGCACCAGCACTTACAAATACAGAGTGTAAGTGTCGCCTAGCCCATGTTGAAAGTAAAAGTTGCACCAGACGCCGCCATCCTCCGTATTTGGTCAGGTCGTTTGTGACCCACTGTATATTTTGTTGCCGAGCGAATGGAGCGCGGACGGGTTTGCATCCCGAACGGGATAAAAATGCGGAAATGTGTCGTTCGGCCCACGCACCTCGCTCTTTTTTGAATAAGTAGCAAAGGGTGGTTGGTAGCTGTGGGCATACCAGGCCGAGGCTCACCGGATGTCGAAGTAGAACGCGACCCCGACAACCAACGACTAAATTTGCAATGAGATTTTGCGAAATCGAAACATATGCTTGTAATATTAAGGGATTTTGGAGTAAAATTAACGCTGAGTAGGTTTAAAATATTATAAAAAGGATATATTTGTAGGAATTAAAGCAATCAGTCAAAATTTACTGTAAGTTTATGTTATATAGTGTTAATGAAAAACAGTGGCGCAGCCAGGATTTTGTCTTCATGGGAGGCAATATCAAACGTTTTTAGAAACATTAAAATTTGTCTAAATTAGTGAAATTATGCACTTATTTACTTGAAAACAGAATTGGGTAAATGTTAACAAAATGGTTGGTCATGATTAAAACTAATGACTAAATTAGTGATAAATAGATTAACTAATTTAGTCATTAATCATTAGACATATGTTATTATTAATCTGTTAATCAGATACGAATATTAGTCAACTACATTTTCAATCATGACTAATTTTAAGTGAATTTAATTGAATAATAATACAACTGTATATATTTGAAGGATATTGTTTTCTGTCATATTCTGCATCTGTGCCGATCGTTTGTGTGTAAATAGTTATCCATTTTATATCAACTCCGAATTTCGGTAGAAAATTGGCATTATATTTCGATTCCAAAAAACCATATTGTAACTAAAACAAGAAAATCTTAAAATCGACTTCTTTTATTTATGTAAGGATTTATTAAGAAAGTATTTTTTTGGTTTTAAAGTGGTTGTTTCATTAATGGTATAATATTTCTCTACCTCCATCTTTTGGGTAATTTTTATATTGTCTTTAATTTTCTTAAAAAAATACTCTCATTGAATGATAAAAACTATGTTTAAATCATTTTTTTATTATTTAGTCTTTGAATTATGAGGTTTTGAAATTTAAAAAAGATAATTTTGCCTTTCGAATATTTTAAAAACCAAATTCCATTATCTTATGGAAATTATAAGTTTTAATGATGGACGCTTATTGGAGTAATTTTATTTTCCTGTAAAGTTTAAAATTTGAAAAAGTTGAAAAAGATGAGTCAACATTTTGAAATATGTGTATTGATTAAATTATGTTATTAAAAGCTTTCTGCGCCATTTTAACTTAAGATCTCATGAGATTTAAATTTTGAAAACTAAGATCATAAAGTTCATCAGCTTTTATACGTAAATCTTCACTTCTTCGTCGTTTTTTAAAAGAGTTAAATTGAAAACTATAAACGAGTGTTTTTCACGTCCAGGTTAAGCATGAAGTAAAAATTCGAGTTTATAAAACCCCGAAAATTTGGTTTGGTCGCTCCGCTTTGCTTCAGTATTAATAATATTACTTTGAAGACAAAATATAAATCTTTCATTTGGTTGGTCTTCACTTTATTGTACACTATCAAACTCAAACTAGTAATAACTAGCTTTTAGTCGAAACTATTTTCACTTTAAAATTTAAAATAATAGTGGTAAAATAAGTTTGTTTTAATATTTCATAATATAAATTATTAATATTACATAATATAAATGTATCCAAATTTTACAAGATTTATGAAAACTCGTGTTTAGTCTGTAAGTTTTATCAAAATAATCCTATTATAAAAAATATAAGCTACTCATTATCAAACTACGATTAATAATGACTAGCTTGTAGTCGAAACTATACTCCTTGTAAAAGTTGAAATAAAAGTGGTAAAACAAACTTGAGTGTTTTAATATTACAAAATATAAACTCATCCAAATGGTATAAGATTTATGAATACTCGTGTTGTGTCTGTAAGTTTTAAGAAAATCTGAAGTTTGATTTTTTCTTTTAATCAATAAAAACAGATAAAAATGTATGTTGAATAAAATATTTCAACATTGACTATTACATATATTTATATTTAAAAAAAATATGAATACTGTTAACTCTTTTCACATATAAAAAAAGTGTAAGTTCAACAAAAATTTGTTTTCCAAAACACCCAATTATCGCCATACATAGTCAGTAACTAAAAAAAATAATAGCGAATAAAAAATTATCAGGTGCAATAGTTTAAACTTAAAAACCATATTAGACACTTTATTATGTCGATACTCAATACATTACAATTTTTGGTTTGTTAATTTTACAATATCGCCACTTATTTTTTGTTTCAATTTAATTTCTCATAGTCGACGTAGCTTTCACCCTAGGATGCATACTTGAAAATGTTTACACCTATGCATATGATGGGTCTCTCAGACCCTCATATATAATAATACAAAAACAAACTAGTAAACAGTTTCTAAAAATTGCTTGACTGTGTTTTTTATAATAGTAGATTGTTTGACAAGTTTTGAAAGCTTCGTATTACATGCGAATACCAAATTGCATTTACGAACCCGCAGGGCGAGTAAATGCAAGGTATGAGCATGCAATGCAGCTTTCGAAACGTGTTTAACACTCTGCTTTTCCTACGACCAAACAGCGGCGGCGTTAATTGTTCTTCGTAACTATTCATTTTATTTTAATAATTTTGACACTGACGTCCTTAAATGTCTTTACTTTCAAAACTTGTTTTGAAAATTCAATTTTCAACCGTTGCATTACTTGTCAAAATACAAATATACAATCAACACCTTTCAGTGCACAGGTATGATAATATCATCGGTTTTTTACTGGTTCGTCAATTTCGTCGTCTTGAGGAAGATTTTATTTTTCAATATCTAGTTATTCCAACGTCTAATTTCACCAATTTTATCATATCTTTCCCTTCTTATCAATCTCCTTTTTTGCTTCCGAATTTGTACATAAAATTATTTCTTTCAATAGATGCTACGTTATAAATCTGCTCCGGGCATTTTTGCCATTGGTCTAAAAATTAATATTTTCTATGTATTCTAAAACGTACGATCTATAAATAGATTTAGTGTACAGGGTGGTCTAGTTTCGATGTTGCTTATGCGCATCTCGGTAAATATATGAGTTAGAAAAAAACCGATGGTGCAACTGCGATCTGTTTTTTTGAGACTAGGATAATGCCAGAAACAAAAATGTAACATCTTGTTTTTTTCAGAAGTTATGGGGCAAAATCTGATTTTCTTGATTTTTAACTTTAATTAATATGTTGCGTAATTTGTAAGATAGAAAAAAACTATAAATACCTTCTTAAGACACTTTTTTTAAGTAGAATCCAGTGGCGTAGGCATTTTTTTATTTTATGCACACATTTTCGAGTTATGGCCAAATTATTATTTTTTTAAATGTAAATCATAGTTGGCTTTGACACAATTGAGAAGAGTGTTTTTCACTGATTTCAAAAATATATCCTTTTGTAAATTTATCCTAAAAAACAATGGTATTATAGAATAGAAACTAGCTTTTAATCTGCTAAATAATATAATACCGAAGACAATAGCTGTTTTTGATCATTTGCATGCTCAATTTTAATTAATTATTCTATTGCAATAGCAAAGAGTTCTGTTGTTCCAACAAGACTGGAAAATAAAATTATGTTCTGCCTAATAAAATAAAACATTTATTACTCAAAAAAGAATTATTATTATTTAAACACATTTAGTTTATAATGTTTATCATAATTAAAACTAAGCATGCAATTGATCAAAAATGGCTATTGTCTTCCGTATTATATTATTTGGCAGATTAAAAGCAAGTCTCTCCTTTATAGCAACACTGCTTTTTAACATAAATTCACAAAAATTTATATTTTCGAAATCAGTGAAAAACACTCTTATTAACTAAATAATATTAAAGTAAACTATGATTTACATTTAAAAAAATGATAATTTGGTTATAACTCGAAAATGTGTGCATAAAATAAAAAAATACCTACGCCACTGGATCCTACTCAAAAAAGTGCCTTAAGAAGATATTTATAGTTTTTGTCTATATTACAAATTACGCAAGGTATTAATTATAGTTAAAAATCAAGAAACCCCGATTTTGCCCTTTAACTTCTGAAAGAAACAAGATGGTTCATTTTTGTTTACGGCATCATCCTAGTCTCAAAAAAAGAGATCGGGACTGCGCCATCGGATTTTTTGTAACTCTTATATTTACCGAGATGCCCATAAGCAACATCGAAATTAGACCACCCCAAGGAACTCACTTTGGGCCAATATTATTTAGTCCTTTAATAATTGAAACTTCTACCAAGTGTTTCTACTCCTTGATTAAATATGAAGGACAATTTCGAGTTTGGCAACGCCTGAAAATTTGGTTTGGACGCGTAGCATAGCAGTATATTTTTAATTTCACAATATTTCAGTGTTTTATACGCGTGTCGCATGAAGTAAAATTTCAAGTTTAGGAAAGTCTAAAAATTTGACTTTTCTAAACTCGAAATTTTACTTCATGCTTAATGAAGAAATGAAAACAGTTCAACACTTCAAATTTAATTTTTACAATCATCTCACTATTGTGAGCTAATCCTATAATTATTCTAGGATTTTCTTTCTAATGAATTGTAAGATTAAAGGTAGTGGATGTTAATTGATATTTATAGGGACGATTTCTCGTTTTGACGTTGTTCGAGCCGATAAAATTCGACTTTGCGCAGTCATTATCGTATACCTGCAGGGGCAATGAATTATGTAAATTACTGGTGAGCAATTAAGCTTTGCGATTAGATCTCACCCTTAGTACTCCCTTGAATTAAACATAATGGGGTGGGTTGACACATCCTAGTAAATCCATCCTGCTGGTATCCGCTAGCAACATTATATCACCGCATTGGATTTAACTAACAATAATCAAATAAACAAAATAAAATATTAATTTATTAAAGTAATCATGGATTTTCAAAAATTAAGTGCCTCAGTAATCAACGAAAATAAAAAGTATTATTTCGGAAAGTTTTGTATAGAATATACAGGGATTTCAGGAGTGTTTCGACTCAGCTTCGTTAGAAGCTGTAAATTGAACGTTTTTAAAATACAATAAATAGCTAAATATGAACATCGTATACATTGGGATGTGTATACTTAGAATAAAAATTCATTAATGTAGTTTTTCGCCCTAGGATGTGTCCATAACCGAAATCCGGTTTCCAAATTTTATCAAAATAATACATACAGCTCCACAATTTTCGCGTAAAGAACAAATATCAAATTTCATTGTATTTTTAAGTTGTATTCCACAAAGATATACAGGGTATTCCAATAAATATCGGAGTTTCAAAGAGCTGTATGTATTTAAAGATATAACCATATGCAAAAACTTTTATAGTCAAATGTTCCCCAGATTGAATAGAAATATTTCATGTGGCCACTAAGTAAACCTGCCAAGCTCTTACTAATATACAGAGAGTATTATGTAACACCGAACATTTTCATAACGAGAATTTTTCTTTGAATTATCAATATGCATACGTTGCAGAAATGTGTGCTTGGTTTATTAAAATAATTTAATTTGAAGCTTTAAGCGAGTGGTTTCCACTCCCAGGCTAAGCATGAAGTAAAATTTCGAGTTTGGAAAAGCCTGAAAATTTGGTTTGGTCGCATAGCGCGAAGCGCGGAGCGGCCAAACCAAATTTTCAGGCTTTTCTAAACTCGAAATTTTACTTCATGCGCCACCGGTACAAAACACTGACATATTACGAAGCTTAAAACACACCGCTAAATTTTAAATAGAATCAGTGTTTTGTACCGGTGGCGCATGAAGTAAAATTTCGAGTTTAGAAAAGCCTGAAAATTTGGTTTGGCCGCTCCGCGCTTCGCGCTACGCGACCAAACCAAATTTTCAGGCTTTTCTAAACTCGAAATTTTACTTCATGCTTAGCCTGGGAGTGGAAAACACTCGCTTATAGCTTTAAATTGGATTCTTTTAATAAACCGAGCATCGGAAAATGTGCAATGTATGCATATGGATACTTGAAAGAAAAATCCTCGTTATGAAAATGTTCGGTGTTACATAAAACTCTCTGTATAGGGATTGACGTTCTGAATGACAGCCGTTATCTTCAATTTCATTTAATGACGTATCGTTAAAGAATAATTAAGATGGGAAGATATGTGTAGATCTTGAGGCCAATCTTAGTTCCAAGATCCAACATTGTAGAAAGTTCTTATTTAGGAAATGCCGCACTGGACGAGACCAGTGATGTGGTGCCCCATCCTGTTGAAAAGTACTACACTTTTTATTTTATTTATTTAGGATAAATTAATTGCAGTTTATCTATTACAAGTTACAGTAATTTTCGTTTATAGATATTTCCCCCGATTCCGAACGGGAAATGTTAAATTTAACGTATACATTATTAATACCCTCACAATCTGAGTATACAAATCAAGTACTAAGTGTGCTTAGACTGTGCTGTCGCTAAATAAAATTTACGTTAAATTTAACATTTCATGTACGGAATAGCCCTGATTATGTCTATCTTAAAAAAACGATTTGTTGCAATTTTAAATGAGCATGTCTTTAATTTCGCGAAACGGTGTCGCTATCGATTCTTGCGGATGGGTGCACCGGGCGCGCCGATCCCGGCGAAGACGTGGCGCGTAGGTGCAGCAGTGTCAGTGCACCTCAACACCAGGGCGGGGTTGCCTTTTTCCCCTCGTATTTTTTTTCCGGCGGGGGCCCCACTCTCGCCCCTAATCCGTCCCTGTCGAATCCACCCGGCGTTTTCGATTCGAACCGGCATCGGTGCCGCACCGCCGACAGCGCCATCACCAACCAGCGAAAAGACAGAGAGGGCGAGCGCGAGAAACTGTCGGCGAAGACAGAGACGCAGAGAAGAGGGGGCCCCACGCGTGCGCTCCGGCCTTTCTTTTTCCCCCAGAGCCGGGGCACCGCCAGTCCGATTTCATCCTCCGCAACCACAACCGATCACCTCAACGTCTGCACACGGCATTCTTTTGTCCACCGCATTATTCAACTAGTTGAATAATTAAAGAAAATACAGTGTTTTGTTTTGTGTTAAGTGTACTCAGCGCGGCGAGTGTTTTGTTTCACGTGTTTAAAGTGCCTGCGTTTTTTTTGACAATTTTTTAATAACTCTTTTCCAAAAAGAAACAATCCCTGTGATATTTTAATTCATCGCAAAAAGAGGTGAGTTTAAAAAAAAAATACAATCTTAATTTATTATAGTCCAAATCTATTTTTGGAAGGGTTGCACGCGCGGTTTGTCTATTTCCGTCCTGGCTGCACCGGCGACAACAAAAACAAATGCACGCCTCGCTCTACTCGAGACGAAACCGCGTTGCCAAAATTCCTCCACTAAATACACCACCTGATTCCGCCATTTGCATTCGCTTTCGAAAAAAATATCACCCATTTTTTTCGTTCCCCGCACGAAATTGTTAAGAAAGCGTGCGTTTCGTAGGCAGTGTGCCGTTTTCTGGAAGAGTTTAACGCCCAATTTGTGCGCGCACCGGCACCGGCGTAATTGCGCCGTTGCCATGTGTAATTATTTAATTAATTGGCTCCTCTTGCGCTCCTCGCGCCCTCCGTTATAATTAAAAACTTTTCCAGCCTTATTAATAGACGTTAGCACACAGCTTTAACACGGTTCAAAATTGTTAGTAGCCAATTTCCAATTGATAAAAACATTGGTTAGATTACAACTGATAATTTACAGCCTTATTAATAGACGTTAGCATACAGCTTTAACACGGTTTTAATGATGTTATTAACATAAATCTACATACCTGATTAGTAAGTATATTTCGAACGTCACTTAAAATCAGTGTTTTACACGCGTGACGCATGAAGTAAAATTTAGAGTTTAGAAAAGCCCAAAAATTTGGTTTGGTATTAGTTAGATTACAACTGATAATGTACAGCCTTATTAATAGACGTTAGCCTACTGCTTTAACACGGTTCTAAGGTTGTTATCAACATTTTCAGGTTATAAAACATAATAGTACATTATTACTGTTAGTTTCTAACTAATAATTTAATAGCGTAGTACCCCTACTTATACATAACCTCAATTGTCATGAGGAAATAGGGTTATCAAGAATTAATTTAATAATGTATAAATTAAAGCTACTTACCTGAGTATATTTCGAATTTCACCTGAAATTAGTGTTTTACACGCGTGGCGCATGAAGTAAAATTTCGAGTTTAGAAAAGCCTGAAAATTTGGTTTGGTCGCTCCGCTGCACGGAGCGACCAAACCAAATTTTAAGTCTTTTCTAAACTCGAAATTTTACTTCATGCTTAATCTATGAGTGGATATACTCGTTCGAAGTAAATTGCAATCAAATTAGCCTAAAATATACAATTTCACAAACGTAAGCAAAAACAGTGTAACATAACCCCTACATTACTTGATTACAATGAAGTTAGAAAACATGAAAATGCAATGTTGCCACGTTCATTTTATCAATAGTTCAAAACTAATAGCAAGTACATTTTGTTCTATTCATACGAAATATAGGTAACGTGTTTGTATGCGTCTAGTTAAGATTAACTAGCATTAAACTTTAATGATATTAACGGTATTCTAATAATAGCCTGTTGGAGCTCATTCTATTTAACTAGGCGAGGAATGCAGATATCTGGAGAGATATTTTAATGTCTGTGAAGTTTACCTGTGTGACTAATTAAATAATTTGCCGAAAAATAATGACATCTCCATATCGTACTTTACTTTTTATAAATTAAACAAGTCGTTTTTTAGAACTGTTACTTTTATGTGGACCAATGTATTCCAATTTTTCGCCTAACTAAATGAAATGAGTGCTAATAGTGCGCTACCTCTAGTTTCGTGCCTTAAACTTAAAGATCCGTGTTATTCATAACCTCAATAGTCATAGCAACATATATACAGCATTATTAATAAAATAGTTGTTAATATTATTAAAGTGTAATGATGGTTAATTTGTTCTAGATCCGTACAAACACGATAGTAATATTTCGTATTGATAGAACAACAACTACATACTATTAGTTCGGAACTATTGATAAAATGACTATGGCAACATTGCATTTTCATGTGTTCCAATTTCACTATAGTTAAATTTGTAGTAATTTAGAGGTTATGCTACACAGTTTTTGTTTATTTTTGTAAAAAATGTGTTCCTTCTGCTAAATAGTTTACTGTAAATTTGTTTCTAACTAGTGTTTCCGCTCCTTGATTAAGCATGAAGTAAAATTTCGATTTAAGAAAAGCTTTTGAGGTTATGGGAACTCTCTAAATGACTCATCCGGTTAAAGCTGTTTGCTAACGTCCATTAATAAGGCTGTTAGAATGTATTTAATTATAATGCTATAAATCATATATGCACGGGGTTCCCCATATTACCAATGATGTCATTCAAATAATAACCTTCTACGTTGTGTAAAAAAATACTTTATTGCACCAATGTACAACTTCTTCTCTTGGATTTATATTGACCTAACATCTGATTCGTTTTTTTCAAATAATGTCTTTTAAATGCCCTCCCCCACAACTTCAATATAACTTTCAATCCTAATTTGCCGGGTTGCAGGTTTTTCTGTGATATCTTCTTAAATGCAGTTTTTAGCTACTCAATTGTTGCAGGATGACTTACAAAGCCGTTTCCCTTCAAATATCCCCACATAAAAAAATCGTGTGGCGTTAGGTCAGTCATCCATTTCCAAATCAAGAAATTATACGGCCATTAAAAAAATCGCTTAAAATCCCCATGGAGTTTCTGGTTGTATGAGTTGTCGCTCCATCTTGTTGGAGTCAGTTCTGGGATGGGAAACGTTAGTAGCTGAATAATCCATACTATTGCGAAAATGTTTAGTTTCTCACAATTTCATAACTGTTATAGTGGCAACTGTTTATTTGTTTTGAGACAATAACCTTCTTAACCCTACTTAATTTGACTTACTAAAGAATAAAATAGTCGTACTTCGCAAGGCCATAGCCAGGGAGAAGGTTATTGGGGTTCAATTTTTTTTTTAATAAATAAAAATAAAATAATAAAACATTTTTTTTCTGGCTACGGCCTTAATACTTCGTTTAGATTTAAATTGCAAATTAGAATGGGTTTATTTTGAACTTCACTTGAAATCAGTGTTTAATACGCGTGGCGCTTGAAATTAAATTTCGAGATTAGAAAAGCCTGAATTTTTACTTCATGCTTAATCAAGCAGTGGAAACACTTGTTAAAAGTAAATTTTAATCAAAGATTGCAGCAGAAGAAAACAAGTTATCACAAGCAAACAAAAACTGTGTAACATAACCTCTAAATTATTTCAGTTTTAATTAGAGTGAAGTTGAAACAGAAGAAAATGCGATGTTCATTTCATCAGTAGTTCAAAACTAAGGCCCAGTTGCACCAAAAACGTTGAACTTGAGTTCAAGCTGAACTCTGGTTCAAGGTGACAGTTCCTACTGTTCTAATGTCACTTTGAGTTAAACCAGTTCAACGTGTTTGATGCAACTGGCCCTAACTTATAGCATGTAGATTTTGTTCTATTAATACGAAATGTTGGTAACAGGTCTAGTAGAAATTAACTAGTAATAAACTATACCGATATTAACGGCAATTCTATTTACTAGGCTGTTGGAGTTTAGTGTAATCCGAAATTCACACCGCGGAACGCGCCTCGATTAATTTTTATTATTAAAACACCCATCCTTTTTTTTTCGTTTGAATAATTAATTGGTTTAATAAGGAGCTCGAGGAGTTTGACTTTAATTACATTTCGCTCGACTTGTTGCTAGGCCGAAGGGTTCACAATTTTACGTCACGTGATTGTTTCTTTCTTGAATGAGCGAAAGAAGTGTTCTGGAATGCGTTCGAGGTGAGGTTGATCACGTTTCGACGATTATTTCGTATTTGTGGTCGTTTGTTTTTGTTCAGATGTTACGTTATTGTGTGCAGGTACTGAATGTCGCTAGAAATTACTCGTGTGTTTTTGCTGTAGCCCAATTGGGGAACAGAAAAAAAACGGTCAACACTTTCTGTTGTTCAAATGCCATTTTGGGTTCTGTTGAGCGATGAAAATTAATTCAGGGTACATTTGTTAGTGTAAACTGACCCTTATAAAGCAAATACACTTGCTTGTATACTTGAAGGGCGCAACTTGGCGTTGCGCCATTTTTAAATAGAAAATTTTGTTCACAAATAATAGAGAAATTACTCGTGTGTTTTTGCTGTAGCGCAGTTGGGGAACAGGAAAAAAAACGTTCAACACTTTTTGTTGGTCACATGTCATTTTGAATCCTGTTCAGCGATGAAAATTAATTCAGGCTGAATTTGTTAGTGTAAACTGACTTTTATGAAGCAAATACACTTGTACACTTTTAGGGTGCAACTTGGTGTTGCGCAATTTTTAAATAGCCAACTTTGTTCACAAATAATACTGTTACATACAATACATATCGATTTGACATACCGATCGATTTGAACAACTTTAAACTGACATTTTGTTGATTGCAAATGCAACTTGCTACTTTTGCGCAACAAAAAGTTGCAACTGAAAATGTACAAGTGTAAATATAAAATCGTAAGAGTAAGCCCCGCCGCATATTGACCGCAGCGCAGGGGCAGCAGAGACGTAGGAAAACCCGTGCTGCTGAGCGGGCTGTGCTGCGCCTCCGAGGCATCAGCGCATATTGAGCACAGTATCTCCGGCGCAGTCTCGCAGAGTTCAGTTTCGTTGCAATGGACATGAACGCTATGCAACTTTTGTTAGACTTCGAGTCCGAATCAGATGAAGATAACTTACAATATATATCTTCACTATTTCTTAAAAAACGGAAGAGAGGAAAAACAAGCGCGTTTTTAAGAAAACGGGAGACGCATGGCGAATTTAATACTATAAAAATTTCGGCCGCTTCTAATAAATTTATTTTTTTACTGTTTGAACAGTTATGTAATAATTTAATATCTTTCATCTCGGGAAATTTATGATTAGATTCTAGTGAATGATTAGAAAACGAACTAGAATTTTGTTTTAATCTGAGTTCCCGAAAATGTTCTTCAAAACATTTCTCCAAACTTCTAATTGTTTGTCCTATATATATTTTATTACATTCGGGACATGTTAATTTATACACCCCAGATTTTTTATATTCTTTAAAAAGATATAATTAATGGTGCCTGTGCACTAATGTTATATATTTCACCTAGCAAAATTAAATTTAGTTACGTGGGTATAAAGAATTAAAAGCCAATTCTGTACTTCTAGAAACAATAAAGTCCTTACCATTTTCCATATTAAGTTCTTTTGCAATTTCTGCCCAAAGAACATCTTTTAATTTCGTCCTCATATAATCCGGGTGGCACGTATCGTACAACACCGGATGAGATTCCACTAATGCAATTAAATTCTCCATACTATTTTTTTTGAGTGCGCTGCTCTGGCGCCACTCCGTGATCTGTGAAATACACACGTGCTATGTACAGAGGACGCAGAAAACTGTGTTGCAAACACAAACGCGCGGAGGGAAGACAGAGCCTCTGTCTCGGCTGCGCCTATGCTGTGTTCAATTTGCGGCGCTGCATAAGAACGTGTGGTTTACAGATTTCCCTGTGCCTGCGCTACGTCTCTGCTGCCCCTGCGCTGCGCTCAATATGCGGCGGGGCTAAGTTGGTGCTCGACGCGCCAATCTCTTAAGATCGCCAATCACTATTTGCCCTCAAATTACACACAATGTATAACAAAGATTAATTTGAAAAGTTTCAAACCTATTTTCTGAACGGTATCTATTTGATTGATGACAAGATTTTTTTTACAATGGAAGTAAAACATTTTTTTAAAAGCTAACCAAAGTAGAAGTACTACTTATAGATTTTTTAAATGTAATTTTGCATGTTGAAAACATTTTTTTTAAAGAAATGAACAGACAAAGAAGATTTCAGACGGTTTCGTATTTTTAGATAAATCAATGAGTAGAATATTTTTTACCAAACCTTGTAACTTATTTATACTTTTTCACCATTTTTCACGTTGAACTTGGCTGAATACTGAACTATTCTTTATCATTGACTACCGTGCAATATTATTAAGTTGGGTTATTGAAAGAATTTTTGAGAATTCCGCGAAAAAGGTTCAATTAAGCGAGCGCAAAATGTTTTTGCCGGCTTAGAGCGGTAAAGTGACATTAAGTGACGCCTGCTCAGAAAATGCCTGCTTTCCGATCACTTTTGGGAGCGTAGAAGCCTACTTTCTATTGATGTTGTACGAAAAATATATTAAAGTGATATTAAACATAGTAAGATTTTTCTTTTGGCTAAATTTGTTCAGTTACGTGGAGAGTTAAATCATTAATAAAAACACAGCGTGTACACCAATAAAAAAAGTCAACGTTTAACCATAGGTTATTATTATGTTACTATAGTTAATTCCGATTAATTATCCAAATCTCGACCATTTTTCGTGAATTTTCAACGTTTTAGTCGATTCTAAAAATCTAAACGCTTCTCGTAAATTTCCAAGATTTCCGTTAATTTTTAGAATTTCGACGGTTTTCGTGAAATCCAAAGATTTTCGATGATTTCAAAAATATAATGAATTTTTTAAGATTTTCGTAAATCTTTAAAATCGAGAATTTCCAAGATTTCCGTTAACCTCCAAAATTTTGTGAATTTAAAAGAAATTTTCAAAATTGATAATAAATTTTCAATAATGTTCAAAATTTATCGTGATTTGTTTAGAATTACCATTCATTTTTTAGGAAAATTTAAAAAATCAATCCGATAAAGATTTTGTAATGTGATCTAGTAAATACAAACAAAATCAACATTTTTAATGCAAGAATAAAAAAGTTCGTGATTAGTGATTTGTGACAGTTACGACACACGTTTTGATACTTGTGACATATTTTAAAGTAAAGAGTGTCTCCCACTCCCAGGTTAAGCATGAAGTAAAATTTCGAGTTTAGAAAAGCCCCGCGTAGAAAATTTGTCGAGGGTCGCGTAGCGACCCGAGACAAATTTTCACGGGGCTTTTCTAAACTCGAAATTTTACTTCATGCGCCACGCGTATAAACCACTGATTTACAGTAAGGTTGAAAATATATACTGGTAAGATGTGATGGTTCAATTATTAAAGTTAGAAAAAATTGAACAAAAACTTGAAAACCCTCAAGATTTTGTAAATTAATAAAAATGTTGTGAAAACGAGTGATTACTTTTTAACGAATCTTTTCCCCTTCCAAGCTAAGCATGAAGTAAAAAAAGTTCAGAAAAGCCCGAAGAATTTCTGGCTTTTTTTTATTGAAAAATGAAATGTAACTATGTTTTTATCAGTGATTATTTTTATCAGTGATTACAATCGTGATTAATAAAAACCAGGGTCGTTATGTTTAAAACAGTGTTTTAAACATGTTTCAAAAACAGCCGTCGTGTTTTAAACGGTTTTGTTTTAAACATGTTTTAAATTTTAAATTTGTTTAAAACATGTTTTAAACATTAAATTTATTTAAAACGTTTTTTTTAAAATTATTTTAAATTTGCTAAATTATATTTTATACTACTTCATTAAGATTTTTTTTGTTAAAACTTTAGCTGAATTGTTGAAGATATTTCAAATTGCATTATTAAACATAACATTTTATTACAAGAAAATATCAAATATGTGTGCATAAATGTGATTTTTAAATACAGGTAATTCTTCTTTCAGGTATACATAAGCACACTGTAAATTATACGATATTCGTTGTTTTTTAAAAAGATTTTAATTTGAATTTTTTGACGAGGGTTTTCCACTCCCAGACTAAGCATGAAGTAAAATTTCGAGTTTAGAAAAGCCTGAAAATTTGGATTGGCCGCGTAGCGAAGCGGAGTGGCCAATCCAAATTAGGCTTTTCTAAACTCGAAATTTTACTTCATGCGCCACACGTATAAAACACTGAAATATCGCAAAGTTCAAAATATACTGCTTTAACAATCCAATATGTAGATGTGAATAAAACGTGAGTCAAATTCTGCGCTGAACAAATTGTTTAAAACAGTGATTATAGGCAACCCAATAACTCTAACGTATATTAGGTTGCCTTTAATCGTTGTTGTATGTGTGTGTTTTTTGAACTTCACTGTAAATCAGTGTTTTAAGCGTGGCGCATGAAGTAAAATTTCGAGTTTAGAAAAGCCTAATTTGGATTAGCCGCTTCGCTACGCGGCCAATCCAAATTCTTAGGCTTTTCTTAACTCGAAATTTTACTTCATGCTTAGTCTGGGAGTGGAAAACACTCGTTAAAAGCCTTAAATTACATACAACGAATTCCCGCAAATTAAAAACCGCTGTAATTATCGGGATATGTATACTCAAAAGAAAAATGCCCTGTATGTTCTATTTTAAACGTGTTGTAAACGCTGTTTCAATGAAAAAAACT
This sequence comes from Philonthus cognatus, assembly GCA_932526585.2. NCBI lineage: Eukaryota > Metazoa > Arthropoda > Insecta > Coleoptera > Staphylinidae > Philonthus > Philonthus cognatus. The sequence goes on from OW052247.1 coordinate 35,168,865, forward strand.
GTTTGTTTTAATTAAAATGAAAAAACGTTTTTTTAACAACCCTGATAAAAACATGACTCGGTATTTTTGTAACAAATTCTAAACATAAAATTATTTAACCATTTTTTTATTAATTTTTTTTGGCACTGGCCTTGATTCTGTTAGGAAAATGTTAAATTTATTGTATAAAGGGAGTGTTTCTTTTAAGTATACACATGCCTGTGCTGCAAATTATTTAACACTCGTTGTTTTTTTAAGAGTTCAATTTTAAGCTTTAAACCAGTGTTTTTCATTTCGCTTACAGAAACTATTTGTTGTTTTAATAGAAAGTATAGTCATTTTTTGCGTTCGTGCGTAAAATTCAATATTTACACCGATAAAGCCACCTTTTCGGGCGTTCAATAATTCCATTGTTCGCGCACATGTCACTTTTCCAGAATCATTATCGATTTTATATTTGTACGCAGCGAGCGCCAGATAAGCCAATAATGGGGCGAAAATTCGCATAAATTGCATTCGAATCGCCGATAGATAAGCCCAATTGGATTATTATCACTGACCTTACAAAATTCTCAGGAAACATAATCAAACAAAATTATGCGAAGAAAGGTTATTAGTGCTTATTCGTCAATTCAAATAAGAACACTTTGATCTCTTATGCTTTTGCTCTAAAATAATTAGGGGAGCAGGAAACTGCAAAAGTGTGATTTTACATGTAAATTGCTATTACCGAGCGATCGGATCAGCACCCGGTCTGATCCGACCGCTCGGTAATAGCAATTTACATGTAAAATCACACTTTTGCAGTTTCCTGCTCCCCTAATTATTTTAGAGTAAAAGCATAAGAGATCAAAGTTGTTCAGAATTTAAAATGCTATATGATAGGTCAGTATTTATCAAAATAGTACTAATAGTACAAGAAAACGAAGAATAATTTGAAAAAAATAACAATAGCCATGATTTTATAACAAAATTTTGCTTCATCAACAACTATCAGTTATTTTTAATAAAATCAAATTAAATCCTCAAAGAGACCTCCATTAGCGGCTAAACATTGACCAAGTCTATCATAAATATTTCTGCGAACATTTGCAAGTTGCCGGTTCGTTATTTTGTTGCATTTTTCCGTAATTTTGTTTTTCAGAACCTTGATGTTAGCATGTCTAGCACCGTATATTTTTGATTTTAAGTGGCCCCATATAAAGAAATCGTTTGGTGATAAGTCTGGTGAGCGAGCTGGCCAATTCACCGGTCAGCCTCGTCCAATCCAGGTATTTGGATAGCAAATATTTAAATACTCAGTGACGTCTCTTGTAAAATGCGCAGGACGTCCATCCTGTTGAAACCATACCACATTTTCTCCTGCGACAGCATCTATGGCGGGGCCAATCTCCGATTGAAGCAGCTGAAGGTATTTTCCCCCGTTTAAGTGCCCATCAATGAAGAAGGGGCCTATAATATTAGATCTGTATATTCCTAACCATACGTTGACTGACTGCGGATATTGGGAATGGTTATCGATCGCCAAATGCGGGTTATCCGCATCCCAATAGCGATAATTTTGCACATTTAGCTCTCCATTTATGGTAAAAGTCGATTCGTCAGAAAAACAAATGTTTTTAATGTAATCTATCCACATTAGTGTTTCACAGAAAACATATTCTAGAATACCTGTCTGGCTCAAAAATCTCCAGGTGGTTCGAAAACATGTACGATTTAAAATTTTAAGAGCGGTTGTATTGTGCAAATTTAAATCGTCGCCAATTTGCCGAATACTAATGCGGGGATTTGCAACGGCCGCAGCGATAACGTTTATTTCGTTTACATTATCTCACACAATTTCTTCTTCCTCGGCTATATTTGAAGTATGCTTTAACCCAAATACTCCCGAATTAATTTTTTTAAGAAAATTAAAAGTTTTTTGCAATTTTATGATTAATTGGTATTTCTTGAATATTTTTTAATAAGCACTTTATGTTATAAAGTTAATAGTTTACCAGATATAGACCGTCCTTTATAAAGGACAACGGGAAGGTTAATATCTTGAAAGTAAACATATATCTATATATAAACTCAGCAATATTCCAAATATATTTTAAAGGAATAATCTATATTCAACAAAAAATAAATATAATTTATATATTTACAGACAAATAAAATTAGAGCGTATGATATTCCAAAAAACAGTTTTTTGGATGCAAACCTACATTGCACTTATTGCACTGAAATTGCACTTTTTTGTGGCATAATCGGCATCTAATTTGTGTTTCTTTGTATGCAATTAGATGATCCTTTCCGTCGAATTGGGAATATTCATTTGGTTGTGCACTAGGTCGTCCTCGTTTCGCTGTTTTCTTGTTGTTTTCCAAAATGCTCATTGCAAGTGATCTACGGAAGGTATATTGATTCTGTTTTCCACCATATTCTCGTTGAAGCTGCCATGCATTATGAATTGCCATATCAAGGCAATGACTTATTATGGGAAAGTACCATTTTTTGCCTCTAACTCCGACTCTATAAAGACTAATATTTTGGTCTGCCCTGTCGACACCTCCCATATTTTTGTTGTATTTTTTTATCAAATCCGGCTGAGGTACAGACATTTTTTTCTTTTCTTTCGGGGAAAATCGAGCCACATTACATGTCGGCAGCACGCTATCTGAATTGGAAGCTATTGTAACTATATTGTTATCATTCCACTTACATACTATTATGTTTTCCTGTTTCTCCAAGGCATACACAAAGGTTCCCCTTGGCTCTTTCTGTAGTTCTTTGGCAGTTTTTATTGCAGATACATATATTCTATTTTCTCTCAGTGTTCCAGTAGCCTTTATTTTTCTATCTCTGAGTACCAAAAGCAAATCCCAAAAAGTAAAAAAATTATCGAAGTATAAATGATACGGGTAACTACCTTTTTCTTCAAGAATACTATCGACAAATGTTAGTACCACACTCGCACCCAATCCTAAGTTCTTGTATCGTTCTGACAGCTTTGTGCTGGAACCTTGATAAGGTGGAAACCATTCTATGTAACCTGTTCTAGAAGTAGCCATCCAAAACTTATAACCCCATCTAACAGGTTTTCCTCTGATGAACTGCTTGGAACCATGTCCGCCAAAGTAGGGCACCATTGACTCATCAATACTATGATATTCGTTCAGAGGGGCAAGTGAAATAAACTTGTTATTCAAAACGTCTAATAATGGGCCGACTTTAGCAAATTTATGTGAAACATTTAAATTTGTATTATCGCTACAATGCAGATTTTGCATTATAAAATTAAAACGGTTTCTTGAAATTGTGTCATATACTATTTTGTGATTAGCATCAGAACTGTTTTCCCAATACAGTGATCTTGGGACAGTAGTATAACCACTATAAATAAGGACTCCAAAAAAAGCTTTCATTTCTTCTACACTTATGTCTCCACATCTGTTATTTTGTACTGCGTAAAGATTGCTATAATCAGTTAACATTTGCCAAACATCCTTATCGAAGAATAGGTAGAAAAATTCTAAGTTTGTAAATTTATTATTAGGCTCACATGGTTGGTTCCAGATCGGCAAACGATTTGTAATGTCGCTGTGACTCCATTCATAATTTTTTGGTCTCTTCTTATATTTCATGAAATTTGATAAGGGAATTTCATCGTCACTGCTATCACTGTCGCTACTATCACTGTCACTATCGATAATATTAGTTTTGAAAGAAGGTTCAGCCATCGAATTTAAAATACTACCAGAAAGATTGTCCATGACAACATTTTCCTCATCGCCGGAGTCTTCATCGGTAACAACTTCATTTGCATTAATAGGTGGAAAAACAGCTATACTATCTGGTAGTATTGCACCATCATCAATGTTCTCTGCTTCCTCCAACAATTCACTTAGAGTCAAGGGTCTGTGTCTGTTCCAATAACTGAAAACACAGTATATTGAGCCACTGGCCTTTATAAAGGACATTTATGATTTCGTGCGTATATTCCAAATACAAAATGAAAATCTAACCTCACAAACCTGTGGTTAATTAAATATAACTATATTAATTACATTTTATGCAACGAAGAACATATTTAATTTATTATGATTAAATAATTCTTACCTCAATCTGTCCATGACACAAAAAAAAACTCGATGCACAACAAATATTTTTCTGGATGCAGTTAAAATGTGTTCAATTTTGCTAAAATGTATCACATGTACCTTATTCTTAAAGAATGTGGTGCCATCTTACTATCATTACTTAAAATAATACACAAGAAACATAGGTTTCTGTAACACATATTGGCGACCTTTTAAAAGGACAATGGAACCATTTGGGTTAAACAGGGCTGGCAGGGTTTAAAAACGGATCCATATTTTGCTAGAAATCACGTTCTGATTCGTGGAAATAGCGGGTATCGGCCGATCGGGATATAAACCAGCAAACAAGTTTCGAACTTCATTTACACTATTACCGGAATAAAACCACTACAGAAATATGTTTTTTTCAGCAATTGTACAAGACATTATTATGAATTACTTTAATTGAAAAGCGCACTTAAATATCGAAACGGAGTGCGATTTTACGAAAAGTCAAAACTGACAGTTGTTGACGCAAAATTTTGTTTTAAAATCATGGCTATTTTTATTTTTTTCAAATGATTACTAATTTATATCTTCGTTTTCTTCTACTATTAGTACTATTTTGAAGGACCTAGCATATAGCATTTTAAATTCTGAACAACTTTGATATCTTATGCTTTTGTTCTAAAATAATTAGGGGAGCAGGAAACTGCAAAAGTGTGATTTTACATGTAAATTGCTATTACCGAGCGGTCGGATCAGCACCCGGTATACAAAAAAATACCTAAACGCAGAGTGTAATAAATCCAGTTTTAATTATTATCCTGGGCAGGTGGTGGCCGAGCGGTAACGTTCGATTCCCGTGCACGGGGAGATGTTATTTAAAAATAATATCTCGTCGTGACCCTGATTGTTGTGTGAATGTGTTGTGACGTCCAAATATGTGCATGTGCATATAACTTGGAATAAGTTAAAATAAATATTAATACAAAAATATAGATTGATGTTGGCTAATAGTCAAGATACTAAAGCCAGGCAAAAGCCAAAACCCCCAAATAAAATTATTATCCATCGTATTTAAATTGCATCTGACCAACCCATGTGTTGTTGATAATAAAAAACATAAAATTGCCGGAAAAGAACAGATTTTACCAGAAACCTTTATTAAACTGAGATTGTAGATTTACCGCCTTTTTTTCATTACCAGTAATTCAGTAAATTTAATAATTCTGTTTATTTTAGAATAAAAAAAATTGTATTTTGTAAACGTTTGTTGATTTAACAAACGTTTACAAAATACTAATTTTGTTTATTCTAAAATAAACAGAATTATTAATCTATATGGTTTTATATGAACCTAATATAAAATCTTCAAACCTAAAAAAATGTTTAACCTGGACAAAAGTTCACGAAACTAGAAGAACGGTGGCACTGCCTAATTTATTGGAAATATATTATGCGCTTGCTTATTCTCATCTGTCATATAATATCATCATTTGGGGAAAACCGGCCCTCCGAAGTCGAATATTTGTATTACAAAAAAGAATATTAAGATTGATATGTAATATAGCTCCTAGAGAATCATGTAAACCAATATTTTCTAAATATAATATACTTACATTCCCTTGTATATATATTTTAAGATGTAGTTTATTTGTAAAAAAGCATCTATATTATTTCGAAAGAAACTCTAATTTTCACAGTTATGACACCCGTCATCGAAATAGTCTTGCGGTTACAAGTCATGGCACGACACAATATGAACAAGGGCCAAATCATAACTGTGTTAAAATTTATAAAAAATTACCACCGGACATAAAAAGTGCCACAGCATACAAAGATTTTAAGAATAAATTAAAAATATACCTAATGGAGAACCTATATTATAACATAGATGATTTTTTACAATAATGTGTTCCTTTATTCTATTATAATGTTTAGAAATAGATTTATATTATCTTTAACTTGACTTGTCCAATATCTCTAGATTAATATGGATTAATAAAGATTATTATTATTATTATAATTCTATTCATTATTGAAATAAGTCATAAATTAAATTATCTTTTCGTGAACTTTTGTTAAATATTTATTTTATTGGTTTTGCCATTTTTATCATTAGCCATTTTTTTTGTAAAAGTTCTGATTATGATATCGTAAATATGCTTCATGATTTTTGTTTAAATTCTGATTATATTTGATAATTTTCATTTGTTATCATTGCTAAAAATCAAGAAACATGATAAAACCTATTAATACAAATTGCTGTATACAAATAAACAAACACTGAACGTTTTTTTAAATCAAATTTGGTCCGCGAAACGGACCAAATTTTCAGGCTATTTTTCTAAACTCGAAATTTTACTTTATGCGCCACGCGTATAAAACACTGGTTTTAATTAAAGTTCAAAATATATATCTTTAGCATACTGCTTTAGCTTATTGTGAACTTCCCAATATTTCAGTGGTTTAGGTGCGTGGCGCACGAAGTAAAATTTCGAGTTTAGAAAAGCCTGAAATTTTACTTCATGCTTAACCAAGGATTGGGAACGCTTTTGAAAAACAGCGAATGTCCTAAAATTTATAGCGTAAAACGAAATTCTGGATATTTATACTCAAAAGAAAAATCTCCTTTATTTATAAATTATTAATGTTTGTATTTTTGAATGCAACAAGTTTGTAAAAAAGTTTCAAGCTGACTGTACATTAAATACTTATCTACTAAAAAATGTGTGAGAAAGATTAATTGCTCATATTATATTACGCTTATTAAAGCCGAGTAAACAATTATATGTATATAAAGTATAGATACAAATTTACAACACATTGTATTTTGTACGTGTGCGAGTTTTTATCTTGATGAATTTACACGACAAAATTTAATGAACGGTTCACGTGAAATTTACACGCGAATAATTCACGTTATTAAGCTATTGTGCATTTTATGTTCATGTATCGTGTAATAAATAATACTACTATAAACTACGTAACTACTTATATAAATTAGAAATTAAAAGTGTTGTACTTTATTTTATTTTAATGTAAATAACTACGAGTCTCACACTATACCGGGTGTTGACTTGGCGAACGCAACATAGGAAATCGCATGTTAATTTTAAAGTGTTCAAATATTGGCTTCCCTATTTAGTTTAGAGATAAAATGTATTTTACTTTTTTGTAAAGGGAAACATTATAAATTTATGAATGTTCATACTTAACACTTTACGTTTCTCTAAGTTAAAATAATTAGGAAAAAGTAATAGGATTTTTTTAAAATAATGAAACAAAAATATTGTGAATTTATGTATTTTTGAACCACACTTGAAATCTGTGTTTTATAGGCGTAGCACATGCAGTAAAATTTCAAGTTTAGATAAGCCCAGAATTTTCACGCGGCTTTTCTAAACTCAAAATTTTACTTCATGCTTAGTCTGGGAGTGGAAAACACTCGTTTAAAGCTTCAAATTGAACTCTTTTAAAAATCAACGAATGTCAGAAAATTTACAGCTAAAATAATTAAGAAAAAGTAATGTGATTTTATAAAAATAATGACATACCATGGAATTGATATAACAATTGCGGATAGTTCCTGTGTTTATTAAAGTTCAATTTAAAGCTTCAAACAAGTGTTTTCCACTTCCAGACTAAGCATGAAGTAAAATTTCGAGTTTAGAAAAGTCGAAATTTTACTTCATGCGCCACGCGTATAAAACACTATAATATTGTCAAATTTATGTATATTCGAACTTCACTTAAAATCTGTGTTTTATACGCGTGGCGCATGAAGTAAAATTTCGAGTTTAGAAAAGCCCAGAAAATTTGTCTCGGGTCGCTTCGCGACCCTCGACAAAATTTCACGGGGCTTTTCTAAACTCGAAATTTTACTTCATGCTTAGTCTGGGAGTGGAAATCACTCGTTTATAGCTAAACTCTCTTAAAAATTAACGAATGCCAGAAAATTCACAACTAAAATAATTAAGAAAAAGTAACGTGATTTTATAAAAATAATGACATACCATGGAATTGATACAACGATTCCGGATGTCAAAATAGCACTAGATATTGCTGTTACTTAATTAACGACAAAAAACATAACGCAAACATCGTGATAACTGTGGTCTGCGTAATACCACTTTATTAGGAGGATTTTTTTTTGTAAGTGTAAATCATTTCGAAAACATTTACTTTAATCAAGTCATTGCAATATCTTTTGCCATTTTGACATCCGCAATTGTTGTTTTAATTCCATGGCATGTTATTATTTTTATAAAATTACATTACTTTTTCTTAATTATTTTAACGTATAAAGAAACGTAAAGTGATAAACGTTAACACGAATAAATTCCGATTTTTTTTTCTCTACAAAAAAGGTAAATGCATTTTGTTTCTAAAATAAATAGAGGAGCTAAAATTTGAACATTTCAAAATTTACATGGGATTTCCTATGTTGCGTCCGCCAAGTCAACACCCGGTATAGTTGTCTAATTAATTAAATTATTAACGAGCTTCTGGAGGTATTTGCTATTTCAAATAAAAAAAATCCTGTATGTTAACCTATTAAACGCCGTTGATGCGTAACCGCAACATTATCAATTTTTTGTCAATTAAATTACTAATGTCTAAATCTAATCTTATTCGTTGATTAAATTTATTTGTCGATTAAAACAGACATTCTCCATGTCGTAAACATCAGTGTCATGTGAATTGAATTATTTTTTGACATATTTTACTATTATTAAGTTTTTATCAATGAATAACTATTTGTCGATTTAATTGACGTTGGTAAAACCGGGCATAAATAAGTTAATTTGAAACATCGATTTATTTAACCTGACTTGAAAATGTATTAAGAAAAATATAAATGTTTGTTATTTGAATATTTCGCTTATGTATTCCTAACTTTACAATTTTTCAGTGTTTTATACGCGTGGCGCATGAAGAAAAATTTTGAGTTTAGAAAAGCCTGAAAACGTGGTTTAGTCCAAATTTTCAGGCTTTCCTAAACTCGGAATTTTACTTCATGCTTAATCTGGAAGTGGAAACACTCGTTCGAAACTTCAAATTGAACGCTTTTATTAAACCGACGAATGCCTGAAAATGTACAAATGACCAAAACAAAGTCTATTTATTGTATCTGTAATTGTTCTCATTTAAAGTGATATTCATTGTTGTGTATCTTGTTATACAATATTGAATCTTTTTTGGGGCTTCTTGATTTTATTGAAAGAAACAGTAATATGGAAATAATTTTCTTATTTATGATTTTCTGTAATAATAATAACAATAATAATAATTTATTTCTCAACAAGCATAGCCTAATTACAGAGAAATATATATAAACTAAATATAGGTTTACAGTGTGAGTAATGATGTATTATAATTTTTTGCTAAGAATGATCTTCTCTATCGATCGGTAATCTATTTATATTTCGCATTGAAGACGGAACCGCGATGTCTGTGAGTTTAGCGGTGAATTCTGAACACCCTGTGTATATACAGGGTGTTTCTAAATTCATGCGAAAGATTTTAAAGTGCGATTGTTAAGCAAAAATTAAAGCAGGCCTTTCATATTATGTTTTGTTCAAAACCCCTTTCTCTCCAAATTACAGCCCTCTTAAGTTAAGAGAGAAAAAAATGTTTTATTTCATATATCCACTATGGGTAAAAGGGTTATGATTATAATGATAATAATATCCACTATGGAAGAATTTAGAAGAATGAAATTTGGCAGATAACTGTTCCTAATAAAATGGCACTTTTTGACGATTTTTGTAATCCTCAATTGAGGGGTCCAATGCAATAACCAGCCAAGTCAAGTTTTATAAAATGTTGAGGAGAGACAAAAAACTATTTACATGCAAGAAAAAAAAAAAACAATGTTATCATCTACAAATTGTCAAACATCTTAAAAGGTGTAAGTGTGTTCTTAATTATCTAGAAATTGTCCAATACTTGTATAGATTTGAGGTTTCTTTGGCGCCCAATGTGGGGCCCTTGTTGGGCGCCATAAATTGCAAAAGTAAAAGTTAAAAACATGAAGTAAAATTTCAAGTTTAGAAAAGATTGAGTTTGGACGCTACGAGTCTAAATCCAAACGCTCACGATTTTCTAAACTCAAAATTTTACCGCTCCGCTTCGGGAGGCGGAGCGACCAAACCAATTTTTCAGGATTTTATAAACTCGAAATTTTACTTCATGCGCCACGCGTATAAAACACTGAAATATTGTGAAGTTAGAAATAACTTAAAAACACTTTTATTTAATTAGTAATAGGAAAAATATTTAAATAACAAAATATTTCTAATTTTCTGCACACATCAATCATCATTGCTTAGAATAAAACGGAATCAGGTAAATTAATCTGTTAACAACGAATTTAAGAGTTAATTTTAAATAATTAGGGTTTGAATATTTTTTACACTAGTTGGATTGCAAGAATTTTTAAAAATGTTTGTATATGATTGTATACAAAATAATATCGTATTGAATTAGCCTAAAGAAAAGATGGCTTCAAATTACCGACAAAAAAAAAACAATAAAAATTGCGAAACAATTGTGGAATATTTGTCGCATATTTCTAAAAACCTCTAAATCCACTTTAGTTCGTTTCGAGTAAATTAATATTTTTATAAAATTATTATTATTATATTCACTTAATGAATGATGATGATTAATTCAAATTGATATTGCAAAAATCGGTTGTATTTACAAAGATAAATAGGGGACCCAAATGAGGAAAATCTTACTTTTATACTTCTTCTGCAAATATAAAAAAACAATTGGATTTAAGCTGGGAGTAGAGAACACTCGTTTAAAAATACTTAAAACGCTTGCATTTGAGATTTTTTGCGCCCAACGTGGGGCCCGGCTAACCGGTCTAGGACGTTTCATCGCCGGGCCAGTTCATCGCGGCCGTTTCATCGCCAGGCCTGTTCATCGCCAATATTTTTATAAAATAAATTTTGAAAGAAAGATCATATCTAATGATATAATTTCAAATATTATCCAATTCTGGAAATTTTTCACTTATTTAATATTAGGTTTTATAACCAAGTAATCGTTACTCAAACTTAATAAAAATCGAATGAGAATTCTGTCATTTTTTGATATATGTCATTGAGTGCAACTCAGATTAAGGTTTACTATTCGCAAGTATGGAAACACAAATTTTGACCAAAAGAGGGAAAGAAAAGTTTATCCACGGAGGACATATGTATATTTATGACAAAAACAATAAGTCTGACCAATGTGTTAAATTTTGGCGGTGTGACCACGTAGGAGGTATCCTAACCTATCCTGACCCATCCAAACCTATCCTGACATATCTTATCGCAATTGGCCTGGCGATGAACTGGCCTGGCGATGAAACAGCCGGCGATGAACTGGCCAGGCGATGAACTGGCCCGGCGATGAAACGTCCTATGCCCCCGGCTAACGGTGTGGCCCCTAGTTGGGCGCCATAAATCTCAAGCATCTAAATTTAAAACTTCCCATTGAATCAGCGTTTCGTACGCGTGGCGCATGAAGTACAATTTCGATTTTAGAAAAGCCTGAGTTTGGATTACAATGTATACGCTAAACTCTAAACTTTCAGACGTTCGTCGATTTTATAAAAGTGTTAAATTTGAAGTGTTGACCGAGTGTTTCCACTCCCAGATTAAGCATGAAGTAAAATTTCGAGTTTAGAAAATCCTGAAAATTTGGTTTGGTCGCTCCGCGTAGCGGAGCGGCCAAACCAAATTTTCAGGATTTTTTTTTACAATTTCGAGTTTAGAAAAGCCTGAGTTTGGATTACAATGTATACGCTAAACTCTAAACTTTCAGACGTTCGTCGATTTTATAAAAGTGTTAAATTTGAAGTGTTGACCGAGTGTTTCCACTCCCAGATTAAGCATGAAGTAAAATTTCGAGTTTAGAAAATCCTGAAAATTTGGTTTGGTCGCTCCGCGTAGCGGAGCGGCCAAACCAAATTTTCAGGATTTTCTAAACTCGAAATTTTACTTCATGCGCCAAGCGCGTATAAAACACTGAAATATTGTAAAATTAGAAATACACTTAAAAATACTTTTTTAAAATTAGTAATAGTAAACATATTTAAATAACAAAATATTTACATTTTTCTACACACATTAATCATCTTTATTTAGAATAAAACGGATTCAGGTAATTAATCTGTGAACAACGAATTTCAGAGTTAATAATAAATAATTAGCGTTTAAATATTTTTTAAATTAGTTGGTTTGCAAGAATTTTTCAAAATGTTCAAATTACTTTTTCCATTCAACGTTTTATCAACATGTTTTGTCTATCAAAATAAAACGCAATTTTCTTGATTTGTTTGTAAATGATTGTATTCAAAAAAATATCGTATTGAATTAACTCAAAGAAAAGACAGCTTCAAATTACCGAAAAAAAACCGATTAAAGAATTGTCAAATTACAGAAAAAACCGCTAAAAAATTTGTCAAATTACCGGAATTTTTTATAGGTTTGACCATTTAGTCACTAATGCTGGCCAGTAAATTTTATGGAAATCATTTTTTTACGATTTACAGGTATTACAATCCCTAACAATTCTAATAACGTATCGTTAATAGTTAAAACTCAGTGTGTATTTTCATATCAATAATTATTCTTTGTTTTTCTGTAATTATCATGTTTGTTTATGTTTACATACGCTTTTTTTTCCTAACTATTAATATATTCTGGCCTATATTGTTATAAACATTTATGCGGTGAGTAACAGAATAAACAGCCCGAGGTGATGCAAGTCCGTCTACGAAAAATTAAGGAAAAAAAAAAAGAAAGAGTTGTAAACACAAAACGAGAGTGAAACTGAAAATCTCGTTTTGGCGAATCGACGTGTTGCATTAATTTATTCACCGGGCGAGCCGCGTTCAATTTATTCAGTCAAAAGGTGAACGTGGAATTCGAAATTCCTCAATCATAGAAAGTCGCGATTATTATGTAATCGAGTGCATTATGTTAATTGAGAAAATTAATTGAGGAAAAAATGTCGATACTTTACGACCATAAACATACATGTTTAAAAGATAAGGAAATGAAAATGTAAAACAAGTGTTTTACAGTTTCATTTCCTTATCTTTGTCTAATTGTCGATTTTTTTGTTAGATTTATTAAACTTGTAATTTCCATGACAATGTTGATCAATATTTATTTTTTATTTAGCATGTTTTACATTGTCGCACTTTTGAACTATTTGGGATTGAAATCCAATATATTTGAAAATATTTCTATAGTGTTAGGAGCAGAGCTAAGATTTCTAGGCATAAAAAAAATAAAAATAGCGCATTAAAAAGCACCAATTTAATTTCATGCAAAAAAGCATTACTTTAAGCAAAAAAGGATTATTTTAGATATATACAAGATGTTTCTAAAATGATGCAAAAGATTTTAATGGGTACTTTTCAGAAAAAAATTGAGGTACGTCTATTTTTTTTCTTTTCAAAACCCCTTCCTCTCCAAGTTACAGAAAATTCAATTTTTTCAATAAGTCTTATTTGTTGTGAAACATGTCTCCAGTCCACAAGTATAAAACACTTTCGAAACTGGACCGTCAAGATTTTATACATGTCGAGATTTTCGATATTTCTAGATTTTTGTCGATTTATTTACAGTTTGTTATTGTATTAAAGGCAACTTTAATATTAAATAAATACGGTTTTTAGGAATAGAATATTCACCCATTAAGAGCTGAGCAAATTATAAAGTTAACTCTAAAAATTCATTTTAGGTACAATTTTTCATCTTTTTCTATGATTTCAATGAATGATTTATTATATTACATACGTCGATTTTTTAAAAGAGTTAAATTTAAAGTTCAAACGAGTGTTGTTCACTCCCAGACTAAGCATGAAGTAAAATTTCGAGTTTAGAAAAGCCCCGCTTAGAAAATTTGTCGAGGGTCGCGCAGCGACCCGAGACAAATTTTCGCGGGGCTTTTCTAAACTCGAAATTTTACTTCATGCGCCACGCGTATAAAACACTGATTTAAAGTGAAGTTAAATATGCACTAAAAACCAACCCAACTTCGATATTTTTTCTAAATTAGATGTTTTCTTTCCTATCCATGCTGTAAACCTTTAGATATTCGTTGTTTTCTTGTAAAAAAACTTCGATTCCCTGTAGTCCTTCGGTCTCCGAAGACCATGATTGGTCCTTCGAGCTGTAGCCTTTATAAAATGGTAATAAACTTAGTAATCTAGAGTGATCCTTCAATTTGAAATTTCTAAGAACGAGTGTTGTCCACTCCCAGACTAAGCATGAAGTAAAATTTCGAGTTTAGAAAAGCCCCGCGTAGAAAATTTGTCGAGGGTCGCGTAGCGACCCTCGACAAATTTTCACGGGGCTTTTCTAAACTCGAAATTTTACTTCATGCGCCACGTGTATAAAACACTGATTTCAAGTGAAGTTAAAAATATACTATTAAGGTTGAAAATTTTTCATGGTTAAGTAACCAAATATGCATTCACAAATATTTGAATTATTCGAAAATTTAAATATTTATATTCAAATATGAATAAATTATTGATTTAAATATTCATATTAGAATATTTAACTATTTGAATTAATCGAATTCGAATCCCAGCCTTAATCGCGATGATTCGAATTATTTGGGAGGATTTGAATCCGTGTATGAGGATTCGAATCCTTTTATAAGGATTCGATTCCTTTTATAAGGATTCGAATCCTTTTATAAGAATTCGAATCCTTTTATAATGATTCGAATCCTTTTATAAGAATTCGAATCCTTTTATAAGGATTCGAATCATCTACGTCTGGATTCGAATACGAATCCTTTTAAAAAAATGTAACGAATCCGGATCAGGAATCTGTTTTCACTAAAGTATTCGAATACCTCTTTTGAATCCTCTAAAAGGATTCGAATCCTGGAATCGAATCCTGAATGATTCGAATCCTGCCCAGCTCTGGTGTATTGTTAGTTGCATGCATAATAATCATTGTTTTTTTTTTCTTGCATGTAAATAGTTTTTTGTCTCTCCTCAACATTTTATAAAACTTGACTTGGCTGGGTATTGCATTGGACCCCTCAATTGAGGATTACAAAAATCGTCAAAAAGTGCCATTTTATTAGGAACAGTTATCTGCCAAATTTCATTCTTCTAAATTCTTCCATAGTGGATATTATTATCATTATAATCATAACCCTTTTACCCATATATTCAATATAATGAATTACTGGTATGGGACAATTTGGTGATAACAAAGAACTTACTCCTTACTTTAAGTTAAGGTTTAGTAAAAAGATCGTAATGTTTTAAAGAAATCTTGTTTGAAAAACTCTAAATAAATCATGAATTGAAACGTGCCATATGCAAAAGGTCCTAAGTACCAAATGACATAGTTTACAGAAGAAACATAAAACGTGAATGAAAGTACTATGGCACTTTTGACGTGTTGATAATTGAGTCCCTATTTCTGCCACTTGTAGTAGCACAATCGCCCTGGCATTCATCGTACAAGTAAAGCATGACATTTAGAGCATATTCCGTATATGAAATGCATTACTTAAAAATTAGCACTTACGACTTTTTGCATATGGCACGCTTCAATTATTAAATCAACTCTAAAAGCTCTCTGTCTGTATGTTATAGGTGTAATATTTTGAATAAATAATTCGCTTCGCGGAGCGATCAAACCAAATTATCAGGATTTTCTAAACTCGAAATTTTACTTCTAATTAAAGATGATTAATGTGTGCCGAAAAACGTAAATATTTTTTTATTTAAATATGTTTATTAATAACAATTTAAAACATGGATTTTTAGGTGTATTTCTAAGTTCAGAATAATTCAGTGTTTTATACGCGTGGCGCATGAAGTAAAATTTCGAGTTTAGAAAATCCTGAAAATTTGGTTTGGCCGCTCCGCTTCGCGGAGCGACCAAACCAAATTTTCAGGATTTTCTAAACTCGAAATTTTACTTCATGCTTAATCTGGGAGTGGAAACACTCGTTCGAAACTTCAAATTTATTTTTTTTTAAATCGACGAACGTCTGAAAATTTACAGGGTATACATTATGCATATATAAAAGAAAAATTCGCAGAATAAAATGTAATAAGTTAATCATAAAAACTATAAAAAAAGTGCAGAATTTTACATAAAATCAACTTTTAGAGTTAACTCTATAATTGCTCGGCTGTTAATGGGTTAAACATAAATAATAGAATAGAAAGCTTTAAAACGTTCTAAACAATTTTGTTTAATTAATTGTTTAATTATGCCTAGTTAAATTTTCCATTTTACAAAGTAAAAAACTCTGTGAACTAGAGCATAAACACGAATCGAAAAGATCTTAATATAATTATTTACTCCGGTAATAAAAACTTGTACAGTTGTTATTTGGTTTTGTATAAGCGTAGTATAGTTAGAATTCCGGCAACGGTTTTGAAATATGTAGCGTAGAAAAGACGCGGATTAACGTTTATGAATCACCGTGTCTACCTTGTGCTAAAAGTGTTATGTCAGCGCATTTGGCACAGATTCGCCATTTTATGTAATCTGCCATTACAGGAAAATATTCACACAAACGCAATAATCTTGATTTAGCCGGAATGCGACGTCAGACAATGACTTGTGAGTTGCTTTATCACTGCAAGTAATGCACCTTTATTTATTTCATAAACAAACAAAACATGTTGACAAATGGCGAATGGAGAAAAATAATTTAAAGTTGAAAATAATACGCATTGCACAACCAAGTCTGTTATTACAAAAATTGGTAAAATTGTAGTATTGTACTACGATGGGCGAAATAGCTCTTTTCAGTAAGCTGGTTTAAAAGATCTAACTCACTTCAAAAAGTCAGTTCACTGAGCCAGCTCAAAGAATTACATGACTCAGTTACGAGCGAACGAGCCGCCGAGAGTTCTGATTCTTATAAATTCATCTGATTGGCCAACTCATTAAATTGATCAATACGGAGATTAATATATATCGGTTATACAATGATTGCAATAATTTAATCATAATTTATATAAATACGTAAGAGTATAAATATGTAATCAAATTTATAACAATCGCGTATTTATTTCGTGTGATAACACTTCAAGTGTATTTAAATACAGAGAGTTTTATGTAACACCGAACATGCTAAAATGTACTCAATGTTAATTTTCCTATGTTCGATGTGTACTGGGACGCATCACAGCATTGAGTGCGATGTGATTGGCTACGATTTCTAATAGTAATATAGTCAACCCAATTTACACTCTTCCTGTCAAAAATTAATTAAATCTGTCAATTGTTATGTCAAGTGCAACATGTTGTATTATGGATATTTTAGTTCAACGGAATGCATATCAACCTCTGTTATATTTTTAATCAGTAAAATACTTAAAGAAGGCATAAAGAGTAATTTAAAAGAACCAAATAAATAATTCTACTATTCACCTTTTATTAAATACTTAGCCAATAGGTTAAAGAATATAGTTTATTAGAAACAAGTAATATTTATAATAAATTTTCAAAATGACCTCCTTCGCGCTCTAAGCAATATGCTAGACGATGATAAAATGATTCAACGGCATCTTTAAAAAAAAAATGGATTCATTTCTTCACATACTAACCATACTCGAGTCCGAAGTTCTTCCACATTTTTAATTGGAATATCACTATAAATGTTTGTTTTCATATACCCCCACAGAAAAAAATCATTTGGAGAAAGGTCGGGCGAACGTGCAGGCCAAGATATGGGACCATATCTTCCTATACATCGACGAGGAAAATGCTGGTTTAAAAACCACGTTACCTCATTCATAGTGTGGGGGAGCTCCGTCCATTTGAAAAAATGAGTTATTAATATTTAAATTCTGTATGCCTGGTATAATATCACTTTGAAGAAGTGTTAAAAATTTACTAGAATTTAGATTTCCGTTAATAAAAATGGGTCAATCAAGTGCGTGTCAATAATTCCAATCCATACATTAATTCTCTTGTTGTACTGAGTATGAGTTAAATTTTAAAGGTAGGTATTACTTGTAGTCCAATACCTAAAAGAAAAGGAATAATGGGTCTAGACATGATACAATTAAATAGGAATAACTGACCTGTAATTTTGAGAATTTACTGATCCATCTAGACAAAAAGATGCTTCGTCAGTAAACACTATTTTCCGCAAAATGTCGTTATTTTCATTTACCATATTAAATAAAATTTCACAAACATGTGATCGCTTAATTTTGTCATCTTCATACAACAACTGGTGATTTTGAAATTCGTATTACCTAAACTTAAATTCTCGTAGAACTCTATGTACGGAGGATTTTGAAATATGAAGTGATTTTGCAATAGTATTTAAATATACTATTGGACATTCTTCAACATAACACAAAATGTTTAATTTCATCTCTTTTGATAATATTGACGGTCTTCTTACTCTTCGTTTGTGAAATTTATCTAAACAGCCGGTTCTATTAAATTGTTTTATAAGGTCCGAAATGGTTGAAATGGATCGGATTGGGCGATCAGGAAATTTAACAGAAAATAAATCTCGGGAATTTCTAAAACTGTTTCCTCCATGATACAAGTTCACCAGAAAAATCTTCTCCTCCTTTGTATACATTGTATAACTATCCGTTCTTCTTCCGAGTCTGTTTTAAATGCCAGAACAACAAATATCACTTGCTTGAAATAACTGACAGATTTAATTTATTTTTGAAGGGAAGAGTGTACATTGGGTTGACTATATTACAATTAAAAATCGTAGCCAATCACATCGCACTCAATGCTTTGATGCGTCCCAGTACACATCGAACATAGGAAAATTTACATTGAGTAGATTCTAGCATGTTCGGTGTTACATAAAACTCTCTGTATATTGAATACGTGTGCGCGCCTATAAAAACACACATACATTCAGCACGAAAACAGCGATCTAACTCAGAATCTCGGACCTGAATCGCGACGATTTATGAAACTCCGTATTACAGGCTAATTCAGTTGGATTCAAGAGCTGTCATGAATCATCGCGATCTAACTCCTTACCGCGGAACTGGGTCGCGATGAGTGAGCTAGCTCAGTCGGTTCAGCCGCTCAGTCGGATTCAAGAACCGTCATGACTCTTTTAGAGTCGAATCGCCGCTAGCTCAATGGGATTACGCATCAGAATTCGAATCGATGATGCTGCAATAAAAAAAGATGGGAATATAGGGATAGCTATTTTCTTATAACAATAACAAACACTTCCTATTGAATTTACAATTTTGGTTACAAATTGGTGACGAAAGAAAAATTACACCTCTAATGATTACTATACAATAAACGTAGGTGTTTGCTTATGATATTTTAAATTGTAGTATATGTGAATTAACAGAGGCGAATTTCTATTAAAATAAACAAATGACGTAAGCTAAGATAATGCCGTAAACATTTTCAGTTTTTAGAAATTAATTAAGTAGTGCGGTCTTGTCCCAAGCCAAATTAAAAACAATACTGTCTTCGCAAAAAAGGAGCGATATTTGGTATCACTGACATCTTCACACTTATCACTGCCAGCCTGTGTCGGTTCTAAAGAACAGTTAATACAGTGCGCATCAACATTCAAGGTGAATCGTGAAACTCTAGAAGAGCGGGCGAATCAAAATGAGTCATGGCTCAAAATGAGCTGAATATTTTGAACTGAGCCACTTGGCTCACTAGCTCACTTCACTGAACTGACTCTTTAAGTCGATTCGCTCAGCAGTTCCCATCTCTAGTAGGTAGGTATTACAGAAGATCAAAGTTAAAAATTTTAAACTTTTAAACGAATTCATACTCTTATATCTTATCTTCAATTATCATTACTTAAATTTCATCCATTAATATGCATTACCCGTAAATGTGTATAATTTTACATACTGAATAGGCTAAACATAAAAAATGTGCATAATATACATCGAGTTATGGATTGCGGTGCAGTGGCGTGGTGCGCACGTGGGACGCCCCATGATTTACAAATTTAAAAAAATGAAAAACAAAAGAAGGGCGCTGAGTAAAAACGGCGCACGTCGCCGTCCATCATCGTCCGAGTGGGCACTCTGGCGGATTCTTTCCCTCTTCAGAATTTCGCTGATAACGAACTAATCTCTCGGCCATCTCGGGCTATTTATAAACGCGTGGGCCTTAAATGTGGTCGTGCTGCAACACTGACCAGATGGTGTTTAAAATTGTTGCTGCGCGTACTACTTAAGTCAATTCGACATGAGATACTTGAAGATTATTCATCTACAATGTAGTGTTTGTTAATGGAGGAAGGAAAAGAAAAGTGCGAACATTAAATAATTTTTGCTTGGTTTAATATTGAAAAATAAATTAACACAGTGAATCAACTTAAATGCTCGTATTTTAATATTCATGTTTCGCCAAGTGATCAATGAGAATGATATTGAATATACAGGGAATTTTTCTTTTAGGAGTACATATCCCGATAATTACAGCGTTTAGTAAATTTGCAGGAATTCGTTGGTTTCGTGTTTTCACTCCTTGATTAAGCATTAATTAAAATTTCTAGTTTAGAAAAGCCTGAAAATTTGTGGATCAAACTTAAACAGTATATTTTGAACTTCGCTTTAAATCAGTGTTTTATACGCGTGGCATCTGGGAGTGGAAAACACTCGTTTAAAGCTTCCAAGTTAACCTCTTTTTAAAAATAGCGTATGTATATTTAAAAGAAACATTCTCTTTATGTATTGTTTAAATTATTTTATTCAATTTTGTTAATTTAAATCGACATTATTAACTCCATAACAACCGTAATAAACAAGATTACGGCCATTTTGGCGCTCGTGAAATCAAAAATCTTTTCGTGAATAAAATCGTGTTAAATTCACTTGATGTATAATATTTATTAATCAATCCAAATGGCCGTAATCTGGGGCCAAAAATGCTCATTTTGAGGTTAGCATCGAAACTTTGCGGGACGGTTGCTCCTGATCCCCGGTTTAAGGGTACTGTTGCCACAACGAACTTAAATAAAACGCATCCACTTGCAACCTGTTGGCTATTTAATTAGCCACGTAAAAATGGCTAAAACTTATCTATGTTAAATACATATTTATATACCTGAGTTGAATTATTGCAATAGAAATATACAGGCATGGCGAAACTAAAACCCGCTGCGCGTTTAAATTTCCTAATGAATAATAACTTAAATTGTTAAGGCAGATAATAGTTGAAAGTTCATTTTTACTCTGATTTCAGTTTAAATAAAAAACTTATTACTTTCAAAAACACTATTTATTCTTCGCCTGAAGAAGCCACAGTGTGGCGAAACAATTGTCGCGAGTACAATAAAGTGTTTTTGAAAGTAATAAGTTTTTAATTTAACTAAAATCAAAGTGTTGTGGATAATAAGTTTTATACATTACTGGAAATCTAAGGATAAACATTTTGTAATTACTTATAGCTAGATTTTACATACATTCATACAACACCCAGGGTTGTAGATTTTAATTTGTGTTTAAAAGTTGTATACCTAGCAAAGATTAAGTCGTAATTGAAGAAATAACAATTGCACGTTGTTGTTTTATTGTGCGGCTCGTGTTTTGCGGAGACCATTCCATTCCTCCTGTTATGTAATAATGCTAGTGTGTTTACCGGACACGCAATAAGGAAGCGCTTAATACCACTCATTTTCAGCACTAAATGCTAACGCTAATAACGGCCGACCTAGGCAAATTGCTGCTAAAGCAAGAGCAAGTGGGCGTTAAAGATTATTCTCCAGGATCCTTGTAAATAAATAAATTCTATAAAATAATTACTTAAGAAAACATGAGTCGAATTTAATTTAATTATAAATTGTTCAAACAACACAAGTCACTTTTTGTCCAGATAGTTTTCACATGCTTTCCAAGGGCAGGTGGTGGCTGAGCGGTAACGTCGCCGGGCTGTATCGCTCGGCGAGCCACAATTCGGGTTCGATTCCCGTGCACGGTAGACTTTATTTAAAAAATAATGTCTCGTTGTGACCCTGGGTGTTGTATGAATGTATGTGATTGTCCGAATAAATAATAGAAAACTACAAATTGTAAATTGTAATAAATTAATTGATACAAAAATATTAAGATTGATGATAGCTGATGGGCAAGTTCCCAAGGCCAGGCAACAGCCACAAAAAAAAACGCTTTCCAAAAAAAAATTGAGTTGTACTTTTAAGTTTAATTATGTAAACTAATGTGGTATTAAAGATGTTTACTTTTTTTGTTTGTAACATTGAAAGGTTTTTTCGTTTCCTGAAAACTTGCAACCAGTGTTGTTTTAGCAATATGCGGTTCAATTTAAGCTAGATTTAAGTTACTAAATACTGACGCACGGTCGACAAAAGTAAAAACACAGCTAGTATGGATACTCAAGGACCAAAGAATTATTGGATACTTCGGGGCCGACTTGCTGGCTATACAAGGGGCATCAGGGGAATATATAGGACCTGAACCTTTCGGAATCCCTTATGAAACCGGAAAGAAAATAATCCGACGCAAGTTAGCAGAGGAGCACAAACAAGCATGACACAACCAAAAGGGAATGAGGCACACAAGACAGTTCCTAAATGGTCCGGTACCTAGCAGCACATTGACTCTGTCAGAACGGAGTAGAAAAAAACTACGAAGAATCACGGGACTAGTCTGGACACTGTGACCTGAATAAGCACAAACATAGGATGTGAATTGAGAAAAGCCCTTTATGTCGTGGGTGTTTGGAAGAGAAGGAAACTCCCCAACACCTACTGTGTACATGCGAAGCCTATAAAAAGCAACGCACGGGGCAATTCGGGAAGCCTGTGCTTCCTGAAATAGAACTCAAGAAAATCCCCTGGCTGAAACTCCTGAACTTCACAGAAGACACAGGAGTACACAGGGAGTAAACCATCCAGAGGCGCACAAAAGGACCACGGAGACCGCAATGCAGGGACGCTAAGCAACACCACCTCATGTGACAAAGAAAGTTACTAAGTTCTTCAATCAATTTAAGTTGTGTAAAGTAACAAAAAGCATACTTATTTCTGATAGAACTTGAGCAAATTGAGTATTGCGCACATGAGGAAAGCCAATATATCTCTAATAGATCCTGCGCGAATGACTTAAGTCAACACATTACTGAAATGTTTTGAGTAGTTGCGCAAATGACGAAAGCCAACTTATTTCTGATTGAACTTGCGCAAATGACTTTAGTCAACATATTTCTGATAGAACTTGTGCAAATGACTTAAGTCAACACATTCCCGTAATGTCTTAAGTAGTTGCGCAAATGACTAAAGCTAACATATTTCTGATAGAACTTCCGCAAATGACTTGAATCAACCCATTCATGAAATCTCTTGAGTAGTTGCGCAAATGACGAAAGCCAACATATTTCTAACTTAAAATGTCTTAAGTCAACACATTCCTGTAATGTCCCAAGTAGTTGCGCAAATGGCTAAAGCCAACATATTCTGATAGAACTTGCGCAAATGACTTTAGTCAACATATTTCTGATAGAACTTTTGCAAATGACTTAAGTCAACACATTCCCGTAATGTCTTAAGTCAACACATTCCTGAAATGTGTTAAGTAGTTACGCAAATTACTAAAGCCAACATATTCTGATAGAACTTGCGCAAATGACTTTAGTCAACATATTTCTGATAGAACTTGCGCAAATGACTTAAATAAACATATTCCTGAAATGTTTTGAGCAGTTGCGGTAATGACTAAAGTTCTTCAATGAATTGGATTATTTTAAGCTGCGCAAATTACTCGAGTTAACATGTTTCTGATACAATTCACGCAAATGGCTAAGTCCACCTATTCTTTAAAAGTGCATTATGAGTAGTTACGCAAATAAATTTGGTTAGGTTACTGAATTCTCCAATGAATTATTTTCAGTTACACAAATTACTTAAGTATAAAAGAATAAAGGGTTTTCCATTACGAGGTCCTATCTTAAATTCCCTGGCGTTTTTAAACTGTTAAACAGAGGGCCTTAATTACTTTTCAAGTGAGAAAATGGAATGATATACGCTCCAACAACGTATAGAAATAGTGAAAATTCATTTTCAATAAGGTGAACATTTTGCGTAGACAGATCGCGACGTTCGTATGAATCACCTTCTCACCGTGCCATTGTGAAACTTATCACTAAATTTGAACAAAATTGACAAATAACTGATGAAAAATTGCCATTTCGTACTCGTATCGCCAGGTCAGCTGAGAACATTACCGCAATTAAAGAAAATAGTTAGTTAAAATGCTAAAATGTGATGCAAAACTTTTTCAACAAAATAGCCATTTGCAGAGGAAGCCGAGGTGGCCATTTACCAGATATCATTTTCCACAACTAATCGTGGAGTTTTTACTTTGTTTACGAGGCACTATTTGGCACTATTTGATAAAAAAATATTGTTTTTAAATAATAAAAATAGGACCTCTTAATGAAAAACCCTATACATATTCTTGGTACAGTTTATAAAATCTATCCAAAGATGTAAGTTCCAGAAATCTTCAATACATCGTATTAAGTTGCCTAAATGACTTTAGTTGGTCTTAAGGTTCACAAAATGATTAAAATCACATCTTTATCTTCATACATCTAAAATTAGTACGATCAGCTAACTTTCAGTGTTTTAGACAACTTGAAAATATAAATCAGTGGTTAATACGCCTCATAGGGCGGTAATTCGAATTTTAATGGAGACAATGCATGCTAATGAAATATACATACGAGATAACAAAACTTTAATAATTTCATTATTAAAATTAATTAATTGATTTACAACAATATGGTTCTCATTGTTGTTCTTTATTAATGTGGGTACATTTTGGGCCCCCAGTAGCTAAAATTCCCGTGACTTCTGGCCGGCGAGTAATGGCGGATTTTAAAGGCACAGATGGGTACATTTTGGGCCCCCAGTAGCTAAAATTCCCGTGACTTCTGGCCGGCGAGTAATGGCGCATTTTAAAGGCACAGATCTATACTTTTAAAAAAAAGAGAGAATACAGTTAACCTGATTCGTTTTTGAGCGGGCCCGCCGTGGCCGAGCGGTTGAACCGCTGTTTCGCCAATCGTTCAAGGCGGTGATCTGGGTTCGATTCCCAGCGGGGGCGAGTCATTTTTCTAACGAAAAATACTCGTCTCCGGGTCCATGGATGTGTGTGAATGTGTTGTGACGTCCAAATATAGATATAGTTAAATAACTGGAATAAGTTAGTTAATAAATTAATAAGTTAAAAATTGAATGATGTTGGCTAATAGTCGTGAAACTAAGGCCAGGCAAAAGCCAAAAAAAAAATATTCGTTTTTGAGCAATCTCAAAAACCGTGAGCCATGTTTTTGTTTGGAAGCACAGAGTCTCAAACAGGGGAGGACGTTTTAGTCGTTCCCATCTTATTTATATTATTTATAAATAAATGTATTGTTACTGCATTTTGTATTTGTAATTTGTTTGTATGATGATCAAAAAAGAAGATCCCTGCAATAATGATAAAGTTGCTTGTATTATCGCAAATTGCTAGTTGCAATTAAAATTCAATCGCAATTGAAAATTTCAAATTTCCCCGCGAAATGACTAGCATCCGTCCCTGACGGCCCGTTGGCTCTCTGAAGTCGTTTATTTTGACTCTAGAAGTACCATTTGTTTTTTAATTTGAATGGCAAAATAAACAAAAACATGGCTCGCGATTTTTGAGATTGCCCAAAAACTAAGCGGGTTAATGGTATTCTCTTTTTTGATTCAAAAAGTATAGAACTGTGCCTTTAAAACGCGTTATTACTCGCCGGTCAGAAGTCACGGAAAGTTTAGTTACTGGGGGCCCAAAAATGCCACGAGTGGCCCATTTTGACCACATTGAGATAAGATATCTCAAAATGTTGACGCAAATGAGCATCGGATTTGAATTCAGCGTACCCAAATTAGTAAAGAACAATAGTGAAAACACACTTACTTAACCAAGGGGTGTTTTACAATCTCTTATCAGTGTTACTTATCTAACAAAATTTCGGATAATTAATCAGCATTTCATGAAATATAATAGTTGGAATTAAGTTGTTTTAATAAGTTGCGCAACTATCTTAAATTCCTCAGGAGGCCGATTTGATGAGTTACATAAATGGATTGTCTACATGCTCTACATTGAATAATTGTACGACATGCGATGCTTATAATTGCAATTATCCTAGAACGCGAAACATTAAAACATTTTAATTAAAACATAAATCTGTACGAAGACAAGTAGCGGCAGCAAGTGGATTCGAACGTGCAAGGCCGCTGTCTGTTGGAAAGAAATCCCATTCAACGATCCACGCTCGAATGCGTCCCGCGCCACGGTTACTTAGCCACAGGAACAGGATCGAACCTTGTGCCCGTCCAATGACTGTTTCCGACTTGTTACATTCAATCGTGACAATTATTATTTCACACCGAAGACGGAGAAATAACGCGAGAGCTAAATATAGAAGTAACCCAAGAAATTGCCGCTTGTTGATGATGACGAATGGCATCGGATTTTCCTGATACTCGTATATTATTCATATTAAACAATCGCGGTATTAATTAACTCGGCTGGCGGACCGTGACGGCGACCGCGAGATAACGTACTGTTTTCTCTAGTTTTATTGCTTTGTATCTTCCTGTTGGGTATAAATTTGACTTATCGTTTCTCTGTGGATAATTCACTCTGCACTTGCTTGTAGTTTTCAAGATATGTATTTGTGATAAGGTTTTCTAAGAACTGATATATTATTAGGGGGACCGGAAAGTAATGTCGTTTTTACGCACGTTGGTCTTTGTGGTCGCCTAGCAGCTCATTGGGTAATTCAAATTAATGTCAAAGACATTTAAAGGTTAGAGTGACTTGTTTTCTTGTAAGTTATAAAATGTTAAAGCTTTTTTACAATGTTTGGTGAAATGGTCAGTCAAAAACCAGAAGAGATACATATCCGGCATTGTATGCTTTTTGAATTTCATAAGGGTAGTAATGCAACGGTTGCTACCAAAAGAATTTGCGATATTTATCCGAATGCTATAGATCAGTGGTGGGGAAACTTTTTTTAAGACGGGCCATTTGTAATAACCAGACAATCGTAGCGGGCCAAAGAATAATGCTTAATCGTAGGTAGGTAGTTTTTATGCGGGTCGTCACATTACGAAGTAAGAACGCGTTCAACATTCTCACGACGGCACTCTTAAACGGGCCGGTTAAACCTTTCCGCGGGCCGTAGTTTCCCCATCACTGCTTTAGATGTTCGTAAATGCCAAAGGCGGTTTTCCAACTTCAAATCCGGTGATTTCAGTCTATCTGACTCTCATCGATCAGGAAGACCAACAACTCTGGATAATGACATTTTAAGGGTGGAAATGGAAGCAAATCCATGTCAGACCATTGAAGAACTTTCGACGCACCTTGGTCAACTGTTCAGGAACATTTGAAGCAGATTGGAAAAGTAAGCAGTGCAGGTGTTTGGGTTCCGCACAATCTATCCCAGGAAAACAAATCTTAATCGTTCCAATACCTGCTACTTATTGCCTCAGCGGATAACCCAAAACGCAAAAGGCAATGGCTCTCTCCAAATGACGCGCCACGAGCTACAGCAAAACCAGGTTTACACCCCAAAAAGGCGCTTTTGTGTGTTTGGTGGAATACTCGTGGTTGTTCATTTTGAAGTGCTAAAACCTGGTCAGACTGTTAATGCAGGCCTTCATTGTGAACAATTGGATAGAGTACATCAATCTTTAATTGAAAAGTACCTAGCTCTTGTTAACAGAAAGACGCAAGACGAACCCTAGAAAAAATTAATGAACTAGGATGGGAAGTATTGCCGCACCCACCATACTCATCTGATATTGCGCCATCTAATTTCCACTTGTTTCGATCGCTATAGCATTTTTTAGGTGGAAAAAAATTAAAAATTCTGAAGAAGTTGAAAATGCCATCTCCAGATATTTTTATGAGAAACCTGGTGATTTTTATCGAGCCGGGATTGAAAACTTGCACACTAAATGGCAAAAGGTCGTAGAAATTGAGGGTTTTATGTTATTGATTAAATTAAAATATCGATAAAAATGTTGTTGTTTGAATTTAATGTAACAAAACATTACTCTCCGGTCCCCCTAATATTTTGTTCACGACAATCTTATAATATGTACATTATTTAATTGTGTGGGCAGCATAAATGGGGTGAATTTAACACTTAAGCACATTAAACGGGATTTTGCGTGATAAATGTGTTTTTTTTAACACGAATATAAATATCTGCCGCAATCTGTCATCATTTATCTGTCAAATTATTATAAAACAAAACCGAACATTAAGACTGTCGCGTATTCGATGAATATATATAATAAATGGTGTGTTAAATATTGTTGCTGTCGTGAACAAAGTATAGTGTATAACTCGCATGTAATGGCTATTGACCACTCTAACGACTTGTCCACTCCCCTTCGGCTGGTTCAGCAAACCTCGTTCTCGTGATTAATAGCTATCATATGCTCGTTGTACAATATACTATTTTTCAGTTCCCGATCACCAGAGCTGGGCAGGATTCGAATCATTCAGGATTCGAATCCTTTTAGAGGATTCAAAAGAGGTATTCGAATACTTTAGTGAAAACGGATTCGTGATCCGGATTCGTTACATTTTTTTAAAAGGATTGGTATTCGAATCCAGACGTAGATGATTCGAATCCTTATAAAAGGATTCGAATTCTTATAAAACGATTCGAGTCCTTATAAAAGGATTCGAATCCTTATAAAAGGATTCGAATCCTTATAAAAGGATTCGAATCCTCATACACGGATTCAAATCCTCCCAAATAATTCGAATCATCGCTATTAAGGCTGGGATTCGAATTGGATTAATTCAAATAGTTAAATATTCTAATATGAATTTTTAAATCACTAAATTATTCATATTTGAATTTCGAATAATTCAAATATTTGTGAATGCATATTTGGTTACTTAACCATGAAAAATATCCAACGTTGATAGTATATTTTTAACTTCACTTGAAATCAGTGTTTTATACGCGTGGCGCATGAAGTAAAATTTCGAGTTTAGAAAAGCCCCGTGAAAATTTGTCTCGGGTCGCTGCGCGACCCTCGACAAATTTTCTACGCGGGGCTTTTCTAAACTCGAAATTTTACTTCATGCTTAGTCTGGGAGTGGACAACACTCGTTCTTAGAAGTTTCAAATTGAAGGATCACTCTAGATTACTAAGTTTATTACCAATTTACAAAGGCTACAGCTCAAAGGACCAACCATGGTCTTCGGAGACCGAAGAACTACAGGGAATCGAAGTTTTTTTACAAGAACCTTCAGATATTCGCTGAAGGTTTACAGCATGGATAGGAAAGAAAACATCTAATTTTGAAAAAATATCGAAGTTGGGTTGGTTTTCAGTGCATTTTTAACTTCACTTTAAATCAATGTTTTATACGCGTGGCACATGAAGTAAAATTTCGAGTTTAGAAAAGCCCCGCGAAAATTTGTCTCGGGTCGCTGCGCGACCCTCGACAAATTTTCTACGCGGGGCTTTTCTAAACTCGAAATTTTACTTCATGCTTAGTCTGGGAGTGGACAACACTCGTTTGAATTTTAAATTTAACTCTTTTAAAAAATCGACGTACGTAATATAATAAATCATTCATTGAAATCATAGAAAAAGATGCAACATTTTACCTAAAATTAACTTTTTGAGTTAACTTTATAATTTGCTCGGCTCTTAATGGGTCAATATTCTATTCCTAAAAAAAAAAAACCGTTTTTATTCAATATTAAAGTTGCATTTAATACAATAACAAACTATGAATAAATCGAAATAAATCTAGAAATATCGAAAATCTCGACATTTAGAAAATCTTGACGGTCCACTCCCAGACTAAGCATGAAGTAAAATTTCGAGTTTAGAAAAGCCCCGCGTAGAAAATTTGTCTCGGGTCGCGCAGCGACCCGAGACAAATTTTCACGGGGCTTTTCTAAACTCGAAATTTTACTTCATGCGCCACGCGTATAAAACACTGATTTAAAGTGAAGTTAAAAACGCACTGAAAACCAGCCCAACTTCGATATTTTTTCAAAATTGGATGTATTCTTTCCTATCCATGCTGTAAACCTTCAGATATTTGTTGTTTTCTTGTAAATAAACTTCGATTCCCTGTAGTCCTTGGGTCTCCGAAGACCATGATTGG
The DNA here is from genome assembly GCA_932526585.2 of Philonthus cognatus. Lineage (NCBI taxonomy): Eukaryota > Metazoa > Arthropoda > Insecta > Coleoptera > Staphylinidae > Philonthus > Philonthus cognatus. Next base: position 35,199,084 of record OW052247.1, read on the forward strand.
TCCTTCGAGCTGTAGCCTTTGTAAAATGGTAATAAACTTAGTAATCTAGAGTGATCCTTTAATTTGAAACTTCTAAGAACGAGTGTTGTCCACTCCCAGACTAAGCATGAAGTAAAATTTCGAGTTTAGAAAAGCCCCGCGTAGAAAATTTGTCTCGGGTCGCGCAGCGACCCGAGACAAATTTTCACGGGGCTTTTCTAAACTCGAAATTTTACTTCATGCGCCACGCGTATAAAACACAGATTTAAAATGAAGTTCAATAACACATATATCATCATTATTTAAAATCATTATATAATTAGATATTTAGTCGGTAAATGAACATTTTGGTTAATAGAAACTGATGGAATAAAATATTACTGGTTACAAATAATAGATTCAAATTTATTTTTAAAGGATTTGTATCCGTGATTCAAAAATGAGGATTCGAATCTTTGATTCGAATCATATTTTTCACTTACGAATCCTTTATTCGAGTATTCGTGATTCGAATCATATTAGGTGATTCGGATTCGTGATTCGAATCCTGTTTTTGAGGATTCATCCCAGCTCTGCCGATCACTCAATTGATAAGTCAAATTGTTTTCAAAACAACGGCATTATTCGTTCTTTGGTGCCTTCAAGAAATAAGAAACTGGTACTTACTGTAATGTTATTTTTTGAATTACCATTTATTTAGAGTTTGCGTGTTTGTTAAGTACGGTATGAAAAGGAAAATCCCTATTAGATGGGCTTCTTTCATTCAAGTTTTGGATCGATGCCAGAGCGGCTGCCGACAACTAACGCTGGATTATCGCCGAAAGGAGAAAAATGCCGTTGACCCCTGGCGCATAATCATGTGCTCTAGATCTAGTTAGGGGTAGCCTAGAAAGGTATAAAAACAAAGTAGAGTGGAAAATGCGGAATGGATTAACATTGTAATAATATTTTCATTGGGGAAGCAGGAAAATTATACAGACACAGTAAAAATAACTCTTAAGAGGAGAAAAGTTGCTTTCTGATTTACAAAAATTCTGAAGAACCTACAGTTACCAGTTTTTATATAAAAAAATCAAAACATAATTTAAAAAAAAGACCTTTATTGGCATAATACTATATTACATCCATATCTAAGACATAATTATATACTGTTAACATGAACATCGTTGTTAACAGACTAAATTTCTGATTTTCTGTTATTCTAATTAAACATGGTTTGTATATTTTTAAAACTTCACACTAAATCAGTGTTTTATACGCCTGGCTCTTGATGTAAATATTTCAAGTTTAGAAAACCCTGAAATATTTACTTCATGCTTAATCCAGGAGTGTAATTTGTAAAAGCACCATGAGTGATGCACCAGGGCTCACTGTAGAACTCGGTTTTCGCCTCGTTTTGAAAAAGTACATATACAGGGTGGTCCATTTAAAGTGTTTTCAGGAAATATTTCGGAAACAATACATTTTTTAATAATCGTACAGAAGGGGGCCATAATTCCGTAATATTGGTTTTGTCCTAGATGGCGCTGTTGTCGCTAAAACAAGGTCAACTCAATTTTCTTCAATGGAAACCCCTATTTTTGATTGCAGATTCAGATTCCTCGTTACAAAATAAGAAGAATTTACTTAACTTATTTTTTTGTCAGCATGATAGATGGCGTTGTAATCGCGAAAAAATGATGATGCGTTCGGACGCTCGTGTGTTCGAGCTTGCGAGCTCGTCTGTGTGTGTGTGTGTGTGTGTGTGTATGCGCTTGAGTCTGGGTGTGTGTAGGTTTGTTTTCTGTGTTTGTTTGTGTGCGTGCGAGCGCACGCGCGATCGTGCTCTTCTAAAATCACGAACAATGCTTGTTACATTCAATTGCCGTTTGTGTAAAAGATATTTGATTTACATTTTGTAAAAAATTTTGAGAATATTTCAAGTTAATCTGGAAGGATATTATTAAAAAATTTGATGTTTTATTTTGTATTAATTATTAGCATACAAATGACAAGCAACGATAAAGTTTGACTCGAATCACCGGCTCCAGGTTCTTCGTGATGTCATGCGCGTGCTTGATGACCTTGAACCAGATCATGGCCTAGGGTGACCAGCACTGGCTGAGGTTGGGTGCGCTCGGACGCGCCGCTGATCTCGTGGTGCTGCCGCCGCGTCAGCAACATCTTCTGGTCGAGCTTGAAAAAGCACTTTCAGCAGACGCTCCTGTTCCTCCGGACTCAGCGTCAGCGCCGCTGACCGCTGTGACAGCCAGAAGTCGCTCTCCAGGTCCATGTTGTCGATGTCTGAGCTGGAGACTATCTTGTTGGAAGCTGGAAGAAAAAGGCTGGTCAGAAAAAGCCGATTGTGTGTACGCGTGTGTGGGCGCGCGCTTGTGTTTTACTTACTTGAAATTATCTCTTGAGCAGGTGCTCAAAATGATGGCCATTCACGTCCAGACATTTTGCGATCCTTTTTTCGAATGCTTTCGAAACTTCTCGAAGGGTGTCTCTGCTGATGTTCGCACAAGCATTGCGAATACGCTGCTTCATTGTCGGTATGTCCGCATAACATCTGTCCTTCAGCATTCCCCACAAGAAAAAGTCTGGCGCTGTCAAGTCCGGCGAACGTGCCGGCCAAGGCACCGGTCCTCCACGACCAATCCACTTGTTCGGAAATCGGTGATTCAAAATATCCCGGACTACATGGGCAAAATGTGCGGGGCATCCATCGTGCTGGTACCACATTCTTAGTCGGGTCTGCAGAGGGACGTCTTCGAGTAGAGCAGGGAGATGAGTAGTCAGAATTTCACTGTATTTCTGTGCATTCAGATTTCCGTCGATGAAGTATGGGCCAATAACATGATCTCCCAGAATGCCGCCCCAAACGTTGACGCTCCACGGTCGTTGATGATCCACTTGTCGGATCCAATGTGGATTTTCCTCAGCCCAATAATGCATGTTATGTCGGTTGACTTGGCCACGATTAGTGAAGCTTGCTTCATCTGAGAATAAGATAGTTGAAACGAAGTTACGGTTGTTGCGTATCTGTTGTTGAGCCCAATTGCAAAACTGCACTCGATGTTGAAAATCGTCTCCGTGAAGTTCTTGATGCAATGATACGTGATAAGGATGAAATTTATGTCGATGAAGAATTCGCAGAGCACTTGTTTTGGAGATGCCTGAACTCCGCTCAAGTTGACGGGAACTTATGTGGGGATTGACTGCAACTGCAGTTAAAATATCCGCTTCGGCATTTTTATGCGTCACAGTGCGTCTTCGATTCCTGGTTCGTTTTAGGTTGCCAGTTTCCGCAAATAAGTTGACGACCCGGAGAAAAGTCATGACACGGATGATTTCGATCGGGATACCTCTCCGCGTATAAAGCACACGCAGCAAGTGCATTGCGTCCAGCTTCACCATACACAAATATCGACTTTTTCCGCGATTGTAAACTGCGCCATTTTAATGTGTCTCCCGTCAAATCAGAAGATCATCATTTTTTCGCGATTACAGCGCCATCTATCATGCTGACAAAAAATAAGTTAAGTAAATTCTTCTTATTTTTTAACGAGGAATCTGAATCTGCAATCAAAAATAGGGGTTTCCATTTAAGAAAATTGAGTTGACCATGTTTTAGCGACAACAGCGCCATCTAGGACAAAACCACTATTACGGAATTATGGCCTCCTTCTGTACGATTATTTTTTGCCCAGGTCATTTCTGGGTAAAATGTATTGTTTCCGAAATATTTCCCGAAAACACTTTAAATGGACCACCCTGTATATAGTGGAATTCGGGAGATATGTCCTACGACTCATTAATGTGGAATGTGTGGTTCAAGTTTTTTAGAGAGTATGTCGACAGTTGTATCTGCAACGATTATTCCTACTTGTGTCAAATTTTGACGTTACATGACAATGTCATACTGTTTAGGTCGCGAGTATATTAGTGTTCTTTGTTTTAGAAAGCTTTAAATCATAATTTCTTGTGATTTTTTTTGAGTATACATATATTCCAATTACGTGTTGTAGATTTTTGAATATTCGTTGTTTTCTTAAAAGAGGTCAATTTGAAGTTTAAACGAGTGTTTTCCACTCCCAGGTTAAGCATGAAGTAAAATTTCGAGTTTAGAAAAGCCTTAAAATTTGGTTTGGTCGCGTAGCGCGAAGCGCGGAGCGACCAAACCAAATTTTCAGGCTTTTCTAAACTCGAAATTTTACTTCATGCGCCACGTGTATAAGACACGGATTTCAAGCTTTCAAGTTTACTCGTTCACAATATTTCAGTGCTTTCAGTGTTTAATACGCATGGCGCATGAAGTAAAATTTCGAGTTTAGAAAAGCCTGAAAATTTGGTTTGGCCGCTCCGCGCTACGCGACCAAACCAAATTTTCAGGCTTTTCTAAACTGGAAATTTTACTTCATGCTTAGTCTGGGAGTGGAAAGCACTCGTTTTGAGCTTCAGATTGAACTCTTTAAGAAAAAAAGAACTCTTTTTAAAGATTTAACTAACATTTTCGTTTGAGCTTACACAAAATTAACATAAATGCATTATTTATTTCTATAAATACCTAAATTATTTAGTAGATGTGAAAATTGGAATTTTACCACTCAAACTCACATTTAAAACAATTGTGCACATTAATTAAAATGATTTTTGGCTGGGTGTTTGCAGATTTAGTTTTACGAAGACATTGTCAAAATTGACGTTTGACCTTAAAATTTTAAAGCAGCATACCGGAACATACGTTTTCGCATATTCCATCTAAAAACTATAGCAGACATATTATAAAGTTTTCTGTCTCTTTTCACACACGTAATCTAATGCATCAAACTGTTTTCGTATTACATGTATTGATGCACAAAGCACTACAAATCAAAGAAACCATGGGACACCTCTCGTGAATCGTACCTTAGTTTCCAGAATCTGTTCAAAGCCGAACTCGGTTTAGACTTGTTTCGGCTCTTGCCAGCATTCGTCTGGAATAATCGAGTGCTGAATAAATTTCAAAATTTACTTTTGATTCTACATGATGTTAAATGATCAATTTGATTTAGTGCATAACTCTTATACACATATTTCTCGATCTGGAGTTTATCCGCAGTATCCTAAAGCACTGAAAAAAATCCACAATTTCGTTTACAACTCGTAAAATCTTCAATTTCGATTACACCTTGAAAAACCATAAAAATTTCGGATTACATTATTCTAAAGATTGTTTGTAGAACAAATATGGGTTCATTTCTGGTTCTAGGCATTAATTTTAACTAAGTTTATCTAGTGCAAAACTCGGCTTATGTCTCATTTTGGAGCTTATAAGCACATTATTGAATTCGAAATATGGTATATGCCACAATTTTGAATTTCATCTCCTTTTAGAGATTGTTCTACATTGATCCGATTTTCAGGACCAAATTTCAATACAAACTCCGGCTTTTTCTACTGTACTATATCAATTTGGTGCATAAGAAAAGCCACCGTTTTTTTTATAATTCAGCAAAATATAGACGTCAATATTTTGTGAAATATGTTTCATGTTGGGGTCGTTAATCCTTCTTTGATTTACTATTTATAACTAATACGTTATTTTAAAACACACCATCAATCATACATTATATCCTCAAATTGAGACACATCTGTAAAGAAAACCCAATAATCCCATCAAAAGATCAATCATTATCAATCCGATGCGCCAACACTAATCCCATTCTAATTCCACAATAAAGCCCCCTCCCGTATCCGGATTTGCATATGTGATCATTATTGCTGTTGTAATGATCTCCTTTACATACACTCCAATAACACTCATAACGCCCGTCTGGAGAGGGTTGTGCCAACCTGTTGCGGGGGTCGATCGATGTCGGCGCGCCGCGAGATGTTCTCTTCGGGTCCTGCCAATGCTAGTTTTCGAGACGTCGTCTGGGGCGTGGCTGATAACAATCTCATTTTTACGATATGCGTTACTGAAGTAGTATTGACTCTACCATTTTTTTGTTCGTTGTTGCAGTACACGATGGTGGCCTCGTAGATAATGTAGCAGAAAGTGGGGACGAATCAGAGGACGAGTGGAACTACTACAAGGGTGCTGAGAAGGAGAACGTCCCTCCATCTCAATCTGATCGAGAGGTAAGCTCATTTAAATTTAAATTATACCGACCCAGTATATTTGAAGTTTGTTATGAATATCTAGTAATCATTTCCTTCAGAAAACTCCAAAACAATCACCAATATCTCGATCACTCACCCAAATTCAAGTGACTTTGCGACTCCATTTCATTTAACCCACAAAATCATCCATCACAATGCCAATCTACCCCATCAGCATCTTTTCCTATTTATTCCCCAAAGTACTGACACTCGTCTACAAAAATCTGACAAATGCGTCAAAAATTATTCACTCTCTTCCAGGTGGCTGATATAACCGGCGCCGAGACGGAACAAAGGACCAACGCCGAGATCGAGGAAGAGGAAGCCATGTCTCAGCTGAACCCGGACGCAGCGGAATTCGTTCCGATCTCCCCGACCAGAGTCGTCGAATCTCCAATTTGCTCCGCCCTAAAAGGCGAGCCGTTCTTGGCCCAATCACCAAAACGCGGACCAAACACGGACACCATCGATATCAACCTGCCCAGTCCTCAAGATTTCGAAAAGGAAGTCAAGAGCAGGCCTAGCGAAGTATTCAGCAACGGACACGAAAACGTAAGCGTGCACACTGCTAAATTGATTATTTTATTTGACGTTTTAATGTTTCAAAACAACCAGGGTCATAAGTCATCCTCGCTGGAACTCATGGAGAACCTTCTGAACGGGAAGAACATCGATGAGATCGAATTCCAGCCGAACAGCACGCCGAAAAAGGTCCACCCCTCGGAAGAATTCCACTTCGGCCCGAACGCTACGCCATTCTCCACCCCCGCTAAGAATTTAGACCAATCCGAAGCGTTTTCCACAAAGGCGAACTTCGGCGACGAGTCGACCGCCAGTTACATGGAAGAGAAGGGCTTCGAAAACTCCTTTTCTGACTCCCCAGACTTGCAACCCTTCAAAAAAGAACAAGACCCTATGTCAATGTCCTTCTACCAAGATAAAGATGATAACAGCGAAGGCTTCGATTTGGACAAAGTGCAGTTATTGCCGGATAACATCGATGATTTCATCGAGAAAGTCGATGAAACCGTCAGAGAGGAGAAAGTAACGGATTTGGATAAGAATGAAGATCTGTTCTTGGGTGTTTGTAAGTTGCCTAAAAGTCCATGTGCTGTTACACCCGAGCCGACTTTGGACGAGAATTTATGCGCTGAGAGTGGAAAGAGCCCCGAGGATGAAGTCAAGGAATTCGGGGATGTTTGCAAGGATTTCTGCGGGACAAACACGCCGGCCGCTATGGAAAATTGTCCCGAGGACGTTGAGCTGCTCGACGTGAAATCAGAGTTTGACGAGCTCAAATCACCTTCCGGAGTGCAATCTCCCGAGCTGTGCTCGGAGAAGGAGCTCGCTTCCGAGGGAGTGTTGTCCCCGGAATTGGACGTCAAAAGTCCGGAACCGGACGTTTGCTTAAAATCGCCCGAGCCCGAAGTGTGCGTGATGAAATCACCGGAATTAGGGGTTAAGGAGGAACACGAAGCTTCCGTAAAATCGCCTGAACTGGAAATGTGTCTTAAATCGCCGGAACCGGAATTAAGCGCGGCAACGCCCGAACCGGAAATTTCGGAGAAATCCAACACTAATGTCAGCGCAAAATCTCCTGAACCCGAAGTTTGCGTGTTGAAATCACAAGAGCCTGAAGTTTGTGAAATTAAGAGTCCTGAACCAGAGGTTTGTGCGATGAAGAGTCCTGATTTAGAAGTTTGTGCTATGAAGAGTCCCACGCCTGAAGTTTGCGAAGTGAAGAGTCCCGAGCCTGAGATTTGCGAAATGAGAAGTCCCGAGCCTGAAGTATGTGCGATGAAGAGTCCCGAACCGGAAGTCTGCGCGATGAAGACTCCAGAGCCCGAAGTTTGCATGATGAAGACTCCAGAGCCTGAAGTTTGCATAATGAGGAGTCCCAAACCTATAGTTTGTCCAAAGCTGTCCGAACCTGATGTTTGCGAGATAAAGAGTCCCGAGCCCGAAGTATGCGAATTAAAGAGCCCCGAGCCGGAACTTTGCGCTAAATCTCCAGAACCCGAAGCATGCATAATGAAAAGTCCGGTACCGGAAGTCAGCGCGAAATCTCCCGAACCTGAAGTTTGCGCGAAATCTCCCGAACCTGAAATTTGCGAGAAATCGCCGGAACCAGATGTGTACGCAAAATCCCCCGAACCAGAGCTTGTCTGCCTGAAATCTCCTGAACCAGAGCTCACTTGCGGCAAATCCCCAGAACCGGAAGTCCGCGCAAAGTCTCCTGAACCGGAAATTTGCGCGAAATCTCCTGAACCTCTCATCGCTCCAGAATCTCCTTTGGAAACAATGGAGCCGATTCAGAGTCCTACTCTGGAGGAGTTGAAGTCGCCGGAACCAGAATTATCCGCTGCCGCTTCACCCGAGCCCACCACCGAGGAGATCTGTGCCAAGTCGCCGGAACTTCCACCAGTCGAGGAGCAACAGCAGCAGGTTTTGGTATGCAGTCTTCCGTTGAACGCTTGCCCGGCTTTCAAGTCGGTGGAGGCCGAAGCCGAACATTTGGAGTCGCCTCATGAGGACGTGACCTCTTCAGTGAAGGACGACGAGCCTTTGTCGCCATTGGAGGTTGAAGCTAACGTGCACATGGAGGAGGCAAAAATCGAAGAGCCGGTGACTATGGTTTGCGAAGCTGCGGAATTACCACCACAAACTCAAGAGGTGAGTCATTTCTATTCAGAAAAAAAAATCTGAAATAATGACGAAATGTGTGTTATTTACTTTACTCCTGTATTAGTGTGTACAGTTTGGTTGAATGCTTTTTATATGAAATCTCAATATCAAATTACAATGATGAAAATCATGTGTGAGTTATTTACTTTACTGATGTATTGACCTACAGTTTGGTTGAATGTTTTTTTTTTTTTAATAATATAATATAAAATCCTCTGTTAACTATTATTTCTTTGTTTAGGTGGTGACTGAACCTAAAGCAGAAGAACCAGCAGGGATACCGGATCAAGAACAGCCGAAACCAGTTAAAGATGTGATAGAATCCGCTGCGGTCGTAGCAGTAGCAGCCACTGCAGCTGTAGCGGCAACTGCCGCTGCCGCGGCGGCCAAACCCGAAGACAAAAAACCCTCACAAAAAGCCAAGACATCATCCTCCACCTTAGCATCCGCCAAGAAACCCGCCACTAAGACAGCCACATCACCCACAAAGACAGCGACCCCTAAACCGAAGACTTCAATTACCAAAACAACTACTGCCGCTAAACCGGCTACCACTACAGCGAAAACATCCTCGGCGACTAAAACGACATCCGCCACGAAACCCCAAGTTTCCGCAAGGACTTCATCGACCACCGCATCCGCTAAGCCTAAATTGCCGAGCACCACCGCGGCGAAACCGGCGGAGAAAAAGCTGGTTAACGGGGACTCGACGGCCGCTTCGAAAACGACGCTGGCTGCAAGGAAACCCAGTGTGCCTTCCACTCTCACGAAGACGCAGACGACTTCCAGAACGGTAACTGTCGCCATGAAAGCTAGTCCCACTAAAACCGCTGCGGGGGATAAGGCCAGCGCAACGAAAACCGCGCCTGCCAAACCCAGCGGAACGGCGTCGGCGAGAACTTTGACGGTTTCTGCGCCGAAGCCCAGGCCGAGCACTTTAGCTACGAAAACTACGAACGCCACGAAAACTTCCACGTCTACCGTTACTAAGGTGAGTGCTGAATCATTTTTGTGTTTCGTTTATAGATCGTTTGATTATATAATTTATTTTAGACGTCGACTGCAAAGACTTCGTTATCGCCGAAATCGACGTCGGCGGCGATGACAACAGCGAGGCCGAAACCTGCTTCTTCGGCGGCCGCCGCTACGCTTAAACCGCGCGTGCCTTTGAGCAGCAGACCGGCTGCCAAGGCGCCCGACGCCGAAAAACAAAATAAGGAGAACGTCAACAAGTTGACGGCTTCACGCACTTCCGCTTCGAAGACGACCCTTGGATCGGTCACCAATAAAACTACAACAACCGTACGCAAAATTGAATCAAAAGTAAGTGATCTCAAAATATCTAATGCAAATTATTAACAAAATCTAAAGGAATTAATTAATTTGATTTGTATGGAACAATTTTGCTTTGGGAAAAAAATGTCCATGTTTTGAACCACACAATATCTTAGTGTCTGCTTAGCTACATGATCAAACCAAATTTCCAGGCTTTTCTAAACATGAAATTTTATTTCATGCTTAATCAAGGAGTGGAAACTTTCAAATTAAAAGTATTTATAAAAACAATAAACACCCGAAAATGTACACCTTATTTATCTGGAGGAATATGTATACTTTTTAAAAAAAATCCTGTAAATATAATTACATAATGTGAAAACAACAAGATTTGTCAAAGCTGGTAAAAATCTTGAAAATTTAAAATAAAACGTTAATATTATAAAAATCATTAAAATTGACTAAGTCAACAAACAAATTGGCAATTTCAAGAATGATATGATGTTCAAGTTTGTCATAATTAATGAATTCAACAACAACATTAAACTCTTGATGACAATCAACTAAAATGACCAAAATTAATACACAAACCGTCAAAATTTGTGCTAAAAGGTACCTTCATTTCAAAACTGGTTTCCGTAACCTCTAGGGTTCCTCAAGGAACCATATTTGGGCTAATAATTGAACTAGTTATTACATTTATCCCATGAGCACGTTATTTCTATTTTTCTAGAAAGTTCGCAAATGGTAGAAAGGATCCGCAGCACGCCAGACGTTGTTAATATCCAGCGTGCTGTCTTCGTTATCATGCCGACACAAGATGTATACGTCGGCGCACTGCAAAGAACAAACGGTTGCAATTTTTATGTTGTTGAAGTTAAAAAGCGAACACCAATATATGATTTTTTTTAAATTTCAGACTACAGGTGCATTGAAATCAACCACAAAAACAACGACAACATCGACCATGAAACCAGTGCCGAAGAAACCAGCGTCGGCCGCCAGCAAGACTGCAACCAAAACGACCACCACCACCAGCGTGACAAAAGTGAGCAAGCCGAAAGAGAACGGCATCCCGAATGGTGTGATCACCGTCACCGAGATCAACACGACCAACGTCCAACAGGTGGCCACCACGAACGGCCACGACGACCTCCTGGTGGTGAAAGACCAGTCGCCCATTGTCGAAGACAACAACATCTTAATGGACAACTCGCAGCTCCCGCTGACCACCGTCGCAGACTGAAAGGTTTTTTTTTTAATGAAAGAGATATTTATATTAATATTTAAATTTTTATATTTTTATTAAGCCTCCTCCTATTATAACATTATTATATTTATAATCAGTGTGTTATCATAGAGCTGTGGATAATATTATATTATATATATATTATAAATAGTTAGGACTGAGGACGAACAACACGGTGTGGATCTAATTAACATAACCTAAGAAGTAAAAAATAAATAAAGAAGCATATATATAAAATAATAAAATAAACTTCCAGCTGTATAATCGAGATACTGAGATATTAAGGACTTTTTAAGATGTTTATAAACGACTTTTTATTGATTTTTTTTTGTATTTTGTATTTATTTAGGTTTAAGCTTGGCCGATGCTTAGGTGTGCTGAACATGTGATTGATTGCAATGCACTTTCTGTAAATATAATTAAAATTTTTATTATTTTAAAGAAAAAGAGAGTTAAAAGAAGAATTAAAAATAAAACGTTTTGAAAGAAAAATTTTAATAACACGATGATTGGGTGCTACGGCTATAATATTTGCTACGCTTCTCGGATCTTTATTACTATTAATTAATTATTAAATCTATGAAATAATAATAAAAAAAAAAGAAATTAACGACATATGTTACTTAAAGAAATTTATTATATTAATGAGAAGACTACTTATGCCTTATTATTACATTATGGTAAATACAAGTTTTGTTTGTTTTATCTTAATTAACGTGAGATCAAAGGTAACATCAAGCTAAATTGACTTACTGTAGCGTTCACTCTGTATGCATAAGTGACGATTTTTCACAGTTCATATGCAATTCTGTTTGATTTTACGTTTGATCTGACTACATTATAGTACACACATTTATTTGTTTTTTTTTTTACATGAATTAAAGGCTTTTTCATAACTTGTGCGCTCTAACTGGTTACTCTTTTTAATATATATTTTCTTTTAAAAGTAAATGTAAGGTTTAGATTTTATGCAATATTATATACGGTTTCTACCCTTTTCATAGTTTTTTCGTTTTTTTAATCGTTGTAGGTTTTGAGTTTTTATTTAAATTTTATACGTCTATTGTCTAATTTTCTACAACCGTTTGTCTCTTTTTTTTCGTTTCGTTCGGTCGCTTAGTTTTTACATATAACTGAGATTTTTCATGTTGTTTTTATTTATTGTGTAAAATTTGTAGTAATGGCACAAATAAAAATTTATAGAAAGTATTTGGGTGATTTTTTGATGTTTTTAAACAATGTTTTTAAAATAATATTAAAAATAAGGTAAGTCTTTCAGTTTGTTTAAATTAAATTTAATTTGTATGTATTACTTAACAACATTTATCTTTTGGCCAAAGATATTAAATCTTGTTTTCTCAAAACAAATCTTAAAAAAAACATCAATTTAATGTCCGGTCTCACCATTGTAAGTTGAATTTTATTCATAGATTAGATTTATTTGTCGATTGAACTAGACATTTTCGTTGCCTTCTTTGTCAAAAATTGTAAATGGGTTGATTTTTTTTGGCATGTATGTAAGGATTAAGGATTGTTTGGCGGGAGGGCAGCGTTAGCTGCGCCCACTTAGGCCACATTGTAGTTTCTTCCCCCTTTTTTATTTATTTATTTTTATTTAACTTTATTGTGTATATTTACAAAAAAATATTTACACTCGTCATTACAAAAGAATACAATACATACTTATATACTAATAAGTTATCTTAAAAAAATCATTTATAGAGAATAAGCAATTTGCTGTTAACACTTTTTTTTATGTACTTTTTGAACTGACAGACATTTAGCTCTCTAACATATTTTGGTAGCGAATTGTAGAAACCTACTCCATAATAATTGACACCTCCCCGAGTTTTGTTCAATCTAGAGTACGGCATGCGTAGATCTTCTCTCGTCCTCGTGTTATATGCGTGCGTGTCGCAAACAGGATCGTACTTACTTAAGTTTAGTTTAATGTGCATTAAACAACTGTATATGAATGCACTAGGCAACGTTAAGATGTTACATTTTTTAAAAAGATCATTTGTTTCGTGTCTGTAGTGTACACCGCCAATTACCCTAATGACTTTTCTTTGTAACTTGAATATTCGGTCGCTAGATGCCGAGGGGCCCCATATAATGATTCCGTAGGTCATCTTTGAATGAAATATTGCATGATATGCATTTAGCAAAACCTTTGTGGAAGCAGTAATATTGCGAAATAAAAAAATGAGCGAGCTAAATTTTTTTGCAAGCTGATAGCAGTGTGTGAACCACATGAGTGTTGGTTCAAAGCTAATTCCTAAGAGCTTTCCTTTTTGTTCTCTGAAATGCTGCTCCATAGGTCGAGTACCCCTTGATGGTTAGTCCCTTGCTTATCTTTGACAGTGCTGGACACTCGTGAAGTATGTGTCTTGATGTTTCTTCGTCCTCATTGCATCCTTGACAAAGGTCATCGGTGGCGATTCCTATTTTGGCGAGATGATGCTGGAAGCTGTGATGTCCAGTAATGTAGGCGGTTAGAGTACGAAGTTTCTGTTTTGTAGGTTTTAGAAACTTCTTTGTTTTTTAACATGTGTGTAACTATTATTACATTTTATTTGATGAATATTGTTCAATTTAACTGGCATTGCACAATGGTTTTAAACTGACAAAAATGCAACAATAACCCACCGTTTTTTTATCATATCAGTTTGCGATTCGGCATGATTATACTAAAAACAAATTTGAGTTTAATGGTGATCCAGAAACCTTTGATGTACTTACGGTTTCACCAGAAATGACATCCGTTTTCAAAATTTTAATGCAACACCATATAATTTTTGTTCGTTTGCGGATTTAGACAGATATTTTACATACGAATCAATTGTTTGTTCAAGATATAGATTACTTAATTGAATAAAAAAATCTCTTTCTTAAATATATTCTTTTTTTTTTCTTTTTACAAGTCTCTGTTTAGAATGTCGTCAATAGTCCCGTTGAATTCTTCAGGTACGTTATTATAATGATTTTTTCTTTTGAAGTCAAAAGAAAGTCAAAAATAAATGTGTGACACGGGTGGTCTGAATCACCCTGTATATTTAGAAGTAAACAGAGTACTACAAGTGCCCTTTTGGATCTGTGTGAATCATAAGCTGCTTTGAAAACAAAACCCATTGTGTAACATCTTTTTCGGATTTGAGCAAGGCTTTTGACTGTGTCTCACACAATCTACTAATAAAAAAAACTGGCGAAGTATAATTTTCTCCCAAATAGCCTAAACATGATGACTTCTTATCTGTCTAATAGAGCATAATTAGTGGAAACGAATAGTAATCGGTCTCCACTTCTACCCTTATCACACAGTGCCCCACAGGGCTCCATTCTAGGCCTTGTTCTTTTTATAATATTTATTAATAATATGCCCACATCCATCGACAATCCGCGTGTCCTATTATTCTCAGATGACACAACAGTGCTAAGTGTGGAAATCTTCTAGACCGATGCTATTAGAGCAAACAAAAATCACCTGGTTAGTGGTTCTTCTTGGTGCTTAAATAATAAACTAATGCCAAATGAAAGCAAGACCAAAAACTTAACGTTTTCTATTACCCATGAAGCTATAATTGAAAATTTGACAGGTGTTTTTAGGACCAAATCTAGATGCTTGTCTACTCTGGAATTATTCATGGAGAAAAAGTGGCAAAAATCACATCCAGAAATATTTTTTGTTTAAGAAACTTAAAAAGCAACAAAGCCTCTTCAGAAGTGTTGCGTACTGCATATTTTGGGCTTATTGAAACACAAATGCGTTATGGTATCCTAATATGGACATCGCATATTTGCCTTGCGGAGACGTGCAGTGCGCATATTGGGAGAGGTTGCGTACACGAGTAATTGTAGCAATACTTTTGTTAGACTAAGCATTCTTACATTCCCTGGCGTTTACATCCTCGAATGCCTATATATTTATCAGAGCTGGGACGAATCCTCGTAAAACGGATTCGAATTACGAATCCGAATCACCTAATATAATTCGAATCACGAATACTCGAATAAAGGATTAGTAAGAGATAAATATGATTCGAATCAAAGATTCGAATCACGAATACAAATCCTTTTAGAATAAATTTGATTTTGTAATTTTTAGCAACCATTAACATATAAATATCGTTACCAGTTGTTTTACCAAAAATATTTAAAACCTAATTATTTATTATTAACACTGAACATCGTTGATAACAGACTAAATATCTGATTCCGTGTTACTCTGATTAAAGATGTATTTCTGAACTTTACTTCAAATCAGTGTTTTGTACGCGTGGCGCATGAAGTAAAATTTCGAGTTTAGAAAAGCCCGAAAATTTGTCTCGGGTCGCTGCGCGACCCTCGACAAATTTTCACGGGGCTTTTCTAAACTCGAAATTTTACTTCATGCTTAGCCTGGGAGTGGAAACACTCGTTCAAAACTTCGAATTGAGCTCTATCATAAAATCGACGAATGCCTGAAAATTACGTAAATAAAAAATTCACTGAGTATCATTAAAACCGGGAAAGTCGGAGAAAAGTCATGGAATTATATTCAAATTGAATAAAACAGTAACAAAAAAGCCATATTATATTATTAAATTTGTCAAAATCAGCAGGCAAAATACAAAAGACGTAAACATTTATAAAATTAACTTAAATATTGACTAAAACAATGAAAACAATTTAACAAAATGGGGTTTCCCACAAAAGGAAGTTATATTAAAAGGACAGGGAAGACAATCTTGAATCAGGAAAATGTCGGAAAATTCAAACATTTCAGATTGTGGCTACCATTTCAGTTTTACTTTAAATAATATTAAACAAAATTTTAAAAACTACATTATTATCTTTAAAAACGTTTTCAGTCATTTCTTATCAAAGCATCCAGTTAAAAGTTTCGAACGAGCGTTTCCACTCCCAGACTAAGCATGAAGTAAAATTTCGAGTTTAGAAAAGCCCCGTGAAAATTTGTCGATGGTCGCGCAGCGACCCGAGACAAATTTTCTGGGCTTTTCTAAACTCAAAATTTTACTTCATGCGCCACGCGTACAAAACAAAAATATTGTGAATTTATTTATATTTGAACCTCACTTGAAATCAGTGTTTTATACGCGTGGCGCATGAAGTAAAATTTCGAGTTTAGAAAAGCCCAGAAAATTTGTCTCGGGTCGCTGCGCGACCCTCGACAAATTTTCACGGGGCTTTTCTAAACTCGAAATTTTACTTCATGCTTAGTCTGGGAGTGGAAACCACTCGTTAGAAGTTTCAAATTAAGCTCTTTTGAAAAACAACGGAGGTCGCAAAATTTACAGCTTATGCATATGTTTACCTAAAAGAAAATGTTCACGTTGTTTTTTTTAGAAGAGTTCAATTTGAAGCTATAAACGAGTGTTTTCCACTCCCAGACTAAGCATGAAGTAAAATTTCGAGTTTAGAAAAGCCCCGTGAAAATTTGTCGAGGGTCGCGCAGCGACCCGAGACAAATTTTCTGGGCTTTTCTAAACTCAAAATTTTACTTCATGCGCCACGCGTACAAAACAAAAATATTGTGAATTTATTTATATTTGAACCTCACTTAAAATCAGTGTTTCATACGCGTGGCGCATGAAGTAAAATTTCGAGTTTAGAAAAGCCCAGAAAATTTGTCTCGGGTCGCTGCGCGACCCTCGACAAATTTTCACGGGGCTTTTCTAAACTCGAAATTTTACTTCATGCTTAGTCTGGGAGTGGAAACCACTCGTTAGAAGTTTCAAATTAAGCTCTTTTGAAAAACAACGGTGGTCGCAAAATTTACAGCTTATGCATATGTTTACCTAAAAGAAAATGGTCACGTTGTTTTTTTTAGAAGAGTTCAATTTGAAGCTATAAACGAGTGTTTTCCACTCCCAGACTAAGCATGAAGTAACATTTCGAGTTTAGAAAAGCCCCGTGAAAATTTGTCGAGGGTCGCGCAGCGACCCGAGACAAATTTTCTGGGCTTTTCTAAACACAAAATTTTATTTTTTCCTGGATTCGAATCCTGAATGATTCGAATCCTGCCCAGCTCTGATATTTATCAATATATGGAAAGGAAACTTGAACACTGGCCTGGCACTAACTCGCCTGACATGTGGTGTGGTGGGGGAAGGCAAGTAGACAGACAAAACAAAAAATGTAGTAGCTTTCCTACTCGATTTGACAGTAACTTGCATGATACGATTACACAATGACAGACAGTAGCTGTCCTGCAGCTACTGTCTACTCCAACTCGCATGCTAGCTCGCACTGTGTAAACATGCCTTTATATTAATGCCTGGTAAATTTATTTACTTAGTAAATTAATAGGCAAATAAAATTGCGTATTATAAAGCAAACCTACTAACTAAATAGCAATTCTAGAAACAAATAATTTAATTAGTATATTGCAGACTGAAATTATACATTTTCATGTATGGACTCTCTTTATAAAATCGCTATGAGTATGGTAAAGGAGCGACTTGAGGAGGAAGTGGAGGAGAAAGAGCTACTACCAGAAATACAGGGGGGTGTCCGAAAAGGGAGGTCCACAATAGACCAGATAGCTACATTGAACTGGCTGGTTGAAAGGGCGATGAAGAGAAAGGAGAGAATGTATCTGTTGTTTGTGGATCTGAAAGCGGCGTATGACACTGTGGATAGAAAGATATTGGTGGAGTGTCTGAGAACGAAAGGAGTGTCTGAGCAGGTGATTCAGTGGATAAGTGAAGTGTACAGAGAGACGTGGTGTAATGTAAGAGTGGGAGAGAATGAGTCGGAATGTATTAGAGTGGAAAGAGGAGTAAGGCAGGGGTGTCCACTTAGCCCTCTACTATTTAATTTATATGTGTCCGATATGGAGAAGGTGCTGGAAATGGGTCAGGCAGGAGGTATTGTGGTGGCAGAAAAAAAAAATTTGGAGCCTGGCATATGCGGACGATGTTGTTGTGTTTGCGAAGACAGTTGGAGAACTGAGAGAGATAGTAGAGAGGCTGGGGAGATACTTTGCAAAGAGGCGATTAAGTGTAAATGTGAACAAAACGAAGTGGATGTTATGTAAAAATGCGGGTGGAAGGAGAAAGGAAGAAGAGATTGTGTGGCAGGGAGAGATAGTTGAAAGGGTGAAAGAGTTTAAATATCTCGGGTATGTGTTTAGTGAGTTTGGAGGCACGTCCCGACATATTGAATTTGTATGTAAGAAGGCGAGAGTGGCAATGGGGCGACTGCGGAGTACATGGAGTGAAGTGTTAGCAGGGAATGTGAGAATGCAGATGGTATGGTGGGATGCATGTATAAAGTCTGTGGTGTTGTATGCGGCTGAAGTGTGGGGAGTGAGTGCGAGTGAGAGTGTAGAGCGAGTACAACTGCAGTACTTGAAACAGATCTTAGGGCTGGATCGCACAACTCCCAGTTACATAGTGCTGCAGGAGTGCCATAGAATGTCGGTGGGGTGGATGGCAGCTAAAAGAGTGGTGAAAATGGAGAGACGGATGTATGAGATGGGTGAAGAGAGAGTGGCGAGGGAAGCGTGGGTTATGTGTTACAGGGAATGGGCAAAGAATGAGGGTGTGAGATGGATGAAGGAAAGAGGGATGCTATATAGAAAGGCCGGGTGGTCATCGATACTGGTAGAGCAAAAGCTGTCCCAGGGGCAGAAAATAGAAGAAAAAGTAGCGGAAATCCTAGCTAAGGTAGAGCTGCAAGAAAGGCAACAAAAAATTGCTAATAGCAAGACGTGTCCGAGGTACAAGGTAGTACAAGTTTGTACGGGACCACCGCGGTACATGTTTCGATTGATTGAATGAAGTGAAAGTGCTAGCGAGGTTTAGATGTGGAAACGAGGAGAAAGCTAATAAGGTTTGGATGAGAGAAGAGTTTGGGAAATGTGTGTACTGTAAGGATGGAATGGACGATTGGGATCATTGGATGAATGAGTGTGAATGGCTAAGAGAAAGGATGAGTAAGAGAGAAAGACGAATTTCCAGAGAAGAGTGTTTGAGCGAGAGTGGAAAGGGGATTGAGTTATGTAAAAAGTTGCGAGGGTGGAAGTCAGGGAGAGGTAGCTAAATGGACGCGGAAAGGGTTATGCGAGGAGAAATTTACGTTATTTATTTATGATATTTGTTTTAAGTATTTTTGTTTTTTTATTTTTGTATATACTGCAATGGGTGTAATGGGTACTCATTTGAATGCCAAATAAAGGTTTCCTTTCTTATACATTTTCATTGTGGCCATAGCTGGAACCACCAATTTGTTAAATTGAATTGTCAATATTTCAAATTAAATTGTCAATCAAATTGAAAATTTAGTACAGTTCCTTTAAATTATGGAGAATAACTGTGGAATAGGACAGAATTACACAGAACAAGAAAAGGAAAGCTTATTAGAAATTATAAAAGACTTAAACGAGTGTTTTCCAGTCCCAGGCTAAGCATGAAGTAATATTTCGAGTTTAGAAAAGCCTGAAAATTTGGTTTAAAAGAAAACTTCCCAGTATGTAAAAAAGAAAAATCATAAAAAGAAGTACAAAATTTTTGTAAACTCAAGAAATGCATCTTTTTAATAAGCACCATGAAATGTTTAACCGAATTGCATAGTTGTTATTATGTGTACTACAATTAAAAAATTTGTATTTCGAGATTTTTGTAAGATTTTCAATAGGTTGAATTTTTGTCAATTTATAATATAATCATGAGATTTTATATATTTCAAGATTATTCGTGATTTATACAATTTTTATAAGATTCCAATATTTCAAATTATTTATAAAATTTTTAATACTTTGAGATTTTCTTCAAATTATAAAATTTTCTTGAGATTTTCAATGTTTCAACGTTTTTCCGATTATTTTTTAAATCCTGACGATTTTCCTGAATTTCAACGGAAATCTTGAAGTTTTATAAATACAAAAAAAAGAAAATATTTTGAAAATATACAGAAATCTTTGCGAAATTCATGGACGGCGTTAATATTTTTTTAAGTTGACGAAAATTTAGGAAACTAACGAAAAATTTTGAAATAAATGATAAACATTTTATAAATCTGATGAACATTTTACAAATCGACAAAAATATTGAGACGTTGACGAAAATCGATGAAAATTTCGAAATACAAATGTTGAGAAATCCGTGAATTCTGAAAAAGTATAAAGAATTCTCAACAATTGTGAAAACTAAAACTTATTGGTGCACAATAAATTATTTAAATTTAAATAATTTTTAATTATTAAATTATTAATTATTAAACTTTCATATTTTTGGTAATTCATATATTATGTTTAAACGGCATTTAACCAATATGTATAGATCTTTCTGTCATTGTTTAGTTATTATGTGCTTTGTTTGTTTTTCATTGTTATTATTAAGAATGTTCTTTAATATCTTTTTCCATTTCATATTTAAATTTTCAGTCGACTATTAAAATCTTGGCAGTTTTCGTAAATTTATTAGATTTTCGTAATTTTGATGAAGTTTTTAATATTTCGAGATTTTCGTCAATTTATACAATTTTCATAAACAACATTTACCAATTACGAGACAAAAACAGAACATAAGCCACTAAAAGGAAAATATTTGATATTCATGAAGGCGTAATTTTTTTGTTTAATTATTGATAAAGATGTAAATTCAAGAAAACTGGCAAAATTTTAAAAACTGACGATAATCTTAAAAACAATCGAGTTTTTATAAATCTAATAAAAACTCAAAAATGTTATCTAACGAGTGTTTTCCACTCCCAGACTAAGCATGAAGTAAAATTTCGAGTTTAGAAAAGCCCCGTGAAAATTTGTCGAGGGTCGCGCAGCGACCCGAGACAAATTTTCTGGGCTTTTCTAAACTCGAAATTTTACTTCATGCGCCACTCGTACAAAACCAAAATATTGTGAATTTATGTATATTTCAACCTCATTTGAAATCAGTGTTTTATACCCGTGGCGCATGAAGTAAAATTTCGAGTTTAGAAAAGCCCAGAAAATTTGTCTCGGGTCGCTGCGCGACCCTCGACAAATTTTCACGGAGCTTTTCTAAACTCGAAATGTTATTTCATGCTTAGTCTGGGAGTGGAAAACACTTGTTTAAATAAATAATTCTAAAAATATGTTCTTAACATTCACACATTTTTTGTGTTTTCTTTAATCAAAGAGTGGGAACACTCGGTAAAAGTACAAATAATATGGGTCCATAGTGGATTCCTTGAGAAACCCCAGAAGTTACAGTAACTGGTTTCAAAATAAAGGTACTTTTTTTACGATTTGGAAGATAATCCAATTATTCATCTGACAACAACAAATGCATTTAGATTTATGGAATGCATGGGATTTTTGGTTTGTAAATTTGACAATATGATATAAAATTGGCAAACATATGTACATTCTGGGTACGAGTATACATTTATTGGATAACTCTTTAAATAATTTTCTTTCTTTTTTTTTAAAATAGAGTGTGTGTTGTACATTATATTAAGTGTTTATTTAACTAATTGGAGTAGTGGAGAGAAAGAAATGTACTTCTTGATATTATTTTAAGAATTTTATTTTCTATACATGTTTCGGCTTAGCCATCATCAGTAGAAAACTAAAAACAGATTTACACTAAGTTTAGATTATTTATAATTTTGTATAAGGTACATTGAAATAAAACACAGTTAAAAAAGTCACGTAAATAAAATGATCGAGATAGTTTTATAAATAAATAAAATGGCGGCTAATCTTGGATAAAAATTATTAAGTATTGGGATAGATGTTGTAGGAGTGTTATTAGATAATATATATGGGTTAATTATATTAATTAGTATTATTCTGGGGGAAGTATAAGAGTTTATTTTATTTTTATTTACATAAATTATTAAATTGTAGGTTATTTATTATATTGTTTGTGTTAGAGAGGGATGGATATGTCAGTTTTGCCGTTATGCGGTTTGGTGTTTTTGTGTATGTGCCTGGCTGGCCCGTGTCTGCGAGCACACACACATACACATATAAATGAATGAGGAAATATTTTTAAATAGAACACAAATGTATTCACAATTTTAACAAATTAGATAATGTAGCTAATTATTATATGGCTTTTAATAGCAAAGATAGATAAAGAATATAACTTACACGTCAGGATATTGTTTATAGGTGTTTGTGTGTGTGTCATGTGTGTATTGGTTTTAATTTTATTATGGTGTTCTTTATACTACGTCGCGTGTGTGTTTCGAAGAATGGCTGATAAGTTTTTTTTTCATGGTGGATGAGATTAGGGAGGGGTTTAGTTTTATTGTATACTTTTGTTATTGTGGTTGTGTATTGAGGAAAAGAGTAATTTTATAAAATGATGAAATGTGATAATTAGTAATTAAATGTAATAAATGTATATAATATATTAAATAATATGGTTGTTATATAAAGTATGGTTAAATTATTATTAAGATGTTTATGAAAATTAGAAAATTAAGGTTTTCTGGATAGAATTATAGAGTAGTTATTGTTTTAATTTGAAAATGGTTTTTTAATATATTTATAAAGGGGGTGAAGTTTGTTTGGATTTGGTCATTTAAACAGTGTAGGTCCTCGTTGCGTGCATTAAATTTATCAATTTCAAATTGCTCATAAATAGATAATAGTCGTCCTTTATTAATGTTATGTAGGAGTTTAGAGTTATTAATATCTTTAAAATTATGGCTATGTATGTAAAGGTGTCTACCAAAATTGGACTTGTGTTTTTGGTTAATATGTTCTTTTATTCTAATGCGCAACTGCCTGCCTGTTTCACCAATGTAAGTAGCACCGCAATCATCACATGATATAGAGTAAACTCCATTTTTATCCAGTTTGTCAATTTTATCTTTGGGTTTGCATAAAATGGATTTTAGACTGTTCGGGGTTTTGAATATTGGGGTGATGTTATACCTTCTGAATGTATTGTTTATTTTGTATGCTAAATTATAGTTATAAGTGAGAGCACGATATTGTGTAGGTGTTTTATCAGGTGAACTAGGGGTGTTGGGGTGGAGGGATGTGGTAATGGAATTGTGTTTGCGTTCGTATCTGTTAATCATTTTCTGAATGGATTTTGGGTTGTAGGCATTATTTAGTGCAATCTGTTTAATAATGTTAAGTTCAATATTGTAATTTTCGAGTGTCATAGGAGTGTTTTTAAAACGGTATATGTAACTATTGAAGGCTGCTGATTTATGTTTGTGGTGGTGGTGTGAATTGGATGGGATAATGGAATCCGTCTGAGTGGGTTTATGATAGATAGAGAAATCAATAGTTTGCTGCCTTTTAGTAAGTGTAAGGTCTAGAAACACTAGCGAATTATTAATTTCTTTTTCAATAGTGAATTTAATATTGTTATGTAATTGATTGATGTTGTTATGAAAATCGTTAATATGGACTTGATTGTCACCTTTCCAAATAACTAGGATATCGTCGACATAACGTTTCCAGGTGAGTAAGTTTTTAGCTAGGGGTAACGTATGTATGAGATTTTCTAGATGGTCTAGGAATATGTCTGCAAAAAGGCAGCTGACTGATGAGCCCATAGGGAGCCCATCAGTCATTCTGTAGTATTTGTGATTGAATTGACAAAAATTTTGTTGGGTAATGAGTGTGGCGATTTGGTAAAAATGGCTGATTTCGTCTTCATCTACGAGTGTATTATGTAAGTAGTTAAGGATAATTTCAAGTGTGTCAGGGACAGGTATATTGGTGAAAAGATTAACGACATCGAAGGATAAAATAGTGTAAGTTTCAGGAAGGTCTATGTTTTGTAAATGTGCTATTAATTCTTGTCTATTTTTAACTGAATATTTAGATTTAAATTGTAGTTGTTGAAGGAAATAATTATTGAAGAAATTAGCTAAGTGTAGAACAGGAGTATTGTAAAAGGTGACAATAGGTCTAATGGGGATATTAGGTTTATGTAATTTTGGTTGGGAGTAAAGTTTAGGGGTTTGAGGATTCATGGGGATAAATTGGGTTTTGTTGCAGTATTTCATTAACGTAGGTTTGGTGATTATGACAACTTTCTTAGTATCTTGTGTGAATTTAGTTAGAGGGTTAATTTTTATAATTTTGAAATTGTTTTCATTTAAAAATGTCTCGGTTTTTTCAATATATTCTTGTTTTTTTAATTAAAAATCTCCCATTAATTTTTGACTTTAATTGCTGACAAAGTTCGTCTTTAAATTAAATGAACTAAGATAACCTTGCCTGCACTTCTAAAATACATATATTTTTATCAACTCAAATTTTATATAATATTTTTATTTCTAATGTTAAAACATTACTTTATTGTATTGTAGTGTACCAATTAATTAAAAAGTATTTTTTACAGTATTTAAAGAGAAGGAAGAATAATGTGAAGAAAAAAATGATTTCTGAAGATATTTCAAATTATAATTTTTTATGCTTCTTCAGCAAAACATGGTGACTATTCATTTATACATAAAAATTGATTTCTGAAAGATATTTCAAGTTGTCATTTTTTATGATTCTCAAACAAAACATTTAAACTATTCATTTATTCATAAAAGTCATGATTTGTTTTTAAAGGGTTTTTAAATAAATAATACACAGGCAAATAATTTTTAAATTCTGATAAACTGTATTTCATTTTTATTTTACAATATATATGTGTGTATACAATATTCTTTACTCTTTCTTTGGAAAACTTACAAAATAAACAAAGAAAATACCAAACAAACAATTACGACGAATTCATATAATATATAATATTTATTTCATTAATCCCTATTCATTATTTATACAAATAAGTAACCGTTTTGCATATCGGCGCATCATCATCATTATCATCACACCCTCAATCAAACACAACACGCACACTCTTTATACAATAATAAATATATAATTTTTAATTAGCAAAAATTGTGAAAATCTACTTCATCTTGGTCCTAAAAATACACTCTTATTTTTTTAGCTTAGCCTTAAGGTATTTACGAGAAGAGAAAAAGGAAATTGAATTATTGAAGAAGTAAATAAAAATTATAAATACGTTGCGCTGAATTGAATTGTTTGAGGAAAGAATACATTACGCAGAACGGCTGAAAAATAAGCTTACTTTGTTTTTCTTCCAAAATTTCAGTTTTGCAATCCCGTTTTTCCCTGTTTCGCGCTTTTTTTATTTATTATTACAGTCACAGCCAGTCCACAACAGTGTCGATTTTTTTGCTCTTAATTTTTCTGCAGGATTTTCTTGATTGAAGTATACAATACTTTAATAAAGTTTTGAAGTATACACTATTCTAATCAAATCTTAAAGTACGCCTCAATCATTTTCTGAAGTGTACAATCCTTTTAGGTCCTAAAGTGTTCAATAATATAATCATGTTCTGTAGTATCCAACATTAATGAAACCTTGAAGTATTAAATACTTATGTTATGTTATGGGGTCGGTGGGTCGTGTGGCCTCTGGGCCTTTCGAAGTTACCTCGACCTAAAAGATCTTTTGTAACTATTAAATACTTTGATCATATTCTGAAGTATACAACATTAATCATACCTTGAAGTATTAAATACTTTATTCATGTTCTGAAGTATACAATATTTTAATCAAGTTTTGAACTATTTAATACTTTAATCACATTCTGAAGTATACAATATTTCTGTGGCTTGAGTTAAAAAGGCCAATGTAATTTTTTTTGGAAAGTAACATTTTTGTTCAAAACATGATATACATAATCAGACATATATATGAAGCAAAGTTGAAACAAACAACTTCTACTATATGTCGTTGCCAAAACAAACTTACAATGTCTTTAAATCAAGTCTTGAAGTAAAATCTTTTGAATAATATAATACTTTCATCACTCTACTAAATTTTAAATCATCTGAAGTATACAAAATTTAAATCAAGTCTTGAAGTAAAAATTGACTTGTATAATACTTATACCATGAGTTGGAGTGTTCAATCAAGTTCTGATGTATACAACACTTTAATCAAGTCTCAAAGTATTAAATACTTTGATCATGCTCTAAAGTATACAATTCTCTAACCAAGTTTTGAAATATTTAATACTTTAATCATATTTTAAAGTATATAACACTTTTATCAATTCTTAAACAATTCAATACTTGAATCATGTTCTAAAGTATACAATTATTTAATCAAGTCTTGAAGTATTTAATACTTCAATCAAGTTCCAAAGTATACAATACTTTTACCAATTTTCTTAAGTATTAAATTTTGATTTTTATAGGATTGTACTTCCGTTTCTCCAAATAACCATCGTTGGCATAAAAGTAAAAGTCATTAAGTACATAGAAAATGAATAGCACTCAATTACTTTTACCTTCAAACAATCGAAAGATATACTTGTACAATGCTTTTAACAATTAATTAAATATACAGCATTTTTTTTAAGTTTTGAAGTACTTTTTTATTTAAAATTTGAAGTATACATACTTGTTTGCAATTGTTGTAAGTATACAATACTTTTATTAAGTTTTCTCGAAGATGCAGTACTTTTATCAACGGTACTTTAAATACGCACGCACACATGAAAAATAAAAGATGATAATAATAAGAGAAAGAAGATAATACTGATGAGTTAAGGGAATTAATGTTTTGTTTAATATAATTTAACAAAAGGCATTAACAACTTTGTTTTTGAAGTGTTAACTCTTTTTAATTATTGGTGAGTCTTACAAATTTATTTACGATTGCACAACTTTAGCTTAACGTTTGAAAACGTTACTTTAAGCCAGTTTAATAAATTTCGAAAATAAATTATATTTTAAAAATAATAATAACATTTTAAGTTGAATTCCAGAAAGTATAATACATATTTATTAGTAATTTATTATAAAAAGAGAGTAAAACATTTATGACTGAGCAAGGACAATTAAAATAATGTTTGAGCAATATTATAAAAACATAAAACGTTTATATAATATTGAATAAACATTACTTAATATGTTTGCTCAGTCGGTGATTTCCATGTTAAACAAATTATAACCTAAGGATTTCAAATAAAATCAAGAAAATGTAATATTATTAATTATTAATGAAATAAAGAGAGCCAAAATTTGTGACTGAGCAAGAACGGTTTGTTTGAGCAACATTACAGAAACATAAAACGTTAATATAATGATGAATAAACATTACTCAAGTATATTTGCTCAGTGGGTAGTGTCCATATCAAAGAAATTATAACTTTAGGATTTCATATCTCAAGCAATATTTCGACTATTTTCTTGTAATTTTTATTTTTTAATCTAATACTTGCTGATTTTTATTGATAAACATTTTTCGTAGAAGAAAATCCACATTTTAATGGATTTTTGCAATTATTAAAGAACTCGACACAACTAATTCTACTTAATGCTCAATTAATGTTAACAATGTTTCATTCTACAAACTTTGATTTTTAATTTAATAAATTATATTTTGAGTTTAATTAAACAAGTGATAACTTAAGCCTAAACTGGTTAACTTTTGACAAAAATTAATAGTCCAACAATTTAATTATTTAAAATTTTGTATGCTACCTAATCACGAAACTGGTTCATTCCTAATACTAATTAATTGCCAACAAGTTAAAATATGGACATAAATTCATCATACATTAATCTGAAAATTAATTATATTTTGAGATTAATTAAGTAAGCGTTAATTTAAGCCAAAGTTGTGTAAACAGTTTTCAATTTTTCACTTTACACTAAATCATAAAAGCACTTTATTTTCATGACAAAACACACATCTTCATAATCAATAAAATTACAACAATGTTCATCATCATTCGTATCTACAATTTTTATTTTTTCAAAGCCGCACAAAAGTATTTTATTATTAATATCAAAACGCACAAAAATGGGTTTAATATTAATAATAATCACAATGGAAACAAAACACTTGTATATTTTCAGCTACAACTTTTTGTTGCACAATTTTTAAATAGAAATTTGCATTTACAAACAACAAAATTTAAGTTTAAAGTCACTCAAATCATTCTGTCACTCAAATGGACAATTTTCAGCTGCACCTTCTTATTGCATAATGTTTAAATAAGAAATTGCATTTACCAACAAGAAGATGTCAGTTTAAAGTTATTCAAATCGGTCGCTCACTCACTCAAATCGAATGTTATGTTTGTTTGTAAACAAATTTAGCTATTTAATAATTGTGCAGCAGTAAAGTCTACAAGTTCATTCGCTCTCTAAGCGCATTTCAAATGCATTAAAGTCACTAGTGGGTTTCAACTTTCAATTGTTAATTTCTAATCAAATCCTTCAAAATGTCTTTTCAGTTCAGCTAATGGTTGAAAGTAAAAGTCATCAAGTGCATGAACATTGATTGGACTTTTACCTTCATTTTTAATTTTACTTTGACAAATTTACAGTGCTTTAATTTTTTATCATTAATTTAAAATAAAATGTCACTTCATAGAATAGTGTTTTAAAAATTTTAAATTTCAATTTTAAACTTATAAATTTTGTGTTTCCATTTGCAGTCATGCATTAAAATGCCCACTCATTCTAAATTGAATGAAAATGTTTCAATTTGAATTTCACTCTACTAAATTTTAAATCAAACCTTCTAAACTTTATTGGAATTAACTTTCGCCTCATCAAATTTATAATTTATTTCTAAACAAATCCTTTCAAGTTTTTCTTTCAAGTATACATATCCCCATGTACACTTTGTACATTTTTGAGTATTCATTGTTTTTATAAAAAAAAAACAATTTAAAGTCGAGTGATTCCACTCCTTGCTTAAGCATGAAGTAAAATTTCGAGTTAAGAAAATTTGGAGCGCAGTGTAGCGTCCAAATCCAAATTTTCAGGCTAAAAAAAAAACTAACAACTCGAAATTTTACTTCATGCTTAATCTAGGAATTGAAACATTCGTTTTAAGCTTTAAATTGGACACTTTTATAAAAACAGTGAAAGTTTGGAAAGTTACAGTGTATGTACATCGGGATTTTACTTGAAAAAAAATTCCCCGTAAAACGAGTGTTCCACGTCCTTGTATTTTATTTTCCTCAGCTAGCTAAGCCAATGATTCAACGCCACCACTTTTATGATGTTGATGTTGTTTATTAGGTTGCTAAGAAATATTTAAGTGATAGTTTTGCAATTGTTCACTAGGTCGAGTTTTCTCCCAATTTTCATACAAAATGTATTCCACAAACCTAATTATAAAGTCAAAGCTTGTTAGAAATTGGTGCTCAACATGGAGCCAATTTGTATTTTCATACAAATAGAATTCCACAAACCTAACAACAGAGACAAAGCCTGCTACGAATTGGCACCCAACGCAGAGCCAATTTATATTTTCTATTTTTTATGTGAAAAGAATTCTATATACCTAATAACAGAGCCAATGCCTGGTATAAATTGGCGCCCAACGTACCCACCAATTTGTATTTTCATATAAAAAGAATTCCACAAACCTAAAAACAGAGCCGAAGCCTGTTACAAATTGGCGCTCAACGTGAGCCAATTTATAACAGACGTTAAGTTTGTGAAATTCTTTTCATATAAAAAAATATAAATTTCTGCCCCACGTTGGATGCCAATTTACGTTATTATCTCTTAGCAGCCTTAACAAAGCACAACATATTATTAAGGTAGTGTTGAATCATAGGCGTACCAAGGCTGATGGGATACAGGAGCTTAGGATATCTGTATTTAAATTTCACTTCACTAAATTCACACTGAAAATATAATATTAAATTCTTTAATTCATTATTAATTACAAATATTTTCAGTGTTTTATTTTAAATCCCTTATTAAATTTCACTTCATCAAATTTCCAGTTGTCATCAGCCCTTTGGTAATATAGTAAATATTAATAGTTAATAGGATTCTAAATATATATTTTTTTAACGATAACAAAATAACATTTGTAATAATAAAAACATTTCTTTACATATATACAAGCAAGTACACGGTAATTTACACAGGGTTAAAAGAGCTCGTTAAAAGTAGTGTATAAAATAAATAAAAAATAGACAACGTACCCCCTTAACGATAAAAAAAATGTAAATGAAGTCTATACACAACACAGTTTTTTTAAATTAAAAATCGAGTTCGTCTCACAACTGCCCGCTTGAAGAACTCGTCGAGCATTCGTCTTCGGAGTTGCTTTCGGAAATCATCGCTTCGCCCGCTAGGTGCTTCGGCACCGGCAGCGTGCTGCAGTGCTTGTTTCCGATTTCCGAAGGAAGCGAAGGTAGTTTTATGTCCTCGAGATCCTCATCGAAATCCCCGTGAGAGCTCCAGTAGTTCTCGAACTTCTTTGGATTTGGCGTGCTGGCAGGTTGAGATTCCCAGAGGAATATGTCGTCTGTATTCTCATCTTCATTTCTCACCGAAGCAGAACGCGATCTCAGGTGATCCTCGCTTTTGATCCCCCCCGGAATTATCGAGCTCGTCGAGGAACTAAGGCTCAAATTGTTCTTCATCCGGGGCCTCTTGTTAGCCGGTGATTTCGTCGGCGTGTTCTTCGGCGGCGTGGCGTTCCTGAAACTTCTCCTTACTATCCTCGAAGCGACCACTTCAGGACTTTCATCCATCTCTAGTACGTAACTGACTGAATCCGATTTCTCTACCACACCTTTAACTTTTGGGGAACTTGGCGGGGAAATATCCTCGAAATCATCAAACGAGTTTTTCGATTTCCTCGAGCGCTCGGAGTTGTTACTCAAGGTGCTTTTGCTGCTCAGCGAGCGCTCTCTGAAGCTCAAAGTGCGCTCAAAGTTTGGTCTTTGGATGGTGGAGTGCCTTTCGTTGAAGCTGGCGCTCAGCATTGTACGAGTCAGAGCTGAGGCTTCGGCCTCTTCCAAAACCTTCGTGACGACTTCCTTGTTCTGCTGGAGCTTCCACTGCAATTCCTCGTTGTATTGTGATAAACGCCTCTTTTGGTTGGCTTCCTCTTTGAATGATTCTTGGAGTTTCTTGTTGTCGGAGAGTAATTGCCTGAAAATTAATTTTATTAATTAATCAACTGTTTTTTGTTTGTATTTACTTAAAATAAAATGAAGTTATTTCATTAATACAATATTATTACAAATAGCATAGAAATGGTAAAACTAATAAAATGAAATGATAACGATTTTTTCTTTTAGATATACATATCACGATTTTTTTATGTAAGTTTCCAGACATTCGTTATTTTAATAAAAACGTTCAATTTGAAGCCTCTAACGAGTGTTTTCAATCCCAGACTAAGCATGAAGTAAAATTTCGAGTTTAGAAAAGCCTGAAAAAAACAAATTTTCAAGCTTTTCTAAACTCGAAATTTTACTTCATGCGCCACGCGTAAAAACACTGATTTCAAGTGAAGTTACAATATACTACTTAAGTTTGATCTCATTTTAATTAATTTTACAAATATTTATTTTAGTTCTGGCATTTAACTAAAAGACGCAGGCGCGGCTCGCGGCCAACTTCAGGGGAGGCAAATTATGGGACGTACAAAAAGTGAGGATAAATTCACTTCGTGTACATGTTGTTATTCAACGCCTATTACGTCATAGAACGTGGCATTGACATTCGTTGTTTTATTAAAAACGTTCAATTTGAAGCCTCAACAAGTGTTTTCAATCCCAGATTATGCACAAAAATTTCGAGTTTAGAAAATCCGTAAAATTCCGCTTCGCGGAGCGACCAAACCAAATGTTACGGCAAATGTTTCTAAACTAGAAATTTTACTTCATGCGCCACGCGTATAAAACACAGATTTTAAGTGAAGTTTACAATATACTGTTTAAGTTTGATCTCACTTTAATTAGTTTTACAAATATTTATTTAAATAATGGTATTTAACTAAAAGACTATGAAGCAGGCGCGGCTCGTGGCCAACTTCAGGGAAGGCAAATGATCGAAGGTACAAAAATTGAGGTTACATTTTTTTTCGTGTACATGTTGTTATTCAACGCCTGCTACGTCATAGAACATGGCTATTGCCAGATAAGTCTTACGGGTAGATCATGCGACCTTTTAATAATAAGAAGCTTGTTGCCTCACCTAAAGAGAGAACACGGGCCACGCCTGCTATGATTATCATTAGTATTTACCTAAAATACTGTGAAGCTTCAAAGTTCAAAGATGCCTTGGAAGTTACGTTTACTAAAAAAAAAAATGTGAAGTTTCAAAAATACTTACAATTCATATTCATTCTTCCTTTCCAACTGATGCTGCATATCCTCACACTTGGCCATCAGCACGGCGATCTTCTCCTCAGCCGCGGGCAACAAATCCGCCTTCTGCATGGCCTCCGCCAGCGCCTTCCTCAACTCGGCGAAATCCCTCTGCTTTAACTCCAGCACCGCCCTCAGCGACTGCACCTCCTGGTAACTGTTCTCACCGCCGCCGACGCCGGTGCTCCGGCTCGAAAACATCGCCTCGTTCTCCGACCTCAGCCTGGTGATCTCTTCGTGCGCCTCGGCCAACTTCTCCTTGTAACCGACCTCTTTGGCCTCGTAGTCCTTGCGGAGCTTCTCGCTTTCGCACCGGTGCGTCTCCAGCTCGCGTATCCTTGAGTTTTTCTCGTCGATCTCCTCGCGGATGGCGTCGTTCTCCTCGCGGAGGATGTCCAGGCTCTCCTCGTGCGTCTTCTGCAGCTTGCCGATTTCCACCTTCAGGGCGCGCATCTGGTCCTCGTGCTGTCTCACCAGTGATGCTTTGATGTCGTCTTTTTCTTCTTCGAATATCTTTTTCGATTCTTCATGTTGTAAATTCACTATAAATAGACATATAAATAAATTAAACTTATAACAAACATTAATTATAATTAAGTTAATGTGACTCAGTATTGGGCATTAATTAATTACGATGTAAGTATTTACGTAATTTAATTAGAATAATTAGAATTACTTTTTCCATTAAGAAATTAAATCACATTTGTAATTAGGCTAGAGTGGGGCAGGTTGGAACATGGGGGTACCTTTGGACACTTCAAATTTTCATCTGTAGGAAATGTCTACATATTGATAGAAATGACAGTTTAATTGCGGACTGTAAAAAAGTTTTGTGCCGAAATCACAAGACTTAATGAAGTTATTACAGAAAGAACTTTATGATCTTGCAGAACTTTATGCATCAAGTAAGTTTTGTGTTTTTGTTAACAAAGTATGTTAGAGAATAGATATTTGTGCACTACACAAACCATATTTCATTCTTCTTGAACATTGGGAAATATAGATTCATCATGTATAGATAGACACATTTCGCAGGGGCAGTTTGGGCTATTAGAGATGGGGCGTCTGTGAAGCTAGCAATATTACCAGCAATAACCCGGCGCCTTCGCCATTGTCATCCAGAAATTAAATTATTATTCTATTTAAAATAACAAAGTTGAATGGCGACCAGTGAATATGGGACACCCTGTATATGTTAAAATAACTTTATGTTGTATCAAAAATTATTCCTTGCAACTTTCTTTTGAAACATTTTTTCGTATTTTTACTATTAGGTGAGTTATAGAACTTTCCGTCCTCGCTACCACCCGTAATAAAATAATAAAAATATAATAATACTCTTGAAATATTCTTGACCTTGTTTCAACATCAAAATTTTGAAAATCAACGGGAATCTTGGATATTCACGAAAAAAATTAACAAAAGCGAAAACCGTCAAGAATTTGGAAAATAACGGAAATGTATTAAATATAGGAAAAATATCAATATATTGATAATTAACGGATGTTTTAGAAATTCATTAAAATTAATAAAAATCTTGAAAAGAAAAATCGCGATTGGCGTCTAATCTTTAAAAATTCAATTTCACGAAAACTGTCAAGATTTGTAAAATAAAAGAAAATCAAGGAAATTCAAAAAACGATTTGGAAATTGATAAAAAAATTTGGATTTTTTTTTTAAATTGACTAAAATTGTGAAAAATATATGAAAACCGTCAAAATTTTTAAATTTGGGAAATTTACAAAAACTATTAAGATTTAAAAAAAGATTACAAAAAGTTATGAAAAATATAAAAATTGACAAAAATCTTGAAAGTTTATAAAAAGTATGAAAATGTTTAGATTTAAGGAAAATTAAGGGAGTTTACGAAAACTGCCAAGATTTAAAAAAAATAGGAAAATTCATGAAACGTGTGTATATCAAAATTATCGAAATTCTAAAAATTTCGGGGAAATCTATAGATTTCAAAAAACTGAACGAGTGTTTTCCACTCCCAGACTAAGCATGAAGTAAAATTTCGAGTTGAGAAAAGCCCTAAGAATTTGGATTTAGACGCGCAGCGTCAAAATCCAAATTCAAGCTTTTCTCAGCTCGAAATTTTACTTCATGCGCCAAGCGTACAAAACACTGATTTAAAGTGAAGATAATATCACGAATACCAACTGTCATTAACTTCTTAGGGCTTTTCTCAATAATCTAAAGTCATGTAACATTACAGGATAAATGTGACATTATAAATTACATTTGTTTGTTTTATTTGTATATTGGTTCTGATTTTATATTTTAACTTATTCATTACTTTTAATTTATTGCTAGTAATAAGCATTATGTTCTTTAAATGGAATTTCCGTAAATAAGCATTAAACATAAATTAAATGTGACATTACAGACTAAATGACAACTGTCATGGGCGTATTCACTTTTAAATATATCATAACTGTCAACACTTGCAACTAAAAGAAAAATAATTATATTTTTTTCCGAATTCTGATAAAATAAAGTTTAGCTGCGAATTGAATATTTTTAAATGTTCAACGATGTTTTCGCTTCGCTACGTGATCAATCCAAATTTTCAGGCGTTTCTATACTCGAAATATTTACTTCATGCTTAATCAAGGAGTGGAAATACTCGTGAAGATAATATTGAACGATTTAATAAATATGAAGCTCCGAAAGATCGAAATGAAAAGTGAATACTTAATTGAATATTAAATTTATTTTGAAAAATTGTAAACTTACTAAAATTACAAACCATGTAATTTTGTATGTAATTTATTCAGAAATAATTCTATTTCACTTTCTTCTCAAAATACTGAAGTCTTATTTTTGTAAAATGTTGTTTGGAGTATTGGTTAATATTTTCTATATTTATCGAGATACTGTCAAAATTTCCATATATGAGCCTGCCAAGTTAAGTGTTTATATCAAACATTCTAACAAGTTAGAATGTTTGATATAAACACGTAACATGTTGTCATCAAACATTCAAACAAGTTATAATGTTTGAATGAATGCTTGATACGTTATTTGTCAGGCTTGTATTATTTTTTTCCAATGTAATTTTCAGGAATATGTTTGAAAAATTGTAAAATCATGAAATTAATTTGTTGTGCTACTTTACTTTCTTAATGGAATCATATTTTCATATTGGGTAAAGTGAACTACGTGATTTTTCCATTTTTTTAAACGTTATCCTCAATTGCTCATTTTTAGTAAATTTTGTGGTTAATTACGGCAAATTTAGGTGTACAAAAAGAAACCAGTATTAACTGAAAATAAAATGTTCACCCATTAATATTAAAAATGCTTAAAAATAGGTTAATAATACGTATTTTGGGTAAAGTAAAACATTTGTTTTCTTTCATACTTTTATTGTATGAAACAAAACAAATGTTTTACTTTATCCAAAATACGTATTATTAACCTATTTTTAAGCATTTTTAACATCAATGGGTGAACATTTTATTTTCAGTTAATACTGTTTTCTTTTTGTACGCCTAAATTTGCCGTAATTAACCAGAAAATTCACTAAAAATGAATTAATGTGACCCACGTATAAAATGTAGATAATACAATGATTTTTACCAATAAACAAAATATAAACACTTATTTAGATGCTTTTAATTATAGACCACAATTCAAGCGAATTTATACAGGTAAAAAATTAATTGCAACGTGAGATAAGAATTACATTACATTAAAACATTTAAAAATAGAACTAGCTTTCTAGATACTTTTGGAATCTAACTACATTTCTAGAATTCAAAAGTTGCATTGTATGTAATTGTATTTTTGAATTGTTAATGTAATTGAATTATTAAGTCTCAAACAAAACAATTGAAAATTGTGATTTTCGTGGAGAAAAAGTTATACTTGTTTTTAAAAACTTACATTGAATGATTTCGTTTCGATGCCTCTCGATGAGCTGGGTGATTTCCGCCCTGTACTTGGTCCTCTCATCCTTGACGACGTCCAGATGCCGCCTCCTCTCCTCGCCCAGCGTCTCCTCCAGCTGTTTGCAAGAAAGGCGCGCTTCCTCGGCGTCCAGACGCATCCTTTCCACTTCTTTCTTTAGCGATGGATTTTTAAATGCCTCGAGCTAGAAATTAAAATAAACAATTATTAAACAGTGAAAACCAGATACAGAGATTTTTTCTTTTAATATTTGATATACCGGGTGTTGACTTGGCGGACGTAACATAGGAAATCCTATGTAAATTGTGAAATGTTAAAATTTTGGCTCCCCTATTTATTTTAGAAACAAAATGTACTTACCTTTTTTTGTAGAGGGAATAATTCTGAATTTATTCGCGACAACGTTTATCACTTTACGTTTCTCTAAGTTAAAATAATTAAGAAAAAGTAATGTGATTTCGTAAAAATAATGACATGCCAAGGAATTAAAACAACAATTGCGGATGTCAAAATGGCAAAAGATATCGCAGTCAGTTGATTAAAGTAAATGTTTTCGAAATGATTTACACTTTACAAGAAAAAATCCTCCCAATAAAGTGGTATTATGCAGACCACAGTTATCACGATGTTTGCGTTATGTTTTTTGTCGTTAATTAAGTAACAGCAATATCTTGTGCTATTTTGACATCCGCAATTGTTGTATCAATTATTTTTATAAAATCACATAACTTTTTCTTAATTGTTTTAGCTGTAAATTTTCTGACATTCGTTGATTTTTGAAAGAGTTCAATTTGAAGCTTTATACGAGTGTTTTCCACTCCCAGACTAAGCATGAAGTAAAATTTCGAGTTTAGAAAAGCCCCGTGAAAATTTGTCGAGGGTCGCGCAGGTTTCTGGGCTTTTCTAAACTCGAAATTTTACTTCACGCGCCACGCGTATAAAACACAGATTTTAAGTGAAGTTCGATTATACATAAATTTGACAATATTTTAGTGTTTTATACGCGTGGCGCATGAAGTAAAATTTCGAGTTTAGAAAAGCCCAGAAAATTTGCCTCGGGTCGCTGCGCGGCCCTCGACAAATTTTCACGGGGCTTTTCTAAACTCGAAATTTTACTTCATGCTTAGTCTGGGAGTGGAAAACACTTGTTTAAAGCTTTAAATTGATTAAAAAAAAAAACAGGGAATATCCGCAATTGTTGTATCAATTCCATGGAATGTCATTATTTTTATAAAATCACATGACTTTTTCTCAATTGTTTTAACTGTAAATTTTCTGACATTCGTTTATTTTTATGAGTTCAATTTGAAGCTTTAAACGAGTGTTTTCCACTCCCAGACTAAGCATGAAGTAAAATTTCGAGTTTAGAAAAGCCCAGAAAATTTGTCTCGGGTCGCTGCGCGACCCTCGATAAGATTTTCATGAAGCTTTTCTAAACTTGAAATTTTACTTCATGCTTAGTCTGGGAGTGGAAAACACTTGTTTAAAGCTTTAAATTGAACTTAAAAAAAAACAGGGAATATCCGCAATTGTTGTATCAATTCCATGGTATGTCATTATTTTTATAAAATCACATTACTTTTTCTTCATTATTTTAGCTGTAAATTTTCTGACACTCGTTGATTTTTAAAAGAGTTCAATTTAAAGCTTTAAAAGAGTGTTTTCCACTCCCAGACTAAGCATGAAGTAAAATTTCGAGTTTCGAAAAGCCCTGTGAAAATGTGTCGAGGGTCGCGCAGCGACCCGAGACAAATTTTCTGGGCATTTCTAAACTCGAGATTTTAGTTCATGCGCCACGCGTATAAAACACAGATCTCAAGTGAAGTTCGAATATACATAAATTTGACAATATTTTAGTGTTTTATACGCGTGGCGCATGAAGTAAAATTTCGAGTTTAGAAAAGCCCAGAAAATTTGTCTCGGGTCGCTGCGCGACCCGAGACAAATTTTCACGGGGCTTTTCTAAACTCGAAATTTTACTTCATGCTTAGTCTGGGAGTGGAAAACACTTGTTTTAAGCTATAAATTGAATTTAAAAAAAAACCGGGAATATCCGCAATTGTTGTATCAATTCCATGGTATGTCATTATTTTTTATAAAATCACATTACTTTTTCTTAATTATTTTAGCTGTAAATTTTCTGACACTCGTTGATTTTTAAAAGAGTTTAATTTAAAGCTTTAAACGAGTGTTTTCCACTCCCAGACTAAGCATGAAGTAAAATTTCGAGTTTAGAAAAGCCCCGTGAAAATTTGTCGAGGGTCGCACAGCGACCCGAGACAAATTTTCTGGGCTTTTCTAAACTCGAAATTTTACTTCATGCGCCACGCGTATAAAACAGATTTTAAGTGAAGTTCGAATATACATAAATTTGACAATATTTTAGTGTTTAATGCGCGTGACGCATGAAGTAAAATTTCGAGTTTAGAAAAGCCCAGAAAATTTGTCTCGGGTCGCTGCGCGACCCTCTACAAATTTTCACAGGGCTTTTCTAAACTCGAAATTTTACTTCATGCTTAGTCTGGGAGTGGAAAACACTTGTTTTAATCTTAAAAAAAAAACAGGGAATATCCGCAATTGTTGTATCATCCCATGGTATGTTATTATTTTTCTAAAATCACATTACTTTTTCTTAACTATTTTAGCTGTAAATTTTCTGACATTCGTTGATTTTTGAATGAGTTCAATTTGAAGCTTTATACGAGTGTTTTCCACTCCCAGAGACCAATTTTCTGGGCTTTTCTAAACTCGAAATTTTACTTCATGCGCCACGCATATGAAACACAGATTTTAAGTGAAGTTCGATTATACATAAATTTGACAAAATTTTAATGTTTTATACGCGTGGCGCATGAAGTAAAATTTCGAGTTTAGAAAAGCCCAGAAAATTTGTCTCGGGTCGCTGCGCGACCCTCGACAAATTTTCACGGGGCTTTTCTAAACTCGAAATTTTACTTCATGCTTAGTCTGGGAGTGGAAAACACTTGTTTAAAGCTTTAAATTGAACTTAAAAAAAAACAGGGCATATCCACAATTGTATCAATTCCATGGTATGTCATTATTTTTATAAAATCACACTACTTTTTCTTAATTATTTTAACTTAGAGAAACGTAAAGTGTTAAGTGTAAAAATTCATAAATTTAGAATTTTTTCCTCTACAAAAAAGTTAAATACATTTTGTCTCTAAAATAAATAGGGAAGCCAATATTTGAACACTTTAAAATTAACATGCAATTTCCTATGTTGCGTCCGCCAAGTCAACACCCGGTATATCGACATTTATCATGGATATTTATGGAATGTACAAAACCAATAAATTACAAGTCGGCGGGTATACTTCCGTTTCTT
Source organism: Philonthus cognatus (assembly GCA_932526585.2). Taxonomy (NCBI): domain Eukaryota; kingdom Metazoa; phylum Arthropoda; class Insecta; order Coleoptera; family Staphylinidae; genus Philonthus; species Philonthus cognatus. The sequence goes on from OW052247.1 coordinate 35,238,791, forward strand.
AAATATTCCTAGTTACAGTTTTGTAAATTAATTGAAGAATTGCTAACAGTTAATGCAACAACAGAGGCACTCGAAAGACATTTTTCATCATTTGGCTTGGTACAATAAAAATTAAGAAATAGATTGGGAAATTGGAAGGCTGCCAAACTTGTGTTTTTATTTAACTTTTTAAATTGTGAAAATGCAACTGGATTTGGAAAAATTATTAAATAAATATTCCTAAATCAAACTCTATAGATTCCTCAGACAATAAAAATCAAATAAAGTATATGTGTATTTACAAGAAAAAATCCCTGTATAAGGGCACTCTTAAATGGACGTTTTAAACGCGAGGCGGAACGGGAGCGGGCGCAAGCGTTTTAACACATGGGTTTATATGAGACTTCCTAGACGGACGGGTGCGAGGCGGAGAAAACGCCAGCACCCGTCCGTATAGGAACTCTCATATAAACCCATGTGTTTAAACGCAAACGCTTGCGCCCGCTCCCGTTCCGCCTCGCGTTCAAAACGTCCATATAAGAGCACCCTAATACACGTACTTTATTTATTTTATTTTCATTTATTACAAAAAATACAGTTGGTTACAGAATGGTAAAATAATATAATATTTAAGTTACTTTTAAGTTGTAAATATAATCAATCTTAGCATATTAGGTTAATTACCAACATCTCAAAACTTGACGATTGAATACTGTTAAGCAGGACTGCAATTTTCGCAGTAAATACACCCGAAGTTTGCTCATATTTAAAAAAAAACAGAGTTTAGCATGGCCTGTTCAAAGCGTTTTGTGTCGAACTTATATTTACAAACAATGGCAGAACTTAACAAAATGTACACATAAATTGTTAATTTGTACAGTATAACAAAGTCGGGAGAGTTTACACATACATTGAGAGTTTGCTGTATTGTACAAATGATCTTGTTTAAAGCTTTAAATTGAACTTAAAAAAAACAGGGCATATCCGCAATTGGATATGTGTAAAATTTGATTAGTTCTGCCAAAGAAATCAATTGTTGAAAAAAATAAGTGTAATATTTTTAAACAAAACAAAACTGTTTTTTATTGTTACAAAATATTATACTAAAATTTCCAAAAATTGATTTCTTTAACCTAAGTAAACAAATTTTACACGTAAAATGATAATTTGTACAATACAAGAAACTATACATTTATGCGTAGACTTGCAAACTTGTTAGCAAAAATTGGTTCGCGTCACAAGTTAACTAAACTAGAATTTTACACATTAAACTGAACACTCTTATTTTTTTAGCTGTCAATTTATATTTTAGATCGCTCGCATTATCTGCTAATCTAAACCAGCTTTTAATTTAAAACTTACATTTTTAAATTGCTACACCTAGTTTTCGAATAATTATTCAATATTTTAGTGATACTCTAAAGCAGTGGTCTCCAAACTACGGCGCGCGGGCCAAATCCGGCCCGCGACTTTCATGAATCCAGCCCGCGATTGTTTGTAATTTTTTTTTGTAAATGTCATATTTTGAAATATTGTAACAATTGTTCCTTAAATTTTTCATAATTTTATAAAATTAATCTGATCTTGGCCGACTTTATTATGTAGAATTGTATTTGTGGCCCGCGAAGAAGATAATTTGTAGACCCAGGCTCTAAAGAATTAAAATCTAAACTTATTATAAAAACTAAACTTAAAATAAAAACCTGGTTTAGATTTTCAAAACCAGGTTTTTAACACTTACTACAAAATCTAAATGAATTTCCATCATTATCATTACTTAAAGAAAAAAAAAATAGGCTTTTATGAATATTAAATATTTTCCTTTTAGTAAATTTGCAAGAATGAGTTTTCACGGTTTCCTAAATTTTCATTAATATAAAGAAAAATCTCTAAAAAAATTTATAAATTTACCAAAATCTCATGAACATTTCAATAAAATTACGAAAAACTAATAAATTTACGAAAATTCATCCAGTTTTTTTTTAAGTCAACTGAAAATTTAAATATGAAATGAGCAGTGTATTTTAAACTTTACACTAAATCAGTGTTTTATACGCGTGGTGCATGAAGTAAAATTTCGAGTTAAGAAAAGCCCGAATTTGGATTTGGACGCTGCGCGTCCAAATCCAAATTCTTGGGGCTTTTCTCTATAAATTATCTCTATTTCTATAAACTTATTATAAAAACTAAACTTAAAATAAAAACATGGTTTAGATTTTCAAAACCAGGTTTTTAACACTTACTACAAAATCTAAATGAATTTCCATCATTATCATTACTTAAAGAAAAAAAAATAGGCTTTTATGAATATTAAATATTTTCCTTTTAGTAAATTTTCAAGAATGAGTTTTCATGGTTTCCTAAATTTTCATTAATATAAAAAAAAATCTCTACAAAAATTTATAAATTTACCAAAATCTCATGAACATTTCAATAAAATTACGAAAAACTAATAAATTTACGAAAATTCATCCGGTTTTTTTAAAGTCAACTGAAAATTTGAATATGAAATGAGCAGTATATTTTAAACTTTACACAAAATCAGTGTTTTATACGCGTGGCGCATGAAGTAAAATTTCGAGTTAAGAAAAGCCCGAATTTGGATTTGGACGCTGCGCGTCCAAATCCAAATTCTTGGGGCTTTTCTTAACTCGAAATTTTACTTCATGCTTAGTCTGGGAGTAGAAAACACTCGTTAGATAACCTTTTCAAGTTTTTATTACAAAAATATATTTAATCCATAAAAACCCGATTGTTTTTAAGATTTTCGTCAATTTTTAAAATGTTGGCAGTTTTCGTGAATTTCCAATATTATCATTAATTTAACAATATTTTAAAAATTGACATCTTAAAAAAAATCGGGTTTTATAGATTAAATTAAATATATTTTTTTAATAAAAACTTGAAAAGGTTATCTTAACGAGTGTTTTCCACTCCCAGACTAAGCATGAAGTAAAATTTCGAGTTGAGAAAAGCCCCAAGAATTTGGATTTGGACGCGCAGCGTCCAAATCCAAATTCGGGCTTTTCTCAACTCGAAATTTTACTTCATGCGCCACGCGTATAAAACACTGATTTAGTGTAAAGTTGAAAATATACTGCTCATTTCATTTTTAAATTATTAGTCGACTTTTAAAAAAACCTTGAGAATTTTTGTAAATTTATTAGATTTTCGTAATTAGTATGGTTAACATTTTGTAATAAGTGTTGAAAATGGGTTTCTAAACCAGAATTTTAACGCTAATTATAAAATCTAAACGTAAAAATATGATTTAGATTTTGTAATAAGTGTTGAAAACCTGGTTTAGATTTTTAATCTTTTAATTATCACTACAATATTGACTAATCATTAGAAAACTAGGTGTAGCAATTTTACAAACGTGAGTGTTAAAAGCTGGTTTAGATTCTCAGATGATTTATTCACACTTATTAATTAATATTTGAGTGAAACTTTGAAGATTACATAAATTTCACTACTCAAATTTATCACAGTCATTCTCAAAATTTCACACTAATTCTAACACGTACCGAGTTCTCAATTCGTTGAATATAATATTTACACTTTTTCCTCGAGATCACCATTATTACCACCTGTGCGTGTGCAAGAAGTGTACTGGCTACTCTAAGGCCCATCGCAGGTACTTATACCCTTAAAACTTGTTGATTTTTTTTCAGAGAGGGGATGGAGCATCTGCAAAACTGGACCAGGTTCGAACCCGAATGGGTCATTAGGCGTTTGACCACCCGTCGTACGAATTTCGAACTCGAGCGTTTTTATGATGGGGATGCTATTACCGAGCAATCGGATTAAAATAATGCCCGTTGGGATTAACTCAGTCCAGACGTGTTTAGACACGTAATGGTTTTGGTTTTCAAAAATTGTTCATGTATTTCTAGTTCAATTGTTTTTCTTCGCAAGCTTGTAATGTAATCTGTAACTATAGATTACATTTCAAACATTTTCACAAGCTTGTGATTTGTATTTTGAATGCGTGTTTGTTTTGCAAGAAGTTATCTTTATGTAACAATTGTAAGCAAAATACATACAGAATAGGAGCTTCAAGAAAGTTTACAAAGAAGAATAAACACGGAATTGTTATTTAAATATGATTATAAAATCAGTACCGTTAATAAATTGAAATAAATAGAAGATCTAAATCAATACAGTTTAAAGTTCAATAAACTATTCGATTTTGTAAACTAAATTAATTTCATCATTCATTAATTTACTAAACATTTTTATGTGTTTTAAAATAAAAAATTGATTTGAGTTTAATTATAAAATTTTCTTGAGTATCAACTTTTAAGTTGACTGAAATAAACTAAAAATACCAATATTAATTTCTTTTTTATTGGCCAACCAGATTTCGGATTTATTTTTCTTAGATTCTTTGATTATTTAGGTGTCCCTACTGTTTTTCTTTCTTTGTACATCAAAGAAATGTCATTTCGTTGTACGGTAAGCAATCAGCTGTTTATCTGTCAGCAAGTAATGTACTTGTCAATATTATTACGTGCATGGGTACGTAATATCAATCATACTTGTCAAGATGACAGTGTGGTATGATGCGGTTACTAGATAAGGCGTAGGTAAATGTATATTTCTTTACTGTCTGTAAACTAAAACTCAATTAAATTTGATTTCTTCTTTGTTTCATTCTGATTTTTTTTAACTTAGTGAAAACTCGGTGGAATTTTCTAAAAACAGTACACAGTGAAAAGTGTTTCTGTGTGTGTGCCAGAATGCGGAATGGCGTAAAAATAACATCTTCAACATCATTTGCAGAAACTCTTACTTCTTCTGACAGGTGGAAACGAGTGCCGTTTTAATCACGTAAAAAAAGAGCGTATGATCGAGAAATGACCATAAGAACACCGCATTCGTTTCCCATATGGGGTTTCGTACAAATCACGCGGATTATTAATGCAATTAGTGGGTCACAAAAAATATGCCTAATTGATTTATGTTTCAAATATGGTCGGGTAAAATTTACGAGACTTTCGCGTGTTTGTTTGGTGAAGAATGTCATGATGGTATGTTGAAGAAGATTGTGCTGATTTGTAAAATTTAAAAGTAATAGGTTTTGAGCTGGCCATACGGATTAGTTTCCCATACTGTTACTAATTTTTAGAATTTAACAGCAATGGCTTATAAGCTGAACATGTGGATTTGTTTTTAGGTAAATAAGAAATTAATTAAAATAGGCAGTAAGACCACTCAACTTCTTGTTGTAGGTTTAACCCATTAAGCGCCATTGATGCAACAACGCAACATTACTAGTTTTTTTCACTTTTAACTATTTATTTTAATTTATTAACAATTATATCTATTTACACTTAATATTAAGTAATCTTAGTCTGTTTGTGTGTGTTAACTTTTATTTAATATTTGATTTGCATATAAAACTATATTTAATAAATTTAATTTATTTATTTATTTTCAGGTATTATTATTATTTATTTTATTATATACGGATAATATTATTTTCTCCTTACCACGTCACAGTTAATCATTTAAACATACTTAATATTTATTTCAAATTTATATTTGAATTCTACTTATACAATCTTTTACTTTACTTACTACATATGACTTGTGTAAACTCTTGTTGTTAAACACTAATAAATATTATTATTATTATTATTATTATATTATTTGTTAGCTAAATAAGTTAACTTGTAAATAAAACATGTTTTACTTTGTTTAACCACTGTATTTTGCACTTAATTTGTGACTATTTAGTAGTCATTATCAAACTATGTGGCTAAACAAAGCTAAAAGTGTTTTATTTATAAGTGTATTTAAGATGTACAACAACGCCTAGAACACAAAACTGTTAAGTTAATTTAATTCATTGTGTTATTTGACCTGACTTGAGAATGTGTGAAGAAAAATGTAAATATTTTGTTATTCAAATATTTCGTTGATTACTCATTTTTAAAGAGTATTTCTAACTTCATAATATTTCAGTGTTTTATACGCGTGGCGCATGAAGTCAAATTTCAATTTTAGAGGAGCCTAAAAATTTGGTTTGTTCTCGAGCGCTAAGTCTCAAAAAAATCAATTAATTCCCATGACATGGATGTTTATGACATGGAAAATGTCTATTCCAATTAATTTGATTTATTTAATCTATGAATAAAATTTACTTGAAGCTGGTGAAACCAGACATTAGATTGATTAATAAATTAACACTCTTAGGGGCCTCGGTGGCCGAGTGGGCAGAGACCCTGCCCACAGACCAAGAGGTCGCGGGTTCGAATCTCGTCCGGTGGAATAATTTATGAATAATAAATTATTCCATCCGGGTCCATGGATGTAGTGTGAATGTATTGTGGCGTCCAAATGATTTAAATAAGTGTGTATGGAATTAGTTAAATTAAAATAGAAAACAATACAATAGTAGATGGCTGTATGGCGAAAGCCGAGGCTAAAGAAACAAAAAAAAAATTAACACTCTTTGTACTTTTAAATATTATGCTATCTCATAATATATAAAATTACGAAAAACCTATTCGTGAAAATGCAAATAGTTTTTTTCCTAATTTTATATATTATGTTTAAAGTGTGCAAACTATAAGAAGCGTAAGCTTATTTTCTCGAATTCAAATAGTTTTGAATTTGAATTTATCTTGTTTATGCTATCTCTGTTCAAAAATGAATATTTTTTTAGGAAGTTTTTGCTAATAATAAACTTACAATTTAAAAACTTTTTTTAGAATTACTTTATTTAATTTAAAGCTCAGGTACGATCCACGAGAAGTGTCCCATGGTTAAATTGATTTGTAGTGCTTTCTGCACCAATACATGTAATATAAAAATAGTTTGATGTCATCAGATTACGTGTGTGAAAAGAGACAGAAAACTTCATAATATGTCTGCTATGATTTTTAGATGGAACATGCGAAGACGTTTAATCCGGTATGCAGCTTTAAAATTTTAAGGTTAAACGTCACATTTTGACAATGTCATTGTAAAACTAAATCTGCAAAAACCCAGCCACAAATCATTTTAATTAATGTGCACAATCGTTTTAAATGTGAGTTTAAGTGGTATAATTCCAATTTCCACATCTACTAAATAGTTTAGGTATTTACAGAAATAAATAATGCATTTATGTTGATTTTGTGTAAGCTCAAGCGAAAATATAAGTTAAATCAAATGCGCATTCAGTACATTTGGCAAATGGGAATGGGAATTTTTTTTTTAAGTATACATACAGGGAATTTTCTGTTAGGTATATTAGGTATATGCACAGGCTTTTTTAAAAGAGTTCAATTTGAAGCTTAAAACGAGTATTTTCCACTCCCAGACTAAGCATGAAGTAAAATTTCGAGTTTAGAAAAGCCTGAAGATTTGGTTTGGTCGCGTAGCGCGAAGCGCTACGCGGCCAAATCAAATTTTCAGGCTTTTCTAAACTCGAAATTTTACTTCATGCGCCACGCGTATTAAACACTGAAAGCACTGAAATACTGTGAACGAGTAAACTTCGCTTGAAATCAGTGTCTTGTACGCGTGGCGCATGAAGTAAAATTTCGAGTTTAGAAAAGCCTGAACATTTGGTTTGGTCGCTCCGCGCTTCGCGCTACGCAACCAAACCAAATTTTCAGGCTTTTCTAAACTCGAAATTTTACTTCATGCTTAACCTGGGAGTGGAAAACACTCGTTTAAACTTCAAATTGACCTCTTTTAAGAAAACAACGAATATTTAAAAATCTGCAACACGTAATTGAGATATGTATACTCAAAAGAAAAATTTCATAAGAAATTATGATTAATAGCTCTTCAACACTAATATACTCGCGACCTAAACAGTATGACATTATCATGTAACGTCAAAACTTGACACAACTAGGAAAAATCGTTGCAGATACAACTGTTGACATACTCTCTAAAAAATTTGAACCACACATTCCACATCAATAAGTCAGAGGACATTTTTCCCGAATTCCTCTATATATTATAAATGTTTTTTTTTTCAAAAGTTACTGAAAAAACATACTGTATACCTTATATTGTTAGTTTTGAACTATTGATAAAATGAATGCGGCGTATTTAGATATGTTCAAACTTCACTCTAATTTAATTCTAAGTAATTTAGAGGTTATGTTACACTGTACTTTCGTGAAAATGTATTTTATTTGCTGAATTATTTAATTGAAATTTACTTTTCTTGGTTAAGCATGAAGTAAAACTCCAGTTTAGAGAAGCCTGAAAATTTGGTTTGGTCGCGTAGCGCGAAGCGCGGAGCGACCAAACCAAATTTTCAGGGTTTTCTAAACTCGAAATTTTACTTCATGCGCCACGCGTATAAAACACTGATTTCAAGTGAAGTTCAAAATATGAGCCGTTTATTTTGAAAGTGGCCTAAATCCATTTTTGAATTTTTTTCTGATGAGGGTAGAAACGGTTATTATTTGACGTTATCTGTTATAAATAACAATTTGCGATTAAGAATATTTAAAGTATATGATAATTATTAACACATACGTTTTCACAAACAATTATTTATTAAAAAACATTATTTTGAAAGTGACCTAAGTCCACTTAATTAGTAATAATGTCCGAAAGTGCGGATCTTCAAATTTATGAAGGTAGTGATGAAGATAATTTTATTTAATCATTAATCAGTAATAATTATGTTTAATTATTGCAGTGAAAATATTCACTTAATATACACTTACAATTGAATTTTAAGATAAAATATTAAATTTATAGAAATTAGTACACCTTTGGGTATGAATAAAAGTACAAGACTATTTAATTCAGAGAGTGAAGACGAGTTGGAAAATATTGATTTTAACCAGAATCGCAAGAGAAGGAGAATTTTAGAACAATATTCATCATTTGAAGATGAAGATGCAGGTGAGGCTTTTCACGACAATACCTCTGGAGCAAGATTTAGATAAAAGAATGGTGACACCTACATTTAAAAATTGCGAAAAATTAAACGAAATACCGGGAAAAAATACTATACTCAAACTAGAAACATTATACCTGCAAAAGTGTTTCAAAACAAAAATTGCCTTTGTCGTAAAGTTTGTATAAAAAATTATGAAGAAACAGAAAGAAAGAATACTTTTGAGAAGTTTTGGAATTTGGGAGATTTTAGCAAGCAAAATGTATTGCTATACGAAGCTACCGAACGTTATGCTGTGAAACGAAGACGTCCAAAAAACGGAAAAAGTTCGCCAAGAAATTATAGTTTTAGGTATTTTTTAAATTCTAAAAACGGGAAAGTTTCCGTCTGTAAAAAATTCTTTTTGGATATCTTTAATATATCTGAAGGACGATTAAAACGTGTATTAAACGCGGCAAATGTAGGGAATGATTTACGTGGACATATGGCTGGATCATCGAGAAGGATTTCTAACGAAGAGAAAAAGGATGTTCAAAACCATATTAAAAGTTTTTCCAAATTTGAATCCCATTATACTAGATCTCATAACCCTAATAGAAAATATTTACATGCTGATCTAACTCTAAAAAAAAAATTAATTTCTACGAGCTTTATTGCAAGGAAAATAATAGAAAAGTAGTTAAAGAGTGGACTTACAGAAAGATATTTAAAAAGGATTTTAATTTTCATTTCCACCAACCCCGCAAAGATACATGCCAAAAATGCGACCTATTAAACATTAAAATTAAAACATCGGATGATTATAATGAAAAGAATAAACTTATGAAAGAACATGATGTCCATTTAAGACTAGCAGAAACAGCAAGGAAATCATTAAAATAAGATCAAGAACTAGCATTACGTAATCCAATTCATTATTTCGCATTTTCTCTCGACTTGCAAAAAGCATTACCTTACCCAAAGTTGACTACTTCAGTAGCATACTATAAACGCAATATGTACGTTCTAAATTTGGGAATTCACAATTTTCATGATGATAATGTTCACATGTACGTTTGGGATGAAACTATTGCATCCAGAGGTTCACAAGAAATAGCTTCATGCATCTTGAAACATCTTCAAAATGTAAGAAGTCAAAAACATATTATAGCTTACAGTGACATGTGTGCAGGACAAAATAGGAACATTAAAGTAGCTTTAACATGGCTAAAACTTGTCCAAACTGTTGAACATAATGTAGAAATAATAGATCATAAATTCCTAATATCAGGACATTCGTTTTTACCGAATGATAGAGATTTTAGCGTCGTAGAAATGTCATTAAAGAAAAATAATTTAATGTTTGTTCCTCAAGATTATTATAATGTTATCTAAAAGTGCCGGAAAGGTAATAACTTTCTTCTAAATGAAATGAAACAAGAGGATTTCAAATCAACAAGATTATTGGAGGACGCAGTTTTCAAAAGGTTGAAGAATTCTAACGGAGAAGCAATAAATTGGTTACAAATAGTCTGGATGCGTGTTTTGAGAAATGAACCATATAAAATTTTCTATAAGATATCAATGGATGAGAATGCAGAGTTTAAAATCTTGGATTTATTACCACGTCGGGGTAGACCAAGAAAATTTGAAAATATTATATTGATACCACTTTATAAAAATGTAAGACCAATTACGACATCGAAGTACAAGGACATGACGGACTTACTTCGATATATACCACCGGAACACCATGACTTCTTTAAATTCCTCCCGCATACACAAAATGTAAATGAACAGTAAATTTTTATGTAATTTGTATAGTTAGAACATTTCTTGAATAGTATAAATTGTGTTTTTAAAGTATTGTGAAGATACATAAAATAAATTGAGTATTGTTTTTCAATTTGAAGCAATTTAAAATATGTCGAATGAACTTAAGCTTTTATAACATATATAGGTGTTAATTTTGAAAGTGGCTTAAATCCATTTGTGGTAAAAAAACAAATATTATTCATTTAATTTTTGGTATTATTTTAATAGGAATTGTAAATTTAACTCTCTTAGATAAATTTAAGCAGTGTGGAACATTGCTATCCTATACGTATATTTTTAATATTAATGAAATGCAAACTTTGAAATATCTCAATTTAAACATAAATGGACTTAGGTCACTTTCAAAATAAACGGCTCATATACTGATTGAGTATGTTCATTTCTAAACCATAAAAAAAATCATAGCATTAATAAATATATTTGGTCGATTTCATTCATTTGGTTATAGAAATTCTATTATTTTGGTGAAATATTATTTTCGACAGTTTACATTATTTATTTTAACGAGAAAATCTTCAATTTTTAAATTTTTTTTTTGAATTTTTTTATGGCATATTTCCAACACAAATCTTGGGAGGCCCGTAAAAATATTTCAAACAAAGACCCGCGGTGGCCTCGTTACGACACTGGTTTTTACTAAATCTAATTCAAGTAAAAAAAACATTTAAGTTTGAATTCTTAGCAAGAAATCCATTTATTCAAGAGTTCTAATTAGAGTTCTTAGCTATAAATCACTAGTATGGTCAAGGCCATAGCCAGGAAAAAAATTCGGAGGGGGTTATACAAATTTCGGGAGGGGGTTTTAATGGTAAAAATATTATTTTTGCTTTTACGGGGCCGCTTTTACATACAAAAATTTAATATATTTCGTTTTGTCCTTTCAACTTAGTGCAAACACGTAGAATTTTCTAAACACTTTAGAATTTCCAATGTTATGTAATATTTTTCTCAGAAATCAATTCTTCGTTATATTTGGGGAAGGGTTCTCATGGTAAAAATATAATTTTTAACATTTTAGAAATATCGGGGTGAGGGAGGGAGGGGGGTGCTTGAACCCCCATATCGACCCCCCCCCCCCCAGGGCTACAGCCTTGAGTATGGTGATTTCTAGCTAAGAATTCTAACTAGAACTTTATACATAGTTAGAACATGCTTATAGGTAATATTCTAATTAGTATTTAATCTAGTTTTATAGAATACTATAAAGCAGAATAATTGTAGCAATGTGATAATTTTATAGTTTTACTTGTAATATATAATGTAGTTTTTAAATAGACTCCGTTAACTGAAGAAATAAATAAACAAAAAATATCGTGCTTATGTTTCTTATAAAACATTACAATTGTTGATATTAAAAATTCGCAAAAATACACCTGCGCAAATTAAAATATCCTTCGGAGAAAATGTTATTTTTAACCAAAATGCATAAACATTTTTTAAGGCAAAGAAATAACGCATGAAATTACCTGTTAATCAAAATAAACTTTTCGGAAAAAATTGCTGAATACTGTTTGTTTTCAGATGATTAGCAATGAAAATTAAAGCGCCGAATCCAAATATACAAATTGAAATGGTCTGTGTTTTTTCTTTTCAATTTTGCAATTAGTCTCGACTGATGGCACACTGTGTGCTGTTTAATCTGAATAATAGCATCAATGTGGGCGTGTAAATAAATCGACTGTCAGATTAACACAGTGTCAATCGACATTGAATTACCAACATCCTGCCTGTCTGCAGTGATTCAATTCAGATTTTATGTTAATTAATTGGTAAAGTACACATGTATAATCGAATAAAACGCAAAAAATAAAATGAATTGACAATTGCAAGACATAATAATAAATAATTTGGCCATACTTAATATGTTTTCATCTTCAAATTAGTTTATTTATTTATTTATTCTCTCACGGGAAACCCCTTTTACAAAGAATATGTACAAAATAATAACAGTTGTTCAGTATTTTTCGGCTTTATTAAAACCTTCAGCCTGAATTATTTGTATAAATGAAATTGCCAATTCTTGGTTGAAGAATACTTCAAACATTGAAAGTGCGATTCTTTTAATATAATAATAATAGTAAACTATTGATGATTTTCAACTTTTTATTTTATTCACTACAATTGTTTCGCTACACTGTAGCTTCTTCAGGTGAAGAAATATAATACAAACATTTTTACAAACTTATTTACATTATATACCGATTTCAGAAGTGTGGGTGGAGGGTGTATTTTTCTTTAACTTCAGTAGGGGGGAGTTGGAGAGTTCTAGTTGGTCGTTCAACAAATTTCCTGAATGAATATTTTTATTTATTTCTAAATTTTCCAATAAATTTAGTTTCCGTCCTTTGTTGGAAATGTGGAGGATTTTAAAATTGTTGTCAAAGTGGTGGTTTTCTTCAATCAGGTGGTTTGAATATGTAGACGTGTTTTTTTGATGAATAAATGCTTTTTGATGTTCGTTTATTCTATCATCGAATGCTCTTCCAGTTTGGCCTATATAAAACTTTGGGCAATCAGCGCAATTAAGCAAATAAACCCCACAGCGTTGACCCTTTTTTGTTTTATCCTTATTGTTTTTTATGATTTTTGATAAAGTGTTTATTTATTTTTAATTTTCTTAAATAATTACTGATTTTTTGGCTCAAATAGCCATTATATGATATTGATCCATAATTTTCATCCTTGCATTTCGTTCTGGGGAATATTAATTTATTAATGATTTCTTTTTCTTTGTTAATGATTAATTTGTTTATTGTTTCTAATTTAAAATTATTTCTAACCGCAATGTATTTAATTATGTTGATTTCTTTTTCAAAATTTTGTTTTTTCATTGGTATTGAAAATGTTTCCAACAAAGGACGGAAACTAAATTTATTGGAAAATTTAGAAATAAATAAACATATTCATTCAGAAAATTTGTTGAACGATCAACTAGAACTCTCCAACTCCCCCCTACTGAAGTTAAAGAAAAATACACCCTCCACCCACACTTCTGAAATCGGTATATAATGTAAATAAGTTTGTAAAAATGTTTGTATTATATTTCTTCACCTGAAGAAGCTACAGTGTAGCGAAACAATTGTAGTGACTAAAATAAAAAGTTGAAAATCATCAATAGTTTACTATTATTATTATATTAAGTGATAATGGATTTTCAAAATATAAGTGCCTCAACAATCAACGAGATGCGATTCTTTTCGCAATCTACAATAAGTTAGTCTTACAAAGACTATATCAAATACTCATTGAAACAACACCTTCTCGGGCTAATACCCCGACGGACATTGAATTATTCAACAAGTGTTTGCTGTTACATACAGTAACCTACTGCAAATGTAACAATTTGGGTCAAATTATTCAGGCCATCTATAGACGTAAAACGGGAGTTTTAGTGCTGTAAAATTATTAGAAAGAAGCAAGACTTTTTTTTTATTATTTTTTATTGTGTATTTAATATAATATTGAATTAAATCAATACAATAAGCATTTTTTTTACATAGAAATTCAATATAAAAAAAACACGTCTAGGACCTTTCAAAGTTTTAATTTTGGATTTCGTTCAGAACTTTAAGATATCCCATTTATTCAAATATTACCGATTTATTTTATTGATTTAGTTAAAAACTTATTTGAATATTAAAATTAGTAATTCGCGCACTTCCTTATTACTTACGACCATTAGAAACGCCCGTGTTTTTGCCGTTTGAAAATAGTCGTTCCGTTTTTAGGCAAATATTTACGGATTCGAACACGCGTTACTGTAATTTCTGTCAGCGAGACTTTGATTTGTTTCGAACACATCCAGGCACGCTAACACACACATACGCATGCAAACCCAGAAAACATCCTGCGAGAGATTTGCCATCGTCGTAAAATTCACTGAAAATCAATTAACTTATCATATACACGAAAACATTCTGCTCGATTTTTCACTACCTAAAAATAAACACACAGTGAATTTGTATTTTAAGTGTACATATCTCAATGCATACACTGTTTTTAAAAAGCGTTCAATTTAAAGCTTCTATCGAGTGTGTCCACTCCTTGGTTAAGATTAAGCATGCAGTAAAATTTCGAGTTTAGAAAAACCTGAAAATTCGCTTTGTAATACTTTATTTAACAACTTTGCTTATAACACTCACAAAGAAGCACGTTTACAAATTTGAAGTTCAAAATATATAAGTTTTATATCTATAATATTTGCCTCAATATTTGTTTCAGAGATCCTTTATTCATTTTTCGTTTTGTCCTTTCAACTTAGTGAAAACACGTAGAATTTACTAAACACTTTTTGGAATTTCCAATTTATTCAATATTTTCCTCAGAAATCAATTAAAATTTTTTTCGTTCTAATTTTCCATGTTAATTATTGACATTTCCAATTTTCTTAAATGCTTTCCTTCGAAATACATTACACATTTTTAGTTCTGTTCTTCAAGTTGTTGAAGAAATTTTATGCTGTAAACTATTCGAAATTCGTTGGTTTTTTAAAAGAGTTCAATATAAAGCTTTAAACGAGTGTTTTCCATTCGTAGGCTAAGCATGAAGTAAAATTTCGAGTTTAGAAAAGCCTGAAAATTTGGTTTGGTCGCGTAGCGTGAAGCGCAGAGCGGCCAAACCAAATTTTCAGGCTTTTCTAAACTCAAAATTTTACTTCATTCTTAACCTGGAAGTGGAAAACACTTGTTTAAACTTCAAATTGACCTCTTTTAAGAAAACAACAAATATTTAAAAATCTATTTTTTTCAACAAAAACTATACAGGGTGTCCCATTAGTGCGGTCTCGGAAGATATCTCAGCTCTCGTTAAAGATAGAAAAAAAAAATGTTTTCACGAAATTTGCTTGATTTTAAGAGCTGCATAACCTAAAATTATTTTCAAATATACAGGGTGTCCCATTATTCCATACTTAATACCAACTTTGTTATTTTAAATAGAACACCCTATATATTATTTTTTTATTTGATCCGCCTTTAAATAACCTACACAAAGATATATCATTATCGGCACTTTAGGTATTTCGTTACTAAAAAAAAAATATTTTTTGAAAATTTTGGCAGTTTTAGTACTTTACTTAAAAATTCACTGTGTTCGTATTTTTTAAGATACCAGTCTGAAATTTTACACACATATGCAGTAAAGAATGCTCTATCCATTGACTATAACACATTTTAATATTACTTATAAAACCTAGTAAAAAACTACCCTCGAATATTTAATATTTAAAATGTACATTACTTCATTTTTTTAAATGGGACATCCTATATTTTTTTATTTTATCAAATCCGCAATAAAAAATGCTTTATTTCTTGTATATCATACCCTTTATCTATTTTCATTAGTTTTGGAGATATTAACATTTTTCTGTCAAATATAGGGTATACAAAAAATAAAGCATTTTTCATTTCGGATCTGATAAAGTAAAGAAATATAGGGTGTCCCATTTAAGAAAATGAAGTTATGTACATTTTAAATATTAAATATTAGAAGGTAGTTTTTATTAGGTTTTATAAGTAATATTATAATGTGTTATAGTCAATGGATAGAGCATTCTTTACTGCATATGTGTGTAAAATTACAGACTGATATCTTAAAAAATAAGGACACAGTGAATTTTTAAGTGAAGTACTAAAACTGCCAAAATTTTCAAAAAATATTTTTTTCTGAAGTAACAAATAACCTAAAGTGCCAATAATGATATATCTCTGTGTAGGTTATTTAAAGGCGGATCAAATAAAAAAATAATATATAGGGTGTTCCATTTAAAATAACAAAGTTGGTATTAAGTATGGAATAATGGGACACCCTGTATATTTGAAAATAATTTTTGGTTATGCAGCTCTTAAAATCAAGCAAATTTGGTGAAAACATTTTTTTTCTATCTTTAACGAGAGCTGAGATATCTTCCGAGACAGCACTAATGGGACACCCTGTATATGCAGGGTGTGTCATGTAACAGTGGCACCCTGTATATTATTACATTTTTGGATTCTTCAGAAAATTCTAGACAAATTAATATACTTCAAATTGACCTCTTTTAAGAAAACAACAAATATTTAAAAATCTACAACACGTAATTGGGATATGTCTACTGAAATGAAAAAAATTATGATTTAAAGCTTTTCTAAAAGAAAGAACACTAATATACTCGCGACCTAATCAGTATGACATTGTCATGTAACGTCGAAATTTGACACAACTAGGAAAAATCGTTGCAGATACAACTGCCGAAATACTCTCTAAAAAATTGAACCACACATTCCACATCAATGAGTCATAAGGCATCTCTCCCGAATTCCACTATAGTTTACTGTTACCATAATGTTCTAATAATGTTCGACACATAGAGAAACTTAATTTACTGATTAAGAGTCGTGTTTAAGAATGAGTGCTGTGCAGGAGCATTAAAAAGTACGAATTTAACATGAAAGTTTTTATTTATGACATTACCATGGCCGTAATTTATTATCTATAGCGAACCATTATGAATGGTTCAAAACAGAATTCATAAAGCCTTACGCATGTCCTCCAAGATAGCAGCAATCTTTGATTTGGGTTCTAATAACCACAAAGCCTCAAAAATGGCCAAAACGGCAATAATGACATTACCATGGCTATATTAATTGACATTACCGGGGCTTTTATATATCACAAAACTTTATTTTATCTATACATTCTGCTATGAATATAAGAAGTAACATCTTTTTATGAAAAAGATAAATAAAACTATAGGAATAAAGTTAATTAAATCGAAGGTTCTCGAATGTAGAAGAAGTGAAAAAGAATGCGATTTTTTTATTTAGGTTATTATCATTATAATCTAGTCAACATTATTTTCCTATATTTCTGTACAAACAAATACACCATAAACTTGTAGTAAATCCAAATTATCCATTTATTTAGAGTTACTGTTATATTTAAAAATAGTTATTATCTTAGTCTGCTCTTAATACTAATAGTTTACTTATGTCACGTTCAAAAGTTGTGGTTTTTAAGTGCTTGAACCTTCAGCTGAAGGAAAAAAAAATTAAAGCATTATTGTAAATCGCTATTTTACTAAATCATAATTACCCTTTATATGGAAGTTACCTATTTACATTTTAAATACAATAAATTGACAATAGATAAAAATATACAAAACAAAATGTAAACTCATGACACTACAGAAATATTTTCAAATACATTGTTGTAAGATTAACCCATTAACGGCCGAGCAGTGATAGAACTTTAAAAGTTGAATTTAGGTCCAATTCTGCACTTTTTTTATGATTTTTATGAATGACTTATTGTATTGCATACTGAGATTTTTTTTTAAATATACATAATGTATAAAACGTGCATTGTGAGGTTTAGAACGAGTGTTTCCACTCCCAGACTAAGCATGAAGTAAAATTTCGAGTTTAGAAAAGCCCCGCGTAGACAAATTTTCACGGGGCTTTTCTAAACTCGAAATTTTACTTCATGCGCCACGCGTATAAAATAGTGAAATATTGTGAAGTTAGAAATACACTGACATTTTTTTTTAATGAGTAATAAGCGAAATATTTAAATAACAAAATATTTACCTTTTTCTTCATAAATTTTCGTCAAGTCAGGTCAAATAATACAACATACCAAATTAACTTATTTAGTAATTTAATTAACAAAAATAAAATAATGTTGCATGTACGCATCAATAGCGCTTAATGAGTTAATGATTTAATACTTATTTGATTGTTTGTAAATGGATTAGTTAATTTATTGATTGATCGATTGAATGTTGATTGATTACTTGAAATAAAACACTTTTAACCTTTCTTCACAAATTTATTCTTTACCAATTGATTAATTGATTAATAAATTTATTTGTTTATTTATTGTAACCCAAATAGTACAAAAAACGTGACAACATGAAACATAGTCATTCCTACCTTCAAGTTACAATAAATAAATAAATGAATCAATTAAACACTCAGTATTCACTTGACCAATCAATTAATTAACCAATCAATTTACAAACAAACAAATAAATATAAAATCATAGAAGTTAAAAAAACAAAAGTAAATATAAAATGAATAAAACATAAAATAAATATTTATTTTCTTGCAAGAGATGAACCAAATTAAAAATGACATTTTCTATTGGTTCAAATTAAATTTTCTTTAACTCAACTCAAAATGCCTATGCATTGTTAGCTGCTTAATTGTTATTTTCTTTTAGCGACTTTATTTGACTGTTTATTTTCTCGATCTCGCTATTTCTCTCCGTCTTTCTGGGCTAGGAAAACGTTTTGGTTTAATTTTAGAAGGCGCCGATTACGAAATTGCGACTTATTTTCGTGCAATTTTCGGCCTCGGTCCGCGATCTTTAAAAGCAAACGACTCTGCCTCGAGGGATTAAACGATTCTTGATGATTATAGTGGATTTAAGATGAAGATTAGTTTTAAAAGACTCACATGTTCATAAAATTAAAGTCATCGATATAAAAACTATTTTTAAAAGCCATGATCATAAAATAAATGTGATAGATGTAAAATTTTCCTTGGGCAATAGTCTTCACATATATCCCTCGTGCACGCCGAATAACTGAATATTTGGCGTGCACTCAGGATATAATTGCTGAGTATTTTACAACATCTGTAAGAAAATATTCCTGTCGATAAAATAAATGAAAAATGTTTTATTATTGTTGTAAGATTGATTTTTACCAACGAGAAAAAAATAGAATGATCAGATAATAATCAATGATTTTTTTATGATATGCAAAAAAGACATTTTTTCCTCATAGACAATTAGCATACAAATAGATCATACCATTATGGAGATAGATCATTTCAATTTAACATAATTATGCTCTAATTTTGTATTATTCAAACACTGACAAAGTATTACCTAGCTAGTTTTATTGCCACCACCATAATAAGGTATTAAACAAAGTCTTTTTTCACGATAGAAACAAATATTTTTTTTCCTTTTGCATAATTATAATAGACTATTTTTACCTAACCATAGGCAAGTTTTTAATGATTATACCTTAAACACAGTGTTTTTATTGAAGAATATTATTTTTTCCGTATGCATAATTATAATAGACTATTTTTACCCAACTATAGGCAAGTTTTTTATGTTTATATTTAACACAGTTAAATAGTTTTTTATTGAAGACCTTTTTAGCTTAGCTTTATCACCAACTAAATTACAATCATTCAAAATCTCATAATAATCAGAACATTTTTTTACAACAAACCAAACAAGATTTCTTCTTATCCCCCTTGCACAATTATCTTAAAATGGAACGTCTTATTTTTACCTAACCATACTCCATTTTTAAGATAATACGAAAAATACCTGTTGGCATTGTTCTCTGGTTTGGGGCTGCAACTCCTCCCTCCCCCTCCAGTTGAAAAGGATTAAGTGGGCCCTTGGGGATTTTATTGCCCTGATTATAAGGGTCATCTCGAACCCGCCTAGTGCAATAAAATTTCCAATCGAAAACAACGCCCCGTGTGCAAATTCAAAAGGCCAAAAATTGCGAGACCCGCAGAGTTTCATAGTTTCGAAGAAGAATGTAGATTTTTGTACGTAAGACGTTTTCCTTGAAAGAAAACGAGATTAAGAAAAATGAAAGTGGGATTTAAGCAAGAGTTTGAGAAACAGATTTAAATATTAATATGTGGGTACGTAAAGATTATGATATATATATATATATATATATATATATATATATATATATATATATATATATACCGGGTGACCCATTTTAATTTATCCACTGGAATATCTTGTGAAATATGCATCGTAGAAAAAAATATTCCAAACAAAAGTTTAATGGTTTCGAGGGGGCCAACCGATCCTATAAAATGTTCGTCACCCCCACTCCCCGGGGGGTGGGAGAGGGGGGCAACTTTAGAATCTTAAATAGGAACCCCTATTTTTTATTTCAGATTCAGATTATACACCAAAAATGATGTAGGTTTTATACGAGATTTTTTTTTGAATTCGTGATAGATGGCGCTGTATTCGCTTAATTTATCCATTAGATTATCTCGACAAATATGCATCGTACAAATAAATGTCTCGAACAAAAGTTTAATGGTTTCGAGGTGGCCATCCGATCCCATGAAATGTTCGCCACGACTACCCTCCCGGGGGTGGAGGAGGGGGGCAACTTTGAATTCTTAAATAGGAACCCCTATTTTGTATTTCTGATTCGGATTCTACGGCAAATATTATGTAGGTTTTATCCAAAACATTTTTTTGAATTCTTGATAGATGGCGGTGTTGTCGCAAAAATGAAGACGTTTCCGGAAAAAATAAAAAATTGCCTTCAAAAAATCAAAACAAACAATTCGACGACGCTTGCTTGGGTATTTTAATTCCGACTAGTTTTTCTGACACTTCGTACACAAACCTCGATGTCTTGTGACGTGAGAACTGAGAACGCTTTGTAGAAGAATCCGGAATGAGCGATTATTCTCCGAATGAAACGGTGGATATTCTCCTTGTCCTAGGAGAATGTCGCCATTCGTATCGAAGAGCTGCGGCATTATACAGAAGACGATTTCCCCAGCGGCAGCATCATCCCAATCATTCAGCGATTCGTCATATTGAATC
Organism: Philonthus cognatus; assembly: GCA_932526585.2. Lineage (NCBI taxonomy): Eukaryota > Metazoa > Arthropoda > Insecta > Coleoptera > Staphylinidae > Philonthus > Philonthus cognatus. The sequence continues at coordinate 35,260,039 of OW052247.1, forward strand.
GAGATGTAGGAGAGGAAATATTCAACGTCGACAGCGAAACCCCATCAATGATCATCGTATGAATCCGCGCATTTTAACAGTTTTAGCGAAGATCCATTTGAACCCCCAGATATCACTTCGCGAAATACAGCACCAAATTGGCATCCCGAGAGAGACTGCGAGAAGATATTTAAAACACTCGAAGTATCACCCGTACCACGTGTGTTTAAACCAGGCATTAAGTGAACAGGATCATGAACAACGGCAAATGTTTTGTCAGTGGGTAATACAGCAAATGCAGAATGACGCAGACTTTTTCAAATTCGTGATGTTTTCTGACGAGGCTACATTCCGCAGTGACGGGTTATTGAATCTCCATAACAGTCACTATTGGTCGCCGGAAAACCCTCAGTGGATGAAGCAAGTGGACCACCAACACCGCTGGACTGTGAATGTGTGGTGCGGTATTGTCAACGGGTACTTAATCGGTCCATATTTTTTCGAGGGCACTGTAACCGGTGCGAATTACTTGAATTTTCTTCGAGACGATCTTCCCGGCTTAATCGAACATGTGGATCTGGAGACAAGGATGAGACTGTGGTTTCAGCAAGATGGTGCTCCTCCACATTTTGCAAATATAGTGAAAACATATTTAGACCAAAAGTATCCTGGCAAGTGGATAGGGAGAGGGGGTACAATTAGATGGCCAGCAAGGACACCAGATCTGACAGCTCCCGACTTCTACTTGTGGGGGTTCCTGAAAGATACTGTCTATCGAGAAAGACCAACTACTAGAGACGACATGATTCAAAGGATCCAAGCTGCGTGCAACAGTATTCCGCGCAACACCCTTTTGCATACAGTGAGGAATTTTGAACGTCGAATTCATCTTTGTCATGAGAACAATGGTGCGACTTTTGAGCATCTAATTGCTTAAATGGCTGTTGATATGTCAGCCCTTGTTAGGGCTACTTGATGTACAAAAGAATTATTGTAAAAAGACTAATGTTTAAATAAATTTAAAAAATCCGACCTAACATGCCGGCGGTAAGATGACGCTTCCTATGTCGATAGTGAACAAAATTATGAATAGGTATTTTGTGTTGCAATCCGTCTGCCCGTTGACAAAAAACAAGATTTATTTATCTACCAGGAGTTAAAAAGACTCGTGAAGTATATTTTACATACTTATTATTACTTATTTTCATTCCACGACTCACGGTCCCCGTAAATGCCGTTGAAAAACTAGTCGGAATTAAAATACCCAAGCAAGCGTCGTCGAATTGTTTGTTTTGATTTTTTGAAGGCAATTTTTCATTTTTTCCGGAAACGTCTTCATTTTTGCGACTACACCGCCATCTATCAAGAATTCAAAAAAATGTTTTGGATAAAACCTACATAATATTTGCCGTAGAATCCGAATCAGAAATACAAAATAGGGGTTCCTATTTAAGAATTCAAAGTTGCCCCCCTCCTCCACCCCCGGGAGGGTAGTCGTGGCGAACATTTCATGGGATCGGATGGCCACCTCGAAACCATTAAACTTTTGTTCGAGACATTTATTTGTACGATGCATATTTGTCGAGATAATCTAATGGATAAATTAAGCGAATACAGCGCCATCTATCACGAACTCAAAAAAAATTCTCGTATAAAACCTACGTCATTTTTGGTGTATAATCTGAATCTGAAATAAAAAATAGGGGTTCCTATTTAAGATTCTAAAGTTGCCCCCCTCTCCCACCCCCCGGGGAGTGGGGGTGACGAACATTTTATAGGATCGGTTGGCCCCCTCGAAACCATTAAACTTTTGTTTGGAATATTTTTTTCTACGATGCATATTTCACAAGATATTCCAGTGGATAAATTAAAATGGGTCACCCGGTATATATACCGGGTGTGGCACTTAAGACGCCTCGGACCATAGCTCCTTTACGATAAAAGCTATCGAAAAAAATCTAAGAGCAAAGTGGTGCATAATTACCGTCGCTATGTTTCAAAAATATTTCTAATCATCAGTGGCGTGCCGTACTCCAGTGGCGTACCAAACTTATGTTTTTTTTAAATGGAATGCCCTATTTTTTATTGCAGATTTGGAATGTGCTCGAAGAGTACTTATTTTTTATCTAACATGTTATACCCTTCACTTTAGCGGTTTCGCTGTTATAACCCCTTCTTTCAAAATTGCGCCCCATTTTTGAGATTGTTTTGTAGAGAAACTAATTGACGCCGGCGCCTAAATTTTGAATTGAGGTACAGGTTAAGACCTCGTATACCTTCACATAATTTATTTTCGGGTAATTTTTGGGAAAAAAATAATTTTTGATTGAACTTCGCATGTTGTCATTTTTTTCGAAGAATTCAAATGGCACCCCCCTAAAAAAATTACGGCGTTGTACAGCCAAAACTCTAAATTTTTCATTGGTACAAAAAAATTTACACATTGCATAACAAAATTTCGGAGAAAATAGGAATTTCATCGCAAATGTCGGGAAATGTTGTCCGTTCCCAAGAGTGCCATGAGAAAACAAAAGATTGGTAATTGTCAAAGTAAATTATTAGACGCCAGTAGCAGCCATAAGTCATTTTTGATAAACGTTCTAAAAATGTTCCGAACTCAAGAGGAAATGGTTGACATGATATTTATTCTTGGAGAATGTTGTTTCTTGGCATTACGAGTGTACGCTGCGAGATATCCGCACAGGGCACATCCAAATGAAAGTGCATTTCAAAAAGTGTTGGAGTGATTTACTACTACGGGAAGTGTGAAACGGCCAAGGAGAGTTAGAAAGAAGACAGTTTTTATCGAAAATAATGAACTGCAGGTTCTGGAGGCAGTTATAAATAGGGCATTCCGTTTAAAAAAAACATAAGTTTGGTACGCCACTGGAGTACGGCACGCCACTGGTGAATAGAAATATTTTTGAAACATAGCGACGGTAATTATGCACCACTTTGCTCTTAGATTTTTTTCGATAGCTTTTATCGTAAAGGAGCTATGGTCCGAGGCGTCTTAAGTGCCACACCCGGTATATATATATATATATATATATATATATATATATATAACAAATCTTTATTATCAGAGGACAATACAAAATAATTAATTACATTATTGTTTATAATCAATAAATATAAATAAAATAAACTTCCTCTTGATAACTGGCTATCGACCGGAGGTCTTTCCGCCGTAAGATTATGATTATTATTATACAAGGAATATTTTTTTAAGTATACATATCCCAATGTATACGCTGTAATTGTTCAGAAATTCATTGATTTTATAAAAGCGTTCATTGTAAAGCATTGAAAATATAAAAAAAAGGTAAGGCAAACGTCATTGTTTTACTTTAAAGCTGCGCTCTGCAAAAATCTTGTAAATTTATAAGTGTTCCGCGATTAAGAACCACCAAGTTAGGTTTAGACGGAAATTGAAGCTATTATCATATTGTTATTATAACGACACAATGAAAATAGAGATCTATTCAATTTTATTTCTGAAGAGTTAATTTCCAATCAAAATCCGCTTGTGTCGGAGATTTTTATTGACAAAGCCACGCGTCTGTAATTTTTGGACAAAACAGCTGCTGATTTTATGAAGGCGCTCACCTGGCACGCGGGCCAGGTATAAAAATAAATGGTTATCCTCAAATAAACGTGAAAAACTTGTCCCCTTATCTATCACAGAGACGAACAAAAAATAAAGGAGAACGGAATATTCTCTTTTTGTGGGCAGATGCTGGAGCAGCGGCCAAAGTGTACCTTTTTGGATTTGAGATATCTTTTAAATGGATATATGGTATACCTGTTGCTGTATGAACAGGTGGTGTGCGTGTTGAAGGTGGTTGAAAAGACACGTGGATTTTTTTGGACAAATAAATTAAGTTGATTTATCCGTTTGTATAAAAATGCGGTAATCATTTAGAGTACGGTTATGACATACTTATGTAAACTAATCACACTTTTAATGTTTTGAAGTATTCTACAACCAAGTATTGGCAAATTTATTCATACTTACTTATCTTCTTTTTGCTTAGTAGCTATACAAATTTAGAGCCTTTGATCAGCCACAATCAGACATACTTATACCATAATATAAAATCGTTTTATTGTAATTATATCAAACAACAATACAACATTTCTAATACATTTACATGCAGATAATTTTCTTGTAAAGTATACATATCCCGATATACACAGAGTTTTATGTAACACCGAACACGTTCATAAATAAATTTAATTTGAAGCTTTAAACGAGTGTTTTCCACTCCCAGGCTAAGCATGAAGTAAAATTTCGAGTTTAGATAAGCCTGAAAATTTGGTTTGGTCGCGTAGCGCGAAGCGCGGAGCGGCCAAACCAAATTTTCAGGCTTTTCTAAACTCGAAATTTTACTTCATGCGCCACCGGTACAAAACACTGATGCAATGTAAAGTTTAGCGGTGTATTTTAAACTTCGTAATATGTTAGTGTATTGTATCGGTGGCGCATGAAGTAACATTTCGAGTTTAGAAAAGCCTGAAAATTTGGTTTGGCCGCTTCGCGCTACGCGACAAAACCCAATTTTCAGGCTTTTCTAAACTCGAAATTTTACTTCCTGCTTAGTCTGGGAGTGGAAAACACTTGCTTAAAGCTTCAAATTGAATTCTTTTAATAAACCGAGCATCGGAAAATGTGCAACCTATGCATATGGATAATTCAAAGAAAAATTCTGGTTATGTAAATGTTCGGTGTTACATAAAACTCTCTGTATATGCTGTACATTTGCATGCATTAGTTGTTTTAGAAATGCGTTAAATTTCAAGCTTCTAATAAATAAATACATTTATTGCCCAACAGGAAACAAAAAGACCCAATTACAGGACAATATAGAAAACATAAATGTACAGCAAAAAGTAAGTAAAGTAACATATTCAAAAAATACTTAAATTAACATAGAGCGACAATTGACGATAGGTGATCATAAAATAAATAACAAGTTGGGGGTAGATCATTGACCACGTTACACATCACACTTAGAGGTGATTTTGAACCGGTCACTGTTCTATTAAAATTTACATAAAATGTAGACTTATTTCTACTATTGAAAGACGGAGTATAAAAATTGATTAGTTGTAAAATGTCAGCACAGTCGATATGATTGTGAATTAATTTATATAAAAATGAAACACATGATTTATTTCGTCTTTGTTTAAGTGATTCGAGTTCAAATCAATCAAGCAATAACACATGGTCACAGCCTCTTGCCGGGTAATTACCAGTATTTTTGAAGTACAAGAACTTAGCGAATTTGCGTTGAACACTTTCAACCAAGTTGATTTGCTGCTGGGTCTGGGGATACCAAATCAATGATCCATACTCCAACTTTGACCTCACATATACATTGAACAGAGATTTTAAGGCATTAGGATTCTGTAAATTTGCAGAATTTCGATGAATAAATCCCAATGCCTTAAAAGAACTCTTTACAAGCATTTCTACATGATTGTTGAATGTAAGTTTTTCATCTACCATACGCCTAAGTCCTTAAAAGATCGCACTCGTTCGATATCACTATTGTTAATTGTGTAATTCGATGTAATGTATTTAGTTTTTTTAGTGAATGTCATATATTTACATTTATCGGGATTAAGATTAAGGTTGTTGTTGTTGTTACACCAGTTAGAGATAATATTTAGTTGGTCTTGCAAACGTAAACAATCATCAATAGTATTAATGGTAGAATAGATCTTTAAATCATCTGCGTATAATAAATGTTTACAATTTAGTGCGCTTGACAGATCATTAATAAAAAGATTAAAAAGAAGTGGGCCCAAGATAGATCCTTGCGGAACCCCAGAAGTCGGAAAATACGACATAGACTTAAAATTGTTAACTGTAACATAGGATTCACGGCAAGAGAGATACGACGCCAAAAGTGAACTTGAATTAGAACAAAAGCCAAAATACTTTAGCTTTTCTAACAAAAGACTATGGTCCACCCTGTCAAAAGCTTTAGACATATCGGTATAAATTACATCAATATGTCCAGTAGAATCTAATGAATTTGCTATATCGTGGGTAATAATAGCTAAATTAGTGACGGTAGAACGCTTAGGTACAAAACCATGTTGATACTGTGATAAATATGGTGACACATGTGAATAAATTTGATCATACAGGGTTTTTTCAAATATTTTAGCTATATGCGAAAGTAAAGCTATCGGTCTGTAGTTTTCAAGATTAGAGCGATTCAATGATGTTTTCGGAATAGGACATATTGATGCAACTTTTAATTGATCGGGAAATATACAATTACTAACAGACATATTAAAAATAATTGAAAGCGGATGACTCAGCATAGACGCACAATCTTTCAGTATAAAAGCTGGTATTTCATCACAGCCCGAAGAAAACTTGTTAGGTAGTTTCTGTAAATGCTTACGAATTGTTTTATATGAAATTTCGTTAAATGAGTGTTTCCACTCCTTGATTAAGCATCAATTAAATGTTCAGGCTTTCTAAACTCGAAATTTTACTTTATGCGTCACGCGTATAACACTGAAATACGATGAAGTTCAAAATATACTACTAAAGTAGTGTGCTAAAGCTATATATTTTGAACTTCACAATATTTCATTGTATTATACGCCTGGGTTTAAGCAATGTGATAAAACATGAACGAATATTAGAATATTAGATTAGAATTTGGAGAAGAATCAAAATGTTCTAATTTGATTTTCACCATGTATCAAATGATATTCCCATTTTAAATCCCACATGACAGTTTTACATCAACATATTTCACTATTTGTCAAATGACTTTTCCCTTTTATCAAATGATTTTACCACTGTATATCTGCCACCTTACATACCATTTAAAAGCCCAATAGAAGAATTGTTGATCACATTCAAGACATGTATCAAAAGATCAAGTCTAATAATAAAGATGTACTTTGTATTTAGAGTACCAATTTTGGAACACTAGAACTTCATTACATATTGCTTTATATTGAATTTATTAAAGCTACTAACGAGTATTTCTACTCTTTCCTTAAGCATGAAGTATAATTTCGAATTTAGAAAAGCCTGAACGTTTTTATTTGGACGCTTAGCGTCCAAATCCAATTTCAGGCTTTTCTAAACTCGAAATTTTACCTTATGTACCACGGGTATAAAACACTGAAATATTGTTAAATTCAAAATATTCTTGTTTAGCAGTATATTTTGAATCCTGCTGTAGCAGTATATTTTTAATATTGATCTAGCGGTATATTTTTAATTTCACAATATTTTAGAGTTTTATACAGGCGGCGCATTAAGTAAAATTTCGATTTTAGAAAAGCCCGAGAATTTGGTTTAGTCGTTCCGCTTCGCGCAACGACCAAACCAAATTATCAGGCTTTTCTAAACTCGAAACTTTACTTCATGCTTAATCAAGAATGGCAAACACTCGTTAGTAGTTTCAAATATGAAACAATATGTAATGAAGTTTTAGTAACCAAATTCTCAGGATTTTCTAAACTAGAAATTTTTCTTTGTGCCTTATCAAGTCTTTCCTCGTTCAAAACACTTAAAAGAAAAATTCCCTGTATCTAACCACTTTGCATTTTTTTTTAATCAAAACAAACGCTTTGTGCACTTGCACAGGTTACTTGACCGAATAAACAAATTGCACAAAATTGAACAAACAAGCTCAAACTTGTAAACCAATTGTGTAACAACGGATCGGATTTCGAGTACTTAAAACGGATTAAACCACCTTTCTTCCATTTCTTGCCCTAGAGTCCTCGTGCGATGACTCGGGCCGAGATTATAAGGGTAAGAGGTCTTAAGCCCGCCCAGCACAATAAAAACCGCCAGGATATCAAAAACAGCGACCTTTTTTCAAAACATTTCTGAAAACCCTCACTTAAAATATAGGCAAGAGAATTGGAGCTTACGCGAAAACTAAGGGGGTAATCCCGTCATTTCTTTCGAGCGTAACAATACCTTGTTCTTACCTACAATGCGTGAACAATAAGGGCCACTCGAGTGCCCCGGTCGTAGGATTTCCATTTTTCGAAATCCGGCCCGAGAATAGGGGGATTTGGAGAATTTTGTTTTTTCGCTCCTTTCGGGCGAGAGAAATGTAAATTACTGAGTGAAAAGGGAGAGTTTTACAGGAGGCACCGCAGAGTTATTGAATTTCTGAATGTAATAAAAGCGAGAGTAAAAATCGTGAAGACTGGGTAATCCCAAAATTTCGTTTAGCCGTTTTATACTAATGCAACAAAGATTATTGTTATTACATACCGTGCGATCATTTAAATCATGATTTAGAGTAGGATTTGAATTTTAAATTAGATTGGCACTACTGACTGTTAACATATAGTTTATACTCATCATCTTCGACACCGATTAAATATCAACTTTCAGCATTTAAAAGTATGATAGACAGAGCTATTAAATTACCACTTTCAGAAGAAAACAGGAAAGCAGAATTTAAGTTAATATTGGAAATAGCAAAATTTTTAGATTATAACCCTAATACCATTCAAAAATTAATTAATAAGAGCATAAAATATCACAAGATCAAATCAATAACGAGTTTGCAGGAGCAAGAAAAACAGCCTATTAAATATGCTAGAATCATTTACGTACCTAGACTAAATAATCATATAAATAAGTTATTTAAAAAATTCAACCTCACGGCAGCACAATACACAAATTCAAAGAGTGGTATACTTTTAAGAAACACATTTAGTAAAAGAGATTTCATTGAAAAATCTGGAATTTATTTAATAAAATGTGATAACTGTGAGAAAGTGTATATCGGCCAAACAACCCGCAATTTAAATATTAGATTCAAAGAACACAGTTATCACATAAAAAATCAGAATCCAGAAAAATCTGCAATTGCACACCATAACTTTACAACAGGTCATAAATTCTACATCAACAATATGAAACTCCTAAAAGAGTCCAATAAGTATCAATTAAACATGTTGGAAGCCATAGAAATGCGTAAAAATAAAAATAATTTATTGAACTTCGATATTAGTCCCTTAAATAACCCGCTTCTAAATTTGTTACCTCCATAAACAACACGCAATAAAATTTGTTAACCCACCCAAAGGTCTTCCCTTAATCTTTTTCCCTTTAATCCACTGTAGGTATAAAGAAACCGCGCAACAGTTGTAAGAATTAGTTGTTATTGAAAATGAGTGCTTAGCACTTGAAATATATATCTAACCATTAGAAAATAAAGTGTGAAGAAAGGATACAACAGTGTTAATTAATTATTTATAACATATAGTTTACCATAACCTCAAATTTATTCCATCATTCAATTAGCATTCTGGACTACCCGACAAAAAAAATACCGCCTACTCTAAATCATAATTTAAACGATCGCACGGTATAATGGTTCAACAATGCGAGGCCACTCCAGTTTATGATTTCAGAATAATGGCTGACAATAGTCTCTAGCACTAGAGTTCTCCAGATTTTGATTTTTAAATGAGATCAAACAATAGCCAAGCACTTGAGATCTCCAGTTTTGAATTTCAGGATGCAATAAATTTAATATACAATTTTTGTATAATCCCAAACATTCTTTGAAGTTAAAATGTTATAACAAAAATCATTGTTATAATTTATATTGATTAGAAAAAAGCAAACTCTTGAGTACTCCAGCTTTGAATTTCAGGATGCAATAAAGTTGGATTGATTACTTCAGATCATCACAATTTTGTTTTCAACTACTTTATAAAATTATAACAAATATTATTGTTAGTGTTTAGATAAAAGCAGAGACTTAAATTCTTCAGTTTACGATACAGGGTTATTGAGTTCTAGAATACAATAAATTAAATAAATAAAAATCCTAATAATTTTAAATGCAGGAAATTTTTCTATTAAGTATACATATCGCAATGTATGGACATTTTTAAGCGTTCTTTGTTTTTAGGTTTAATTTAAAGCTTGTGACGAGTGTTGATTAAGTATCAAAAATTATTAACAAAATCTAAAAAATTCAGGAATTTAAAAAATTAAGGGAAACTTACGAAAAGCGTTACAGATTAACTAAAATTTTGGAAATTCATTAATATTCTCAAAACTTTGAAAATGAATAAATAAAATATAATTGTGAATTAAATTAAAAAAAAAACTAATTGAATTTTGTTTTATCAATTTTTCAATAAAGAAAATCATAAAAATATTTATTTTAAATAAACAAATAAAAGTCATAAATTACACATACAGTGTTAAAACTCAAAATTGTCGATAATGTAAACATTGTTGAAAATGTCGAAAAGTGATGAAATGTCAAAAATTGGGAGAATTCTAAAAACGTGCGAAGAATTTATTGATGCACATATTATATTTATTTTTAATAAATAGGCAGTATATTTTTAACTTGACTATAAATCAGTGTTTTATACGCGTGGCGCATGAAGTAAAATTTCGAGTTGAGAAAAGCCAGAATTTGGATTTGGACGCTGCGCGTCCAAATCCAAATTCTTCAGGCTTTTCTCAACTCGAAATTTTACTTCATGCTTAATCTGGGATTGAAAAACACTCGTTAGAGAATAATTAAAAGTTGTCTCAAGAATTTAATTCGTTTATAAAATCTTGTCCGGACCTTGAAGTGTTCAAGTAATTTTAAGTCCAGTTCTATTACTCGAGACAACTTTTAATTATTCTCTAACGAGTGTTTTTCAATCCCAGATTAAGCATGAAGTAAAATTTCGAGTTGAGAAAAGCCTGAAGAATTTGGATTTGGATGCGCAGCGTCCAAATCCAAATTTTGGCTTTTCTCAACTCGAAATGGACTTAAATATTTAATTAGCTAGTTTTTTTTTTTACAAGAATTAATATTAAATTCGAAATCGGCGACCTCGAAAACATATTTAGAAACGAAAAATTACATTTTCCATTTTTCATCACGTAACTGGTAATCGTAATTGGCAATAGGGATCACACATAAAATTATATTTAAAAAAAATGTGCAAGTTTGGGTAGCTATTTTTCTTAAATATTTGATAAAAGTTTAAAGAGTACGAACAAAATATAAGAATATTTCACTACTGGATTATTAATCTTATAATACTTCTATAAACAGTCAAATAGCAACTTAGTAGCTATTTATAGTGCATGATATCTATATTTAAGCCTTATAATACCGTGCGATCGTTTAAATGATGATTTAGAGTAGGCGGCATTTTTTGTGCAGTTGCCCAGAATGCTAATTGAATGGTGGAATAATTTTGAGGTTATGGTAAACTATGTGTTAAAAGTTAGTAGTGCCAATCTAATTTAAAATTCAAAGCCTACTCTAAATCATGTTTTAAACCAGTGGTCTCCAAACTAGGGCCCGCGGGCCAAATCCGGCCCGCGACTTGCATGAATCCGGCCCGCGGTTGTTTGTAATTTTTTTGTAAATGTCATATTTTGAAATATTGTAACAATTGTTCCTTAAATTATTCATAATTTTATAAAATTAATCGGATCTTGGCCGACTTTATTATGTAGAATTGTATTTGTGGCCCGCGAAGAAGATAGTTTGGAGACCCAGGTTTTAAACGATCGCACGGTACAGATTATATTGTGTTGTAAATAGTTGAATATTGACATGATACGAGTATAATATGTATTTATAGTGTTCGTTAAACTTTCTTTAATAATTCAAGAATACTATTTTTTTTATTAAATGAAAATATTTTATGTATACTTACATTGAAGACTAAGTGTTGGACTAATACGGCGAGGGCCTCGGCTGTTCTGGGGGGCGGAGGCTTCAAGGGGGCCCGTGGTTGTGCGTGAGGCCGAGTGCAGGGCGACACTCGGCCCCCTTTCACCGTACCTCTTCCAATTTCTACAAAGAAAGAACACTAGATTAGACGCGATCGAAAGAAAAGAAAAAAAAACAACGGTCGAAACGCAATTAGACCAAAAATCGTTTTAATTAGTTCCACTCTCATGAAGATTCAGCAAATTTCATTTGAAAAACACATTTGTCCATTAGCTAATTTCATTAGTTCTAGACAATTATCTAAATATTAAGCCATTATCGGCCGGGCAATTATAGAGTTAACTCAAAAAGTTGATTTTAGGTAAAATTCTGCACTTTTTTTATGATTTCTACTGATGAATACAATAATTAAATAATATGAATCTTAAAAAAGTGCAGAATTTACCTAAAATCCATAATATTGTAATGTTTTTTTAAATATACTTATAAAAGCGTTCAATTTGAAGTTTTGAACGAGTTTTTCCACTCCCAGATTAAGCATGAAGTAAAATTTCGAGTTTTGAAAAGCCTGAAAATTTAGTTTGGTCGCTCCGCGAAGCGGAGCGGCCAAACCAAATTTTCAGGCTTTTCAAAACTCGAAATTTTACTTCATGCGCCACGCGTATAAAACACTGAAATATTTTGAAGTTAGAAATACACTGAAAAATACTTTATTAAAATTAGTAATGATCAAATATTTAAATAACTAAATATTTACATTTTTCTTTACACATTCAAGTCAGGTTAAATGGAACAATGTATCAACTAATTGAATTAGTAATTTATTTAATTAGTTAAGAAAAAATTAATAAATCCAGTTATTGCATCAATGGCGGTTTATTGAAACAAATAAAATATTACAATCAAGAAAAGGTATAAATAAGGTGTTATCATGTGGCTTTAGTTTTAAACATGTTTTAATTTGCCGGTCTAAACCAGACTTACTGACTTAGGTTTGTACCATTTAGTCACGACTAGGATATTACTTCAACTTTATAAATATGATGTATTGATTTATTATAGATTTATATGTTTGTATCATTAATATAATTATAAATGGCTAGACAATTTTAAGATAAAATTTCAAGATAAAAATCACTTAACTTTATTATAACTCTGTTATTTACCAAATATATCACGAAAAAATGAACGTCTTCAAGATTCAAGAATTAGACAATTTTAATTTGTCATTATCAAGGTTAATAGTTATAATTATATTATGGGAACAAGATTGGGGCGTCTCTTTAAAAAATCTCAGTAGGTATTGTGCAAATTAATTAAATATTAATTTTAAATTGTCATTATCCAGGTAAATAGTTATAATAATACTATGGTAACAAAATTAGGGCTTCTCTTTAGAAAATCTCAGCAGGTATTGTGCAAAATAATTAAATATTAATAAAAATTCCCCAATTCATAGGTTTAAACATATTCTAAGATAACAATGTTTGCTTAATTAGAAATATACAAAATTTCAATAAAGATATCGAAAAGTAGGTACTTATGTTTTTAATATTAATATCATTAAATATTTATATGAAATTAAAAAACAGTGAAAATAACTTGAGGGTTATATTTGCATTTTCACATAGTTTGTGATGCTCATAAAATGTTATGCTTTTCTAAACTAAAAGCTTTACTTCATGCTTATAATTAAGGGGGGTTATAGGTAAGTCATTAAATGCTATTCATTTCGTAACTATACAGCGTGTTAATGAATTGTAGAGACAAACTTCTAGTGCTTGCAAATCACAAAAAAAAACAAGCAACTTTTGTTAATACATGTGTAGTCAATGTGTTTCCTTTAGAAAATAGACCCTCTTAAAGGTTCTTTAAGAAGTATTTGAAAATAGGCAACCCAAATTGCATTTTTAATTATTTTGCACAGGTCTCACGGAATTTTAAAAAGCGATCTAGACATGCATTCAAATGACGTCAATTTTGAGATAATTCAATATTTATGTGATATCTTTTACTTTTCTTGTATTCATTTTTGTTGTAATAGAAACAAATGGTAGGTAGTAAATTAAGTTTTCTATATTTAGGCGATTTTTAAAAAATCTCTAAGAATTTTTATCCTTAAAAGAAAACACATTTGACTATACATTAATTAACAAAATATGCTTGTTTTATTGTATACTTTAAGTCCTAGAAGTTTATCCCTGCAATTTAGTAACACCCTGTAAATTACTAAATTTTCTCCATTTAAACGATGGTCGATGGACGGAAGAAAAAAAGCTTTCTAGACATACATACATACATTAAAAAAAAGACCTTTATTGGCATAATCTCCACACCTTTACAATTAACTACACATTTACATTTGATTACCTCACCCACATTCCCGTATCCCTCTTACCCTCCCTTCTCTTTTCCCTCTCCCTCCTAAGCTTTTCCAACGTCCTTACCCCCCTCCCATCCTCCCTCATCCACTCCACTACCCTTCTATTCCCTTTCGCTCCCAGCCACTCCTCTTTCACTCCCTCACATTCCTCCGCCAAGTGTCCCCACGTATCCTTCCCCTGTCCACACAACACACACCTTCCATATTCTTCCCCCATCCATACTTTCCTTCCTCTCTCCTCCGATCCACACCTCGCCCTTGCCACAATCACCCTATCCTCTCTACCCCATCCCTTCTCTATCAAATACTTCGGCACCCTCCCATACACCTGCCACCTCCCATACATATCATTATACTGGCTTCTGTCAATACACCCTTGTCTGTCCTGCCCTTCCACCTCCTTCCCTTTCCCCCTCACCCACTCATCCACCTTCACCCCATTTCCTAGCCATTCCATTACCTTCGCCTCCGACAGCCCTACCCTCTCATACATTTTCCTCCTCTCCCCCCTAGATCTACCCTCACCCCCACCCACACTCGTCACCCATACATCCTTCACCAATCTCTCTTCATCCAGTTCCCACAATCTCATCTCGTACCTCACCACCCTCACCATTGCCTCCTACTCTAGCCTCTCTCTGTTGGTCTCCTGAAGCACTATGTAGCTGGGCGTGGACCTTTCCACCCCCAACATGTGCTTCAGGAACCACATCTGCTCCCTCTCTATCACCTCGTACCCTCTCTCGTCCCCCACACTTCTACTCCATACATTAGCACCGCTCTTACACACGCATCAGATATCTTACACGCAACCGTCACATTGTTCCCCATCCACTTCCCCCACTTGCCCCACGCCATTCCCCACGCCTTCCTCGCCTTACCCTGCACCCACCTCGCATGCTCCTCATACCCTCCAGTTCCTTTAAACCAAAACCCCAAATACTTGAAACTCTTCACCCCCTCAATAACTACCCCCTTCCACTCCAATTCTTTCACCTTCCCCTCCCTCCCTTTATTTCTAAACTTCACCCACTTCGTTTTCCCTACATTCACATTCATTCCCCTTTTATCCATAAACCTCTCCACTCTCTTCAACATCTCTTTCATCCCTTCATACTCTCTTGCAACCAACACCACATCATCCACATACGCCAGCATCCATACCTTCCTTTTACCCATCACCACTCCCCCCGCCTGCCCTTTCCTCATCACCTCTTGCAATTCACTTACGTATACATTAAATAGCATCGGGCTCAGCGGGCACCCTTGCCTCAAACCCTACATACATTAAAATCACGTTAATTTGACACAATTCAATAATTATGTAATATTTGTTTACTTGTCTTGCATTCCTTTTCTTCGTAATGGGAACAAAGGGTACATAGTAAATTAAGTTGCCTATATTTAGGCGCTTCTTGAAAAACCTGTAATAATCTCTATCCCTGAAGGAAAACACTTTCGACTATACATTTATTAACAAAAGATCCTTGTTTTCACGTATACTTTAAACCCTAGAAGTTTGTCAATGCAATTTATTAACACCCTGTATATTAAATTATTTTTACCACTAAAATTGTGAAGCATTGTTTGTTTTTTATCTATTAAAATTTAAAGTAACTCTGTTTTAGTAAAACAAACCACGGTGTTAAGTTTTTAACCTGTAAAACATGTTTCACCAAGAGTTAAGCGAGATATTAGTCTAAGAGAAATTAGTTTGAAAGCAACTTTAAGATATATGTTTGAAAGCAACTTTGAGAAATTAGCTTGAGAGTAACTTTCAGAAATTAGTTTGGAAGCAACTTTGTTCAAAAAAAAACGAACTAAAATCCCTGTATAATTCTATAATTTCAAAAAGATTGACCTAATCTCTTAGATGAAATTTCAAATGTCAATTTTTGCTGATTTTGTCTCCGCAATTAGTTAATAGGAATTATAAAACTCTCCCTTAATCGATTTCAGTCGGGACGAATTTTTAATGAATCTCGAATTAGTTTGCCAATCGATATCTCCCATCTACTTCCCATTTCTAGACATAATAAATGTCTCGACTCATTTAAAACTCCAAGATAGCCTAATTATCTCAAATTACGCAACATTTTGGAAAACAGCCTCTATAAACGAAGATAGTTTAATTATCTCAGAACGAGATCGGTTTGTAAAAAGGCTAATTATTTTCCGATATCGCTTCCAAGGTCTCCAACATTTGCGAAGTCAACATTTCATCACCGAAATTTCTTCCTAATTGATTTTTAACCGTGGGCCAATAAAACCGTACATTGGTAACCACTTTCTGAATTGATTTTGGTCAGGAGGGCAATAAAGTTTTATTACTCGCAATTGCAACCGCTTGGTAATTGATTCCGGTCTAGTGTCTAGACTCTAGACGAATCGGAAAATGACCGCAATCATCATCAGAATCATGTTGCCTAGTCCATTGGATTCTAGACAAAATTTCTCTCCTGTAATTGATTTGAGGCGGTATCAAAAATTATGGCCTTAAATTGATTTAAGGAGGTCTCCCCAAAATTATTCGTTGCAGTCGATCTCTCGAAAATAATGTCCTGCAATTTATTTCAGACGGTGACCAAAATTTGATTTCAGACAGTCTGAAAAAGTATGACCATTAATTATTTGAAACGATTGCTCTTTAATTATGTAACGACCTTTAAATAATATCGAGAGGTGTCTCAAAAATTATGATCAGTAATGGATTTTAGGCGGTCTCTCAAAATTCTAGACATTACGATATGTCTGGAATTTTGAGAGACCACCTAAAAACAATTACAGGTCATAATTTTTGAGAGACCTCTCAATATCAATTAAATAATTAGATGACAATTGATTTTAGGATCTTATCAGACTATAAGAGCATATCAATAAATTCCAGACGAGTCGAAACTTTTAACAGTTATAAAACAGACTGATTGCATTAAAATTCTAGACGTCTAAAAAGTTTTAAATAATTTGAAAATTATAAACATTAACTGAGCCTAAATAATTTTTTAAAACTCTTTTAGGTTAATAATTGTTAGATACATACGGATTTAGCTAAAAAAAGTAATGAAAAGATCATTAAAGTTCAGTTGAATTTTATAATATTCCAACTATTTTTTAATAAATTAAAAAATAGTTGGAATATTATAAAATTCAACTGAACTTTAATGATCTTTTCATTACTTACTTACAGAATTTTAATGCAATCAGTCTGTTTTATAACTGTTAAAAGTTTCGACTCGTCTGGAATTTATTGATATGCTCTTATAGTCTGATAAGATCCTAAAATCAATTGTCATCTAATTATTTAATTGATATGTCATCTAATTATTTAATATTCCAACTATTTTTTAATTTATTCCTTGAACAAAAAGGTATAGTTTATTTAATTTTTATATTAATAATCAATGTGAAAATTTCAGTGAAAAATCACCAGGTATAATAAATACATTTTATTAAATCACTCTTATAAGTTACTAGATTCTGACATATTAATGTAAGGTTAGAGCGGTAGCGACTTTTTTGAACTTCAACTTTATCGCTAAGCTCGTATTTTTTTTAAGTTATAAAAACTGTAATAGTTGACATTTGCAAATTAATTTAATTCAGCATTGAAAAACATGATTTAAAAATAAATACATAAAACACATCTAAAATCCGAACAACTTTCACATTTATTCTTGTATTGAATTTTAAGGTATTCAATATATTTGGCCACTGCTATTTTTTTTTCTTGAAGGGATGGATAAAATTACACCAGGTTTTCATTTTTTTTTTAAGATTTTGTTCTTTTCAGACATTTTAATGAGAATGAAGAGCGTCGATTTTAAAATCAAAATGACAATATCACTATGACATTTAGGCCTAACTACCAACATTCACAAAAATCCCTATTCTAAAATATTGTATTTTGCCTACTTAAGAACAATTTGAGAATTAGTATAAAACCCAAATGAACTTTAGTAGCTTTTTGTTAAAGGAATAAATTTAAACAAATATTTGAATACTAATATCCACATTTAACAACCATTAAAAATTTCTTGAATTAATTTCTCATCTGGATACATATTAGAATATGTAAAGTTATTTAAATTAAAAAACACTTTGTATTGTTTCACAAATTAAAACTTTATCTCGACTAGTTTCGGTTTGTTAGACCATTTTCAAAGAAATGTGAAAATGGTTTAACAAACCGAAACTCAAATTAAATAAGATTTTAAATATTTTATTGTATAATTCAATATCCGGAGGTGTATTTGCAAATTAGTCGGAATAAAGTTTTAATTTGTGAAACAATACCAAGTGTTTAAATAACTTTACATAAACCATTAAAAAATTAATGTTCGTACATTTATTAAATTGGTTGTTAAATATGGAATGATAGCTTTTAGTTAGAGCTGTTTTTAAAAATGCCAATGAATTCAAAATTTACACTCAAATTATAACTACATCTTTCCAACGATTGATGGTCTCAATTCAATTTATAATAATATTTGAATCGTAGATGGCTTAATTTGAGTGTATGCAGATGAAATATTCAATTAAATCTAATTGCAATTCGAGCGAAAATCTTGACTATTAACTAAATTGATCCATCTTGGAACGGAGTCTGGAAGATTTTCCAACGATCAACGGCGTCTGCAGCATTTTTAGGATGTAATTTAAATGTAATTACTAACAGATGTCTGATATTGCCGTGGTAATGGTTTTTTAACTATTGTTCATTTGCGCCTGGCGGAATTGAAGAAGAAGAAAAAAAAACGATCGTGTTAAAAGATTTGGCAACATTATTCAGAATTTGGCTATATTTAATAGGATAATGCAACCGGTAATTCTTTCAGAAAAAGCGCGCCGAAAGGCATAAGATCTTTGCCGAGATTTTTTTATTTAAGAGGATTAAAATCTGTTTCTCATTAAACACAATATTACAGAAAGTGCGGCACTTTAGTTACAACACCAGGAAATGAAATACATTGAAGATATTTTTAGTTTTTGTCAAAACTATTGTGAAATTCTTAGAAGAAATGTCAAAACTTATACAGTCAATATTTCATTTAAGTATACATATTTCGATGATTACAGAGTTTGGTACATATTCAGGAGTTCGTTGTGTTTATAAAAGTGTTCAATGTGAAGTTTCGAATGCCTTTTATCACTCCTTGGTTAAGTATGAAGTAAAATTTCGAGTTTAGAAAAGTCTAGAAATTTGGCCATCCAAATTAAGTGATTTAACCAGAATAATTGAAGATATTTTTAGTTTTTGTAAAAACTATTGCGAAATTCTTAAAAGAAATGTCAAAACTTATACAGTCAATTTTTCATTTAAGTATACATATTTCGATGATTACAGGGTTTGGTATATATTTAGGAGTTCGTTGTTTTTATAAAAGTGTTCAATATGAAGATTCGAATGCCTTTTATCACTCCTTGGTTAAGTATGAAGTAACATTTCGAGTTTAGAAAAGCCTGGAAATTTGGCCATACAAATTAAGTGATTTAAGCAGAATAATTGAAGATATTTCAAGTTATTGTCAAAACTATTGTGAAATTCTTAAAAGAAATGTCAAAACTTATACAGTCAATTTTTCATTTAAGTATACATATTTCGATGATTATAGGGTTTGATACATATTCAGGAATCTGAAAATTCGTTGTTTTTATAAAAGTGTTCAATGCGAAGATTCGAATGCCTTTTATCACTCCTTGGTTAAGCATGAAGTAAAATTTCGAGTTTAGAAAAGCCTGGAAATTTGGCCATCCAAATTTTCAGGCATCTCTAAATCCGATATTTTACTTCATACGTCGTGCGTACAAAACACTGATTTAAAGTCAAGTTCAAAATATGCTATTTAAGTTTGATCTCACGTGAATAAAAATGTAATTTGTTTAACTGAATCTTTCAAAATACACGCCCCAGAGCAAATTGTTCGCATTCCGGAAGCGCGAGATTTGGTAACATATTTGTTTATGAAATTTTACTTCATGAGCCACGCGTATGACACTGACTTAAATTGAAGTTCACTTGTTAATAACATTTTAGTGTTTTTGAGAGTGTAATACGCTGGGGCATGCAGTAAAATTTCGAGTTTAGAAAAGCTTGACATTTTTTTTTGGTCGCTCCGCACAGTATACGATTTAAGCAATCTAGCGGGACAAAATTCATGGACTAGTTTTTATGGTCCATTTTGGATCATAAATTAATTTTGGATTAATATAAAATAGATAGTTTTCCTAAAGAAAATATTTAAACAAGTCAGTAATTAAATTCAGTAAGAGATTTGAGGTGTATTATCAACAATATTTGATATTATTATGTTTGTCACTCAATTCATGTTGTGCAGGTTTTCACTGTATCACTGTGTATACTTTTAGATTGACTTTTATAAAACATTTTTTGAACAGGGAATTTTTATTTTAAGTAATATTGTCAATATTTGTTGTCTTTTTAAAATAGTTCAATTTAAAGCTTTTGTGGTGCACAGCTGGATAAATCGGATAGGCGGTGGCCCGCCAGGCGTAACCATGAAAATGAAATAATAACAAATTATTAAAAAAATCCAGATGTAATAAAAAGTCGTTTTCGTGAGACCAATAAACGATTAAAAGATCTTCCTGTTTTGTATTTAAAGAACGGCGACTCCGACGTTAAAACTGGAGCATCAGGAAGGCTTAATACATCTGAAAGTTCGGGATACATCAAATTTCCTGAAACTTTTAGTGAAGTTGGTTCTAATTTTGCAGATGTACTATCAGAATTTCTTTTTGTTCCTTTTTGGTTACGCCTGGCGGGCCACCGCCTATCCGATTTATCCAGCTGTGCACCACACAACCCCCGACCTAGAAAAAGGAAGAAGAAAAGGGAACAGAGGAAGAGAACGTTACACGTTTAGAGCGTTTACAAGATCGGTTCAGTTCAGAGTGTTTAAGGATTGATTTAAGAGGTGTGGTGTGTGAAAAAGGAGAATCAGAGTGTTGTTTTGTAAAAGTGGTGACCGAAACTTGTGAAGTATGGTAAGGTTTAAGTCGGTCGATGGAAACACAATCGATTCTGCCATTAACATTTAACGTAAAAAAATTAGAATTTCGACTATTGACCTCGAAATTCTAAATATTTTACGTTAAATGTTAATGGCAGAATCGATTGTGTTTCCATCGACCGACTTAAACCTTACTATACTTCACAAGTTTCGGTCACCACTTTTACAAAACAACACTCTAATTCTCCTTTTTCACACACCACACCTCTTAAATCAATCCTTAAACACTCTGAACTGAACCGATCTTATAAACGCTCTAAACGTGTAACGTTCTCTTCTCTGATTCTTTTTCTTCTTCCTTTTTCTAGGTCGGGTGTTGTGTGGTGCACAGCTGGATAACCATGAAAATGGAATAATAAAAAAATTCTGATGGTACCTTTGCAAAATTAGAAGCAACTTCAATAAAAGTATCAGGAAAACTGATCTATCCCGAACTTTTGAGATGTATTAAGCCTTCCTGATGCACCAGTTGTAACGTCGGCGTCGCCGTCCTTTAAATACACAACAGGAAGATCTTTTAATCGTTTATTGGTCGAAAACGACTTTTTATTACATCTTGTGATGTACGCCAAGAATTTATTTTGAAATTGCTGTACCGCACGGTCCGTACCCGAGCAAGGGACCCGCAGGTAGCTGGCCGCTCGCAAGTAGGTACTCGCGCGCGACACTAAACCCGCATTTACCAACAACCCCGGTCCCGTGAGCGAAAGAGAGATCGCCTCAACCCTGATGCAACGAAGAGAGAAGACATCCAAAACTCACCCCACCAGAAAGGGAGACAACACGAGCAAAACACCCCTATAAATACCGGACGCAGAACCAGGAAACGGCAGATTCAATCTGAGCCCTCTACGAGCTGGACATCCACTCGAGTAACCAGGGAATCATTTAACACCACGACAGTAAGCCCATCTCGGACATCCGAATCGCCACTCAAAACACAAGTCGCCGCTATTTCACCTACGACGGAGTATCCGCCACCGCTACGAGGAGTACCCTCACACCAGCTGGAACAACCCCAGCCGACGAATTGGACATCCACCACGTCGCCCACCGCTTCCACATCTCGCTGTCCCGTTCGACGATTGTTGCGCTCCGACTGCCCATGACCCGTAACCGAGCATACAAATAAACAAAAGCAACTGTATATATATTGTGAATAATAATTAATCATTAGAAACACACCATCTTTTTCTAAACCAACCTTCACAATCTGGATTTTTTTAATAATTTTTTATTATTCCATTTTCATGGTTACGTCTGGCGGGCCACCGCCTATCCGAATTATCCAGCAGTGCACCACACTTTAAACGAGTGTTTCTACTTTCAGATTAAGCATGAAGTAATAGTATATGCTGTAAATCTTCAGATATTCGTTTTTTTTAAGAGTTCAATCTGAAGCTCTAAGCTAGTGTCGTCCACTCCCAGACTAAGCATGAAGTAAAATTTTGAGTTTAGAAACGCCCCGCGTAGAAAATATGTCGAGGGTCGCGCAGCGACCCGAGACAAATTTTCACGGGGCTTTTCTAAACTCGAAATTTTACTTCATGCGCCACGAGTATAAATCACTAAAATATTGTGAAATTAAAAATACACTGTTAAATCAGTATTAAAAAATACTGCTAAGGCAGAATTCAAAATATACTGCTAAACAAGAACATTTTAAACTTTTGTTTTTGTCAAAACTATTGCGAAATTCTTAAAAGAAATGTCAAAACTTATACAGTCAATTTTTTATTTAAGTATACATATTTCGATGATTACAGGGTTTGGTACATATTTAGGAGTTCGTTGTTTTTATAAAAGTGTTCAATATGAAGATTCGAATGCCTTTTATCACTCCTTGGTTAAGTATGAAGTAACATTTCGAGTTTAGAAAAGCCTGGAAATTTGGCCATACAAATTAAGTGATTTAAGCAGAATAATTGAAGATATTTTAAGTTATTGTCAAAACTATTGTGAAATTTTAAAAGAAATGTCAAAACTTATACAGTCAATTTTTCATTTTTATCTTCACATTGAACACTTTTATAAAAACAACGAATTTTCAGATTCCTGAATATGTATCAAACCCTATAATCATCGAAATATGTATACTTTCGATGATTATAGGGTTTGATACATATTCAGGAATCTGAAAATTCGTTGTTTTTATAAAAGTGTTCAATGTGAAGATTCGAATGCCTTTTATCACTCCTTGGTTAAGCATGAAGTAAAATTTCGAGTTTAGAAAAGCCTGGAAATTTGGCCATCCAAATTTTCAGGCATCTCTAAATCCGAAATTTTACTTCATACGTCGTGCGTACAAAACACTGATATAAAGTCAAGTTCAAAATATGCTATTTAAGTTTGATCTCACGTGAATAAAAATTTAATTTGTTTAACTGAATCTTTAAAAATACACATCCCAGAGCAAATTGTTCGAATTCCGGAAGCGCGAGATTTGGTAACATATTTGTTTATGAAATTTTACTTCATGAGCCACGCGTATGACACTGACTTGAATTGAAGTTCACTTGTTAATAACATTTTAGTGTTTTTGAGAGTGTAATACGCTGGGGCATGCAGTAAAATTTCGAGTTTATAAAAGCCTGATTTTTTTTTTGCTCGCTCCGCACAGTATACGATTTAACCAATATAGCGGGATAAAACTCATGGACTAGTTTTTATGGTCCATTTTGGATCATAAATTAATTTTGGATTAATATAAAAATAGATAGTTTTCCTAAAGAAAATATTTAAACAAGTCAATAATTAAATTCAGTAAGAGATTTGAGGTGTATTATCAACAATATTTGATATTATTATGTTTGTCGCTCAATTCATGTTGTGCAGGTTTTCACTGTATCACTGTGTATACTTTTAGATTGACTTTTATAAAACATTTTTTGAACAGGGAATTTTTATTTTAAGTAATATCCTCAATATTTGTTGTCTTTTTGAAATAGTTCAATTTAAAGCTTTGGTGGTGCACAGCTGGATAAATCGGATAGGCGGTGGCCCACCAGGCGTAACCATGAAAATGAAATAATAACAAATTATTAAAAAAATCCAGATGTAATAAAAAGTCGTTTTCGTGAGACCAATAAACGATTCAAAGATCTTCCTGTTTTGTATTTAAAGAACGGCGACTCCGACGTTACAACTGGAGCATCAGGAAGGCTTAATACATCTGAAAGTTCGGGATACATCAAATTTCCTGAAACTTTTAGTGAAGTTGTTTCTAATTTTGCAAAGGTACCATCAGAATTTCTTTTTGTTCCTTTTTGGTTACGCCTGGCGGGCCACCGCCTATCCGATTTATCCAGCTGTGCACCACACAACCCCCGACCTAGAAAAAGGAAGAAGAAAAAGAAACAGGGGAAGAGAACGTTACACGTTTAGAGCGTTTACAAGATCGGTTCAGTTCAGAGTGTTTAAGGATTGATTTAAGAGGTGTGGTGTGTGAAAAATGAGAAACAGAGTGTTGTTTTGTAAAAGTGGTGACCGAAACTTGTGAAGTATAGTAAGGTTTAAGTCGGTCGATGGAAACACAATCGATTCTGCCATTAACATTTAACGTAAAAAAATTAGAATTTCGACTATTGACCTCGAAATTCTAAATTTTTTACGTTAAATGTTAATGGCAGAATCGATTGTGTTTCCATCGACCGACTTAAACCTTACTATACTTCACAAGTTTGGGTCACCACTTTTACAAAACAACACTCTAATTCTCCTTTTTCACACACCACACCTCTTAAATCAATCCTTAAACACTCTGAACTGAACCGATCTTATAAACGCTCTAAACGTGTAACGTTCTCTTCCTCTGATTCTTTTTCTTCTTCCTTTTTCTAGGTCGGGGGTTGTGTGGTGCACAGCTGGATAACCATGAAAATGGAATAATAAAAAAATTCTGATGGCACCTTTGCAAAATTAGAAGCAACTTCAATAAAAGTATCAGGAAAACTGATCTATCCCAAACTTTTGAGATGTATTAAGCCTTCCTGATGCACCAGTTGTAACGTCGGCGTCGCCGTCCTTTAAATACACAACAGGAAGATCTTTTAATCGTTTATTGGTCGAAAACGACTTTTTATTACATCTTGTGATGTACGCCAAGAATTTATTTTGAAATTGCTGTACCGCACGGTCCGTACCCGAGCAAGGGACCCGCAGGTAGCTGGCCGCTCGCAAATAGGTACTCGCGCGCGACACTAAACCCGCATTTACCAACAACCCCGGTCCCATGAGCGGAAGAGAGATCGCCTCAACCCTGATGCAACGAAGAGAGAAGACATCCAAAACTCACCCCACCAGAAAGGGAGACAACACGAGCAAAACACCCCTATAAATACCGGACGCAGAACCAGGAAACGGCAGATTCAATCTGAGCCCTCTACGAGCTGGACATCCACTCGAGTAACCAGGGAATCTTTTAACACCACGACAGTAAGCCCATCTCGGACATCCGAATCGCCACTCAAAACACAAGTCGCCGCTATTTCACCTACGACGGAGTATCCGCCACCGCTACGAGGAGTACCCTCACACCAGCTGGAACAACCCCAGCCGACGAATTGGACATCGCCCACCGCTTCCACATATCGCTGTCCCGTTCGACGATTGTTGCGCTCTGACTGCCCACGACCCGTAACCGAGCATACAAATAAACAAAAGCAACTGTATATATATTGTGAATAATAATTAATCATTAGAAACACACCATCTTTTTCTAAACCAACCTTCACAATCTGGACTTTTTTAATAATTTTTTATTATTCCATTTTCATGGTTACGCCTGGCGGGCCACCGCCTATCCAATTTATCCAGCTGTGCACCACACTTTAAACGAGTGTTTCTACTTTCAGATTAAGCATGAAGTAATAGTATATGCTGTAAATCTTCAGATATTCGTTTTTTTTAAGAGTTCAATCTGAAGCTCTAAGCTAGTGTCGTCCACTCCCAGACTAAGCATGAAGTAAAATTTCGAGTTTAGAAAAGCCCCGCGAAGAAAATTTGTCGAAGGTCGCGCAGCGACCCGAGACAAATTTTCACGGGGCTTTTCTAAACTCGAAATTTTACTTCATGCGCCACGAGTATAAATCACTGAAATATTGTGAAATTAAAAATACACTGTTAAATCAGTATTAAAAAATACTGCTAAGGCAGAATTAAAAATATACTGCTAAACAAGAACATTTTAAACTTTTGTTTTTGTCAAAACTATTGCGAAATTCTTAAAAGAAATGTCAAAACTTATACAGTCAATTTTTCATTTAAGTATACATATTTCGATGATTACAGGGTTTGGTACATATTTAGGAGTTCGTTGTTTTTATAAAAGTGTTCAATATGAAGATTCGAATGCCTTTTATCACTCCTTGGTTAAGTATGAAGTAACATTTCGAGTTTAGAAAAGCCTGGAAATTTGGCCATACAAATTAAGTGATTTAAGCAGAATAATTGAAGATATTTTAAGTTATTGTCAAAACTATTGTGAAATTTTAAAAGAAATGTCAAAACTTATACAGTCAATTTTTCATTTTTATCTTTACATTGAACACTTTTATAAAAACAACGAATTTTCAGATTCCTGAATATGTATCAAACCCTATAATCATCGAAATATGTATACTTTCGATGATTATAGGGTTTGATACATATTCAGGAATCTGAAAATTCGTTGTTTTTATAAAAGTGTTCAATGTGAAGATTCGAATGCCTTTTATCACTCCTTGGTTAAGCATGAAGTAAAATTTCGAGTTTAGAAAAGCCTGGAAATTTAGCCATCCAAATTTTCAGGCATCTCTAAATCCGAAATTTTACTTCATACGTCGTGCGTACAAAACACTGATATAAAGTCAAGTTCAAAATATGCTATTTAAGTTTGATCTCACGTGAATAAAAATTTAATTTGTTTAACTGAATCTTTAAAAATACACATCCCAGAGCAAATTGTTGAATTCCGGAAGCGCGAGATTTGGTAACATATTTGTTTATGAAATTTTACTTCATGAGCCACGCCTATGACACTGACTTAAATTGAAGTTCACTTGTTAATAACATTTTAGTGTTTTTGAGAGTGTAATACGCTGGGGCATGCAGTAAAATTTCGAGTTTATAAAAGCCTGATTTTTTTTTGCTCGCTCCGCACAGTATACGATTTAACCAATATAGCGGGATAAAACTCATGGACTAGTTTTTATGGTCCATTTTGGATCATAAATTAATTTTGGATTAATATAAAAATAGATAGTTTTCCTAAAGAAAATATTTAAACAAGTCAATAATTAAATTCAGTAAGAGATTTGAGGTGTATTATCAACAATATTTGATATTATTATGTTTGTCGCTCAATTCATGTTGTGCAGGTTTTCACTGTATCACTGTGTATACTTTTAGATTGACTTTTATAAAACATTTTTTGAACAGGGAATTTTTATTTTAAGTAATATTGTAAATATTTGTTGTCTTTTTAAAATAGTTCAATTTAAAGCTTTTGTGGTGCACAGCTGGATAAATCGGATAGGCGGTGGCCCGCCAGGCGTAACCATGAAAATGAAATAATAACAAATTATTAAAAAAATCCAGATGTAATAAAAAGTCGTTTTCGTGAGACCAATAAACGATTCAAAGATCTTCCTGTTTTGTATTTAAAGAACGGCGACTCCGACGTTACAACTGGAGCATCAGGAAGGCTTAATACATCTGAAAGTTCGGGATACATCAAATTTCCTGAAACTTTTAGTGAAGTTGTTTCTAATTTTGCAAAGGTACCATCAGAATTTCTTTTTGTTCCTTTTTGGTTACGCCTGGCGGGCCACCGCCTATCCGATTTATCCAGCTGTGCACCACACAACCCCCGACCTAGAAAAAGGAAGAAGAAAAAGAAACAGAGGAAGAGAACGTTACACGTTTAGAGCGTTTACAAGATCGGTTCAGTTCAGAGTGTTTAAGGATTGATTTAAGAGGTGAGGTGTGTGAAAAAGGAGAATCAGAGTGTTGTTTTGTAAAAGTGGTGACCGAAACTTGTGAAGTATAGTAAGGTTTAAGTCGGTCGATGGAAACACAATCGATTCTGCCATTAACATTTAACGTAAAAAAATAGAATTTCGACTATTGACCTCGAAATTCTAAATTTTTTACGTTAAATGTTAATGGCAGAATCGATTGTGTTTCCATCGACCGACTTAAACCTTACTATACTTCACAAGTTTCGGTCACCACTTTTACAAAACAACACTCTAATTCTCCTTTTTCACACACCACACCTCTTAAATCAATCCTTAAACACTCTGAATTGAACCGATCTTATAAACGCTCTAAACGTGTAACGTTATCTTCCTCTGATTCTTTTTCTTCTTCCTTTTTCTAGGTCGGGGGTTGTGTGGTGCACAGCTGGATAACCATGAAAATGGAATAATAAAAAATTCTGATGGTACCTTTGCAAAATTAGAAGCAACTTCAATAAAAGTATCAGGAAAACTGATCTATCCCAAACTTTTGAGATGTATTAAGCCTTCCTGATGCACCAGTTGTAACGTCGTCGTCGCCGTCCTTTAAATACACAACAGGAAGATCATTTAATCGTTTATTGGTCGAAAACGACTTTTTATTACATCTTGTGATGTACGCCAAGAATTTATTTTGAAATTGCTGTACCGCACGGTCCGTACCCGAGCAAGGGACCCGCAGGTAGCTGGCCGCTCGCAAGTAGGTACTCGCGCGCGACACTGAACCCGCATTTACCAACAACCCCGGTCCCGTGAGCGGAAGAGAGATCGCCTCAACCCTGATGCAACGAAGAGAGAAGACATCCAAAACTCACCCCACCAGAAAGGGAGACAACACGAGCAAAACACCCCTATAAATACCGGACGCAGAACCAGGAAACGGCAGATTCAATCTGAGCCCTCTACGAGCTGGACATCCACTCGAGTAACCAGGGAATCTATTAACACCACGACAGTAAGCCCATCTCGGACATCCGAATCGCCACTCAAAACACAAGTCGCCGCTATTTCACCTACGACGGAGTATCCGCCACCGCTACGAGGAGTACCCTCACACCAGCTGGAACAACCCCAGCCGACGAATTGGACATCCACCATGTCGCCCACCGCTTCCACATCTCGCTGTCCCGTTCGACGATTGTTGCGCTCCGACTGCCCACGACCCGTAACCGAGCATACAAATAAACAAAAGCAACTGTATATATATTGTGAATAATAATTAATAATTAGAAACACACCATCTTTTTTTAAACCAACCTTCACAATCTGGATTTTTTTAATAATTTGTTATTATTCCATTTTTATGGTTACGCCTGGCGGGCCACCGCCTATCCGATTTATCCAGCTGTGCACCACACTTTAAACGCGACGACACGAAAATATCTAAAATTTTCAGATTTCTATCTCTTTCCTAAAATGTTGGAGGGTAAGGGGAAAGAGACCGAGTACTCAGGGGGTAATCCATTATGAACACCAACCGCATTTTTTGATGTCAATGTCAACCCGATATTAGCAGGTAGTAAGAAGTCTATTTGTTTTCAGCCAGCGCGTAGCGTTATATTTTGTCCGACTTGGGGTGGTTGAATTTTTTAAAACGTATCTGACGTTTACATCTCGGTAAATATTGATCATCACATCTGAACGTTATATATTTTTACTTTACTGTAAATCAGTGGTTTATACGCGTGGCGCATGAAGTAAAATTTCGAGTTTAGAAAAGCCCCGTAAAAATTTGTCTCGGGTCGCTGCGCGACCCTCGACAAATTTTCTACGCGGGGCTTTTCTAAACTCGAAATTTTACTTCATGCTTAGTCTAGGAGTGGACAACACTCGTTCTTAGAAGTTTCAAATTAAAGAATCACTCTACTAAGTTTATTACAATTTTACAAAGGTTACAGCTCGAAGGACCAATCATGGTCTTCGGAGACCGAAGGACAACAGGGAATCGAAGTTTTTTTACAAGAAAACAACGAAAATCTGAAGGTTTACTGCATGGATAGGAAAGAACACATCTAATTTTGAAAAAAATATCGAAGTTTTGTTGGTTTTCAGTGCATTTTTAACTTCACTTTAAATCAGTGTTTTATACGCGTGGCGCATGAAGTAAAATTTCGAGTTTAGAAAAGCCCCGTGAAAATTTGTCTCGGGTCGCGACCCTCGACAAATTTTCTACGCGGGGCTTTTCTAAACTCGAAATTTTACTTCATGCTTAGTCTGGGAGTGGAAAACACTCGTTAGTTTAAAATACATCACAATTGGTAAAATATGTATCGTTGGATGCCCGTCTTCAGGGGTGATATGTAAGCAAATTATGGGTCTTAGGAGTTGTCAAATAAGTGAGTTACTCAACTGTTTCCAAGGGAATCTTTACGAAAACAAAAGATTAACATTTTACATATAAAATGTACAAGGTGAGAAACTCGATGTCTCAGCTCTATTAAAAGGGAAGGAAAACCGATAGAAAAAATCTGAAAAGAGGTTCATAATTGGGATTGAGTAAGGTTTATTTTAATCCAAAATTGCAAATTTTTCTAAATTTTGAAAGTGAAGTAATGACGTCATCGAATATTTTTTCTCCAGAAACATACCTATATTTTTGGATTTTTCAAAAGAGCTAATTTTTCTGAACTTTGTAGAGAAAAAAATTTTCCATCTTCTTTCGTTAAAAAATTAAAAGCAAACTTAAAAAAAAGTATTATTAAAAATTCCAAATTGTCACGACTTAAGCAAGTAGCCTTTGGAAGCAAATAACAAAGCCGCACCTGTCAATGATTAAACTAATGGTTAACAAATATTGTTTTGTTGTCATTTGATTTTAGATTTCAGATTTTTCTATCGTTTTTCCTTTTCATATAATAGAGCGGAGACATCGAGTTTCGCTCACCCTGTATAATAAACTATAAGTGTGATACATCATTGAATTCAGAAAAAAATATTCTTAAAAAAAATATGAAAATCCAAAAGAAAATCCAGAAAACGTGAACAGCATCTACTCCCAATAGCATTGTCGATGGTACTCACAGAATTACTATTATAAATGTCAATTGATTGTGCATTTTGAAATCCAGAAGGAAACTGAACTTCTATAACTATTTTAGTAGTCATATGCAATTTTCATATAAATTGACAATGTGAACGCCATCTGCTGCCAATTTTTGAGTAGTATCGTTACAGCTATTCACAGTAGATGGCGTTCACGTCGTTATTTTAAATGTAAATTACATATGAGACTATTAAAATGAATTAAGTTGGTTAGTTTTCTTCTGGATTTCAAATTGCACTATAAATTGGCAATTTTAATAGTCATATGTAATTTACATTTAGGTTGACGACGTGAACGCCATCTACTGCCAATAGTCTTGTCTAATGTACTCACAAAATGACTATTATAAATGTCAATTGGTTGTGCTGTTTAAAATCCAGAAGAAAACTAAACATCTATAACCATTTTAGCAGTCATGTGTAATTTACATATAAATTTACGATGTGAACGCCATCTGCTGTCAATTTTTGAGCAGTGCTATTGACAGTAGATAGTGTTCACGTCGTTAATACAAAAATAATATATATGTTCATTATAGCACTTTTTCCGTCATTTAAAGAATTGATGATTGTCGTACTAAACTTATTTCACTTGCTAATTGGTTGGTTAGAGACCATTTCACATTAAATCAGCGTTTTATACGAGTCGCGCATGAAGTAAAATTTAGAGTTTAGAAAAGCCTAATTTGTCTCAGTCGCTCTGCTGCGCTATGCCCGAGCCAAATGTTCAGGCTTTTCTAAACTCAAAATTTTACTTCATGCTTAATCTAGGATTGGAAACACTCGTTAGATGATCGATCATAACCAGGGTTGTTATGTTTAAAACACTTTGTTTTAAAATAGTGTTTTAAACATGTTTAAAAACAGCCGTCATGTTTTAAACGGTTTTGTTTTAAACATGTTTTATATCTTAAATTTGTTTAAAACATGTTTTAAACGTTGGATTTGTTTAAAACCGTTTTTTATTATCTTAACTGCTAAAAATAAATATTTGCTAAATTATATTTTTTATTACTTCATTAAAGTTTTTTGTTTGTTTTTAAATTCTAGCTAAATTATTAAAGATATTTTAAATTACAGTATCAAACATAACATTTTATTACAATAAAACTGTGTCTGCATAAATGTGGTTTTTAAATAAAGGGATTTTTTCTTTCAGGTGTACATAAGCATTCACTGTAAATTTTTCGACGTTCGTTGTTTTTTGTTCAAGATTTCAATTTGAATCTTTAAACGAGGGCTTTCCACTCCCAGACTAAGCATGAAGTAAAATTTCGAGTTTAGAAAAGCCTGAAAATTTGGATTGGCCGCGTAGCGAAGCGGAGCGGCCAATCCAAATTAGGCTTTTCTAAACTCAAAATTTTACTTCATGCGCCACGCGTATAAAACACTGAAATATCGTAATGTTTAAAATATACGGCTTTAGCAATCTAATATGTAAATGTGGATAAAACGTGAGTTAAATTCTGCGCTGAAAAAATTGTTTAAAGCAGTGATTATAGGCAACCCATAAACTCTAACGTATATTAGGTTGCCTATAACCGTTGTTGTAAGTGTGTGTTTTTTTAACTTCACTGTAAATCAGTGTTTTTAAGCGTGGCGCATGAAGTAAAATTTCGAGTTTAGAAAAGCCTAATTTAGATTGGCCGCTCCGCTTCGCTACGCGGCCAATACAAATTTTTAGGCTCGAAATTTTACTTCATGCTTAGTCTGGGAGTGGAAAACACTCGTTTAGTCTCAAATTAACCGCATTAAAACAACAATTTCCCATAACTTTTAAAATGCTGTAATTATCGGGGTATGTATACTCAAAAGAAAAACGCCCTGTGTATTCTGTTTTAAACACGTTTTAAACGTGTTTTAAACATGTTTTGAACACGTTTTAAACCCGTATCATAACCTTATTTTGCATTTTTTTTATTGCTAGATTAGCGTGCTCTATTTAATCGATTTGATTAAAACGTAACTAAATAATACCATTGCATAACATATTGATTAATGCGTTTTACTTTTTACTTTTTACTTTGATATGTAGTTTATTTTTTTTTTATTATTATTATTTAGTTAAGAACTGACCTGTGTAAAACATGTACATTGTTGTTGCATCAATAAATATGAATATGAATATGAATATGAAATTGTTGGAGTCATCAAATGTACATGACCGACCGTTTAAAACGCTTTAAAAAGGGCAAAAAGGGAAACTACCTGCTATTCAAACAGATAAAGTCAGAAATTGTAACATCAACACACCATAAATTGTGGTTTCTTTTCTTCCATTATGCTCCTGCGCTTGTAGAGGGTGTCTCTCTTCAAAATTTGCTGGTTTAGAGATTTTGTAGAGGCCCTCTTTAAACGAGTGTTTCTACTTTCAGATTAAGCACGAAGTAATAGTATATGCTGTAAATCTTCAGATATTCGTTTTTTTTTAAGAGTTCAATCTGAAGCTCTAAGCTAGTGTCGTCCACTCCCAGACTAAGCATGAAGTAAAATTTCGAGTTTAGAAAAGCCCCGCGTAGAAAATTTGTCGAGGGTCGCGCAGCGACCCGAGACAAATTTTCACGGGGCTTTTCTAAACTCGAAATTTTACTTCATGCGCCACGAGTATAAATCACTGAAATATTGTGAAATTAAAAATACACTGTTAAATCAGTATTAAAAAATTCTGCTAAGGCAGAATTAAAAATATACTGCTAAACAAGAACATTTTAAACTTCACTTCAAATCAGTGTTTTATACGCGTGGCGCATGAAGTAAAATTTCGAGTTTAGAAAAGCCCCGTGAAAATTTGTCTCGGGTCGCTGCGCGACCCTCGACAAATTTTCTACACGGGGCTTTTCTAAACTCGAAATTTTACTTCATGCTTCGTCTGGGAGTGGACGACACTCGTTTATAGCTTCAAACTGGACTCCTAAAAAACAACGAATATCTGAAGATTTACAGCATATACGCAGTAATTGACATATGTATACTTAAAAGAACTATACAGCGTGTAAACGAACTACTGTACAGGCTCTCTACCACATAAGGAGCAGCGTTTAAATTAACAATACCTGCATTTGAAATTACCATACCTTTAGTAGATAGCTCACAAATAATTATTAAAAATAATTAATAATAATAATTAATAATAATAGGCCACATGTTTGTGGTATCTGGTATACGCGCACATTGCGTATTTTAAGAGAGATTCTACATAGACTGGTAGTTTTTAAACGATTTGGATATCGAATTACACCATCCAGAGAAAAGTGGGTCAGATTGTGAAGAATTATGTCTATGTTGTTATTGTGATTTTTTTTATACGTGACCCAGTTTCATCTAGTAATTCTAGACAGTGTGTGTGTGTAGTGCGTGCTAAGTGATTTATACGTCTCGATAGTGCATGCGAAGTGATTTATGCGCCTCGCAGTAGTAAAAGTAAATAAAAAATACAACAACTTACGCATCCACGAAAAATATCATGAACACAGGTAACCAGAAGTTCTCAAAAAGTAAAAAATGCATGAAAAATTATGAAAAATCCAATATTTTTTTTCCGATTTTATTTTTGCTGCAATTGGTGTCAAAATATTTTGTGTATACGCCCTTAAGAGGATGTACATTAGTTCGATTACACGCTGTATAAAATAATTACATAGGTAGTTATAAAATAGCATTTGAGATATTTATAATAGTATCGGATAAGTTGATTTGAACAAACGTACATATTTCTAACTTAAAAAAAAAACGGCATAAGTTTGCAGTTGATAGAGCTATATTATACATTTTATAGATTTTTAGAATACCTGCAATTTTTATTTGAAGATTTTTTTAATTAACAGTATTTTAAGAAATATTGACAACAAACAAGGCGTGTTCACTTAATTTTTATACCTAAGAAAAATGTTAAATATCTTAGTAATCGCAAAAAGTCGCACAATTAACAAGATTTATCATTAATAAGAAATCTTGAGGATCATTAGAAATTGTATGACACAAAACATTGTATGACACAAAACATATGAATGTTTTTATCACATGTGTATATTTGTTTTTTTTATAAATTACATACAATATAATATATTATTTGTGTAAATGTAATATAACATAAACATAATAGGTTATTCTATTATGTTTATGCTATATTACATTTACACAAATAATATATTATATTGTAGCTACACTATGGCAGTAAAGGACACAAAGGAGAAAATATTCTGCAGCTTTGATCAAACGATGCAATTTTAAAATAAGTGATAATAAAATGAATCAACAAAATTTGAAATTAGATGTTTACTTCAATGAAATTTGTATCAGGAATCTTTTTCTGATGTATACGAATAATTTGTAGTAATGTATTTGTAATTTTCATATTTCAATAATTTGAGTTTTGTCCCGCTTGAACGGTCAAATCGTATACTGGGCTCCGCTTCGCTACGCGACCAAACCAAATATTCAGGCTTTTCTAAGCTAGAAATGTTACTTCATGCTTACTCTAGGAGTGGAAACACTCGTTTGAAACACACACAAGAAAAATTCGCCATATTTAACGTCCTTACATATTATTTAATTATTTATATTAAAACGGGAATTTTAATTAAAAAGAGTAAGTCATTTGATAAAAAAGGAATTTCATTTATTACATGGTGAAAAGCACATGCAAAATCCAGTATTTGAATGTATTTAATACTAGAGTTTACAATTTTTTTGTGTTCACTGAAAAATTATCAAAAATAAAATTAATTCAAATATTCGAAATTCTTTGACTGAATTTATTTAACAATCTTCCAACTAGAGTTCACAATAAGTTATTATCAAAGAATAATTATTATTAAGTACACAGTTGAAAATTGTAATTCAAATAATCTATTATTTACTCACTGAATTTATTTAACAATCTTCCAACTAGTTTTCACAATAAGTTATTATCAAAGAATAATTATTATTTAGTACACAGTTGAAAATTGTAATTAAAATAATCTATTATTTACTCTACTATCTTCACAAAAGTCTGTTTGTATACAAATACAAACACATTTTACATTGTGTTAATTTTCATAGAAATCATTCTCCGAATAATCCAAACATTAAAAGTAACTAAAAACATACCAACTGTGCTGAACAATACACCACTATTATCCACCGGCTGATCAATTAAAAACACCATATTCCACCACCGCTGTTACTTGTTGTACAACAAACACGTTAATGAGGGGCAGTCCGCAAATGGCAGTGGTCAAGTACACACCGAGACTTTAAATAATCCCCCGGGGGTTAATGGGCTAACGAGAATGGCACCATCCGTCTCGAATTGATGGGAATTTAATAACTCTCCGAAATTCCGATTAACTTCTCGAAAGAAATCGTTTTGTGGTTGACTCATCGAGATTTTTCGCGGGGGTGATTTTAGGAAAATTAGCGGATCGACTGAGGTATTTGCGAAAATGGGGAGAATGAATGAATGAATGGGTTGTCGCTATGGGGATTTCGGTAGTGAGAATTACAACAAGAGGGTGGATTCTTGTGGAATGAACCTGCGCGTTAAGAATTCATGAATAATTCTTGCAGTAAATATTCTTGGTAGTTCTAAGGTCAGATTTTCAGAATTTGACCAAAGTAAATTGAAGGAGTCATATAATTATAATAATATAATACGAATGTGTTGAAAGACTGATGCCGGGTATAACTAACATCAGTTAAATAGGCCAATAGTTATTTATCTATTAAAATCTAGCAATAGTTAAATATATGTTAAAAAATCAATAAAGTCATGTAAATTTATTGATGTTTATGACATAGAAAATATCTATTCCAATCGACAAATAAATTTAATCTACGAATAAGATGTAATTGAAGTTGGTGAAACCGGACATAATGTCGATTAAAACTATTTCTGAAGTGTAAATCTGAACTAAAATTCGTATTTTAATTTTTTTTTTCTTTTTGGTTTGTTTGGCATAGGTTTTACCATTCAGCCACTAACGATGATTTATATATCTATATACATATATTTGGACGTCACAACACATTCACACTACACCCAGGGACACGACGAGATATTATTTTTTTAAATAACAACTCCCCGTGCTCGGGAATCGGACCCGAGTTTGTGGCTCGCCGAGCGATACAGCCCGACGACGTTACCGCTCGGCCACCACCTGCCCTGTATTTTAATTTCAACAATATTTTCAGTCAACACAGACTTTTAGAACAAATTATATTATTATATTATCTCGTTAACTGTTAAAATTACCATGAAAATATTGTGTTTGAGTTAATCCTTAATACTGTTATAAATGCAACATAAATGAAACGTTTTCCATCCTTTTACTTTTATCAATTTAGTCAACTTTGAGCTCCTGCAATATATTTTCCAGTTGAGTAATTTTGTTTATGCTTACACAAGCATTTTTTTTATTCTATAATTTTTAATGGATTTTTAACTTATAATATTACTATTTCTCTGATACTACTATTTTTTTTAGCATAAACAACTTTTTATTCTATAATTTTTAATGGATTTTTAACTTATAATATTACTATTTCTCTGATACTACTATTTTTTTGTTATGTATATTTTACATTATTTTATTTATACTCAATGTATATCCTGAGAAATTTCAGACGTTCGTGTTTTTTTTTTTTTTATAAAAGCGATGAATTTAAAGCGTCTAACACGTGTTTCGATACCTAGATTAAGCATGAAGTAAAATTTTGAGTTTAGAAAAGCCTGAAAATTTGGATTTACTGGCCTGCGATATATAGTTTTGTAAACTCAAAGTTTTACTTCATGCGCCAAGCGTATTAAACACTGATTTAAAGTGATTTTCAAATACATACTTTATATTTAATTAGAATAATACTAAACCAAATAGTTAGTAATCAGCGATTTTCAGTGTTAATAATAAATAATTAAGGTTTGAACATTTTTCCAGACTTTTGTTTACCTTAAAAAACTGACAAGAGGTCAGTGTTGTATGCGCCTGGCGCATGAAGTAAATATTTCGAGTTTAGAAAAGCCTGAACATTTAGATTGATTGCTCAGCTTCGCTAAGTCATCAATCCAAATATTCTTATCTCGAAATATTACTTCATGCCTAAGTAAGGAGTGTAAACACATGAAATTGTTTGTATAACAATTAACGAGAACAGCATCAAACAATTTCAATAAAATTGTATGTTGGAATAAATTTAAAAAAAAAAATAAAACAAAATTACAACACTGAATGATGAATGAATAATGCAAAAACATAATAAAATTATATGATTAAAATGTAAGATACAAAACATGAATCACAAATATGCACAAAGACACATATGTTAATCTGCGTAAACCACAATAGGGTTATAACGTTTAGTGCACACCATCCGCGAGACTCCTCCTAATTAAACCTAAAGATGAGTTAAAAAAGTCAATACCGCTACAAATGTCATTAGCCGTGCGCGTTAATCGAGTCATGGGGCAATTTAAACTGCAAGTCTTCCTGCAAAATTCGTTATGAAGTAGCATGCGGCTACGTGCATGTCTAGGTGGTACATGATGTAAGGCCAAAAATATCGAAGATATAGGCCAATTTTAAATATCGACAATTTCATTTTTTTTTTAAATTAAATTGAAACAATGTGAAGGCTTGATTATCCCCCATTTAACCGATTCTCTATCTCTTCAAATAAGCGAGATCCTTATAGTGCCGCCTGAAAAACGGGAACCCTGTATATATTTCCATATGAATACGAAATAAATTTTGAAATATTCGTTGTTTTCTAAAAGAGTTCAATTTGAAGCTTTAAACGAGTTTTTTCCACTCCCAGACTAAGCATGAAGTAAAATTTCGAGTTTAGAAAAGCCCCGTGAAAATTTGTCGAGGGTCGCGCAGCGACCCGAGACAAATTTTCTGGGCTTTTCTAAACTCGAAATTTTACTTCATGCGCCACGCGTATAAAACACAGATTTTAAGTGAAGTTCGAATATACATACATTTCACAATATTATAGTGTTTTATACGCGTAGCGCATGAAGTAAAATTTCGAGTTAAGAAAAGCCCAGAAAATTTGTCTCGGGTCGCTGCGCGACCCGAGACAAATTTTCACGGGGCTTTTCTAAACTCGAAATTTTACTTCATGCTAAGTCTGGGAGTGAAAAACACTTCTTTAAAGCTTTAAATTGAATTTAAAAAAAAAACAGGGAATATCCGCAATTGTATCAATGTATATTTTGAACGGTGTAATTTTATTCGTGATTTAGGCATAACATTTAATACAACTTTATCGTTTAATATTCATATAAAAAATATATGTAATGAGGCAATTAAACTTCTTGGATTTATTAATAGAGAATATTGAGGTATTAAAAAAATTATATTTTTCATACGTTCGTTCAAAATTGGAATTTGCATCAGTTGTTTGGTCACCGCATTATCGTTCGCATATCAAAGATATTGAAAGTGTTCAAAAAAAGTTTTTGAAATTACTATATTTCAGATCATTTAAAATATACCCTGATGAAACCATTTCATATGATCATATGCTCGAAATCTTTAGTATACAATCACTAGAATATAGACGTAATTGCGCTGAAGACTATACAGGGTGTCCGTATTTCAACAGAATGTATGGGGATCTCGGTTATTTGAAGAGATAGAGAGTCGGTTAAATTAGGGCAAAGTTGCGTAATTTAGGGATCAATAATAATCTAAAAACACATTTGAAATATCTTCTTTCGTTTTTCAGATATTGTCAAAAAAACGGATTTTATTAAATTTAGTTTTTATTATTTTATTCAAAAACTATTGAATCTAGACATATACAACTTTGACATTATATAGGCACTTTTTAACGATAAACCTAGTTACATATTTAGCCATAGCCAACTTTTGTTTTTCTTATGGGCGCCATTTTGGATTTTCATATTTTTTGAAAGAATATTTTTTTCCGAATTCAATGATGTATCACATTTATACTTTATTGTACATTTTATAAGTAAAATTTTAATCTTTTGTTTGTTGTAACAAGTGCCTTGGAAACAGTTGAGTAACTTACTTATTTGACAACTCCTAGGACCCATAGTTTGCTTACATTTGACCCCTGAAGGCGGGCATCCGACGATACATATTAAACAGTTGTGATGTATTTTAAAGTAACGAGTGTCTTCTACTTCCAGACTAAGCATGAAGTAAAATTTCGAGTTTAGAAAAGCCCCGCGTAGAAAATTTTCACGGGGCTTTTCTAAACTCGAAATTTTACTTCATGAGCCACGCGTATAAAACACTGATTTGCAGTAAAGTTAAAAATATACAACGCTAAGATGTGATGGTCATTAATATTTATTGAAATGTAAAAAAAATGCAAGAATTACTTTTTTTGTGAATAGTTTTGGAATAATAATAAAAGTAGAATAAATTTAGTTTGTGTAACTTTTATGTGATAATCGATACTTATTATTAATATTATTACAAAAGGTTGACAGTTATTAATTAATTTTAAGTGTTAACAATGATTGACTGCTGTCAAGATGTTTTGATTAACACATATGAAGTCATCGTTTCCAAGGCACTCTTTGCAAAAAAGAAAATATCTTAATTTTAAATATCAAATCTAAAAAAAATTATGAGTTCAGTTACATCGCTGAGTTCAGAAAAATCGCTGAGTTCAGAAAAATATGTTCTTTTAAAAATATGAAAATCTCGAAAACAAAAAAAGATGTTTCAAAATTGTTTTTAGATTATTGTTAGGCCCTAAAATATGCAACTTAGCCCCAACAGACTCTCTATCTCTTCAAATAACTAAGATCCCCATACATTCTGTGGAAATACGGGCACCCTGTATATATTTTTGTCCCCCAAAAGTTGCACAAAGAATTAGACAGTAACATTTCTGAGAAATATTACTCATGAAATTGTCTCTTTTGTTCTTGCTTCACGTGTTGTGATTAATATTTGTTTATTTTTTGAGTAAATCCTTTGTGAATTTCGTATAAGACACTGTGCTAATAGCTAGAGGACGTCCGCTCTTAATCCATCGTCGCGTGGACTTCAAAGCCAAGGTAAAAATGAAATAGCGGAGATGATGAGCATATTCAGGAGTGTTTGGGGAAGAAGAAAGGAGAGGAAACGGACGTGGAAGATAAAAGGGGGTCACTCGAGATCCATATGGCGTACATCGGATTAATGATCATAATAATCGCAGCGTTAAAATGATAAAAATTAAAAGAGAAATTAAAAAAAGGAAGAAATGAAATGCACTAAGAAGAGACAAACGTTGGAATGAAATACAGTAATAAAAGAGAAACAAGAAAGATTTAAATGAACATAATAATAAAAAGAGAGAAATAAACAAACAATGAAATTAAATATTTTACAGAGTTTTTCTATTGAATTTTAGTTTATATCGAATGTGTATTCCTAATAAGAGAACAAGAACACAATTGATGAAATAGTGTAATAATAAAGAGTAAAAGAATACAATTATGAAATAGTGTAATAATGAAATATTGTAATAGTGCCCTTAATTAGTACCTTATATCTGATTATAAGAATATGTTATTACTCTAGAGGAGGCATCGGCAACTTTTGATATACCGGGTGTGTCAAGCAGGGCGGAAATTGTTTAACAATCAATCCGAAAGGATAATAATATTGAAAATATGCAAACTTTATTTAATATTGTGAAGAAAATCATTTCATGCACCTTTCATCTCAAACATTTTTTTTATATTCAGAATATTAAGTGAAGTATACAACTTTCTGTTCTTGTTGAAACATCCTGTATAAATATTGAGATGGAAAAACTTAAAACTAACCAAGGTCGCATATATGTTTTTATTAAAACCTTACAAGATAAAGATAAACAATGTCAACTTCGCGATTGTGTAATATTTCTTGCAGTGTGGCAATTCTATTGTTTCCCATTTTAAAACATTTTTTTTTATTTACCTACAATCGTAAATTTTATCAAAATTTTATGAATGTATATTTAAATACATTTAACTTAAGTTAATCTAATTCTAAGTACAACACTTCCATTTCAATTTTTATCAACTTTTGAACAAAGTTTAATAATTTACGAATTATTGCGCTGAGTTTTATCAAAATTTGACATCCGGTCAATTTTTTACGAGATATAAAAATCCCAGAAAATGTGTATGTTTGCTTCAGCAATTTTGATTATAGTGACTTTTATTTTCTTCAACTTTAAAAACAAAAAATGTTGAAATAGAACATGCTATACTCTCTTAGATAAATTGTTAAATTTACGCTCCTGTAATTTTATTTATAATGCTTCGAATGTACTGTTCGTAACATTGAAACAAATATTAATCATTTTTGAATAAACACTGTGAGTTTTGCGAAAATTAAAAAGTACATGCGAGTTTTATAATTAAATATAACTGTATTCCATTTTCTAGGTGGTATTTTTTTATCTACACTAAATTATTATCCATTATTTAGGATGGATAAGAAAATAACAATTGATGAAAGAAATGGTTGGTTATGAGCATATGAATTGATGAAAGAAATAGACAATATTCTGACAATTTACAGAAAGTAAAAATGTCAAATTGACAACTAAAGCATTAATTAATAATATGAAAAATCAGTCATGAACCAGCGAAGAAACGGATTTCATATATTTTATTATTATATTGAACTTCATATTCAAGTAATTCATCACTGGGATTATTTTATATACTAGCATTTCAGCACAAAAACTAGTAATAATCGTTTTTAGCTAAAATGCTAGTTTATGAAATAATGACACTGATGAATTACTTGAATATTAAATTCAATATAATAATAACACACATAAAATCCGTTTCTTCACTAGTTCATGACTGATTCTTCATATTGTTAAGACGTTCAGTATTAGGCTAATTAATGGAATCATATCGAAAAAAAAATATTTAGAAATAATAGTCCAATTCCCTTATAAATGACACTATATTATATTTTAATAATTTATCTTCTTCTAGATTTGCCAGCTTTTCTAAACTCGAAATAAATATTTTAGGATAATAAATCAATTTCATTATTAGTTTTCCTTATGTTTATTGTTTATAGATTTTGTCATTTCTATATAGAATAATTGCTGTAATTATTACCACCATTTATTAAATTTTAGTTATTAATGTTAATACGTTTTATCAATTTTTAAATATTATTGTTATTATTTTGTACATATTCTTTGTAAAAGGGGTTTCCCGTGAGAGAATAAATAAATAAATATACTTCATGCTCCAGGCATATAAAACACTGATATATGGTGGAGTTCATTTCTGATATAACGATAATTATTAATATGGTCACATTTATTTCTATAATTTTTTTGTAATTATTTTACTTTCAACGAAGGAATGGAAAAATATTTAATGAATTGGAACAAATATTTCACAAATATCTCTACTTTACTAGTTAATATATTACATAAAAAAGAAATGTTTTTTATTTAGTGATTCTATATTTCATTACAACCTAAAATACCATAAAAAATATAATTGGCTATTATAACGCTTTTTATGTTATATTAGATTGTATTGTAACATACATTTGGAGAATCGTTTGATTAATAATACAAGTTTTATTTTATATTGCTGAAATCTAGCTAAAAACTTTGTTATATCTGTAGTAACCAGAGGCTGAAACAATATTTATTAAATTGGAAAAAATATTTCACAAATATCTCTCTTTACTAGCTAGGAATAAGGTAATACATTTCATAAAAAAATGTTTCTTATTTAATATTCTATGTTTAATTACTTCTCAAAACACCAGAAAAAAGAACTACAAATTGGCTATTGCAGAGCTTTCTATGTTATATTAGATTTCATTATAGCATTCCTTTGGAAAACCATATGATAAATAATATAAGTTTAATTATTTGATATATTGAGGAAATTTGACAACAGACACTGTAATATTTGTAGAAACTAAAACCAATTTTAAAATAAAAGGTGTCAAAATCTTATTATTTATCTCTGATCAAAAGATTATCTAAAAATCCATAAAAAGTCAATTAATACAACTTTTCACAAAATACTCTCTTGTTTAATCCTTGTGAATATTTACGTATCACACCTCAAATCTCTGAGAATCCAACCAAATCAAAGCCATTCTTCAACACTCAATTCTCAAAAAACGACACACAATCCAAATTTCGAAACGTGTTTATTGTCATAGATCAAAGAGATTAAATATGACTCATAGGCTTTATCCTCAAAACTCAGATAATATTACGCTTTAGATTTAGACAAAGGATTTTTTAATCCCTGTAAATATTTGAGTTCCCCGTGGGCAGAAGGCCTTCAAATCGGTGTAATTAGTTATACAGGGTGAGTCGGGAGGAGCGCACCAAACTCTAGGAGTGTATTATACACGTGAAAATAATGTAAAAAACTCATTTGTTCTTATCCGAT
Source organism: Philonthus cognatus (assembly GCA_932526585.2). NCBI lineage: Eukaryota > Metazoa > Arthropoda > Insecta > Coleoptera > Staphylinidae > Philonthus > Philonthus cognatus. The sequence continues at coordinate 35,304,576 of OW052247.1, forward strand.
TTTTATTTGTTTTCAAGTTATAGCATATTAACAAATAAACAAGTTATTATACAAAAAAATTTTCTTAATCATAGCGTTCTTTCAACAAAAGTTCAAAAATACCGCCATTGACTTCTAAACATTTTCTGCTTCGTCTACGAAGAGCGTTTGTTGCTCTTCCAATTGATTCATTTCTTTCTTCTTTTATATGGGCTGCAGTATTCTCAATTCGTCTAATTAGTGATTCCCGTGTGTCCACTTTTATTTTGTAGACTTCATTTTTCATCCAGCCCCATAAACAAAAATCTAGTGGTGTGAGGTCTAGAGATCTTGCAGGCCAATTAATAGGACCTCCACGACCAATCCAACGCCCTGGAAAACGTTCGTCCAAATGTTGCTTGACTTGACGAGCGACATGTGCAGGAGCTCCATCGTGCTGATAGTACATCTGCATTCTAATATTTATAGGAACATCTTCTAGCAGGCCTTGTAATTCATTTTGTAAAAAAATGAGGTAGTTGCCTCCTGTGAGACGATTCTCCAAAATGAAAGGGCCGATTAAATAACTGTCAACCATACCACACCACACGTTTACAGAAAACCGATGTTGAAAATTGCTTTCGACTGTTGCGTGGGGATTTTCATCAGACCATACATGAGAGTTACGAGTGTTGTTAATGCCATCACGGGTAAATGTAGCTTCATCCGTAAAGAGTATACTCGATACATTACGATGATTATTATTTATCCACCGACAAAATTCCGTACGGTTAGCGTAATTCCCTGGTTGTAGGTGCTGTACTCTCTGAACGTGATAAGGATATAAGCCTTGCTCGTGTAGCTTGTTCATCACTCTTTTTTGTGGAATTGCCAATTGAGTGGCAATTCTCCGTGAGCTAGTAGTTGCATCTTCTTCTACTAGATGCAGAATATTTTCTACTTCTACAAAACCTTGTCGAGCAGCGCGCTCATATGTTATGTTAGCACTGGGAAGCTTACCAGTCTCGCACAATTTGTTGAAAACTCTAATAAATATGTTTTTATCAGGATGTCTTTGGTGTGGAAAACGTTCACGATATTCTTCATCAGCAGCTGTAGCATTTCCATTACAGAAACCATATACAAACACCATATTTGCATATTCTAAATTTGAATAAGTATGTGGCATTTTGCAACACTAACAATCACATTAATTCGAACTTAAACGTTCAGTTACTGTTCACCGTACACTGACAGTTCATCAAAACGTCAGAATTATCAAATGTTTATAAGCCTCGAACATGGCATACTTTGATAATGTTAAAATTCAGATAGAAGTGGAAAGCTAGATGAACATTTTTAATTACGCCATAACTTGAAAACAAATGAAAATCGGATAAGAACAAATGAGTTTTTTTACATTATTTTTACGTGTATAATACACTCCTAGAGTTTGGTGCGCTCTTCCCGACTCACCCTGTATAATACAGGGGAATTCCCGAGCAAAGCTGGAGAATTAGTAAAATTGGGAATTCCCTAATGAAATATTGGAATTATTCTCGCTTTAATTACACACAAATTTATTAATCTGTTTGGATTGTAGAAATGTCTTAAATATTATTTACGACATATTTTGAAGAAAGAAAATTGAATATTAAGAATATTTTGTTTACAACTAAACTCGAAATTTTACTTCATGCGCCACGCGTATAAAACACTGATTCCACATGTTCGAAATATACTTGTAATGTTTAGCAACGCCTGAAATTTTACTTCATGCTTAACCTAGGAGTGGATAACACTCGTTTAATGTTTCAAATTGAACTCTTAAAAACAATGAATGTCAAAACATGTACAACGTATAAATATGAATAGACGTATATTCTGAACTCTACATCAAATCAGTGTTGTGTACGCGTGGCGCATGAAGTAAAATTTCGAGTTTAGAAAAGCCTGAAAATTTACTTCATGCTTAATCTGGGAGTGGAAAACACTCGTTTAATGATTCAAACTGAAAAAACAACGTATGTCATAACATGTACAGCGTATAAATATGAATACATAAAAGAAAAATTCCCTCTATTGAGCACCTGCGAGTTCCCAAAGTAAACTTTAGGAATCACAATGTAAACGAATTGATAATAACCTTATAATTTTTGGATTAATAAAACATTAAAAGTGTCTACTTCTTTTGTTGTAACATACTGCCTTATTGTGTATTGTAAGGCTAACAAGTATATGGAAGTTACAAATTAACTTACATACATTTTAATCATGTTTCATCAAGTGATCAATGAGAATCAAACTAAATTAGTATTTTATTTATTTATTTATTTATTTATTTATTTATTTATTTAATCCTCAAAACTCAGATAATATTACTTTTTTTAGTATCTTTAGTTTGGTTCTTATTGATCACTTGATAAAACATGATTAAAATATATGTAAGTTAATTTGTAACTTACATATACTTATTAGCCTTACAATACACAATAAGGCAGGTATTGTATCTAGCAAGAAATATTCACATATTCGTAATTGATAAACTTCAAAATCATATGAGGATTATTCAGAATTATATACATTCACAAAAATAATTAGAATTACACAAAAAAGTGAAATTACATTAATTCAAAAGAAGAATATAATTTCACGGTGAAAACGTCTTGTTTTAATCTCTCCATTTAATCCAACAGCAACAGGCGACGAATTAAAACCGCCGTAATTTTCGCCATTATTAGAATTGTTATTATGATTATTATCATTGTTATTATTGTAGTCGGTGTAATGTTTTCTCTCGCCGGAAGTCCATCCGTTTCGCGTCGGTGAATCGCGTTCTGGAAGCACAACTACGTTTACCTTTCTAACAGAAAAAAAAGATACAAAAAGAAAAAGGAAACGAGAAACGAACAGAAACGGAAATAAAGATGAGGAATTTAATGCACACGCAAAATGAATAACTCGAGAATTGAGGAAATTGAAATGGAAATGAAGAATGTTAATATCGAGATTATCCATTAGCTCTTAAACATTTATGAATCTGAGAGATGTATTTATATAACAAAATATAAATAAAAAAAAATTGTTATTTTGTAAAACTTGTATTTTTTTAGATTTAAATTGAAATACATATACCAGGTGTTGACTTGGCGGACGCAACATATGAAATCCCATGTAACTTTTGAAATGTTCAAATATTGGCTCCCCTATTTATTTTAGAAACAAAATGTATTTACCTTTTCTGTAGAAGGAAACATTCTGAATTCATTCGCGTTAACGTCTATCACTTTACGTTTCTGTAAGTTAAAATAATTAAGAAAAAGTAATGTGATTTTATAAAAATAATGACATGCCATCGAATTGAAACAACAATTGCGGATGTCAAAATGGCAAAAGATATCGCAGTTACTTGATGAAAGTAAATGTTTTCGAAATGATTTATACTATACAAGAAAAGATCCTCCTAATAAAGTGGTATTATGCAGACCACGGTTATGTGGATGTTTATTTATTTATTTATTATGTGTTAACTACAGTTTTACAATCTTCAATATAGAAATATAAACCTAATTACTAGAACCTAATCATAATAAAATATATATAGTGAAGCATTACACAAGAATGTGTAATACGACATCAGTAATAATCATAGAATGACACAGCCATAGACCTGTAAATCTAACTAGAGTGAAGTTAGATGGCCAGGTGGTTCGTGCTGCATGTGTGTGTAATATTAATGAAGTCACTTAACTTAAATCCATTTATTAATAGTTGGTAAGTATTGTAGATGTTTGCGTTATGTTTGTTGTTGTTAATTAAGTAACAGCAATATCTTGTGCTATTTTGACATCCGCAATTGTTGTATCAATTCCATGGTACGTCATTATTTTTATAAAATCACATTACTATTTCTTAATTATTTTAGCTGTAAATTTTCTGACATTCGTTGATTTTTAAAAGAGTTCAATTTGAAGCTTTAAACGAGTGTTTTCCACTCCCAGACTAAGCATGAAGTAAAATTTCGAGTTTAGAAAAGCCCCGTAAAAATTTGTCGAGGGTCGCGCAGCGACCCGAGACAAACTTTCTGGGCTTTTCTAAACTCGAAATTTTACTTCATGCGCCACGCGTATAAAACACAGATTTTAAGTGAAGTTCGAATATACATAAATTTGACAATATTATATTGTTTTATACGCGTGGCGCATGAAGTAAAATTTCGAGTTTAGAAAAGCCCAGAAAATTTGTCTCGGGTCGCTGCGCGACCCTCGACAAATTTTCACGGGGCTTTTCTAAACTCGAAATTTTACTTCATGCTTAGTCTGGGTGTGGAAAACACTTGTTTAATGCTTTAAATTGAATTAAAAAAAAAAGAGGGAATATCCGCAATTGTAGTATCAATTCCATGGTACGTCATTATTTTTATAAAATCACATTACGTTTTCTTAATTATTTTAGCCGTAAATTTTCTGACATTCGTTGATTTTTAAAAGAGTTCAATTTAAAGCTATAAACGAGTGTTTTCCACTCCCAGACTAAGCATGAAGTAAAATTTCGAGTTTAGAAAAGCCCCGTGAAAATTTGTCGAGGGTCGCGCAGCGATCCGAGACAAATTTTCTGGGCTTTTCTAAACTCGAAATTTTACTTCATGCGCCACGCGTACAAAACACAGATTTTAAGTGAAGTTCGAATATACATAAATTTGACAATATTATAGTGTTTTATACGCGTGGCGCATGAAGTAAAATTTCGAGTTTAGAAAAGCCCAGAAAATTTGTCTCGGGTCGCTGCGCGACCCTCGACAAATTTTCACGGGGCTTTTCTAAACTCGAAATTTTACTTCATGCTTAGTCTGGGCGTGGAAAACACTTGTTTAATGCTTTAAATTGAATTTAAAAAAAAACAGAGAATATCCGCAATTGTAGTATCTATTCCATGGTACGTCATTATTTTTATAAAATCACATTACGTTTTCTTAATTATTTTAGCTGTAAATTTTCTGACATTCGTTGATTTTTAAAAGAGTTCAATTTGAAGCTTTAAACGAGTGTTTTCCACTCCCAGACTAAGCATGAAGTAAAATTTCGAGTTTAGAAAAGCCCCGTGAAAATTTGTCGAGGGTCGCGCAGCGACCCGAGACAAATTTTCTGGGCTTTTCTAAACTCGAAATTTTACTTCATGTGCCACGCGTATAAAACACAGATTTTAAGTGAAGTTCGAATATACATAAATTTGACAATATTATAGTGTTTTATACGCGTGGCGCATGAAGTAAAATTTCGAGTTTAGAAAAGCCCAGAAAATTTGTCTCGGGTCGCTGCGCGACAATCGACAAATTTTCACGGGGCTTTTCTAAACTCGAAATTTTACTTCATGCTTAGTCTGGGTGTGGAAAATACTTGTTTAAAGCTTTAAATTGAATTAAAAACAAAACAGGAAATATCCGCAATTGTTGTATCAATTCCATGGTATGTCATTATTTTTATAAAATCACATTACGTTTTCTTAATTATTTTAGCTGTAAATTTTCTGACATTCGTTCATTTTTAAAAGGGTTCAATTTGAAGCTTTAAACGAGTGTTGTCCACTCCCAGACTAAGCATGAAGTAAAATTTCGAGTTTAGAAAAGACCCGTGAAAATTTGTCGAGGGTCGCGCAGCGACCCGAGACAAATTTTCTGGGCTTTTCTAAACTCGAAATTTTACTTCATGCGCCACGCGTATAAAACACAGATTTTAAGTGAAGTTCGAATATACATAAATTTGACAATATTATAGTATTCTATACGCGTGGCGCATGAAGTAAAATTTCGAGTTTAGAAAAGCCCAGAAAATTTGTCGAGGGTCGCGCAGCGACCCGAGACAAATTTTCACGGGGCTTTTCTAAACTCGAAATTTTACTTCATGCTTAGTCTGGGAGTGGAAAACACTCGTTTTGTCGATTTATAAAATTTGATGAGATTTTCAACATATCGAGATTTTTATCGATTTATTAAAGTCTCATGAGATTTTCAATATTTCGAGATTTTCGGCGATTTATAAAAATTTCATGGGATTTTCAATATTCCAAGATTTTCATCAGATTATCGATATTTCGAGATTTCTGTCGATTTATAAAATGTTATTGAAGTTTTCGATATTTTGTGATTTGACGTATTTTCGACAGATAGACTCTTTTTTACATTTTATTGAAAATATCTTCGAACGTCATTTTCGAGTGTTTTATGAAAATTTCATGCGATTTTCAGTATTTTGTGAATTTTGTTAATTTATAAAATTTTCGTCAGATTTGTAATATTTCGATGTTTTCATCAATTTATAAAATGTTCCTGAAATTTTCAATATACGGAGATTTTCGCCGATTTATAAAATGTTGATGAAATTTTCTATATTTCAAGGTTTTTAGATAACATTTTCATAAGATTTTCGTTATTTCGAGATTTTCGTCAAATGATGTAATATGTTTTTATGTAAGATTTACGATAAATTTTTATTCAGATTTAGATTGATTTTCAAAAATCAATTCGTAATTTATGAAATTCATTTATCAAACTTATTTTTTTTACATTCGATGACATTTTTGATATGTAGCCAAGGGGAGCGGAGGAAAATTGACAAAAAAAAATATGAAAATTAACAATGAAATTTGACAATATCGAAGAAAATCTTTAAAATTGATAAATCTCTAAACATTGAAAACCAATGACATGGCATTGACGAAAATCATTAACATTTACGTAAATTGATGAAAATTATAGAAACTCTGAAAACATCGAACAAATAAACGTTTCAAATTATATCTAAATTATGTCAAAATAATCTACATTTTTCACAATAATAGTTAGTGTCCGAAAATGTATGTGCTAGGGTCTCGTACTTTACCCAATTTGGGTACTTACTTACTTTTAGATATTGATAATGAAGGTTTAAATTAAATTACACTAGGTTTGTTTCACAATTTTTTACTTTACTATTTACTCGACTAGTTTCGCGTTTTACAGCATTATCAGGATTTTTTTACAAAAAAACTAAAAATCGAAATTGTTTTAAATTAGCGACAATACAATCCTCCAAGTTTTAGGATCATTTTAATGTGTCATACAATGTTGTACAATAATTAGAACACCCACGGTGCTGCAATTAGTGACTACCAAAAACGTATGATTTTACTCGTAAATCACAGCCTTAATGAGGGTTTCCAATCCTTGATTAGCATGAATTAATTAATTTCGAGTTTAGAAAAGCCTTAAAATTTGCAGGCTTTTCTTAACTCGGAATTTACTTAATGCGCCACGCGCATCATACACTGATTTCAAGTGAAATTCAAAATATATTGCTTATGTTTGAACTTACAGTTGAATCTAGGATAAAGTTGCATTCGGAAAGAATATCTGCGTCTCGCTTAATCCCGCATTCGCTTTCCTTTCGTATCCTTCTCATTTAACGACCACTTTAGGGCAGATCGCCGTATACTTTCAGAAATTTTACAAACGTTTATTTTGTCTGAGCCATTTACTTCGATATATGATTACATCTCCAGTATTTAAATAAATACAAATTGTTTTTTATAGGAAAATACGTGTATTATTTCAGAATTTTTTAATAAAAAAATATTTTGTATGAGCAATTTTAAAAAAATATAAAAATACCACTACACAGAGTACCTGAACCTAGGTTCAATATTAGAAAAATGTAATACTATTAATACGAGAAAAAAAAAATGTTTTCAAGCAAATATTCGCTTATAAACATTTGCTTTCTTATATTATTCCTTTGACATTTTGCATAATACTGATCAGAACCTTGAACTCCAGTGGACTCTTTGTAGTGATATTTTTATATTTTCTTAAAAGTTCACAAACAAAAGTTTTATTTAGTTCAAAAATATGAAAAATTGCATGTGTTTTCCCATACGCGTACTCCGAAGCGATACGGCTTAAAGACAAAATGTTAACTCTTCTAAATTTTATCAAATGAAAAAATACAAAGAAAACAATCTTAAGTCGCAACGCATAGCGTCTGATGAAATCTGATTCTGTGCAACTAAATGTAGCGATATATTCACTCACACGTTTTCCAATATTTGTCGAATATTTTTCATCTTAGTCGGCTCTAAAGAATACCTTAAAATTATTCGAATTCGGCGTTTATTGCAGTCACTGCGACTAACGCAGCGATCTATAAACGCAGTCGCATTGACAAATCCATGACTACCAATTAAACAGCGACTGATCGACCAAATCTATACGCTGCGCAGCAAAAACCGCTAAAGATTTTGAGACGAAACTTTCAACTCAAGGTTTTTAATACAATCTGTCTAAAAAGTTTTTGGTGAAAATGCGGAAACCGGAAGTGGTTTTATTAGATTTGGCTTGATAGTTTTTTAAAGATTGATTATATAGAAAAAATCTTTCAAATAAATGTGGAAAATAAAATAATAATTAATAACATAATAATTACTAAACTTAATCTTTTTCTTATTCGTATAACTGTAAGATTGTAATTTTCATGTAACTACATTTGACACAGATTAGCTAATTCATTCGTTCTCTTCACTTGTTTATTCATGGCTGTTGCTTCATGTGAAAGAGAAGTCCTCTCTTCCTCCGGTGCGTGAGATCTCGGGTTGCTGCAGAGATCAAAGTGTCCTGACTGTGTGTCCCGTGGGAACTAGCATGTGAGAAAGCCGCCATTTTCGAACACGAGTTGCAAAACCGCAAGAAGCCGTTCAATTAAAAACCGCGAGCATACGCACGCATGTTTGCATCCGCTAATCGAAAAGCCAGATCAACGTGATCGATTACGACTCACAGGCTCGACTTTCAAAGCACGGTCACGCAATTTCAAAACCGTGTCAAGAGAAAAAGTACGAATCACATACACTGATGAATTACAAGGAAGAAAAAACGAGAGTCGTCAAGTAGAGTCTAATAAATAAGAAACATTCTTGAGGGGCTCAGTGAAAAGTAGTATAAGTGTTATTTTCTTAAAAATTGGTATAAGTACAGATGTCTACAAATGAGATTCATATTTAGTGATGGTTTTAAATTAATGAAACACTTGTATCTTTTCTTCACTTATTTATTCGGAGTACCAAATGCACATTTCGATTACGATGTGATCATTATCAATGGTTGACAAATACGGTATTTGTCAACCATTGATAATGATCACATCGTGATCGAAATGTGCATTTGGTACTCCAAATAAATAAGTGAAGAAAAGATACAAGTGTTTCATTAATTCTTAATACAGGCGCGCACCTAGAAATTTGTCGTAGGGGGGCTAACGCGTCTTAAAGGGGGCCCATCCTGGTATTATGAGGGGAGAGGAGGGGGGGGGGGCTCACGCATTTAAACCTATGTATATATGTTACAGAAGAAACACGAAGTTTGACAAAACGCGTTTTGTCTAGACTAAACGCGCAATGTCTACTGCTTATAGACATAGTCCGAATTAGAACATAATTTCGGGTTTTGTCCAGACAAGTCGCGTTTTGTTTCTATGAGTTTGGACAAGTCCTAACATGCTAAGTGTCATAAAAATGTTAAATTTGTAAAGTTTTAATAACAGAAGCTGAACGTTAATCGAAATTATTGAAAATATAAGAACATTGTGGATTGTTTTAACGCTCGCAAAATAATAAAGAAATAAAAACAAATGAACAATTTGCTAGTAAATAATAATTTCTTTGATTTTTTTGTAGAAATACAACAACAAAATTAAGACCGATAAAGCTAGAGGAGCTAAATGTGGGGACTAAATTATGAAAAATACGAGACATTCTCCCGCTTTTTTCCGAAATTATAAAATGAATCGATCAAACAAAACAAAAAAGTACTGGAAAACATCACTTTGTTTTATAAACAAAGCGGCAAATTATTTATGTGAAGTACATTTTAAACTTTACTTTAAATCAGTGTTTTATACACGTGGCGCATGAAGTAAAATTTCGAGTTTAGAAAAGCCTGAAAATTTGCATTTGCCGGGGCGCTTCGCTCGCGCGCCCCAGCAAATCCAAATTTTCAGGCTTTTCTAAACTCGAAATTTTACTTCATGCTTAATCTGGGAGTGGAAATAGTCATTGGAAGTTTCAAATTGAACGCTTTTATAATTAACCTTGTATAAAAAATCTACTTCTCATAATTGAAAGTGATTCATTACACAGTGCGACAAATTCAAACTTTTTTTTGTCTGAATTGAAATCTGGAAACGTATATAAATAATATATGTGAAAGAAGAAATGACATGTTTTTTTTTACAAATTTGTATATTTGTTTACAATTTCTGGAAAATAAATTACTTATTATTATATGTCATAAAGTAACACAACATTAAGTGTTAAAAGTGGTATAAACGGCGAGTGTGTCAAAAGTTAGGTTAGGTTAGGTGCCACACACATTTAGATAGACGATGTAACATTTAACCTTACCTAACTTTTGACACATTCGTGTTAAGTTTGGTTGTATCTCACATCGTCAAGGTTTTTGAGGTTAGGTGTCACTCTGATAAATTAGGTTAGGTATAATATAATTCTCTCGACTAAATGTCTACTAACTCCAACTTACACGAACTCAAGCCCGCAAGCCACCGCCCTGGGTACGCGCCTGTCTCAATATAATATACAATGTTATTAATTACACAAATTAATCTTGTGTCACTTGTCCTACTTTTCCACTGAGCTCCTCAATTGCATATTTTCAAACATTAAATTTTCACAAAATTCTTGTTTAGAATTCAAAAAGTTTATGAGTGGTCGACTACTTTTACTTACTCGTATACTTAGAAATAGTATTGTAATCGTCAAGAAAACCGACTTTGAGAATTTGATGGATTTTCTCACGTTTTAGACCTCCCCGAGTCCCCAAAACGCATTTTCGAATTACGTCCTAGTGTCTGTCTGTGTGTCAGTTAAGAGAATAATTCAAAAATGCAATGAATTATAGACTAAAGAAATTGTATTTGGGTTGCTTCCACTGTTGTCCGGAAGTGGAAGCATTTTTTTTAAATATTTGGCTAAATAATGATGATTATGCAAATCTACTTTACAGTCTCATAACTTTAAGATGTGAAAGAATTATATAATAGTGGATATGCTGGTTTATAGACAAAATAAATTGTATTTGGGTTGCTTTCACTGTTGTCTGGAAGTGGAAGCATTTTTTTAAAATATTTGGCTAAATAATGATGATTATGCAAATCTACTTTACAGTCTCATAACTTTAAGATGTGAAAGAATTATATAATAGTGGATCTTAAGAATTTTAAATAAATTCAACTATCGATACGTTTTTGGCAAGTCTTTGAATTAAATTCAATTTCGGGATCTCACAACGGTATCGAAGAATGATACGAGAATTTCTGCAACCACAGTTGGAGGAACTTAGCATAGAAAAGTTCTGGTTTTAGCAGGATGGCGCTACATCCCAGACAGCGCGTGACACGGTCGCTCTTCTTAGAAACATTTTCCCTGCCAGATTGTGCTGAAAAAATGGAGATATTGAGTGGCCGCTTCATTTCTTTGATTTGACGACACAGATTTTTTCTTGTGGGGATACTTTAAAAGTCAAGTCTATATTAATCGCCCGCAGGCGTTAGAAGACTTAAAGAAAAATATTTGTGAAGAAAATTGCGTAAATTTTAGATGAAATATTAAGCAAAGTTATGCTACACGCTCAAAGTAGAGTCGGTCTTGTCTGGCTTCTTGTCGCGGTCATTTACTCAATGTTGTATTTTATCAATGTTGTCACATGTTTTAATAAATAGTTTTCATAAAAAACAATATTTTTTTTGACTATTTTATTTATTAAAAAAAAAACTTGGCTGGGAATATGGTATTTTGCCGTACAAATTGAAGCACTCGCCTGCGGCTCATGCAGCAAGTTTCATACTCATGGGAAATGGAATTTCAAGTTGGTATTATACCCTTCCCTAACTAGCACCTACTTAATTATTTATGCCATCTCGGTTTTATTTGAGGACACACGTTTGGAATAGTAAGTAAGTGGGTTAGCGTGAACCTTGGCACGCCAAGTGGCGTTCTTCCTGACATCTAAAAGTGGCCTCTGCTCGTCCTCCATACTATATACTCTTCTTCCGAGTGGTTGTGCGTGTCCAGCTTGTCGCTAAAAATACTCGCAAACGGTGGTCATCGATGAAAATTAATGTCCGACAAGTCGCCCGAGTTTATATACGCGCGTAACCGTCACCGTTTATTTTCGATAATACTCAAGAGAGTGTTGCGTAAAATTTCGCGGCGTCCTCATGCACTATTTTTAGATGTTCAAGATAAAAACAAAAACTTAGACTAAACATTATGAATAATTTGACAAATTGGAGGCAAAAAACTACAAAAGTTAATCATTAAAAGTGACTTTAAGACTGGCGGTCACGTTACTGTTCAAACATAAGTATAAATGAAATTATGAACTGTGGAGGCTTCTACTTCGTTATACATGTTCATAAATGAAATTGCCAATTCTTGGTTGCAGAATACTTCAAACATTAAAAGTGCGATTCTTTTCGCAATCTACAAGTTAGTCTTACAAAGACTATACCAAACACTCATTGAAACAACTACTTCCCGGGCTAATACGACGGCATTGAATTATCGCACTTTTAATGTTTAAAGTATTCAATTGATGAGGCGGATACATGATGAAACTCCATAATACTATTTGAAATAAAACAACACAGTTGGGAGGGTTTCACTTTTATTGTTGAACACTGCAACATGTTTCACCACACAGTGGCTTCATCGGGCAGATGAAATAATGATTATTATTTCATCTGCCTGATGAAGCCACTGTGTGGTTAAACATGTTGTAGTGTTCAACAGTAAAAGTGAAACCCTCCCAACTGTGTTTTTTTATTTCAAACAAATTTAAAGTATTCTGCAACCAAGAATTGGCAATTTCGTTTATAACTACAAAAGTGTTTAAAGTAAACTGCATAGCTATGTAAGTTTATAATTCTTTGACGACTCAGCTCAATGTTATGTTTGATCTCATGTTAATAAATTTTGTTTATTTTGTCCGACCTAATTGTACACGAAATTTTGATCGTCTAGAGCTGTTTGCTTCGATTTGTTCTGTTTGCTCCGATTTCTTTCTTCTCGTTTGCTCCGATTTCTTATTTATTAAAATAAATAATTATTAAAATAAATAAAGAACTGTTGCGGATTATAATTTTTTTTTAATTTTAAATACCTTGGCTATCGACGAGCATACTCTCTCTCACATCAGTCGTCACTTTTCCTCCTCCACCTCCTTCAACACTCCCATGCGAATGATACCAACACGATTTTCTTATTGTTTTCACGGGCGCGGAAAATTAACAGTAAAATTAAACGCCGCACAAACACCGCTACTTTCCACCGTCGAAGTTTCCGCTACTCCTCACCTCATTGACATTCATTAACGGTAAAAACAAAAGATGTTTCTGCTGATGATGATGGTACACTTTGCATTATGTTTACACACTCGTTTGCAAAACACTCGTCAGGTCACTTTGCATTCGTTCATCGTTAATTTTTGCATAACTCTTCATTAACACTAAGATATACGCGACTAAATTCCTTAACGGTGAACTTGGAAACAAATGACGAAAACGTCAATTAAGAAAAGTCTTTTGATGGTATACTTTGCATTTATTTACATCAATCAAGGCTTAGATGAACGGTTACACGACTTGGCTCAGTTTGCATTTGTTTACGATCAATTCTTGCAAAACTTCTTTACGACAGCAAGTGCAGTCAAAATTCTTTCCGGTAATCTTCAGCAAAACTTGTCTCGATTTACTTTTACGATTCATTCTTGCAAAACTTGTTTACAAGTGCAGTCAAAATTATTTAACGGTAGGTAAACTTGAGCAAACTCAATTTGAATTTACGCTTTATTCTTGCAAACTTTTTTACAAGTGCTGTTATAATCCCATTTCTGAATCCATTCACTTGGGCAATAGACGAAGAGTCTCTTAACATTTTTCTTCGGGGGCCACGTATACAATTCATGATCAAATGAGCCAAGACCTAAATAATTGCATAATCATTTTTAAAGAAAGAAAGAATAGAAAATTATATTTTTATTTACTGTAACAAAATAGTAAAGATTTGATTTATTTAAAAATAATTAATAGCAGTCTATTTTAAACTTCGCATCAAATCGGTGTTTTATACGCGTGGCGCATGAAGTAAAATTTCGAGTTTAGAAAAGCCTTAAAATTTGGTTTGGTCGCGTAGCGCTACGCGCTACGCGACCAAACCAAATTTTAAGGCTTTTCTAAACTCGAAATTTTACTTCATGCTTTATCAGGGAGTGGAGGACACTCATTAAAGGCAAGTCATTAAATTAAAAGTCATTTATTTTCCATGTAATTTTAAATGTGAAATTGTTTATCATTTTATATTGATTCTATCAATTTCGACAAATTTTGTTGAGATTCCAAATTTGGACGATTTTATTTAGTAGATAGCTTTGTTAAACATTTACTTTTTTTCAATAAATTTTGACAATTTGTGTGTTGGTATATTTTACGTATATTTGTTAATTGTTGATGATTTTTGTTTAGTTATTACGAATGTATCATCTGCGTCATGTACCTCTATACTGAATAAAAATACTTTAAAAAATTGTGTAATTAATTAGTTGAAAATGATTGTTTTTAGGCAAGTTTGGCAATTTTATCATTATGTTTTTGTCAATTTGTGTTAACTTATGTATAAATAACTGAATGTCTTACATTTGTAAAAAATGTGAATTCCGTAAATAAAGTTAAATAATAATAATAATAATAATTTTTGTCAGTTTTGAAGATTTGTATTAATTGTTATGATTTAAAATTTTTAATAGTATAATTAAAAATGTATGGTTTTGGTCTATTTTAGAGATATTTGTTATTTATGCCCGGTATTATAAACGATTAACAAATTATTAGATAACTATTTGTGGAGTAAATTTATTTACCTAGTAAACTAATGGGCAAATAAAATTGCGTATTATAAAGCAAACCTACCAAATAAATAGCAATTCCAGAAATAAATAATTTAATTGGTAGATTCCAGACCGAAATTGTACATTTTCATTGTGGCCATAGCTGGAACCACCAATTTTTTAAATTGAATTGTTAATATTTCAAATTAAATTGTCAATCAAATTGTAAATTTAGTATAATTCCTTATAATTATAGAGAATAACCCTGGAATAGGACAGAATTACACAGAACAAGAAAAATAAAGCTTATTATAAATTATAAAAGACTCAAACGAGTGTTTTCCACTCCCAGGCTAAGCATGAAGTAAAATTTCGAGTTTAGAAGAGCCTGAAAATTTGGTTTGGTCGCGTAGCGCGAAGCGCGGAGCGGCCAAACCAAATTTTCAGGCTTTTCTAAACTCGAAATTTTACTTCATGCGCCACGCGTACAAGACATTGATTTCAAGTGAAGTTCACTTGTTCACAATAGTTCACTGTTTTCAGTGTTTAATACGCGTGGCGCATGAAGTAAAATTTCGAGTTCAGAAAAGCCTGAAAATTTGGTTTGGTCGCGTAGCGCGAAGCGCGGAGCGGCCAAACCAAATTTTCAGGCTTTTCTAAACTCAAAATTTTACTTCATGCGCCACGCGTACAAGACACTGATTTCAAGTGAAGTTCACTTGTTCACAATATTTCAGTGTATTTAGTGTTTAATACGCGTGGCGCATGAAGTAAAATTTCGAGTTTAGAAAAGCCTGAAAATTTGGTTTGGTCGCGTAGCGCGAAGCGCTACGCGACCAAACCAAATTTTCAGGCTTTTCTAAACTCGAAATTTTACTTCATGCTTAGTCTGGGAGTGGAAAACGCTCGCTTAAAACTTTAAATAGAACTAATTTTAAAAAAAGCGTATGCATTAGTATAAAAATCTCTGGTTATGTCTGACTTGAAAAACTCTAGGTCTTCGACTCCTTCGAATGTCTTGTGGTTCGATTTAATCACTGTCAGGGAAGATACTATGAGCGAACTTAAATCTGACACGGATGATATGGTAGACATGATAACCGTAATGAAATTAATAAATACAAATAGTAGAATCTAAAGTAATTATAATAATATAATACACTTTTGACTTTTAACTGTCAAATTATTTAGAGAATAAAATTTACTTGGTAGAAAAACAAACAAATAATTTACTGAGGAGATTTATTAGACAAATAAAGTTATTTTATGTTTATAATACCGAAATCTTTGGAATAAATTAATTTATTCCTAAAGTAAATTTTATTTAGGGAATAAAACGTTTTATAATACAGGGCAATAATGTCATTGATTTCGAAATTTCTATACTATTATTTTCTTATGTTTCTTTATTATATTTATTTCAACAGATTATAAAAACATATTAATGAAAATGACATAAAAAAAACTTTGTCCATTAAACTAAAGTCTATGTAAATATAAGATTGCATTATTTTTTCTCTAAAATTGTGGTTCTTACAATTTTTCGTAATGATAGTCAATGAGATTAGCTTATAAAACAATTGACAACTATAAATTCTTTAACGGGAATTTTGAGCTAATTTGATTTAAAAAAAGCAGCGAAAGTGGCAATGCGTTTCGCTTCTCAGAGTTATAGAATACTATTTTTAAATTTAGTAAAATCTAAGATAGAAAAAAAATATAAACTGTAAACTATAAATTTTGATCAGTTTCAAAGTTTACTTTATTTACAGGGTTCTATCCTGTAAATAAAGTAAACTTTGAAACTGATCAAAATTTGGATATTTATTGTTTCGATTGATTGAATGAAATTTATAAATGCTTTTCTGTATCAAATAAGGATGTAATACTGGTAAACCTGTTCATCGATTTACCGGTAAATTTGCCGATTTTTAACCCGTATTCAAGAACTTCTTGGAAGATACATGAGACTCTTTATTTGTAAAAATGTCTAAGTTATATACATAATTTAAGATCGCCTATTTAGCGTATTTAGCATGCATTTTTTGGGCTTTGTTGAGGTAATTTAATTCGGTATTTTTGCACAGAAAATGTGATGTATGTGTTTGTGAACTTCAGTTTCAATCAGAGTATTATACGCGTGGGGCGCATGAAGTAAAATTTCGAGTTTAGAAAAGCTTGAAAATTTGGTTTGGTAGCTCCGCTTCGCTAAGCGACCAAACCAAATTTTCAGGCTTTTCTAAACTCGAAATTCACTTTATGCTTAATTGAGGAGTGGAAACCCTCGTTAAAGGTAAATCATTAAATACTATGAATCTTCCATTTATTTAACGACTTTTACCCCTGGAACAAATATATTGTGCTTTACTAACGAGTGTCTATAAACTGTCGATATCCCAGTAGGAAAACATACGTCATAATTAGACATATAATTAAATTTATCTGATGTTTCCGAGATTCACCGAATCGTATGACTTAATATAAGATATGTAATTTGTTATTCAAAGCAACCGAGATGCCGACAGTTTATAGACACTCGTTAGTATTTACTAGTAAATTATTGGAAAACCGGTTTTGGTTTACAAATTTACCGAATAACCGGTGATTGAAAAAGTTCGTACATTTAAAATATCTAATCTCGAATGAGTACAATATGCGCATTTGGGCGAATCAGTGTGTTGGTGATTGCCAAAAATGTAATTGTCCTCTTTATGTATGCCAAAAACTTGTTGATATACAAATCACAAGATCTATACTTGCATCGAGAAAAAAATTAAGATATTCGTAACAAGTTTGAAATATTTAGACTTACCAAAATAATTAACAAGTCAAAAGATATAGACTTGTAGTCTTGTATTGATAAATATATGCAAATGCATGACATTTTTGTGTTTCTTAATGAACCTGAAATACATGGTTTGTCCGGTGCGTAATCAGAATACTGCCAGAACTTTTTTATACTTGAAAATATAATTGATTTTAATTCATATTCTTGTATATACATCCTTTGGGCATCAATATATCGTGTCTCAGGGTATTGTCACATGTAGTAATACTCTAAGAAATCCTGAACAGCATTCAGTGCGCTCGTCACGACATCTTATACGAGTTAAATAGTGTCAACATTTTGTCTTTTTAACTTGAATGACAACTAAGGAAACAAATAGAAGCCAAGCAGAAGCAGATCTGGGTTACAGAAAAATTTGGGCAGCGATAGAATTTTTTTGGCCAAATCCCTGACCAATACCAACGAAAAATGTTCCGTACTGTCGAGATTTAGCGCAGACTCTCCGAACATCTGCAATTTTGTTGGGAGAATTTTATGCACAATGGGTTTTGAAATAGTTAATTTATCTACTAGCAATCTTAAATGTAAATGTTAATCACAGTTCAAAATTGCTTTCATTTTATCTACATTTTCTGAACTCTAAGAGGCACGATGTTTATTCTAGTTGGTTTCTATTTTTTTCTCAGAATTGTTTGTGTCAACTAAACAATTGTACTTTTTCATAAATATTCTTTAAGTATGCTTACAAATTAATAGTAATCATAATTCCAATTCAAAACTATTTAAATTCAAAAAAATAAGCGTACGCTTCTTATAGTTTGCACACTTTAAACACAATCGACCAAACCGAATTTTCGGACTTTTCTAAACTCGAAATTTTACTTCATGCGCTACGCGTATAAAACACTGGTTTTAAGCGGAGTATAAAATATACAAACTTACAATAATTCAGTGTTTTATACGCGTGGCGCATGAAGTAAAATTTCGAGTTTAGAAAAGCCTGAAAATTTGGTTTGGCCGCTCCGCTTCGCGGAGCGACCAAACCAAATTTTCAGGCTTTTCTAAACTCGAAATTTTACTTCATGCTTAATCTGGGAGTGGAAAACACCCGTTTAAAGCTTTAAATTGAACTCTTAAAAAAAACAAGGAATAATTCTAGATTTAAATTAAATTAATTTTACGTAAACATTTAAAAAAAAAATGTTGTGTTTTTAAGAAGTATTTATCACTGATTAAGTTATTTGAATTGGATGCAAACGGGAATTAATCCCAAAAATGTAATCATCCGTGAAGTATTATGTTTTTGGATAAAATAAGAGATTTTATATATTTGTTGCCTCAACATTGAAGCATTTATTTCCAGAATCAATTTCCTATTGTTCTATGCATTGATGATGTAATCAAAATCTCAACTTCTTCACTATGAAGCACAAAATTTCTCTTTCACCACAACTATATTTACACACATGTATTCCCACTGAAAACACCTGCTCGCGCGCTAATCCCGCTAAGGTCAAACCGTGTAGGTCACTTACTCGTAGTACTCCACTTCTTGTTTTGTCCTCGCGTTAACGCCGATGATGATTCAATCATCAATTAAGCGAAAAACCGACGACCCGCGGCGTTTTGTCGTCGTTTCATTCATAATTATCATTGCGTTTCGTCACGCGTTTACAATTCATTGACACGCAACCATATTCATTCATATTTTCGCGCGGATTTTTTTCTTTAGAGGCGCGGGTAGTTTAAAAACAAACAGGTGGAATTTTCGTTACTTCCGACAACGCGGCGTTTGGATGAACGGATCGCGGTCTCGGTAGCTACTGATTATAATAAAGTCCGAGAGGCGGCAGGCGGCGAGCGTTCGCGAGCGGAACTGACCATCCGTCCGCCTGCGCGAAAAACGAATGGAAAAATAAATATAATGCGCGTGTAGTTTTTGACGTTTCCGGAATTTTTCCCAACTGGACGTTGTTAATTAATCAAATGAGAGAAATAATAAAAAAAATTCACTTAATTCATAATCATGAAGTTCTTTGATTAATAAGATTATTTTGTTATGTGTATACTGTATTGAATTAAATAAAATATACGTTCAAATACTATCATGAAAAAATAATATTAAATAAAACAAGTAAGACATTTTCTCCACTGGTATATTTTAATCACTAGATGTACATTTTGTTGTACATTTTTCAATAGTTGTACTAAACAGTTTAGTACAACTATTGAAAATGTTTACTTGGCGAACGAAATGTACATCTAGTGATTAAAATAAACCAGTGGGGAAAACTGATTACTTGTTTCATTTAATATTAAATTCATCTTCACGTAACTTACACCGAAACATTTAATCATGGAAAATTGTTTAGATATTGGAAAATGAACGGCCTTTTAAAAACATTAAAATGCATAGAAACAACAGATTGATTGATTAATTTATCATTCAACGTCAAACATGAGAATAGCCATGAAGGGCAGGGGAGGGCAAACATTTCATAAAATAAAATCAAACATATTAATATAATTGCAGATATAAGCAAATACCATGTAAGTAATTTTTCATTTTACTGTATGATTTATGCCCGGTATTATAAAACATTTTATTCCCTAAATAAAATTTACTTTACGAATAAATTAATTTATTTCAAAGATTTCGGTATAATAAACACAAAATAACTGTATTTAGCTAATAAATCTCCTCAGTAAATTATTTGTTTGTTTTTCTATCAAGTAAATTTTTTCTCTAAATAATTTGACAGTTAAAAGTCAAAAGTGCATGTTTATAACGCTCGTCGAATGTCAAAGTGATCCCTGACTTGTTGCAGCCGTATCCCCTGCAGGCTTTACGTACCGCAACCGGGACGCCGGAACCTTTAAAAATCATCCGGAGAGCCTCCCGTTTATTACCCCATGCATCCCATCCCCATGCTATTTCACTCCTGTTTCCTCCTCGATTCTTTCTGCTGCTGTTAGGGGACAAATTTATCATAAAACGCACAACAGTGAAATTGTTTCCGAAGTATCCGACAAAATATTGCCACGGGATATCGCATATCTTATCGGATCGCTTTTACCTTTTACCTTTTCGCAGTTAGCGCTATGCTTGTGTGTTCGTATTTTATTTTATAACCTTTAATTTCGGTATGGAATCAATGTTATAGATCACAGTTGTCACAGGCCGTCTGTACGTGTTCGGCACGAGGAGGGTAGCACTGGAATCGGGACAGGGTGGATTTCCCGCGACAGCCATCCATCTTCAGGGACCGCCCGAGCGCTTAGCGGCCTTCTTATCACGCTGCTAGTATTCTTATCACGCTGCAGCACCCAACTCTTATCACGACCTGCGTCTTGCGCCGACCCTCTAACTATATATGCGACATTAGGATTCCTTTATGTATAAGTATTAAAAGTTTTACCTATAGATCTTTGCCGGCCACGACATTTCAGACCCAGCGCAGGAAAAAGGTAATACGAATAAACCACGGCTCCCCTCGCACATCAATTTATCTTTCATTTTTATTTTTATAGTTCTTGCTTCTACAACGTATGCTGCATTATCATAAAATTATGGATATTTCAATAAATTTTGAATACGTATTTATGATCTTCAAAATTGCACCCTCGTTTACAGATGCCGCAAATTGCGCATACTCATATACATATTATTACAATAACTACTTTAGATTCTACTACTTGTATTTATTAATTTTATTACGATTATCATGTCTACTATATCATTCGTGCCAGATTTAAGTTCGCTTATAGTATCTTCTCTTACAGTGATTAATTTGAACCACAAGAAATTCTAAGGCGTCGAAGACCTAGAGTTTTTTAAGTCAGAAGCAACCCGTGGACATAACCAGGGATTTTTATACATATGCATACGCTTCTTTTAAATCAGTTCCATTTGAAGCTTTAAACGAGTGATTTCTACTCCTAGATTAAGCATGAAGTAAAATTTCGAGTTTAGAAAAGCATGAACATTTTAACTGTACAGGGAAGATCTTTTTACGTATACATATTTTGATGCATGCGTTCTAAAATTTGAAGCATTTATTGCTTTATATATACGCTTCAAATATTCAGACGTTCGTCGATTTTTTTTAAAAACGTTCAATTTGAAGTTTCGAACGAGTATTTCCACTCCCAGACTAAGCATGAAGTAAAATTTCGAGTTTAGAAAAGCCTGAAAATTTGGTTTGGTCGCGTAGCGCGAAGCGCGGAGCGGCCAAACCAAATTTTCAGGCTTTTCTAAACTCGAAATTTTACTTCATGCGCCACGCGTATTAAACACTGAAGACACTGAAATATTGTGAACAAGTGAACTTCACTTGAAATCAGTGTCTTATAAGCGTGGCGCATGAAGTAAAATTTCGAGTTTAGAAAAGCCTGAAAATTTGGTTTGGTCGCTCCGCGCTTCGCGCTACGCGACCAAACCAAATTTTCAGGCTTTTCTAAACTCGAAATTTTACTTCATGCTTAGCCTGGGAGTGGAAAACACTGGTTTAAGTTTTTCATAATTTCTAATAAGCTTTATTTTTCTTGTTCTTTGTAATTCTTAACCATTTCACGGTTATTTTCCACAATTATAAGAAATCATAATAAATTTCCAATTTGATTAACAATTTAATTTGAAAGATTGACAATTCAATTTTAAAAATTGGTGGTTCCATCTATCGCCACAATGAAAATGTATAATTGCGGTCGGTAATCTACTAAATAAATTATTTATTTCTAGAATTGCTATATACTAGGTAGGTTTGCTTTATAATACGCAATTTTATTTGCATATTAGTTTACTACGTAAATAAATTTACTCCACAAATAGTTATCTAATAAATTATTAATTAATTAATACCGGGCATTCTAATTTAAAAAAGGTTTCTTAAAACAAACTATTTAAGTTTTTACTTTTCGTCAATTGTTTTACATTTTTAAATTCTGAAAAATGCTTTTCTTCATTTAAAATAAATACAGGTAGCAATTCTTAATCATAAGATGACTATAGACAAAAGCCCGCACTAGGATCTGAAATTCTCAAAATGGGATTATGGCTAAGCCTGTTGGAGACAGGGAGATTAAACCAAGACTCAAAAAAGACGGAGAGAGAGAAAGAGAGACCCAGAAATGAAAAAAATTACGCCATTTATAACCGAAAATGAGTTTTTCTGAGTATCAACATAATGATGGGTTTTGCCAAGATTATTTTAGCAGTATATTAAGAGGTGCGCTGAAAATTATTGCTCATTAATGTAATCCCTATAGAAAGTATAAATACAATGATTGTATGTTTTCGAACTATTATCGAACTGTTTTCTGGCTCAAAAAGTGCCCATCGTCTATTCAAGAAATGTAATTACTCTAAGCAGGGTTCGGCGATATATATCATCAGATATCTATCACGATATTTATCATGATATATATCGATATTTATAAACTCCGATATATATATCATGGATATTTATGTATTTGAACTTCACACTAAATAGTGTTTTATATGCGTGGCGCATGAAGTAAAATTTCGAGTTTAGAAAAGCCTTAAAATTTGGTTTGGTCGCTCCGCGCTTCGCGCTACGCGACCAAACCAAATTTTAAGGCTTTTCTAAACTCGAAATTTTACTTCATGCTTAATCTGGGATTGGAAACACTCGTTAAAGAAAATTTATCAAATGCTATTAAGTTCCCATGTATTTAATGACATTTACCCATAACATTTCAACATCGACAGAAAATGTCATTAAAATCCACGCTTGATATTTTAAGCTTTAATTTTATTTTAATTCAACTTACGCAAAACCCAGACTAAAATTACACAATTTTTACTTCTAGCAAAAATAACTAAAAAACTAAGAAACATTTTTTAGTTTTTATTTGCATAGTTTTCTCAATAGAAACAGAAAGTTTTATAAAAATCCATGCAATTCTGATAAAACAGGATAAAAAACAAATTTTTATTTTGAGTGAACATATCTTGAATGGGTATTTTCTGATGTTTGCAAATTTTAAAAGCGTGTTGTTTGCTGAACATCCTCTGTAAATTTTATAAAACTTCTGTAGTTGAACTTAATTAATTTGTGTAACTTTTTATAGATACTATTTGTACCTTTTCAGAATTACCGGTTGTTAAAAAGTAGATAATATTCTCTGTTATATTACCAGTAACGTTGTAATAATTAGTAATTTCAGTTTAATAATGGGTAATTTAAGTTATAAATACAAAAAACCAGTTCGGCTTTTTTTCCATAAATTAGTAAAGTTGTGAGAATACAGAAGCTCAAAGTTATAAGAACATCGTGCTTTATTTTGACACTCAAAAAATTAAAGAAATACAAATATATAGCAATATATAAGGAAATTATTAGTTAGGCTTTGTTGTGTTATAAAAACATAGCAAACAACAAATGAGCCCAAAAAAAATTAGAAATGCTAAATGTTGAGTTTGAAATTATAAAAAACACGAGTATTATTCCAAAATTCATAAAATAAATCGATTATACAGTACAATAAGTCATAAAGTAACAAAATAAATGATCGAAAGTAGCACACCATTTATGTTAATATAAAAAATATATTTAATTAATAAAAAATTCATTTGAATGAATTAAAAAACGTGAATTAACCAATCAAACAAACATTTTTGGCAACTTTTCGACCTCTAATGTCACTTAGAGAAGACATCGTTAGGTTATGTTAATTGTGTTAAGTTAGGTTAGATATCATATCGTCAAGTTATGTTAGGTTAGATGTCATTGTGCCAAGTTACGTTAAGTTAGGTTAGATGTCATTTTGCCAAGTTACGTTAAGTTAGGTTAGATGTCATTGTGCCAAGTTACGTTAAGTTAGGTTAGATATCAGATCGTTAAGTTAAGTTAGAGTAGATGTCAGATCGTCAAGTAACGTTACATTTGACACATTTTTTTAAATTTTAAATTGAAATAACACAACTTGTTGTGTTTGTTTGTCACAAAGTAACAAAATAAATTCTCGAAAGTAGCACACCAATTATGTAAATAAAAAAGGATATTTATTAAATAAAAAATTCACTTAATGTAAAAAAAAACGTGAATTAATCAAACAAACATTTTCGGTAACTTTTCGACCTTTTATGTCACTTTAAGAAGACATCGTTAGATTATGTTAATTGTGTTAAGTTCGGTTAGATATCACATTGTCAAATTATGTTAGGTTAGATGCCGTTGTGCCAAGTTAGGTTAGGTTAGATGTCAGATCGTCAAGTTAGGTTAGAGTAGATATCGGATCGTCAAGTAACGTTAAATTTTACCCTTTTTTAAATTTTAAATTTAAATAACACAACTTGATGTGTTTGTTGTCAACTTCTCTTTATAATATATTCATTAAAGATCGAAAAGTTGGGTTAGAAAGCATCGTTAGATCACGTTAATTGTGTCAAGTTAGGTTAGATATCATATCGTCAAATTATCTTCGGTTAGATGTCATTAGGCCAAGTTAGGTTAGGTAAGATGCCAGATAGTCATGCTAGGTTAGGTTAGATGTCAGATAGTCAAGTTAGGTTAGATTAGATGTCACATCGTCAAGTTTAGTTACATTTAACATTTTTTTAAATTCAAAAAACATAACTTGATTTGTTTGTTGTCAACTTTGCTTTAAAAAATAAAATAATATAATTTTAATTAAAGGTCAAAATGTTGAGTTAGAAGACATCCTTATGTTATGGTAATTGTGTCAAGTTGGGTTAGGTGTCATTAATAATTAATAAATAATAAAGATGTTATTTTTACTTTAAAATAGATTTGTATACAGGGAATTCTTATTTTAAGTATATTTTCTGAATTTGTTATTTTTATAAAAGTGTTCAGTTTGCAGCTTCTAACGAGTGTTTCCACACCCAGATTAAGCATGAAGTAAAATTTCGAGTTTACAAAAGTCTAAAAATTTGGATTTTCGCGCGGAGTGAAACGTAGCGCCCAAATTTAAATTAGGCTTTTCTAAACTCGAAATTTTACTACATGCGACACGCGTATAAAACACGGATTTAAAGTGAAGTTCAAAATATACTTCTAAATATTAAGAAATTTCCAAGGACTTTGCCACTATAGAGGGCATAGTAATATTTTTGTTTGATCTGTTTGATCTCACGTTAATAACACTTTTATAAATATTTATTTCGTGTAACTCAATGTCGCATTTTCAACTTTTTATTAAATTATCATTAACAATATAAATGCAAGGAATTTTTCTATCATGCATAAATATGCATACACTGTACATTTTACGACATTCGTTGTTTCTTTAAAAGGTTTTAATTTGAATCATTAAACGAGGGTTTTCCACTCCCAGACTAAGCATGAAGTAAAATTTCGAGTTTAGAAAAGCCTGAAAATTTGGATTGGCCGCGTAGCGGCCAATACAAATTAGGCTTTTCTAAACTCGAAATTTTACTTCATGCGCCACACGTATAAAACGCTAAAATATCGTAAAGTTTAAAATATACGGCTTTAGCAATCTAATATGTAGATGAGAATAAAACGTGAGTCAAATGATGGGCTTAGCAAATTGTTTAAAACAGTGATTATAAGCAACCCAATAACTCCAACGTATATTAGGTTGCCTGTAACAGTTGATGTATGTGTGTGGTTGCCTATAATCGTTTTTGTGTGTTGTTCAAAAAACACACACATTTTTTGAACTTCAATGTAAATCAGCGTTTTTAAGCGTGGCGCATGAAGTAAAATTTCGAGTTTAGAAAAGCATCATTTGGATTGGCCGCTCCGCTACGAGGCAAATCCAAATTCTTAGGCTTTTCTAAACTCGAAATTTTACATCATGCTTAGTCTGGGAGTGGAAAACACTCGTAAAAAGCCTCAAATTAACCGCTTTAAAACAACGAATTCCCGCAAATTAAAAAAAACGGTGTAATTACCGGGATATGTATACCCAAAAGAAAAATTCCTTGTATATTAAATTAAATTGCTTTAAATATAAATTATATAAATGTTTATGAACAAACATAATTATCAAGAAGTTGATATATATCGGATATATAAACAACGAATTCCCGCAAATTTAAAAAAAACGCTGTAATTATCGGGATATAAATACTCAAAAGAAAAATGCCCTGTATATTGAATTAAATTTCTTTAAATATAAATAATATAAATATTAATGTTTATGAACAAAAATAATTATCTAGAAGTTAATATATATCGGATAAATATCGATATATATCCACTATTTTAATATTTATATAAATATCATGATATTTCCGAACCCAGACTCTAGGACAGACAAAACAGAAATTTGAAGGAAGACCTTTAGGCCTTTAGAAATTAATTTGTTAAAATTTATTTTAATAGACAATAAGGAAATAAGTCTGCGAATTTCATATTTGTATGATTGCTTATAATTTTTATGATTACTCAATAAGAATTATAAGCATTAATAAAAATATGAAATTCATAGACTTTTATTTCCTTATCCCCTACTATTTAAACTCAAAAATTGCTCTCTCTCTCTTTATTCATTAAGTTTAATTACTTTATGATACACATTTCAGAGAAGATCGTGAGTGTTTGGAAATAAATTATTTTAAATCCTTTCAATGATTGGTCTTGAAAATTCACAAAAACATACAAACTTAAAGTTGCGGTTTACTAGAGTGAGACAGACTCTATCCAGCCATTTGCTATAGTGAGACAGACCTATATTTCTATTTCATTTACATTTTTTTCTATTACATTTTTTTAATGAATGTTGAGCTAATTTAATACAGAATATACGGACACCATTGAAGTTTACGTAGAAAAAGGTTTTGTTGCCTAAAAAGGAGTAAATAAATGATTCAAAAATAGCTATTTTCACAATATTTTTACAAAAAACCTGAATAGCTTAATCGTTTTAAATTGGCGACATTAAAATCTCCCAAGTTTTAGGATTATTTTGATGTATCAAGTCATATTGCCCCATAATCAGAACATAAATGGTGCTGGAACTAGTGACTACCAAAAATGTTGGATTTTATCCGTAATAAATCGCAACCTTAAAGAGGTAATAGGTACAAAACTTGGCATATTGTCGTCTTAACCAAGTCCTTATTTTGGGATGAAATATTTTGAAAAAACTAGCTATATTTTAAAGAATGTAGAAACTTTGTGCTTGTCTCAGCAAAATGTTTCCTACTGTTTACGTTACATTAAAAACAAATATTAAATATTAGTAAGTTGATTGATTGAGTTGTATGTACATTTGGTAATTCAAATTAACGTATGAAGAAAGGTTATAAGTGCTTTATTCGTTAAATAAAACATTAGCACAGTTCATATATATCCAGTTAGCCAGCCTCTATATAAAATTTGGTAACCGCCTTTGGAAATTAATTTGTTTAATGCCCGGTATTATAAACGATTAATAAATCATTAGATAACTATTTGTTCAGTAAATTTATTTACCTAGTAAACTATTAGGCAAATAAAATTGCGTATTATAAAGCAAACCTACCAAATAAATAGCAATTCTAGAAATAAATAATTTAATTAGTAGATTACAGACCGAAATTATACATTTTCATAGTGGTCATAGCTGGAACCACCAATTTGTTAAATTGAATTGTCAATATTTCAAACTAAATTGTCAATCTAATTGGAAATTTAGTGTAATTCCTTATAATTATGGAGATTAACTGTGGAATAGGACAGAATTACACAGAACAAGAAAAATACAGCTTATTAGAAATTATAAAAGACTTAAACGAGTGTTTTCCACTCCCAGGCTAAGCATGAAGTAAAATTTCGAGTTTAGAAAAGCCTGAAAATTTGGTTTGGTCGCGTAGCGCGAAGCGCGGAGCGCCCAAACCAAATTTTCCGGCTTTTCTAAACTCGAAATTTTACTTCATGCGCCACGCGTACAAGACACCGATTTCAAGTGAAGTTCACTTGTTCACAATATTTCAGTGTTTTCAATGTTTTATACGCGTGGCGCATGAAGTAAAATTTCGAGTTTAGATAAGCCTGAAAATTTGGTTTGGTCGCTCCGCGCTACGTGACCAATCCAAATTTTCAGGCTTTTCTAAACTCGAAATTTTACTTCATGCTTAGTCTGGGAGTGGAAAACACTCGTTTAAAACTTAAAATGGAACTAATTTTAATAAGCGTATGCATAAATATAAAAATCCCTGGTTATGTATAATTTGAAAAATTCTAGGTCTTCGACTCCTTAGAATATCTTGTGGTTCGAATTAATCACTGTCAGGGAAGATACTATGAGCGAACTTAAATCTAACACGGATGATATGGTACACATGATAACCGTAATGAAATTAATAAATACAAGTAGTAGAATCTAAAGTAATTATATTAATATAATACACTTTTGACTTTTAACTGTCAAATTATTTAGAGAATAAAATTTACTTGGCAGAAAAACAAACAAATAATTGACTGGGGTGATTTATTAGCCAAATAAACTTATTTTGTGTTTATAATACCGAAATCTTTGGAATAAATTAATTTATTCCTAAAGTAAATTATATTTAGGGAATAAAACGTTTTATAATACCGGGCATAAATGTATTTAAATTCTGGATGCTGCATATAGTCGTCCGTTTTACTCTTACCCCACATCCTAACCATAGTCTCTCCATTTCTACTCGATTTCCGGTTCTGTCATAAGCATTGGTTCCTCTTGACATAAGTAAACTAGTGTAATCAGGTCTTAAATTTGATTTTTTTTTACACAAACATAATATTACAACAGTTTTTTGTATAATTTTTATCCACATGCTTTTCTGTGTAAAGTTAATACTCAAAGCAGTTTTAAATAATAATATTTTTATGACCTGATATCTCACGCTTATTAAATACACCTGTGCATTGATTAAATGGCAGTCACGTGACCCTTTTGTTGTATATACAAAGCGTAAAAGTCGTTCCCGCCTTTTTAGCCGAGGTGTTAATTAATTCAGGGCGCGCGTGTAAATAATGTAAATTTATGCAAATAAATTTCCTTTCTTCTAATATTCAAATACGATCACCATAATTTTATACATAAACCACGTTCTAAATGTATACTTAACGAATTAATGACGACACGAATAGTATTTTACGGTTATAATATGGCATAAATAATTTAAGCTGAACAAATTAAAATTCCGACAAAATAACTCAATTTGGTTTGTAAATAAAAATATGCACATTTTAAATGTTAAATTTGATTTAATTTCTCTTCAACAACAACAATAATATCTTTATTTGACAGTGATAGTAAATACAATAATACATTATTACTACATAAGCGAGAAATTAATTTTTAAAATGTCAAAAAGGCTATCGACCGTTAGTCTTTCTGCCTATTGTTTTATTTTTGTATGTGTTAGTTATATAGTATTATTGTAAAAAATTACACATTCGAAAATTGTTTTTTGGGGAAATTTGTATTTGGGTGCGATGTTAAGATTTCTATTAATGCAAAATTGAGTGAGTATGCGGAAATTTGATTATGATTTCGAGAATTTTTCAAGAAATGTGTAATCTTTTTTAGTAAATTAAATCTATAATAAATTAGCTTTATGATAAAAGCATGCGTTTCCATTCCTTGAGTAAGCATGAAATAAAATTTCGAGTTTAGAAAAGCCTGAAAATTTGGATTTGCAGGGGCGCGCGAGCAAAGCGAGTCGCGCCCCTGCAAATCCAAATTTTCAGGCTTTTCTAAACTCGAAATTTTACTTCATGCGCCACGCGTATAAAACACTGGAGTATTGTGAAGTAAAAAATTTGAACTTTAGATCATTTAAGTTTTTTATATTAAATTATCAAATTGTTTATATTAATATATTTTGAACTTCACAATATTTTAGTCGTGTATAAGCGTGGCACATAAAGTAAATTTTACAGTTTACAATAGCCTGAAAATTGGGATTTGCCATTTGAAATCCAAATGTTCATGCTTTTATAAATTCGAAATTTTACTCCGTGCTTAATCAAGGACTGGAAACACTCGTTAGAAGCCACAAATTATTATTATTAAAATCCTACATGTTTTAGCATTCTTTTGATGTATTATAAATGTTGTCCTGTAATCAGAACATCAATGGTGCTGGAACTAGTTTCTATCCAAAACGTTTGATTTTACCCATTATAAATCGCAACCTTAATGTAATCTCAGATAACAATCATACATTTATGCATTCCTTCCCTCTTTGTTTCTCATGTTTACAATCAAGATAAGAGGGAATCCAACAATTATTATTATTTCCCCAATCTACGAACCTTGGGGCACACCGTAGATCCACTATCACAAAGTTACGTTAGGTCATTTGAAATTGTTA
This sequence comes from Philonthus cognatus, assembly GCA_932526585.2. Classification (NCBI taxonomy): domain Eukaryota; kingdom Metazoa; phylum Arthropoda; class Insecta; order Coleoptera; family Staphylinidae; genus Philonthus; species Philonthus cognatus. Next base: position 35,335,551 of record OW052247.1, read on the forward strand.
TTTTTTTTAATGATACGCCCGCGCTTATCAGAGCGTAGAAGAGCTTCCTAGTCTTAAGATTTCCACTTCACTTTTTTTGTACTTGGCTGATCGGTTTAATTTTTCCTCCTCGCATATATTTCTGAGCTACGAGTTAATAACCCGAAACGAGGGGCCATAAAACACTCACAAAAAAAAAAAAAACAAATGAAAATATTCGAGCAGACTGATTTGCATGCTCACTGTTACGAAATAAATTTCTAATGAAATCAAGTGAAAATTAATTAGCGTTATGTAAAAAAAAATATATACACGTTTATATTAATTATATACCTACTATTAAAAACAAGTAGTAATATAGAAAAACGTCAAGTCATTATAGATTGATGGTGCGCATTTTTTTAACCGCAAGCCATATAATTTTACATGTTAAATTTCGTACACCATAAAAAATGTAGTTTTCTTATAAAATATTTGCATACATTAGAAACTGACCTTTTTTCATTCAGCTGTAAATTCATACAATAAGTATAAATATTCCATATTCTAAAGGGTGTCCCAAAAGTAACTGACATTTAAAATGTTTAATAAAACATATTTTATATGTAATAACTGATAATATTTTTATTAATTTAAAAAGTAGAGACATAGAGGTTATATGTGATACAAAACATCTGACATGATTTAAAAAAGAAGACACTTGGTTAAATTTCACTAATATATTAGTGAAATTTAATCAAGTGTTTTCTTTTTTAAATCATAGTTAAATATGTTTCAAAAAGTGAAAGATGAGAAACTTGTTCAAGAAACATCTGATAAATGACCGCCTCTGCTAATGGAGCACATATTCACTCTTTTAATGAAATGTTCACAACATTTTCACTTAATAGCTGGGAAATATTCACAATGTTGTGTCGAATTTCATCTTTAAGGTCCTCAGTTATTTGTGGTTTATTGCTGTATACTGTATCCTTAAGATAGCCGCACAAAAATAAAACTAACAGTGTCAAGTCACATGACCTTGGTGGCCAATTCGCATTACCTCGCTTATAGATAACACGAGCATTAAATGTTTCTTGCAATAACTGCACGGTTTCATTGGCAGTATGACATGTTGTACCGTCTTGCTGAAACCACATTTTTTCACCAAAATTCTCACCATGTTTGAAGTGAATAATTACAATTTCTACCCGTTGTTCGATAGTTTACTTCTCCACAACTTAACCTTAATGTTTACTAATGACAGTGTATAAATATCTGTAGGCTAGTTGTAGCGCAAAAAAGGTGAAACATTTAAAATGTCAGTTACTTTTGGGATACCTTTAATAATACATTACTTCTCAATTTAACCCTTTCGGCCCTGGCGGTGGCATTTGCCACCACTAAAATTTGGTAAACATACTGGGAATTTTTCTTTTAAATATACATACATCTATGCATGAGCTGTAACTTTTCCGATATTATTTTGTTTATTTAAATAGTTTAATTTGAAGTCTTACACGAGTGTTTTCCAATCCCAGATTAAGCATGAAGTAAAATTTCGAGTTTAGAAAAGCCTGAAATTTTGGTTTGGTCGTGTAGCGCGTAGCGCTACGCGACCAAACAAAATTTTCAGGCTTTTCTAAACTCGAAATTTTACTTCATGCGCCACGCGTATAAAACACTGATTTTAATTGAAGTTCAAAATGTTCTACTAAAGCAGTATGCTAAAAACGTGTAATCTGAATATCACATGACATCAGTGTTTAGTACGCGTGGCGCATGAAGTAAAATTTCGAGTTTAGAAAGCCTAAAAATTTGGTTTGGTCGCTTCGCTTCGCTACGCGACCAAACCAAATTTTCAGGCTTCTCTAAACTCGAAATTTTACTTTATGCTTAATCTGGGAGTGGAAAACACTCGCTTGAAAGTTCAATTTGAAATATTTGTAAATAACAACGAATATCTGAAGATTTGCAGCGTATACAGTATATTGAGATATGTATACTTAAAAAGAAAAATTCTCTGTATATCTGACATAGTAATAAATAATATGCAGTGTACAAAACATTTTTTTGGACACCAGAAAAATTCGAGGGCTGAAAGGGTTAAATATCAGATTATAATTTTGAACTTATACCAAAAAATGCTAAGAGTAAACAACCACTTCCTCTTTTACAATTTTTATTAAAAGCTTTTTTTTCAGTAAATTGAGTCCTCAATAATTATAAGTAGAAATTATTAGATTATCTCTATTATCCAAAAAATATTATTGACGGGGCGGAAAGACCAACTACGGTCGATAGCCAATTTCTGAATTGTAAAAATGAAAATTTAGTGTAGTTTATTTTAATGTACTGTAAAATTAGTGTTATGTAAATATAATTCAGAAATAATAGTTATTTACAAAACAAGTGCGGGAAAACATTTTTCCCGACTGAACGCATTTTTGAAGCACGAGCGACGAAGGAGCGAGTGCCTTCAAATGCGTGAACTCGGGAAAATTATTTACGCACGAGGATTGTACAATATTTTTTGAAACGAGTAAAATCATCACAATAATTCTGTCATGAAAATGTGCAAGATAAGATCACTTATATACAAATTATTAATTTTGACAACTGTTGTCTTATGTAGCTCAATCTAAAATTATTCTCAGTGCAAACGGGTGCAAGGTGCATTTCATCAACATTATATAAATCAAAAAAAAAACTCACAAAATATCACAAATCTCGATATGTTGAAAATCTAATAAAATTTATTAAAAATCTCGAAATATTGAAAATTTCATCAGTTTTATAAATTGAGAAAAATCTCCAAATATTGCAAAATCTGATCAAAATTTAATGAATCGACGAAAATTTGAAATGCTGAAAATTTTATGAAAATATCGATTTGTTGAAAATCTGATAAAAATGATATAAATCGACATGTCAAGTGTAAAAATTTAAATCGGTATGTCAAAAATGTCAATCATATGAAAATTGTCAGAATATATTTCGAAACGTTATGCCAATCCGTACGAAAATTGTCAAAATATGGTTTCAAATACGATTGAAAAGGTTGAATATTAAAAATATTGCTTACTTAAAAAAGTATATTTTTTAAGTCAGTGATTTTTATATTGTATTTTTTACATTGTTAGGTATTTATTATTGTGTATTTGTATTTTATATTTAAGCTGTTTTGTGCCAATTAAATGGATTCCGTACAAAAAGTAAAGTATATGACATTTGAAGGAATTATTGAAAATACAATTAAAAATGTCGAATTTGACAAAAATCATCAAAATTTATCAAACTGTGAAATTTGGCGAAATTACCGAAAAACAATCAAACATTTCAAATCTGCCAAAAATCATAAAAATGTCAGATTTGACACAAATCATTAAATTACTTGATTTTTGATTTTATCAATTTCGAACGAGTGTCATCCACTCCCAGACTAAGCATGGAGTAAAATTTCGAGTTTAGAAAAGCCCCGCGTAGAAAATTAGTCGAGGGTCGCGCTAGCGACCCGAGACTAATTTTCACGGGGCTTTTCTAAACTCGAAATTTTACTTCATGCGCCACGCGTACAAAACACTGAATTCAAAAGACGTTTAAAATATACTCCTTGGAAATGATTTATACAAGATTGATCAGAAAGGATTCTCTTGCAAATGTTTGACTATTTGGATATGGACAATTTTATGAATGATATGCGAGTATTTCTTCATATTTTATAGTTTTGACAGAATTTTGCCACGTTCGACTGTTTTAACTTTAATCACTTTCTGATGACAGTAAATCACTAGATTGTCAATGGAAACTTCCAACAAACACAAGAATTTAGCCACGTCTGAATCACAAACAATTTGTCTGAATCCGAAAGTGGAAAACACCAGATTTGATGACCAAGTCACTGATTTGGCAACCCTGACGGTATCCTTAGTTAGCCAAAAAAAAAGGAGGGAATGTAACAGTGTGTGCAAAAAGAATAATTGATAACAGCGCATTTAGCGAGCAGCGGTATGAAAATTATGAAGGTCGTTCCTCAACAGAACGTTCTCTATATTTCGGTCGTAGAGAACGTGCTGCTGAATGTTCGCCAACTCACACCACGTAGACACCTTAGGGCAAATATTCTTCCAATCCTTTACAGTTGTCTTTATGTATAGTAGCTTACCCCTGGAGCTACAGTGCCTTGATTAAACACAGTGGCGACAACTTTGGTATTCTTTTTGATTGGTTGTTAGTAATTCTGACCCAAAATGGCGGACAAAGTTAGTCATAGCAATTCCGTCTAAAGGCTTTAATTTACTCACCCCAAAATCGTATCTCGAAAATTCGCAAAGGTAAATAGAATCAATCTAAACACGTTAATTTGAGGTAATATCGTATGTTCCTACACTGGCGAAAGAAATTAACGTATCACATTAATTTTTTTCATTTAAAAATAAAGTTTTGATGTTTAATAACAAAAAAAAAATAACAACAAAACCAACTGAACTATAATAATTATTTTCAACACATTTTCTTTCATTAATGACTAAAATAATGTCATAAATAAAAAGAGGAAAAAAGTTAACATGTGATTATAAGACTTAATATCTAGTGTTTCCTCCTCTTGCTCGAATAACTGCCTGACAGCGACGGCTCATACTGTTAATTAATGATCCAATTTCATCCTGGTTAATATCTTCCCAAATTTGCTGCAATCTTTGTCCAAGCTCTTGTTGATTGCTTGGACGCCGAGGAAGTGCTCTAAGGCGTCTGCCCATCGCGTCCCATAGGTGTTCGATCGGATTAAGATCGGGACTCCTGGCTGGCCATTGCATTGTGTTGATACCCACTAGGTCAAGATACTGTTGTACAATTCGGGGACTGTGTGGTTTTGCATTGTCATGCATAAACAGGAAATCGTTTCCTCCAAAGGGAGCAAAAGGCATTACGGATGGTTCTAAAATGTTTGCAATATAAGACGCTGCCGTGATGCTTCCTCTTGGTATGACAACCAACTCCGTACGAGCCTCTAAAGTGATACCACCCCACACCATAACAGAGCCTCCACCAAACATAACAGTCGGAACAATGTTACACTGCGCATAACGTTCACCTGGCCGTCTGTACACATGCATTCGTCTGTCACTGCCGTAAAGACAAAATCTGGACTCGTCGCTAAACATAACATTAGCCCAATCGGCCTGTAACCAGTTTACATGTTCTTGCGCAAATGTTAACCTGGCTCTGCGATGGTCTGCGGTTAATTGTGGTCCTTTTGCCGCTGTTTTCGGAGTTAAATTAAAACCACGTAACCTTTTTTTGATGTTAACGGAACTTACATGAACATTGTGGATCTCTGCGAGCATATTTTGTAGCCTAGGAGCCGTAATAAACCGTTCGCGTAACGTCTGCATCATCAAAAAACGGTCTTGAACAGCAGTTGTGGCCCTTTTTCTCCCTTGTCCTGGCCTTCTTGAGTATGCCTGAGTTTCCCGATGTCTCTTCAAGACACGGGATACGGTCGATTGATTAACACCAAGACGCTGACTGATGTAACGCTGACTCCTACCTTCTTCTGCAAGTGTAACAACAATCACAGCTTCTTCACTGCTTAAATTAAAATTCGGACGTCTATCCATATTCATTCTTCACTATTTAGCACTTAATTTTAACAATTACTTGAAAACAAACTCAAAAAGAAATTTTATATGAACCTTTCTTACAGTCAGAATAATGAAAAGTGCTTTATTTTATTTATTGACAGAAAACCATGAGAACAAAAGACAAAACACAACATGTAAAACAGCATGCTTGATAAGATTTCTTATTGTAAAAATATGTTTGTGTTCAAAGAAATCTCGATTCCAAGATATCAAAAAAATCACAAATGATGCGTTAATTTCTTTTGCCAGTGTATTTCAAAATTAAGGGAATAGCTTCCGCCTATGAATGACGCTTCAAGTAAAAGATGACAATACTCGCTTTCATAATTGAATATCAGATGTTTGTGTTATAACCTATTCTCTTGATTAATATAGCCTCATCATGGCGGATGACAGGGGGTTGTCGCCACTGTGTTTAATTAAGTCACTGTACCTGGAGCTAACTCACGACAAACTCATTCAGCACGTAGTATACTTTTCTTGTTATCTTCAAACCAACAACCCTTTTCGCAAATTTCTTCAAATACATTATTTTTTGTCTTTCTTTAAAACCCACAACTTTTACATTCCATAATCAAATGATAATTCAACTGAAATGACAGTTCAGTCAAATTTTGCGTGCGTGGTTTTAACTTTACTAAACTCGTGCGGAAAGTGAAATACCGGAAATGCGACTTTCGAGTTGTCAAAACGGTGTTCGAAACCTCATTTTCGAGGCGGCGAGTTCAAAAAGATATTTACCTGCAACCACATAAGAAAACAGTGTTTTCTTAACCACCTTACTGATCTAGAAAACACTGTCATAATCACGCGTTTGTTGTAACAAAAAAATGACAAACGTCAGTTTTGAAAAGTCATCGTACAAGTGCGACACGTTATTCAGGTAATGTCTGATTCAAGCGACTGTGAATTAACACCTCCGAAGAACAGCTGCACAAACTCCTGAAATTGAAAGCAACAGAGAAAACTATGAAAACGAACACATGGAAACAGCTATTGAGCCTGCGGTAATTTGTGATGAACAACCTTACATTTCACAAGCACCTGAAGTCAGAAGCAATGCAGAAAGCAATGAAAACCAACATATTGCAGTTAATACACAAATCTCAATGCGAAATGGTAGCTTTTCTTTTAATAACTGTTCTGTAGTTATAAATAATCATTATCATTATAATAACTAGTTTGCACAAAATAATATGAAAATAGATAAAAATAAAACTTTTTGCCAGTTGCTACTTAAATCTACATTACAATATTTTGTGTTCGCATGAAAACTATATAGGTGGTTGCAGGTAAAACTATGTACAATACGCGTGTGGTAGGCATGTTACGTGCTCGTGGAGTTAACACACTCGCCGCTGCGCGGCTCGTGTTTAACTCTACACTCGCACGTAATATGCTGTTTACCACACTTGTAATGTAATATACTATTATTTATGTATCATCATTGACGGAAAATGTTCGTTACGATCGCGTGTATTAACCCATTAACGGCTGAGCAATTATAGAGATAACTCTAAAATTTGATTTTAGGTAAAATTCTGCACTTCTTTTTATGATATCTATCAATGACTTATTGTATTAAATACTGTGAATTTTTCTTTTAAATACACACAGTGTATATGCTGTGAAATTCCAGGCATTCGTCGATTTCATATAAAAACGTGCAGTATGAAGTTTAGAACGAGTGATTCCACTCCCAGACTAAGCATGAAGTAAAATTTCGAGTTTAGAAAAGCCTGAAAATTTGGTTTGGTCGCTCCGCGAAGCGGAGCGGCCAAACCAAATTTTCAGGCTTTTCTAAACTCGAAATTTTACTTCATGCGCCACGCGCACAAAACGCTGAAATATTGTGAAGTTAGAAATACATTCACATTATTTTTGTTTAAATGAGTAACAATCAAAATTTTTAAATAACAAAATATTTAAATTTTTCTTCATACATTTTCAAGTCAGGTCAAATAATATAATATATCAAATTAATTTATTTAGTAATTTAATAACCAAAAATGAATAATGTTGCGTGTATGCATCAATGGCGCTTAATGGGTTAATAAGCGATTAATAAACTAAATCGTTAAATAACTATTCACTTAATTACTGTGAATTTAATTAATTTCAGTGAAACAAACCAAGTGTTTAAATTCCATTATTAAGTTGTTTCATTTCTAAAGTAAAAGTGCGATATGTTAATACAAAAAAAAAACTAATTTACTTCTTTATCGCGTTGATATCATCCAACACACTTTTTTGTGATTTGCTATCAATTAAAACAACACAGTGTTCTAATTAGTCTTTTTTTCAAATTTTCTACTAAATCATTAGCGTTAGTCACTTGACACGGTTCGCCCCGTTTTCTCAGATCGCACATCACACGCGAAAAACAACGCGAAATACAATCGACTTTGCCGATTGTTTTATTTAAATCGACTTTCTTTTGTCGGTAATTTAAGTTTTTTTTCTCTCTCTTTTTTCACACTGGCTGAGGAGAGAGATCCAATTAATGGAAGCACGTTGCGTTTTATAATGCACGAATCCGTTCGTATAAAACAGTTTTTTTTTTGTTTGCAAGAATCTAAATTGCAAATTGAATATTGTAAGTATAAATCTGGAATAGCAATCAGATTGTTTTGGTAAAAAAATAATTTGTAATTCTTGCAGAGATAATTTCAGAAAAATGGTATCTAGTGTTTTGCTAACATTATTTCTGCATCAAAATATAAAAATGAATTAAAATTAATATCGACTTTCTGCAAAAAGTTCGTCTCCAAATATTCATTGAATCAACTACTTCTCGAGCTAATACCCCGACAGATATTGAATTATACAATGAATATTTGCGTTACACGACAGCACTGCTGTTCTATGCATAATTTATATGCAAAATGCAACAACAGGTCAAACTATTCTCTAACCAAACTAAATGAAACAAAAGGAAATTGAAATAAACTGAAAAAATTACAGGGAATGAATTTTAATTGTCTTAAGCCATCTATATAAAATTCATTGCCTGTAGTTTTTTCAATTTATTTCAATTTCCTTTTGTTTCATTTAGTTTGGTTAGAGAATAGTTTGACCTGATGTTGCATTTTGCATATAAATTATGCATAGAGCAGCAGTGCTGTCGTGTAACGCAAATATTCATTGTGCATTTTGCATATAAATTATGCATAGAACAGTAGTGCTGTCGTGTAACGCAAATATTCATTGTATAATTCAATATCTGTCGGGGTATTAGTTCGAGAAGTAGTTGTTTCAATGAATATTTGGAGACAAACTTTTTGCAGAAAGTCGATATTCATTTTAATTCGTTTTTATATTTTATAAATATTCTGCAACCTATTGACAAACTCAATTTTTCTTTATGATAAATTGTCTTTATGTGATTTCTGCATCAATTTTAGATAATTTTTACTAAAACAATATGATTGCTAATACAGATTTATTGACTAAAATTATTGTTCTCTTTTATACTCATATTTTTTTTACACCTACGACGAATAATTTATTATTATATACCAGGGTTGGCCAACACGCAACCCGCGGACCGCATGCGGCCCTCGGAGCGCTTCTGTGCGGCCCGCGGCCTCTAACACTTTTATTTATTGCGAAAATTATCTGTATTGTTAATTTTAATAAATTTAGCCCGAATAAGTTAAAATAGAAATAACCGAATTAAAAAATGTCAATCTTGTAATACTTTTTGGGTTGGCCAACACGCGACCCGCGGACCGCATGCGGCCCTCGGAGCGCTTCTGTGCGGCCCGCGGCCTCTAACACTTTTATTTATTGCGAAAATTATATGTATTGTTAATTTTAATAAATTCAGCCCGAATAAGTTAAAATAGAAATAACCGAATTAAAAAATGTCAATCTAATAATATTTTTTGGGTTGGTTTTGTATTATTGTAAAAATGGAGTATTATTTAAACATTACTTTGAATCGGCGTTTTGGACGCCTGGCGCAGTTTCTAGTTTAGATATACTTGAAATATTTACTTTAACAAAGACGAAATTTTACTTCATGCGCCACCGGTACAAAACACTGACATGTTACGAAGTTCAAAACACACCGCTAAACTTTAAATTGAATCAGTGTTTTCTACCGGTGGCGCATGAAGTAAAATTTCGAGTTTATAAAAGCCTGAAAATTTGGTTTGGCCGCTGCGCGACCAAACTAAATTTTCAGCCTTTTCTAAACTCGAAATTTTACTTCATGCTTAGCCTGGGAGTGGAAAACACTCGCTTAAAGCTTCAAATTGAATTATTTTGATAAACCGAGCATCGGAAAATGTACAACGTATGCGTATGGATTCTTAACAGAAAAATTCTCGTTATGAATATGTTCAGTATTACATAAAACTCTCTATATGTATGTACTCGTATGTGTAATGTGTATATATATGTACCCTATATATATTGCATATTACGTTCTTTATTTCATGTTCTTTTTTTACTTTTTCAATTTACACATGTTCTTTGTAAATCTGTGTTATTTTTTTAAATAAAATTATTATTATTATTAAGTGCAAGGTAAACATCTTCTCTATACGCCTGAAAAAGTTTTATACAAATTTCCTATTTAGATTTAGAAATAGAAAAATCTTGGATTAATTAAAAATTCTTGCCGATATCATTAAGATATTTTCAAAATCTTAAATTAAAAAACTTTAACCACAATCCACATCAAGTAATAAAAAAAAAATGAATTCAAGACCCGTTGAACTACACTTTGGTATTCCACAAGGCTCTAATTTAGGTTTAAACGTGTAATAGTCTTGCATAAAATTTGATCAAATTCTTGCTAACATCATTGCTACATACATTTTCATCAAATAATTTAAGTGCAAGGTAAAACTCTTCTCTTTACGCTTGAAAACGTGTTGCGCAAATTGTCCAGAATGATGGTATTAGAAGAATCTATGTCGAATGCGTAACAAGCGTAATTTTTTATGCAATTAGGTTACGCGATTGTTCGCGTTCTTCTTATAGTGTATTTTTTTCGTAATGGCTTCATTCACCCGTAACAAACTGCGAACACAAACGATCAAAAAGATTGTACGTACGAAGCCACTTGTTTTGTTTTTTTTCGGTATGTGGGTCAGAGCTGTCCGAAGATAGTGCATAAAATAAAAACATGTAAAGTAGATACCATGCATTAATATCGCACAGGTAATTAACCTTATTTCCTCATGAAGTTTTGAAAAAATATATGCAAAAAGAAAGAATTGCAGAAGTGTACAAGAATGTTTTGTGTGTTGATGAGTTTATTTTGTGGTACATCTTAAAACCATGCATTAATATCGCACAGGTAATTAAATTAACCTTATTTCCTCATAAAGTGTTGAGAAAATATGTACAAATTAAGAAGGAATTGCAGAAGCGTAGAAGAATATTTTGTGTGCATCTTAAAACTATGCATTAGTATCGCACAGGTAATTAACCTTATTTCCTCATAAAGTGTTGATAAAATATATGAAAAATAACAAATAATTGCAGAAGTGTACAAACATGGTTGTGTCTTTATTTTGTGGTACAGCTCGAAAACTAATATTAGAAGGTAAATTCGTTTTTGTTTTTATAAAAGTGTTTAATTTGAAGCTATAAACGAGTGTTTTCCACTCCTAGATTAAGCATGAAGTAAAATTTCGAGTTTAGAAAAGCCTGAACATTTGGTTTGGTCGCTCCGCGAAGCGGAGCGGCCAAACCAAATGTTCAGGCTTTTCTAAACTCGAAATTTTACTTCATGCGCCACGCGAATAAAACACTGATTTAAAGTGAAATTATAAATAGTTACAATAATGATTATAGGCAACGCAATATACATTACAATACCGTTAATTTGCCTAGAATAACTGATTTAAACAATTGGTTTAATGGATTTGACTCACGCTTTATTCAAATAATGATAAGTAATGGAAAAAGTTCTATGAATCGTAATCAAACAGCTTTATTAATTTACAGTATTTTTTCAAACGAGCAAACTAAGAAGGAATTGCAGAAGTGTAGAAAAATATTTTGTGTGCATCTTAAAACTATGCATTAGTATCGCACAGGTAATTAACCTTATTTCCTCATAAAGTGTTGATAAAACATATGAAATATAACAAATAATTGCAGAAGTGTACAAACATGGTTGTGTCTTTATTTTGTGGTACAGCTCGAAAACTAATATTAGAAAGTAAATTCGTTTTTGTTTTTATAAAAGTGTTTAATTTGAAGCTATAAACGAGTGTTTTCCACTCCTAGATTAAGCATGAAGTAAAATTTCGAGTTTAGAAAAGCCTGAACATTTGGTTTGGTCGCTCCGCGAAGCGGAGCGGCCGAACCAAATGTTCAGGCTTTTCTAAACTCGAAATTTTACTTCATGCGCCACGCGTATAAAACACTGATTTAAAGTGAAATTATAAAACAGTTACAATAATGATTATAGGCAACGCAATATACATTAACGGTATTGATTTGCCTAGAATAACTGATTTAAACAATTGGTTTAATGGATTTGACTCACGTTTTATTCAAATAATGATAAGTAATGGAAAAACTTCTATGAATAGTAATCAAACAGCTTTATTAATTTGCAGTATTTTTTCAAACGAGCAAACTAAGAAGGAATTGCAGAAGTGTAGAAAAATATTTTGTGTGCATCTTAAAACCATGCATTAGTATCGCACGGGTAATTAACCTTATTTCCTCATAAAGTGTTGATAAAATATATGAAATATAACAAATAATTGCAGAAGTGTACAAACATGGTTGTGTCTTTATTTTGTGGTACAGCTCGAAAACTAATATTAGAAGGTAAATTCGTTTTTGTTTTTATAAAAGTGTTTAATTTGAAGCTATAAACGAGTGTTTTCCACTCCTAGATTAAGCATGAAGTAAAATTTCGAGTTTAGAAAAGCCTGAACATTTGGTTTGGTCGCTCCGCGAAGCGGAGCGGCCAAACCAAATGTTCAGGCTTTTCTAAACTCGAAATTTTACTTCATGCGCCACGCGTATAAAACACTGATTTAAAGTGAAATTATAAAACAGTTACAATAATGATTATAGGCAACGCAATATACATTAACGGTATTGATTTGCCTAGAATAACTGATTTAAACAATTGGTTTAATGGATTTGACTCACGTTTTATTCAAATAATGATAAGTAATGGAAAAAGTTCTATGAATAGTAATCAAACAGCTTTATTAATTTACAGTATTTTTTCAAACGAGCAAACTAAGAAGGAATTGCAGAAGTGTAGAAAAATATTTTGTGTGCATCTTAAAACCATGCATTAGTATCGCACAGGTAATTAACCTTATTTCCTCATAAAGTGTTGATAAAATATATGAAAAATAACAAATAATTGCAGAAGTGTAGAAACATGGTTTGTATCTTGATGAGTATATTTTATGGTACATCTTGAAAACAAATGTTAAAAGGTAAATTCGTTTTTGTTTTTATAAAAGTGTTTAATTTGAAGCTATAAACGAGTGTTTTCCACTCCCAGATTAAGCATGAAGTAAAATTTCGAGTTTAGAAAAGCCTAGACATTTGGTTTGGTCGCTCCGCGGAGCAACCAAACCAAATGTTTAGGCTTTTCTAAACTCGAAATTTTACTTCATGTGCCACGCGTATGTAACACTGATTTGAAGTGAAATTATAAAACAGATACAATAATTGTAAGTGTTAATCCCTTGATAATGGACACATTGTGTCCGAACTAAAGGTATGTACATTTGGTATTCCAAATAAACGTGTAAAGAAAGGTTATTAGTGCTTTTATTCGTCAGATGAAATAATGATTATAGGCAACGCAATATACATCAGCGGTATTGGTTTGCCTAAAATAACTGTTTTAAACAATTAGTTTAATGAGTTTGACTCACGTTTTATTCAAATATTAATAGGTAATACAAAAAGGTGTATGAATAGTAATCACGTAGCTTTATTAATTTACAGACATTTCAGTTAAAAATTACCAGTAAATGTTGGAGAGCAACAAATATTGATAGGTAATAGAAAAAGTTCTAGGAGTAGTGATCAGACAGCTTTATTTATTAACAGAAATTCTAAGTTAAAAATTACCAGAAAATGTTGCAGAGCGTTTTTCTCGATTTATTAGTAAATCGGTAAACCGGTTTATTGGTATTACAATCCATATATTCCACAAAGATTCTGCTTAGGTAATGTATATAACAGGGCTGGCCAATCCAAATTACTTCGAGGGTCAAAATTAACACGTACAATGTCTCAAGGGCCACACCACAGTTTAATTTTGCAAAATTAAGGTTTTTATTGATATTTTATGTTTTATTCAGAAGTTGGATATGCTTTTTTAGCATTTTTGACATTTTGAAAATAATAGGAATTTAATATTCTGTTTTAGTTGATTTTTATGCAGGGAATAGTTCTTTTCAGTTTAGATATCCATGCGTATATGCTAAAGAATGTTTAAGCATCATTCACATATGAAATAAGTAATAAGCTTTGAATTTCACAATAAAATCAGTGTTTTATACGCGTGGCACATGAAGTAAAATTTCAAATTTAGAAAAGCCTGAAAATTTGGATTTGCCGGATCGCGCGAGCGAATATACATAAATTTGACAATATTATAGTGTTTTATACGCGTGGCGCACGAAGTAAAATTTCGAGTTTAGAAAAGCCCAGAAAATTTGTCTCGGGTCGCTGCGCGACCCTTGACAAAATTTCACGGGGCTTTTCTAAACTCGAAATTTTACTTCATGCTTAGTCTGGGAGTGGAAAACACTCGTTAGAAGTTTTAAATCGAATACTTAAAAAAACAATCAATACCTGGATATTTATAGCGTATACATTTGGATTGGATTGGAAGAAAGACAATGCCTTTTTTAAATATAAAAAATGCCATTTAAAAAAAATAATTATTAATGTTCAATATACATAATATTTGAATATACAGATTTTTTTGTTTCCTTATAAAATAAAAATAATTCATACTTCGGATTTTGATCAAATTTAAAGAATTCTAAAACTAAAGTAAAGTTTGACTAAATTTTAGTAAAATAATAAAAAAAATTGAGTAATTTCTAATTATAAATGGCGACTGATTTGACAATAATTCAATGTTTAGAAAATTTGTAAAACTCCACAGCACAAGTTTAAAAAAAACTGATCACATATGTCGAGTGTACTTTTTGTCATGATTTAATTAATAATGACATAGTGAAAACAGCCGATTTTCAATTGTCTTAGTCATTCCAAACGTACGAGAAAAGCGGAATATTGTTTTTGTTCTTTATATAGTACATACAAAAATTCAATATTTTAAAAATTTCGGGACAGGGCGACTAAATATTTGAATTAGCATAATCATATAATTTCATGACATTTATCCTTTTGCCATCAAATCGTCAATTATAATTATTGTTTTTAGTTTTAGCAGCGGTAAATTATTTAAACAAAAAAATTGATAATTTTTGTTTAAATACAAAAACACATGCTAAAATACACAAACACTCTCTCTTTAGTTCTTAAAATATTTTTATTTTAGAAAAAATGATAAACTAGTTAAGATAATTAACTTTTCTATGAAGAATATTGAAACCTGATGAATTATGTGTAATTTCAATGAATTTTATGGTGTCATCTGTTAATTTTGCACATATGTTATCCCAATTTTCTGTTTATTTCAACTTTTTATCATTTATTTTTAAAAGTTTGTCGAGATATTTAAATTATTCATAAAAAAAGTTATGGCTTAATTTCTATGTGAATTCAGTAATTTCACGTTGATTTTTTAGATTTTAATTAACATTTGCCAAATTTAAAAAATGTTCTTGTTATGAAAAACATTTATATTTAAAATTAAATTTTTGAATAAATAAATTTGGGTCAGTAACGTTAAGACGATAATCACTTGAAATAAAGCATTTTTAACCTTTTTTTAAAGAAAAAAATAGTCAAAATAAATATTATTATCACATAAATTCTGTATATAGTAAGATAAAGTTCAATCACTTTTGAGTAAATTCATTGAATTTAGTTTCTTTTATTTTCCCAGAATATTTTAAATATTCGCCATAATTACTTATTTTTTAAAAACTTGTTAATTTTGTTTAAAGCGCATATGAATATTTCTAATTTCTTCTTTTCAACAAGTGATAGCAATGTCAGCAATAATCTATTTTACCAAATGCAAGATTATTATATTTTTAAACCTAAAATGGGAACAAAATTGCTCACAGCTTCACTACGTGATACGCAACCAATCAAAATTTTCAGGCTTTTCTAAACTTGAAATATTACTTCATGCGCCACGCGAATAAAACACTGAAATATTGTGAAGTTCTAAATATACTGGATTATGTTTTATCTCACGTTAGTTAATTTTACGAATTTCGTCTAACCAAATGTTTTGAGCTTTTATCGCCTGTTGCAATTTGCTTTACCATAGAAAAATTCGCTGTATATTTTAACCTTCGCATATATCAATTATCAATTAGTCTATGTTATTACTTTATAGCAAATAAAGTAATTTATTATTTGTTTTGTGTTGTAGGCATTCACTTTGTGGCTTTAAGTTTAATTATGACTACGAGATAGTCGAAACTATAGTCACAAATTAAGTGCAAAATACAGTGGTTAAACAAAGTAAAAAGTCACAAATGAAACACGATTTTAACTTTGTTTGTATAACTGAGACTTTATTAAGTGACTATAGTTTCGACAACTTTAACTTGTCATTTTCAAACTCAAAGTGATTTAAACTAACAATTGTACAGGTATATATACTTAAAATTAAGGTGTTATAATTGCGTTAAAAATGGGTTTATATATTAGGTCAAGCTGGTCGTTGATAACGTGGATTTCCGGATTAGCGCGGGCTTTGTGAATTTCCAAAGACTCCAGGTGGTCCATCTTAGTAAAAAATGTTTTATTTACAAATTTATTAATATTATTGATTATTAAATCAGTGTTTTATACGTCTGGCGCATAAAGTTAATTTTTCAACTCTAGAAAAGCCCGAAAATTAGGATTTGGACGCTACGCTTCGCTTCAATTTTTACCCTTTTCTAAACTCGAAATATTTAGTTCATGCTTAACCTAGAAGTGTAAACTTATGCTTAAAAAATAAAATGAAACATTACAATAAAATAGTTTCTTCTTTTGCCCCTTCTTGGGGAAAATCCTGGCAACAGTTTAATAAAAGTAATAAAAAGCTGAAAGCAGCTTCTTAAATATAATTGGTGGTTAAAGCCATGATTTTATGATAACACTTGAAAATAATTGCACTTAAAATAAGCATCTTCAGAAAGTTTCAATGAATGAGTACCTAGAACATTTTTTTTACGATTGAAAAAAAAAGTATTCAATAATTTACACTCATTACACTAATTGGTGATACTTGTGGCAGCCCCTTCCCATCAATGCAAGAACTAGATAGTCGCAAGTGCATCGACTTCAAAACAGTACGTTACGTGCCATAATTGTACCGAATAACGGACACCAAACGTTCCGTAAATCCTCCCAACATTCTCACCTAATCAACAACAAAAATCACACCGTAAAATCTTTACATAATGCACAAAATGCATAGAATCAATTGCACACGTTTTCGGTTTTATAAAAAAAATGGACACTGTTTTTGTAATGTGCTCTTTATTTCATAATTTAAATTAATTTCCCATTTAAATTATGAAATACAGAGCACATTACAAAAACAGTGTCAATTTTTTTTACAAAAACAGTGTCCATAAAAATTCTAGTTTGTTTTCCTCTAATTAAAATCGCCTATTAATGTGATCTGCAATTTGTATAATTTGTATAATTTTTTTGTTAATACTAAATTGTCTTGTAATTGGGAATTTGTTTCCTGTTGAGCAATAAACATTATTATTATTAATCATGGTTCAAACCAGGACAAAGATAGTAAGAATTAATTTTATGTATGCAATATTTATGGCAATAGCCCGGCGCGTTCACCATTCAGAAAAATATGACATATCCAAGTCAAAATTAATTATTTCAGAGTACTTCCTGGTGGAATAGCAAAAATCGACTCAATGTGTATCAAGTAACAAATTGCTTATACAACAGTATCGTTAGAAATCTTATACAATAAAGAAAATTGGGTACTTTTGTTAAAATAAATAATTTCCTAACAAGGATGACTTTTTTATTCTTAATTTATTAGGTCAATCTTACAAATCGACTTAAGTTACATATTCCAGGTGCAAAGTTCTTACTGTATTTGAATAACAATATCATTATAAAGAATATACCGTGCGATCGTTTAAATGATAATTTTAATAGGCGGCATTTTTTTTGTGCGGATGCCCAGACTACTAATTGAATGATGGAATAAATTTGAGGTTATGTGTAAACAGTCAGTAGTGAAAATCTAATTCAAAACTCAAGGCCCACCCTGAATCATGTTTTCATAAAGTGAAATTGAATTTGCCAATTGAAGGGTTAAAGAGAAAAACCAAATGAGTCCAAAAAGTATTGAAAATCGTTTTTGACGCCTTTGTGTAGCTTAGATCAAATATGGAATAATTGCAATTCAAAAATATTTGAATTCGAGAAAATAAGCTTACGCTACTTATAGTTTGCACACTTTAAACATAATATATAAAATTACGAACATGTTTTTAGTGTAAAATGCAAACAATGTATCTTAATTAATAAGACAACTTAAGACAAGAAATATCAATTGAAACAACTACTTTCCGTGCAAATACACCTCCGAATATTGAATTATACAATGAAATATTTAAAATCTTATTTTATTTGATATGTTACAACGCTCTATCAAAGTATACAGGGTGTCCGTATTTCAACAGAATGTATGAGGATCTCGGTTATTTGAAGAGATAGAGAGTCTGTTATAGGGCCCAATAATAATTTAAAAACAAATTTAAAATATCTTCTTTCGTTTTTGAGATATTGTCAAAAAACGGATTTTTTGAAATTTCGTTTTAATTTTTTTATTTAAAAACAATTGAATCCAAACATTTACTACTTTGACATTATACAGGTATTTTTTAACGATAAATCTAGTAACATATTTTATTTTAAGATAACTATAACATTTACCCAGAGACCATAGCCAACTTTTGTTTTTCTTATAGGCGCCATTTTGGATTTTCGTATTTTTTGGAAAAATATTTTTTTCTGAATTCAATGATGTATCACAGTTATAGTTTATTGTACATTTTATATGTAAAATTTTAATTTTTTGTTTTTTGTAAAGATTGCCTTGGAAACATTTGAGTAACTGACTTATTTGACAACTCTTAGGACCCATAATTTGCTTACATATCACCCCTGAAGCCGGGCATTCGACGATACATATTCTAACAGTTGTAATGTATTTTAAAATAACGAGTGTCTTCCACTCCCAGACTAAGCATGAAGTAAAATTTCGAGTTTAGAAAAGCCCCGCGTAGAAAATTTGTCTCGGGTCGCGCAGCGACCCGAGACAAATTTTCACGGGGCTTTTCTAAACTCGAAATTTTACTTCATGCGCCACGCGTATAACCACTGATTTACAGTAAAGATAAAAATATATAACGCTTAGATGTGATGGTGATCAATATTTACAGAGATGCAGCAAAAGAATGCAAGAATTACTTTTTTCTGTAAATAGTTTTGAAATAATAATAATAAAAGTAGAATAAATTTAGTTTATGCAACTTTTATGTGATAATGGATACTTATTATTATTTATTTATTTATTTATTCACGAGATACCTCTTTAACATTAAAATAATACAAAATAAGAAATAACAAAAATTTAAGAGCCGCAGAATGACTACACACATACGTTATGATAACTACATTGCTAATTCTAACATAATCTTAAAAAGTTTTATCCAGATTAATGACCAATGCTCTTCGAAAACATAATTATTACAAAATATTGACAGTTATTAATAAATTTTATGTGCTAAGATTTGCTGTCAAGATTTTATTGATGAACAGATATGACATCATTGTTTCCAAGGCACTCTTTGCAAAAAAGAAAATATCATAATTTTAAATATCAAATCTAAAATAAATTATGAGTGTGGTACATCACTGAGTTCAGAAAAATATATTCTTTCAAAAAATATGTAAATCCAAAATGGCGCTGATAAGAAAAACAAAAGTTGGCTACGGTCCCCGAGTAAATGTTATAGTTATCTTTAAAAAAAAATAAGCTACTAGATTCGTCATTAAAAAGTGCCTGTATATTGTCAAAGTACTAAATGTCCAAATTCAGTAGTTTTTGAATAAAAAAATAAAAACGGTTGTTCAAAAAATCAGTTTTTTTGTTGATATTTCGAAAACAAAAGAAGATATTTTAAAATTGTTTTCAATTATTGTTAGGCCCTAAAATACGCAACTTTGCCCGACTCTCTATCTCTTCAAATAACTGAGATCCCCATACATTCTGTCGAAATACGGGCATACAGGGTGCCCGTATTTCGACAGAATGTATGGGGATTGATAACTGTAAATCTTTGGGTGTAAACAGGAATAAAGATTATTATAATTATTAAAACTTTAGTCCGAAATAAAACTCAACACTTCAAGGCTAAGACGCTTAAAAGGTTAATCAGAATAAAAATTATATTTCAAATTCAAAGCAGTATTTTGTAAATACCTTTATTCTGTAAGAATATAGTAATAAGAGGTGTGAAAACTCTAATCAAAAATAAAAACATCAATTATTATATACAAACAAATTGTATAAATTCCAATTACCCATTGCAAAAAAGTGAGCAAACCAGTCGAAATGTGTAAAACAGGTAATTGAAATGTTGTTCTAATGGTGAAAAATGACATCACATCAAATCAATCGCAACAAATTCTATACCTCTTTTTTTACAAATTCCGCACATGATTAACCTACATTTTTTTGCACGATTACCAAAATCAATAAAAAAAGAAATTTCTGCCCGCATAATCCGTTGACACCCACATACTGTTCCAAATATGTCATTTTATGCACATAAAAAGCCGTCTGATGTTCCAAATTTGTACAAAACTGTATATAAAAAAGTAGTTTATTTCTCCAAAATTGTGTAAATAAAACCAGACGCGAATCTGTGATGAAACAATCATTCCGTATTCAAAATCTGTGAAAGTTTGTATAAATAATTGTAGAAGTTTGTTCAAAAATAGTAGTAGTTTCATCAAGTAATTAGTACTTGATGAAACCATAAACCAAGTGCGGGAACATTATTTTTCCGCGTGAATGGATTTTTAAAACACGATCAACGCAGGATTTAAATGAACGCGGGAAAGTACTTCACGCATTAAGATTGTACTATATTTTTTTTAACCGAACAAAACATTAATATAAATTTTGAAAAAAAAAACTTCTAACGAGTGTTTCCACTGCTTGATTAAGCATAAAATAAAACTTCGAGTTTAGAAAAGCACAAACATTTATTTGGTCCAACCAAATCTTGCGCTTTTAAAATTGGATCAATTTTCTTTGTAATATGCAAGTAAAATTTAAAGAAAAACTCTTAAAGCAAATTGCTTCAGGCGCTTCAATTTTTAAAGATTTTGTTACACGAAATAAACATTTGTAATTTAAATAACACTCTAAATCAGTGTTTTATAAGTGTGGCACATGAAGTAAAATTTCGAGTTTAGAAAAGTTTGCTACGCGACTAAGACGTATTTTCAGGCTTTCCTAAACTCGAAATTTTAATTCATGCTAAACGAAGCAGTGCAAACACTTGTTAAAAGCTTCAAATTAAATGATTTTATAAAAACACGAATTCCTAAAAATTTACCAAACACTTTAATTATAGGGATATGTATATTTAAAAGAAAAAGTCCCTTTATAATTATATACAGGGAGGTTTTTGTATCTGTATCTGTATATACAAAGAGTTTTATGTAACACCGAACATTTTCATAACGAGAATATTTCTTTTAAGTATACATATGCATTTCGTTGTACATTTTCCGACGATCGGTTTATTAAGAGAATTTAATTAGAACTTTAAACGAGTGTTTTCCACTCCCAGGCTAAGCATGAAGTAAAATTTCGAGTTTAGAAAAGCCTGATAATTTGGTTTGGTCGCGTAGCGCGAAGCGCGGAGCGGCCAAACCAAATTTTCAGGCTTTTCTAAACTCGAAATTTTACTTCATGCGCCACCGGTACAAAACACTGACATATTACAAAGTTTAAAACACACCGCTAAACTTTACATTGAATCAGTGTTTTGTACCGGTGGCGCATGAAGTAAAATTTCGAGTTTAGAAAAGCCTGAAAATTTGGTTTGGCCGCTCCGCGCTTCGCAACCAAACCAAATTTTCAGGCTTTTCTAAACTCGAAATTTTACTTCATGCTTAGCCTGGGAGTGGAAAACACTTGTTTAAAGCTTCAAATTGAAATCTCTTAATAAACCGAGCGTTGGAAAATGTACAACGTATGCATATGTATACTTAAAAGAAATATTCTCGTGATGAAAATGTTCGGTGTTACATAAAACTCTCTGTATACAGAGAGTACGTCTATTAAGTATACATACTCCAATAAATATATTGTACATTTTCAGATATTCGTCGCATTTGAAAAGAGTTTAAGTTGAAACTTAAAAGGAGTGTTTTCCACTCCCAGATTAAGCTTGAAGTAAAATTTCTATACTTTTCTAAACTTGGAATAACTTCAATTTTGACACAATTCAATATTTATGTGATGTTTGTTGACTTTTTTTGCATTCATTTTCGTCGTAATGGAAACAAATTGTAGGTAGTAAATTAAGTTGCCTGCATTTACACGCTTCTTAGAAAAGCTTTTAAAATCTTTGTCCCGGAAAGGTAACACTTTTGTATAGTCAAACAAAATATGCTTATTTTCATGTTCATTTATACAGGGTGTTAATGAATTGCAGGGACAAACTTCTAGGACTTAACTAGAAGTTTGTCGCTGCAAATTATTAACACCCTGTATAAATCTATAAACAAAATAGTTTCTTGTATCAAATTTGTAGAGGTTTGTTTCAAAATATGTTAAGGTGCGTGCATTATAAAAATAATCGTAAATGAGGTAATCCCACTGGTGATAAATTAAGTGCACGGAAAAGGAAGCCCGAAAAAAAAACTTTCTTTCTCGAATGTAAGACAGTACGTGGGTCGCGTACGACGACTTTTCGTTACATCACCTGGCTTCCTTTTCTTTAATTTTTTTTCCGCAGGTTGTTGTTGTTGATATTTTCTTTTAATTATGTAGCGTGCAAAATGAGACCGATTTTAATGAATTTCTTATGTAATTCAGGTTCTGCTCAGATTCGGGCGAGTGGTAACGTTTTTGATCCTTGGGGGATACCGTGTAAGAGATAATTGATGAAAGAAAAATAAAAAAAGTGTTATAGCTCAAAGATGATGAATGTCTCTCAAAGATCTACAAGCAATTTTGGATAATTAAGTGTTGCTTGTATAAAATAATAAGTCATTTTTAACCTGTAACCGGTACACAGTGGACTGTCAGAAATGTTACACACTTTAATGCGTAATAAATTCGGCTACTAACCAGACAGCGACCAGACCAAAAAGTCTAAAACCTTCAGATTTCTATCTCTTGCGGGGGAAAGAGACCGAGCACTCAAGGGGTAATCCCTTATGAACACCAACCGCATTTTTTGGGTGTCAATGTCAACCCGATATTAGCAGGTAGTAAGAAGTCCATCTGTTTTCAGCCGGCGCGTGGCGTTATCTTTTGTGAGGTTTGGGGTGGTTTTGATAGGAAGATTTAGTTGATATTTATGAAATTATTTAAAATGTAATTATAATTAACACGACAGTTGTAAAATAAAGTCGAGAATTGTACAATTTTAGGTCAATACATTTTTTTAAAACGTATCTGACGTTTACTTGGTAAATATTGGTCATCATGACATCTAAGCGTTATACATTTTTAACTTTACTGTAAATCAGTGGTTTATACGCGTGGCGCATGAAGTAAAATTTCGAGTTTAGAAAAGCCCCGAGAAAATTTGTCTCGGGTCGCTGCGCGACCCTCGACAAATTTTCTAGACGGGGCTTTTCTAAACTCGAAATTTTACTCCATGCTTAGTCTGGGAGTGGACAACACCGTTCTTAGAAGTTTCAAATTGAAGGATCATAAATTAATAAGGTTATAAATTGTAACATCAGCACCCCATAAATTGGGGTTTCTTTTCTTCCATTATACTTTCGCGCTTGTGGAGGGTGTCTCTCTTCAAAATTTGCTGGTTTAGATATTTTGGAGAGACCCTAACAGACAGAGCACTGAAAATTCACCTGTATTCCAAAAATAGAAACACTTGAAAGTAGATAGAAGGTAACAGATACTTGAATATTTGCTAGTGTCTCGCAAATCCCACTGTAGCGGTTACGAGTTAGATTACTTAACTATTTATTCCTTTTAACACGTTTAGTAAATAACACACTTGATTAAGATTAGTTGACACTGCAACAATTGTTAGCCACACAGTGGCCTTATCAGGCAAATGAATGATTTCATCATTCATCTGCCTGATGAAGCCACTGTGTAGCGAAACAATTGTTGCAGTGTTAACTAATAAACCGTGAAGTCTTAACCAAGTGTTATTTATTAAAAGTGTTAATATGGAATTTCACCAAGGGGTTATCCATTATGAACACCAACCGCATTTTTTGGGTGTCAACCCGATATTAGCAGGTAGTAAGAAGTCCATCTGTTTTCAGCCGGCGCGTTGCGTTATCTTTTGTGCGGTTTGGGGTAGTTTTGATAGGAAGATTTAGTTGATATTTATGAAATTATTTAAAATGTAATTATAATTAATACGACATTTGTAAAATAAAGTCGAGAATTGTACAATTTTAGGTCAATACATTTTTTTAAAACGTATCTGACGTTTACTTGGTAAATATTGGTCATCATCACATCTAAGCGTTATATATTTTTAACTTTACTGTAAATCAGTGGTTTATACACGTGGCGCATGAAGTAAAATTTCGTGTTTAGAAAAGCCCCGTGAAAATTTGTCTCGGGTCGCTGCGCGACCCTCGACAATTTTTCTACGCGGGGCTTTTCTAAACTCGAAATTGTACTCCATGCTTAGTCTGGGAGTGGACAACACCGTTCTTAGAAGTTTCAAATTGAAGGATCATAAATCAATAAGGTTATAAATTGTAACATCAGCACCCCATAAATTGGGGTTTCTTTTCTTCAATTATACTTTCGCGCTTGAAGAGGGTGTCTCTCTTCAAAATTTGCTGGTTTAGATATTTTGGAGAGACACTAACAGACAGAGCACTGAAAATTTACCTGTATACTAAAAATAGAGACACTTGAAAGTAGATATAAGGTCACAGATACTTGAATATTTGCTAGTGTCACTCAAATCGTAGGAATTATACAGTCTTAGAGATTTCGAAATGTAGGTTCATGTTGTTCATGAATGTTGTTACTAATCTTCTCATTTACGAAGAGTATTCTGTTGCCTTATACCATCAGTGTATTTAGTGACTCTGCTTTTGTTTACATATATGTATTTTTGTGACGTGTTCATAACTTTATATGTATACGATTGTATTTCAACTTGTATATGTATTATTTTTGAATAAAGATTGATTTGATTTGATTTGATTTGAAATCCCACTGTAGCGGTTACGAGTTAAATTACTTAACTATTCCTTTTAACACTTTTAGTAAATAACACACTTGATTAAGATTTTACTGTTTATTAGTTGATACTGCAACAATTGTTTCGCCACACAGTGGCCTTATCAGGCAAATGAATGATATCATCATTCATCTGCCTGATAAAGCCACTGTGTGGCGAAACAATTGTTGCAGTGTTAACTAATAAACCATGAAGTCTTAACCAAGTGTGTTATTTACTAAAAGTGTTGCTATGGAATTTCACCAAATAACAGCCTCAGCTATTAATTATTTTTTAATATTCCTTCGAAAATGGTTTAACAAACCGAAATTAGTTGGGAATAAAGTTTTTAATTTGTAACACAATATTAAGTGTTTTTCCTCTCAAAACTTTACATAGTGTAATCTGTTTTACTAAGTGAGAAATGAGAAATTGATTGAAGAAATTAATGAGTCTCGTTTTTTGTTTACTTATTTATATTGTTAATAAATTATATTGCTAGCATTTGTTTTACATAAATTGGAAATACTGTAAATGCAATCCGTGGACGTAGCCAGAATTTTGATAAGGGAGAGGCATGAGACAAGAACAATATTCGAAATTTAGTATAAATCTTAAGAAAAGTCAATTATTATTAGTATTTTATTCGATTTTTGTTTTAACAAACAGTGAATTGTACAATATTTTGATTTAACGATAAACAGGTTTTGATTCGCAATTTACCGTAATACTGTTTTGATTTACCGGTAATTGAAAAACTCAGTACATTTAGAGACCCTAATGGCAAGGTCGTAGCCAGGGGGGGTGTGGGCGATATGGAGGTTATACCCCCCCTAAAATATTCAAAAAGGTAATTTTTGGATGTAAATGCGGCCCTGTAAGAGCAAAAACAATATTTTTACCATAGGGGGGGTTTATGGTAAAATTTTTAGAACCCCCTCCGATTTTGTTTTGCTAAGGCCTTGCCTAATAGCCTTGGCTACACTCATGATGCTATTCTATAAGGATCTTTAAATTTAAGTGTTCTTTCACAATTCTCATCCTTGTAGAATAAAACGTTTCTTGCATTGTATTTCAGAAAGATAAACATTATAAAAGATAAACAATAAACAGATAATGGCTGATGCTTAGAGGATGATATCGTATGTTTAATTAAAAAAAACCTCTAGAGTGCTACACAAAATATTGTAGGGTGGCATCTCTGAAATTATATATTATAATTATTATTATTATATGTATGACGTTATATATCTCAATTTCTAAAGAGTGTAGCCAACTTAAATTTAAAAAATCCTTGCACTCTAGAGGTTTTTTTATTTGAACATGCGATACAATTATCAGCTGGGTTTGAAGAAATTCGAAGAAATGATCAAATTTGTAAATATTAGATATCTTAAAGCCCATACGTTATTCAACTTTAAATAAAATGTATAAATTTTTTAGCGTTATTACATATCACCAATATAAGAATATTTAACGTTGGATTCTTCTTTGTCTCCTCTGGCTTAACCCACTAAACGCCATTGGTGTAATACCGCACCATTATTAATGTATTGTTTATTAAGTTATTAAATACGTTATTTTTATACATTGTATTATTTGACAAGACAAGAATGGGTGAAAAGAAAATAAATATTTTTGTTATTTATATATTTTGAATATTACTCATTTATGCCCGGTATTATAAACGATTAATAAATCATTAGATAACTATTTGTGGAGTAAATTTATTTACCTAGTAAACTAATAGGCAAATAAAATTGCGTATTAGCAAACTACCAAATAAATAGTAATTCTAGAAATAAATAATTTAATTAGTAGATTACAGACCGAAATTATACATTTTCATTGTGGCCATAGCTGGAACCACTAATTTGTTAAATTGAATTGTCAATATTTCAAATTAAATTGTCAATCAAATTGGAAATTTAATATAATTCCTTATAATTATGGAGAATAACCGTGGAATAGGACAGAATTACACAGAACAAGAAAAAGAAAGCTTATTAGAAATTATAAAAGACTTAAACGAATGTTTTCCACTCCCAGGCTAAACATGAAGTAAAATTTCGAGTTTAGAAAAGCCTGAAAATTTGGTTTGGTCGCGTAGCGCGAAGCGCGGAGCGGCCAAACCAACTTTTCAGGCTTTTCTAAACTCGAAATTTTACTTCATGCGTCAAGCGTACAAGACACTGATTTCAAATGAAGTTCACTTGTTCACAATATTTCAGTGTTTTCAGTGTTTAATACGCGTGGCGCATGAAGTAAAATTTCGAGTTTAGAAAAGCCTGAAAATTTGGTTTGGTCGCTCCGCGCTTCGCGCTACGCGACCAAACCAAATTTTCAGGCTTTTCTAAACTCGAAATTTTACTTCATGCTTAATCTGGGAGTGGAAAATACTCGTTTAAAACTTTAAATGGAACTAATTTTAAAAACGCGTATGCATAAGTATAAAAATCCTTGGTTATGTCTGATTTGAAAAACTTTAGGTCTTCGACGCCTTAGAATGTCTTGTGGATCGAATTAATCACTGTTAGGGAAGATACTATGAGCGAACTTAAATCTGACACGGATGATATGATAGACACGATAACCGTAATGAAATTAATAAATACAAGTAGTAGAATCTAAAGTAATTATAATAATATAATACAATTTTGACTTTTAACTGTCAAATTATTTAGAGAATAAAATTTACTTGGTAGAAAGACAAACAAATAATTTACTTGGGAAATTTATTAGCCAAATAAAGTTATTTTGTGTTTATAATACCGAAATCTTTGGAAAAAATTAATTTATTCCTAAAGTAAATTTTATTTAGGGAAAAAAACCTTTTATAATACCGGGCATTAAAAAAACTATTTTCTAACTTCACAATATTCCAGTGATTTACACGCGTGGCGCATGAAGTAAAATTTCGAGTTTAGAAAAGCCTGAAAGTTTGGTTTGGCCGCTCCGCTTCGCGGAGCGACCAAACCAAATTTTCAGGCTTTTCTAAACTCGAAATTTTACTTCATGCTTAATCTGGGAGTGGAAACACTCTTTCGAAACTTCAAATTAAACGCTGTTATAAAATCAACGAATGCCTGAAAATGTACATTATGTATATTTAAAATAAAAATTCCCAGTATATTATAGAATAACTCATTCATAGAAATCATAAAAAGAAGCGCACAATTTTCCCTAAAAAAAACTTTTAGAGCTAACTCTATAATTAATTTTGTATTGTGGAGGCTTCTACTTCGTTATATATGTTAACTTATCAATAAAACACGTTTTAAGTTTGTTTGTATAACACAATTTATTTTTATGTGACTGCAGTTTCAGCAAATTTAGCTTCATGTTCGATAATGGCAAGCAAAATTTGCAGAAACTGCAGTCACATAAAAATAAATTGTGTTATACAAACAAAGTTAAAACGTTTTTTATTGATAACTCTATAATTGTTCGGCCGTTAATGGGTTAATAGAATTGGCAAATAGGCCCTTTTGACCAGCCACATAAATTGTTCAATGTTTTTTGTATTGTATACAAATTAGGGAAGACAAATAAATAAACACAATTGATGATCCTTGGAGGATACCATTTTTAGCTGGTTTTGAACAAAATCGAAGGAATGATTACATTTGTTTGTAAAATATTAGATATCTTAAATCTTAACGTTTTTTATTGATAACTCTATAATTGTTCGGCCGTTAATGGGTTAATAGCATTGGCAACTAGGCCCTTTTGACCAGCCACAGAAATTGTTCAATGTTTTTTGTATTGTATACAAATTAGGAAAGACAAATAAATAAATACAATTGATGATCCTTGGAGGATACCATTTTTAGCTGGTTTTGAACAAAATCGAAGGAATGATTACATTTGTTTGTAAAATATTAGATATCTTAAATCTTAACGTTTTTTATTGATAACTCTATAATTATTCCGCCGTTAATGGGTTAATAGCATTGGCAACTAGGCCCTTTTGACCAGCCACAGAAATTGTTCAATGTTTTTTGTATTGTATACAAATTAGGGAAGACAAATAAATAAACACAATTGATGATCCTTGGAGGATACCATTTTTAGCTGGTTTTGAACAAAATCGAAGGAATGATTACATTTGTTTGTAAAATATTAGATATCTTAAATCCATTTTGTACGTAATTTGTTATTTAAAAATAAAAATAAACTTCTTTCATGTTATTAAAATCAAAATACAAGAATCAATAATGATCAATTATTATTTGTCTTCTTGCTTAATGCCATTGGCAACGAAAGCCTTTTGGCCAGCGATGGAAAATCGTTCCTCTTGCACCAACAATATAAGAATCTTTAGTGTTAGATTCTTCACTGTCTTCGTTAATTGTAGTAAAAAGCAAGGGCGTAGTCAGGGGGAAGAGGATATGGGGGTTCAACCCCCCTCTCCTCGCCCGAAATTTTCAAAATGTTAAATATTTTTATGTAAAAGCGACCCTGTAAGAGAAAAAAACTATATTTCTACCATTAAAACCCTCCCCGAAATTTTTATAACCCCCTCCACAATTTTGTTCTGGCTACGGCCTCGGTGAAAAGACACCTAAATTATTGAAAATCAAGAGGTTATTTTCTTTTTTAAATAAGTAAGTTAATTTAATAGTGCTTGATAGGCTTGTTTTGAATGTTTTTTGTTTATTTTCTTATTATTATTTTACCTTTATTGCTTTTCTTATTGGGTAACTTGATGGAAGTCCAGATGTAAGTCTTGTTCTTAATCCTTTCGGTCTCCTTGGCGAATATGTCCAAATCACTGGCGGAAAACTTGTGCTTCTTCCCTTTGACTCCCATTATTTTGTACACTGTTTTCGCGGCAATAGTTTTTCCGTGAAAATATATTCACAGCGAAATTAGTCTTTTTTTTTCTTTACGAGAAATATAAAATCAAACTAGACAACTCCAAACTATCGGTAAATAACACTTTATCTTTGAGAATATTTATATTTATCGTAAAAATTCGATTTGAATTGTTTACCTAATCGATGTTTTGTTAGTTTTATGATTATGCCTGCTTTAATGATACACTTGAAAAACATTCAGTGAATCTTGGAGGGACCTTTGAAATCGTTTTAAAATCTAGTAGTAAGAAAGCGAATGAGGCTGAAGAAGATAGGTTTCTTGAAACAATTGAGTAAAAGTTATAGAAAATTGTAAAGGTTGGGCAATCTGGTCGTAGATTTGAAATAAGATTAAAAGGACACGAGCGAGCTTTCAGATTAAAGCAAAATAGCTCCACCTATGCTAACCACCTTTGAGAAGAGAATCACGCTTTTGGTGAGGATGAACTTTCAGTAATCCATTTTGCCGAAAAAGGTCGTAAAATGGATTTACTCGAAGCACTAGAAGTACACAAGACTCGAATTAATCCCGGAATTTTCCTTCTTAACGACCAGGTTGACCTAATGTAATTTACATTTACTTTTAGTTTGATAATGACTACTAGATAGTCGAAACTATAGTCAAAAATTAAGTGCAAAATATAGTGGTTAAACAAAGTAAAAAGTGTTTTATTTACAAGTGTATTTAAGATGGACCACAAAGTGAACGCCTACAACACAATACAGTTAGTATAATTAAACTCATTTATTATTGGTATACTAATAAATGAGTTAAATTATACTAACTGTATTGTGTTATAGGCGTTCACTTTGTGGTCCATCTTAAATACACTTGTAAATATTTCCAGGGTTGTTATATATAAATATGTATATTATTGTAAATTAATTGTAAATTGATTATAAAGGAGATTCTGTAAATAAAGTTAAAGTGTACCAAGCTAAAAAAAAGTAAATTCGAAAAAAATACTTCATTAAGATTTTGGCATTCTGAAAATTAGAAGTGCAAATACAAATCTACTTCTAGAAGTTATATTCAAAGAAGGAATAAATACAGTTAATCTTGGTGAAATCTTTGAAAGCTTTCTAAAGACTAGAAGCAAGAATGTGAATGAAGCTGAAGAAGATAGGTTTCTGGAAACGTAAGAGTCAAAGTTTTGGAAATTGGAAATAAGAAAGTGAACCAGGCTGAAAAATATATATTGGAAAAAACAATTTAGATTTACAAGAAGCTTTTTGAAAATTAGAAAGGTGAATGAAAATTTACTTTCAGCCGATATATTCAAAGAAGAAATAAAAACGGTTAATCTTGGTGAAATCTTTGAAAGCTAGTTTTAAAAACTAGAAGTAAGAATCTGAACTAAGCTGAAGAAGAAAGAATGTCCTAGGAAAGCTTTCTTAGGACATTTTTCAGTTATGGTTTATTGAAATAGAAACGTAAAATTTTGAAAAACTAGAAGTAAGAAAATGAGTGAGTACAGGAAATATTTCTTTTAAATATACATATGCACATTGAGTAAATTTTCCCACATTCGTCGTTTCTTAAATGAGTTTAATTTGAAGCTTTAAACGGATGTTTTCTACTCCCAGATTAAGCATGAAGTAAAATTTCGAGTTTAGAAAAGCCTGAAAATTTGGTTTGGTCGCGTAGCGAAGCGAAGCGACCAAACCAAATTTTCAGGCTTTTCTAAACTCGAAATTTTACTTCATGTGCCACGCGCCTAAAACACTAAAATATTATGAAGTTAACAATATGCTACCCAGGTAGTATGCTGAAGACGTATATTTTAAACTTCTCTTAAAACCAGAGTTTATAAGCGTGGCGCATGAAGTAAAATTTCGAGTTTAGAAAAGCCTAATTTGGCTCGGTCGCTCCGCTTCGCTACGCGCCCGAGCCAAATTTTCAGGCTTTTCTAAACTCGAAATTTTACTTCATGCTTAATCTGGGAGTGGAAAACACTCGTTTAAAGCTTTGACCTGAGCTTTAGAAGAAAAAAAAATAGCATCCGAAGATTTGCAGCATGTAGGCTGCTATTGGGACATGTATACCTAAAAGAAAAACTCCCTGTATTTAGAAGAAACTTGGAAAGCTTTTTGAAAATTAGTATTATGAAAACAAATATAGTTCTGAAAAATAAATGTAAAGAAAAAATAAAAACAGTTATTTTATTTGTTATTAAAAATCCAATAGAGGCAGTTTTAAAGACTTAAAGTCCTTAAAACTGTTTCTATTGGTTTATTAATAACAAATAAAAACCGCTATTTATGCTTAATAGAGCAATTTAAAGATGAAATAAAAACAGTTATTTTATTTGTTATTAAAAAACCAATAGAGACAGTTTTAAGGACTTGAAGTCCTTAAAACTGTCTCTATTGGTTTTTTAAGAACCAATAAAAACCATTCTTGAAAATGGCATTAAGCCGAAACTAGTTGAAAATAAAACAATTTATTAGTAAAACAAACCAAGTGAATTTCAATCAAATACCTATATAAAAACCACTATATATTCTTAGTAGAGCAATTTGAATCTTCCTATTAACGTCTATTAATACGGCCGTAAAGTATTAATAGATTTTAATAGAAAGTTACATTTTGCTCTACTAAGCATAAATAGTGGTTTTTGAAGTCCTTAAAACTGTCTCTATTGGATCTTAATAATGTATAGTAAATTAACAGTTTAACACTTTCATTAAGTATGAAGTTTGTAGCTTAAAACAGTATTAAAACTTTCTACTAACTTCTATTAATAAGGCAATTATAGTTTTCAGGTATTATTACTAAGAGTCAGTAAAAAAAGTTCTAAAGTAAGAAGCTAAAGAAGATAGGTTAAAAGAAAGGTATGAAACAATTGTAAGCTTTGATAGTAAAATAGTTTCAAAGAAAGACATGAAACAACAAAAAGAATATACACATAAAAAGACTTATTCCTTCCTTCACTTTTTATATATTTAAAAAGTAAAATAAGGAATAACAGTCTTTTTATGTGTAATAATCACTTCACGTAAACTCAAAAACATACAATTATTGGAAGAATATATTTTTAATAAAGAATGATTGAAATTTTTTAGTTCCGAAAAAAAATATTATCCAGTAATTCAAATACAAAAAGTTAATTACCAATAGTAATGAGCTCTGATAACAAAAAAAAAAACAACAAACACAAGACACTAAAAAATCACGCACGCACTAAACTCCGCCCAAAAAAAAAAAGTTCGATCGTTTTATTTCCGTTTTTTTTCTTCTTTTAATACTCAATTTAATTACTTCCTATTATATTATCATCAAAATTGATTATTATTAATTCTTTAATGTGTGGCCAGGTGAGAGGCCTTTTCGCGACTGACGTTTCCCGGGCGCGCACTGTTCGACCGTCTCCTCCTCCTACTATAATTATTGCCTTTCTGCGGGTTTCGAACAATCACCAACTAACTAACTATATCTTATCCACCACACAACACATACACATACACGTGTGCAGCGACACGAAAACAGTAGAAAAAAAAAACTTTCTTGCCACTTTCTATGTTCGTTTGTTCGCCGGCGAATTCTCTCACCGTTCGGTTTGGCAACAGGAGGACTCTTCGCCACCGCGTTGCAAGTTCATCATTGTTATGCAAATGTTGCAAATGTGCGTGTGGGAAATTAAAAGAGAGTAAACGATACTGTAACATAACACCCACGCATATGATTATAAAAGTTTTTGTTCGTTATGAAATTTGCGGGTTTGTTTGGCGATTTGTTGCGGGAGGTGAAATGGCGTGCCTTGCGGAACACCGTAATTTCTCATGAAAGAAAAAGGTGAATTGTCTGATTTATGTAGATTTATTTTTTGGATTAGCAAAACATCACTTTCTTTTCTTAATAATTTAATCAATGAACATCATCCGTATAGGAAAATATTTAAAAATTTGTAAATAAAACACTATTCATAAAGCGGTCAATTTAAAGTTTCGAACGAGTGTTTCCACTCATTGATTAAGCACTCCCAGACTAAGCATGAAGTAAAATTTCGAGTTTATAAAAGCCTGGCGCGACCAATCCAAATTTTCAGGCTTTACTAAACTCGAAATTTTACTTCTTGCGCCATGTGTATTTAACACTGATTTCAAGTAAAGTTAGAATGTATACTGCTAAAGTTTGATAAATATTTGTAAAAATTAACGTATGATCTCACTTAAGCAGTGCAATTTCAACATTATACGGGTGGCGCATGAAGTAAAATTTCGAGTTTAGAAAAGCCTGAAAATTTGGTATGGTCGCTACGCGCCCAAACCAAATTTGCAGGCTTTACTAAACTCGAAATGTTACTTCATGCTTAATCAAAGAGTGGAAACACTTGTTAGAAACTTTAATTTAAACACTATATTAAAGATCCATACAAATATTCCTAAAGATATCTCAAAATATTTTCATAATAATTTTTTTAAATTTTACATTTCTATGAAATTTGTTTAAAACAAGAGTATTATACATTAATTTAAAAATAACTTAAAAACAATTAATAGAGTATTATTATATTCTTGAAAGAGCAATGTTTACCCAATATTTACACAAAATTTTATGGAGATATTCTAAAAAATTATCATGAACAAAATTTGTTTTTTTAAATTCGCATAAAATACGTCTATTTCCACGTTTAATGTGAAATGAATTAAAAATTATTGATTTTTAGATTTTATATATGTACATGTATTTTGAAAGAAAAACATTTAGTTCGATGATCGAAGTTTTTAAATTTTTATCGTAAAAATATACCTACCACTTTAGTATGAATTTAAGATTTCATATGTGGAATATTGGAGATTTATGTATTTGGTTTGAGTTATCTAAAGAGATGAATATAATCAAACTTAATTACACTACAAATTAGATATTCTAAAAAAGGTAGAGAATATTCATTTGAAATTACGTATATTTTAAAAGAGCAACATTTGGTTAATATCCAGGGAAATATTTAAAAAAATTGTTCAAAGTTTAAAAATTTTTATCGTAAAAATATATAAATATTGTGTGAATTTGAGGATTAAAATTTAAAAGAATCTTATTTAGAAAATTGGTGATATTCCAAAAAATTATAGAAACAAATTCATGTTGAAATTTTGAGTTTTGCTCTGCACGTTCATATCTTTCCAATTATCAATCATGATGAAAATTTAAAAGATGTGAACCCATTTTATTGCTCTTCCTTTATCGCCTTCTTAGAATAATTCGAATATTTGAATATGTTTTTAAATGAAAATTCGATTACATAGATTTTAAAAATGTTAATTTTTAATGTTTATCGTAAACCAGATGTAAGAATATAAATCACGTTGAAGATAATACATTCAAAGAAAAAATCAATTAATTTTTAAAGAAACTCTAAAAGCTTGTCACTAACTAGGTTTTACAGGGCCGGCTCTTCCATTAGGCGAACCTAGGCGACCGCCTAGTTGCGCCAGAATGAAAAATTAATTATTCCATTTTTTTTTTGTACAATTTACTATTTTAATAATTGAAAAAGAATCAATAATTCACTCTCAATATTTTATATTTATTTTTATACACAGGGTGTCCCATTAGTGCGTTCTCGGAGGATATCTCGGCTCACGTTAAAGATAGAAAAACAGTTTATTTAACAAAGTTGCTTGGTATTAAGAGCTGCATAAGCTAAACACATTTTAATGTATACAGGGTGTGCCATAAAGACAGTAGCGGATGCAACTTGCTTATTTTAAAGGATCACCCTGTATATTATTTTGTTTTTGAATTGCTCATAAGAACTGCGTAGCATTTCATTAAAAGCATTTGGTTTAAATTGTACCGTTTCGGAGTCAATTGACATTTAAGCGGTACTTTCGTAAAGCTAAAATATCTCCGAAAGTAAATAAGATAGGGAGTTGCGGTTTTCGCCACTCTCTTGAGACTAGAAGACGCTATCGAATGCACTATAAAGTTGTTGCGATTAAGTTGTTTAACTACGAAATAAAAATAGTCGAATTTATAAATTTTCAATTAAGGGTAACTTAATTTTTTGAAACGAAAACATATCATCTTTTTAACACCAATCGATTCAAAATTTAATTCTCTTTAGATTGCGTTTATAACTTTTATCAGTAACTTTACAGTTTTTAAGATAATTATATTACATTTACAGATAAAAAATATTAACAAACTCAAATAAGACTTTAATTTTGAGTCGATTGATATAAAAAAGTTATGTTGTTCTGTTTAAAAATAACTTAAGCGCAACAACTTTATACTGCAGCCGATCGCGCCCTCTATTCTCAAGAGAATGGTGAAATCTGCAACTTTCTATCTCATTTAATTTCAGAGATATTTTAGCTTTATAAAACCACTGCAAACATAAGTTTTGTCCATAAATGTCAAATAATTCCGAAACGACACGACTTAGACCCAATGTTTTTAACAAAATAAAACGCAATTTTTCTGAGGAATTCAAAAACAAAATAAAATACAGGGCGATCCATGCAAAACAAGCAAGTTGCATCCGCGACTGTCCTTATGGCACACCATGTATGTATAAAAAATATGTGTAGGTTATGCAGCTCTTAAAACCAAGTAACTTTGCTGAAGAAACAGCTGTTCTATCTTTAACGTGAGCCGAGATATCCTCCGAGAACGCACTAATGGCACACCCTGTATATAAGTACAAATTCACTAAACGTGCAAATGCAAAAACATACTTGGTTCATTTTAAACCACCACAAAATTAAAATAAAATAGGCAACCCAATATAAATTCAAACCTTGAAGTATTCGAATATTTAAATATTCTAATAATTTGAATATGTTTTTGAAATACATCAATTTAAAAAAATCCCAGCTCTATTTTGAACTTTACTTTAAACTTTTGTTATATACGCGTGGCGAATGAAGTAAAATTTCGAGGTTAGAAAAGCCTGAACGTTTGGAAGATCAAAGATTTACTAATAGATAGCATTTATAAAATATTAATATGTCTATGAAAAACGAACTAATGTACAATTAAATATATATTTTCGAAGTCCGTAATTATTCGAAGAAATTGATAAAACTCAATTATTTTTTTTATTTACGAGTAAAAAACGTAAAACACTATCTTATGTTTAATTAAAAAAAAAAACAGAGTGCCGTATTAAAACTTTTTTTTTATTGAAGTTAGCTACACGCGTTAGGAGTTGATATATGAAACGTACATAACCCTTACTTTTTGTTTCGTCGGTAAACAACAAAAAATGTCGCCAACTCTAACCTCTAAGAGTTGCGGAATGACATAAAAGCAAAAAGGCGGTTAAAGTTTAATTGTTAAATTTCAGAGTTGCCAACCTACAATATGAAAATACTAGAGTCCAAAAAAATAATTAATATAGTAAATACAAGTTGCAATCTATTAAATGAGAAGATACATATATCAACATTTGATAAAAAATAATATTAAATTTCAACTGAGATGCGCAGATGCAAAACCAGCCATACATTATTTTGTGATTTTGAGATTTTGGTATCCCTGGAATCTACTCGTCTCAGTGTATAATTTTAAAAATAAATTTACCTTTGGAACCCATCCTAAACCTTTTAAAATCAAGTTTGAAAAATCCTGTCAGATGCAAAACTTATCTTACATATTTTTTAATTTGCAAAACCTGCCAAGTTTTTGCCTAGTTTTACAAATTTTTTGTTGTCCCCATTCGATACAACGCTCATTCAACAATATTTAAGGTTATTTAAAAGACGCTGCAAAATCAGTTTTTGTCATTTTGTCACAAGTTTGTCAAAACACGTATGGCTGGTTTTGCATATGGGCAACTCCAGGCAAATATTATTTCAGAATAAAATCATCAAAAACAACAAACACAAAATTTTACATAAACTTTAGAACCATTGAAATTAGCACAAATTGGAAAAAAATGGGAAAATTGACAATTTCAATCAACAACATAAATATTGAGAAAAATGTGAAGTAAATAATTAGCAAAATCGACAACTCGGCTATTTGTAAGTTAAATTGCATTAAAATTTATGACATCGAATATATAACTTTACATTAAAAACAAAATCCTTAAAATTGACTGAAACTTAAGTTACAGTAAATGTCGAAGTCAAACCGTACACAAATCGTCAAAATGTATTCAAACAATTTAATTTACATAAACAGCAAAATTAACAAATTCAACAAAAAATCGTGGAATTTCAATATCATTTTAATAGACCTAAACTCTTAAGTGAATCATGAATTTGGC
Organism: Philonthus cognatus; assembly: GCA_932526585.2. Taxonomy (NCBI): domain Eukaryota; kingdom Metazoa; phylum Arthropoda; class Insecta; order Coleoptera; family Staphylinidae; genus Philonthus; species Philonthus cognatus. The sequence continues at coordinate 35,373,836 of OW052247.1, forward strand.
AAAAAAACTTATTTTAGCTACAAAATTCCAAAAGAGTAATTGATTAGTGAAATTACCCCCGCCTCTAAAAATGAGGCGCCTGATTATGTTTTGCCTAGAGGCGCCAGGTAACCTCAGGCTGGCTCTGATTACGAATCAAGTAAAATATGATCATTAAAATGCACGCATAAATTGATGAATGAAAGTTTGGTAAATTTTGACAATTAGTTACTTAAAAAAATACTTTGAAATGTTTACATTAGTTCAATATGGTCGTTAAATCTCAACCACAGTTATTTCTATCATTTACAATCATAACCCTTTTTTATCTACTGTCTTGTACAACCCCTCTTTAAGATATATCGCATTTACAGGTATTTTTATCTTATAAGAAAAAAATCTCATGTAGCTACAGTGATTCGTAACCGCAAAATTTTCCAATTTGATTCCTGATAAAATATTATTTGTACTTCTGAAGGTAAAATACACAAGTATATTATTTGCTATGCTGAGATTCCACGTGGTTTTATATATTATTATGATTAAGTATCAAAAGAAGTATTAATGTTTATTTTTAGTTAGTATATTTAAAAAAAAAAACTGTATTTTTCTTTGTAAATAGAATTTATTCTGCTGAGAAATAAATGATTATTATTATTATTATTATTAAAAGAAGTTAGAACTAATCAGAAAAGAAAAAATAAGAAGAGATAATGAGCGTACTTTGTAGGATATCATGAGTAACATTTCTGGCGAAAAACGATGAGTAGTCTTATTAAAGACAGTTTCTTAGATTTGCGAAATATTACTTTCTCTTCTTAATGTCATCTACAGTTATTTCTCTTTTCTGCAAACATAATTATGAATTCTATTTTGCTAAAGTAATATCCGTACTGTGTAAATATAGACACATAAATTCTGTTTTTTTTTAATGTGACCAAACTTAGGGTGTATTTACTGCGAATAGTTGCAATCCTGCTTTAATAGTAGGGTATTTTAAACATCAAATTGACAAATATCAATGTGACAAATAAATTATAATTTGTCAAATAAATTGTCACGATGCAGATATTTTTAAAAAAGAGAACGTTACAACTTGCAACTTTAAAACACATACAGGGATTTATTCTTTTAAGTATACTTTCACATATTCCATATAAACTATATCTTTAATTAATTTCTCACTTAACCCGTGATGAAACATTTTTGAATATAATACTGGATATTTAATTAAAACACTTGGTTTGTTTCACTAATTTAATTAGTGAAACAAACCAAGTGTTTTAATTAAATATCCAGTATTCCATATAAACATTTGTAAAATTAATGAACATGTGATCAGAACTAAGCAGTATATTTTGAACTTCACTTTAAATCAGTATTTAATACGCGTGGCGCATGAAGTAAAATTTCGAGTTTAGAAAAGCCTGATTTGGCTTGGTCGCTCCGCTGCGCTACGCGACCAAGCCAAATTTTCAGGCTTTTCTAAACTCGAAATTTTACTTCATGCTTAGTCTGGGAGTGGAAAACACCCGTTAGTTTTTAAATTGAAAGTTTTTAATAAGATCCCGAATGTCTGAAAATTTACATTGAAAAATCGTCAGATGCATACCTAAAAGAAAAATTCCTTGAATTTAGAACTTTTTTTAAATTTGAACATATAAATGGGAAGATAATAAAGAAGACTGATAGTCCTGAGCAAGGAGTATTACCTGATCCTACCTGATCAGAGACACTTTATTTAATTGGTAGTAGATACAAATAATTTGAGGCGGTGATAGGTAAATACATTTGTAATCGTAATCTTTTTGAGTTAATCAAATTTGACATTTCAAGAATTTTGTGGTGTGATGCAGGTTGTGTGTTTAAGGTTAGGATAAGATTAATCACATGTTATGTTGTAAATCAACTTTTAATTTGTAGGTTATGTAAAGGAAAATCTGACATTAATACGACAATTCAGTATTAATGTCAGATTTCCCTTTACATAACCTACAAATTAAAAGTTGATTTACAACATAACATGTGATTAATCTTATCCTAACCTTAAACACACAACCTGCATCACACCACAAAATTCTTGAAATGTCAAATTTGATTGGTCATATTAAAAAAAAAACAGATTATAGATTATCCAGTTCGAGATTCACCATTGTTATAATTCAACATAATAGATTCATCGGTAGATATTCTACACGCTTTTGTTATTTTGTTTGATTATTGTAAAAAGTTAGTTATGAACGGACAATGAAATTAAAAAAAGAGAAAAATAATGTAACTTGTGGAACATCATGAGTAAATAAAAATAAAGTATACGAGAAGAAACAAATTAAAGACAGGTTATTTAAAATTTGCAAAATGTCACTTTCTTCTCTTAATCTACAGATATTCAGCATGTTACAATTGTAACTACCAACAAAACTAAAATTAATCTTTGGATGAATAAATCTATCTGTGATATCATATTGAGAATACTGTGTTTAATCTGTCAGTTAGCACAAAAAGATTTATCCTTCGAAAGAATAATTTTAATTCTGTTGGGATTACCGTTTTTTTTTTTTTTAAGAGTTTATTTCGTACAATTACAATGATATATATATATATATATATATATATAGTGTAACATAAGTTAAAATTATTTGTATTCATCTGCGCCTCATTGTAGTTGGTACCTTGGATTTCATTCCTTCTTTCCTCGCCTCGTGATGTCTGGGTAGTACCCGATCTCGGGCTAACGGTATTGAAGGATTCTTGTGAGTTTTACATTTTCATATTTTCGGTCAGTTTATTTCGTTATTTATTAGTAGGTTTTTTATTTTTATTTTGAATGGAATAAATTTTAGAGATTTTACGTATTTTGGAAGTTTGTTGAGAATGTTTATCGTGTCTGTCGTCAAGTTTTGCGTGTACTTTTTGGTGTTGAATTTGTCGGTTCTGAGGTCTGATTTTCTTCTGGTATTATAACTGTGTATTTGTTTTTTGGGTTTAATTTTGATCCTTGTTTTTATTAAGTTATGTTGTATTTTGTATATAAGTAATAGGTTATTGTAAGTTATTAGTTTTTTTATATCTAGTTCTTGCGTGATTTCGAATAGTTTTTGCGTTCTTGTTCTTTTATTTAGTATGTACAGTATTTTCAGTGTTTTGTTTTGTTGACGTTGTAGCTTCTGAATGTTTTTGGCGGTTGTATTTCCCCATATATTGGAGAGGTAATTAATGTGGGAAGTAAATAGGGCATGGTATACTGCTCTCTTTCTGTTTTAGGGTATATATTTTCTTATTTTCCATAGTGCTCCTATTGTTGTCGAGTTTTTTTTCAAAATTTTATTTATGTGATTATCCCACTTTAAATTCATATTAATATTAAGGCCCAAGTATTCAGTGTTCTTGATTTGTTTTATGTACTTTCCATTTATTCTAATCATTATTTTTACAGGTTGTTTTTTGGGATTGAAGATCATGAACGTGGTTTTTTCTTCGTTTATTGTAAGCAGATTATTGTAGAACCATTTTTCTAAAATGTTTAAGTCTTCATTTATTTTTCGTTCTATTTTCTTTTCGTCGTTTCCGGTATATATGATGCACGTGTCATCGGCGTATATAAATGGCATTCCTGTTATATTTAGTTCTAATATATCATTGATATATATTATATACAGGATTGGTGGTTTTATTTTAGATCTTAAACCAGAAAACAAACAATAAAATCGTCTTATATTTCTTATTTAGTCAAGTCTCGATTAGTGTGTCAAAAATCTATTACAAATCCTCACAAATTAACTTCGCCGTTTTTCGTAAAAGTATTAATTTAATTAACAACTTTCATTTTTGCACCTTTCCTTTCTTTCAGCATATATATATTTTTTGTTAGTTGTAATGATTCAATTAATTTAGAGCATTTTGTATTTGTGTTTGTTATAAGCGTGGGGGGAAAGTAGTGATGGAACCATGCATTGGTTAAGTATTCCAAAAGGTTTTTAGCACGTAGAAATGTGCCGGCGATGGCTACACGTCGGAATCGGCATTAATGCTAATTGCTTTTAGAATGTGTAATGAGCGCAATTAGTGTGGCCTGCCTGGCGCTATTAATTCAGCGGAGAAAATCAGTGCCATATTCAGAGCGAGAATAACTAGATACGAATCGTATCATCTTTACAAAACGAACAATAAAAAATGGAGAAGAAATATGAATGATGGATTAATTCAAACAAGAAGAAAGCTGTAGATAACATAAAGGAATAATTTCTCCCTAGCTAAACTATAGAGAATTTTATAATATCAATTTTTCTTAAAAATGTTGAAGATATATTTTTTTCCTAACCAAACAATAAGTCATATTTACCATTTAAGCATATGTATACTTAAAAGAAAAATTCCCTGTGTACACCACTAATCCATCATTTTTTTATTCTATCTCTCGTTTTGTTTTTCAATAATAGGATTTGATCATTAATCCTATTATTGAAAAACAAAACGAAAGATAGAATAAAAAAATGATGGATTAGTGGTGTATACAGGGAATTTTTCTTTTAAGTATATGTATACTTGGGTAAATTTGACTACATTCGTTGTTTTTTTAAGAATTCTTTGGATTTATTTTCCAAGCGCCAAAATAAAACACGAACTTCTTGTAAATTTTGCATAATTTACGTCAATTTTGAGCTTCATTAATTTAAATTTTTACCACTGAATTGCCTTTCACAACATTAAACCAAAATGTATACATTTATTAACAATATCTGTTAATTTGATCAAATATGTGACTCTCTGTGAAATGTTTATGGTTATATTAAAAAAAAAACACATACAATATTGCACTTTTGAATAATTATTGAGCGTCTGTTTTCGAGCTGAACATTTGGATTGGCCGGTCCGAAGCAAAGCGTAGCGTGCCGGCCAAATCAAAATTTTTAGGACTTTCTAAACTCGAAATATTTACTTCATGTGCCAGGCGTATAAAACCCTGACTTATTTTAAAGTTCAAAAAACATAATGGCATTTTGATTTTGCAAAAATTAATTACACTCATGAGGGTTTTAAAACATCAAACACATTTTAAAGACATTTTTTTTTATTCCAGACTAAAACAAAGCGAAAGGGTCGTGATGATAACCCTTTAGGTACCCTATTAATATTTAAAGAGTATATAGGAAGCATTGAATTATCGAAATCTACCGTGAACTAAACACCTTTAGCACTCCAAGACATATTTCACATTATCCGTTGCTTCCTTTATACTGTTTAAGAATTAATGGTGTACCTCAAGGTTCACCACCACGACCTTTTCACGGCGCATTGCGTGACCACCGCCACCATACACTTATTATTAATTAATTCAATTCGCTCCGTTTCATTTGGCTAATTAAGTTGCTTTCACCTCCCCCCTCCTCCCCAACGAAATTAAAGTCTCAACGGCCAGGCCGTCGACCTCCTACAGCAGCGTGCAATTTTTTCGCAACAAATTCCCTCACAATCGGATCCCGCATAGATTTACCGGTACAAATCGAAACATTTTCCACATCGTGCTTCAATTGTTCTAATCTACACACAAACTACTTACACACTCACGGGAGAAAGTAGCGACTAGCAAAACAATTCTAAAATCCGCTCCGATTTCAATCGCATTCGCTTTCCCACAGCATCTCCGGAAATCCAAAAAAAGAAGAAGAAAATTAATTTAAATACAAAAGCAAATTCAATCCTCTTTTTCTGCAATACACCAGCGGTTACTTAATTAGTAAAGGAGGCGGTTGCGCAAGGACGCCTCGCGGAGACGATTAATTAGATAATCGTTTCGAAAGTGTTCTCGGGCCCGAAATTACATGTGAATCGGCACTTTTTCTTTCGTTTTGCTCCTCGAGACGGAGAATCTTTGATGGAAACCCGATTAGAAATGTGCGTTGATCGTTCTCGGGGCAGATCCAAATCTGGTTGGTTATTTTTTTGTGCGAGTGTTGTTTGCGCTCGGTGAGGAGTTTCTTCTAGTTTCACTTTCTGCACGCGCGAAAAGCCGGGAAATTTATGCCTGCAGTTGAAAGTTGCGTGTGCAAATTGCAGATATTTGGAAAATTGCGTGTTTTGTTTTGTGTAATTAGCGATTGTGGAAAATTTTCATGGGAATTAAATTGTTGTGGGTTACTGAAAGTTGATTTCTACATAATATATAAATTTTACAAAATGTTCGTATGAACTGCAAGTTTTGCAAACTGAAAAAAGCGTAAGCTTATTCTTTTAAATTCGAATAGTTTTGAATTTGAAATATTAATAGTTTATTTCTATTTGATTGCAAATATAAGACAGTTAATTTCAATCCAAATGTTCAATTTTTACTTAAGTTGGAACATTGATTCTGCGTTCAACAGAAGTTAAGTAGATAATAAAAAATGCAATTTATCTCTTAGTATAGATGAGAAAGAAGATTCGACTTCAAAATACTAGTCTACATGAACAAATAAGACTAGTTAAAGTCTACATGAAGTAGAGAAGCATTATAACTAAAACAAAACAAAAATGTTGTCATAAAATATCAATCATACAGATGTTTGGGTGTTCTACAAGAATCGCATATTCCGTTCGTTTGTTTTATCGTGCTCACCATTGGGATCTCGTAAACTATTAGAGGTACCAAAACGGTTGAATTAGGCAAAAATGGTTTCAATTTTTAATACAAAATAAAATAACTTTAACACGCTTTAACTAGTCTTATTTGTTTTTACAATACAGTCAAAATCGTTTAAACTTCCTATTTGCCATAACTTTGTTAATTAGCAAGCTGAAATTTGTAATGTCAGTTTTACAGGGCAGTCCATTTTTAAGATACAACATCAAACTTTAATTTTTCTAATTTCAGCCATATTTGATTTTCACGCCAATAAAAAGAGAAGCATATTTGATCTGAAAATTATGTTTCATATGTCCTATAAAATGGATCACCCTGTGTAATATTTGACAGTTTTTTCGTATTTCTAATAACTTCATTAAGTTGCGTACACTTTGTTAACGTTTGTGCGTGTATCATTTTGAACTTTAAATTAAATCAGTGTTTTATACGGGTGGCGCATGAAGAAAAATTTCGAGTTTAGAAAAGCCTGAAAATTTGGATTGGTCGCTTCGCTTCGCTACGCGACCAATCCAAATTTTCAGGCTTTTCTAAACTCGAAATTTTTCTTCATGCTTAACCAAGGAGTTTAAAACAAACGTTAGAATAATTTTAAATGCTTTTATAAAAAATACAGAAAGCAAAACTTAATTTTGCAATTTATTAAATATTTAATTTGACTGAATTTTAACTGAATTTTAATTTTAATGTATTTCTAAAATTGAACACAAAACTATTTTATTAACCAGTAATAAAATATACAAAACCTTACAAGTTTAAATTCTACTGTACTTTTTCATGAATTATGTGTTAACATAAAAAAAAACTGAGAATACAAATTAAATATGTTTTGTTCTGTTATTAAATTTACTGGGTATTACCGGTAATTTCACAATTTAAAAAAAGTCAGTTCTCAATTGTGCTAAAATTCAACTTTAATAATAACATTTAACCTGAAAAGCAGCTATATCATTATACAGAGTGTCCACAAAGGGTACGGGGTATTTGTAAATCGAATAAAGGAATTAATAAAAGTTAGAAAAAATAAACTTATATATTAATTTTTTGACAAAGTTTTGGAAAATTAAGTGCTAAAGATTACGTTGTCCAAATGTTGACACTCACGCTGCTGGTACTCCTCTAACCGATAACGGAAATTAACCGCTACGCGTTTACACATCTCTCTGGAAATTGCGGCTATTTCGGTGCGGATGTTGTCCTTGCGACATGCTAAGGAACTTTTTGGTTCCACAACTGCAGGTGTTTGCAGGTTTTAACATGGAAACATGGTTTCAACAAGATGGGGCAACTTGCCACACCTCAAATCAATCACTTGAGGTTGTCAATGAACTTCTCCCGGTAAAAGTGATCTCTTGTTGAGGCACTATCAACTGGCCTCCGAGAAGTCCCGATCTTACACCCCTTGATTATTTCCTATGGTGATACCTTAAAGAGAAAGTTTATAAAAATAAACCACGAACTGTACTAGAATTGAAGGACAACATCCGCACCGAAATAGCCGCAATTTCCATAGAGATGTGTGGACGCGTAGCAGCTAATTTCCGTTTTCGGTTAGAGGAGTGCCAGCAGCGTGAGGGTCAAAATTTGGACAACGTAACCATTGGCACTTAATTTTCCGACAGTTTGTCTAAAAATTAATATAAAACTTTATTTTTTCTGACTTTTATTTATTATTTTATTCAATTTACAAATACCCCCTACCCTTTGTGGACACCTTGTATAAAATCAGGTATATATAATAGTAAAAAAAAATAATCATACCTTTTTTAAAAAACGTGCTATTTTCATGAAACTCAACGAAAACAACAGCGAAATAATAAGGCGTACAAGTATTGTAAACTTTGGTTGTTTTCAAACTTAAACCTTACATTTCTACTCGAAGTCTAATTATGATTTCTACTTTTAACTTCAAATAAATTTGAACATTTTTCGACAGGATGATATTCTTATTAAATAAAATAAAATAACAGTTGAAGAATCAGGAATTCACAAAATGTAACTCTGAAATGATAAAATAGTTAAAATATTTTCTTGTTAAAAAAGTGTGCTATCCAGTATGAATTTAATACTCGACTGAAAACTTTTTTTTTACAAGAAAAAGTTTCTACAACGTTTTAAATTTCATTTAGGATTATTATGAGGTTATAAACTAAACTAAATAAATAGAGATGGAAGAAAATTACCTTTAGACTTGAATAATTTTCCTCCAACTTTATTTATTATAAAACTTTGGAGGAAAATGTTAGCTTGGAATTATACATTTTTGAAATTAACTTGAAATCGATTAACTAAAAGTTGAAGTTGAGTTTAGAAAATGAATGTTTAATATTAGTTACAGAAACTAATAAATAAATCAAATTAAATATTCAATAAACTGTTAAATTACACAGATATACAAGGTGGCCAGAAAAGGTGTGATAATCTTCAGGTAGAGTGGTTCATTGATTAATTTCAAGCAGAAAATTTAAGTTAAAAAATATTGAATTGTGGCTTATAACTCTCCTCACGGGCCAATTTAAAGAAATGTAAATTTGACAACAATGGATCAAACAAGTGTTTAATTTAATAATAATCATAAATTTAGCAAATCTACAAAAATTAATATTTGAAGTATACATCAAAAATGAAAGATTAAAGTAAATGTTCAAATTGATAACCATCCTTTTTTAAGCAGATCTGGAGCCGTCGTGGGATAGAATTAATTACTCGGAGCAACATCTCTTCAGTAATTAATTCCACTGCAACACGAATTCTATTCATGACGTCTACATAGTCCACTGGAGGTGTTGCATACACCTTTTCTTTTAAAAATCCCCAAACGAAAAAATCAAGTGGATTTATATCCAGCGACCTTGCTGGCCATAGTATGGGTCCATTGCGCCCAATCCATCTATTTGGAAAATGTTCGTCCAACCATTCTCTTGAAATTCTTGCTGTATAGCATGATGGTACACCACCTCACCATCATGCATGTACAGCATGTTGTTTACTAAATTTAGTGGAACATTCTCCAAAACTTCTTCTAAAATATTTACATAATTTAAGGCATTTAATCTTTGGTGAATAAAAAAAGGCCCAATTACACGTAAATTTAGAATACCAAGCCAGACGTTAACTGAAAACTTCCTTTGATGTCCCATTTCTCTAACCGCCCGAAGATTTTCTTCTGCCCAAAATTATTTTTTGCTATAACTTTGTATTAAAAATAAAAACTTTTGTCTAATTTAACTGTCTTCGTATCTCTAATAGTTTACGAAAATTGGGATTTCGTGAGCACAATAAAACGAACAAACGGTTTAGCCAATATTATTAATGATTTTTATTAACGATATTGTGGATCGTATAAATTATTCGCATATTAAAAATAAACTTAGTTTGATAGATTTCCGTGTAATTGAAACTAGTCAGGAAAGTAAAGTAAAATAAAAGTGATATAGATATGTAAGTAATTAAATTCCTTTATCTTCATTGTTTTATTTTAATTCTAAATGTACATTTTAGGCACGATGTGCCTCTTTTTAATAATTTTGGTAATTGTCAAATACGTAAAACTATTAAAAAAAAGGGCACATCGTGCCTGAAATGTACATTTAGAATTAAAATAAAACAGTGAAGATAAAGGAATTTAACTACTTACTTACCTATAACTAACACTTCACGTAACTCCAACAAGAATATCATTGATAAAAGTGATATAATAACTTAAGATTTTTCTTTACGTCAAAGTTAAAAATAAGGATTGTAATACCGAAAATAATCGTAAAAATGTTTCCTCCTGATTTCATGCGTTTAACACAAGTAAAACAGATGATAAAAAAAAATTTCATAATTTTATTATAGATTTAAAAAAAATGTTAATAGACTGACTTCAAAAGACTCGTCTACATGAAGTAGGTAAGTCAATTATTTTATACAGGGAAGAGGTTTTTATTTAATTATATCACAAGCAAAAAAAAAAAACAATTGTTGAACAGCTATTCGGGTGTTCTACAAGGAGCGCATATGTAGCCAATATTATTAAATATTTCCATGAATGATATTATAGATCGTATAAATTGTTAGCGTATTCAAAATTGGGATTGTAATACGAAAAATGTACTGGTAATATGCCGAATTTTTACTGACATTTCAGTAAATTTACAAAATCGTTTCGTTGCGCCCAATTTTAAACGATACTTTTTTATAAAATCATAAAAAAAACATTTTCAAACATTTTGGAAGACCATTAATTACCAGTTAATCCATATTGAAAATGTTTCTCGAAGTGAATAAGATTCAAGAAATTAATTTATGGTATTTTTTCTAAATTATTCGTTTTATGTCTTTAATGCCATAATTTTAAGGAATTTTAGGCGCACAAAATAAGAAATGTATGCCATCTTCAAATATCCAAAACGAAGGCAATTGATTCGATTTGAATTCGTGAATCCAACCTGATTTGGATATTAAAATTCAATGTCAAAAAATGGTAGTTTTACGCTAAATTTATTATCTATGCTTCTAGATTATAATCGGATTAGTGGTGTTTTTATTAAAAACAGTTGAGTACGTTTAGAATTGGGAAAATTACCAATTTATACCGAGAGAAAGTTTGTTACCGACTGCCAATTATAGCACAATATTTGATCATGAAGCTTAATTACGGATGAATTCCTAAATGCATGGACGTAGCCATTCGAGCCATTAAATTTACAAATATTGCAGATTACATTATGTATTTGATTGATTTTTTTTCATACTTCTACTTTGCGATTTTGAAATGATAAAAAAATGTTTTTCTCGGCGAATATCAAAAAGATTGTTATATTTTTGCTATTCATCAATTCAATTTATTATTCAATTAAATTCAATTGGTTCACAGTATCAAATATTAAATCAAATCAAGTTCGTAATGATGTCTAAACGTAAGTGAGTGATAAATATTTTGAACTTCACATGAAATCGGTGTTTTATACGCGTGGAGCATGAAGTAAAATTTCGAGTTTAGAAAAACCTGCGACTTTCAGGCTTTTCTGAACTCGAAATTTTACTTTATGATTAAAAACGGAGTATAAACTTAGGTTGACAAATAAAACAATAAAACATTGATAATCAACACCGTAGCTAGAAAAAAAAAAACATTTCGGAGAGTGGTTTTACTGGTAAAAATATTGTTTTTGCTCTTTCAAAGCCGCATTTACATACAAACATTTTACATTTTTTGAACTCCCATAGTTCTACACTTTAAGATTTTATAATTTCCTTATAAAATGACGTCTCTTCAGTGTGAGAAGTCATCGATGACAAAACTCATTGGCAATCACAATGGACTGAATAGAAGTTCAAAACGAATTGTTCTACTGTACTAACATTTTCATTTTTATCTGACTTTAACTCTAAAAAAAGATAAATTTTCAGAGTTGAAGTCAGATCGAATTATTTCTGAAAGTGGCTCTTCAAATTTAAACGAAGTACCTATAAATTAATCGACATATAAATAATAAGTAAAACTGTATAATCAACTGTCCCATCCCATTTGAATTAAAAGCAAATCAATTGACAGAAAAATAAGGTGGAAAAAAGTCATAAATGAAAATAAAGAAAATCCTACCTTTTGTCGGATCCTTTTTCTTGTCCTTCGCGTTAAATAGGTTCCTATTGATGGACTTTGCGTCGTGATTGATATGGCCGGCATTTGACTTGTTTTTGGCTGCTGAAACACACCATAAACACGGGACTCGTCAATAACACGTCTAATCAAATAAAACTCCAAGAAACAAAAAAGAACAAACACAAAATACATAAAATTAAATTAAAAAAAATAAATTTAGTCAAGGTGAAAATAAAGTGCATTTAGGAAACTTGGTTCAATTTTAACGTTAACTGCGCTTAAACTATTGTCAGTTTGTTATTATACCCTAAAATGGTGAATGCGCCGGGAAATACTTTGAGGGAAATCAGTGCTCGAAAATTAACGTTTTTTATTGTAGCTTCAAAATTTACGAAATTTTTTAAGCAAGTGTATACTAGGATTAGAATACAATTTTGTCGGAATTTTCCCAATTAAGCAGTCGATACATGGGTATCTTCTAAACGGTAAGAAATGGAGAATGGGTTAAATGGAAGAAAATATGCAAGACGATGCGCACTATCTATGCCCTGTGTAAAACCAACAAAAATGTTGAACGATCAAAGCACGCTTTTTCTTTATAACTTGGTTGTTATTGGTGATAGAAGGATGAATTTTGTCATTATTAGGGCACCTTTTTACGCTTTTTAATATGTTGTTAGTTTTATTATGAAGCAAATATTTTGCAAGACACGGATACTAACTACATTTTTTCATATGGACGCCAAAGTTGGCAATGAGCTCATTTTGTAGATGTTTTTATTCTCTTTAATTTAATGTATCATATGACAAGTATAATTAAAAAAAAAACCTCTAGAATGCCATGATTTTTTTTTAATTTAAGTTGGCTACACGCTTTTGGAATTGACATATAAAACGTCAGACAGAATAATTATAATGTATATTTCAGAGTTACCAACCTAAAATATTTTTTATCTCACTCTAGAGGATTTAGTTTATTGAACATACGGTATTATCATTGGCAAGAGTGTAAAGACCGCAAAAGCAAATATAAAAAAATTAAAGAAAAAATTAACACGGCCGAAATTAAATATAATTTAGTCCAAGTGTTCTTTATTTCTTACTGCACACAAACATGTTGCGTTTGGTATTATTTTATTATGTATTATGTTTTAATAAAGGTTATACAATATATATCTAGTATTTTTTAAATACATTTATGGGTTCCAAAGACCCTACCCGTCCTATCATGCAAAATTAAATTCCCTGTTTAGCGGGGAATAAAAATCCGTTTTCGGAAATAAAATATAATAAGCGTGTAAAATGGATTTAAAAATCATTTCTAAATAATTTTGTACGGATTACGACGCGTTTCTAGCTTTTTGTTTGTTTTAAAGTCTATATTAATGGACATTTACCGGGAATTTTTCTTTTAAGTTTACATATGCACACACTTTCTATAAAGAGTTCAATTTAAAGCTTTAAGCGAGCGTTTCCACTCCTAGACTAAGCATGAAGTAAAATTTCGAGTTTAGAAAAGCCTGAAAATTTGGTTTGGTCGCGTAGCGCGAAGCGCGGAGCGACCAAACCAAATTTTCAGGCTTTTCTAAACTCGAAATTTTACTTCATGCGCCACGCGTTTTAAACACTGAAATATTGTGTACAAGAGAACTTCACTTGAAATCAGTGTCTTATATGCGTGGCCCCATGAAGTAAAATTTCGAGTTTAGAAAAGCCTGAAAATTTGGTTTGGCCGCTCCGCGAATGTTACTTCATGCTTAACCTGGGAGTGGACAACACTCGTTTGAAGCTTCAAATTGAATTTTTTTAATAAAAGATGATTTACAGCATAAAATTCTAATATGTATACTTAAAAGAAAAACTCCCTGTATATTTTTTAAAGAATCACGATCACTAATTAAACCTTCTATGAAATAATAACGTATTTGACAAAAACAAAAAACAATAAAACACTTAAATAAAATTAAGAAGTTTAATGTGCAACCAGAGAAGTCTATTTCCATAGAAGTATTAGGAAATGCATTCAAATTACTAAACTCGTCATAATTCGCAATAATTGAACTGAATTAAATTCAATATAGCACTTAAGTAATAGTCAAATTTAATTTAAATTTATAAATAATTTAACAATTGTATTTATATAGCAAAGTGCTAAATAAAATTATTAATGTTACGATTATATTATATAGAAAACATCAATAATATTTTAATTTGCTTTATTAGATAAGGACTTGTATTTATTGTAATAAATAAAATAGAAAGGAATAACTGTTTACAAGTTTCGCACGAGTGTATTTTGGAGTTGCGAGTGCGTGTAGTTCTGTATAGTAGGCAACCGAATAAGCGTAGTATTATAGTCCGTTTATATTAGGCAGCTTACTATACACGCGAGTCGATGAATTAGCATATGAAGCGAGCCAAAGTTGAACAAAAATTGCCTTTAAAAATAAGTTTTTATCTGTTACATCAATTATTTTTATTTTAACGGAATTTATTGGGTTCATATATATATTATTTTCACAATTTTATTAATTTTCTCTGAGGCTGTGGCGAATCTAGGAGGAGGATTTTGACGAAATTTCCAGAGATTGGTAAGATATGAGTTTTATATATTTATAGTTAAAATTAAGTTTTATATTTTTAGTTGTACTATATTATGTATTTTTTAAATAGACTTCGTTGACTGAATAAAGTATGAATGAAATTAATTATAACACGTAAAACAAAATGAATTGACTATTAATAAAACGACAGTTGATCAAAGTTAATTTATTTTTGTCAATGTGTAGAAAATCTGTGTTAAAATAAAAAATAAACTTGCATTTTTATATCATTGTCAAACATTTTGAAGAAATGAATGAACGTTTTTTTAATGTTAAAACAAATAAAATTAACTCCTAAAGAAATTACATTAAACTCCCTGTAGTTTTCGTTGATTTGTTTTTGACAAAACACACATTTTCTGCATCCTAAGTGAATACATAAGTAGTATTCATTTAGGATGCAGAAAATGTGTGTTTTGTCAAAAACAAATCAACGAAAACGACAAATTTTGATAACATTTTTAGATTGCTGAGAAAGAAATAAAATGTGTTTTGACATTCTTTAAAACAAATCATAAAAAGAATAAAAATAAGAAAAATTTAGATTTCTTCAGATATTGCTAAATAACTTTGTATTTATTTATTTCTTTTGATAACTTCTAACGAAATTACAGTTGTATAAAGTTGACTATAAACTAGACGTATTTTTTTCAGAATGCAGAAAACATACGTTTCGTTTAAAAAAAATCATATAAACTTTGTTTTGACGTTGGAAAAAATAATGTAATTACTGTTAATAATTTAATATTTTTGTTAATACTCAAACTCATAATTTTTCTAGATTTTCGATAATTTTAAAAATTCTGATGATTTTTGTCAATATTCGTAATTTCGTAAATTTTTGTTAACTCTAACAATGTTGACGTTTTTTGTGATTTTGCACGAAAACGATATTAATAATAATGCATTTAGTTAATTTTTACTCTTAACATTGATTTAAAAAAAAAATCGATTTCATGAATTTCCAAATTCCCCGCGTGTCATTTTTCAATTGTTGTCTCATTAGAAATGGACGATGATTGCAAATTCAAAATCTTTAAAAGTTCCAGAAAGGCGTTAACTTGGTAAAAATTAATTCAATAAAGGAGTGAACAATTTGAAAATTAAAGGAAATCTTGAAAATTTATGAAAAGCGTCGAGATTTTTATAATT
This sequence comes from Philonthus cognatus, assembly GCA_932526585.2. Classification (NCBI taxonomy): domain Eukaryota; kingdom Metazoa; phylum Arthropoda; class Insecta; order Coleoptera; family Staphylinidae; genus Philonthus; species Philonthus cognatus. The sequence goes on from OW052247.1 coordinate 35,389,779, forward strand.
AAAGATAATCTTAAAAGTTACTAATTTTGGAAAATTTAGGAAATCTTTGAATTTCACGAAAATGATTACAATGATTTATTATTAACTGCACGACCAAATCTAAATTCTTCAGGTTTTTCTCAATTAGAAATTTTATTCATACTTAATCTGAGATCGGAAAACACTCGTTAGAGAACAATTGGTAACTTTTTAAAGTTTTTCCTCGATGGATTTTAAGATTCTCGTCAATTTTTAACATTAAATTAAAATTAAATTATTTTGGCTACATTACAAATTTCGAAATGTACACTTCTGTGCAATAAAACAAGGCACAAGTCTTATAACTATTTTTCACAATATTTTAGTTGAATAATTCGGGTTTATGTTAATTGCCTAGCAGCAGTTTCAATAAATGATGAAACACCATAACTTGAAACTAGCACCTTTATTAAAAAAAAGCAAAACTATGACCTTTTAAAAAAAACTTTTGTAATAAATAAAACAAAGCCGAAATAAAAAAACCATCTTCTATTTTGGTTAGAATTCGAATTTCTGAATTGTTGTCTAAATGACGCAGCATTTTGATATTAAGGAAATTCTTCCGTTTTAAACTATAACATATTTTGTGTGCTTAATTTTATTGCACAGAAGTGTACATCTACCATAATAAAAATAATAAGTGGAGAAAGGAATTACTACAATAATTAATAGAAAACACTTCACGTAACTAAAAGAAAAATATTGTTATCTTTGTAATTATCAAAGTTATGATAAAGCAAACGAGCGATATACATAGTACATTTTCAGGTATTCGTTGTTTGCAAAACGAGTTAATTTTGAAACTTCTAACGAGTGTTTCCACTCCTTGATTAAGCATGAAGTAAAATTTCGAGTTTAGAAAAGGCTGAAAATTTGGTTGATTGCGTAGCGCTACGCGACCAAACTAAATGTTCAGGCTTTTCTAAACTCGAAATTTTACTTCATGCGCCACGCGTATAAAACACTGAAATATCGTGAAGTTTAAACTATACTGCTGAAGCAGTATTCTAAAGCAGTGTATTTTAACCTTCACTGAATATCAGTGTTTTATAAGCGTGGCGCATGAAGTATATATAATGTTGAGATTAGAAAAGCATGAAAATTTTGTTTGGTCGCTCCGTTACGCAACCAACCCAAATTTAGAGGCTTTTCTAAACTCAAAATGTTACTTCATGCTTAATCTGGGAGGGGAAATACTTGTTACAAGCTTCAAATATTTGAATATTTACTAATCGGGATATGTATGAAAAATCCATCTAGAATGTTGTTGATGATCACTTGCTCCTACAATTGTTTCTAGTTAACAAATGTACATAAACATCCTGCAATATCCATTTATTTTAAACCAAATATAGTAAATCCACACGCATTCCACCTGTTTCTCCCGAACGACCCGCGAGGCCGACAGAACAGGAAATCAGATGATGCCGGGCACGAGGAGCAAGTGAAACGAGGACGTTTGTGTACTGGAAAACGCGGAAGTGCAAGTTATCCCCGTTTTCAGATCTCTTCTCACGAGACAACGAGAGAGGACCGATTTATAACGGAGTCGCCTCCTCTTCCATCATATGCATATGCAAATGCGCTCGACTCGAAATCTCGTCGTGTCTTTTTTAATGGTCCGTCCTTACGCAACACGATACACACAAACATCACACGTGGTGGCACCATTACGTAAATTATCAAACAGATGCATTCTTTAATAAATAGACCAAAAAGAAATAATTAAAAAATGTATATATCATTTCATTTTAGCATTAATAGATTTATTATTATTATTAATTAATAAATATACTCGCAGAATAATATAATAATAATAATAGAGTGTATTGTCTTTATCTAAAATTTTATGGTCTGTCAGTGGTGCGCAAACCATAGAAAAGTGATGAAATGTCAAGGTAAAAATGTTGAAAAATGCTGGAATTTTGAAAAAATTCAAAATTGTCAAAAACGATGAAATGTTTAAATTTGTGAAAATGTTGAAACAATGTCAAAAAGTAATAAAATGTCAAAAAATACTGAAATTTGAATACATATTAAAGTATACCGAAAAGTGATAATCTGTAACAAAAAATAGTTTCAAATATTTTAAACTTGACAATTAATCAGTGTTTTTAGGCGCGTGGCGCATGAAGTAAAATTTCGAGTTGAGAAAAGCCCGAATTTGGATTTGGACGCTGCGCGTCCAAATCCAAATTCTTGGGGCTTTTCTCAACTCGAAATTTTACTTCATGCTTAGTCTGGGAGTGGAGAACACTCGTTAGACAATAATTAATGACTTAAATAACTATCGTGTCAATGTTAACGTCGAACAAGATAATTAAAGGTAATTTTTTTAACAGAAAATGCATATTTTCTGTTAAAGAAATAGCATTTCAGTATTATAACGGACGTTCAAAATTGTGGAAGAGACGAATAAGTGAAAAAAAGTCAAAGAAATGTTGACATTTACGAAAATTGTGAAGAAAGTCGAAAAGTGATGAGATATTAAAAACATTTAAATATGCGAGATATGTCAAAAAAATGTAGCAAATGTCGAATTGTGATGAAATGCCAAACGAATGCTGAAATTAGCAAAAATTGTGGAGTAAGTTGAAAAGTTGAAATATGCGAGATTTATCGAAATCTTTGATTTGGTTGGCGTTCACTTTGTGCATCTTCGTAACAGTTTAACTAAAACACTAAACTTTGTTTTACCACTTTTATCTTATTTTTTAGTGGCTATAGTTTCGACTACAAGCTAGTCATTAGCAAACCAAGTACCTAAAATGATGGGTACATTCAGTAGGGGGTGCGCGACCCTCGACAAATTTTCTACGCAGGGCTTTTCTAAACTCGAAATTTTACTTCATGCTTAGTCTGGGAGTGGAATACATTCAATTAAAGCTTTAAATTGAACTCTTTTAAAAAACAACGAAAGTCGGAAATTTATCAGCGTAGCCAAATTTTCAGGCTTTTATAAACTCGAAATTTTACTTCATGCGCCACGCTTATAAAACACTGAAATATTTTGAAGTTTACAATATGCTACTAAAGCAGTATGCCATAGACGTATATTTTGAACTTAAAAACAGTGTTTTACACGCGTGGCGCATGAAGTAAAATTTCGAGTTTAGAAAAGCTCCGTGAAAATTTGTCTCGACAAATTTTCTACCCGGGGCTTTTGTAAACTCAAAATTTTACTTCATGCTTAGTCTGAGAGTGGAAAACACTCGTTTAAGGCTTCAAATTGAACTCTAACAACGAAAGTCGAAAAATTATCAGCGTATGCAAATATATACTTGAAAGAAAAAATCCCTGTATATTGAAATATGTATACTGTACATTTTAAAGCATTTATGATTTTTGAAAGCGTTCAATTTGAAGCTTAAAACGAGTGTTTTCAACTCCCAGATTAAGTATGAAGTAAAATTTCGAGTTTAGACCAGCCTGAAAATTTGGTTTGGTAGCTCTGCGAAGCAGAGCGACCAAACCTAATTTTCAGGCTTTTCTAAACTCGAAATTTTACTTTATGCGCCACGCGTATAAAACACTGGTTTTAAGTGAAGATTAACATATTCGTCTATGGAATACTGCTTTAGTAGCATATTGTAAACTTCACAATATTTCAGTATTTTAGACGCGTGGCGCATGAAGTAAAATTTCGAGTTTAGAAAAGCCTGAAATGCTTTAACACACGTTTTAAGCTTCAAATTGAACGCTTTCAAAAATCATAAATGGTTCAAAATGTACAGTATACACATTTCAATATACAGGGAATTTTTCTTTCAATGATACATACAGAGAGTTTTATGTAAAACCGAACATTACAATACACGTTGAACGTTAATTTTTGTATGTTCTATTCGTACTGAAACGAGTCTAAGTATTGGACACAATTTGACACGTTTGATTTTGAGGTTAAGTGTAAATTGGATTGCCTATATGACTATTAGAAATGACAGTGTTCGGTATTACATAAAACTCTCTGTGTTTTTGGATACATTTGAACGATTTCAATTATTTCACAGTATCCGGGGATTTTTGAGAAGGAAATATTTATTTTTAATATCTAATAATAATAATAATAATATCTTTATTGACAGTAAAGTGATTACAGTATATTTACAAGTATATTTACAAAACAATTTTATTATTTAAAATGGAAGAGTGGTGCGAACTGTCACTGTCACTGTCAAATGGCTATCGACCTGAGGTCTTTCTGCCTAGATTGATGATTAGTGTCGTACGTCAGTCCTTAATGAGTGTATGGGTGAAATGATGAAATGAATTCAAATATGGTTGTTATTGGTTTTTTATATTTGGGAAGAATAGTGGGATTTCGATGGAAACAGTAATGGGAAATGGTGCGGTAATTAAAATGTTTTTTAGAGAATTTTTCGGAAAGGTATTGGAGGCGTTCTTCTATGGGAGTTATCTCAGTTAAGTCGTAGAGGAGTTAGTTGGATGGGTTATGTAGCGGATTTATGGGGTTACGGATTTTGGTAAGGGTTCTTGGGGATGCTCGCTCACTAACTTGGATGTGGTGTAGGGTGGGATTTTGGGATGTGGAAAATAGGATGGAACCATAATCAATCAAGGGACGACATATCATTTTATAGATGATTACAGCAGTTTTAATGTTTATTCCGGATTGTTTGTAGGTTAGGTTTCTGAACAGTTTTGCCCGAGTTGTTATTTTACTTTTTATGTTACATGCATGTTTTTTGAAGTTGAGTTTTTGGTCGAAAGTAAATCCAAGATATTTTACATGGGAGGAGGGGTGGATTTGGTTTTGTGAAATGGAGATAATAAATGGATAGTTATTGATTTTGCGGTAAGGAATAAGGAGTTGTGATTTACGGGGATTGATTTTTATTCTCCATTTTGCGAACCATCGTTCAAGGATATCGATGAGTTCTTGCAGAGCTTTAGGTAGGGTGGGAGCGTGGGATATGAGGGCAGTGTCGTCGGCGAACTGTAGGATATATTTTGAGGGATTGAAGTATGTTGGGTCAGGATGGTATATGTCGGAACAGAATATATTGTATAGTAGTGGAGAGAGGGGGGAACCTTGGGGAACACCTTGTTCTGGGAAAAAGGTAGAGGAGAAACGATTCTTGATTTTTACTTTGAGGGATCTGTTGAAGAGGAATGAATGTAGTATGCGGATCAGATGTGGAGGGATATTAATGGAGTGACACTTAAAAAGGAGGCCTTTATGCCAAACAGAATCGAAAGCTTTTTGGATGTCGAGGAAGAGGGTTGCAGAGGTGAGATGTTTGTAGGTTGGAAGTAAGGATAGACAGTGGTAGACTGGTGGAGCGCTTGGGGAGAAATCCAAATTGGTAGTTGGGAATACGGTCAGAGATTAGTGAGAGGATTTTGTTTTTGAGGAGGGATTCATATAGTTTGCCAAGGACCGGAAGAAGAGTTATAGGACGGTAACTAGGAATGAGAGATGTGTTGTGGTCGCGTTTAGGTATGCATATGATGATGCCTGTCTTCCATTCAGGTGGGAAATAGTTGTTTTGGTAGTTGTAGTTGAGGATGTTCAGAATATGGTGGTGGATGTGAGGTGGTAAGGATTTAAGGATGCGTCTATGTACGTAGTCATGACCGGATGCAGTATGTTTTCCCTTTTTCATGATGTTATTGTATTCGAGTTCTGTAAAGAAGTCGTTTGGTTTTGTAGGGTTAGTGTTTTTTAGGAATTGTTTGTGCCATTCCTCGACATGTTTGTGAAAATTCTTGTCAAAGGTCGTGTCTTCTGTCGTCTTATATGTTTCGTTGAAGTAGTCCGCAAATTTTTCTACGACTATGTCTGCGTCCGTAATTGTCTCGTTAGTGTCAGGGTCCGTTATGTGTTGGAGTTGGTCAGTTTTTTTATATTTTGATAGTTTTTTTATTTGTGTCTATTAATATCTATTTTTACGTAAAACGCCAATTAGAGGGTGCTACATAGCAACGTTTGTTAAATTTTATATAATCTTAACAAATAAATTGATGTTTTTCTTCAAAAAAAAAAAAAAAAAACTGATGTATCCATCATAGTACGTTCCACATCCCCTAAACAATTGATAATCGACATACTAAACTTATTTATCACTTGTCAATCGGTTAAAGATCATTTCACATTGAATCAACATTTTGTGCGCGTGGCGCATGAAGTAAAATTTCGAGTTTAGAAAAGCCTGAAAATTTGGCTCGGTCGCTCCGCTTCGCTACGCGCCCGAGCCAAATTTTCAGGCTTTTCTAAACTCGAAATTTTACTTCATGCTTAGTCTGGGAGTGGAAGACAATCGTTTGTTTCATCATTGAAATAATTGAAAATTGACATAATAAATTTATTGTCGTTTTGCAAACGGAGAATGTTCTGTATTGGTAAAACGGAATGTCAATTTTTATACAAATTAAAAAGGATTCAAAATATAATATAATTTCACTATTATAGCATTTTTATAATATTTCATCAGTAAATTCACTATTATCTATTTACAGTCAATTTAATGATGAAATACTATAAAAATGTCATAATAGTGAAATTATATTGGAATAGAAACAAAAAACCTTAACATTCACTTCTGGTGATCGAAATTTTACCAAAAGCTTCTTGAGATACACCGCCCTCAGACTCAGACGTTCGATTTTGAAGTTAAGTGTAAATTGGATTGCCTATATGACTATTAGAAATGACAGCTAATCAAACGCGATTCAGTGCAAATCGTAACATGTTCGGTATAACATAAAACTCTCTACATGCATACGCTGATCATTTTCCGACTTTCGTTGTTTTTTTAAAGAGTTCAATTTGAAGCTTTAAACAAGTGTTTTCCACTCCCAGACTAAGCATGAAGTAAAATTTCGAGTTTAGAAAAGCCCCGCGTAGAAAATTTGTCGAGGGTCGCGCAGCGACCCGAGACAAATTTTCACGGGGCTTTTCTAAACTCGAAATTTTACTTCATGCGCCACGCGTATAAAACACTAGTTTTAAGTGAAGTTCAACATATAGTAGCGTAGCGCTACGCGATCAAACCAAATTTTCAGGCGTTTCTAAACTCGAAAATTCACTTCATGCGCCACTAATTTATTCTAAAGTTCAAAATATATTGATTATGTATGTACATTTACAAAACATAGCATAAATACATATATTTGGTCGATTTTCAGCGTACTGTAATAACCAATTGAAAAATCAGAATTCCAGGGGGCGGACACTCATGTCAGTAATATATTTAGCCGAAAAGGGTCGTAAGATGGACGTCCTAGAGTCTCGGAACATTCACAGAACACGCGCTAATCCGGAAACCCGTAATAAACGACCAGCTTGACCTAATATACAACCCCATTTCTAAAACAGTTTTGTAGCCGTAATTTTTTGTTAATATACCTAGCGAACTGATAGTTTAAATTATTTCTAGTTTGATAATGACAAGTTAAAGTTGTCGAAACTAGTCAGAACAAAAACCTCTGTTATACAAACAAAGTTTAAGTGTCTTATTCGTGTAAATAAGGATGTATAACGAAGTAGAACCCTCCACAGTTAACAGTATATATCTCTAATTAAGAATAATATAATTTAAAAGGACATTCTATACAAAGTAAAGTATAAATACTGTAACAAAACCTGTTGAATGATGAGAAGAATTTTATTAATTATTCTACTCAAGAACTTTCAATATGAAGCCAAGGGGAGCCAATGCTTATGCGAGAACTGGAAATCGAGTAGAAAAGGAGTGACTATGGTCAGAATGTGGGGTAAGAGTAAGACAGACGACTATATCAAATATCGCCATATCGTCACTGGAAAGTGGAATTGTAATGAATAAGTTTACTATATGGAAAATCCGATTGAGGTATAATAGATGGTACTTCCATATTAGTAAGCTTCATCACAGTTCATATATATCTAGTTAGCCAGTCTCTATATAAAATTTGGTAACCGCGTTTGGATGCTGCATCCAGAAGCGAGACCGGTGATTGGGCACCAATCACCGGTGGATGCTGCATCCAGAAGCGAGACCGGTGATTGGGCCCCAAGTCACCGGTCTCGCTTCTGGATACAGCATCCAAACGCGGTTACCAAATTTTATACAGAGACTGGATAACTAGATATATATGAACTGTAATGAAGCTTACTAATATGGAAGTATCATCGATTGTACCTCAATCGGATTTTTCATATAATAAACTCATTCATTACAATTTCACTTTCCAGTGACGATATGGCGATATTTGATACATTCCATCCAATTAAAACCTGATTCATAATTAACTCAAATTAAATTGTACTAATAACATACACACAATCACCGGATGGATATCAATAACTAGAAAATCGCGTGTTCATTTTGTTTTCGTTGTCGTTGGCGCTCGTTTGTTACATTCATTTTTTCCCTGTCTACATATAATTTTCTCTCGCGTTTACTCGTTACGTCTATTTATATTATGTTACGTTTATGTATTATGTATGAACCGGCCGTTTTTTCCTTTCATATAAAGAGCCAGCTTTTAATTAAATCAAGCGAATTAAAGGTCGAGACCTACCTTCGGTTGTGTTGACGGAATGGTTGTTGGCCTTCGGCGAGAGTTTGGCCGCGGTGAGGACCTGTGTGACACGCACCACATCGCGCTGTTTCTTTGCAGATCCTGAAATTAACAGAAAAAATTCAATATATACCTATTAATAAAAAGTATTAAAATAATAATTATTAAAACAAGATATTCATAGTTTTCAGATTAATAAATGATGAAAGAAATGTGATGTTTATTCACTGTTTAATACTGCATAATTTTATATACGCTAGGATATTAGCCCAGGAAGTAGTTGTTATAATGAATATTTAAAATTTTTGATATACAGGTTGGTAATTTAAAAACTTCATACCTTCAATTTCTCACCAAAAATCGCTAAAACATGCCTAAAACTTTATCGAGGAGTGGAAAAATTAAGCCGTATTTTTTTCTCCCTTTCCAGAGGAACTACTGTTTTAAAAAATCTTAAATGCATAGGGGTGTCGAGAAATAACTCATTTTAAAGGTCTTTTTAACCCATTAACGGCCAAGCAATTATAGAGATAACTCTAAAAGTTGATTTTAGGGAAAATTCTGCACTTCTTTTCATAATAATATGAATGACTTATTGTATTACATACTGTGCATTTTTCTTTTAAATATACATAATGTTTATGCTGTAAAATTTCAGGCATCGGTCGATTTTATATAAAAACGTGCAGTATGAAGTTTAGAACGAGTAATTCCACTCCCAGACTAAGCATGAAGTAAAATTTTGGTTTGGTCGCTCCGCGAGGCGGAGCGGCCAAACCTAATTTTCTGGCTTTTCTAAACTCGAAATTTTACTTCATGCGCCACGCGCATAAATTACTGAAATATTGTGAAGTTAGAAATGCACTCACATTATTTTTTTTAAATGAATAATGGTCGAAATAGTTAAATAACAAAATATTTAAATTTTTCTTTATACATTTTAAAAGTCATATCGAATAATATAAAATATCAAATTAACTTATTTAGTAATTTAACTAACAACAAGTTAATAATGTTGCGTGGATGCATCAATGGCGCTTAATGGGTCACATGGTGACCGAAATGTGCATCTGGTATATAATAAACTTGTGAAGAAAGGAGAAAAAGTGTTTTATTTCAAGTTATTATCATCTTCACGTAACTCACCCAAACTCATTTAAATCACTAAATTATTCATATTTGAATTTTAAAATTTTCGAATAATTCAAATATTTGTGAATGCATATTTGGTTACTTCACCATGAAAAATATCCAACGTGAATAGTATATTTTTAACTTCACTTGAAATCAGTGTTTTATACGCGTAGCGCATAAAGTAAAATTTCGAGTTTAGAAAAGCCCCGTGAAAATTTGTCTCGGGTCGCTGCGCGACCCTCGACAAATTTTCTACGCGGGGCTTTTCTAAACTCGAAATTTTACTTTATGCTTAGTCTGGGAGTGGACAACACTCGTTCTTAGAAGTTTCAAATTGAAGGATTACTCTAGATTACTAAGTTTATTACCATTTTACAAAGGCTACAGCTCGAAGGACCAACCATGGTCTTCGGAGACCGAAGAACTACAGGGAATCGAAGTTTTTTTACAAGAAAACAACGAATATCTGAAGGTTTACAGCATGGATAGGAAAGAAAACATCTAATTTTGAAAAAATATCGAAGTTGGGTTGGTTTTCAGTGCATTTTTAACTTCACTTTAAATCAGTGTTTTATACGCGTGGCACATGAAGTAAAATTTCGAGTTTAGAAAAGCCCCGCGAAAATTTTCTACGCGGGGCTTTTCTAAACTCGAAATTTTACTTCATGCTTAGTCTGGGAGTGGACAACACTCGTTTGAATTTTATATTTAACTCTTTTAAAAAACCGATGTACGTAATATAATAAATTATTCATTGAAATCATAGAAGAAGATGCAACATTATAATAAATTATTTATTGAAATCATAGAAAAAGATGCAACATTTTACCTATTAACTTTTTGAGTTAACTTTATAATTTGCTTGGCTCTTAATGGGTGAATATTCTATTCCTGAAAAAAACCGTTTTTATTCAATATTTAAGTTGCATTTAATACAATAACAAACTGTGAATGAATCGACATAAATCTAGAAATATCGAAAATCTCGACATTTAGAAAATCTTGACGGTCCACTCCCAGACTAAGCATGAAGTAAAATTTCGAGTTTAGAAAAGCCCCGCGTAGAAAATTTGTCGAGGGTCGCGCAGCGACCCGAGACAAATTTTCACGGGGCTTTTCTAAACTCGAAATTTTACTTCATGCGCCACGCGTATAAAACTGATTTAAAGTGAAGTTAAAAACGCACTGAAAACCAGCCCAACTTCGATATTTTTTCAAAATTAGATGTTTTCTCTCCTATCCATGCTGTAAACCTTCAGATATTCATTGTTTTCTTGTAAATAAACTTCGATTCGCTGTAGTCCTTTGGTCTCCGAAGACCATGATTGGTCCTTCGAGCTGTAGCCTTTGTAAAATGGTAATAAACTTAGTAATCTAGAGTGATCCTTTAATTTGAAACTTCTAAGAACGAGTGTTGTCCACTCCCAGACTAAGCATGAAGTAAAATTTCGAGTTTAGAAACGCCCCGCGTAGAAAATTTGTCGAGGGTCGCGCAGCGACCCGAGACAAATTTTCACGGGGCTTTTCTAAACTCGAAATTTTACTTCATGCGCCACGCGTATAAAACACAGATTTAAAATGAAGTTCAATAACACATATGTCATCATTAATTAAAATTATTATATAATCAGATATTTAGTCGGTAAATGAACATTTTGGTTAATAGAAACTGATGGAATAAAATATTACTGGTTACAAATAATAGATTCAAATTTATTTTTAAAGGATTTGTATCCGTGATTCAAAAATGAGGATTCGAATCTTTGATTCGAATCATATTTTTCACTTACGAATCCTTTATTCGAGTATTCGTGATTCGAATCATATTAGGTGATTCGGATTCGTGATTCGAATCCTGTTTTTGAGGATTCATCCCAGCTCTGCTTTCAATCAGTATTTCTTCGTACGCGTGGCGCATGTTGTAAGATTTCGAGTTTAGAAAAGCCTGAACATTTGGGTTGGTCGCTCCGCTTCGCTACGAGACCAAGCCAAAAATTTAGGCTTTTCTAAACTAGAAATTTTACTTCATGCTTAATTTACTTTAAGACATTGAATTGAACTTTTTTTACTAAATCAAAGAATAGCTGAAAATTTACAGCGTATACAGCGGGATATGTATACTTAAAAGAAAAAATCCCTGTATGTATTTAAATATAATTTTATTATATTTTTACAAATTTATTCTAGAAAAATATATTGTTTAGCAATTTATATAATTTTTCATCTAATACGCGCTGATTCATAAAACCATTAATAATTGTATAAGCGTTTTTTTTTTGTTCTTATCAAATCCTGAATAATTATTCACTTTTTGGAATAACAAAATTAAATTTTATTTTGCTTATTAAATACTGAATTAATCACATTTTAACATAACAAAATTATTATTTCATAAATCTATCATTGATTGTATAAGCGTTTCATTTTTTGCTTACCAAACACTGAATTATTTACTATTTGAATTAACAAAATTAGGTATTTATTTTCCTTCTTAATTTCTGAAACGATCACTTTCTAAAATAACAAAATGATTATATCCAAGAAATGATCGGCTCAGGATTAAATAAGCAAAATAAATCCGTGTCCACAACACCTTTTTTAAACTTACAAATTTCCTCAGAAAAAAAACAATATTTTAAATTAAAGAGGCAATAACGATTACTTTGAAATAATAAAACGATTATATTCACGAAATGTTCGACTCAAAATTTAATAAGCAAAATAAATCCTCACACAACAAGTTTTCTAAAACTTGGAAATGACAATAAAAAAACAACTATATTTAAAACGTAAGAGGCAATAAATACGCAGAAAAGAAAACAAACTTCCTCGATATTCCAAGAACTTTTCCCTCATCTCTTCTCAATTAACCAATTTTCTGCATACAAAACGAGCCTTTTGACAGAATCTCCCGCCAAAGTGTTTCACTTTTTAAAAACCAATTACCTGTCCGTTTTCACTTGCACACACAACACACTCCTCTGTTAAGGCGGCGATTGTTGTTTAATTGACTTTTGAAATCACCCGACATTTTCTAGGTGAAACCTCCTCGATTTCATTACCATACACACACAAAACAATTTTCTCGAGTTGTTAATATTATTAATTAACCACAACGGACGTTCTTCCACTCGTAATTATTTAATTTTCATAGATAGTTTTTAATTAACAACAACTAACAGTCGCTGGTTAATTAAATAAATTAATTTTCAAAGAACGCACAAAAACGTTCCATCTGATCGGACCACGCTCCGCTCGTTAAATCATTATTTATTTATTACTAGTTGTAAACAACGTAATTTATTGGATGTGGAGAAAACATAATTTATTTAAATATCTGAATGGGCACACTCGAATGTGTTTTTAGGTGTAGTAATTTTATTGTTGCAAGGTTGCGCCCAAAAAATTCCGCAACCCACGCTATTGCTTTTTACAGCCTTATTATTATCGCGATTACCATAATAAGTAATAAATTATTATTGTCCTAAATTTCTGGTGGCTATCATAATACGCAATAAATTATTATTATTCTAAATTTATTTGAGCATCATTATTATTACTGTAATAAGTTTTGATGCAACAGATTCCGACCTAGATTTCTTCCGTTTCCGCGCGCACTCCTCTTTTGCGCAAGAACCAATCGAAAAGTTAATAAAGTTTAAAAATAGGCGTTGGAAATGGATCGCATCTTTGATTTATTTGATTGTTCTAGAAAACTTGTTAAGATGTTTGACGGGCTGTGGGGAAATGTTTGTGTTGTTTCGCAATGGGTTCTTCTCTTTTGTTTTGCTAATGGGAAGCTTGAAATAGACGGGTTATTTGGATATCTGATTTCGATTTAAATTTAAGGTAAAAACTGGAAAAGGGTTTTTTTTAACTTCACGCTAAATCAATGTTGTATACGCGTGGCGCATCAAGTAAATATTTCGAGTTTAGAAAAGCCTGAAAATTTGGATTGCGACCAAGCTACCAATCCAAATTTTTAAGCTTTTCTAAACACAAAATATTTACTTCATGCTTAACCAAAGAGTGTAAACCCTCGTTAGATAAACATGAAACGATTATCAAGATTTTTTTGTAAAATTTATGAATTAAAATAAATAGAATTAATGATTTTTTCACGTGTTCAATGTTATACTACACAACTTTTGGAATTGCGGAATTGTTGACGCGAGAAGTTTAATAAAAAATATTTAATCAACTATTAACGTCTACAACCACGACCAATCTAAATTTTCAGGCTTTTTTAAACTCGAAATTTTACTTTATGCGCGTACAAGACACTGATTTCAGGTGAAGTTCACTTGTTTACAATATTTCAGTGTTTTCAGTGTTTAATACGCGTGGCGCATGAAGTAAAATTTCGAGTTTAGAAAAGCCTGAAAATTTGGTTTGGCCGCTCCGCTTCGCGGAAATTTTCAGGCTTTTCTAAACTCAAAATTTTACTTCATGCTTAGTCTGGGAGTGGAAAACACTCGTTTAAAGCTTCAAATTGAACCCTTATAAACAAAGAACGAACAACTGGACATTTACAGCAAATAATTGGGATATGTATACTTAAAAGAAAAACTGCCTGTATATTTAATTACTACTAATTATGCTTAGTGCAGTCTAGGACGTTTCATCGCCGGGCCAGTTCATCGCCGCCGTTCCATCGCCGGGCCAGTTCATCGCCGGCCGTTTCATCACCAGGTCTGTTCATCGCCAATATTTTTATAAAATAAATTTCGAAAGAAAGATCATATCTAATGATAAAATTTCAAATATTACCCAATTCTGGAAATTGTCCACTAATTTAATATTATTTGAAATAAAACAACGCAGTTGGGAGGGTTTCACTTTTATTGTTGAACACTGCAACATGTTTCACCACACAGTGGCTTCATCAGGCAGATGAAATAATCATTATTTCATCTGCCTGATGAAGCCATTGTGTTTTCATCATGTATCCGCCTCATCAATTAAATATAAATTTAATATTAGGTTTTATAACCAAGTAATCGTTACTCAAACTTAATAAAAATCGAATGAGAATGCTGTTATTTTTTGATAAATATTGAGTGCAATTCAGATTAAGGTTTACTATTTGCAAGTATGGAAACACAAATTTTGACCAAAAGAGGGAAAGAAAAGTTTATCCACGGAGGACATATGTATATTTTTGACAAAAACAGTAACCTAACCAATCTTAAACATATCCTAACCTATCCTAACCTGTCCTAACATGTCCTAACCTATCCTAACCTATCCTAACCTATCCTAACCTATCCTAGCCTATCCTAACCTATCCTAATCTATCCTTACCTATCTTAACCTATCCTAACCTATCCTCACCAATCCTAACCTATCCTCACCTATCCTAAACTATACTGACCTATCATAACCTATCCTAACCTATCCTAATCTATCCTAACCCATCCTAACCTATCCTTACCTATCCTGACCCATTCAAACCTCTCCTAACCTTTCCTGACATATCTTATCGCAATTGGCCTGGCGATGAACTGGCCTGGCGATAAACTATCCTAACCTATCCTCACCAATCCTAACCTATCCTCACCTATCCTAAACTATCCTGACCTATCATAACCCATCCTAACATATCCTAACATATCCTAACATATCCTAACCTATCCTAACCTATCCTAACCTATCCTAACCTATCCTAACCTATCCTAACCTATCCTAACCTATCCTAACCTATCCTAACCCATCCTAACCTATCCTTACCTATCCTAACCCATCCAAACCTATCCTAACCTTTCCTGACATATCTTATCGCAATTGGCCTGGTGATGAACTGGCCTGGCGATAAACTGGCTTGGCGATGAAACAGCCGGCGATGCACTGGCCCGGCGATGAACTGGCCAGGCGATGAACTGGCCCGGCGATGAAACGTCCCATTCCCTGTTTACTGGCTTATGTACACGGATGTAATACATGAATAAACTTGACTTCATTTTACTAAAAGGAAATAAACTAGAATACGTCTAAAATAATTATCTTTCCATTTATACTAGAAAGCGGGGGGTTGCAGCCCCTGCAGCCCTTATAGACGAGTCGCCACTGTGTTTACGTAGGCGGCGTAAATAAAAATATTTGAAAATTTAATAAAACAATGAGACAATTTTCAAATGAAAAAATTTGAAGAACATTTTTATAAATCGAAGAAATCTCGAAATTTCGTGAACATTTTTTAAGTTGATAAAAATCTTGAAATATTGAAAAACCTAAAAATATTTCGAAATATTAAAAATCTCATGAACATTTTATGATTGAAAAAGCAACAAAAAATTTAAATTCTCAATGAACAGTACATTTTAAACATTACACTAAATCAGTGCTTTTATGCACGTGGCGCATGAAGTAAAATTTCGAGTTGAGAAAAGCCCGAATTTGGATTTGGACGCTCCAAATCCAAATTCTTGGGGCTTTTCTCAACTCGAAATTTTACTTCATGCTTAGTCTGGGAGTGGAAGACACACGTTACGGAATTATCAATTGCTTTTTCAACGATTTTCATGCTCATATATTAGAAATTATATATACTAGATTATAAAACCTTAACGGTTTTTATGAATTTCTTTAATTTTTTAAATTTTTGCCGTTTACATGAATTTTCATCATTTTATTTAAATAACTAATTTATACGTATTTCTTAATATTACTATACAGGGCAATTTTCTTTATAAGTATACATATGAATACGCTTTTTTTTGAAAGAGTTCATTTTGAAGGTTCAAACGAGTGTTTTCCACTCCCAGACTAAGCATGAAGTAAAATTTCGAGTTTAAAAATACCCTGAAAATTTTGTTTGGTCGCTCCGCGAAGCGGAGCAGCCAAACCAAATTTTCAGGGTTTTCTAAACTCGAAATTTTACTTCATGCGCCACGCGTATTAAACACTGAAAACACTGAAATACTGTAAACAAGAGAACTTCACCTGAAATCAGTGTTCTATACGCGTGGCGCATGAAGTAAAATTTCGAGTTTAGAAAAGCCTGAAAACGCGACCAAACCAAATTTTAAGGCTTTTCTAAACTCGAAATTTTACTTCATGCTTAACCTGGGAGGGGAAACACTCGTTTAAAGCTTTGAATTGAACCCCAATAAAAACACTGAAACATTTACAGCATATAATTCGAATATGTATACCTAAAAATAAACTCCGTGTATATTTAATTACTACTAATTATGTTTACTGACTTATGTACACCGATGTAATACATGAATCAACTTTACTTTACTTTACTAAAATGAAATAGATTAGAATATGTCTAAAATAATTATCTATCAGTTTAATTTATAGCAGGGGGTTGCAACCCCTGCAGCCGTTATAAACAAGCCGCCAGTGCGATTACGTCGGCGCGATGAAAATAAATTGTACATAGTGCTTTCAAAGAAATAATTTATCATTTTGATGTTAATAATAATAATAATGTTAATATATCCTAATTCAAAATTGAATTTGAGTTCAGTATTCCGGCACCAGATATCCAGACGCGTTTCGGACTTCAAGGTCCTCGTTAGTGTGGTCCCGACCCAGTGCTGAGAAATACTGAACAATTCTGACTATATGAAGCCAAAATGTGAATCCTAATTCCTTCTACAATCATTGTTTTTTTTTTACCTCTTTTGTTGAAGCCGGCGAAGCGCTCCTTTTGGTCCGGCAGCCTGGCGGACGAGGAGCGCCCCAATTTATCCTTGGACGGATTCTGCCCCATGGTGCTCCTCCACCACCGCCACCAATTCTCCGAACAAGCCGTTTTGATCTCCCAACTTTATCCTTCTTAATTATCACAACAATCACGCATATTTTTTATGTATCACAATTCGTTACGACGATCACAGCCTCCGATTTTGACGTTAGAGTTCACGAAAACATTTCAGAAACCGGTCTACGCTTTCTTCCAAAGTAATCAGTTCAATTCACAGAATCGATCATTTTAGAATTCCAAAGTAATCAGTTCTTCAATTCACAGATTCGATCATTTTAGAAACATCTTTATTCGCGTCCTTCACAAAAACGGTCCAGTTAGAAAAATCGATCATTTTAACAAAATCTCAATTTAAAGGAAGGGGTCAGTTACATTTACAAAATTAACCATTTAAGAAAAATTTGTATCATATGTTTAATTAAAAAAAATCTCTAGAGTGCCATGGAAAATATTCTAGGTTGGCAACTCATTTTTGTATTTTTGTTATCGATATGTTTAATTTTTGTATTATTGTAAAAGTCGAAACGTAAATAAATAAATAAATAAATAAACTCTGAAAATATACATTATAATTATTATGTCTGACGTTTTATATGACAATTCCCAAGGTGCGTCGCCAATTTAAATTTGAAAAAAGATTAAATCATGGCACTCTTGAGGTTTTTTTTTTATTGAACATATGATACTTCTTTCAAGTTGACCAATTTAGGAAAATCTCAATGTATTTCGAAAGAAATTAATTGAATTCATAAAATCACCCAGTTTACAAACATCTTACACTTCTGTCGAATAATAAAATAGACAGACTTAAACTAGTCGAACAATTCAGGAAAATCTCCACTTATTTCGAAAAAAATTAATTCAATATATAAAATTAACCAGTTTAGAAAAATCTACACTTCTTTCAAATAATAAAATGGAGAGATCATTTTAGGAAAATCACAACTTCTACTGTTAAATTTTAAAAATCAGCCGCTATACAAAATGCTTCACTTATTTCAGTCCACTAATAGAAATCGACCATTACAGAGAAAGAAAAATCTTCACTTCTTTCAAGTTGACTAATTCAGGAAAATCACAATTTATTTCAAAAAATATGATTTGAATTCATTCTTTAATTTTATATATTGAATTAATTATTTTCAAAATAAGTTGAAATTTTCCTGAATTGGTCAACTATTTCAAGTCTGTCTATTTTATTATTCGAACGAAGTAATAATCATTTCTAAACTTAACCAGTTAAGAAACATCTACACTTCTATTGAACAATAAAATAGACAGACTTGAAATAGTTGACCAGTTCAGGAAAATTTCAACTTATTTTGAAAAAAATTCATCAATATATAAAACTAAAGAGTTTAGAAAAATCTACACTTCTTTTAAATAATAAAATGTACAGATCATTTTAGGAAGATTACATTTTCTTCCACTTTACATCTTTCAAAATAAACCTGTTCAATTTTCAAAATCAGCCCCTATACAAAATTCTTCACTTTTTTCAGTCCACTTATAAAAATCGACCATTACAGACAAATATATCCCAAAAGATATCAATTTTGATTCATAAATCAATTATTTTGAAATTTCTCCTAATTATACGTAAGAAATCAGTTCGATTGACAAATATAATTAACCCAAAAATTGCTTTTTTTCTTCCAGAGATATCCGTTTAATTCGCAAAATCTTATTTTAGAAAATACTCCTATTTCATCGAAATGTATCAGTTTAATTCATAAAATCAATTATTTTAGAAAATGCCTTTTTACATCCTCGAAATACAGGGATTTTTTTTGGGTAAACATATGCATACGCTGTGAATTTTCCGACATCCGCGTTGTATTTTAAAAGACTTCAATTTAAAGTTTTAAACGAGTAATGTCCACTCCCAGACTAAGCATGAAGTACAATTTCGAGTTTAGAAAAGCCCCGTGAAAATTTGTCGAGGGTCGCGCAGCGACCCGAGACAAATTTTCTGGGCTTTTCTAAGCTCGAAATTTTACTTCATGCGCCACGCGTATAAAACATTGATTTCAAGTGAGGTTCAAATATACATATATTCCACAATATTCTAAGTAGTTTTATTATACGCGTGGCGCATGAAGTAATATTTCGAGTTTAGAAAAGCCCAGAAAATGTTCACGGGGCTTGTCTAAACTCGAAATTTTACTTCATGCTTAGTCTGGGAGTGGAAAACACTCCTTTAAAGCTTCAAATTGAACTCTTTTTTAAAAACAACGAATATCTAAAGATTTAAAGAAAATAATCTGAATTTGGAACACGTATACTTTAAAGAAAAACTCCCTGTATGTCAGTTCAATTCGCAAAAATAATCATTTCAGAAAATCCGCCCACCTTCGAAAATTTACAAAATCAATTACACGGTAGATACATTAAAGTAAAAGAAACATCGCTTTTAAAAATCACTGGATAATTATCTGCACAAACAAATAAACTAGAATCCATAAAATAATATTTAAAAACAGGCAACATCAACTCTCTTTTCCGAGAAATCCCATCTATTATACAATTATCTCACCAATAATTGATGTAATTATGATGGTTGAAACAAAAACAAACTATTTTCATTTAATAGCTGGTCCTTTATTCAAATTTCTTCTTCAATTCCCCTACAAAACCAACGAGGAGGCTCATTGATCAAATTGTTAAAATCAAATCCTCCAAAAATAAATAATCAAATGAATATATGTCTGCACTATATCATTGAGCTTCCCCAATTCCCACTTTACATTTTCCTGGTATATATCCAAAACTCCTCTTCTATCGAAGATACAATCTTTACGAAGATATCCCTGTATGTAATTGGAGTTTTTAACATCAACAAGACGAAATCAAGACAACTCTCCTCCATTATATCAAATTACAATTTTGTTCGTATAGACACTGGTCCCACATTTATTATGTCAAACAACCGATCTACCACTTCCAATATCCTTCTCTGCACAAGTATTATCTAACATCTCATACAAAATGTTATCCTCGTTCTTGATTTATATTCAGACCACATGTCCCCCTCAATATTTGCTCCCCTCTCCCTTCTCCCCCTAAGACAATTCTAAATTATACAAACTGTGACATTACAAAGGTAACGGACGAAATGACTAAATTTATCTCTAAAAACGGAGCAATTAATCCTAACACCATTTCTTCTTTCATAGATACTCTATCTAAATCAATTAAGAAAAACACACCAACCATCACAAAAAAAAACCCTACAAATATTCTCTCCCTAATTATACAGGGTGGGCCACGAATAACGCCCATTAAAAGTTTTCGGGGTTCCTGACAAAGGCAAAATTTGAAAAAATTCTACATTGTACGGTTGAATGCGATCACCTCGTGGAAAATATTTTGACTTTCTATCACTTCCGGTTGTACCGGAAATGGCTACAAACTTTGTTATTTTAAATGGAACATCCTATATATTATCTTTTTTTTAGATTCCCCGTTCAATTGTCTACCCTCTCATATGAATTTATGTCCACTTAACTCTTACAGTTTTTGAGTTAAAAATTTATTTGTCAAATATTGACTTCAAATAGACGTTTTGAAAAATGCCTATAACTTCTAGTAGGGACAAGATAGACAGACGAGCGGCATCTTGAATTGTTACTTATAGATCCCTCTAGAATTAAAAAAATTGACATAATAATAATTCCTGTACTATTCACACGTGCACCATAGTAGGCTACTGTCAATATTCACTGAACCCAATCTAGAAAAATTCGTTTCCAACGTGTCAATATTTTTGAACACTTCGAGTAATATAATAAATAAGTGGTGCACGTGTGAATAGTACAGGAATTATTCAATTGTGCAAGCATTCTGGGAGGAAAGACATTTCGAAATAACTCAAAAACTACTTGCTCTAGATATAGGGAGACATAATACTTTTATGTTGCAAATTTTCTTGTCAATCACCATATGAGATAAAATATTGGTCATTCCATTTGAAAACATTGAATTATAATGTTTTTAAGTGGGCACTGAAATATTGACATTTTTGAAATACCTATTGTCAAAATTGACAGATGTCAATTGTTTTAATTCTAGAGGGATCTATAAGTAACAATTCAAGATGCAGCTCGTCTGTCTATCTTGTCCCTACAGGAAGTTATAGGCATTTTTCAAAACGTCTATTTGAGGTCAATATTTGACAAATAAATTTTTAACTCAAAAACTGTAAGAGTTAAGTGGACATAAATTCATATGAGAGGGTAGACAATTGAACGGGGAATCTAAAAACAATTAATATATAGGATGTTCTGTTTAAAATAACAAAGTTGGTAGCCATTTCCGGTACAACCGGAAGTGATAGAAAGTCGAAATATTTTCCATGAGGTGATCGCATTCAACCGTGCAATGTAGAATTTTTTCAAATTTTTCCTTTGTCAGGAACCCCGACAACTTTTAATGGGCGTTATTCGTGGCCCACCCTGTATACTCCGCCTAATAAAATACAAACGACAATTTAAAAAGATTTTAGACAGACTGAAGATACGACGCTTAAACAAAAATTCAACAAAATTAATAAGGACATTCATATTCTCATTGGACAATACAAAAGTGATCTTTGGATTAAATCTTGTAATCAAATAAATGACCTACATGGCAAACACTATTAGCAAGAAATAAAAAAGCTTAGCAAATACCGAAAAACAGATTTTATCCAAATGATCACAGACCCGATGACAAAAAAGACAGTGACGGACGATACTAATATTACAAATACATTTGCAAAATATTTTAACAAACCTACACTATGACAGACCATACCGACTATGACAAAGACTTCCTCAACAGTGTTAATTCCTGGTATATGTCTTTTAAAACCACCCAAATTTCCCACATCCGAAATGATGATATAAAGGAGGAGGAGTACTTTGAGAACCTAAAAAAGGGCAAACACTGCGCCTGGTTACGATAACATTCCTAGACCTATCCTAAAATTGCTTCTGACATTCCACTCATACATAGTCAACATTTTTAACCACATAAACTCCATCCAAATCATCCCGATGGAGTGGAAGAGGGGTATAATTACCTGCATTCACAAATCAGGAAATGACTCTTAAGAACCCAGTAGCTACCGTCCTATCACTCTGCTCCCTGTCCTAGGAAAATTATACGTCACGATAGTCAAAAATAAACGTATGGCCTGTATATCCGACATTAACCCACCCTTCTAATTTGGATTCCTTTAACACCGTTCCACAACTATACCTCTATCTATCCTTACATAAAATAGCCAAACAGCAAGCCTCGAAGGCCGAAAATCTACAATAGTATTTTTAGACATCAAAAAGCCTTCAACTCTGTCTGGCATCGAGGCTTGCTGTACAAGTGCAACTCCCTTAACGTACCCCTACATCTAATTAACCTCTACATAGTTTCCTTAACAATAGATTACTTCAAGTAAAAATCCGTCACTCTATTTCCAGCTCCTTTACACCCGAACAAGGCTTGCCTCAAGGTTCTCCCTTATCACCACTCCTATATAATCTTTTTGTTCACGACATTTATAATCCCAATCCCAACTATATAAATAAGTCTGCTTATCCTCTCCTCTACGCCGATGATATTGCATTAATCACACATGCCTCTACACTCCCCAAAGCCCTAAGCCCTCTACAGGGCTTAATTCACACAATACAAACGTGGTTCGCGAAATGGCGAATATCAATAAACCCTAATAAATCCCAGCCCTTGATTCCTTTTCAACGTTTAAACAACTCCCTATTTTCAATATCCATAAACAATCATATCTTATATCCCTCAGCCACATGTAAATACCTAGGTATCCATTTTGATCCAAAATTCATATTCAAAAACCACTCCATAATCCTAAAAGCAAAAGTCAAGAATCGGGCGGAACACTTCAGAAGCCTTGCCTACAAACAACAAGGTATAAGTAGAAAAACAGCTGTTCACATATACAAAATGATTTGCTGCCCCTTACTTGATTATGCTGCCATCCTTTCCCATAACCCCCACCCAGTCAGCCTTAAAAATATACAAATAGCAGAAAGATTAGCCCTGAGAGTGCTTACTAAATTTGACACCTCTAAAACCCACTCCACAAACCCTCTTTCCGCCTTTTAGGCGGAAAGACCACTGGTCGATAGCCAATCGGCAGATATATTTTTCAAATAATTTATATATAGTTGCATACAAGCTGTTTTTATATTTTTCGTTTACAATCTAATAAAGATATGTATAGATATACAGAGAGTTTTATGTAACACCGAACATTTTCAATGTTCATTTTCGTATATTCTATTTATCAAACCAAAGCACGATTTGACACCTTTAATTTTTTAGGTTATGTGCAAATTGGGTTGCCTACATGGCCTTTATAAATTGTAGCCAATTAATCGCAACTAATGCCTTGACTTCTAAATACAGGGGTTATTTCATTCAAGTATACATGTCCCAATTATATGTCGTAAATTTTTAGATAATCATTGTTTTTTTAAAAGAGTTCAATTTGAAATCTAAAGTGAGTGTGTTCCACTCCCAGACTAAGCATGAAGTAAAATTTCGAGTTTAGAAAAGCCTGAAAATTTGGTTTGGTCGCGTAGCGCGAAGCGCGGAACGGCCAAACCAAATTTTCAGGCTTTTCTAAACTCGAAATTTTACTTCATGCGCCACCGGTACAAAATACTGATCTATTGCGAAGTTTAAAACGCACCGCTAAACTTTACATTGAATCAGTGTTTTGTACCGGTGGCGCATGAAGTAAAATTTCGAGTTTAGAAAAGCCTGAAAATTTGGTTTGGCCGCTCCGCGCTTCGCGCTACGCGACCAAACCAAATTTTCAGGCTTTTCTAAACTCGAAATTTTACTTCATGCTTAGCCTGGGAGTGGAAAACACTCGCTCGTTATGAAAATGTTCGGTGTTACATAAAACTCTCTGTATATATATTTAAAAACAAATCTTATCTAATACATACAGGAAATTTTTATGCGCCACGCATATAAAGCAGTGTAATAATTTGTAATTCAAAAAATACAAATGTCAATTTGGACAAAAAATGTTTAACAGAATTAATTTTCTTGTATGAACCATGAAAATAAGAAAAAGCGTGGCTCAGATGCAAATATACACAATGATGCCCATGCTTGCTCATGCATATTTAAACAGCATATCCATATAAAATCGAATCAATCCATGTTCTATATCCTCGGCTTAGAAGTAAAACTCATCAAGTGCGTAGAAAATCAACTGCACTTTTACCTAATATAGGCGATACGTTGGTGTTGGTGTTAGTGCTGATGAAGAACACAACAAATAAATAATAAGTTCTATCACAATTGCCCTTGTAATTGGAACTAATGCGGATCCTTGTGGTACACCCAACCATTTAACGTCCTTGCGTGTAAACACACGCGTTTACAAGTAATAATAACAAACAACAAAACCGGTGAAACTGTTCACTCAAATGCACACCTGTGGGACGGCGCCCTCGTTCTCGTAATTAATGTCTTTCGACGATGCGGTCTCAAATTCCTAAACACTTGTTTGAATCGTGCGTGTTCGCGTAGGCGCTGCTCAAGAAGGAAGCGTTACATTCGAGCATTTTGATGAGAACAAATAAGGAAATTTGTGATTTGATTTATTTTTAATAATAATAAAAAGGAAAACAGTTTTCAAATTTCCGTATTTGTTTTCATCAAAGTCCTCGAACGTTACGAGGTTTTGAAGAAAATATGGTTAGGTGACGTTGGTTGATTTCTTTAAAAAGAATAAAAATTACTTTATGCTTAATCTGGGAGTGGAATCACTCGCTTAAAGCTTCAACTTGAACTAATAAAAAAAAAAAAAACAACGAATGCCGGGAAATTTACAGCATATGCATACATTTATACTGAAAATATAAATTCCCTGTATGAACATGTTTTATAAAAGTCAATCGCTTGTGATTAGTCTAAAAGTGAAAACGGTGATACATATGATGAATAAGAAAAACTTACCAATAATTTTAAAATTTTATATTCAGGTAATAAGGGACTCAATTTAAATCTGAGGGAGAGCCTAAAAATAAACAGGGCAACAAAAGCTGGGAAACACCTCGTCAACGACAACGAGGAGATTTGGAATTCCCCGATCTTAAAATCCCTTATTACCTGATTATATATGAGCTTGTCAGTTTCTTTTGTAACTCACTCTTGATAATGCCGTAAAAAGCGAAACTAGTCGAGTAAATATAGAAAAAATTGTAAAACAAACCAAGTGTAATTTAATTTAAACCTTCATCAATAATAAGAAAAAGCTTACAATATGAGTTGAGTGATAAACATAATGCTAAATTTATGCAAAATCTACTCCAAGAAAACATATTTGTTTTGTTAAAATACCTCAAATCTCTTACTGAATTTAATTAGTAACTAATTAAAATATTTTTTCTATAGAATTATCTGTTGTATCAAAATGGACAATAAAAACTAATCCATGAATTTAGTCCCACTAGATTAGTTAAACCGAATACTGTGCGTTAGAAGATAACATCTGAAGTGCAGTCACATTAAATTAAAACCTCACTATTTTCACGTTATTTTTCACGTTTGAAGCACGTTCTAGTTTAATGCAACGTAAACACAATAATATTATTATTTTGGTTTACAACCAATGTTGTGATTTCGATTTGTATATTTGGGTGGACGCCAGAGTGTGTGCAAGTTCAACCTCCTCTCTCACTGGGCCCGATTAATTTTAGCCGGGGGGAACAATCCGCGGAACGGAGAAAAAATTCTCCACTTCGGCCGGATTGGAAAAAAAGGTGTATACGATCACCGATTTAGATCGAGATTCGTGAAAGAATGCCACCGAGAGAGCGTCGCGACGCCGCACGCGTCCGCTTCGTACTGATGCGAAAATCGCGCACCGAGCCCACGCGGATCCTCGCGGGCAAATTAGAATTAGGACCAATCAGTTTCGCCGTTTAGGATTGCGTGTAGCGTACGCGACTGGATTTGATTAAGTTTTTATGCGTTAGTGATTGAAAAATAGAGATTTATACGCGGTGCTTTCATTAAACGAATAACTCAATAATGAGACTTTGGAGACATTTGGATGCATGTGGGATACCATATATGATATAATAAAGTTATTGACTGTAAAACTTTCATTCACCTGAAGAAGCGATCAATTTGGGAAACAATTGTTGTGAAAATAAACACACTTTTTTGAAAATAATAAAGTTATTGCGAATTTTATTTATACAATGTTAATTTGGATTTTCAACACCTCAACGTCTTATCAATTAACCTACTGTAAAATAGATATATAAATCTTGTCATTATCAAACTAGAAGTTGATAACGAAAAGTTACAGTTGTCGAAACTATAGTCACAATAAACATTACATGTGCGAAATTTCATTTATACTTATGTTTGAACGGTAACGTGACCGCCAGTCTAAGGTGTCAAATTGTTTAGAGGGAATGGCAAAGCTATACTGATGAGAGATAAATCTCGAAACGCGTCTATAGATGGCTTGAATAATTTGACCCAAATTGTTACATTTGCAGTAGGTTACTGTATGTAACAGCAAACACTTGTTGTATAATTCAATGTCCGCCGGGGCATTAGCCCGGGAAGTAGTTGTTTCAATGAGTGTTTGATATAGTCTTTGTAAGTCTAACTTGTTGTAGATTTGCGAAAAGAATCGCACTTTTAATGTTTGAAGTATTCTGCAACCAAGAATTGGCAATTTCATTTATACTTATGTTTGAACGGTAACGTGATCGCCAGTCAAAGGTGTCAAATTGTTTAGAGGGAATGGCAAAGCTATACTGATGAGAGATAAATCTCGAAACGCGTCTATAGATGGCCTGAATAATTTGACCCAAATTGTTACATTTGCAGTAGGTTACTGTATGTAACAGCAAACACTTGTTGTATAATTCAATGTCCGTCGGGGTATTAGCCCGGGAAGTAGTTGTTTCAATGAGTGTTTGATATAGTCTTTGTAAGACTAACTTGTTGTAGATTGCGAAAAGAATCGCACTTTTAATGTTTGAAGTATTCTGCAACCAAGAATTGGCAATTTCATTTATACTTATGTTTGAACGGTAACGTGATCGCCAGTCAAAGGTGTCAAATTGTTTAGAGGGAATGGCAAAGCTATACTGATGAGAGATAAATCTCGAAACGCGTCTATAGATGGCCTGAATAATTTGACCCAAATTGTTACATTTGCAGTAGGTTACTGTATGTAACAGCAAACACTTGTTGTATAATTCAATGTCCGTCGGGGTATTAGCCCGGGAAGTATTTGTTTCAATGAGTGTTTGATATAGTCTTTGTAAGACTAACTTGTTGTAGAATTGCGAAAAGAATCGCACTTTTAATGTTTGAAGTATTCTGCAACCAAGAATTGGTAATTTCATTTATACTTATAGTCACAATATATAAATCTGTATGTGGGAGGTACATCAAGACACATTTTTTTTAAATTTGACAATGCCATTTACCTCTCGATAGAGTAAAAAATCCTGATTCCAACAGCATGAAATAAGGTGTTTTGAAGAAAATGTGATTTGGTGAAGTTTACCACAGACAGAAATATATTATCTCTATGTGGCTTTTAATAAATAGGTAATGATTGAAAAAAGAAAACACTTGGTTAAATTTCACTAATATTATATAATATTAGTGGAATTTAACCAAGTGTTTTCTTTTCTAAATCATAGTTAAATATGTTTCACCATGTGAAAAATATTAAATAGGTAATGAAATATTAATATTACATTATCATTATTATTTTTCTACAGTGCGATCGTTTAAATTATAATTAAAAGAAGGCGGCATTTCTTTGAGTTGTCCAGACTACTAATTGAATATGGAATAAATTTGAGGTTATTGTAAACTATGTGCAAACATTCAGTAGTGCCAATCTAATTAAAAATTCAAAGCCTACTACAAATTATATTTTAAATGATCGCACGGTATTATACCCATGAAACCAGGACGTTGGTTTTATCCCAAAATGTATTCTCATTTTGAGGTATTTATCAAGTAGATAATGTAATAATGAGACTTTTAAAGATATTTGGAACCATGTGGGATACTATGTGTGTAAAGTTGATGATTGTATAAATGAGACTTTTAAAGATATTTGGAACCATATGGGATACCATGTGTGTAAGGTTGATGATTGTAAAATAAAGACTTAAAAATATATTCTGTCTATGATGCTTCTATTAAGCAGATCAGTTATTAACTAAACTTTGGTGAGATTTGGAACCATGTGAAATACCATGTGTGTAAAGCTAATGATTATAAAATAAGGACTTCAAAATGTATTGTCTATGATGCTTTTATTAAGCAGATCAGTTAATAACGAAACTTTGGTAAGATTTGGAACCATGTGGGATACCATATAAGTAAAGCAATTTCATTCAACAGGTACATTGATAAGATTAAGTACGCAGCTATCTGAAATGTATTTCGTAAACAGGACACGTGATTGATTTTCTTGCATAAGAGAGAAATAAAAAGCAATCTTTGTAAAGCTCATTATTGAGGCTCGGATTAAATGAAAAATGCATATTTGTTATTAAGAAGTATATCAACGAAACGGTAAGTTTTGTTATGCATATCTAATGTTTTTTGATTAAAATAAGCCAAACTATAGATATGCATAAAAAACTTACAATTTTGTTGATATACCTCTCAATAACAAATATGCATTTTGCATATAATTCGAGTCTTAGTGAGATATGTTAAAAAATTCCTAAGAAACCTTCGAAAGCTTTTTAAAAACTAAAAGTAAGAATGTGAACATAGCTGAAGAAGATAGGTTTCTTAGGATTCTATTTAGTTTTAGTTTCTTGTAACAGAACCGTAAAATGTTTGCAAACTAGAAGTGAACAAAAGAATATATTATGCAGGGAATTTTTCTTTTAAATATACATATTTCCATATGTATACTTTGTAAATTTTATGGCATTCGTTGTTTCTTAAAGAGTTAAATTTGAAGCTTTAAACGAGTGTTTTCCACTCCCAGATTAAGCATGAAGTAAAATTTCGAGTTTAGAAAAGCCTGAAAATTTGGTTTGGTCGCTCCGCGAAGCGGAGCGGCCAAACCAAATTTTCAGGCTTTTCTAAACTCGAAATTTTACTTCATGCGCCACGCGTATAAAACACTAAAGTGTTGTGAAGTTAGAAATACACTTAAAAACACTTTAAAAAAGTAATAATAATTAAAATATTTAAATAACAAAATATTTACATTTTTCTTCACACATTCTCAAGTCATGTCAAATAAGACGACAATGTATCAAATTAACTTTAGTTAGTAATTAACTAAGCAAATAGTGATTTACTGGTAACCAATTTTGATTCAAATTCACCGAATTATGCGTAATTCAAAATGTTGATAAATTTACAATACCTACTTTTTACGTCGGCTAGTATTGTAATTTAAGCAACTCTTAAATATTGCCAATTTGTTAAGAATGAGCAGTTTTATTTTAAATTTCAAGGATAATTTATTAATTAACAAAAAATCTTAAGTTTTTATTTAAGTGATTACATCAAAATGTTTAACTTTAATCTTAAATTTTCTTATGATTTTCTTTAATATGTTGGATGTAGTCGCATATAGTTGATACATTTAAGTGATTACATTAAAATATTTAACTTTTAATCTTGAGTTTTCTTATCATTTTCTTTAATATGTTCGATGTAGTCACTTATAGTTGATAAATTTAAGTAATTACATCAAAATATTCAACAAAATTACAAATCAAACTTGAGATTTTTCAGTTAGTTTCTTAAAGTGAACGATCACTTAAAATACATGAGTGTAACACTTATTCCGTCAGTGGGTAAGGTAAAAACAAAAGAATGCAGCCGACAACGACGTTCACTTTTTCGAAGAAGACGGATGGGACCGTTGTCCGCTCGCGCGCCCGGTCTGGTGATTGTTTTGCAATTTTCGTTTTCTCAGCCGGGAAAGTGGAACGAGCAAATCGATCTATTTGCTCGTTTCGACTCTTTTCCCGTTCTAAATCCAAATCCATTTGCCGATGCGCGTTTTGTTTATTACGCTTACTTTTAAGCGCAGACCGTTCCCGCTATTAATAAATCAAGAGGAAAAAAAATCAGAACACGAACGAATTTCCTAATTAATGCACCCGCACGTTTGCGCAACACTTCAGTACATCGGGATGATGACTTTGTAGAAATCCGGGAATTTTGTTATTGTTCAGCAAGGAGAATAACGAATGAGGTCTCAGAATCCTTTTCATTAAACTTGTTTTATTTGTAGCTGTCGGAAAATGCAAATTAGGTTATTTATATGGTATCCCACAAGGTTCCAAATATCGTACATTGTACGTCATATATTTTTAGGATTTGATTTGATAACTTAATCAGAATTTCTTACATTGTAAGTCATACGATTTTAAATTTTTTAAGGAAAGAGTAATCAAGTTTAAGGAATGAAGCCTTCCTTAAATACATTATTACTCTACAATTACTGAAATCCAGGGTTTCAGTAGAATTATGTCAACACATTACCTTTCTACCCTGACGTCATTCACTTCCATTTCTTTTTAAACAATGGACTCTGGTTGATCTTCAATTGTTTGGCTCGTCGAAAGTTTAATTTGCGTTTCTATTATCATGGCATTTATGGCGCCTGCCAAAATACTGAAATGCGAACATTTTACGAAAATGCTAAAAATCTTATTCGAACTATGGCGAAACTATTTAAAGAAGAAACATATCGGATTTTCAATAGTGAGCGGAAAGGTTTACATTAGAAGTAAGTAAAATAATAATTGAAATGCTAGAAATAAAGAGGATCCATAGAGATTGACCACTTAAAATGTGTCGCAGAACCAAGAAAGATTTATTGTGATTGTAAACATATATTTTCTAGAATATTGAGACTAATCTAATACTGAGCACATTGTTAATATCTAATTTAACTGAGGTTTACTGTTCTGTAGGTTTCAGTTTGTTCTCGTTGGTCGTTCCTTCTTTTGAAAGAATTTGATCGCTTTGTCAAATAAAAATAAAATCAAACAAAAATGTGGACATGCGTATATGATACTGTATTTTGTTTTTGTGACGTCACGCTAAAAGGGTAATGTGCTGACTCTACCAACGATGTATTTCATGTTCAGAAAAACCTTATTCTATAACTTGTTTAGTTTTATGTAGCTTCATGCTTAATCATCGAGTGTTTTCAGTCCTTGATTAAGCTTGAAATAAATAGCCGGTAATCAACATTTAAGACTTAGCTTAGCTCGAAATTTTACTTCCTGCTTTATCAAGGAGTGGAAAGACTCCGTTAGACGTTTCAAATTGAATGCTTCTGAAAAAATTTGAATGATTTGGAACCTTGTGGGGTACCAAAGTAATTCACAAGGTTTCAAATCTTTTCCATTGAAAATATATTTTAAGGATTTTTTGTGAAATTGAAAGTCCTGAAACGTTAATAACACGTTTCAGGTCTTTCACAAAAAAATCCTGTAATTTAAAGTGTGTGTTTGTTAACATCAAATTGAGTCGGTGTTTTATACGCGTGGGGCATGATGTAACATTTCGAGTTTAGAAAAGACTGAAAATTTGATTTGCTGGGGCGCGACTCGCTTCGCTCGCCAAATCCAAATTTTCAAACTTTTCTAAACTCGAAATTTTACTTCATGCTTAACCAAGGAGTGGAAAACACCTGTTAAACAAATATTAACATTTAAACTACGTAATTATATTTAATGAAATATCCGTTTTTATTTCTTCCTCCATGCATTATAAATTACCTTTTTTTATTTCAACCAAGGAAATGCATTATTTCCTAAATTTTTAATTGACTACCGTGAAAAGAAAAAATGTGGAAATTGAGTGGAAAAAATCAGGCAGACATTACGCAACCAATTAGTCGATTAATTCTCGAGTGTTACTCCTTGATTAAAATGTCGGTAATCAAACGTTTCAGACTTGGCTAAACTCGAAATTTTACTTCATGCTTCATCAAGGAATGGAAAGCCTCCGTTAGACGTTTCAAATTGAATGCTTATAAAAAAAAAACAATGAATGGTTTAGAACCTTGAGGGATACTAAAGTAATTCACAAGGTTTCAAATCTTTTACATAGAGAATCATATTTCAAGAATTCTTTTGTGAAATCGAATGACCTGAAACGTGTTATTAAGATGATATTTAAAGTGTGTGTTTGTTAACTTTAAATTGAGTCAGTGTTTAATACGCGTGGCGCATGAAGTAAAATTTCGAGTTTAGAAAAGCCTGAACATTTGATTTGCTGGGGCGCGACTCGCTTCGCTCGCGCGCCCCAGCAAATCCAAATTTTCAGACTTTTCTAAACTCGAAATTTTACTTCATGCTTAACCAAGGAGTGGAAAACACCCGCTAAACAAATATTAACATTTAAATTAGATAATTATATTTAATGAAATATCCGTTTTAATTTCTTCCTCAATTAATTATCAATAACTTTTTTTTATTTCAATCAAGGAAATGCATTAATTACTAATTTTTTAATTGACTAGTGTGAGAAAAAGAAAACATGTGGAAATTGATTGGAAGAAACCAGGCAGACGTTAGGCAAACAATTAGTCGATTAATTCTCGAGTGTTTTCACTCCTTGATTAAGCTCGTGTAATTAAATGCCGGTAATCAAAAATTTCAGACTTGGCTAAACTCGACATTTTACTTCATATTGCATCAAGGAGTGGAAAGACTTCGTTAGCCGTTTTAAATTAAATGCTTATAAAAAAACAATGAATGATTTATAATCTTGAGGGTTGGTATCCCTCAAGATTCTAAATCATGCATTGTATCAGTAATCCGTAATTCACAAGGTTTCAAATCTTTTACATAGAAAATCATATTTCAACGATTTTTTTGCAAAATTGACAGACCTGAAACGTGTTATTAAATTGAAATTGAAAGTGTGTGTTTGTTAACTTCAAATTAAGTCAGTGTTTAATACGCGTGGCGCATGAAGTAAAATTTCGAGTTTAGAAAAGCCTGAAAATTTGGATTTGCCGGAGCGCGACTCGCTTCGCTAGCGCGCCCCAGCAAATCCAAAATTTCAGACTTGGCTAAACTCGACATTTTACTTCATATTGCATCAAGGAGTGGAAAGACTTCGTTAGCCGTTTTAAATTAAATGCTTATAAAAAAACAATGAATGATTTATAATCTTGAGGGTTGGTATCCCTCAAGATTCTAAATCATTCATTGTATCAGTAATCCGCAAAATTGACAGACCTGAAACGTGTTATTAAATTGAAATTGAAAGTGTGTGTTTGTTAACTTCAAATTAAGTCAGTGTTTAATACGCGTGGCGCATAAAGTAAAATTTCGAGTTTAGAAAAGCCTGAAAATTTAGATTTGCCGGAACGCGACTCGCTTGGCTCGCGCGCCCCGGCAAATCCAAATTTTCAGGCTTTTCTAAACTCGAAATTTTACTTCATGCTTTATCAAGGAGTGGAAAACACCTGCTAAACAAATATTAACATTTAAATTAGTTAATTATATTTAATGAAATATCCGTTTTTATTTCTTCCTCAATTAATTATCAATTACCCTTTTTTTTATTTCAATCAAGGAAATGCATTGTTTCCTAAATTTTTAATTGACTACCGTGAGAAGAAGAAAAAATGTGGAAATTGAGTGGAAGAAATCAGGCAGACGTTACGCAACCAATTAGTCGATTAATTCTCGGCTTCGTCGCTGGAAATCAAAATGCGCATAAAATTAAGCGTTAATAATCCATTCGTTTTCTTTCTGTATTTTTTTCTTTATCTTACACTCGCTGATATAAGTAGTTATTAGTTTATGCAAATTTATTAATATGGCTTAGAAAGGTTAAAAATTTCATGCTTTTGCCTTGATTGCATTAAGAGTTTTGTTAATTGATGAACATTTATTTATGCGGTGTTTGTAGAGATTTGATTTACATATTAGGTTAACAAGTTTTAAAATTTAGTACTTTTTGGGTTATTGCGTGTTGTATAAATTGTTTATTAATAAATTTTAAAAAATTAAGGTAATATTAAATTTCTCTGTAAATGGATTTATTTGTTGAGAAATAAAGTTATTATTATTATAAGACAAACTAGTTGTAGATTACGAAAAGTATCGTACTTTTAATGTACTGCCAAGAATTGGTAATATCAATTAAACTCCGTTCACAGTTTATTCTTACCGCAGTAGGCTTTTTTTCTCCTTATATTGGCATGTTGAATTTTGGATAATAATGATTGAAGGATGTTGTTAATCTATATTTTCAATAAAACGTTGCCGGACATCTACTGTCGTATAGTATATATCATTAGGAGTCCAGAAAAAACGATTTTTACATGTGAATGAGGGATATTTAAAATGCAACATTGCGCTACACATAACCAAACAATGTAAAAAAATAATCTGATTTTTAGTAATTTTTTTTATTACGAACAAAAATGTTATCTTAAGTTAAGCCTACTGCGGTGAGAATACAATATGAACGGAGTTTAATTGATATTACCAAATCTTGGCAGTACATAAGAAGCACGATACTTTTCGTAATCTACAACTAGTTTGTCTTATAATAATAATAACTTTATTTCTCAACAAAAAAAAATCATTTATGCCCGGTATTATAAACGATTAATAAATCATTAGATAACTATTTGTGGAGTAAATTTATTTACCTAGTAAACGAATGGGCAAATAAAATTACGTATTATAAAGCAAACCTACCTAATAAATAGCAATTATAGAAATAAATAATTTAATTAGTAGATTACAGACCGAAATTATACATTTTAATTGTGGCCATAGCTGGAACCACCAATTTGTTAAATTGAATTGTCAATATTTCAAATGAAATTGTCAATAAAATTGGAAATTTAGTAAATTCCTTATAATTATGGAGAATAACCGCGGAATAGGACAGAATTACACAGAACAAGAAAAATAATATTATTAGAAATTATATAAAAGACCTAAACGAGTGTTTTTCCACTCCCAGGCTAAGCATGAAGTAAAATTTCGAGTTTAGAAAAGCCTGAAAATTTGGTTTGGTCGCGTAGCACTTGTGAACAAGTGAACTTCATTTCAAGTGAAGTTCACTTGTTCACAATATTTCAGTGCTTTCAGTGTTAAATACGCGTGGCGCATGAAGTAAAATTTCGAGTTTAGAAAAGCCTGAAAATTTGGTTTGGTCGCTCCGCGCTTCGCGCTACGCGACCAAACCAAATTTTCAGGCTTTTCTAAACTCGAAATTTTACTTCATGCTTAGTCTGGGAGTGGAAAACACTCGTTTAAAACTTTAAATGGAACTAATTTTAGAAAAACGTATGCATAAGTATAAAAATCCCTGGTTATGTCTGATTTGAAAAACTCTAGGTCTTCGACTCCTTAGAATGTCTTGCGGTTCGAAATTAATCACTGTCAGAGAAGAAATTTTACTTCATGTGCCACGCGTACTAAACACTGATTTCAAGTGAAGTTCACTTGTTCACAATATTTCAGTGCTTTCAGTGTTAAATACGCGTGGCGCATAAAGTAAAATTTTGAGTTTAGAAAAGCCAGAAAATTTGGTTTGGTCGCTACGCGCTACGCGACCAAACCAAATTTTCAGGCTTTTCTAAACTCGAAATATTACTTCATGCTTAGTCTGGGAGTGGAAAACACTCGTTTAAAACTTTAAATGGAACTAATTTTTAAAAAACGTATGCATAAGCATAAAAATCCCTGGTTATGTCTGATTTGAAAAACTCTAGGTCTTCGACTCCTTAGAATGTCTTGCGGTTCGAAATTAATCACTGTCAGAGAAGATACTATAAGCAAACTTAAATCTGACACGGATGATATGGTAGACATGATAACCGTAATGAAATTAATAAACACAAGTAGTAGAATCTAAAGTAATTATAATAATATAATAGACTATTAACTTTTAACTGTCAAATTATTTAGAGAATAAAATTTACTTGGTAGAAAAACAAACAAATAATTTACTGGGAAGATTTATTAGCTAAATTAAGTTATTTTGTGTTTATAATATCGAAATCTTTGGAATAAATTAATTTATTCCTAAAGTAAATTTTATTTAGGGAAATTAATAAACACAAGTAGTAGAATCTAAAGTAATTATAATAATATAATAGACTATTAACTTTTAACTGTCAAATTATTTAGAGAATAAAATTTACTTGGTAGAAAAACAAACAAATAATTTACTGGGAAGATTTATTAGCTAAATAAAGTTATTTTGTGTTTATAATACCGAAATCTTTGGAATAAATTAATTTATTCCTAAAGTAAATTTTATTTAGGGAATAAAACGTTTTATAATACCGGGCATTACAGAAAAAAAATTATATAACCTTAATAATAATTCATTATTGTCCACCGGCAAAACCAAAACAGGATAAATTAAAATGAATGTTATAAATATCAAAAATTAATTAAAGCTTGTTAATTAAAAGTAAGAATATACAGCATAAATAAACTAATTAGAAAAGTACTGTTAACTTAAACTTATAAGATAACCAGAATAATATAGTAATTAATTAGTTACAAGTAAAGAAACTCGTTGTAAAGAAATGTATGTAACTTATAAGAAATATACCATTAACTTAAACATATAAAATAAGAAGAACAATAAAATAATCTAGTTACAACTATCATAAGCACCAGAAAAGCGAAAATACAGTTATTTGTTATAAAATGAAAATGTCATTAAAGTGGCGATTGGCGTTATGGCACATGTGCGTTAGCGTGGCTTTGGAAAGGATGTTCGTTCTACACCTAGGAATTAAAAACGTATTGCTATGGCGAAATAATTATCGCGGAATATTAGAATTAATTCTAGCTAGCAAACACTCACAATCTAAGGTATTGTTGATCAGTATCTTCATACAAATAGCACTACAAGAATCTCTGCGGTCAGCAAGTGACATAACATTCTGTTCCATTAGCAGGGTACTGTAGTCAATATTACGGGGTGGATAGGTACCCGCGAATTTAAAAGTTAAGAATTAAAAAAAAACGCCTTTGGACACATTCAACTGTAAGAAACAAATTTATGTATTGCGGATACCATGTAACTGATGCATTTTCAAGTTTTGTGCGAACAAATGCATTATACAGGGTGTCTCAGACCACCCGTACCAGCCGTTTATTTCGGCAACGCTTGGTCGAATGTGACTGGGACAAAAAATTGTATTACCAAAGTGAACCCCCAGGAATCCACTGATAAATTTATTTTTTACCGGAATAATCCGGAAGTACCTGGAACCGAAAGTAACTTTAAAATTTCAAATAGCAATATAGGTCGAGTATAGTATTAATTGATAGGTCATTTTAAAAGAAACAACTTTTATTAAAATGTTTTTTTAATATTTTTCATATTTACAAAAATAGCGAAAAAAACTAAATTGTAAATTAGTTATCCATTCAACACTTAATAACACTGGTCGGCATGAAAATCGGCCCTGACACCATTCCTGCTGATTCTTATGTAAAATGACCTCCTGAATCCGAATATGACCCCTGTTTTCCCCCATCACCCACCGTTTTCGGGGGAGGCCCCCCCACCTATTTTTATCACTTTTCGATAATTTGGAGGGATGAAAAGGATTATTTTAGCCTTTACGTTTCTTCTGAGGGGCTAGAGAGGTGAAAAGTTCCAAAACATGAACATTTGTAGCAAGGAGGTAGATTTGTGGGGGCGGGGGGGATTTGCCCCCTTAAATTATAAAAAAATCCTTAAAAATTATCGATTTTTCCGTTTTTTTCGCAGTTTTTTCACTTATTTTCTACATATTCCAGCTTCCATCCCCCCTCATCCTCCCCCAAACAATAAAAATATATAGCAACAATAATAAAAATATATAGCAACAATAATAAAAATATATAGCAACAGTTCGGAAGATTCACTGTACCACGCTGGCGCTCTCTATACCTCGCGCGCACAGGTTTGCCCAGGAATTTTTGGATGAACACGGGGAACGGTTTCATCAAGATATCTCTAAGTTCGAGAGGAGATTTTCGGGGAAGTGGAATGCGAGCATGTTAGCAGAGTACTGCTGGTTTTTTATACGAGAAACTTCTACCTCAGGGTACAAAAGGAAAGCAAGCACCAAATGAAGGTACTTATCTTAGTTATTTATTATTCTTTACATTTATTATTTTCATTTATTATTTTCATTTATTATTTTACTTTTTATTTATTATTCTTTACAGCTAAAATAATCCTTTTCACCCCTCCAATGGATGGGGGAAACGGGGGGAGTATTGAGAGCGCCAGCGTGGTACAGTGAATCTTCCGAACTGTTGCTATATATTTTTATTATTGTTGCTATATATTTTTATTATTGTTGCTATATATTTTTATTATTGTTGCTATATATTGTTGCAATATATTTTTATTATTTGGGGGTGTTTAGGGGTGTTTGGGGGAGGATGAGGGGGAATGGAAGCTGGAATATGTAGAAAATAAGTGAGAAAACTGCAAAAAATAACGGAAAAAATTGATCATTTTTAATAATTTTTTTACAATTTAAGGGGGCAAATTCCTCCCCAAATCTACCTCCTTGCTACAAATGTTCATGTTTTTGAACTTTTCACCTCTCTAGCCCCTCAGAAGAAATGTAAAGGCTAAAATAATCCTTTTCATCCCTCCAAATGATCGAAAAGTGATAAAAATAGGTGGGGGGGGGGGCTCCCCCGAAAACGGTGGGTGATGGGGGAAAACGGAGGTCATATTCGGATTCAGGAGGTCATTTTACATAAGAATCAGCAGGAATGGTGTCAGGGCTCGAAAAAAAAATTTGTTTTGCAGACCAGTGTAATAAAATATAGATTTTTATATTTTTAAATTACTTATTTATTTTTGCAAGCTGCAATTAATCTAGACTTTTATATTCTCAAAAAATTGAGCATACTATAAATAATTGAATAGTTGTTTTAATTATCATTTTCTTTACTTTCACACTCTTATTTGAACTGTTGAATAAAATACTTTCAAACAATTGGTATTTTTTAATTATCGTAAATATGCAAAATATTACAATTGAGAAAACGGTTGGAAAAATTAACAATTACAATTTTTTTTGGATTGATTGAGTTACTTGAAGATAATTATACTTTGATTAAAAAACACTTAGAACCTTTCTTCAATACTTTGAAAATTTTACAATTTTACAATTATGTAAAAAACAACCACACAAATGCTAGATTTTCAAGAGTTTACAACCTAATATACGGAATTAGAAAAAATATTCGTAAAATAAATTTTACAAAAAAAGATTAAAAAAAATTAAAAAATTAAAATAAGGTATAAAAAACTATACTAATTTCTTTTTGAGAAATAATTTAAAAATATAAAAATCTATATTTTGTTATTAACTAATATAAAAAACTATATTAAGTTATAATAAAAATTGAGTGTTGAATGGATAACTAATTTTCAATTTAGTTTTTTTCGTTTATTTTTGTAAATATGCAAAATATAAAAAAAACATTTTTATAAAAGTTGTTTTTTTTTTAAAGACCTACCAATTAATACCATACTCAACCTATATTGCCATTTGAAATTTTAAAGTTACTTTTGGTTCCGGGTACTTCCGGATTATTCCGGTAAAAAATAAATTCATTAGTGGATTCCTTGGGTTCACTTTAGTAATAAAAAATTTTGTCCCAGTCACATTCGACCAAGCGTTGTTGAAATAAAAGGCTGGTACGGGTGGTCTGAGACACCCTGTATAGAGACAGAACGTTAATATCTGTAAAATGATTGGAAGTACGCATTATGAAGCCTAACATCTTCATTGCCGACGAGGTTATGTTATGTACATGTTTTGAAAAGCTAAGTTGTTCATCTAACAACACACCCAGATCCCTAACTTCTGACTTTCTTTCGAGAATTATCTCATTTATTGAATACTTTTAAAAATACGGATTTTGTTCTTCCGACGTTCATTCAATTAGTTTTGAAAATACGGATTTTGTTTGCGTAATCTAATTCAAATAGTTTTAAAAATACGGATTTCGTTTGCGTAATCTAATTCAAATAGTTTTGAAAATACGGATTTTTTTTTGTGTAATCTAATTCATATCTCTAATGACTCCAGAAGGTTAGAGATTCATAAAGCAAAACTGAATCCGGGAATCCCGCTAATAAACGACCAGACGGAACTTATGTATACGCCTCTATTTGACGTTTTTCTACCTGATAAATAATTTTAAGTATATATAAGATTGCAACGTTAGTTTTAGTAGTTAGTTTGAGAATGACTCGCTGTTGAGTCGAAGCTAGTCACAGTACAAAATAAAAAGTGAATACAAAAAAGTAATCAGTATTAATTATTTAAATAATCTAATTCAAATATTTTATTTTTATTTATTATTTTAACCCATTAAGCGCCATTGATGCGTACACGCAACATTATTAATGTTTGGTTAATTATATTACTAAATAAGTTGATTTAATATATTTAATTATTTGACCTGACTTGAAAATGTATGAAGAAAAATGTAAATATTTTGTTATTTAAATATTTCGATTATTACTCATTTAAAAAAAAAATAATGAGAGTGTATTTCTAACTTCACAATTTTCCAGTGTTATATACGCGTGGCGCATGAAGTAAAATTTCGAGTTTAGAAAAGCCTGAAAATTTGGTTTGGTAGCTCCGCACTTCGCGCTACGCGACCAAACCAAAATTTCAGGCTTTTCTAAACTCGAAATTTTACTTCATGCTTAGTCTGGGAGTGTAATCACTCGTTCTAAACTTCATACTGCACGTTTTTATATAAAATCGACGAATGCTTGAAATTTTACAGCATATACATTATGTATATGGATATCATAAAAAGAAGTGCAGAATTTTACCTATAATCAACTTTTAGAGTTATCGCTATATTTGCTCGGCCGGTAATGGGTTAATCAGTGTCGATCAGTAATTAGTACTTCTTAAAAACACAACAATTTTATGCACAAATTCTAAACACGATTGCATTTTGATGAAAGAGATATGTTTGAGATTTCTTTTAAAAAGTGTTAAAACTATAATTTCTGAGAGCTGTAAAAGCTGTATTTTACTCGTAATCAAATTAATGTAAAATATATTAATGATTTCGATAGCTAACGCCATCTAATGCTTCATAGTGGCATCGTCAGTGACACGAATGCACAAAGTGCATATACAGGTCACTGTTTCGTCCACGAGGGAGCAGAACTCTGTTTGTGAAACCAGAAAACAAATATAAAAATTGAATTTGTGCTCAGTATTCCGGCACCAGATACCCACAGACGCGTTTCGGACTTCAAGGTCCTTCAGGGTCCTTTTTTTTAATGTAAAATATATTAATTAAAATATATTTAATGAGGTTGTTTTTCCGCTAGGGTACCAGTATCTATGAGGTACTTGCTTTAATGAACAACATTAATTGACAAAAGCACGATAATTTTAATTATAGAGAAAAGTTTTGAAATTCTAACGGCCGTACTAATAGACATAACTTAATTCTCGGATTAATCTAGGATTGATGAATCCTGAATCCGCGGATGTTTATTGATGTTTCCAATAGTCACGGATTCCGGTGATTTCGACGAATCCTCGATTCAATCCCGGATCTAGTGATACCACCAAATTTATATTGGCAGCCCCGATGGCAGTTTTAGTCAATATTGTCAGTGGTCAGTAATAACTTAACCTATAATTTGTGTTTTTTTAATATTGTTTACGTTTAGGGTACCCCAAAGTTACAATTTATTTCCGTGATATACAGAGAGTTTTATGTAACACCGAACATTTTCATAACGAGTATTTTTCTATTACGTATCCATATGCATACGTTGCACATTGTTCGATGTTCGGTTTATTAAAAGAATTTAATTTAAAGCTTTAAGCGAGTGTTTTCCACTGCCAGGCTAAGCATGAAGTAAAATTTCGAGTTTAGAAAAGCCTGAAAATTTGGTTTGGTCGCGTAGCGCGAAGCGCGGAGCGGCCAAACCAAATTTTCAGGCTTTTCTAAACTCGAAATTTTACTTCATGCGCCACCGATACAAAACACTGACATATTACGAAGTTTAAAACACACCGTTAAACTTTACATTAAATCTGTGTTTTGTACCGGTGGCGCATGAAGTAAAATTTCGAGTTTAGAAAAGCCTGAAAATTTGGTTTGGCCGCTCCGCGCTTCGCGCTACGCGACCAAACCAAATTTTCAGGCTTTTCTAAACTCGAAATTTTACTTCATGCTTAGCCTGGGAGTGGAAAACACTCGCTTGAAGCTTTAAATTGAATTCTTTTAATAAACCGAGCATCGGAAAATGTGCAACGTATGCATATGGATACTTCAAAGAAAAATTCTCGTTATGAAAATGTTCGGTTACATAAAACTCTCTGTATATATTTTTTTGTGAAAACGGAAAAGTGTAATACAAATTATACTAATTAAGAAATAATATTGCTGACAATATTTGCTCAAGAAAGCCAGATGAGCTGGGAAACATTAATGGTGTAGCAATACGATTCCCAACCAAACTACAAACAGCTGAAATAAAATCAAATTTGTAAAAATAATGTATGAAGTATAGGGTTTAATAAATTAAATTGTACTTTTTGTCTTGAACAATTTGAGCAAAAATTGCGAGTAAACGAAACAAGCCAATAATATAAATGAGAGTTTTACCTAAAAACTACTTATAGC
This sequence comes from Philonthus cognatus, assembly GCA_932526585.2. NCBI lineage: Eukaryota > Metazoa > Arthropoda > Insecta > Coleoptera > Staphylinidae > Philonthus > Philonthus cognatus. The sequence goes on from OW052247.1 coordinate 35,432,877, forward strand.
GTAGTATCATAAACAAATTAGCAACTGCTCAATCGGTTTAAAGAGAAGACCACGATAGTTTACCTTTTCTAATTGTCCTGCTACTAATGGTAATAAAACATGTAGAATAATATCTTTAGAAAATCTGTATCTTCTCTTAAATTCTTCTCCGTCAAAAAATTCAAATGTATTTTCTGCAACACAATGTACCTAATTAATTTATAGACAAGGTTATTGTTTAATTATTTTTTAATTTATAGGTTAGACATATAATTCACACTTTTTGGGCAATCGATCATTTACCAATTCATTAACGTTATTATTAAAATATTCGTCATGGAATGCAGCTTCATCTATGTCAAAAATATTAGCTTTTATATAAATCATAATTTGACAACTAACGAATAATCTAGGATTAATCTTGGTTCAGAGAGAATTATTTAAGGGAGGATTATTTGAGGGAGGATTATTTGAAGGATTACTATTTTATACATTTTTACGCCATCCGAGAATTAATGCTCAATCCCGGATCAATCCCTGACTATTAGTACGGCCGTAATTGTAAGAATTTCAATACCAGTTTTTTTTCTAGTTTAAGTTTGAGTGTTTTCATAAATGGTTTAAAATAATGTATTCCTGCGTTTTTGGGCTGATTAGATTCAACGCTAAACGTTTTACGCTTATTTTTCTGCTGAAAATTGGCGTAAAATGCGAATATATGCAAACGTTATAGTTATTGGCTGGTGATAATGAATTTGGTTAAAATGTTGTTAATTTTAAAATTCTGTGTAAGTACAAAACACGAATTAGTAAGTCAGTGGCGTAGATAGGGGGCTGATTTAGGGGATCACCCGTTATCCCCCTTCTATGAGCCTTGAAAAATAAGAGAATTAAATAAAAAACTCTTTTTTCTGTTAGCGATTTATTTTGTTATATTTATTTTATTTTTACATTATCGTGATTTGTGAAAAAATCTGACGTGATACGGAATTTGAAGGTCATTTTCGGAATCTGTAATCCATTCAGATACATCTAGGCATTTGAAAACAACAGAAAAAAGTTGAAAACTGGCGGATCAGTGTTATTTATGCGTGAGTGTGTAACAAAAAATATAGCAATCATCGTTGAAACATCACTTTTTGGTATGAAATGTCAGTTATAATGATATTTGTGAATTACAATTATGATGTGATGTTTAAATAAATTATTAATTTTGAAAAAAATGTATTTATGTAAATGGAATAATTGTCAGTGTTGACATGTATTACGTTAATTGATTTAGTCATAAATTGAAATTTTTCACATATAAGGAGTTTTTCTTTTAGGTATACAGGGTGGTCTAATTTCGATGTTGCTTATGGGCATCTCGGTAAATATAAGAGTTAGAGAAAAACCGATGGCGCAGTCGCGATCTCTTTTTTTGAGACTAGGACTATGCCGAAAACAAAAAATGCACCATTTTGTTTTTTTCAGAAGTTATAGGGCAACGTCGGGTTTTCTTGATTTTTAACTTTAATTAATAACTTGCGTAATTTGTAAGATAGACTAAAACAATAAATACCTTTTTAAGACACTTTTTTGAGTAGAATCCAGTGGCGTGGGCATTATTTTATTTTATGCACACATTTTCGAGTCATAATCCAATCATTTTTTTTTAATGTAAATCATAGTTGGCTTTGACATAGTTGATGAGAGTGTTTTTCACTGATTTCAAAAATATATACTTTTGTAAATTTATCTTAAAAAACAGTGTTACTATAAAGTAAAAACTAGTTTTTAATCAGCTAAATAATATAATATGGAAGACAATAGTTTTAATTATGATAAACATTATAAATTAATGATATTTTTAATAATAAGAATTCTTTTTTGAGAATTATGAATTTCATTATTTTTATTATTTATTAAAATTTTTATATATTGAAAAAAAAACTTACTTTAAATATTCGAACTGATGGCCATTATTTTTAATGCATCTTTGGCATCTACCTCTTACAGCTTGAATGGCGATACAAATTTGAATGTTGGGAACAGTTCCTATGAAAATCATGAAAATGTTCCAATACGTCTAAATTAATTTAGGCTGCTTGTAAATTTTATCCTGCAGGTATCCCAAAAAAAAATCTAACGGTGTTAGATCTGGAGATCTAGCAAGCCACCTAACTGGTCTAAATGTTCCGAACCAATCGCTCCCTAAATTTGCATTCAAAAGTAATCTACTCCATCTTGTTGGAAGAACAGAACTTATTGCTGTTTCAATGGAATAATTAATTAAAATTGAGCATGCAAATGATTAAAAATGGCTATTGTCTTCCGTATTATATTATTTAGCACATTAAATATAGTTTCAACTCTATAGGAACACTATTTTCAAGATAAATTAAAAAAAGTATATATTTTTGAAATCAGTGAAAAACACTCTTTTTAACTGTGTCAAAGCCAACTATGATTTACATTTAAATAAAAAATAATTTGGCTATAACTCGAAAATGTGTGCATAAAATAAAGAAATGCCTATGCCACTGGATTCTACTTAAAAAAATGTCTTAAGAAGGTATTTATAGTTTTTATCTATCTCACAAATTACGCAAGATACGAATTAAAGTTAAAAATCAAGAAAACCCTATTTTGCCCTATAACTTCTGAAAAAAACAAGATGGTGCATTTTTGTTTTCGGCATTATCCTAGTCTCAAAAAAAGAGATCGCGATTGCGCCATCGGTTTTTTTCTAACTCTTATATTTACCGAGATGCCCATAAGCAACATCGAAATTAGACCATCCTGTACATACAGGCAATTTTTCTTTCAAGTATACATATGCATAAGCATATTTGAAGCTCGAAACGAGTGTTTTCCACTCCCAGATCAAGTATGAAGCGTCCAAACCAAATGTTCAGGCTTTTCTAAACTCGAAATTTTACTTCATGCGCCACGCGTATTAAACACTGACAACATTACAATACTGTAAACAGGTAAATTCCACTTGAAATTGGTGTCTTATACGCGTGGCGCATGAAGTTAAATTTCGAGTTCAGAAAAGCCTGAAAATTTGGTTTGGTAGCGTAGCGTGAATATAAAAAACAATAGTGATAAAATTATTGTTAATGGTTGTGGTAAGCACAATAATATTAAATTCTTCCTAGAATCACCAATTCCTCTAACACATAATTTAATAATGTAGAGACAAAGTTGCTTAAAAAGAGCACAAAAAAGATAGATACTAAAAAACAAACCACCGGTTTTTCTAAATACTGTATCACATCTAATCACCACTTTTCTTCAAACGATTGAAAAATTCTACACACAGGTAATAAGGGATTAAAGCTTAACTATCGGGAGGGTTTAGAAATTTCAAAAGCCTTAAGGGCGAGTAAAAATATAGTCAACGACAAAATTCCTTTTTTAAACTACCACACTCTTAACCATATATCCACATTCTTATCTCGGCCATATTCTCGCTTGCGCAATCAATTAAAAACGGCCATTTCGTGTTTTATAGGTATTTTAACGACGATGATGGTACCGATTTTTAGTGCCGTTTGTAAATAAGTCTGTGGTGCAAGAAGCGTGTTTGGTTAGGCAGATTACGAAAAACGCGTTTGTTGGCTCTCGCGTCGGTTTTATTACACCAATTACACAATTTTTCGTGCGTGTGTGCACATCGGTAATTTCAAAATCGAAACGACACGACATTTTCCTCATTTTCTATTACCCAACTTTATTTCCGGATCGTGTTTTTCGCAAGCGCGGAAAACTGGGCCTTTCGCGATCATCGCTAGAAATATTGAGACGGATTTCGAGATTGATATTCCAGAGGATTTGTCTGCCAAAAACAACCAAAAAATGCACAGGAGTCGTTTCAAAAATCGGAATGTGTTATATTTGTATGATGATTTATTTGAGTTTTCGAAATTCAGAATATGTTATATTTGTATTATGATTTAGCTAAGTTTCGAAATTTAGTAGAGGTAATTATTATAATATGCTGATTGTTAAAAGTAAACTACACTACTCAAAAGAAAAAAGTAGTCACTTTTTCAAAATGGCTTAAATTTTATACGAGTTTAGGAATCTTGTTGAAACTTTGTACATACATACTGGGTGTCCGTATTTTAACAGAATGTATAGGGATCTCAGTTATTAGAAAAGATAGAGAGTCGGTTAAATTGGGGCAAAGTTGCGTTTTTTAGGGCCTAACAATAATCTTGAAAAATGGTTTCTATTTTTTTATTCAAAAACTACTCAATCTAGACATTTAGAACTTTGACAACATACAGGCACTTTTTTATAAGGAATCTAGTAGCATGTTTTTTTTTTAAATAACTATAACATTTACCCGTAGACTATAGCCAACTTTTGTTTTTCTTATGGGCGCCATTTTAAATTTTTATATTTTTTTAAAGAATATATTTTTATGAACTCAGTGATGTACCATACTCATAATTTATTTTAGATTTAATATTAAAAATGTTAATATTTTCTTTTTTGCAATGAGTGCCTTGGAAACAATGACGTCATATCTATTAATCAATAAAAATCTTGAGAGCAGTCAATCATTGTTAGGAGTCCAAATTATTTAATAAATGTCAATCTTTTGTAATAATAAATATCAACAGTATAGAAAAGTTGCACAAACTAAATTTATTTGACTTTTATTATTATTATTATTCCAAAACTAATCATTAATATTATTCCAAAACTAAAAAAAAGTAATTCTTCCATTTTCACATCTCAATAAATATTGATCACCACCACATTTAAGCGTTATATATTTTTAACTTTACTGTAAATCAGTGGTTTATACGCGTGGCGCATAAAGTAAAATTTCGAGTTTAGAAAAGCCCCGTGAAAATTTGTCTCGGGTCGCTGCGCGACCCTCGACAAATTTTCTACGCGGGGCTTTTCTAAACTCGAAATTTTACTTCATGCTTAGTCTGGGAGTGGAAGACACTCGTTAGTTTAAAATACATCACAACTGGTGATGTATTGTAACAACAATTATGGGTCCTAGGAGTTGTCAAATGAGTGAGTTACTCAACTGTTTCCAAGGCACTCTTTACAAAAAAAAGATTAAAATTTCACATATAAAATGTACAATAAACTATAAGTATGATACATCAATGAATTCAGAAAAAAAATTCTTCCAAAAAAATATGAAAATCCAAAATGGTCCCTGGGTAAATGTTATAGTTATCTTAAAATAAAATATGTTATTAGATTTCTCGTTAAAAAGTGCCAAAGGTATAAATGTCTGGATTCAATGGTTTTTCAATAAATAATTAAAAATGAAATTTAAAAAAATCCGTTTTTTGACAATATCTCAAAAACGAAAGAAGATATTGCAAATTTGGTCTAAGATTATTATTAGGCACTAAAATACGTAACTTTGCCCCAATTTAACCGACTCTCTATCCCTTCAAATAACCAAGATCCTCATACATTCTGTTGAAATACGGGCACCCTGTACACAGAGAGTTTTATGTAACACCGAACATTTGCATCCAATACAATTTGACACCTTTAATTTTTAAGTTGTGTGTAAATTGAGTTGCCTATATGACCATTAAAAATTGTAGCCAATCAATCGCAATTAATGCCTCAACTTGTACATACAGGGAGTTTTTCTTTCAAGTATACATGTCCCAATTACAGCGTATATGCCGTAAATCTTAAGATACTCGTTGCTTTTTAACAGAGTTCAATTTAAAACTTAAAATGAAAGTGTTCCACTCCCAGACTAAGCATGAAGTAAAATTTCGAGTTTAGAAAAGCCTGAAAATTTGGTTTGGATGCGTAGCGCGAAGCGCGGAGCGGCCAAACCAAATTTTTAGGCTTTTCTAAACTCGAAATTTTACTTCATGCGCCACCGGTACAAAACACTGACATACTACAAAGTTTAAAACACACCGCTAAACTTTACATTGCATCAGTGTTTCGTACCGGTGGCGCATGAAGTAAAATTTCGAGTTTAGAAAAGCATGAGAATTTGGTTTGGCCGCTCCGCGCTTCGCGTCACGCGACCAAACCAAACTTTCAGGCTTTTCTAAACTCGAAATTTTACTTCATGCTTAACCTGGGAGTGGAAAACACTCGTTTAAAGCTTTAAATCTTTTAATAAACCGAGCGTCGGAGCATGCACAACGTATGCTTATGTATACTTAAAAAATTCTCGTTATGAAAATGTTCGGTGTTAGATAAAACTCTCTGTATACAAAGTTTCAACAAGATTCCTAAATACATTGTCTATATAAATAATGCTACATCTTTAAAAAAAAAAATAATATAATTTGTAATCTATGTATAGATTAGTGTTTAGTAGTGACAAAAACTAAAGTTATCTAGGACATTTCCGATATCAAAAATCGTGTTTTTAAATCAGTTTAATTATTGATTGTGAACAGCTTTTAGTAAAATTTGTAATCTTTGTATAAATTTGAGCTTAGATGAAACAAAAACTAAAGTAATCTAGGAAATATCCGATAACAAATCGTCGTATCTTAAGTCAATTTTACTTAATAACTGGGAACAGCTCTAGCAAACGGGGAAAATTATCTTTATCTACAGTAGCTTTCATTTGTGAAAACTTTCATTTGTGGTGCATCTTAAATATGTTCACCCAAAATATTGAGAAGTAGTTTTATCAATGCATATAATAATAACACTGTTTTTAATAATAACACACTTTATTTTTGGTTATTTAATTTATCTAACTTAATTTGACATAAGCATACATGATAATATTTTGTAATATGTGGAAATTATTAAAGATAAAGAACAAGTGTTTCTTCAGTTAATTATAACCTTATACTAAACAAAGTTGGGTAGAATCCTCAAAAAAAGTATTAGAACTACGTATCCGAATTCTCTTTAATATGATTCGAATCACGAATCACGGAACCAAAAAAACGATAAAATATCATTAAACTAAAAAAAAAAGATTTATAATTGTGATCAAAATTAGGATTCGAATCCTTTAGTTCGAATTTTATTTTATCGTTTTTTGATTCGGTGATTCCTGACCGAATCAAAATACAATAAAATAAAATTCGAATTAAAGGATTCGAATCCTAATTTTAAAATCACGATTATAAATCTTTTTTAATATCAATTATTTTTTTAAAACAAATATCATCGACTAATTAAAGAACGAAATAATCATATTGTGATGTGTCTATTTAAACAGGTACATGTACTACTTTTATTGTTAGTATGTAGGACCTGAATTTAAATTTCCCGCAACAAATGCTATATATCTAGTTTCAACAAAATTCATAAACTTACATTATATTTACGCCACTTTGAAACAGTGACTGCATTTTTCTTTTGAGTAGTGTAGTTTTTAGACGTATTCGTTGTTTGTGGAATTACATCTTTGTTAAAATAAACCTGAAATCGATCCATTCATCAATTCTCTTTATTAAATTTGATTGTGCTATAAAGAAAATGATTCAATAAAATGTTAATATTTGTTTAACAGGGGTTTTCCACTCCTTGGTAAAGCATGAAGTAAAATTTCAAGTTTAGAAAAGCCTGAAAATTTGGATTTGCCGGGGCGCGCGAGCGAAGCGAGTCGCGCCTCGGCAAATCCAAATTTTCAGGCTTTTCTAAACTCGAAATTTTACTTTATGCGCCATGCGTATAAAACACTGACTCAATTTGAAGTTAACAAACACACTTTAAATTTAATTTTAATTCCGATTTCACAAAAAAAATTGTTGAAATATGATTTTCTATGCGAGAGATTTGAAACCTTTGGTATCCCACAAGGTTCCAAATCATTCATTATTTTTGAAAGCATTCAATTTGAAAGGTCTAAAGAGTGTTTCCACTTCTTGATGAAGTATGAACTAAAATTTCGAGTTTAGAAAAACCTGAAAATTTTGATTTACCAGGGCGTGACTCGCTTCGCTCGCACATCTAAGCAAATCCACATTTTCGGGATTTTTTAACCTCGAAATTTTACTTCATGCGCTACGCGTATAAAACACTAAAACATTGTGTTCACAATATGCTTCTAAAGCAGTATGCTAAGGACATATATTTTAAGCTTCAATTAGAAGAAAATGTTCAAATTTTTACTCAACTCGAAATGTTACTTCATGATTAATATGGAAGTGTAAAACACCCTAAATTTTACTTTATACTTAATTAAGGAGTAAACACACTTATTAGTAGCGTTAAACTGAACCAAGTAAAAGTAGTAGTTAGAGATTCTGAGCACAAAACTGGAGGTTAAAAAAATCAACAATTTAGGATAACAGTTTTTATTTTTTGTTTCCTATCCTTCACACTATAAAAACTAGAATAAACGTATAATCAATTCGAAATGTTACTTCCTGCTTAATATGGGAGTAGAAAAACACTCAAAATTTTACTTTATACTTAATTAAGGAGTAGATACACTCGTTAGTAGCTTCAAACTGAACTAATTAAAAGTAATAGTAAGATATTTTGCCCGCGAAACTAGAAGTTAAAAAAATCAACAATGCGGGATAACAGTTTTAATAATTCGTTTCCTATCCTTCACTATAAAAACCACAATTGACGTATAATCATGTAATTAATTGCTACAGCTATACAACATAAATTCCTCATATCTCCATTTGAATCAACCCTTAAACCCCCATTTTTTTTAACAAGAACTATAATCATAGAGCGTAAAAACTGAACTTTTCACGAACGGGTGATTTGAAATTCAAGAATCGAGGGGGCCGTCGACACGCACAAAGGGTGGGACAAAAAGGGGTTGCCGAAGGGTTGCAAGTGCGCACGAAACGCAAAAAAAGTGGTGATGAGTCACATGCAAGTGGATAAATTAATGACACACCCTAGAGTGCGCAAAAAAACAGCGGCTATTTTCGCCGGCTGAAGTGAAGGAGGAAGAGAAGAGAAGGACGATGATTATGAGGATATTATTACCACAAACACGCTTGTACTGTTTGTGCACAAAACGAGGGAGGAAAAGATTAGTCCCGGTGACGTCATGGGAAAATACGGTTTTAGCGCTACAGCTCAGATGTTTTATATTAGAAATGGGATTAATTGTAGTCATAAATTCGATGATTCAGAAGATTATCCTGGCGAATAATAAGTAAAAAAACCAAAGTTAAACATTTAAATAATTAACACTGATTACTTTTTTGTATTCAAAAAGTGAATACAAAAAAGTAATCAGTGTTAATTATTTAAATATTTACAATGTATCACAAAGTAACCGCCTCCACCACAAGATATTTAACCAAAGTTAAACGATGTACCAACAAATTTTAAGATTTTAAAACTCTTTTATGCTTTCATGTAAACCATTAATTAGAACAATACAAAAATGTAAACTGCAGTTGAGAGATTAGCCGAAATGTTCTTGTAGGTAAATCTTTAAACTGCAATTGATTTAGGAATTTCATAATATTTATTTTATATTAGAAGTGAGGTTAATTGTTGTAATAAATTCGATAATTCAGAAGATTAACCTGGAAATACAGAAGTGAAAGAACTGAAGTTAAACGATGTACCAACAAATTTTAAGATTTTAGAACTCTTTTATGCTTTCATGTAAAATCACCATTAATTAGAACAATACAAAAATGTAAACTGCAGTTGAGAGATTAGCCGAAATGTTCTTGTAGGTAAATCTTTGAACTGCAATTGATTTAGGAATTTCATAATATTTATTTTATATTAGAAGTGAGGTTAATTGTTGTAATAAATTCGATAATTCAGAAGATTAACCTAGAAATAAAGAAGTGAAAGAACTGAAGTTAAATGATGTACCAACAAATTTTAAGATTTTAGAACTATTTTTATGCTATTCATGTAATCTCACTTTTAATTAGAACAATACAAAATTTTAAACTGCAGTTGAGAGATTAGCCGAAATGTTGTAATAAGTAAATCTTTGAACTGCAGTTGATTTAGGAACTTCATAATAAAGTGAAAGTACTCTAATTCTAGAACATTGAAATTTGTAGGGAGTGAGCATACATTCTAAGGTTCTAAATATTTCTTGAGCTGCTACTTAGAAACTATTGGAGTAGTAGTAGCAGCATTCTACTTTCAACCTATTTTGAAATTCTAAAATGAACTGCAATTTTCAGATTTCCCAGTAAGGCTTTGGAGTAGTAGTTTCTAAGTAGCAGCTCAAGAAATATCTCCTTGGCAAATTTTGAGGTTTTAGTTTACTAACTCTTCTTTAAGTGTAAGATCTCAATTTAAATTTGAAGATTTCAGAGAAAATAACTTGCTTAATTTTAGATCTGAATGTTCAATTCTTCAAATTCAAAACATTCTTAGGGTTATATGAAATGTACTGATAAATGTCAGTATTTAGCAGCGAATTAGATTTAACTGCCAAATATTGAATTTCAGAATATCAGCTTCCTATTAAATATAATTGAAGGGTTGGGGGGGAAAAACCCAAATGAGTCCAAAAATCTAGAAATTCGTTTTTGACGCAAATGTGTAGCTTGTATTTTGACGTAAGTAAACTTAACGAGAAACAAACAAATGGTTCTCCAGTTCACGAAAAATAAAAATAAATAACGTATGAAACATACAGAGTTTTCAAATTTCATTTTGTTCCCTTGTAAAATTTCAAAAATGGGACTTATTTAGTTTTTCCCCTTAATCCTTCAATTCAATTCGTGTATTCAAAAGGTTTCAGATGCTAATTTAAAGATTATAAGAAATGTTCAGCTTTCTACAGGTTTTTAGCTTCTAGTTAGTTCTAAATCCGATTTTTCCTTGTTTTCTGTAAATTATTGGATGTCAGAAGAGATTCACCTATCTATTGGATTTACCTGCTAATTCTTGCATTTCGGAAAATGTTCAGCTTACTATTGATCCTAGATTTCAAGATGTTAATTGTATGATTTCAGGTTTTCAGCTTTCTATTGATCCTAGATTGTCCGAATTTGAGTTATATGTTCTTATAATTTAGGTTTCATATTCCTGTTAGATCCTTAACAGTTGGATCTAATAGTAATGGAATTGGATTTTAGAAGCTTCCTTGTAAATCTACAGACGAAATTCTTGGGTTTCTGAAAATGCTTCTTGTCTTATTAGATGTTAATACTTTAAAATCTCAAGGTTCACTTTTGAGAAGACACTATGCGTTTCATTTGTTTTTTTAAATTTATTTAGAAACCATCATTGATCTTCAGATTCAGAAATATTTCTTGAAGGTTGTTGTTATTAGTTTTTTTAAGTTTCTTCTCTGTGGGACATTTCGAGATATCTCGTTACGAGTTACATTTCGTAAAGGTGTTCAGGTCAGTGAGTTGGCCGCGGACGGTTTATTAACACCGATTACACGGGGCTCACGGTATCATGGGAGAGCATGAGAGCAGCGAGAGATTGTCCGCTCCATTCCGCGTTCGTTCATTCGTACCGTCTGTTTGACCTTATAAATCTCGACCCGACAGACACACACATACACACAGACCGACACGACTTACGGTCAACTTCCTCAAGGTGGTACACCACTTGTATTTCATAATGAGGAAGGAAAGGAAATTTGAATTCATCTTGATGTTTCAAAAATGTAAAAAAAGATGACAGTGTAAATCATAAATGTTGATAAACTTACAAATATCAAGAATATGAATTTGTATTCCGTACTCATTCATTCACCGGATAACTATATACACGTTTCAGGCTTCAACGCCATCATCAGTATAGTCCCGAACCAGTGCAGTGGGCATTAGATGGCGTTTACGCTTTCGAACATATGTTGATAAACTTGTTTAATGGTAACTAAAAAAAAATAGGATAATAAGTTTTAAGAAGTTTTCAGAATATTCAATAATGTGTAATTTGGAACTAACAAATTCTGAACATCACATGTAGTTCACAATAGGAAATAATCTTGGTATGTAAAAAATAAGGAGAGATACAGAATACTCCAACTTATTCTAGAAGGAAAGGTGCTGGGAAGAAGACTGTATTGCACAATAAGAATTAATCTTAGTGTGTCAAAAATAAGGAAAGGTACAGAATAGTCTAACTTAGGAAACCAGTAGACAAAGTCCAAATATATGTTTTTTTTCTGATTCATACAATAATGAGTAATATTGCCTTGGTTACGATATGTCATAACATACTCATATTTCCCTAGGAAAATGTGAAATCTTTTGACAATCAATATTTCCCTAGGAAAATATAGATTGTCAAAAAGTTACAAGAAAATGTTTTCCTCGATACCGTTCATATTTTGAGCGTATTCACGCTGGTCACTTTTGTCGCTGTTTGAAGCATTCACACGAACGCGCGTATTTTAGTGGCTTATAGTGGCCGCGTGTGAACACGCTCTTTTTCTTTCAAATGTAACATTAATCATAGCATTAGGCCCGTTCAGCAAAATATTCAACATTCAACATGTTTGGATTTGTTTGTGATGTTACCAACTTACATCACAAACAAATCCAAACATGTCTAATGAAAAGTACTCCGATCGGTCTATTTTGTACGATTGCTAAAATCCCAAACAGGTTCACGATTAAAAATACGGTCATTAGAGAATTTCCCAACAGTTGGTAGTAAACTCCCAACTGTTGTCTCTGATGAACGGGCCCATTGGGCCCGTTCATCAAAATGTTTAACATCCAACATGTTTGAGTTTGTTTGTGATGTATGTTGGTATCTAATGAACGGTACTTCAGCTGGTCTATTTTGTACGATTGCGAAAATCCCAAACACGTTCACGATTGACAGTCCAGTCATTAGAGAATTACCCAACAGTTGGCAGTAAACTCCCAACGGTTGTTTCTGATGAACGTATTTGGTGAATATTTCTGTGACTACGGATAAATCAAACAATCATATCTCAAAAATAACAAAAGTTATAACAACATACAAAATCTCCAAAAAACGCCAGTAAAATATTTGCTGCGGCACCGTTTACGAAATGTTGGCTCCTCGATTATTCGTGAAAATTGCATATATTTTTTAACATGCAAAGTTATATTTGGCTGGAACCAAACATTCACGGGCTTTCGCCGCTTGCGTTAGCACGTACGACATTTTAAATTATGACATGATAAAAAAGACAGACCCACGTCAGCCTAGTCTACTATGATAATTACAAACATGGCCCTTAGCAACGTTATTAATAAATTCAAGAAATTAATCCAATATTTTCCTATTTTCAGAAAGGTATTGCTTTAATCAGAAAAAAAAACCGTTGATTACAACACGGGAAATATGAATATATTTCCCCTTGGAAATCGCCGTCGGGATGTAACTAGCCAACCTCGGGAAATAATCTCTTCATATTTCTATAGATGTAATAATAATTATATGATAATCGGTAATATCCAGAATGGAAAAAGCAAACGAAAAAGAAGGAGAATGTTTTAATGAAAGGTAGGATGGGCTAATACGGTTCCTTGAGGCACCCCTTTGTTGGGTTTCCGAACTACAGAGTTAGTCTGGTTGAACTCAGTTTTTTTGTATCGATCTTTCAAAAATGATTTTATTACATAGTTGCAGTGCTATTCAGAAAAAAATGTCTCACAATCAACCAGAGCTTTGATAACGTTTGAGAACAAACAGCCATACGATGATTACCATTTATACTTATCATCCAATATAATCAAACTGTCAACTGTAATTTCAATCCTCAATATCTCAGGATCATTAACGAAAATTCTCCAAATCATTAACTAGTCAGAAACAGTTTACATATTTCATCACACATACATAAATACAAGCACGTATCTCAATGTCACTATACATTTCGCGTTTGACAAACGTTATGGCAATGAAGAGGAAACAATAATGTAGGTATTATAGGAGGAGTGATTGTCATCGTTGGCGATTGTTTGTTTTCCCGGCGTAGGCCATTGTTTTCGTTTCAACCCCAGCGATAACGTTAATTGATTAATTAAGTCGCAAATAAATAAAATACCTTTCTATGTGCATTCCTGTTTTGTATGAACGTTCGAGTGTGTGAATTTACCGCGATTGTGTGCAAATATTTTTAATTATTCCGAACCGAGGATACGAATAATGGATTTTTTTATTGTTACTGTGGTATTGGGTAATATATATTGGGTATAATGTTTTTATTTTAGAGATTATAAACGACAATGATGTCAGAGAACCACTATTTATATAATGACGAAAGTGAAGATGTTTAACGAGAAACTTCTCAATAAAACTCTCTTTTTTGCACATATGATCGGCAAAAATAAATTTCCTATCTCATGGTTGCCGATCATGTGTGTAAAGATTAGATTTTTATTGAGAAGTTTCTCGTTAACAATTGAGTCGCCTATTTTTAAAAATGGATTTAGAGGTTTTTGGAAATAGGAAACTGATTCAATTACTTTCCTTTACTTTTCTCATTACATAAAATTACGATTCTCTGACATCACCGTCGTTAATAATCTATGAAAAAATACATTACACAGGGAATTTATCTTTTAAGTATACATATCCCGTTAATAAATTGCTTAAGTTTTACATTATACAGGGAATTTTTCTTTTAAGTATACATATCCCGATAATTACAGCGTTTAGTAAATTTTCAGGAATTCGTTGCTTTTATAAAAGCGGTCAATTTAAAGCTTTCAACGAGTGTTTCCAATCCTTGACTAAGCATGAAGTAAAATTTCGAGTTTAGAAAAGCCAAATTAGGCTTTTCTAAACTGGAAATTTTACTTCATGCGCCACGCGTATAAAACACTGATTTAAACTGAAGTTCATGATATATTGCTTAAGTTGAATATCACGTCAATAAATATTACGAAAGTTCAAGATATCCTGCTTAAGTTTGATATCACGTTAATAAATATTTCGAATGTTTTATTCGTGTAACGAAAACTTTCAACATTCAAGCATATAGAGCAATTTGCTTTTTTATTATTATTATTTTTTAATTATACTTGCATATCCCATTGAAATTGGTCAATTTTGAAAGCGCAAGATTTGGTTAGACAAATTAAATATTTGTCAAATTTATTAACGATCAAACTTAACCAGCGTATATTCAAATTCAGATTAAATCAGTGTTTTATACGCGTGGCGCATGAAGTAAAATTTCAAGTTTAGAAAAGGCTAATTTGGTTCCGCTACGCGACTAAGCCAAATTTTCAGGCTTTTCTAAACTCGAAATTTTACTTCATGCTTAATTAAGGAGTGGAAGCACTCGTTAGAAGCTTCAAACTCCACACTTTTATAAAATCAACGAATTTCTAAAAATTCACAGCGGATAAATCGGTATTTTTATATTCAAGTATGCATATCCCAATTGTATGCTGTAAATCTTCAGATATTCGTTTGGTTTTGTAATGAGTTCAATTTGAAGTCTTAAACGAGTGTTTTCCACTCCCAGGTAAAGCATGAAGTAAAATTTAAGTTTAGAAAAGCTTGAAAATTTGGTTTGCTCGCGTAACGAAGCGGAGCGACCAACCCAAATTTTCAGGCTTTTCTAAACTTAAATTTTACTTAATGCGCCACGCGTATAAGACACTGATTTCAAGTGAAGTTCATTTATTCACAATTTTTCTGTATCCAGTGTTTAATATGCGTGGCGCATGAAGTACAATTTCGAGTTTAGAAAAGCCTGAAAATTTGGTTTGGTCGCTCCGCTTCGCGAAGCGTCCAAACCAAATTTTGAGGCTTTTCTAATCTCGAAATTTTACTTCATGCTTAATCTAGGAGTGGAAAACACACGTCTAAAACTGCAAATTGAACTCTTTTAAAAAAAGTGTATGCGTATGTATACTTAAAAGAATACCTGTACGTATACTTAACAGAAAAATTCCCTGTATGCATACTTAAAAAAAATCCCTGTATGTGTACTTAAAAGAAAAATTCCGTATATGTTTACTTAAAGACAAATTTCTTGTATAATAAAAAATATGCAAAACTTGTAATTTTATCAAACGGTCATTTTTTAACGTTTTCAAAATTCATGCACTTCTTCATAAAAGAACACACAACTGATTAATACGTTTAAAACCCTACTGAAATTATTTTCTCACTACAACCTTGAATTTGTTGGTTAAGGATCACAAAGTAACGACTTCAAGCGTTAAATATGAACGAAAGCCAAATTAACCCAATGTAAATTCGCACATTAGTTATGCTAGCAAGTATAATAAATTGCGTAATTTATTAACGCCAATGTGATCTAGCAAACTACGCATCACTTTTTCAATTTTAGTTAATTAACTTAATTACAGCACAACGAATCTCATTCACGGCGAATCGCGCGTTTTGATTCAAGCTATGTATTCTTTTTTTTCATCAATTTAAGATAATTATCGCGCGGAATCCGCATCCTGCTTACTTTAATAATATCTCACTTCCCATGTATTCTTTGTAAATTTTTTAAAATTAAATTCGTGTAAACATTCATACTTTTACATAAAATAATTTTCATCGCACGAGATTCAATGAAATTTTATAGAATGTAAATCAGAATTGTCCAATTAACGTTGCAATAAATCTTCCTTCTGAAGGTGAGAGTCTTTGTTGCTAATTGAATAAAAATCACTTGGTTTGTTTCACTATTGTTTTTATCTCTCCGACTAGTTTCGACTTATCGTTATAGTGAAACAAACCAAGTGAATTTTATTCAATTATCAATTTTGTCAACATGTTTCATTAAGTGTTTAATGAGAACCACATTGAAGATACACATATATTAAGAATCTTTACCATCGGTGGAAACAAAATGTTGGGAAACGTAAAAGTTTTTTGGTGTGTATCAAACTTTCGATAATTCCTTGCATTTCCATATTTTCATTGTCACTTTCATAACCTTTTCTTAAAAACCTGACTAAACCGATATAAATTTGAGAATATAACTCAAGCGTCACATGACTACATTCCCTCCAATCAGAATCGCGTATTTCCATAGATACATGTTATCACAGTGGTAATAGAATCCTATAACCTTGTTTTGGTCGTTGCTACAGAAATTATTTGTCAAATCTGGCAGTCGATAATTAAAAGTGTCAACCGGGCGATGGGGTGAGGTTTACAAGACAGAAATGTAGTGAAATTCGTTATATTCTCTCATCGAATATAACTCGAGGTATGATTAATAATCGATAATATTTATTCGTGAAACCGGGGCAGCACATTCAACTCGCCCTTCGGGCTCGTTGAATCTGCAGCTCGGTTTCACTCATAAATATTATCGATGATAATCCTACCACTTGTTATATTACAGCTGATTATATTTGACATTATCCAATTTGTCCAACATTTTATGTCCACCGATGGTACATACAAAATCAATACCAGTAGGTTAAAGTCAGAATTGATCAAAAGTGTTTGTAGTACATCATCCTTTTAAAGATAAAAACATTAAGTACATAGGAAATCAATAACACTTAAAATGGGGGTTGGGCTATGTAAAATTTGTATGTTGGGACTTCGGCTTACAAATATTATTTTACAAAGATATGCCTTAAACCTTTCGTAGCAAAACGGCGAAACAGATTTTTTTTAACTGTTTTATTTAACGCAGAAATATTGTTTGTTTAGAGGTCTATTTCGACAT
Organism: Philonthus cognatus; assembly: GCA_932526585.2. NCBI lineage: Eukaryota > Metazoa > Arthropoda > Insecta > Coleoptera > Staphylinidae > Philonthus > Philonthus cognatus. The sequence goes on from OW052247.1 coordinate 35,450,368, forward strand.
AAAGTAATTTATTATTTATATAGAAATAAAAGTTCATATAAAGATTCTATTTTCACCATTTTATTATATGAAGCGTTCAGAGCTAAAGTGGATCAAGTCCAAAAGTATACAAAATTGTGTTTGTTGCGGACTAATACTTGTTAATGTTTGTTTGTGTACTTGTAGACGTGTGTTAGTTGATAAAACTTTAAAATTATGGATTCCCATGAATATATGGACTTTTTTCATTCATCCTCAGATTATGTGCTTTCGCAAAACGAATTGGCTACTTCAGAATCTTCACGAAAATGTATTCAAATCTTTACTAGCAAGGACTGGATTCATGTGGCCAAAAAAGCAAAGACTATCGAGGTAACAACACCTCGAAATGTCGAAAATGTCGAAATTTGTTGAGATGTGCACATAACTTTAAGAGTGGTCACGTCCCTGAATAAAGTAATTGCAGAATTAGATTATTACGAATCTCTTATTGATGACACCATTTAAAGGTTAATTTCAAACTTTTTAGATTATTTTATGATACTATGTGGATTTCAGGGCCAAAGTGGATCAAGTCCAGTATATTCTGATTTAAAATTGAATTGCTACCTTAATTATTGTTTTTGATTTTTCAAAATATGACTAATATACAAGTTAGTCTTCATAGGACTCGATTCATGTGGCCAAAAAAGCAGACTATCGAGGTAACAACACCTCGAAATGTCGAAAATGTCGAAACTTGTTGAGTTGTGCACATAACTTTAAGAGTGGTCACGTCCCTGAATAAAGTAATTGCAGAATTAGATTATTACGAATCTCTTATTGATGACACCATTTAAAGGTTAATTTCAAACTTTTTAGATTATTTTGTGATACTATGTGGATTTCAGGGCCAAAGTGGATCAAGTCCAGTATATTCTGATTTAAAATTGAATTGCTACCTTAATTATTGTTTTTGATTTTTCAAAATATGACTAATATACAAGTTAGTCTTCATACTACAATAACGAAAAGAAAATTATTGTCTTAGTCACTTTAGGATTCAACTAGTGGTGATTAACTTTAACCTTCATTATCTGAAAACTACATTTATAGACTTGGTCCACTTTAGCTCTAAGCGCTTCATATAATAGTCACTCTTGACGTGTGAAAGACAGAAAGCAATACATCGAAGCGATAATCTCGCTGCATTTGAAGTAGTTTTGCTTGCATATAACCAATTTAAATGTTCCGCCATCTTATATGACGTTAAGAAGTGACATCAGAAGTTCAAGTGACTTGCCCCCACTTAATTTGAACGTTCTGCCATCTTATATGACGTTGAAAAGTGTATAAGAAGTTCTAGCGATGTTTGAGCCAAAATTGACAACCGAGCACCTAACCCCCCTCTTAATAATTTTTACCTTTAAATGTTAGAAGGGAAATGTATTAAACAAATGTCCAATTTAATTGCAAAGTATTTTTCTTAAAAAAAGCAAGGGCAGACAAGGTATAGTATGCGACATATGAGAAATGTCCATACTATCGTACAAGTAAATTTCCCTCAAGCTGCATGCTGTACTTATTTCTCAAGCGACTGTTCCATAACAGCTTAACTTAATCTACAGCTCATTGGGACGGACTAGGGATTGTAAATTTACCAACCTTTGTTTGAGGGGTAAAATCATTGAATATATAAAAAATTAATACCATTTCATTAATTTACAATTGATAATCATTCAAATACTTTACGTGTTTATCTAAAATAATTAGGTAAGATATAATATTTCTATATGAAGAATTAACATTTTAAATCTTATTTATTTATTATACATATGTAATTTTGATACACTTTTATATCGTATGTTCAGTAAAAAAAAACCTTTAGAGTGCAGTGATTTAATCTTTTTTGTAATTTGAGTTGGCTACACGCTTTAGGAATTGATATATACAATGCCAGACATAACCTCAACTGTTTGTTTAGGTTATTACTTTAACCACTATAACTTACGGAATGACATTAAGGCGAAAAGACGGTTAAAGTTTAATTGTAAAATTTCAGAGTTGCCAACCTATAATATTTTCCATGCCACTCTAGAGATTATATTTATTAAACATACGGTATCTGTATGTGGGAGGTAAACTACTCCAAATCACATTTTATTTCAAGATACGTTTTTTTATACTGTTGGAATCGAGATTGTTTACTCTATAAAGAGGTAAATAGCACAGTAATATTTTACAAAATGTGAGTTGGTGTAGTACAGATATCGTATGTTCAATAAATAAAATCTTTAGAGTGTCATGGAAAATATTATAGGATGGCAACTCTGAAATTTGACAATTAAACTTTAATAGACATTATATTATGAATATTGATAGACACTATATTATAAGTATTGTTTTTTCTTTACTGCCTAGGTGGTAAGTAGTGAAAAAAAACAGTATTCATGATATATTGATATGTTCTTACCAGAGCTGGGATGAATCCTCAAAAACAGGATTCGAATCACGAATCCGAATCACCTAATATGATTCGAATCACGGATACTCGAATAAAGGATTCGTAAGTGAAAAATATGATTCGAATCAAAGATTCGAATCCTCATTTTTGAATCACGGATACAAATACTTTAAAAATAAATTTGAATCTATTATTTGCAACCAGTAATATTTTATTCCATCAGTTTCTATTAAAAAAAATGTTCATTTGCCGACTAAATATTTGATTATATAATGATTTTAATTAATGATGATATGTGTTATTGAACTTTATTTTAAATCTGTGTTTTATACGCGTGGCGCATGAAGTAAAATTTCGAGTTTAGAAAAGCCCCGTGAAAATTTGTATCGGGTCGCTGCGCGACCCTCGACTAATTTTCTACGCGGGGCTCTTCTAAACTCGAAATTTTACTTCATGCTTAGTCTGGGAGTGGACCGTCAAGATTTTCTACATGTCGAGATTTTCGATATTTCTAGATTTATGTCGATTTATTCACAGTTTGTTATTGTATTAAATGCAACTTTAATATTAAATAAAAACGGTTTTTTTAGCCGAGCAAATTATAAAGTTAACTCTAAAAGTTAATTTTAGGTAAAATGTTGCATCTTTTTCTATGATTTCAATAAATGATTTATTATATTACATACGTCGATTTTTTAAAAGAGTTAAATTTAAAATTCAAACGAGTGTTGTCCACTCCCAGACTAAGCATGAAGTAAAATTTCGAGTTTAGAAAAGCCCCGCGTAAAAAATTTGTCGAGGGTCGCGCAGCGACCCGAGACAAATTTTCGCGGGGCTTTTCTAAACTCGAAATTTTACTTCGTGCGCCACGCGTATAAAACACTGATTTAAAGTGAAGTTAAAAATGCACTAAAAACCAACCCAACTTCGATATTTTTTCAAAATTAGATATTTCCTTTCCTATCCATGCTGTAAACCTTCAGATATTCGTAGTTTTCTTGTAAAAAAACTTCGATTCCCTGTAGTCCTTCGGTCTCCGCGACCATGGTTGGTCCTTCCAGCTGTAGCCTTTGTAAAATGGTAATAAACTTAGTAATCTAGAGTGATCCTTCAATTTGAAACTTCTAAGAACGAGTGTTGTCCACTCCCAGACTAAGCATGAAGTAAAATTTCGAGTTTAGAAAAGCCCCGCGTAGAAAATTTGTCGAGGGTCGCGCAGCGACCCGAGACAAATTTTCACGGGGCTTTTCTATACTCGAAATTTTACTTCATGCGCCACGCGTATAAAACACTGATTTCAAGTGAAGTTAAAAATATACTATTAACGTTGGGTATTTTTCATGGTTAAGTAACCAAATATGCATTCACAAATATTTGAATTGTTCGAAAATTTTAATATTTATATTCAAATATGAATAATTTAGTGATTTAAATATTCATATTAGAATATTTAACTATTTGAATTAATCGAATTCGAATCCCAGCCTTAATAACGATGATTCGAATTATTTAGGAGGATTTGAATCCGTGTATGAGGATTCGAATCCTTTTATAAGGATTCGATTCCTTTTATAAGGATTCGAATCCTTTTATAAGAATTCGAATCCTTTTATAAGGATTCGAATCCTTTTATAAGAATTCGAATCCTTTTATAAGGATTCGAATCATCTACGTCTGGATTCGAATACGAATCTTTTAGAAAAATTTAACGAATCCGGATCACGAATCTGTTTTCACTAAAGTATTCGAATACCTCTTTTGAATCCTCTAAAAGGATTCCAATCCGGGAATCGAATCCTGAATGATTCGAATCCTGCCCAGCTCTGGTTCTTACATACAGATTGTTTTTTTTTTAATTTTAATGCTGTAATAATGCTGTATAACATCGTTTAGAGCGAACTGTTCGCTATAACCGATACTGCTGCTCAAAAAGAACACCGACTACAACGTACAAATATCACCGGTCCCATGAAGTTCGCTATAAACGATTTTGACTATAATTAACACTGATTACTTTTTTGTATTCACTTATTATTTTCAAGCGATGACTAGTTTTGACTTCACATCAAGTCATCATCGTTTAAAAATAAAAAGTGATTATAATAAAGTTATCAGAGTTGGTTTACAGAGCCGCATAGCTTGGGTCATTAAATGTGCAAAAAGAAGACCAAACAAATTATCTGTAGTAAATTATTTAATGTGTTTCATTCTGTGTCAAGTATTTTACGAGGATCCTTAAATTATGCATTTTAGAGAAATATTTAAGAAGTCTGGCATAAAATATTAAAAATTATTCACAGCGAAATATCGTATGTTCAATAAAATAAAACCTCTAGAGTGCCATGGAATATATTGTAGGTTGGCAACGCTAGAATTATACATTATAATTATTATGTCTGACGTTATATATGACAATTCCTAAATCGTGTAGCCAACTTAAATATAAAAAAGTATTAAATCATGGAATTCTAGAGGTTTTTTTTTATTAAACATACGATATGGGCCCGCCGTGGCCGAGCGGTTGAGCCGCCGGTTTCGCCAAATCGGTCACGGAGGTGATCTGGGTTCGATTCCCAGCGGAGGCGAGTAATTTTTCTAACGAAAAATACTCGTCTCCGGTTCCATGGATGTGTGTGAATGTGTTGTGACGTCCAAATTAGTCGAAATATATGTTAATATAAAATCAACGTTAGTGGCTGAATGGTAAAAACCTATGCCAAACAAACAAACAAACAAAAAATACGATATAATGTAATAGAATAATAACTGACAAAAATATGTGTGATAATAATATGAAACATTGTTGGATAAAAATATTTTAAAAATTTGGAAATTATAGCGAACTATATGAAATGATCATTTAATAATCATGGAATAAATCCTGTAGGAGGGCAAAAATATGAATAATAATAATATGAAACATTGTTGAATAAACTGTTTTGAAATTTTGAAATTATAGCGAGTTATATGAAATGATTATTTAATAATCATCGGATAAATCCTGTGGGACGTACAAGGATTCTCAAACTATGCATTTTGGAGAAATGTTTGAGAAGCTCTGGTATAAAATATTAAATTTTAATTTTAAATATTTTATACCAGAGCTTCTCAAACATGTCTCTAAAATACATAGTTTAAGGATCCTTGTACGTCCAACAGGATTTATCCGACGATTATTAATTGATAGAATAATAATTGACAAAAATATGTATGATAATAATTTGAATCATTATTGCATAAACTGATTAAAAAAATTTGGAAATTATAGCGAACTATGAAATGATCATTTAATAATCATGGGATAAATCCTGTGGGACGGCACTCTCAGCGCATTTACAATCAATTTACCGGCATGACGTTTTTAACCTGTGCGTGGGGTTGCTGCGTGCGCTTATCACAACCACCTCCTAGGAATAACCACCCAACCGAGCACTTGCAATTTTAGTAAATCCAGGAAGAACAATTATTTTTAATTCCTCTAAAATATATATTTTTTGGAAGGACAACAAGGGCTGTGGCCCCTTTTCGCGCACTTGTAAATAAGGCACTTTGCGACGACGTTCGATAATTCCGCGATGGCTGGCCCCGACGTCGTGTTGCTGCTGAGGGGGGCGCACACTACGCTAATAAAACTGAATTGAATAATCGAACATACTACACACACACACACACACCGAGTAAACTAATCTACACGGAGAGACCGACGCGAAAGGCACCGTGCGCGCAGCCCGACTGACTGCCGGGCCGACTCTTCGAACTGGACGATGCGAATAACTGCTAAAACGGAAGACTGGTCTAGTGTGGATATTGCAGGAAAAGCATGGGTTAGTCGAGGATCGAAACGCCGGCGCTGGCGACGCCGACCGGCGCTTCGACGCTCTATACCCAAAAAAATAACTAATTATCAGAGCTGGGACGAATCACCAATCCGAATCACCTAAAATGATTCGAATCGTAAAATTTCGAGTTTAGGAAAGCCTGAAAATTTGGTTTGGTCGCGTAGCGCTACGCGCTACGTGACCAAACCAAATTTTCAGGCTTTTCTAAACTCGAAATTTTACTTCATGCTTAACCTGGGAGTGGAAACACTCGGTTAAAACTTCAAATTGAACTCTATTATAAAATCGACGAATGCCTGAAAATTGTGTAAATAAAAAATTCACTGAATATCATTAAATCCGGGAAAGTCAGAAAAAAGTCATGGAATTTTATTCAAATTGACCAAAACACCATATGATATTAAGCCATGATGATATTATTAAATTTGTCAAAATCAACAGGCATCATAAAAATTACAAAACACGTAAAAATTTAACAAAATGGGGGTTTCCCACAGAAGAAAGTTATATTAAAAGGTCAGTGAAAAAAATCTTGTATCAGGGAAATGTCGGAAAAATTCAACATCTCAGATTGTGGTTACCATGTCAGTTTTACTTCAAATAATATTAAACGAAATTTTGAAAACTAGGTTATTATCTTTAAAAACATTTTCAGTCATTTAATGTTCTTATCAAAGCATTCAGTTTGAAGTTTCGAACGAGCGTTTCCACTCCCAGACTAAGCATGAAGTAAAATGTCGAGTTTAGAAAAGCCCCGCGTAGAAAATTTGTCGAGGGTCGCGCAGCGACCCGAGACAAATTTTCACGGGGCTTTTCTAAACTCGACATTTTACTTCATGCGCCACGCGTATTAAACACTGATTTGGGGAGAAATTTAAAAATAGACGAAACAAATTTTTCATGTGTTTATCACAATTAATTAGAATTATTTTTGACGATTCGAATCCTTTTGTAAGTATTCGAATTCCTTATAAATATTCAAACCCTTTTTTTGAATCCTGCCTAGCTCTGCTAATTATTACTAAGGCTGAGAGGTTTCTAAATTTAAGAATATTCATTCAAAAATATATTCGAATATTCGAATTATTCAAATATTTGAATATTCAAATATCTGAATATTTAAATATTCGAATATTTAAATATTTAATTGTTCAAATAAATATTGAAATATCCAAATGTAAATTTTTATTCATGGATTTGAATAAAAAAAGAAATTAGTTATTCTTAGAACTTAAAAACTATTCGACCATTGTATAAATAAGTGCACACTTTTTAAAGATTCATCAGGGATTTTAGCGAATTTCACATACATTATGAAGGCTATCAAGACATGGCTTTAGGTTGTTGAGGTTAAACAAATTATTGTGTCAAAAGTTATAACAATATAAACTTGAACTCCAAAATATCGTAAACCGTTACCGATACAAAAAAAATCAAAATTTTGCAAAACTAGATTATTATCTTTAAAAACATTTTCAGTCATATAATGTTCTTATCAAAGCATTCAGTTTGAAGTTTCGAACGTGCGTTTCCACTCCCAGACTAAGCATGAAGTAAAATGTCGAGTTTAGAAAAGCCCCGCGTAGAAAATTTGTCGAGGGTCGCGCAGCGACCCGAGACAAATTTTCACGGGGCTTTTCTAAACTCGACATTTTACTTCATGCGCCACGCGTATTAAACAGTGATTTGGGGAGAAATTTAAAAATATAAAAAAACAAATTTTTCATGTGTTTTTCACAATTAATTGGAATTATTTTTGACGATTCGAATCCTGTTGTAAGTATTCGAATTCCTTATAAATATTCAAACCTTTTTTTTAATCCTGCCTAGCTCTGCTAATTATTACTAAGGCTGAGAGGTTTCTAAATTTAAGAATATTCATTCAAAAATATATTCGAATATTCGAATTATTCAAATATTTGAATATTCAAATATCTGAATATTTAAATAGTCAAATATTCAAATATTTAAATATTCGAATATTTAAATATTTAATTGTTCAAATAAATATTGAAATATCTAAATGTAATTTTTTTTTAATTCATGGATTTAAATAAAAAAAAGAAATTAGTTATTCTTAGAACTTAAAAACTATTCAACCATTGTATAAATAAGTGCACACTTTTTAGAGGTTCATCGGGGATTTTAGCGAATTTCACATACATTATGAAGGCTATCAAGACATGGCTTTAGGTTGTTGAGGTTAAACAAATTATTGTGTCAAAAGTTATAACAATATAAACTTGAACTCTAAAATATCGTAAACCGTTACCGATACAAAAAAGTTATTTTATACTTATTTGTCTAAATGTTCAAAGTTTAAAACACGCCCTTTCAACAAGCGAAAGGGCGTGTTCGAAGCCAAACATCAGAAATTGTAAAATATATAATCTAAGTTTTGTACTTCATTTCAATTCGGTGTTTTGCACGCGTGGCGCATGAAGTTAAATTTCGAGTTTAGAAAAGCCTAAAAATTTGGATTTGCCGGGGCGCGACTCGCATTGCTTGTGCACCCTGGCAAATCCAAATAGTCAGGCTTTTCTAAATTCGAAATTATTCTTCATGCTGATCCTGGGAGTGGAAATCTATGTAAAAATAAAATAAATCAATAATAATTGACATTTGGTAAGATTCTGTGAGGATGAGATACTCACGCGGGCTAAATATAATAAATCTAATAAATGATCATATCAAAACAATATGCTAATTGTCGAAAAAATGTACGAAAACTTCATAACTGTCAAAATAGATGTATATCACTACTGCTATAAAAAAACATAATGTCAAAAAAAACATAATTTGCTAATAGTAAAAATATATACCACAAAATATCACAATGGGACAAAACAAACCATCAATATTAACGTGTGTTCAATAAAAAACAAACCTCTAGAGTGCCATGATTTTATCTTTTTTCAAATTTAAGTTGGCTACAAGCTTTAGGAATTGACATAAAAAACGTCAGTCATAGTAATTATATTATATAATTTTAGAGTTGCCAACCTACAATATATTTCATGGCACACTAGAGGCTTTTTTTATTGAACATACGATACAATACTGTAAAAAAATGCCAATCTATTTGTCGAAAATAAAATTTGTTTACAGTCAGAGAATCACATTATTAATATACAGGGTCGCTACAAAGTATGGAAACACGGCTCTCACGTGAAAACGGCTAAAAACAGAACCACCAAAATTGGGATTTCTAAATGGGATATTTTCTTGAACGATTTGGCGTGAAAAAATCAAAAATGATTCTCAGAATTTTCACATACGGACGCCATCTTGATTTTTATTAAATGGAATTCGATTTTTTTTATTTTACTACTTTTATAGACCTTAATTCTGATTACAACCATATACCTGTTTTTAAAAATACTTGTTTTTTCATCGATAAACCGGACTTTGAAAAGTATGGAAGCAGCGAAATATTTTGAGAACGGTTTATCGGAATGTCCTGAAATTTTGCAAAGGTTTAGAGTACGTTAAGGCCTTCAACTTGTATTTTTTATTTTTTCATATTCATTTGTTTTGTAAATATTCTATTTTTGGTCGAAACTTAAAAATAAAAATTAACAATTTCAACTTAAAAAAATAGTTGCCTTTGGAAACAGTTTTCATTAGCCTGTCAAACTTGTAAAAAACATTAGTAAGTAACTGGTTGTTGCAAAAATGCCACATTTGAGTGAAACGGATCGCATAGAGATTCTCATGATGATTGGGTGTGGGGATAGAAAACGAAGCTTTGCCGAAGGTGCTAATCTTTTCAACGTAAATCATCCAGATCGAGTACCTATTTCCAGGTCAGTTGCATTTAAAACATGGAATAGGTTTAATGAAACTGGAACTGTTAAAAATCGTCCAAAAGTTGGACGACCAAAAACTGTTACAAATGAAGAAAATTCATTTAATCTTATGATAGATGTAGTTGAAAATCCAAAAACTTTGGTTCAGCAATTGGCTTTCAATAACAACATGAGCAGGAGATCAGTTCAAAAAATAATGAAAATTGAAAAGTATCATCCCTACAAAATTCAGCTGCTACAAGAATTGAATGAAGATGACTTTGATCGCAGAATTGAATTTTGTTAACCGTGTGCTCTTTTCCGATGAATCAACTTTCTGCTTAAATGGACAAGTTAACCGCCATAACTGTAGATACTGGTCAAACAAAAATCCACATTGGATGGAGCAGATTCATACGCAGCGTCCACAAAAAATTAATGTTTGGTGTGGTATAATTGGGCAGCATATTATTTGTTATTAATGGCAATTTGACATCTGAAACATATTTACAGCTTTTGCAAAAACAGGTTGTTCCCAGACTTAGACAAATATTCTCAAATTATGAAACTCAGGCTAATCCAGCTGAAAACATATGGTTTCAGCAAGACGGAGCACCAGCTCATTTCGGACTAATAGTAGGTGAATATTTAGACGTAACTTTTCCCGGCAAATGGATAGGCAGGAGAGGAACAATTGAATGGCCTGCTAGGTCGCCCGATTTAACTCCACTTGATTTTTTCCTGTGGGGACATTTGAAAAATCGAGTTTATAACAACAGGCCACACAATATACAAGAATTAGAAAAACGCATAAGAACGGAAATTGCAAATATTCGTCCTAATATTTTAACTAGTTCATTACAACACTGTCCAGCGTATGCATTACTGCCAAGAAGTTAATGGAGAGCACTTTGAACATATATTGTAAAATAAAAAATCATTTATTGTTTAATATTTTATTTTTTCATTTGACTGTTTAATATTTTTTTAAGTTTTGATCAAAAATAGAACATGCATTTGTGATACTTTTCAAAGTCCGGTTTATCGATGAAAAGACAAGTATTTTTAAAAAAAGGTATATGGTTGTAATCAGAATTATAAGGTCTATAAAAGTTGTAAAATAAAAATATCGAATTCCATTTAAAAAAATTCAAGATGGCGTCCGTATGTAAAAATCCTGAGAATCATTTTTGATTTTTTCACGTCAAATTGTTCAAGAAAATATCCCATTTAGAAATCCCAATTTTGGTGGTTCTGTTTTTAGCCGTTTTCACGTGAGAGCCGTGTTTCCATACTTTGTAGCGACCCTGTATAACGTTATAATTTAGACAACATATGAGAGATTTATTTTTCTCTGTGTCTAAAATACATAATTTTTAACAATGTCAGTTATAAAAATTGATGATGTCATCACTTTCCCCACCATTTAAACAATTGACAATTAACATACTAAACTTATTTCACTCATCAATTGAACAGTTGACAATCGTGACATTAGTCTGTCAATATCGCTTTCGGTTAAAAATCATTCTCACATTAAATAAGTGTTTTGTACGCGTGGCGGATGAAGTAAAATTTTGAGTTTAGAAAAGCCTGAATTTGGATTTGGTCGCTCCGCTTCGCTGCGCGACCCAATCCAAATTTTCAGGCTTTTCGAAACTCAAAATTTTACTTCATGCTTAATCCAGGAGTGGAAAACACTCGATTCATCATTAAAACAATTTACATAGTAGATTGATTGTTGTTTTATTGACGGATGGAAACTATATCGAATTTCGCGTCGATTTTGTTTGAAAAGTTTTTCTCAGCCTGTCGACATAAGCGAGTTATCGTGATTTGACAGCTTTCATAGCAGTTTTATTTTACAAAAATGTCAAAAATGATTAAGAGTCCAGTCCATATTATAAGAGGTAAATGTTAGTTTATGTTGAATTGACGTTGTCGACACATTACAAGAGGTAAATGTTAATGTTTGTCAAATTGATGTTTTTGACACATTACAAGAGGTGATTGTTAGTTTATGCCGAATTGACGTTTTCGACACGTTACAAGAGGTAAATGTTAATTTATGTCGAATTGTCGTTTTTAACACGTTACACAAAACAAATGTCAATTTATTTAAAAAAAATAAAGTAATTTAAGCCGAGAAATATCAATGACGTTGAAACAAAGTGTTAGTTATAGAGAAATTGGGGATTTTCTCAACTCAAAACTTTCCTTCATGCGCCACGCGTACAAATCATTGATTTAGTGTAAAGTTTAAAATATACTGCTCATTTAATAAAAAATAATTTATTAGATTAATTAGATTTTTATCAAATTATGTTTCGAGATCTTCGTCAATTTATAAAATGTTAAGGAGATTTTTAATATTTCAAGATTTTTCTCGATTTATATAACTATCATGAGATTTTCAATATTTCGAGATTTTCGTAAGAATTTTAATATTTTGAATTTTCGTCAATTTATAAAATGTTCATGAGATTTTATATATTTCAAGATTTTTCTTGATTTATACTATACAATGTCAATATTTCGAAAACTTCGTAAGATATTTAATACTTCGGAATATTCGTCAAATTATAAAATGTTTTCGAGTTTTACAATATTTCAAGGTTTTTTTCTGTTTGTTTTCAAAATTCTGACGATTTTCCTGAATATTTACGTTTATTATTTTTATCAATTTTAAAAATGCCGAAAAATCCATATTTAGATATTTATTCAGTTTTCTTATTGTTTTTTCATTTTAATCTTTTTTTTAGATTAAAGAAAATTTAGGAAACCCAGTCCAAACTCCTGATTCCTTTCCACCGCCCAAACAATTCCCCACTGTCAATCTCCCTATTCAATGACTAAATTACACCGTCCTTAACCTGCAAATACATCGGTGTGATTATCGACCAGAAATTTACATTCAAATCCCATGCCCAATTCCTCAAAGACAAAGCCAAGAAGAGAGCGCGTCATTTCAGAACTCTCACGTACAAAAAACAGGGAATTACGACCAACACCGCTGTTCACATATACAAGATGGTTTGTCGCCCTCTTCTTGACTACGCAGTCATCCTTTTCCACAATCCTCGTCCGTCCGTGTTAAAACACCTACAAGTTGCTGAACGTTCAGCCCTACGCACACTAACTAAAATGAGACACCCCAACAATCCCCTACACAATCCTTCAAATCCCCTCCTCTACGAAACAACAACTAATACCTATTGAATACCGCCTCAAATACCTTGCCGAAAAATTCGCAACCAACCCCCTTAACCTAGACATCCTATCCCACATGTGCCTTGCACGTAATCCTGACATCGATCCTAAATACAAAAACCCGCCTACTACCATATTTCAATTCATTTCATCAAGACACTAACTGACGGACCTACAGACAATACCATGACAATTGACAATTTTGGCGGAAAGACCACGGGTCGATAGCCGATTGGAAATAGTAATAATATGTTATTGAATTATATATATATAGGTACATACTATGTAATATTGCTTGTTGTCAATAAAGATTGTTGATATAGGAAACCCATAAAATTTATTAGATTCGAAAAATTGACGGAACTTCGTGAAGTGTCAAAATTTTAATAAATGAACCGAAATGTATTTTAAATCTTTTACGTTTGTATTTTTTTTTTTTAATTAACAAAAATTTAAGAAATTCATAAAAACTGTCAAGATTTCAAAAATCGACGAAAATTAATGAAAGGTATCAAAATTTAAAAAAATTACCGCTTATATTTTGAAAATCAACGGAAATCAAATTATACGAATACAAAAAAACGAAAACATTTTGAAAATGTACTAAAATCTAGCAAAATCTACCGAGTGATTTTTAAGTTGACGAAAATTTATGAAACTAAACTCATTCTTGAAAATTTACGAAAAAGGAAAATGTTTGATATCCATGAAAGTGATTGTTTTTGTTTAATTAATGATAATGATTGAAATTCACGAAAAGTGCCAACATTTTAAAAACTGACGAAAATCTTGAAAATTATCGAGTTGTATAAATCAACTAAAACTTGAAAATGTTATTTAACCAGTGTTTCCACTCCCAGACTAAGCATTTCGAGTTGAGAAAAGCCCTAAGAATTTGGATTTGGACGCGCAGCGGGCTTTTCCGGACAAATTTTGGCTTTTCTCAACTCAACTCGAAACTCAAAAAATGTGTAATTACTTGATTTCATAAAACACCAATTTCGAGCCAGTTTTCTTATTTTGTACAAAGGAGACGAAAAACGAAAAATTAATTTAAACATTTCATAAAATACCATTTTAAATCACATCTCTCTAAAGTTCTACAAAGGAGACGAATACGTGAAATTACTTTAAACATTTCATAAAATCCTGTTTTCAATCAAGTCTCTTTAATTTTATACGCAAGAAGACGGTAAATTTACATTTACTTGCAATGTTCCATAAAATACCATTTTTAATAAACCGAATTTTAAACATAAAAAAATAATAATAGTTCTACTATGTGCCGTGGCTGAGCGGTTGAGCCGCCGGTTTCGCCAATCGGACACGGAGGTGATCTGGGTTCGATTCCCAGCAGAGGCGAGTAATTTTTCTAACGAAAAATACTCGTCTCCGGTTCCATGGATGTGTGTGAATGTGTTGTGACGTCCAAATTAGTCGAAATATATGTTAATATAGATATTATAAATCAACGTTAGTGGCTGAATGGTAATACCTATGCCAAACAAACCAAAATAAAAAAAAATAAAAAAGTTCTACTATGTCTCTGCCTGTAGTCTGACTGGTTTTCATTTGTTACTAAAATAGAAACATTCAACCCAGTCAAATGTATATTCCTACAAGCCCCAGAATTTGAAGGAAGTTATGCAGGCGTAGAGAGACGGGGGGCTTATTATTATTAAAGCCCATCTTGCGCATGCAGGCGGTGCAGGTAACATTTTCGATACAAAGAGATGTGAAAAAACAGTAGAAAAACCACATCCGAAATATCTAAGAAGAGAAGTGCACCTACCTAATTTAGCTTTAATTTATGTATTTTTAATTGTTCCTTTAAAACTTAGTTTGAAATCCTCACGTTCTCCACTCAGGTTCCTTTTTTCACAAAATAACAATGTCATTGTCAACGTCAAAGTCAAAGTCAATCCCATCAATGGTGCCAATGCTTGCTGATTTCGAGCAATAAACTAAATAAAAAATTGTTTTGCATATGGGGGAAAGTAAAAATATATTGATTGATAATTGACATACTAAACTTATTTCACTTGCCAATTGGTTAAAGACCATTTCACATTAAATCAGTGTTTTATACGCATAGCGCATGAAGGAACATTTCGAGTTCAGAAAAGCCTAATTTGGCTTTTCTAAACTCGAAATTTTACTTCATGCTTAATCTGGTAGTGGAAGACACTCGTTTTAGCATTAAAACAATTGATAATTGACATATACATTGATTCTTGTTTTATTAACGAAGACAGTTTAATGTCAAAACAGAGTGTCAATTTTGATACAAGTTAAAGTGGTAGCAGTCGATTTTTATGTCAGACGACGTTTATACGACCTGTGAGATCAAGAGACTTAACGTCAAAATGACATAATATTAAAAATACAGTCAACGAAGAAACTTACAGTAAAAATGTTACAATAGTCATTGATTGATTAAATACTACCACAGTCAAAAGACAGTGATTTTATTGGTCAAAAAATAATTGACACAGTGATAGACAAATAATCAAAAAACCTAAGAAAAATAAATCCCAAATCTGGTTGGCCAATAAAAAAAGGTTGGGAAAGACTGCAGTTGAGGTTTAATTAATCGTTAACGAATAATAAACGTTTTTAAGATATACTTCATATTTTTTGTCAAATGAATTTTGCAAACCCGAAAAATTGACTCCTCAGGATTCGCCACCCATATTTTGGGCACCACTGACTTAGAGCGTAACACTTCTAAATTTAGACAATAAACGTAAAGACAAGAAGCTTTATTATTATTATTAGTATTATATTTTGTGCGGAGTCCGCGCAACAATTCGCTGACTCGGGATCCCATCCTCTAATTCGGGAAAACAATTAAAGTGTGCAGAAAGTCGGATGGGATTCACTACAGATCTATTTGTTAAAAAGATACGTTGTGAAAATCGAATTCATGTAGGAAACAAAAAATAATGTTGGTTTGTCATAGCTGTAAACTTCCGCATTATTACATATTTTAATTTTGTACAGGGTGTTGCATTTCCGATGCTATTCTTTAAAGTATAACTGGTTTTGATTCACAAATTTACCGAATTACCGATAATACAGATAATTGGAAAAGCCAATAAATGTACAATCAATAATACAAGTGAAATTTTGTATGTTTAATAAATATTATACATCAAGTGAATTAAACACAATTTTATTCACGAAAAGATTTTTGATTTCACGAGCGCCTCGGCGCGAGTGAAATCATTTCTTTGAGTGACTAAAGGTGATTAATTCATGTGGCGTATATATGTTTTTATTCAATTTTGACGAAATTGTAAAGAAAATGTACTTTACATTTATTTTTAAATAAATTTTTTAACTCACTAGTAAGATAAAAAAATTTTAGTTCACTAGTGAATAAAACCTTGTTTATTGCGGTTGTTATGGAGTTAATAATGTCGATTTAAATTAACAAAATTGAATAAAAAAATATATAAGTGAGCACGCTCACTTTCGATCGCAAACAATAATTGAATAATTGGTGAATGTAATAGAAAATGAGAACGTGCACAGATTCTCGTGAGAGATTATTGCTCGATTCAAGAAAAATATAATCGATGGATCGCATCGATACGATTATTCGCGGCCGTTCACAAGTCGTCGCAATTTGCAATTTCAACAATTTCTAATCACATTCTTCAAATTTACAATTGTTCTCAACAACGACAGAAACAGACTGTGCCACTTGCACAGAAAACGTGAACGAGAGAATGGAAATGGATTATTAATAAAGTCTATTCCGTGAATGTTGACATTCACGTTATCAATTCCAAAATTCTGAGCTTTAGAATTCCGAATTCTTTTGTCAGTACTTGTTTTAGGAGTCACAAGACATGTCTCTATTATTTGCTACGATGATGCGCATATGTTAGTATTATATGGTAAAAAAACTATTCGTCTTTGATACGTATATACCAGAGCTGGGCAGGATTCGAATCATTCAGGATTCGAATCCTTTTAGAGGATTCAAAAGAGGTATTCGAATACTTTAGTGAGAACGGATTCGTGATCCGGATTCGTTACATTTTTTTTTAAAAGGATTCGTATTCGAATCCAGACGTAGATGATTTGAATCCTTATAAAAAAGGATTCGAATTCTTATAAATAGATTCGAATCCTTATAAAAGGATTCGAATCCTTATAAAAGGATTCGAATCCTCATACACGGATTCAAATCCTCCCAAATAATTCGAATCATCGCTATTAAGGCTGGGATTCAAATTCGATTAATTCAAATAGTTAAATATTCTAACATCAATATTTAAATCACTAAATTATTCATATTTGAATATAAATATTTAAATTTTCGAATAAATCAAATATTTGTGAATACATATTTGGTTACTTAACCACGAAAACATTTCCAACCTTAATAGTATATTTTTAACTTCACTTGAAATCAGTGTCTTATACGCGTGGCGCACGAAGTACAATTTCGAGTTTAGAAAAGCCCCGTGAAAATTTGTCTCGGGTCGCTACGCGACCCTCGACAAATTTTCTACGCGCGGCTTTTCTAAACTCGAAATTTTACTTCATGCTTAGTCTGTGAGTGGACAACACTCGTTCTTAGAAGTTTCCAATTGAAGGATCACTCTAGATTACTCAGTTTATTACCATTTTACAAAGGCTACAGCTCGAAGGACCAATCGTGGTCTTCGGAGACCGAAGGACTACAGGGAATCGAATATTTTTTACAAGAAAACAACGACAATATGAAGGTTTACAGCATGGATATTAAAGGAAACATCCAATTTTGAAAAAAATATCAAAGTTGGGTTGGTTTTCAGTCCATTTTTAACTTCACTTTAAATCAGTGTTTTATACGCGTGGCGCATGAAGTAAAATTTCGAGTTTAGAAAAGCCCCGCGAAAATTTGTCTCGGGTCGCTGCGCGACCCTCGACAAATTTTCTACGCGCGGCTTTTCTAAACTCGAAATTTTACTTCATGCTTAGTCTGTGAGTGGACAACACTCGTTCTTAGAAGTTTCCAATTGAAGGATCACTCTAGATTACTCAGTTTATTACCATTTTAGAAAGACTACAGCTCGAAGGACCAATCGTGGTCTTCGGAGACCGAAGGACTACAGGGAATCGAAGAATTTTTACAAGAAAACAACGACAATATGAAGGTTTACAGCATGGATATTAAAGAAAACATCCAATTTTGAAAAAAATATCAAAGTTGGGTTGGTTTTCAGTCCATTTTTAACTTCACTTTAAATCAGTGTTTTATACGCGTGGCGCATGAAGTAAAATTTCGAGTTTAGAAAAGCCCCGCGAAAATTTGTCTCGGGTCGCTGCGCAACCCTCGACAAATTTTCTACGCGGGGCTTTTCTAAACTCGAAATTTTACTTCATGCTTAGTCTGGGAGTGGACAACACTCGTTTGAACTTTAAATTTAACTCTTCTATAAAATCGACGTATGTAATATAATAAATCATTCATTGAAATCATAGAAAAAAATGCAAAATTTTATCTAAAATTAACTTTTAGGGTTAACTTTATAATTTGCTCGACTCTTAATGGGTGAATATTCTATTCCTAAGAAAAACTGTATTTATTTAATATTAAAGTTGCATTTAAAATAATAACAAAGTGTGAATAAACCGACAAAAATCTAGAAATGTCGAAAATCTCGACATGTAGAAAATCATGACGATCCAATCCCAGACTAAGCATGAAGTAAAATTTCGAGTTTAGAAAAACCCCGCGTAGAAAATTCGTATAAAACACTGATTTACAGTGAAGTTAAAAACACACTGAAAACCAACCCAACTTCGATATTTTTTCAAACTTGGATGTTTTCTTTCCTATCCATGCTGTAAACCTTCAGATATTCGTTGTTTTCTTGTAAAGAAACTTCGATTCCCTGTAGTCCTTCGGTCTCCGAAGACCATGATTGGTCCTTCGAGCTGTAGCCTTTTTAAAATGGTAATAAACTTAGTAATCTAGAGTGATCCTTTAATTTGAAACTTCTAAGAACGAGTGTTGTCCACTCCCAGACTAAGCATGAAGTAAAATTTCGAGTTTAGAAAAGCCCCGCGTAGAAAATTTGTCGAGGGTCGCGCAGCGACCCGAGACAAATTTTCACGGGGCTTTTCTAAACTCGAAATTTTACTTCATGCGCCACGCGTATAAAACACTGATTTAAAATAAAGTTTAATAACACATACATCATCATTAATTAAAATCATTATTTAATCAAATATTTGATCGGTAAATTAACATTTTTCTTAATAGAAACTGATGGAATAAAATGTTACTGGTTGCAAATAATAGATTCAAATTTATCTTTAAAGGATTTGTATCCGTGATTCAAAAATGAGGATTCGAATCTTTGATTCGAATCATATTTTTCACTTACGAATCCTTTATTCGAGTATTCGTGATTCGAATCATATTAAGTGATTCGGATTCGTGATTCGAATCCTGTTTTTGAGGATTCATCCCAGCTCTGGTATATACATTAGATACGTGAATGCCATGATTCCCAAAATAGACTGTATTTTAGAACTTTTAAGATAGAACATGAAGAGTGAAGGGAATAATGAACATGACGAGTTAAAGTAGTTAAATAATGACTAATTTTACAAAAAGTCGAAGTGTAGAAGATATCACTTAGGACACAATTTAGGCAGATAAGAGCCAAAAAAATTCATTCTTAGTGCTGTAACAGAAATTAAACGAAATATTAATGAAGTATATTAATGACTAATGTAACTAAAAGCAGACACTTAGAAGAGATCACATAGGATACAGTTTAAGCAAATATGAAGACAACAAAGTCAATAATTGATTTTAACTCGTTATAAATAGACTAATCATTTTTCGAAAGAACATTAGTCCATATGCTTTTGAATGATGAAGAATATACTAGCCTAACATGTATGCAAACTCGTGATGAAAAGAAGGAGCAAATTAACAAAAACACGAGAAGCACTCTGAACAATTAAATGAACACGCTGAAAAACCTTGGTCGATAGCCATCTGTAACTATGTGAGTTCAAATATATCATTATGAGGGGATTGTTAATCCAATGCAATGTAATAAAAAATATAAATTAAAAGAAAAATAATGAAAAATCTAGGACATATCACATACCCTAAAATTTGGATAAAAATATGAAAAGAAGAAATTAATTAATTTTATTCCTAATTTTTTTAAACGTCATAAGCAAAGCTATACTGAAGAGAGATAAATCTCGAAACGCGTCTATAGATGGCCTAAGACATTAGTTTTAATCCAAGTCCTTTCACTTCTAATTTGTTGCTATCTCTCCTTTCATTTTAAATTGTATTGTTAGTTGGTTTGAAGAGAATTTGACCTAAACGTTACACATACTTTAATAGAGCGTTGTAACATATCAAATTAAATAAGATTTTAAATATTTCATTGTATAATTCAGTATCCGGAGGTGTATTTGCACGGGAAGTAGTTGTTTCAATAGATATTTATCGTCTTAAATTGTCTTATTAATTAAGACACTGTTTGTATTTTCACGAATAGTTTTTTCGTAATTTTATATATTATGAAGAAAATCACGACTCATGTGTTTAAAAGAAGAAACATCTGCAAAAGTCACATTGCCTTAAATGTATGCAAAACCGCGAAAAAGATGCAACAAAAAAAAACAAATAAAACGAAATATATAAGATAGGGAAATTTATTCAATGAAAAATCTACAAAAAAAAAACCACATAGTATAAAAATTAGGCACAAACGAGAACAAAAAAAACGACCTTATGTTAAGTTAAGTTAAGCACTTTTCTATTAATTTAGGGAAATTTATTCAATGAAAAATCTACAAAAAAACCACATAGTATAAAAATTAGGCACAAACGAGAACAAAAAAACGACCTTATGTAAAAAATAGAAGCCTGGTCTTTATTCAAAGATCTTTAGTAGATTCATGGGCGCCCGCACATATGGGCAAGGGGGCGGGAACAGTATGAACAGAATGTATCACATTTTTGAGAGATTGAGGACAATATAAATTTATCTAGCAAAGTTAATGCCGTTGAATAAAGAATTTTCATTTACCATTGATACTAATAAATTGCTAGTACTTGATAAACGAGCAATAAAATGTTGCAGATTATTTTTTTACGAATCGATAAGACCATTAAATGTAATTTATTTCTAAAAACTGCAGCATCATTCTAAAAAATTGTTTGCTCAGTGTGTGAAAATTGATTTAACCATGTCCCACTTCGCCGATCTCGCATTGCAGCGGACTTTTAAAGAGGTGAGAAATTGTCGCTGTTAATTATTTTTTATGTATGTGGTGTGTATGTAAGTGCAAGTGTGCTAATACGACAAATTCAATTAAGCAAAAGGCAATTTGAGTTGATTACGCTTAAACGACGCAAATAATCATTAGAGGAACGGACGATAACGAAATACTCAACATATTATACATACCAAGTCAACAATGACGATTTTTTTTTATTCGACTTAAATTAATTAGCAAAGTTATTAAATTGAATTTCTAAAAAATATCTTTACAATATCTATAACAAGATAAATAAACAAGATAAATTTAAATTCAAAACTATTTGAATTCGAGAAAATAAGCTTACGCTTCTTATAGTTTGCACACTTTAAACATAATATATAAAATTACGAAAATATTATTCGTGAAAATGCAGACAATGTCTTAATTAATAAGACAACTTAAGGCGATAAATAACCATTGAAAGAACGGAGGTGTATTTGGACGGGAAGTAGTTGTTTCAATGGATATTTATCGTCTTAAGTTGTCTTATTAATTAAGACATTTTTTGCATTTTTACGAATAACATTTTCGTAATTTTATATATTAAATTAATATAAATAAACCTTAAGGCCAAATATCATAATATGAAACTATTACTATGTTTTTGATACGGATTACCATTTATTTTGATATGGATTACCACGTAGTAGCGGTCAAAACCATCGTGAAGTAATAACTATCTAAATGTCATTTAACAGTAATTACTATCTAAATGTCATTTAACAGTAATGACTATTTAAAAACGGTATGTTTTTGAGTTTACGTGAAGTGTTTATTACACTAAAAAAGACTGTTATTCCTTACTTCGCTTTTTATAAATAAAAGTGAAGTAATGAATAGCAGTCTTTTTTAGTGTAATGACTATTTAAATGTCATGTGTCATTATAGACTAAATGTAGGGTAATGTCAACTGTCACTATTAACAAATTTCAATTTCAGCTGTCGAAAATCGAATAAAGTTAACTGTCACTATTGACAAATGTTTATGTCGAGCAGTTTAAGTAATTTCTAAGAATTGCGTAGATGACACGAATCATCAACTAACCTAATCAGTATATTTTGAACTTCACACCAAATTAGTGTCATTATAGACTAAATGCTGACTAATGCCATGTGTCATTATAGACTAAATGTCGACTAATGTCAACTGTCACTATTAACAGTATATTTTGAACTTCACACCAAATTAGTGTTGTATACGCCTGGCACATGAAGTAAAATTTCGAGTTTAGAAAAGCCTGAAAATTTGGTTTGGCCGCTCATGCTTAACCAAGGAGTGGAAACGTGTACAAAATAAATTTTAACTAAATAATTCAGCAGAAATACACATGTTTTCACAAACAAAAACAGTGTAATATAACCTCTAAATTACTCCAAATGTAACTAGAGTGAAGTTGAAACACATGAAGATACAATGTTGCCACGTTAATTTTATCAATAGTTCAAAGCTATAATAGAATTTGGATTTTGGTCTATCAAAACGAAATGTTAGTATCGTGTTTGTATAGGTGTAGTAGAAATTAACTAGCATTAAACTACAATGACAATCACCCCGATTCCGTGCGTGATATGTTAAATTTAACGTATGCGTTATTTACCCTCACAATCTAAGTTTACATATCAAGTACTAAACGCGCTTAGACTGTGGCTCAGTAAACTTAGCCCCCAAAGTTCGATTTTCTTAAGAAAACTATTGCGCTAGACAGGCCTTAGCTAGCGCCACAAAAATTAGAGCTAGCGCCATTTAGACAAGAAAGTTATGGGGGTTTAAACTTTTGGGGGGCTAGGTTGATGCTAGCCCCCCGAGTTTAAATTATTTAAGTTTTTTTACACTATTCGTATTCCTCAGAGATAGCGCAAGTTAGCGCTACCAATTTAAAAACTAGCGCCAACCCCACTACCCCTAAACATGTAAAACATTTTTAACCTTTTAACCAAAATGAGATTTTTTTAATCAAATTGGGTGGAAAAGATAGCTTAGAGCTAGCGCCAGCAGAATATGAAAAAATATTCTCTCAAATATTTCAAGTAAAAAAATATTTACATGCGAGAGCTTTCAGATCCTGTATGCGTATTACCATTTATTTGCTGAATTTTAATACAAAATCATGTTCGACATATAAAATACCGCTTCCAAAAAATATGTTCAAAGACACTGGCTATTAGAAACATGATGCTTAGAAGACAGTAGCGTAACTGACAATTGTGTTTTCACTCCTTGCTAATTTAAATCGTTATAACTCAGGAACTAACTGCACGATTTAAAAAACTCGTTCGGCATTGTAATTACTATTCTAATGTATATAAACACTGGCAATGAGATAGCTTGCGCTAGTAAGACAGTGGCGTAACTGACGATTGTTTATTCACCCCTTGATAATTGAAATCGTTATAACTCAAAAACTAACCGTACGATTTCAAAAATTCTATCGGTATTGTAATAACTATACTGATGTCTATAAACATTGACAACGAGATAGTTAGCGCGAGCAAGACAGTAACGTACCTGATGGTTGTTTTTATTACTTGATAACTTAAATCGTTATAAGTCGGCAACTCATAATTTCTTTGGGCGTTAGAACACCTTAAGTTCATAAACACTGCTAACGAGATAGCTAGCGCTAGCAAGACAGTGGCGTGCCTGACGATTTTTAATTTAAATCGGTATAACTCGGGAACTAACTGTACGACTTTAATATTTTTTTCGGCATTAAATACCTAAAGTAATGTCCATTACCACTGGCAACGAGATAGCGCTAGCAAGACAGTGGCGTACCTAATAATTGTTTTCAGGCTTTACTAAACTCGAAATTATACTTCATGCTTAATCTAGGAGTGTAAAACACTCGTTGGAAGTTTTAAACTGAACGCTTTTCAAAAACAACGAATGCCTGAAAATGTACCAAGTACACATCGGGTTATGTATGTACCAACACTTGCATGTAAAACTCACTATATGTTACCTAACCAACCTAATCGTAACATGGGTATCTTTTCGATACTACAAAATTGTGATTTAGCTCCTTTAGTTGCTATTCAATTTACCTTATTTTCATTCTAACACAATCTATCTCAATATCCTAATTCTAAAATATACAGGGAATTTTTCTTTATAGTATGCGTATTCCAGATTCAGCTTTTTTCTTTAAATCTTTAGATATTCGTTGTGTTTTTACAGGAATTCAATTTGAAGCTTTAAACGAGTGTTTTCCACTCCCAGAGTAAGCATGAAGTGAAATTTCGAATTTAGAAAAGTCCCGTGAAAATTCCCGAAAAGTCCTGTCTCGCGTCGCGCAGTGATCCGAGACAAATTTTCTGGGCTTTTCTAAACTCGAAATTTTACTTCATGCGGCACGCGTATAAAACACTAAAATGTTGTGAAATTTATGTATATTTGAACCTTACTTAAAATCAGCGTTTTATAGGCGTGGCGCATGAAGTAACATTTCGAGTTTAGAAAAGCCCAGACGGGGCTTTTCTTAACTCGAAATTTTACTTCATGCTTAGTCTGGGAGTGGAAAACACTCGTTTAAAGCCTTAAATTGAACTCTTTTGAAAAACCAACGAATATTATGCAATATTAGCAATATTATGTTGTATTCAACTTTAAAATTATTAAGTAATTACTTATATTAACTTTAAGATTCATTTCTTGCGACTGATGAAGGAGCAACTGTCTAAGCAAACCTAAATATCTAATCCATGTTACATATCAAATATTTAGCTTATATGTTTTGATAGTTATTGTTACATTATACGGCTCAATCAACTTAGCCCCCGGAGTTCGACTTTTTTAAAAAACAGCTGTCAGTTACGCTACTGTCTTCTAGGCATCATCGCCGAAATATTTCTTGGAAGCGGTATTTTATATGCCAAACATGATTTTGTATTGAAATTCAGCAAGTAAATGGTAATACGCATACAGGATCTGAAAGCTCTCGCATCAAAATTTCGATGTGAATATTTTTGTACCTGATATTTTTGAGATAATATTTTTTTCATATTCTAAGCCAGTGGTGGGGAAACTTTTTTTAAGACGGGCCATTTGTAATAACCAGACAATCATAACGGGCCAAAGAATAATGCTTAATCATAGGTAGGTAGTTTTTATGCGGGTCGTCACATTACGAAGTAAGAACGCGTTCAAACATTCTCACGACGGCACTCTTAAACGGGCCGGATTAAACCTTTTCGCGGGCCGGACTTGGCCCGCGGGCCGTAGTTTCCCCATCACTGTTCTAAGCTATCTTTTTCATGCAATTTGATAAAAAAATCTCATATGGGGGGCTAGAGGTAAAAATGTTTTATCATTTTTTTTGGGGTTGTGGGGGTGGCGCCAGCTTTTAAATTGGTAGCGCTAGCTCTGAGGAATCCGAATAGTGTAAAAAAACTTAAAAAATCCAAACTCGGGGGGCTAGCATTAACCTAGCCCCCTGAAAGTTCAAACCCCCGTAACTTTCTTGTTTAAATGGCGCTAGCTCTAATTTTTGTGGCGCTAGCTAAGGCCTGTCTAGCGCAATAGTTTAAAAAAAAAGTCGAAGTTCGAGAGGCTAAGTTGACTGAGCCTTAGACTGTAATGTTAAAGAATAACATGAACGTTAAATTTAACATTTCGTGTACGGAGTAGCCCTGATTAACGGCAATTCTATTAATAATGCGTGTTTTTTTTTTGTATGGATATAATGTAATCAAATAAAATTTAAATTTTCTTTATATGGGTACTTAATTAATAATTCAGAATTTCAATCGAACTAACGGTTTTTATTCAAATCATCGATTAAAAATCAATATAAAAACGCAACGAAAGTAATCACAAAATAATTATCATATTTAAACCGTTTAGGGAATATAATAAAACAAACACACCTAACAACAGAAAACATGTGCTCATTTCCTGCTAGCATTATTTTCTCGTTTCTCCATCCATTCCTTTTCCTTTTTCTTTCATTCATGTGAAATGCATCGCACGTTTTGATCTTTTTAAGGATGGATGGATGGATAGTCGGGATACAAAATGGATGTATAGTACTTAATGGTTACAATGTTATAATATGCGTCCCCTTCTTGGTAACGCGAGGATGTGACCGGAAGTCGATGGAATGGTTATTCGTGTGATAACTGTCTGCTAGACTGCGGCAAACGGCAGCGGCGATTATTTTTGTTTTACGTTTTGTTTCGTGTAATTCTTTTATGTTGCTGCACTCACACGATGAATGTACAGATGCCGAGGCAACTTGTTGTAGTTACAAGAAAATGCACTAAGTGGATGATTACAAATTGTGTTGTTTGTTGTCAATGGGCAGTCGTGTGTGGATGAATTAGTTTCGGTTGTTTTTTCTTTTATAATGCGTTTACATTTTAATTCCATCTTAGGATTAGGGTCAGAAATTTACATGTTACTTGGCCATACGAACGAACAACGATTAATCTTCCACAATAATGAAGATAGATCTTTAAAACTTATACATATTGCACATTGAAACTTTGCGAATAAATTGACACTATACTTTTTTTTTAAATATTTCTTAAATTATATATAAATCAAGTAATGGAACACTCTTAAATGGTCACAAAAATCCGTGCAATACTTCCATAGAAAACATTATTTCTTCTTCATATTGCTTTAATTTATTGAAGTAATTATAATAAACATGCTGTATTAAATAGATTAATCTAAAATAAACGATAAATAAAACTAATCGTTGCTAAGAAATCTCCATAAGAGCAATGTACATTTTGATTAATATGAATAATAAATAGGGGGCAGCATCGTGCTATTTTAGTAATATCTTAGGATTATACTGTAATTTCCAAAAACATGTTAAAATAAATTGCGTTTGATATGTAGAATTCGTGTACGGCATTTGTCACGACACGGGTTCCCTGTGCGCGGCCTTGAATTGCGAATATAATTTTTCTACCGCGGACTGTTCATTCATTATGTTGTTAATACACAACAAAGAAAGACATTATTAAAATATTTTCCAATACATTCTTTAAATATAAGTGCATTTCTGGATTCATGTTTTAAATAGGAATGTGAAATGCCGGGATATGTTGATTCAAGTGGTGAGTCGGAAAAATTCCTTTTTCATTTATTTTGAAAATTGAATGTGCGACACTCGGCGATTTGATTACCGAAGCACTTAGTCAGCTTAGCGTCTAGAGTTCGAATTGGGTTATTGTAATTTTTTGCAGGGCGCGCAGCGACTTAAGCTACTAAGCTTGAAGTGTCGCCTACCCAGCTTAGAGGGTAGACCTCCTCTCGTGTTCGCATCTATTCTTTTTCTGTGCTTCATTGCAATTTACCAAATTAAGGAGTGCAGCACGCGACAGTCCTGTATGATATATGATTTTTAATAGTAATCATTTAAATCCCTTATTTTGTTGCAAAAAACATAAATATATATTTTATGTTGCCAGAATTTAGCTGTTCGTCTACAATATAAATACAGGGAATTTTTCTTTTAGGTAAACATATGCATAAGTTGTAAAGTTTCCGACATCCGTTGTTTTTTAAAAGAGTTCAATTTGAAGCTTTAAACGAGTGATTTCCACTCCCAGACTAAGCATGAAGTAAAATTTCGAGTTTAGAAAAGCCCCGTGAAAATTTGTCGAGGGTCGCGCAGCGACCCGAGACAAATTTTCTGGGCTTTTCTAAACTCGAAATTTTACTTCATGCGCCACGCGTATAAAACACTGATTTCAAGTGAAGTTTAAATATACAAAAATTTCACAGTATTTTAGTATTTTATACGCGTGGCGCATGAAGTAAAATTTCGAGTTTATAAAAGCCCAGAAAATTTGTCTCGGGTCGCTGCGCGACCCTCGACAAATTTTCACGGGGCTTTTCTAAACTCGAAATTTTACTTCATGCGCCACGCGTATAAACCACTGATTTCAAGTGAAGTTTAAATATACAAAAATTTCACAGTATTTTAGTATTTTATACGCGTGGCGCATGAAGTAAAATTTCGAGTTTAGAAAAGCCCAGAAAATTTGTCTCGGGTCGCTGCGCGACTCTCGACAAATTTTCACGGGGCTTTTCTAAACTCGAAATTTTACTTCATGCTTAGTCTGGGAGTGGAAAACACTCGTTTAAAACTTCAAATTGATATCTTTTAAGAAACAACGAATATCTAAATATTTAAAGAAAATAATCTAAATTTAAAATACGTATACTTTAAAGAAAAACTCCCTGTATATACTCATATGGAATATCAAACCAAAAAGGCATCTGTTTCGTTATACAGTTGTATGTATGTCGATAGAAATTAAAATCGTGAATATTACCCATTCATTCATTAGCACGGCGCTATGTAAAGAAACAAACAACGCGCTCCGCACTCGTCATTTTTATTATTCGTTGTGATAAAATTCGGCAGGCACTATAAACCAATACATACAGGGTGTCTACGCTAAACCGTTCGTTAAAAGTGGTAGGGGGACATTTCTTCCACTCCATTTTTCCACTCTATTTCTTCCGCTCTATTTCTTACACCGCACTTTTCTTCCGCCAAGACTATTCTTCCACCAAGACTTTTCTTCCATCAAATTTTCACTGCGCCGCCGAGTGCCGTTGTGTGTAAAAGTAAATATAATGTTCTGTGTAGGTAAGAGCATATGACTTTTATCCAATACCCACTTGGACCACAGATACTTAACCGTGGTTAAGCCATTTCTACTAGTTTGTGGTTTAAGTGGAAGGTTTCAAATTGAATACATTGCTTAAGTATCTTTGCACACGCTAGCGATTTTACATACTTCTAGGTTTGGTTAGGTTAGGTTAGTAGAAAGGTTTGCAATAGAATAAATTGCGCAAGTCATTTTGCTCCCGATGCTTGTTCCACATACTTTTAGGTTAGGTTAGGTTGGGAGAAAGGTTTGCTATAGAATACATTGCGCAAGTCTCTTTGCGAACGATGCCTGTGCCACATACTTCTAGATTAGGTTAGGTTAGGAGAAAGATTTGCAATAGAATAAACTGCTTCTGTCTCTTTGGGCACTGTCCCCATCGTGAACGAGATCATTCGCGACGCTCAAAAGTGTCGATTATCAAAGTTACAAAGACTTGTTTGGTTGTTTACTTTGAAGTTGGCTATAGACGTCAAATTTTGAATGTTTGAATAAAAAAAGTGGAACCAGAAATAGCGGAACTAAATTAGTGGAAAAAAGAATTCGGAGGAAAATATGTACAGTGGAAAAAAAAATTAGTGAAAGA
This sequence comes from Philonthus cognatus, assembly GCA_932526585.2. Classification (NCBI taxonomy): domain Eukaryota; kingdom Metazoa; phylum Arthropoda; class Insecta; order Coleoptera; family Staphylinidae; genus Philonthus; species Philonthus cognatus. The sequence goes on from OW052247.1 coordinate 35,480,149, forward strand.
AAAGTACTGGTGGAAGTAATGGAGTGGAAAAAATGGGGTACAATCGTTAAAAGTTTATGGGGTTGCCGTTGCACTAAAAACTTGAAAAAAAATCCTTGTCATACGGTTGAATCAGTTCTCCTCATGTGAAATATTTTCAACTTTATATCACTTCCGGTTCCACCGGAAGTTGCACCAAATTTGTTATTTTCAATGCAACATCCTATATATTAGTAATTTTTTAGATTCCTCGTTTAAATTGCAACATATATTATTCGAACATATGTACACTTATCTCTTATAGTTTTCAAGAAAAAAAAAATTTCTAAAATTTTGCCCTCTAAAAGGCATCTTGAAATCTGTCTGTAACTTCTCTTAAGAATAAGATAAACATATAATTTATATCTCTACTTGTACCTAGAGAATTCCTCTATGAGTGAATTAATTGGAAACTGTCAATTTTGACAATAAGTGTTCTTAAAGTGTCAATACCTAAATGCCCTCTTCAATATCTAGTAATTCAATTTTTTTAAATGGAATGACCTATTTTTTATCACATGGTACGATTGGGGGGAAATTTTTTTACAAAAAAGTATTATACAGCTATACTCGTAAAGCAAGTAGTTTTCTAATTATTTCGAAAGCCATAGTCGGTGAGTTGTTATTGAATTTTTCGATTCGGTCGATAATAACGCTACAGTTGGTGAGTGAGATTACTAAAGGAATAAATCTGGGCTTGACTTTCTCGTTTCTTGATCAAAAACAAAATAGCTAACGTAAAAATTGTTTATAAAAAATGTGTGTTTTTTCGTTGGCCACAACTTTTGTTTGAGACTTTTTTTGATTAAGTTAATATGTCTCTATATTTTTTACTTCACTTGAAATCAGTGGTTTATATGCGTGGCGCATGAAGTAAAATTTCGAGTTTAGAAAAGCCCCGTGAAAATTTGTCTCGGGTCGCTGCGCGACCCTCGACAAATTTTCTACGCGGGGCTTTTCTAAACTCGAAATTTTACTTCATGCTTAGTCTGGGAGTGGAAGACACTCGTTCGTAAATTTTCGAATTATCATAAAGTTGTGTATTTTTTCGTTGTCTACAACTTATTTTTGAAGCTTTGTTTGATGAATCGATAATAAAGCTACAATTGATGAGTGAACAACCGCAAAAGAGCTGAGGTGAAAAGTGTATAGGTAAAAGTGGTTTATTTTTTCGTTGGCTACAACTTTTGTTTAAAACTTTTTTAGTAATACTTAATTGTTGTGTAATTGGGAATGTTTCCTGTTGGGCAATGACCATTATTATTATTATTAAAACAGTAAACTCTAAACCATGAAATGTCTAAAAAGTCTTTTGTTAAAAATCACCATAAATCATTACATTATTCGGTTTTTTAATAAACGAATTTCAAATATGTTAACAACGAAAAACTCTGAAATAATTAGGAACTTTCTGAGACTGAAGAATTTTCAATAGTAATATATTAAGTGCATTAAAAATGATCGAAAATTTTGCACGAAAAGCCGTTGCCTAGAAACTGCATGAGTCCATTTTGATTGTGATTTGACAAAAAGTCAAATCACAATCAAAATGAACGAATGTAGTTTCTTAAAGGCAACGAGCTTTGAGTACTAAATTTTCAGAGCATTTTTAATGCACGAAATGTAAATACATTTCGTGCATTAAAAATGCTCTGAAAATTTAGTACTACAACTACTATTTCCTGAAAAATACGATTTTTAATCAAGTTGACGTATTATTTAAAATATTAATTATCAATCAGTGTCACTTAATGTGTCAACATGAATCGCTTCGGAAGTTTTTCTTTGAAAGATATATCGAAAAATATCGAGAAAAATTCATCCGAAAATACAAGAAAGAGTAAAGAGTTCGTTTGGAGACAATTTATGACATTCTGTGATGAAAGAAAATACGAGTTAGATCAAAAAACTTCAGATGCTTTCTTGGCAGAAATGCTCAAAGACTGGGCATATAACATGAGGAAGCAAAATGGAGACGACTATAAAGAAATGACAGTCAAGACAATATGGAATACAACAGCTAAAATATTAATGGACAAATATTATAAACAATATGGGCGCAAGATTGATCCGTTTCAAGCAATAGCATACAAAGAAGCGAGGGAGGCACGAAATTCAAAAAGAAAGGAGTTACAAGTGATGCCTGCAAAACGCAAGCAGAGTTCAGCCTCCCTAACTCATGATGAATTTAAAAAACTTGTAAATTTTTGCGATGAGGATACCCCAGACGGTCTCCAGAAAAAGGTTTTTTATATGCTGTCATATGAATTAGCTTGGAGGGGAGGTGAAGGAGTTAAGTGCTTACTAAATTATTTTCATGAAGAATTGGATAATTTGGGAAACAAAACCAAAAGGATTGAATATAACGCAATTTTTGAAAAAACTGCACAAGGGGGAAGTAAACGCTGTGCCGAATCAAAATGGTTAATTCCTAATGAAACTAATCTGAATTTGTGTCCTGTAAGATTATATAGTAAGTTTATAGAAAAACGACAACATGTAAAAAGCAATCGTTTTTTCTTAACAGCAAATCCATATTGGCAAGTAAATAATAATTGGTATAAGGATGCCCCAGTTGGCAGAAACGAAATTTCAAAGTGGACTCTAAATACTGCAAAACAGATTGGTCTCAATACTGCAACAACAAAAATTACGAATCACTCACTACGATCATCAGCTGTATCTAATTTAGCCAAGGAGGGAGTAGGTGAACAACAGTTGCTTAAAATTACTGGTCATTCAAGCACCAACTCAATTAAACCTTACCTTCAATTGGATAAAGAACATCACCAACAGATAATTAAGAAAATGAGAGGCGAAGGCTATTTAGAGGAGGACAGCAATAAGGCAGTTGATGTTTCAGAGTCTTTGTCTAATCAAGAAACACACAACACAATACAAGCAACTGCATCTACATCAAAAAATAATTCCACAATTTATAATAATTGCGTTTTTAATTGTACTAATGTAAATGGTTCCAATTTTAGTAATATGTTAGATTAATTAAAAACCTTATTTTTAGTTCTGGAAATAGTCGCATAAATTATTCTCAATACTTTCCAGATTCTTTTAAAAGAAAAACTTTCGAATCGATTAATTTTGAAAGATTGGGAGAAATTGATTGATACCTGACATGTGACGTCATAACAGTGCAATTTTCGCTGTAATTTTTCGTAGAATTTTCACCTACTATGCAATTTTCGCCGAAATTTAATTGTGATTGGGCAATGAAACTGAATTCTCGTAATATGATTGGTAGACATTTTTTGAAGGAAATAGTCAAAAATATTTTCATTTTTCTTTTCTTTTTTGGCATATATTTGCTAATTTAAAACTTTTTTATAAACATTTTCAAGCAATATCTTTTTGAAATTTTATAAATTTAATGCTTACTCATTCCTCTATGTATTACATTACTTTATAGTTTTTAAAAAAATGTTTTGAACAAAAGTTGTAGGTAATAAAAAAACACACAACTTTTACCTAAACATTTTTCACCTTAACTCTTTTGTTTATGATCACTATACGAAAAAGCCTAGGGGAGATATTTATTTGATAATCACTTACAAATTGCTGCTTTATTAGTTACCTAATCAAAAAAAGTTTCACACAAAATATAATAACAAAACCCAACACAAAATTTTATATAATCACTTTTCACCTCAGTTCTTCTGTTTATGAACTAGAAACTAAAAAAACTAGTTCAGATCAACAACTCACCGACTATGGCTTTCGACGTCTCAATCGAAAAATGTTTCAAACAAAAGTTGTAGCCAATGAGAAAATAAACCACTTTTACCTTAACACTTTTTACCTCAGATCTTTTGTTTTTGTTCAATAAACCGAGAAAGATATATTTGATATATTTTGCTAATCACTCATTAACTGTAGCTATTTTATCGATTCAATCAAACAAAAATTGCAGACTACGAAAAATTACACAACTTTATGATAATTCAAAAATTTACAAACGAGTGTCTTCCACTCCCAGACTAAGCATGAAGTAAAATTTCGAGTTTAGAAAAGCCCCGTGTAGAAAATTTGTCGAGGGTCGCGCAGCGACCCGAGACAAATTTTCACGGGGCTTTTCTAAACTCGAAATTTTACTTCATGCGCCACGCGTATTAAACACTGATTTCAAGTAAAGTTAAAAATATAGAAACACATTAACTTAATCAAAAAATATCTCAAATAAAAATTGTAGCCAACGAAAAAACCCACCAATTTTGTATAAACAATTTTCACCTTATCTATTTTGTTTTTGATCAAGAAACGAGAAAGTCTGGCGCAGATTTATTCCTTTAGTAATCTCACACCAACTGTAGCGATATTATCGACCGAATTGAAAATTTAACAACAATAAGTCGCAATTGAATTTTAGTAGGCAAGTAGTATGCTTTTGTTTTGTCGCGATTGTATTGTAAAATGTCAAATAATAAAAATAATTAGTACAAAGTTTTACAGAAATCAACAAAATGAGTAATTACACAAATCAACAAATTATCAATTTATTCTTTATACATGGCAACTGCCACCAATTGAACAAAATTTGATTCCAATCTTCTAAATCTTGTTTTATTCATGGGCGGCAAATGTGGATAAGTTTTATTAAATATTCTATATGCTCGAGTACCAATTCTATCGCAGTTGCCAAGTATAAAGAATAAATTGATAATTTGTTGGTTTGTGTAATTATTAATTTTGTTGATTTCTGTATAACTTTGTACTAATTGTTTTTATTATTTGACATTTCGCATTACATAAGCGACAAAACAAAAGCATTACTACTTGCCTACAAAAATTCAGTTGCGACTTATGCGCGCATTATTCCCTGCATAAATGCGACGAAAAACGAATCTTCGAAATAATTCGAAAACCACTTGCTTTAGGAGTATAGTTGTTAATACTTTTTGTAGGAAATCTTCCCCCCAATCGTACCACGTGATAAAAAATGGGTCCTTCCATTTAAAAAATTGAATTACTAGATATTGAAGAGGGCACTTCGATATTGACATTGTAAGAACACTTATTGTCAAAATTGACAGTTCCAATTAATACACTCATAGAGGCATCATCTAGGTACAAGTAGAGATATAAATCACATTTTAATCTTACTCTTAAGAGAAGTTACAAACAGATTTCAATATGCCTATTAGAGGTCAAAATTTTCGAAATATTTTTTTTTCTTGAAAACTATAAGAGATAAGTGTATATATGTTCAAATAAAATATGTTGCAATTTAAACGAGGAATCAAAAAATTACTAATATATAGGATGTTCCTTTTAAAATAACAAATTTGGTGCTACTTCCGGTGGAACCGGAAGTAATATAAAGTTGAAAATATTTCACATGAGGAGAACTGATTAAACCGTATGACAAGGATTTTTTTCTAATTTTTAGTGCAACGGCAACCCCATAAACATTTAACGAACGGTTTAGCGTAGACACCCTGTAGTCAAAACTACTTTCTGCTATTTTGCTATTTCTGCGTCTCTTAACCTATAAAAGTCCTTTGTCCATGAAATATGATTTATTTTAAAGCTCAGTGAAGGCTTAAGCACCAATCAAGTTATATTGTATGGTGTTTCCATGAAAATAAAATATTATAATTAATTATCGACTTACCATTGACTTTTGCAGGCGATGCTCCACTCAGGTCGCTTAGAGAGCTGTTGATGCTTCCGGTGTTTTTATTAGGGGTCGTGTTGTTGGTAGCCCTTGTTCTCACTCGCCTTCTGAAATAATAAATTGTATAAAATAAAAATCATGAGTGAACTAATTAATTAGATAACAAATCCATTTGTCGCCATTTAAGTTTTTTTTTTAAGTTTTTTATTTGTTAGCTAGTACACGCATTTGTAAAAAAAACTTGCATACAGCTCCTTTTTAAGAAAATGACATCCATGACCGATAATAATAATAACTTCATAGAGTACATAAGAACAACTTCAACTAATTAAATTATACCAGTAAATAAATAGAATATCACTAAAGTGCAAGCACTTGTGCGTAATATTTTAACACAGGGTTATTCAAAATGATGGAACACATTTCAAACATTTATTTTTTCCAAATTACAAAAGATAGTGTAATGTGTCTCTCAGTTTAATTTATATTTAATGTATTTATAAATAACTCTGTATATATTAATCATTATAGTGTAATAATCTCCTTGTACAGATAATATTGGAAATAGCAAATAATCCGCAATTCAAATATTTTTCACTATCCAAATCTTTTCTTAGTAATTATAATCTCGTTTTGTTATTCCATGTTATGTGTACACATAATCAGTGTCTTATCTTATCACTAAAGAATTAGAGTTATTCTGGTGTTGAGGAGAACACTTCTACTTCGGCAGTTGATCAAGACAGTCAATTGTAAATCTCTATAATCTCTAATTGTTTCCCGTTTGTTAACTTTGTTTCTATTTATTTAATTTTATATTTTCTAAATTTGTTTCTATTTATTTATTTAATTTTATATTTTCTAAATTGTATTTTGCTGACACATTTTCATTTATATGTATTACCTTGTAATTACTTATTTCTTGAAAATAAATTACTATTATTATTATTATTATATTAAATCTTAAACTCTGAATCTTCGAACTCTAATTCTTAAATCTAAGTCTGTTTCAATCTGTAAATTCATTTATTAAGTATCCAATTAAATACGAACCCAACACCCGCAAGGGTACAAGGGTTTTTTGATAATATATATATATATATATACATATATATATATATATATATATATATATATATATATATATATATATATATATTAAATACGAAATAAAACTCTAAACTTTGAATCTCTATGATTGGACCCAAGCTGACTAGATAGCGTCTTCAACGACAATTACAGGAAATCAAAAATACATAAAAGAACCCTAACGACAAACAACACCTTCGTACGTTGCAATAAAAAAACAATTCCAAAGTTCCTGGAAAGAGAAAAGTTCAATTTTTATGCATTCAATATGAGCACCATGTGTTGCACGACAAATATCAAAACGATGGCTCATTTCTTGCCACACACGAATCAGCTGGTCTTTAGTTATCAAATTCAGAATTCACAGCTTCAACAATTCGATGCTGCAGATTTTTAAGAATGTCAGGCATAGGGGGATAAAAACACGGCCTTTTACGTTACCCCACAGATAAAAATCACAAGGAGTGAGGTCTGGACAATCAACATGACAAGCAACAGCGCCAATGCGGCCGTGGTTAGAACTTCTGCCTGGACTATTCAAATTTTAAACATTTGTCTGTCCAGGAAAGTTGAAACTATGGTTCTACCTTTTGTAGTTTGGGAGAAATAAATGTTTGAAATCTGTTTCTTCTTTTTAAATAACCCTGTATTATTTGACATGGAACTCCATGGTCTCAAACCAACACACCGAAACCACACATTGAAAGTATATGGATTTTTAAATAATGCATTGTAATGATATTTTAAGCTTCGATGTAATTATGTGTGCTCTTTTCATTGAAAAAATTTTCAAGATTATCCGGTTATACCGGAAGTCAACACCAACTTTCTTATTTTAAATGGATGCTATATTTTTTATTTAAAATTAGGATTCTACATAAAATTCAACTTCTTAATTTTAAATGGAATGCTGTATTTTTTTATTTCAAATTTCGATTCTGTGAAAAACTCATAAAGTAACATAACCTCCAAATTTAATCGTTTTCGAAATATTTGACATTTAAAAAAAATATAGTGCTTTTTCATGATTTACTTTAAAATACGAATCTCCGAAAAAAAAGAAAATCGAAGAGATGTAATGTTGGCTATAAAAAGCCAATACCCGAAGATACCCAATGGTGAATTATTTTTGGAATAATAATATACAGATCGTTCATTATTTCACACCACATTTGGTCAACTTTAAACCATAAAATTTCGTTTTTTTTTAAATGGAACACCCTGTATATTTTTACATATTCTGATGCAGAATTCAATTCTGCATTGATCTTGATCTATACTAGTATAGTAGTTTATTCTTAAGAACAAAAATATCTCGTGTATGTCTTGTATGTCTACAAATATATCTCGTGTATGTCTTGCCTGTGAATGTAATCGAGTTGAAAGTAATTCTGTTTAAATTATTAATATAAAAAGGCAGATAATATTTTTGTCATTTTAACTGTTAATTTTGATAATCGATGATCGAACTATTTATGTCAAATTTTGACGTTACATGATAATGTCATACTGTTCTGGGCGCAAGAAATTATAATTTAAAGCTTTTCTAAAAGAAAAAACACTAATATACTTATTTCTTTTAGAAAAGCTTTAAATCATAATTTTCCTTGTGTTATCCATTTGCTTCTTTTGTGTTCGTTATGCTGAATTCTTATTTTAATTGACTCGAGCCCATTTGTATCGCTATTTAACTATATTCATTCACTAACCATTGGTTGAACCTCTGATTAGTTCAAAATTCAATAATGGACCAAGTTGAGAATGCAATGCAAGCTAGTCTTTCAAAAGAAGACGCATAGATCTGCCTGATGAAGCCTTATGTGTGGTGAAACAATTGGTGTAGTGTTAACTAATAAATAGTGAAATCTTAACTAAGTGTATTATTTACTTAAGTGTTGACAAAATAATGTTAAATTTATGATAAAATCGTGAAACTACCATACGAGAAAATATAAATGATGCCATTAAAATGTTCAAAATTGTCTATTCCTTCGAGCCTGGTATCCATTATAATATACGAGGGTCATTCCATAAATAATGGACGTTATTTTTTATTTCCTTACATGTTTATTTTTTTGATATAATCTCTTTACAGCCATTCAACATAATCTCCCTGCTCTCAAATGATCGAGTCTCAATGTCTGGGAAGCTTTACAATACCATCTAATATGCCATCTTTCTTCATCTGATGAATGGCTCAGGTGACAGAAAGCTCTTTTAGAAAAGAATAACGACGTCCTCACAAAGGTTGTTTCAACTTTGGCAATAAGTCAAAGTCTAGTTGAGTTATGTCAAGATTGCAGGGTGGATTAGGTAACACTTCCTAACTGTAATCACACAGCTTTCATTTACGACATTGGCAATGCGCAGGCGTGGGTTGTTGTGGAGATTGAGTGGCCCAGCCTCGAGCAACCCAGGTCGGGTTTTATACATTTTTCGGTTCAGTTTATGAATGAAATCACAATAATATAGATCATTATTTCATTGACCTTAGATCGAGTTCGACGAAATTTGCTTGGACGTGGGGATGCTTGACCTCTTCACTTGTTTGACAGTGATTTTAACTCTGGTTAAAAGTCTCGAACCGACATTTCATCAATAGTGATGATATGGTGCAACAAAGCTTGACCTTCAATGTCAAATCTTCGTTTCAGCACTTTAATCATTGATCCTCAATAGTCACAGTACCCGAGACCGGCGCGGGCTTTGTTTCTAACTCGCGTTTTAAAAAAAAACAGGTGTTTTCGATATCGATAAAACACAAACACTGACTTCTTCCTGAAGCCTTAAACTACAACTTATGGAACAATCACTATCGACGAGTCTTTCGCTCCGCAGTGTTGCCAAACTCTTTAGTATTAATGAAATGACCCTCGTACATGTACACATAAATTCTGTTTGAATAAAATATAAATTTAGACAAATTGAGTCAGTCCTATGCACATTTTTGAATGGTCGCCTGAACAGGTTTAAACACTACAAGGAAATTACAGTGTTCACACACAGACAAAAAACTTACAACTTATTCCCTGGTGATTTCTGTCCCTGAGCATTCGCACTGTTATTTCTCTGCACGTTCCCACCAATCGAACTGAAAACCTTCGATTTGACCTCCTTCAGGTTCTTCACGTCCTGCGGACTCTTCGAGATCTTGTTCATCACCGCATCCCACCTCCCGACGTTTTTCTTTACCGGGGGTCTCTTCTCGTTCTCCTTGTTATTCCCATTCCCCGGCTCGATCATCGCCTTGACCTTCGACGCCACGTTCCTCTTCGGCATCTTGTATTTCTTCGCAGAATCCTCGCTGGTTTTCGGCAGATGCCTGGGGGAGCGGGTGCTCGCAGGACTTGAAGCAACCGTTGAATTGGGGGAGGGTGTTACCGGTGGGGGAGTTTCCGTTTTTTTGCACTCGTTCGTGGGGGTTTTTGTTGTTAAGTTATTGATATTGTTCTGGCTGTCGTCTGAGATTGTTTTCGTGGATGAGTCCGAGGGGGAGAGTTCTTCTGGGTGGTTGTCAGCGCTTGATAAGTCGTCGTTTCTTTCGATATCAGTGAAGATCCCGCTGGAGTCCATGTTTTCCCTGTTGTTGGCGTAGATGTCGGCAGCTGCTTGGGGATCGACCCCGTAGAGCGTGCCGTCGATGACTTGAGCCTTTCGATCTCCTCTCAGCGGATGATCCTCGTGGTTGTCAGCGTCGCTCTCGGTGTAAAAATCGGAGTCGGTCATGGGATCCGGCCGTCGGGGCGGAGGTCTGGGCTGCGGCCTCCTAGTCAACGGGGAATTGTCGGCACCGCGACTGGCCGGTCTCGACATTTCCCCGTCGCCTTGATAGCCGGTGTCCAAACTGGTGATGCTCGTGATGCTCGTGATGAAGCTGTTGGGAGGTTTCTTCGATTCCGTTTTGCTGTCGACTATCGGAGTGGGGTCCAGGGGAAGTTCTTCGGGGCTCGGAGTTTGCTCGATGCGGGCCAGGTTCTTGGAGTCGCTGTGGGAGTCCAGGGGGAGGTTCATGGTGTCGGTGCGCATCATCAGCGCGGATATCAAGTGGTCGTCTATCAGGCCTAGAGAGAATTCTTTAATGCTCGATTCGAATTTTGGGGAGAGTTCATCAGGTGGAAATAATCTGGAATATTAATAAAAACAATTAATACATTCAATAACTGGTTTTGCAAAATTTATTTTTGTTTAATTTCAAATTTAACTTAGTAACTAATTGTGTGCCAAAAATTTAAACCTGCTAGATATTCGTATGTATAGAAAATTCTAGGTAGCATTAGGGGGTCGACGAACATGCCATTTCTTAAAAGGGGGTCAATGATAGAAAAAAGTTGAAAGACCCTGCAATAAACAATCCTAATATGTAAATAGCTTTCAGTCAAACTCTGGAATCCAGACGTAATACTTTTTTTCGTATAAATCAAATTTACCTAATATTCTCCGAGCTGGGAGTACGGGATCCAACCAAGCCTGCGGTGACATCAATCATATGATCCGGTGTGAGTATCCCCAGAGACTCCTCGAACTCCAAGGAGTCGCGCTTGTTGATCTCCTCGTCAACAATATGCGCCAGGGACGAAAACTTACTGACCGGCGTAGAAATGTGATTACCACACCCTTGTGCAAAAAACGTACCCGTAGGCGAATTATAATCAATCAAATTCTCCAAGAACAAACTCTTCTTCGCCAAATAACCTTCGAGATTCCGATCGGAGACGTCCACCTCCTTCACCATGGTGACATCGTTAATATGGTCGTCATCGCTTTGGTTCATATCATTCTGAATAAAAGTCGAGTTCGAGTTAATCTGCGTGCTGTTCGCAACGTGCGAACTGTTGAATATATCAAAAGTCGCGTTGTTCTTTTCGTTGATAATCTGCGTGGTTTGTAACACCTCTGTGCCATTTGAGTCGTAAGTGACGTTCCCGCAAAGCTCCACCGGCGAATCGATCTTATCAAAAGTCTTCGATCTAATAATACTCTTCGCCTCGTTCCTGATCCCGAAGAGCATGCTGTACGGTCCCGACTGTCTGTCCTCGCAATCCTCGGCCAGCGAGACTTTGGACAGCGGCGCCATGAGCCCGCATGTTGCTGGACAGGCGAAGTACCTGATCCCGCGCACGGAACCGTCGTTCTTGCCGCAGTTCTTCGAGACCTCGACGCCGCACCAGGTGCCGGGGGCGAAGTGGACGGCGCCCACGTACCTCAGCACGCCCTCCTTATTGTTGCTGACGCGCACCTTTCGGCCCAGGTCGGATTTGCAGAGGGTGGGTTTTGGTTCGTCCCGGGTCGGGGAGCGCGTGTCCAGTAGTGTGACCGTCTCGTTGGACGGGGTCGTCGTCGTCGAGGAGGCGTTGGAGCGCTGGCCGGGCAGGGGTATTCGAGAGCCGAATGTCGGTATTCTTGTTGGACCCTTTCTCTAAAAAAGGAAATAAATCCACTTAATAATTAAATTTAATATAAATACAGGCTAATTTAGAAACAGATGTAAACTAGGGATTTTCCGATTCCAAAAAAGTATCGATATTGAATATCGATTATACCTTATTTCAAAAAATAGATACGGTAAAATATCGTAATGAAAAGTATCGATATTCAAAATATCGATTTCTTTCGATACAATTTTTATCATTATTTAATACAGCAAATCAGTGGCCTAGATAGCGTTCTGTGATGGCAAAGGAATTTGAGTTAGTATTTTGTTTCATAAATTATTTTTTTAAAGTTATATAAAAGCAAGTACAAAAAATGATAATGTGTCCATCATAGCACTTTCTCCGTCATTTAAACAATTGATGATTGACATACTAAACGTATTTCATTTGTTAATCGATTAAAAAATATTTCACATTAAATCAGCGTTTTATACGCGTGGCGCATAAAGTAAAATTTCGAGTTTAGAAAAGCCTAATTTGGCTCGGTCGCTTCGCTTCGCTACGCGCCCGAGCCAAATTTTCAGGCTTTTCTAAACTCGAAATTTTACTTCATGCTTAATCTGGGATTGTAAACACTCGTTAGACCAATCATAAACTTATTTTTAAGTTTTTTTTATTGTGAAATTTATGACTAACTAAAATAAATTGAGTTGATGTTTCAGTAAACTTTTGGCGTATACGATTTTCCTTCCATTTTGACGAATTTTTAATTTCATAAAGTTGAAAGCAGAGCTTGACAGGATTCGAATCATTCAGGATTAGATTCCTGGATTCTAATCCTTTTAGAGGGTGCAAAAGAGGTGTTCGAATACTTCAGTAAAAAAGGATTCGTGATCCGGGCTCGTTACAAAAAATGATGATGTGTTTATCATAGCACTTTCTCCGTCATTTAAACAATTGTTGATTGACATACTAAACGTATTTCATTTATTAATCGGTTAAAGAATATTTCACATTAAATCAGCGTTTTATACGTGTGGCGCATAAAGTAAAATTTCGAGTTTAGAAAAGCCTAATTTGGCTCGGTCGCTTCGCTTCGCTACGCGCCCGAGCCAAATTTTCAGGCTTTTCTAAACTCGAAATTTTACTTCATGCTTATTCTGGGATTGGAAACACTCGTTAGACCAATCATAAACTTATTTTTAAGTTTTTTTTATTGTGAAATTTATGACTAACTAAAATAAATTGAGTTGATGTTTTAGTAAACTTTTGGCGTATACGATTTTCCTTCCATTTTGACGAATTTTTAATTTGACGAATTTTTAATTTAATAAAGTTGAAAGCAGAGCTTGACAGGATTCGAATCATTCAGGATTAGAATCCTGGATTCTAATCCTTTTAGAGGGTGCAAAAGAGGTGTTCGAATACTTTAGTAAAAAAGGATTCGAGATCCGGGCTCGTTACATTTTTGTAAGAGGATTCGTATTTGAATCCAGATGTAGGTGATTCGAATACTTCTAAAAAGGATTCGATACTTACAGAAGGAATCGAATTCTCCGAAGGGATTCGAATCGTCAATAATATTTTTAATTTATCGTGAGGATACGCATGAAAATTTAATTTTTGTATTTGTGATTATGAACTTCACGTTAAATCAGTGTTTATTACGCCTGGAGTAAAATGTCGAGTTTATAAAAGCTTAGACATTTTCTTAACACGACATTTTACTTTATACTTAATCGTTGAATGCAAACACTCGTTAGAAGCTTCAAATTGAATGCATTGATAAAAACAATAAATTACCAATAAATAAAACACTGTTTATCACTTTGTTTGTATAACAATTGGTTTATTTGGTGACTATAGTTTCGATACTACACGTATCATTATCAAACCGTTAGTAACAAAAAACTACAAAGGAACATTATTTATATTTGCAAATTTTCTAATAACAGCGTTAAAGAGGGGGGTGTATTTAAGGTCAAGCTGGTCGTTAATTACGGGAATTTCCCGATTAGCGCGGGCTCTGTGAATCTCCAAAGACTCCAGGAGGTCCATCTTTCTACCCTTCTCGGCAAAGTGAATAACTGAAAGTACATCCTCGCCAAAAGAATGGTTATTTTCAATCAAATGTTTGGCGAAAGATGACATCAATTAATCTATGAAGAAAAGAGTAAAGATGCTCACTGAGACTGGTCTTAAAATTACGACCAGATTGACCTATATACACTTCCTTACAATCATTACAGGTTAATTTATATATTCCTGATTTGTAAATACTTGGTATCTGAGTCTTATGGTTAAAAATGATACTACCGGACGGATTGGGGAATTATCTTCATGAATTTTCAACAAACCGTATAATCTTGGACAAATGGGATTCATTGGAAATAGGAAATATTTGTTAAAATTGTGGTCAAATATGGAATTAGATGTGTATACTATGTCAGAAACCTCTTTTAAAAAAGAAATAGATATTATTGAAAGTATAGCCGTTTCAAATGGCTATACTACGTCAATAGTGGATAAAATAGTTAATCAATACAAAATTAAACTTATTAGAAAATACATATATGTCGGAATCGAACCTAAAACACATACAACATATCGTTACCTTACTTACTTTGGAAATATAACTCACAAAATTAAAAATATTTTAGCAAAACACAAATTAAATATAGCGATGAAACCATTTACAAAAATTAAAAATCATATTTTTAACCATAAGACTCAGATACCAAGTATTTACAAATCAGGAATATATAAATTTACCTGTAATGATTGTAAGGCAGTGTATATAGGTCAATCTGGTCGTAATTTTAAGACCAGACTCAGTGAGCATCTTTACTCTTTTCGGCATAGATTAATTGATAAGTCATCTTTCGCCAAACATTTGATTGAAAATAACCATTCTTTTGGCGTGGATGTACTTTCAGTTATTCACTTTGCCGAGAAGGGTAGAAAGATGGACCTCCTGAAGTCTTTGGAGATTCACAGAGCCCGCGCTAATCGGGAAATTTCCGTAATTAACGACCAGCTTGACCTTAAATACACCCCCCTCTTTAACGCTGTTATTAGAAAATTTGCAAATATAAATAATGTTCCTTTGTAGTTTTTTGTTACTAACGGTTTGATAATGATACGTGTAGTATCGAAACTATAGTCACCAAATAAACCAATTGTTATACAAACAAAGTGATAAACAGTGTTTTATTTATGTTCAACAATGTATAACAAAGTAGAAGCTTCTATAGTCAGTGAATTACCAATAAGTTTTGTTTCGTATTATTTAAAGTAACAACCAAGTTTCTGACATTTCCTTGATTAAAGATATTTTTCAGTAACCTATTATTTTTGTAGAAAACCTCTATTTTGATCAATATTGACGATTTGTCAATTGCTGTCAATGTTTCCGTTTGTTAACATTATACATAAGTAATTAATTTTAATTTTTTATTTTTTTGCTGTAAAAATTTAGAAATTACAAGTTTTATATTTTTTTTTATTTGGTAAATATTTAATTTGTGTTACCTTTAACAATTTTGAAGGTTTTTGTTAATGCTTATAATTGTTTGCTTCATGTAAAATAAAAATCATTATAATTTTGATGTTTTATTCCGATTCAATTCAATTTTATCATATTATTACGCGAAAAAATACAAAAATAAAGAAAAAAAATATATTTTTTGTGTTGAAATTGTTATTTTTTTGTTGATTTTTAAGATTTTGATATATTTGCGGAGGCTTATTAATACTGACTTTCTTTCATTTGTTTAGAATCACTTCCATGAATTTTATTGATATAGAAAAATTATAAATTACAAATATATAATTTTTTTATAAATGCGATTTTTTATCAATTTTGGAGGCGCGCGAGTCCCATCGAATCCAAATTTTCTGGAATTGAATTGTCTGGCGTTAATCACAAATAAATGACTGAATAATAGTAGAGTTGACGACCGTAATCATAGTCCTAGTTATAATTATATTCATACTAAACTCAAAACTGTTGACACTTCATCATAATCACAACAAACCGTCAAGAACTTGGAAATTACCGAAAATCGTGAAGAATTTATGAAAAGCGAATATTTTAAAATATAACGAAAACAGTCAAGATTTAAAAAAATTATGAAAAGAATCAACAATTTCTAAAAATTAACGAAACTAGGAAATTTTCGAAAACCGTGCAACTTTTTAAGAATGAGCGGTGTTACGGCTTTACCTGGCTCGCCGTAACTCCGACCTTTCACATTTGCATTAATATTATAAATATTGTCCCTTAATGCGTATTTCATTATGTTTTCGTGTAATCGCAGTTACCAAGAAGTGATTTTTATGGTGTTTGCCTAAAGTGCGCGATGGGAACAATTGAATCATAAACCGCCCAAACGCAAACGGTTGAGCGGATTAACCGACAGCTGCATACCAGACCCGAACGAGAGGCTCGAGATGCAGATTGCAGTTTGGCAACATCGGTAAGGTGGTGGTAATTGGGAATTATCATGACCAATTAGAATCACTCATTACCACCACCTACCCCTATAAGACTCCACCCACCACCCCGTGGAGTAACCAAGGGACAGACGAGAGACGATAACGAAACGTCAATGAGAACGGTCGCGACATTTTAAACTTTTGTACATTTTTGTATATATTGGTGTTTGACGAATATACGAGTTAAACTAATTTTATTATATCTAAACCAGATATAATTGGTAACTGTACTGTTTCGAGTTTACGTGAAGTGATTAATCACAAATAGAAAGACTGTTATTCCTTACTTCACTTTCAGATATAATTGGTCCTTCGAATTTAAGAATAGTAACAAGCGGAAATCTCGGATAGTTAGTATTTTGTTTCATAAATTATTTTTTTAAAGTTATATAAAAGCAAGTACAAAAAATGATGATGTGTCCATCGTAGCACTTTTTCCGTCATTTAAACAATTGATGATTGACATACTAAACGTAAATTGATTGTGAGTTACGTGAAGATCAAATTAATTTAACGAATAAAGCACTAATAACCTTTCTTCACAATTTTATTTGAATTACCAAATGTACATTTCGGACACAAAGTGACCATTATCAATGGATTAACACAGTGTTAATCTATTGATAATGGTCACTTTGTGTCCGAAATGTACATTTGGTAATTCAAATAAAAGTGTGAAGAAAGGTTATTAGTGCTTTATTCGTTAAATACTAAACGTATTTCATTTGTTAATCGGTTTAAGAATATTTCACATTAAATCAGCGTTTTATGCGCGTGGCGCATACAGTAAAATTTCGAGTTTAGAAAAGCCTAATTTGGCTCGGTCGCTTCGCTTCGCTACGCGCCCGAGCCAAATTTTCAGGCTTTTCTAAACTCGAAATTTTACTTCATGCTTAATCTGGGATTGGAAACACTCGTTAGACCAATCATAAACTTATACGAAAAGCGTCAAGATTTTTAAAATGAATTAAAAACTCGGAAATTCACAAAAACATTTGAAAATGAATGAAAATCGTAAAATTTTATGAAAAGCGAATAACATTTTAAAATTAACAAAAATTTAAGATATTTACAAAAATTACCAAGATTCTCAAAACTGACCAAAATTCATGTGTCGACAATTTTAAAATTAACAAAAATCTACGAAATTTAGAATAACCGCCAGAATTTTAAAAATCAATAGAAATCTTTTGAAATTCCTTTTGATTTTGAAATTACTTTTGTTTTTCGAATTGCGGCAAAACCATTTCACAAATAAAACATCTTAAACATTACACTAAAAAATACTGTTATTCCTTACTTCACTTTTTAAATGTTTTTTAGTGTAATAATCACTCCACGTAAACTCAAAAACAAAAAAAATACTGTTATTCCTTACTTTTTAAGTGTTTTTTAGTTTAATAATCACTCCACGTAAACTCAAAAACAAACAGACAACTAAAACATTCCAATAACCAAAATCTTTAAATATCATGAAAAACTTCAGCAATTACGAAATTAACAAGTATTTAGGAAACACACGAAAACCTTCAAAATTCATGAAAACAAGTTTTGTTTTTAAATTAACAGAAATTTTGGAAATTCATGAAAATCGTATACATTTCTAATTTTAATAAAAATGTAGGAATTTCACAGAAAGCATCAAGTTTTAAAAAATGAACTAAAAACTTCGTCATTCTTGAGTTTCTAAAATTTCCGTTAATTTTGAAAATTCTAACGTTTTTTTTTTTAATTCTAAATATTTTAACACTTTTCATGAAATTTCGTTTTTTCTTTAAACCCTAGCAGTTTTTCTGAATTTCCAAAATTTTAATTGATTTTTAACATTTTAAGGATTTTCATGAAATTTAAAGAATGTTAACGGTTTTCGTGAATTTCTTGGATTTTTGTTAATATCAAAAATAATATATAAAAATTACGATAATGTTCGTATAAATTGAAAATAATATGTCTTAATTAATAAGACTATCAAGACAATATCCATTGAAACAAGTACTTAGATATTTAAAATGTTGATAATTTTCGAGATATTCGAGCTTCAACATTTTTAAAATTAACAAATATCTAGGATATTTGAGTCGCCTAGCTCCAAAATCCCTAAATCCATTTGGAAACTATGGATTTAGGGGGTTTTGGAAATAGGCGACTCGATTATTAATAACTGTATGTGTTTGAGTTTATGTGAAGTGATTATTACACTAATAAAGACTGTGATTCCTTACTTCACTTTTTTTATCGTTAGATGTACATTTCGAGGCACAAAGTGCTCATTATCAAAAACAAACTAAATTCCTACAACTATTTGCGCGGTATATACAGAGAGTTTTATGTAACACCGAACATATTCATAACGAGAATATTTCAATTAAGTATACATATGCAGACGTTGTACATTTTACCACGTTCGGTTTATTAAAAGAATACAATTTGAAGCTATAAACGAGTGTTTTCCACTCCTAGGCTAAGCATAAAGTAAAATTTCGAGCTTAGAAAAGCCTGAAAATTTGGTTTGGTCGCGTAGCGCGAAGCGCGGAGCGGCCAAACCAAATTTTCAGGCTTTTCTAAGCTCGAAATTTTACTTCATGCGCCACCGGTACAAAACACTGATTCAATGAAAAGTTCAGCGGTGTGTTTTAAACTTCGTAATATGTCAGTGCTTTGTACCGGTGGCGCATGAAGTAAAATTTCGAGTTTAGAAAAGCCTGAAAATTTGGTTTGGCCGCTCCGCGCTTCGCGCTACGCGTCCAAACCAAATTTTCAGGCTTTTCTAAACTCGAAATTTTACTTCATGCTTAGTCTGGGAGTGGAACACACTCATTTTAAGTTTCAAATTTAACCCCTTTTGAAAAAACAACGATTATCTTAAGATTTACAGCATAGACGCTGTAATTGGGACATGTATACTTGAAAGAAAAACTCCCTGTATATCTAAAGGGATTTGGGAAAACCAATAAGTAATTAGATAGGTGTTACGGGGGCTAAGGGTTCGGTAAGGTTTTCGGTGGGATTACATTCTCTGTGGGGTACTTTTTTGTTAATAAATCCAAGAATGGATTATCTAAGGGACTTAGGTGAAAATTTAGCAAAACATTTTTATTTTTGCACATTTCAATTGATTCAAGCAAAAAAGTGAAGTAAGGAATAACAGTCTTTATTAGTGTAATGTCGGCGACTCATTTACAGACATAGGCGACTCATTTACTAACATTGCTAAAAATTAAAAAATTTCTTAGCAATTTTCGTAAATTTACTAATTAATTGTTGATTTTAAAAATGTTGAAACTTTTCATAAAATTCCAAAGTTGTTCTCAATTTTTGGTTTTATGTCAATTTTAAAACTATTGAATTTGAAAATTTCTTAGCAATTTTCTTAAATTTCCTAATTAATTGTTTATTTTAAAAATGTTGAAGCTTTTCATAAAATTCCAAGGTTTTCCTCAATTTTTAAGATTTTCGTCAATTTTAAATTTTGAACTTTTTTAAAATTACAAAATATCTAGGATATTTACTAACATTGCTAAGAATTTAAAAATTTCTTAGCAATTTTCGTAAATTTCCTAATTAATGTTGATTTTAAAAATGTTGAAACTTAATACGCTTTGATTAAAACACTTGGTTTGTTTCACTGATTTTTTATTTTTACTCCAACTAGTTTCGACCTTGTTTAAAAGGGTATAAATTTAATGTTATAATGACAAATCCAATTAATCTACACAAACTTTTAGTGCATAATAAATCCGACAAAGACAAATTTGAAAAAAGTGGCGTATACGAAATCAAGTGCGGAGATTGTGATTGTGTATATATAGGACAAACAGGAAGAACTTTTAAAATTAGATTAAGTGAACACAAAAAATCAATATTGAATAATAAATTTTCCACCGGACTTTCACAACATTGTATAGAAAATAACCATTTTTTCAATAATAGTAATTTCAATATTTTGTATTCAGGTAATAAGGGACGTGACTTAAATCTCCGAGAGGGATTAGAAATAAACAGAGCAATAAAAAATGGAAAAACCACGCTTAATAACATCGAAGACATTTGGCTTTCCCCCATCGCGACGGCCCTTATTACCTGAAATTAGCTGTAAAATTTGTATAAATATCGATACATTTGTAAAATTTTGTACATATCTCCTTGAGAATGACCTAAGGTCGAAACTAGTTGGAGTAAAAATAAAAAATCAGTGAAACAAACCAAGTATTTTAATCAAAGCGTATTAATTAAATATGTTTCACCACGGGTTAAGTGAGAAATTAATTCATCATGTTGAAACTTTTCATAAAATTCCAAAGTTGTTCTCAATTTTTAAGTTTTATGTCAATTTTAAAACTATTGAATTTGAAAATTTCTTAGCAATTTTCTTAAATTTCCTAATTAATTGTTTATTTTAAAAATGTTGAAGCTTTTCATAAAATTCCAAGGTTTTCCTCAATTTTTAAGATTTTCGTCAATTTTAAATTTTCAACTTTTTTAAAATTACAAAATATCTAGGATATTTACTAACATTGCTAAGAATTTAAAAATTTCTTAGCATTTTTCGCAAATTTCCTAATTAATTGTTAATTTTAAAAATGTTGAAGCTTGTCATAAAATTCCAAGGATTTCTTGGCAGTTTTCCCGAATTTTCAAGATTTTCGTTAATCTTTTGACTTCTTTTTTGTAATTTTGACTTCGCGCATTTTTGATATATTCGTTAATTTTTATTATTTCGACGCCCTCCATGAATTTTTAATATTTTGACGCTTTTTATGAATTTTGTAATATTCTAACGCCTTTCATGAATTTTAGTGAATTTAAAAGATGTCTGTTAATTTTTGATTTCCATTCATTTTCTGACGAGTTACGTTTATTGCATATTGTTTTATTTTCATTAACTTCAAAGATTTCCTTTTATTTTAAAATAGTTGACGCTTTATGAATTTTCGAGATTTTAGTCAATCTTAGAAACACTTTTGGTAAATTTCTAAGATTTTTATAAAAATTCATGGTTTGAATTATTAGGACATTTTATTTCTTTTCTTAATATTTATAATATCATTCGTTCTTTTATTAATATCGCATAGCGAGCGAAGCGAGTCGCGCGCCGGCAAATCCAAATTTTCAGGCTTTCCTAAACTCGAAATTTTACTTTATGCGCCACGCGCGCGAGCGGTGACAGTTCCTATTGTGCTAATATTACATTGAACTCGAGTTTAGAGTTAAACCAGTTCAACGTGTTTGGTGCAACTGACGCTTAATCTCGGATTAAGTCAAAATTTAGTAATAGAAAAAATGTATAAATTTGTACCATATCCCAGATATCTCTCTTTAAATTAATATGTAAACGAGTAAACAATTTATGAATAAAATTGTTGTGTTTCAAAAAAGTAATAATCAGATATTGAAGTTAATCTGTGATAGCGCAAGTGAGCCGATGTAAAATATAATATATGTTGGCATTTAAACAAAATTATCTTAAAAAATGCTGATTTGAAAAAGGGTTCACTAATATTCAAGCAAATACTTGTTATTCGCTTAAGATAAGTTTTATGCTAAGCGTTACATGCTTAGTGAAGTTTCAAAACTATCGATATTTGTTATTGAGTTTCGTGAAGAGTATAATCATAAATAATTAACACTGTTGTATCCTTTCTTCACACTTTATTTTCTAATGGTTAGATATATATATTTCAAGTGCTAAGCACTCATTTTCAACTAAAAACGAAGATCAAGTTAATAAGTGCCGACATTTATTTCCTACAGAAGTGCCTTCACAAACAGATTTTTCCAAAGTTCATAAAAGTCAAAACTTGTAAACACAACAAAGATATTTCAAAATTAGTGTTCGATATGAAAGTGAAGTGGTTAAAGTTTGAAATCGGATACCTACACTCGAAACGTAACATTTTGGAAATTGAAGCATATCCTCTCCATCTAAAACTGGCAAAGAACACAACATCGGAAATATGGGACGAATCGTTGCAGAAAATTAACACAGTAATAAATGTTAAAATGAAGAAGAAGTCCACCTCTCTGCATAAGAAGTTCAAATCTTTAACTAATCAACAAAAACCAAACATTATCAACGAAAGTGAAAATACAACAGCACATCTCACTCAAACCCTTATATATAATAGATCAGATGAAAAATTCAACGAAAATGAAATTAATTTTTTAAAAAAAGGTTTGAAACATTCGGTTCCCATGTCCCACATTCCTATGGAAGACATCATCAATGACATCGAATCAGCAACATCACAACTGAAGCCAGAAGATGCCTATACATTCCAGATCGCAGCGAAAGAGACGATAGAAAAACTTACAAAGAAGAAACCAGGCCGAACAAACTACAAACAACAGCAAGAAGAAACAGAAATTGTGAAAACATTAAAACAAAAGGACCTATTTTACTTAAAATCTGACAAAGGTAACAGCGTCGTAATTGTTAAAAAAGCGGATTATTTAAGTGATATAAACAAAATGTTAGATTCAGGTCCATACATAAAACAAACAAAAAACCCAATTAAATTATATATATTTGAAATAAAACAACGCAGTTGAGAGGGTTTCACTTTTATTGTTGAACACTGCAACATGTTTCACCACACAGTGGCTTCATCAGGCAGATGAAATAATGACACAACATCGGAAATTTCATTATTTCATCTGCCTGATGAAGCCACTGTGTGGTGAAACATGTTGCAGTGTTCAACAATAAAAGTGAAACCCTCCCAACTGCGTTGTTTTATTTCAAATAGTATTATGGAGTTTCATCATGTATCCGCCTCATCAATTAAATATTTAAATTATATATATATATATATATATATATATATATATATATATATATATATATATATATCACTAAAATGAACAACGCATTAAAAACTCCAACATCCTTAATTGATAAAAATCTGGCTTATAGATTAAAAGTTAGAAATCCAATACTACCTAGATTATACTGTTTACCTAAAGTACACAAACCAGGTAATAAATATAGACCCATAGTTTCCAACATAAATTCACCCACCTACAAAATAGCAAAATAGCTAGTAAAAGAATTTCAAACATTACAAATTAAGAACGATTGCTCCATTAGAAACTCAATTGAATTTTGTAATAAACTCCGAGACGTAAAAATAGGTCCAGACGAAAAAATATTATCTTTCGACGTAGAATCACTGTTTCCTAGTATTCCAATCAAAGAAACATTAAAAATCCTTGAAAACATACTAACGGAAAATCTAATTGCAAGAAATAAAATAGACCAATACATTAAACTCACAGAAATTGTCATGGAATGTAACACTTTTGAATTTAATAATATATATTATAAACAAACTTTTGGCACAGCCATGCGTAACCCCCTGTCACCTTTTCTAGCGAATATTTTTCTAAACCACCTAGAAAATAAAGCCAAACACTCCATTGACAATTTCCCTAAAATTTGGTACCGATACGTAGACGATGTTTTCGGCATCATCAAAAACACCACTAACATTAATAATTTAAAATCAGAATTAAATAACCTTTATCCCAGTATAAATTTTACAGTTGAAATTTAAAATAATGGAAAACTTCCCTTTTTAGATATTCTTGTAAGAAGAAACGACAATAAACTAGATTTTAATATATATAGAAAAGGTACTCATACGTTTAATTATATCCACTCATCATCTTCGACACCGATTAAATATCAACTTTCAGCATTTAAAAGTATGATAGACAGAGCGATTAAATTACCACTTTCAGAAGAAAACAGGAAAGCAGAATTTAAGTTAATATTGGAAATAGCAAAATTTTTAGATTATAACCCTAATACCATTCAAAAATTAATTAATAAGAGCATAAAATATCACAAGATCAAATCAATAACGAGTTTGCAGGAGCAAGAAAAACAGCCTATTAAATATGCTAGAGTCATTTACGTACCTAGACTAAATAATCATATAAATAAGTTATTTAAAAAATTCAATCTCACGGCAGCACAATACACAAATTCAAAGAGTGGTATACTTTTAGGAAACACATTTAGTAAAAGAGAATTCGTTGAAAAATCTGGAATTTATTCAATAAAATGTGATAACTGTGAGAAAGTGTATATCGGCCAAACAACCCGCAATTTAAATATTAGATTCAAAGAACACAGTTATCACATAAAAAACCAGAATCCAGAAAAATCTGCAATTGCACACCATAACTTTACAACAGGTCATAAATTCAACATCAACAATATGAAACTCCTAAAAGAGTCCAATAAGTATCAATTAAACATGTTGGAAGCCATAGAAATGCGTAAAAATAAAAATAATTTATTGAACTTCGATGTTAGTCCCTTAAATAACCCGCTTCTAAATTTGTTACCTCCATAAACAACACGCAATAAAATTTGTTAACCCACCCAAAGGTCTTCCCTTAATCTGGGGTTTTTCCCTTTAATCCACTGTAGGTATAAAGAAACCGCGCAACAGTTGTAAGAATTAGTTGTTATTGAAAATGAGTGCTTAGCACTTGAAATATATATCTAACCATTAGAAAATAAAGTGTGAAGAAAGGATACAACAGTGTTAATTATTTATATTTCAAAACTATATTGTAGCTTGTAATAATATTGCAAAAATATCATCTGCTTTATTAAAACAAGTTAGAGAAATGCTCAATATGTATTGTGCTAATTAAAAAAAAAATGTTCTCAATCCATATTCATAAAAAAGTCACCACAATCGATTTTTACATCTCATTGAAATTTCACATTTATATTATAATTAAAATTATGTGTCTGTACTTACAAAATCACGGCATAATAGGTCCGTTAAAGGGCTAATTTTGGCGGACTATTACAATCTCTTGAATTAATGAATTGCCATAGTGTGGCGTAAAACTTGACGTAAATAATTAATTATTTTCTAAAATGGACAGTTGGAAAACATCGAATCGTGCTGTTATAACATATGCAACTGTATTTACATCAAGCAGTCACGTGGTTGTATACGCTACAAGCCCATTCATGTAATAAATAAAATTATTGATCGAAATTATACACGACTTAAAAATAAAATATCTTACAATTTTATTAATGGTGTATTCGAATAACTGTTAAATACCATTAATTTAGTTATTGTTATTTAATTTGTAAAAAATACTTTACCAATTAAATAGAACAAATTTAGACCCAATGAGCGAAAACAGTATAAATAACGTTTTATCAACATTGCAACAAGATGAAACCTTATTATAAACCATAAAATTACCTTTATATACATAAAGAAACTGTTTGCTTTCTAATAGCTTTGAATTCGAAATATTCATTTGTTTGAAAAGATCTACAATTTTGATGTAGAAGAATCTAAAAGAAGTAAAAAAAAAAGAAAACTTGTCTCCAATTTTCAATAATTATTACGGGATTTTCACAATTTTTATACACAAAATATTTAAACTCTAATATCACACTACTTTGTTGAAATAATCACAATTTCACTAGAGTGTTTGATAATTATCTATACAAGAAAGTAAAAAAAAGAAAAATATTCAAGTTTATCCATAACTTATTTATCTCAAATTTCAATAATTATCATGGGATTGTCACAATGTTCCTACACTAAATATGTGAACTCTAATATCACACTTCTTTAATCGATATTTGTTTTTGAGTTTCGTGAAGAGTATAATCATAAATAATTAACACTGTTGTATCCTTACTTCACACTTTATTTTCTAATGGTTAGATATATATTTCAAGTGCTAAGCACTCATTTTCAATAACAACTTGTTATTGAAAATGAGTGCTTAGCACTTGAAATATATATCTAACAATTAGAAAATAAAGTGTGAAGAAAGGATACAACAGTGTTAATTATTTATGATCACACTACTTTATTGGAATAATCACAATTTCACCCAAATGTTTGATAATTCTCGTCTTTGTCTTCTAATCTTTTAATGAGTGTTGTCTTCTAATTGTTTAATGACTTAAAATGTATGCAAAGTGAATTCGAAGGAGGAAATCGAGTGTGCAGAAAGTGGCACTTGAGTGAATGTTGGCGAGTGGAAATCGAGGCGCGTTTTCCGCCGTTTTATTATTTACCGACGACGACTTAACATCGATACACACTTACACACTTTCCGAAAACCAATTGTCTATACTCTTTGCCCAGACCACTCAATTATAAAGAATTACCATTTGCGGACAATCGGCTAATTGACAAGTGAAAGAAACGAGACATATGGTAAATTGACGGTATTTTTTTTTTAAATTAATCAAAGATTATTATACAAAAGAAACTGACAGATGGTTTAAATGCCTTGTTGTGAACATTTATTGAATTTAAAAGTGAATTCTATGGGGTAAATTAAGCTGAAAACATGACTTAAAAATCTATTGCTAACTTCACAATTGTGGGTTTTTTACATTTGATCCAAATTTTCAGGCTTTTCTAAACTCTGAATTTTACTTTATGCTTAATCAAGGACTTTAAATTCGCGTTTAATAATAAACAAAAATTACTCTGAATTTTAGTTTATGCTTAATCAAGGACTTTAAATTTGCGTTTAATAATAAACAAAAATTATTGATCTGACTTTTACCTTAAATAATATAAAACAATACGTAATTATTCGATAATGAATCACTTTAAATTATGAATTGTAGATTTTTTTAAATCCATTTTTAGTCATTCGTCGTTTTTATAAAAGCATTTACTTTAAAGCTTCTAACGAGTATTTCCACTCCTTCATTAAACATGAAATAAAATTTCGTGTTTAGAAAAGCCTGAAAATTTGGATATGGGCGCGGAGCGAAGTGTAGAGTCCAAATCATGTTGTTTGTTATTGCTAATACTAAAAACGAAAACTAAAAGTCCCGATCTTAATCAAATCTATAATTTATAACAACTTTATTTATAGACGAATAAAATTATTTACCATTTAAAACTCAAACACGCTTTTTTTAAATACCAGACATACAAAAGTGTAAGTGCAAAAACTAGTCTTTAATTAAATGTATTCACGCCATATATGCAAAACAGGAACGAAAATTTATTCAAAGTCGACCGACCTTCTGGCGTAAATTTCAATAATTCAATTAAATATGTAACGAATGGAAAAAAATTAACGGTCAAAACAATGGCGGAGAATTTAAAATCCCGCGCACGTTTTCGCCACAAACAAAAGCCGCGTTTTGTTTATCAATCAAGATCGTACTCATTTGTTTAAATGGATTAGAATGTACGAATGGGGTTTGTGGAATTGCAAGCATTTTTTGGGTGCAGTTTTTATGCGTGCTAAACGTAAATAAGTAATCGATTTTTAGACATTTATATATGCAATTGAGAACACGACGTAAATGTGTACTCGTATGTAGTTTTAAACCAGGAATAGTTTTTAGAATAATGCTTAATTTGTAACTATTAAACATAAAACGTATTAAGACATTTATATACAGAGGGATTTTCTTTTAAGCATACCTTCAAATTTATCGTAAATTGCTTGAATTTTGATAGCAATGTGTTATACTTATATGTAGTTTTTAACCAGAAACAATTTTTAGAATATTGTTTAATTTATAACTATTATACATAAAACATATTCAAACATTTATATACAGGGTTTTTTTCTTTTAAGCATACCTTGAAATTTATTCTAAATTGCTTGAATTTTTATAGCAATTGTAAATGTGTTATACTAATATGTAGTTTTTAACCAGAAACAGTTTTTAGAATAATGTTAAATTTATAACTATTATACATAAAATATTAAAACATTTATATACAGGGGGTTTTTCTTTTAAGCATACCTCCAAATTTATTGTAAATTGCTTGAATTTTGATAGCACAGGTGTTGGTAAGACGAAATCAAGATTTGTAAAATATATTTAACACAAGCCGTATAAATTTTAGTATTGTTTTAAGAGTTACTATGCAGTAATCCATGTTGACAAATGACTAAGAAGCTCTCGAATTTCTTAATAGTTTTCACATATTGGCTCGATATAGTCAGAAATGTTCAGTATTCCTTAGCACTGGGTCGGGACCACACTGACGAGGACCTTGATGTCCGAAACGCGTCTGTGGGTATTCGGTGCCGGAATACTGAACACAAATTCAATTTTGATATTTGTTTTCTGGTTTCACTAACAGAGTTTAGCTCGTTCGTGGACGAAACAGTGACCTGTATATGCACTTTGTGCGTTCTTGTCAATGACGATGCCTCTATAGAGCATTGATGGCGTCAGCTATCAAATGTCTTAATAGTTTTCACACACTGGCTTGATATAGTCAGAAATGTTCAATATTCCTCAGCACTGGGTTGGGACCACACTGACGAGGACCTTGAAGTCCGAAACGCGTCTGTGGGTATCCGGTGCGGGAACCCTGAACACAAATGCAATTTTGAGTATTTCTATGCTTTTATATCGCTTTATTTATAAGAAGCAATGCAAAATTATCATACTTGAAAATGACATTGACTGTGTCGAAACTAGGGCTGGGATTTTGAATATTTGAATATTCAAATATGAGACATTCGAATACAGGGAGTTTTTCTTTAAAGTATACGTTTTCCAAATTCAGCCTATTTTCTGTATACCTTTAGATATTCTTTGTTTTTCGTTTTAAGTTCAATTTGAAGCTTTAAACGAGTGTTTTCCACTCCCAGACGAAGCATGAAGTAAAATTTAGAGTTTAGAAAAGCTCGTGAAAATTTGTCGAGGGTCGCGCAGCGACCCGAGACAAATTTTCTGGGCATTTCTAAACTCGAAATTTTACTTCATGCGCCACGCGTATTAAACACTGATTTCAAGTGAATTTCAAATATACACAAATTTCACAATATTTTAGTGTTTTATACGCGTGGCGAAGGTTTTCTGGGCTTTTCTAAACTCGAAATTTTACTTCATGCACCACGCGTATAAAACACTGATTGCAAGTGAATTTTAAATATACACCAATTTCACAATATTTTAGTGTTTTATACGCGTGGCGCATGAAGTAAAATTTCGAGTTTAGAAAAGCCCGAAAATTTGTCTCGGGTCGCTGCGCGACCCTCGCCAAATTTTCACGGGGCTTTTCTAAACTCGAAATTTTACTTCATGCTTAGTCTGGGGGTGGAAACACTCGTTTAAAGCTTCGGGTTGAACTCTTTTAAAAAACAACGAATGTCGGAAAATTTACAGCTTATGCATATGTTTACCTAAAAGGAAAATTCCCTGTATTTAAATATTTAAACTATATGCATTTTTAAATTAATTAGTGTTCGAAATTATTTTAGACATTTTCTAACACTAAATAATACAAATATTTGTATTTTTATATAGTTTAATTAATTAAATATATAAATAAGTGAATAATTTTACGTTAGTTGATCTGATATTTGAATATTTGAATATTCATATTCCCAGCCCTAGACGAACCTCGAGTCATGTAACGTATAAATAAAGTGGTATAAAAACATAGAAATATTCCCGTCATTAATTCATAAGTAATATATTTCGAATTTCACAATATGACAGTGTGTTATACGCGTGGCGCATGAAGTAAAATTTCGAGTTTGGAAAAGCCTGAAAATTTGGATTTGCCGGCGCGCTACGCGCCCCGGCAAATCAAAATTTTCAGGCTTTTCTAAACTCGAAATTTTACTTCATGCTTAATCTGGGAGTGGAAAACACTCGTTAGAAGCTTCAAATTGAACGTTTCTATAAAATCAATGAATGTGGGAAAAATTACAGCGTATTTTTACATTGCGAGATGTATACTTAAAAGAAAAGTTCAATGTAGTATACATTGATTGTCCGAAATATATAAATATTTATAAAGTTGCATTCATACTTTGATTACATACATATTTGTTATCAGTGACTATGTCTCATATGTGCCTGTTACCGACTGTACATAAATGGACAATAAATCATATTATTATATAAATTTTCAATAAATATAAATAAATAAATATTAAATTATGAACTGTGGAGGCTTCTAAAAAAAAAACACATTTTTAATAACAAAACAAAACATTGTAATCTTAGTAAATCCGGTATATATAAACTTGTTTGTCCCGATTGTGAAGGAGTCTGGTCGTAATTTTAGCACTCGGCTCAAAGAACATCAGCGCTCTTTTCGGCTTAATCAAATAGAAAAATAAAATTTCGCCAAACATCTAATCGATGAAAACCATTCTTTTGGCGAGGATGTACTTAAGATCATCCATTATGACGAAAAGGGCCGAAAAATGAACCTCCTAGAATCCCTGGAGATACAGAAAGCCCGCGCTAATCCGGGAATCCCCCTAATTAACGACCAGGTCGATCTAGTGTATACCCCCATTTTTAATGCTATTTTGTAAATAACCATTTTGTGTATATATACCTGTACCATACCGTAATTTAAGTTACTCTGTTTGATAATGGCAAGTTGAATTGCCGAAACTGCAGTCACGAAAATAAAAATAGTGTGTTATACAAACAAAATTAAAGTGTTTTATTTCATTAAATAAATATTGTTTATATAGGTATATTGTAAATAAAATCAAAATGAAATTTGGCATGCCCTAACTTGGCAATATTTTCATAGTCAGGTTGGTATGATGACATAGTTAATCGCAAGCATTGACCTAAGTGATCATGTGTAATTTTATTTCTTAGTTTGTTTTTTATTTAACAACGCAGTTTCCGACAAATGTGAATCTAAAATAAGTCAGGATTTTTTAAGCAATACTTGATAATATCGGAAATTTCTTATGGTGTGTATTTGTTAACAAAAGAGGAAATTCCTTCAAGGAAAAATTCACACGAGCCTCGCGTGAATTTCACTCTCGACTATACTATTTTATTTATAAATTTTCGTAGAGAAACTTTAACAAGAATGAAAAATGTCGTAATTGACGATGATTTAAATGTCGCTTTAGTAAAATTAAGAATTGTTTGAAAGATCTTATTTAAACCAATTATGTCGTTTGTTGGCCTGCAACTCTAAATTATTCAATTTTATGCAAACATTTAAAAAATATATTTATTAACTAAGGTATATGCGGTGAAACATTTATGGGGGTTTTCTGGGGATCCAATATTGTGTCGTCTGCTATCTCCGGCTCAATGGTTTTCAGCAGAGTCCTTTTCGTGGTCAGATATTGATCCGCATTTATGGGGGTTTTCTGGGGATCGTTGAAGACATCGAGGAAAATTTTGTAGGCAGGTTTCTTCGGTACAAAGTACTTCCTCAGGTTATCTATTGCTGCATCTCATGTTTTAGTGGTCTTTTGTTCACTCTATATGGTGTTTAGGATGTTACATAGTTAAATAACAAAATATTGTACCATAAAAATGTCTGTGATTGTACAAAATTTCAATTTTTGTCCAAAGATACTTCAATTTAACTTGTTACAGTTTTACATTTGCATAAACCTTTGTCGATTAGTTACAATCATTGCTTTGCTTATACCACATCCGGTTTTTATAATATTCGTATAATAGTATGTTTAAAACACTGGATTTAAACTTTGTTTAAAAAATTTATAAAAACACTTGGTTATTGTTTCACTATTTGTTTTTATTTTTGAAAAATTGACTAGTTTCGGTCAGACGACCATTTTCAAAGTTATTACAAGAATGATGTTACAAGAGGAGCGGTGTGCGTTTTATACCTAAAGGGGATTAAATCATTACCTAATTGTTGGGGCGTAAAGAGACAAACATATCCAGCAGCGGGGTGTTAAACGTTTCTAAGTTGTCATTAGTAACGAGCGATCCTTTTTCTATTGAATTCTTAGTGTAAAAAAGTTTCCCTATATAAAGTTTATAGTATGTTTAATCTGTTTTTTTTTAATATGTTTGATATTTCAAGAATTTAGTGGTGTGCTGCAGATTGTGTGTTTTAGGTTAGGACAAGATTAATCACATGTTGTGTTGTAAATCAACTTTTAATTTGTAGGTTATGTGAAGGGAATTCTGACATTAATATGACAATTCAGTTAACTCACAAAGATTACGATTACAAATGTTTTTTCGCTGAACATACGTTTCCTATGTTCAGTATTAGAAAGTCCATGTCAATATATTATTTTATTAATTTCACACTTACAGATATTTTATTTATGATTTTGAAGGGACTGAAATTTTATTTTAGGTTTAGTACAAATGTTCAAAGTGACCACCTTCCTGCTCCAAGCAATATGCCAAGCGATTGTAAAATCCTTGTAGAGTATTTTTTTAAGCTGGATTTATTTCATTGCAGGCGGAACTTATTCTGTTTTTTTTAGTTCTTCTGTACTCTCTATTGCTATATTATTGTAGATTTTGGATTAAAGATAACCCCAAAGAAAGAAATCGTTTGGCGATAAATCGAGGGAGGTGGCCAAGCTATGGGTCCAAATCTTTAAATCCAGCGATCCTGGAAGGTTTCATTCAGGAAACGTGCAACAGGGCCTGTGGAAAGTGGTCGAGCGCCGTCCATTTGAAACCATGCGTTCTCAATATTGAAGACTTGTACTTGTAGTATAGTTTCTCTTCGAAGAAGTTCAAAAAATTTAACAGCAGTTAGATTGCCCTCAATAAAAAAAAGGGAACAATAAGGGTAGTATCAAATATTCCAGCCCAAACATTAACTCTCCTATTGTATTGGGTGTATGTTAAAGTTTGAACATGTTCGTTTGTAGGTGACCAATACCTGTGGGAATGCGAACAGAAGATAAGGAGAAGGTAGGTTAATTCTGTGAATTAACTATCCCATCCAAACAAAACGATGACTCATTATGTTGAATGTAAATTGAATGAAACAATGTATTGACATGGACTTTCAAAAACTGAACATAGGAAACCTATTAATGATTTCGATAGCTAACGCCATCTAATGCTTCATAGTGGCATCGTCGAAAAAAAATTCTCACTGTATGATACATATCTTAGGGCAAAATTATGCAAAAATCTACCAAGAATGACAGGTCTAAAAACCATTTTTTTTATCGCTTAGTTGCTAATAATCATGTCCTTTTTAACGAAAAACATTTCTGATTATCACTTATCAATTTTGACGCTTGTACCTAGGTTTCTTCATCTTCTAGAAAAAAACATTGTTTTCTATACGTAACACATTTAGAATTTTTAAGAACCAATAGCTTCTAATTCTTCGCTCCTCGTCTCTGTTGGGTATTCGTTGTTTTTTTTAAAGTTCAATTTGAAACTTCTAACGAGTGTTTCCAATCCCAGGTTAAGCATGAAGTAAAATTTTGAGTTTAGATAAGCCTGCAAATTTGGTTTGGTCGCTCCGCTTGGCGGAGCGACCAAACCAAATTTTCAGGCTCTTCTAAACTCAAACAAATATTTGTATTATTTAGTGTTACAAAATGTCTAAAATAATTTCTAACACTAATTAATTTAAAAATGCATATAGTTTAAATATTTAAATACAGGGAATTTTCCTTTTAGGTTCTTTTTTATTTTTTTTTATTTTGAGTTTTACGTCATCTATTTCCGCTGGTAAGGCCAATCATGACGCCGGAGATTAGGTCTACAGCTACCCGGGAATTTTGCCGAACCCGGTGGGAGTTCCAACCCACCGGTAGGGATCTTTAACGTGCACGCAACATCCAGGCAGTACACGGGTCCTACATGCATTTAACGTCATATCCTTTTAGGTTTAAGTGTAAATTTTCCGACATTCGTTGTTTTTTAGAAGAGTTCAACTCGAAGCTTTAAACGAGTGTTTTCCACCCCCAGACTGAGCATGAAGTAAAATTTCGAGTTTAGAAAAGCCCCTTGAAAATTTGTCGAGGGTCGCGCAGCGACCCGATACAACTTTTCTGGGCTTTTCTAAACTCGAAATTTTACTTCATGCGCCACGCGTATAAAACAGTAAAATATTGTGAAATTTGTGTATATTTAAAATTCACTTGCGATCAGTGTTTAATACGCGTGGCGCATGAAATTTTCACGGGGCTTTTCTAAACTCGAAATTTTACTTCATGCTTAGTCTGGGAGTGGAAAACACTCGTTTAAAGCTTCAAATTGAACTTAAAAAAAAAGAATATCTAAAGATATACAGAAAATAGGCAGACTTTGGAATATACGCATTCCAAATTCTTTAAAGAAAAACACAACAATTTTGTCGCTTGTATCTAGGTTTCTTCCGCTTGGCGGAGCTACCAAACCAAATTTTCAGGCTTTTCTAAACTCGAAATTTTACTTCGTGCGCCACGCGTATATAACATTGATTTAATGTGAAGTTTAAAATATACTTCGGCTTATGTGAGATATCATGTTAATTAATTTTACAAATGTTTATTTTGATTCATTCGAACATCTGAAAGAATTTATTTATAAACAAGTAAAAGTATACGTAAAAAGAAAAATCGCCGTGTGTTACTTAAATATAATGTTAAATCGTGAGTCAAGGTATTGATGAAGAAATAGTGACTGATACTGACAAGGCCGTCGGGTTATAATGGGAAAAATGTTGTTTTTGACCTAACGGGGAAGCTTTTACATAGTAAAATTTAGCATTTTAAAATTGGGGGAGGGGGGGGGGGGGTGAGCCCCCAATATCCCCTCCCTGGCTACGGCCTTGGATACTGGTTTGTTAACTAATTTTGTAAACGTGTTTTGTTGGGCAGAAATGCCTTTCTTTAAACTCATTATCTATATTTTTCGTATCTGCAACGATAGAAAATTCGTCTGTTATTCCGAAGGAAAGCAATATTGTGTGAAATTTTAGATGGAAAAATACGAAAAATATATATATATATATATATTAGTTAACAAACCAGTACCAGTCACCAGTGGCGTATTTAGGAATTAAGGCTAGGGGGGGGGGGGGGGGCTGGGACTTATATAGTAATATATCTTTCATTTTAGTAAGTATGTATATATTAACTTCATGTGTAGCCAAAATTTTACAATAATATTTTAACACGTCTATTCTTTTGCCTATTTACTATTTACAGAAAGATTTAGATAATCTAGATCGAACACTTTCTATAAATAGATTTCATGCTGTCTGTTATGTATATTATCATTATTTCTGTTAAGTATATATATTATTTTAAATAATGATTATATTATTTTTGAAGTGAATAATGGAGGCCCAGGCCTCCAGCCCCCCCCCCCCCTCCTTATAAATACGCCACTGCCAGTCACTATTTCTTCATCAATCCCTTGACTCACGATTTAATATTATATTTAAGAAATACACGGAGAGTTTTTCTTTTTAAGTATACTTTTACATATTCCAAAACAAATTCCAACTAACAACAATTTTTTTTTTCACCAATAACTGTTAAAAATGTAATGTATGCTGAATCACCCTGTAGGTTTCTGATTCATAGTCAATTCAGCTTGTTTTTATGTTTGATCTCACGTTACTCAATTTTACAAATGTTTATTTTCTAATCTAATTTTACACCATCGAAAATTAACGACCTGAAGCAGTTTGCTCCAACTGCTCCCACCCACAAATACTCAACAAATGGTAATTTAAAAATTATGATAAACCGTTTATGAAATCAATATTATATCATCTATTTTCTTTTCAAAGTTAATTATTTATTCTTATTTCCATGACTCCGTTATGCGGTTCTTTTGTTAGTGCGCGCCAGCAATTGTTTATTTATAGGAGTGTGATCGCATAAAGTCGATCCTGGTTCTTTTCGCGTTAAATGCTAAATGGGAAAGGAACGGCCAAGCATTTCTCATCAGCCATCTATATTTTTTCTTTCGATTGCCTCATTATTTTTATTTCAATAACGCGCGAAAACGGTCTAGAGCCTTGAACACCCGGTATTACCAAGAAATTGTGGAATTTTTGAAATAATCCATTGGCGATCAATAATTAGCAAAAGGTGAACGCGAAGAGTTAATCGATTCATATTATTGAAGTAATAAATGAAGATAAACTTCATAACGTAAAATATAAATAATGTATGATACAAAGAAATAAAATTAACCAATTATTAAGTAAAATGTGCATGCAGAGAGTTTTTCTTTTAAGTATACATATATATACGCTGGTAAATCTTTAGATATTCATTGTTTATAATTTGAAGCTTTAACGAGCATTTTCTACTCCTAGATTAAGCATGAAGTAAAATTTCAAGTTTAGAAAGCCTCAAAATTGAGTTTGGTTGCTCCTCGAAGCGCAGTGACCAAAGCACATTTTCAGGCTTTTCTAAACTCGAAATTTTACTTCTCGCGCCACGCGTATAAAACACTGCAATATTGTGAAGTCCAATATACTACTAAAGCAGTATGCTAAAGACGTATATTTTAACTTGTACATTCTTTGTTTTTATATCTTTTACAATCCGTGAATAAAGATGTATTGTACCTATATTATACAGGGTGATTCATTAGCATCTATTCAATATTTAATTGATGAGGCGGATACATGATGAAACTCCATAATACTATTTGAAATAAAACAACGCAGTTGGGAGGGTTTCACTTTTATTGTTGAACACTGCAACATGTTTCACCACACAGTGGCTTCATCAGGCAGATGAAATAATGATTTTACAAAGTACAGGTAAAAGCTTATATACTAATGCAATTAAGTTAATAGAAGGGGGGGGGTAATAAGGTAATTAGGCTGAAACTAATACAAATAATTTTGAGCGACTAAATATTGATTAGGGGTGAATTGTTTACTTCTATTTGGTCATTTAATAGAATACTTTTTTTGTTATATTTATTAATTTCTAATTCTTCTAATAAGTTTAATTTACGACTTTTGTTACATTCGTGCAAAATTATTATTAGGCCAGTAGTATCATATGTTTCGGCTCCTTGTCGTAATATATCAAAATATTTAATTAGTCAGATTTGCGAACACACAAAATTCAAATCCACATTTGCTATTAAAAACTCATTAGACCTAATCACTAGAATTAAAGACCTCAAAGTTCCGATGAAAAGCCGGTTGGTGTCCTTTGATGTCAGTAATCTCTTCCCTAGTGTGCCGCCTCAAGAGGTGGTAAACCTGGTTGAGGGATTGCTGACCGCCCGGGGTACTAACCCGATTGTTAAGTCGGAGATTCTCGATCTCCTTAATGAATGTTTACGACAAAATTACTTTCAATTCAATAACAACTTCTTCATCCAAAACAAAGGATTAGCGATGGGTAATCCCCTCAGTCCGTTACTTGCCGAAATTTTCATGAATTCATTAGAGGAAATAATTAGTAAACACCCATTGTTTAATAAATGCCTATACTGGTTCAGATATGTTGATGACATTCTCACCTGTTTCACAGGAACGGAGAGACAGTTAGATCAACTTTTAAATTTCATTAATTCAATTCACAAGGATATTTCATTCACTAGGGAGATCGAATCTAATAAATCTATTAATTTTTTAGACTTAACAATTTCACATCCAGGTCAAAAACATGAATTCAATATTTTTCACAAGCGGACCCATACAGATACTACGATCCATAGCACATCATTCCATCCTATGCAACATAAGCTAGCAGCTTACCATTCCATGTTGCATAGGCTAACCACTATCCCCCTATCAATTAATAATTTTAATAATGAGCTTAACAGAATTCTCATAATAGCTAATAACAACGGCTTTCGTCAAAAGCTTATCTTAGACATCCTTTATAAAAAAACAAAAACAACAAGCCCTGAAATTAGTATATCCCACCAATTTTCAAAATCAGAATAATAAATATTGCTCATTAACATTTAACGGTCCCCCTTCGATTGCCATCAGCAAAAAACTCAAATCCTTAAACCTAACTCCTTCTTTTAGAACGGTCAACTCACTTAATAAATTCATTAATAACTCTAAAGACAAATCTGATAAAACTACGAACTCTGGCGTGTATTTGCTAGAATGTGGAGATTGCCCTAAGGTATACGTTGGACAAACTGGACGTAGCTTCCCAGATCGCATTTCAGAACATCAAAAATGCTTTCAATTTAAGAAAACCTCCTCAACCTACGCCAATCATTTAATCGAATACCAACATAACTTTAACCCTAAATTCAAAATTTTGCACGAATGTAACAAAAGTCGTAAATTAAACTTATTAGAAGAATTAGAAATTAATAAATATAACAAAAAAGGTATTCTATTAAATGACCGAATAGAAGTAAACAATTCACCCCTAATCAATATTTAGTCGCTCAAAATTATTTGTATTAGTTTCAGCCTAATTACCTTATTACCCCCCCCCCCCCTTCTATTAACTTAATTGCATTAGTATATAAGCTTTTACCTGTACTTTGTAAAATCATTATTTCATCTGCCTGATGAAGCCACTGTGTGGTGAAACATGTTGCAGTGTTCAACAATTAAAGTGAAACCCTCCCAACTGCGTTGTTTTATTTCAAATAGCATCTATTCAAACGTTAGCAATAAAAAGTAGATTTAATTTTATGAAGAAATGTTCATGTAAACACAAGTTCTATCTTTTCTTGTTTAGAAGCCATAGCGCTTTTAAAGTATTGTCTTCCTAATAGGTAATCTTAATTTAAAGAAATTAAAACACTCGTTGTAAAGGAAAGAAAGCAACATTTTCCTATAGTAAATACTCAAAAATTAGTCCATTTTCCTGAATACATAATTGGTATTGATGAATTAAACAAAGCCCATTAACAAAAACAATGTCAGCATATTCTTCGTTAAAAAATAAATTCATTACTAATTGCAAGTATACACATTACAAACAAAATTTTACAGAAAACATTAACATAACTAAACTATATTTAACATGCGATTGTTTAAAATGACGATTATTAAATTTTATTTTGATAAATCATGTCTACTACGGTTTTTCAACTTGAACATTTTTAAACCGCTATAACTTCTGAACAAAGAAAGATATCGCAGGTCTTATCTTTCTTTGTTCAGAAGGCTTAGCGCTTTTAAAATTTTCAAGTAATTCGAACATTTCTTCATTAAGTTAAGTAAAAAAAAAAATACTGAGGCTGGTCGAAAAGGTCTAGGTTAGTAGAATAAGTAAAACATGCATTATTTTATTTATTCTTAATTTTAGATTCGTAGTAACTATATTGAAATGCAAATTTATATTTATTTATTTATTTGATGATTACCTTTTCAAATCACGATCGAATTAGTTCAACAACTAATATGTGCAATATTTTCGCGGGGTTTTAACTGTTATGATTAATAATTATTTCTAAATAAACTCTGAGAATTTAGTATTATTTTAGCAAATATTTATTTTTTGTGCATTTTCGAAACATTATGATCTGCCGATTTCATAAAAATATCTACTTTAATCGGTTATAATTTCAAAATTTGAAAGAGAAAGTTATAAATGAATAAATTATTTCTAAGTTAATTATGAGACTTTGATATTATTTCAGTGAGAAGTCGCACTGAAATGACGGTCATTTTGGAAAGAATTGACCAAACCGTATAAAGTGAAATTATGTTATTTTAGTGCGATTTCTCACGGATGGCAAATTGCATGAGTGCTGTGAACAGCCCCCCAGAAAGTAAGGTTTTCATATTTCTTGTTAAAATAAGGAATATAAATTATTATACTCTTTAAAAATTCTTAATAAAAATGTATTTGTTTTATTAAGAATTTTTTAAATCGTATAATAATTTGTATTCCTTATTTTAACAAGAAATAAGCTGCCTAAAACTAGTAATACGAAATCGTGCATAATTTATAAATTCTTGTTAAAAAATAAATCCAAGAGCGAAATTTCTTGCCGTAATAAAACAACAAATATAAAGGGTGTCCCAAAAGTAACTTAAATATTTAAATATTTAATAAAACACATTCTATATATGATAACGGATAACATATTTATTGATTTAGAAAATAGAGACGTGGAGGTGGTACGTGATACAAAACATCTGACAAATGACCGCCTCTGCTGATGGAGCACATGTTCACTTTTTTATTAAAATTTTCAGAACATTTTCACATAATTGCTGGGAAATATTCGCAATGTTGTGTCGAATTTCATCTTTAAGGTCCTCAGTTGTTTGTGGTTTATTGCTGTATACTCTATCTTTAAGATAACCATACAGAAAGAAGTCTAACGATGTAAAGTCATATGAACTTGGTGGAGAATTCACATTATCTTGCTTAGAGATAACACGACCATTAAATGTTTCTTGCAATAACTGCACGATTTCATTGGCAGTATGACATGTTGCACCGTTTTGTGGAAACTATATGTTTTTCACCAAAATGCTCATCATGTTTGACGTGATGTTTTAAAATTTGTAATTGTTGTTCGATGGTGAATTTTTTCATAACTTAACTTCAATGTTTACTAATGACAGTATATAAATATTTGTATGCTAGTTTTACTGCAAAAAATGGCGGAAAATTTAAAATGTCAGTTACTTTTGGGACACCCTTTACATTTTATAGGCTTACGAACAAAGTTAAACGAACAAAGTATAATTAATTAAATTATTTCCATATTCTTGCAGAATAATTCTTCGCAATACGATTTTCCAAATAACTGCAAAAAATGTCTCTAAAGAAAATCCCTAGCTAAGACAATTAATACTTCTTTCTACGTGATTTCTCAATTCTTCTCGGAAAAAAAACACTATTCTTCGATTGATGTTACATTTGCTTATATCGATTAAGTAGATTTGTATCGATGTCAGATTGATTAATTGTAAATAGAATGCCAGTTGGAAGAACAAATGGTCTCAATGGTCGATTATTCTCGCGATTCGATTAAAGCCAATCGTTACGAATCTGATTGTTCGTCTTGATGATCCCGATGATGAAAGGATCGTTTGCGGTGATTGCAGATCGTGCGAATGTGTGTCACAGTCGTGATCCGTGTTTATTTTCCCGTGAAGTGCAACAGCATATAAAATGTTTAATTTGCTCAGACGCCCACTCGCCATTACTTCAATTAAGCCAGAAACGACCTCTAACAATTTATTTACAATTTCTTTACGGTTGATAAATTTCTCTAAAAAACATAAACATTTAAAAAAAATAAACAAAATATTTATATAGATATTCAGGGCTATTCAGTACACGAAATGTTAAACGTAACATTCATGTTAGCTAATATCGCAGTCAAAGCGTTTAGTATTTATATGTATACTTAGATTGTGAGGGTTTTAACGTATATGTTAAATTTAACATATCGCGTACGGAATTGAGGCGGGGATCAATATACATGGGTTTTAGTGTTAAAATTAACATTTTAATATAAATATCGATAATAATTTATTTCTAAGCAGAATGAATTCCATTTACAGAGAAATAGAGCGACGTTTTCTTTTAAGTATACATATGCAACATTCGTTGTGTTTTTAAATAATTCGATTTGAAGCTTTAAACGAGTGTTTTCCACTCCCAGATTAAGCATGAAGTAAAATTTCGAGTTTAGAAAAGCCTGAAAATTTGGTTTGGTCGCTCCACGAAGCGGGACGAGCAGACCAAATTTTCAAAATAAAAAATGATTACCATTAAAGAGAAGGCCACTCCCGGCAAATCCAAATTTTCAGGCTTTCCTAAACTCGAAATTTTACTTCATGCGCCAAGCGTATCAAACGATGATTTCAAGTGAACTTTAAAATATACTTTATAATGTAAAGAAAACACTTAACTTTTGTATACCACTTTTATTTTAATCGCAAAAGTAAAATAATGGTGTACACAAGTTAACCATTTTATTTATGTAAAAAAAGTATATTTTGAACTTCAGTTGAAATCAGTGTTTTATACGCGTGGCGCATGAAGTAAAATTTCGAGTTTAGAAAAGTCTGAAAATATGGATTTGCTGGGAGTTTTTTCTCTTTAATGGTAATCATTTTTCTTTGTAGTTTTTTGTATTAAGATATGAATATTAAAAAAAAAGAAAAACCTACTGCCAACTTGAATAATAATTCCTGATTAAAAATATACCTCCAACTTGACAAACATATTTAATTCTTGAAGTAATTAAACTTATCTTTAATCTTAATCTCTTTAATGTGACTTCAAAATCATATTTTATCCTTGGTGTAGTTCAACTTGTCTCTTATGTTAATGTCTTTAATGTTAAACCATTTTTGTTTGTAGTATTTTTTGAAGACATGAATATGTTATTGAGATAGTTTGAATATGTTGTGGATATATATCGTTGGTACATCGTTAACGGTTCAGGGAGCAAGAATAAAGGCCCAGCAATTCGTTCTGCTCGTGATGCTGCTGAGCAATCGTCACGATCACAAAACCCTTGTACATGTTGTACGGATAATGCATAATATTACATGTTGTGTGCCCGTTTCGGATTCGTAAACCTCCCGTCGTCACGCCGACTAATTCCCGCGAAACAATCAAAAAATTGTACAAATAAATCAGAAAATCGCACAACGGAAAAATAATGACATTGTAAAATTCGGATTAACATAACGAATTAATTAATTCAAATGAATTCAAGTTGCGAAAGAAATAATTAGTTAGTCTATGTCAAAAAATATTACAAAACGTTTAATAGCATTTCATTAGGAATTAAATAATGATTTTAAACCGATAATAATGAATAATAATAATAATAATAATAATGCTTTATTTCTCAACAGAATTACTTCCAATTACAGAGAAATGTATAATGATATCTAAAATATAGTGTAACTATTACTAATAATAATAATACATATAAAGAAAACATGGAAAATTTGGAGTGTATAAATCTTGAAGTATGGATATATATAAGGTTGTGCGCTATAGATAATTACTTATAAAAATGCATTCCTTATTAGCTGGGGCGTTACATTGAATATATCAATATTTGGGTTGTTATTGCAATTTCGAATGATTCGAACTAAAGGGGAGTAATGAAGAGCATTTGTTCTAGATGTAGGATACGCAAAGGTGTGGGAACACCTAGAGTTTAACCTAGGGACATAGAAGTTAAGTTTAGAAAGTAAGTTTATATCATCAATGCGATTATGTAATAATTTAAATAGAAATAATAAAGAAGATAGTTGCCTGAGCGATTCTAAAGTTGGCATATCAAACTCTTGAAGCAGCTTGCTGTGGTCGTAATTTCGAATGGGATAAATACGGTGTTTTTTAAAATACAGTATCTTTAAGAATTTTCGCTGGATGTTTTCAATTTGAGCAATATAACAGTGGCCATGCGGTTCCCAGATTATAGAGCAGTATTCAAGTTTGGTTCGCACAAACGTGTTATACATTTTTGTTAACATACAGGACATTTTCTTTTAGAAAAACATTCATGTTATTAAATTACATTATTTTTTTCTTTTAAGTATATATAACCCGGTTATGATAGCGATTAGTACATTCGCAGGGATTCGTTGTTT
Organism: Philonthus cognatus; assembly: GCA_932526585.2. NCBI lineage: Eukaryota > Metazoa > Arthropoda > Insecta > Coleoptera > Staphylinidae > Philonthus > Philonthus cognatus. The sequence continues at coordinate 35,523,999 of OW052247.1, forward strand.
TAGTTGTCAATTTAAAGCTTCTAAGGGGTGTCTCCACTCCCAGGTTAAGCATGAAGTAAAATTTCGAGTTTAGAAAAGCCTGAAAATTTGGTTTGGTCGCGTAGCGCGAAGCGCGGAGCGGCCATACCAAATTTTCAGGCTTTTCTAAACTCGAAATTTTACTTCATGCGCCACGCGTATTAAACACTGAAAGCACTGAAATATTGTGAAAGAGTAAACTTCGCTTGAAATCAGTGTCTTATACGCGTGGCGCATAAAGTAAAATTTCGAGTTTAGAAAAGCCTAAAAATTTGGTTTGTTCGCTTCGCGAAGCGGGACGAACAGAGAAAATGTTCAGGCTTTTTTAAACTCGAAATTTTACTTCATGCGCCACGCGTATAAATCACTAATTTCAAGTGAAATTTAAAGAACATATTATACAAGTTTCAAAGTTAAGTTCAAAATATACACTGCTTAAGTTTGATCTTAACGACATCTCTAAGAAAATTCCTCGAAATTTAAAAACGCAAGATTTAGTTACGAAATGAATGTAAATAAGTATTTAAAACTTGAGAAGAATATTTTGAACTTTCGAACTTTAAATCAGGGTTTAGTACGTGTGGCGCATGAAGTAAAATTTCGAGTTTAGAAAAGCCTGAAAATTTGGTTTGGTCGCGTAGCGCGTAGCGCTACGCGACCAAACCAAATTTCCAGGCTTTTCTAAACTCGAAATTTTACTTCATGCTTAATGTGGGAGTGGAAACACTCGTTAGAAGCTTCAAATTAAACGTTCTTATGAAATCAACGAATGCCTGAAAAATGACATCGTATACATTAGGATATGTATACTTAAAAGACAAATTTCTTGTGTGTATATTATTGTAAGATATACAGTGTGCTCAAACTGGTAGAACTTTTCGAGTTAAATATAGAATATTTTTTGTTTGCTGGTTGGCGAGCATGTGGAAATTAGATGGGTTAATTTGACGTTTATAACAAAATTAGGCTATGTAATGAGAAATAAGTTAAAGATAAAATATACAGGAAATTTTGAGTTTAATTATAATATCCCGATGTATACGCTGAAAATGTTAAAAAATCCGTTGTATTTATGAAAGCACCAAACCAAATTTTCAGGCTTTTCTAAACTCGAAATTTTACTTCATGCGCCACGCGTATAAAACGCTGATTTGAAGCGAAGTTTAAAATGCACTGCTTAAGCTTGATCTCAAGTTAATAAAGCTTACTTCATACTGAGTATTAAAATAATCATCTCGATATCAAAACAACTTTATTAAAACTCACCTCGATCTCGACAAAATTAATTCTAATTATAAAACAAAAAGTTACCAAACAATGACAGTCTCGCAAAAAAGCTGAAAATTAATCGTTCAATTGTTTTCTCCGCTCCGTGAAACCAACAAGCGATTGTTTATTTATAAAAAAAAGAACACCTACGCTGTTTTGTTATGTTATTGTTTTGTTTACACGTAACCAGCACTAAATTAACACTGACGTGCGTTATAAAAAAATACCCAACGAAAAAATAACACGATCACTTTCTTTAATCGATCGGTTTCACTGTAAACTGCAACGCGAGCACGCACAAAAAACGTTGTAAATTTTCCCTGTTTTCCATTAGGAAACGTAAAATATCCATAATTTATAAGTGCAACTTTTTCACTCGTGAATATCGAATGTGTTTGCGTGCAATTTAAATTGCTGTATTTTGTTTTCCTTCATAAATATTTAAAAATTGAAATTGATCGTGATTTACCACGTTTGCTGTCGTATTAATCAAGTACGATTCACACTAAGGGTCAGTTGCACCAGAACACATTGAATTGGTTTATCTTTGAACTTGAGTTCAAGATGACGGTTGCTATTGGTCTATAGTCATTTTAAACTCAAGTTCAGAGACGAACTAGTTCAACGTGTTTGGTGCAACTGGCCCTAAATGGAATTTAAAAAAAAAGGACAGTCGATTTGTTTAGGTCGGAAACTTATACAGGCTATTTTTCTTGTAAGTATACATATCTCGATGATTGTTTGGTGAATTATCAGAAATTCGAGGTATTTATAAAAGCGTTCAATTTGAAGCTTAAAACGAGTGTTTTCCACTCCCAGATTAAGCATGAAGTAAAATTTCGAGTTTAGAAAAGCCTGAAAATTTGGTTTGGTCGCGTAGCGCGGAGCGACCAAACCAAATTTTCAGGCTTTTCTAAACTCGAAATTTTACTTCATGCGCAACGCGTATAAAACACTGATTTGAAGCGAAGTTCAAATGCACTGCTCAAGCTTGATCTCACTTAAATAAATATTACACATGTTTATTTCGCAACCTTGCAAAGGTTCAAATAGACCTTTATTTAAACCTTTTGTAAGGTTCGATCGATTGTTCTATTGTCATTTTAAACTAAAGGTCAGAGATGAACTAGTTCAACGTGTTTGGTGCAACTGGCCCTAAATGGAATTTAAAAAAAAAAGGACAGTCGATTTGTTTAGGTCGGAAACTTATACAGGCTATTTTTCTTGTAAGTATACATATCTCGATGATTGTTTGGTGAATTTTCAGAAATTCGAGGTATTTATAAAAGCGTTCAATTTGAAGCTTAAAACGAGTGTTTCCACTCCCAGATTAAGCATGAAGTAAAATTTCGAGTTTAGAAAAGCCTGAAAATTTTCAGGCTTTTCTAAACTCGAAATTTTACTTCATGCGCAACGCGTATAAAACACTGATTTGAAGCGAAGTTTAAAATGCACTGCTCAAGCTTGATCTCACTTAAATAAATATTACACATGTTTATTTCGTGTAACCGAATCTTAAAAAAATCCAAAATTAAAAGTTTGAGAAGAAAATAAACTAGAATTCGTTTGAAATATTTATCTACGCTTGGGGTTAGTAGCAAGGTCTATTTGAACCTTTTGTAAGGTTCGATCGATTGTTCTATTGTCATTTTAAACTAAAGTTCAGAGATGAACTAGTTCAACGTGTTTGGTGCAACTGGCCCTAAATGGAATTTAAAAAAAAGGACAGTCGATTTGTTTAGGTCGGAAACTTATACAGGCTATTTTTCTTGTAAATATACATGTCTCGATGATTGTTTGGTGAATGTTCAGGAATTCGAGGTATTTATAAAAGCGTTTAATTTGAAGCTTAAAACGAGTGTTTTCCACTCCAAGATTAAGCATGAAGTAAAATTTAGAGTTTAGAAAAGCCTGAAAATTTGGTTTGGTCGCGTAGCGCGTAGCGCTACGCGACCAAACCAAATTTTCAGGCTTTTCTAAACTCGAAATTTAACTTCATGCGCCACGCGTATAAAACACTGATTTGAAGCGAAATTTAAAATGCACTGATTAAGCTTGATCTCACGTTAATAAATATTACACGTGTTTATTTTGTGTAACCGAATCTTCAAAAATTCAAAAATTAAAAGTATGAAAAGAAAATAAACTAGAATTCGTTTGAAATATTTTTCTACGCTTAGGGTTAGTAGCAAGGTGTATTTGAACCTTTGCGGCCCTTATGGATGAGCCGCCACTGCATGTATTGATTGCTTTAAATAACATTTACATAGTAATAATAACATTTACAAGTAATATGCAATATAAAATTTTAAGTAAAAGCTGTAAAATAAATCGATATTATTGTAATTGTATAAACCGTGAAATGAATTGACGAAATATCCTTATCAATATTTACTTTATGAATAATCACTTGATTTTTTTTAGGTTTATCTAGTCATACATTTATCATAATCATATATGTTTAACACATAAAATAGATATATTGTAAGGTTCGATCGATTTACTTTTGTATTCTCTTAAAAGTAAATTAAGGATTAATCTTAATAACCACATATTTTCGAGTTTAGAAATATTGTAAAAGAACAAGAAAATGCTTCTGGTAAATAAATTAAAAACAAAAATGGTTAATAAATGAACATTCAGATTTTTTACTTTTATCCATTTAAATACGTATCAATAATAAATTAATAAAAATAGTCGTAGTAACAACAAAATTGTAATATTTTATAGTTCTAAATAAATATGACGCGCAAACAAATCTTTGTAAAAAATATAAAAATACATAAAACTATAATCTAATTAAAGACCAAATGATAAAACAGTTTAAAAGATTATTTATTAGATTCGATTGAATTTGACGCAGTTTTTCACAAAATAATCAGGTTGTGTCTTATGAGGTTTCTCAAATAAATCATTCATTAATTTGCCTGAACATTTGTTTATCATTTACAATCTTTAAGAACTCTAAAAAAGACCATTTTTGTATTATGAATGTTTCTACTAATTATATTAACAATAAAACAATTTTAGCTTTGTTTGTATTTGTAGTACTTTGTAATTTAATAAAAATTTAAATAAAAAATCGTTGAATACGAAATCATAGAGATGTTTAAAAGATTATTGGTTGTGAATAAATTTGACGCAGTTTAAAAAAACAGGTTATGCGTCTTATGAGGTTTCTCAAATAAATCATTCATTAATTTGCCTCAAAAATTCTTTATCATTTACAATCTTTTAGAACTCCAAAAACATATCAATTTTGTATATATAAAGGGTGTCCCAACAAGAGCGCCGGATTTAAATTTGCCGCCATTTTGTTAATACGAGTTGTACGGTGATTTTTTTTGACAGTTGTCAAGTACAGACCACGCGATTTAAGATTATGGAGAAGTATTCAAACGCACAACGTTTAATTATTGTAAAAACACATTACAAAAATGGTGAAAGTTTTGCGAAAACAATTCGCATATTACGTCAAGTTTTCGGTCGCCATTATGCGTCAAATGAATCGACAGTGAGGCGTTTAATTACAAAATTTTAGACCAAATTTACGCTGATGGATCAGAAGACCATTGTTCGTCGTCGTCCTTGTCGGTCACTCGAAAATATAGACACAGTAAGGGAATCTGTGGCCGAGAATCCAGGAACTTCCATTCGGCATCGTGGCCAAGAATTAAACATTTCCAAAACCACTATGCAACGAATTTTGGTAAAAGATCTGCATTTGCACGCGTACAAGATTCAATTGGTTCAAGAAATCAAGCCAAGGGACCATGAGCAGCGCCGTGGATTTGCTGATTGGGTGTTGGAACATCATCAAATTAATCCGGATTTTTCAAAGAAAATCATTTTTTCAGATGAGGCACATTTTCAACTCGACGGATACGTAAATAAACAAAACTGTCGGATTTGGGGTGCTGAAAGTCCTTGTGTGGTACTCGAACAGCCAATGCATCCACCGCGAGTAACGGTTTGGTGCGCATTTTGGGCTGGCGGAGTGATTGGGCCGTATTTCTTTAAAAATGCGGCTGGAAATGCGCTAACTGTTACTGGTGTGCGGTATCGGGAAATGTTAACGGAGTTTTTGTGGCCCGAATTGGATGTAATTGATGTGGAGCACATGTTTTTCCAACAAGACGGTGCGACCTGCCACACAGCACGTGAAACAATGGTGTTACTGCAGACCAAATTTCCAGGCCGTGTCATTTCTCGATTTGGCGATCAACATTGGCCACCAAGATCGTGCGATCTAACGCCGATGGACTTTTTCTTTGGGGCTATGTGCAGCAAAAGGTGTATGCAAATAAGCCTGAAACAGTTCAACATCTTAAAGAGGAAATCCGGCGCGTTATTGGTGAAATACAGCCACATTTATGCGAAAACGTTATTCAAAATTTCAACAAAAGAATAACCCTGTGCCAGAGGTTTTGTGGTGGCCATTTGCCTGATGTTGTATTTCATGTTTAATCAGAACTATTTTTCTTTATGTTGAAACAAAAAAGTTTGCTTAATTCAAAAAATAAATATGTTTTTCTTTATAATTAAATCCGGCGCTCTTGTTGGGACACCCTTTATAACATCTTTATTTATAGAATATTGATAATATTTATAAATACAAACAGATAATAAATTATATAGAGAAATTAGAATTGATAAAAATTTCTATAAAATGGCCGTCGACCATAGGTCTTTTAGCCTTTAATTTTGTATTTTAAAGGTTTTTACTAATTACCTGTACATTAACAATAAAACACTTTTAGCTTTGTTTGTATTTATAATTGTAACACTTTGTAATTTAATAAAAATGTAAATACTAGTAAACAATCGTTTTATTGCCCATTAGGCGCCATTGGTGCAATGAATAACACAACATTTTTTTTTGTAATAATACATAAGCCAAATAATACAATGTATTAAATTAACATTGTATTATTTGACTTGACTTAAGAATGTGAGAAAAAAAAGTAAATAGTTTGTTATTTAAATAGTTTGATTATTACTCATTAAAAGAAAAATGTTTTCAGCGCATTTCTAACTTTACAATATTTTTGTGTTTTATACGCCGCATAAGGTAAAATTTCGAGTTTAGAAAAGCCTGAAAATTTGGTTTGGTCGCGTAGCGCTACGCTTTTCAGGCTTTTCTAAACTCGAAATTTTACTTCATGCTTAGTCTGGGAGTGGAAACAAACGCTCGAAAGTTTTTTTGCTTTTCTATTTTTTTTAAATTGAATGTGATTGTGCGTTATTATTTGTGTTTAGCGTTTTTTATTATATTTTTAAACATTACATCCATTTCAAAATGTAACTTTCTTTTAAATAACTCTATATATGTATTAACCCATAAAGCGCTATTGATGCAATAACGCAGCAATATTATTATTATTTTCAAATCATCAACTAAATAACTTATTTGATACATTTTATTATTTGACCTGATTTAAGAATGTGTGAAGAAAAATGCAAATATTGTTATTTAAAAATTTAATTATTACTCATTTAAAAAAAAAATCAAATACTGTTCAGTGAATTTCGAACTTCTCAGTATTTCAGTGTTTTATACGCTTGGCGCATGAAGTAGAATTTCGAGTTTAGAAAAGCCTGAACATTTGGTTTGGTCGCTTCGCTTCGCTACGCGATCAAAGCAAATGTACAGGCTTTTCTAAACTCGAAATTTTACATCATGCTTAAGTTGGGAGTGGAAACACTCGTTTTAAATTTCAAATGGGACGCTTTTATAAAATCGACCAATGCCTGAAAATACGCTGTATATTTTGTATATATAAAAGAAAAATTCCTAGTATGTAACACAATAAATCATTTATAGAAATCATAAAAAGAAGTGGAGAATTTTATCTAAAATCAACTCTATAATTGCTCTGGATTAATCCAAAATAGTCATTATTGATCAGTGTTGAGCAAATATGTAATTACATTACATTTATAGTTATAATTACTTTGTAATTATAGTTATGGTAAAGGTAATGAATTACTTTGTAATTATAATTATGGCAAAGGTAATGCATTATTTTGTAATTGTAATTATTCGTAAAGTACACATTACATTGTAAATATAATTATAGGAAAAATAATGAATTGCTTTGTAATTATAATTATTGGATAAGTGATTACATTACTTTGTAATTATAATTATTGGAAAAGTAAATACATTACTTTGTAACTATAACTACTTTTTGAATAAATTGAATAAATCATCGTGATAAATGATGATTTTTAATAGAATATTTTTTCATTATATTGGCGGTGTTTTTTTAGAACGTACTTATATATATTTGGCGAGAATTACAACTTATATGTAATTATCTATCATCATTATTACTACAATTCTTTATTTCTTCGTTTGCTCATTCAATCTAATTTATACATCATCGAAATGTTCAATAAAATATTCAAATATGATCGAATTAGTTCTAGAATCGACTAATTGCTGATTATATTGATTATTACTAACACTACATATGATCCTTATCGCAGAAATAAAAGTTAATATCAGTTATATATATATTTTTTTTTATTGGACAACCAGATTTAGTAAGGACCCGATCAAAACGTCCACACGGTCTTGAAGAATGTCCATAAATGCAATTTTGATAAAAGAATATTTCTTGTAAAAACATTTATTAATTGAGCATAGTGGGCATTGGAAACAAAATCAACACAATTGGTTTTAAATAAAAATATTTTCATATCATATAACATTAAGCAGAATCTGCAAAATATTACAGATAAACTTCTAAAAGTGAGTACATATGATGTTCTTTATTTTTTTTAAATTTAAAAGTGGTTTTCAAAAATATGTTAGAACGATGTATTTTTCACTGGATAGAAGACCAGCATACCGGTAGGCAAAAATAGTGTGGATGTTTGAAATTAATTTTTCTTAGGTTATTTGATTATTTGGGTGACCCTACTGTTCGTCATCTAATGACACTGATACATGAATGCCATGTTGCAACTGATTAAGTATTGACAGAAAAATGGTAATAACATGCCGAAAGTATTGTTCCGCCTAGTTCCGCCACTTAATTAATCTTTATGATAGGGTAATTAAGCACATGGCAACCATGTGGAAAACAACCTCAAATGAATTTTGAAGGCAAAAGTCTAAATTCCAGCCAGAGTATCCAACCAAATATTCAACATTATAAAAAACCACCAGATCTGGTTGGCCAATAAAAAAAAAAAAAAACAGAATACAGCTATAAATTTTATAACTAAAATAATTGAGTCGCCTATTTCCAAAAACTCCTAAATCCATTTGTAAACAATGGATTTAGGGGTTTTTGGAAATGAGCGACTCAATTGTCTGTATGAGTTTTAAAGAAAAGTAATTGCATTAGTTATTTAATTACTTTGTAATTATAATTGTACAATTACAAAGTAAGTAAGTAAGTATTTATAAGAATATCATAACCAAACAATTAATTACTTTGTAACAATACATTTCGTATAGTTACACAGTAATCTATTACTTTGTAATTACATTCCAAAGTAATTATTTACATTGTAATCAGAGCTGGGCAGGATTCGAATCTTTCAGGATTCGAATACTTACAAAAGGTTTTGAATCGTCAACAATAATTCGAATTATTTGTGAGGATTAAATTGAAGAAATTATTTTGTGTTTTTAAATTTCTCATTAAATTACTGTTTTATACGCGTGGCGCATGAAGTAAAATTTGGAGTTTAGAAAAGCCCAGAAAATTTGTCTCGGGTCGTTGTGCGACCCTCGACAAATTTTCACGGGGCACATTATAAAAAACCACCAGATCTGGATGGCCAATAAAAAAAAAACAGAATACAGCTAATAATTTTATAACTAAAATAATTGAGTCACCTATTTACAAACACTTCTAAATCCATTTGAAAACAATGGATTTAGGGGCTTTTGGAAATGGGCGACTTAATTGTCTGTATGAGTTTTAAAGAAAAGTAATTGCATTAGTTATTTAATTACTTTGTAATTATAATTGTATAATTACAAAGTAATGTAATTATAAGAATATCATAACCAAACAATTAATTACTTTGTAACAATACATTTCGTATAGTTACACAGTAATCTATTACTTTGTAATTACATTCCAAAGTAATTATTTACATTGTAATCAGAGCTGGGCAGGATTCGAATCTTTCAGGATTCGAATACTTACAAAAGGTTTTGAATCATCAAAAATAATTCGAATTATTTGTGAGGATTAAATTGAAGAAATTATTTTGTGTGTTTTTAAATTTCTCATTAAATTACTGTTTTATACGCGTGGCGCATGAAGTAAAATTTCGAGTTTAGAAAAGCCCAGAAAATTTGTCTCGGGTCGCTGCGCGACCCTCGACAAATTTTCACGGGGCTTTTCTAAACTCGAAATTTTACTTCATGCTTAGTCTGGGAGTGGACACGCTCGTTCGAAACTTCAAACACAATGCTTTAATAAGAAAATTAAAAACCTGAAAATGTTTTTAAAAATAATAATCTAGGTTTCAAAAAAAGTTTCAAATAGTAGCCACAATCTGTAATGTTAAATTTTTTCGGGATTTCCCTGATTCAAGATTTTTTTCCCTGACCTTTTAATATAACTTTCTTCTGTGACAAGCCCCCATTTTTTTAAATTGTTTTCATTGTTTCTGTCAATATTAAAGTTAATTTTATAAAATTTTACGTGTTTTGTAATTTGCCTGTTGATTTTGACAAATTTAATAATATCATATGGCTTTTTTGTAAGTGTTTTGGTCAATTTGAATATAATTCCATAACTTTTCTCTGACTTTCCCGGTTTTAATGATATTCAATGAATTTTTTATTTACGTAATTTTCAGGCATTCGTCGATTTTATAATAGAGTTCAATTTGAAGCGTTGAACGGGTGTTTCCACTCCCAGGCTAAGCATGAAGTAAAATTTCGAGTTAAGAAAAGCCCCGTGAAAATTTGTCACGGGTCGCCAGCGACCCGAGACAAATTTTTGGGCTTTTTTAAACTCGAAATTTTACTTCATGCGCCACGCGTATAAAACACTGATTTGAAGTGAAGTTCAAAAACACACAAATATACTCAATGACATTAGAAGCGTAACACCCAGAAGGAGTTATTATTTTAACTTGATTTTTTGCCAGTATGGTAGTCTTACATCAAGAATAAAATGATTACATTTTCAAGAAATTTTATTAAAAAACAATCTAAAAAAAATTAATAATGTGTTTGGCGACCCCTTTGCTGTATACACTCCTGTAGACGTCTGGGCATCGACAAAATGAGATGGTCGATGTCTTCTTGAGGCATCTCGTTCCAAGCAACTTGAATTTCATCGATCAACTGTGCTAGAGTCTGTGGAGGATGGTGCAAAGAGAATATTCTTCTTCCCATGATATCCCACACATGTTCAATGGGATTTAAATCCGGCGAACGGGGCGGCCACGCCAAAACATTAACACCAGCTTCATTAAGAAAGTTCATAGTTCGACGAGCAATATGGGGACGTGCGTTATCTTGTTGAAAAAGTACGTCTGGGCGGCCATCTAAATAAGGCAACAGTGTCGGTCGTATGACGTCTTCAACATAACGCGCAGCTGTCAAACTGCCTCGAATGAATACAAGAGGTGATCGACTACCATAAGCAATAGCCCCCCAAACCATTACTCCAGCAGTCCTGTGTACATGCCTCTCAATAGCAAACCTAAGATCAGGTCGTTCTCCACGGTAGCGTCGTACCCTTCTACGGCCATCATGCGTGCCTAGACAAAATCGTGATTCATCGCTGAATACGACATCGTGCCATTCTGCCTCCCAATGCTGCCGTTCTCTGCACCAGTCCAACCTTCGGCGACAGTGTCTCGCTGTTAAAGGAAGCACTAATCTTGGACGGTACGAAAGAAGCCCAAAGGATTGAATGCGGCGATATAAGGTTCGTATACTAACGGGCCTACCTTCTTCTCCAATCCATTGATCACCGATTTGACGCGTAGTAGCGAAACGGTCTCGCAGGGCTATTTGTCTTAAGCGCCGATCTTGACGTTCTGTGGTACGCCTTGGTTGACCAATTGGCCTTCTTCTTGCTCCTCTACCTTCTTCTGTCCATACCTGATACACACGTATTACAGTTGCTGCAGTGGAATCAATACGGCGGGCAATTTCGCGATAGGACATACCGACATCTCGATAAGCAACAACTCGACCCCGGTCAAAATCGCTCAAATGGTGATATTGTGGACGTTTTCGGACTCGAGGCATTTTATTTAAGCTTAACACACTCAACGGAAACACGAAAACTAAAAACATCTGTACTAAACAGCTCATATAAATAGTTTTATCAAAAAAGAAAAAGTGAAATATTTTTTTTTTCACAATAAATATAAAAGGCACAAGGTTGAAATTGTTATCAATGTATGCTTTAAATATAGTCACTCTGTTGCTAAAATATGAATTAAAAAAAATCATTCCTTCTTGGTGTTACGCTTCTAATGTCATTGAGTATACATCTTTAATCAGAGTAACAGGGAATAAGATATTTAGTCCGTTATCAATGATGTTAAGCGTTAATAATAAATAATTAGGTTTTGAATATTTTTGTTGAAACAACTGGTAACGATATTCATATATTAAGGGTTGCAAAGAAATAATAAAATCAAATTTATTCTTAAAGGATTTGTATTCGTGATTCGAAAAAACAGGATTCGAATCTTTGATTCGAATCATATTTATCTTTTACGAATCCTTTATTCGAGTATTCGTGATTCGAATCATATAAGGTGATTCGGATTCATGATTCGAATCCTTTTTTCGAGGATTCGCCCCAGCTCTGATTGTAATGTAATTACACTACTTTGTAATTAATTAATGCCTAACACTGTTATTCATCAAGTTAATCTAAAAGAGTAAACAAGAAAACAACATTATTCTGTTAAATAAGTAAATAAGGTTTTCCTGCATCTTAATACTTACTTCTTTGAATTTGTAAATTTTTTTACAGCAAAAGATTTCCATTTTGTTTTATACTCTTATAGAGCTGAACACATTTGTTTGTTGTGCACAAACAAATTTTTATTAACCACAAAAATATGTTTGCGCTTTTTGTTGTCTTTAAGAAATACATCGTGAATTAATTTTTGTAAATGTTAATCTTTATTTCTTTATTAATTTAAAACAGCTATTTTAATCTTTCACTTTTATCGTTGATTGAAATATTATAAATACGAGGTAGATACTTCAATCAACGCTTTTATCTTTTGAATTGTGCATCATTAATTAATCTTTGTAAACGGTAATCTATTTATTAATTTTTAAACAATGTTTTTATCCTTAACTTACATTTAATTAATTCAGCGTTTCGTTTAATAATGTTTGTAAATGTTAGTTTATTTATTTATTATATCTTTCACTATATTCTCATTAATCACTTGGTGAAACATGATTAAATATATAAGTATGAATATTATTTATTTATGTTGAGTTTAGTGACTAAAAAAGACTGTTATTCCTTACTTCACTTTTTATTTGTATCGTTAGATGTACATTTCGAGACACAAAGTGCTCATTATCAATAACAAACTGTTTGTTATTGATATTAAGCACTTTGTGTATCGAAATGTACATCTAATGATACAAATAAAAAGTGAACTGGGGAAGAGCAGTCTTTTTTAGTGTAATAATCACTTCACGTAAACTCAAAAACATACAGTTATGAGTTTAGTGATCCTTTTATTGACCTAAAGCGATATTTTGATATAATTATTATTATTCAGAAAGTTTATCTTTTAAGTAACCGCCTCCCAATTACAGCTTATTTATTTATTTATTTATTTGTACGGAAATCTCCATTTTACATTAAATATATATATAATAATAAATGTGTGTAAATTAAACATATAACAAATAATACAATGCACATGATAGTTATAAAATTCAAGTTACAATTAGCTAATAAATATGCTGTAAATCTTTAAATATTCGTTGTTTCTTAAAAGAGTTTAATTTTAAGCTTCAACCAGTGTTTTCCACTCCTAGATTAAGCATGCAGTAAAATTTCGAGTTTAGAAAAGCCTGAAAATTTGGTTTGGTCGCGTAGCGAAGCGAAGCGACCAAACCAAATGTTCAGGCTTTTCTAAACTCGAAATTTTACTGCATGCGCCACGCGTATAAAACAATGAAATATCGTGAAGTTCACAATATTCTACTAACGCCGTTAACTATAGACATGTATTTTTTAAACTTCAGCCAGTGTTTTATACGCGTGGTGCATGAAGTAAAATTTCGAGTTAAGAAAAGGCTGAATTTGCTTTTTCGTTCGTTCAGGCTTTTTAAAACTCGAAATTTTACTTCATGCGTAATGTTTGAGTGGAAGGCACTTGTCTGAAGCTTCAAATTGAACTCTTTAAAAAAAACTTAATCGAAATATTTCCTGTATGTATAAAAGACGTGTGTAAATTAATTGTTATTAAAGCATTAATATATTTTTCTAATGAATACATTTTATGGTAAATTTGCTAACTACAAAGACGACATTTACATTCTTTTTAGTCTCTTTGAGAAATAAATTAATTATATTGTTATTAAGATTATTCTGCTTTCTGTACTCCTTTAGTAATAAAAAAAATATTGACTATTTTGCTAACAAATGTACAATTCTTAAAGGTTTGATTTGTTTGGTGTAAACAGTAATATATTATTAAATTATTTTTTTTAAATTTATGGCTTGGACAATAATTATTTACAACAATAACAAAGCACTTAAATATTTGTTTTATTTCTCACTCTGTTTACATTGAAATAAACCAAAAATTAGTGTTGATTCCCGTCATTAATTTTCTCTACCTTGAAATGTAAATGCAAACATAATCAGCCTTATTAATAGAATTATCGACAATAACATTATAGTTTAATGCTATTTAATATCTACTTACACAAACACGATAATAACATTTCAAATTAATTAGATAAAATATACAATCGAAATGAAAAAAAATAAAAATTAATCAATTAAAATTTTCATGTAATCAACTTCACTCGGGAAACTTGGAGATTATGTTATACTGATGAATTATTTTAGCGAAATTTACTTCCAAAAACTGTTTGTACTCGCTGATTAACCCTTTCATCCCTGGGATCTTTCTGGTGCCCAAAAAAATGTTTTATACACTGCATATTATTTATTACTATCTCAAATATGAATATATTAATATACTGTATAGGATGTAAATCTTCAGATATTCGTTGTTTCAAATTGAATTTTCAAACGAGTGTTTTCCACTCCCAGGTTAAGCATGAAGTAAAATTTCGAGTTTAGAAAAGCCTGAAAATTTTGTTTGGTCGCGTAGCGCTTCGCGCTACGCGACCAAACCAAATTTTCAGGCTTTTCTAAACTCGAAATTTTACTTCATGCGCCACGCGTACTAAACACTGATGTGATGTGATGTTCAGAATACACGTTTTAGCATACTGCTTTAGTAGAATATTTTAAACTTCACCTAAAATTAGTGTTTTATACGCGTGGCGCATGAAGTAAAATTTCGAGTTTAGAAAAGCCTGAAAATTTGGTTTGGTGTACTAAACACTGATGTGATGTAATGTTCAGAATACACGTTTTAGCATACTGCTTTAGTAAAATATTTTAAACTTCACCTAAAATTAGTGTTTTATACGCGTGGCGCATGAAGTAAAATTTCGAGTTTAGAAAAGCCTGAAAATTTGGTTTGGTGTACTAAACACTGATGTGATGTGATGTTCAGAATACACGTTTTAGCATACTGCTTTAGTAGAATGTTTTAAACTTCACCTAAAATTAGTGTTTTATACGCGTGGCGCATGAAGTAAAATTTCGAGTTTAGAAATGCCTGAAAATTTGGTTTGGCCGCTCCGCGCTTCGCGCTACGCGACCAAACCAAATTTTCAGGCTTTTCTAAACTCGAAATTTTACTTCATGCTTAATCTGGGAGTGGAAAACACTCGTTTAAGACTTAAAACTAAATTATTTCAAAAAACAAACGATTATCAGAAAAGTTACAGCACATACATGTATGTATGTATGTATATTTAAAAGAAAAATTCCCAGTATGTTTACTAAATTTTAGTGGGGGAAAATGCCACCGTCAGAGCCAAAATGGTTAAAGATAAGGAACAATTTCGAGTTTAAAAAAGGCTGAACATTTTTTCAGCAGAATAAACACTTTTTGACAAACATAAACAAAAATAGTGTAACATAACCCCTAAATTACTTAAAATTTACCTAGATTGAAGTTGGACACATAAAAATGCAATGTTATAAAGTTCATTTTATTAACACGTATCTCGTCCCTTAAACTAGTGGTACCACGTTATTAAATTATTAGTGTAATGTCCGGTTTCACCGTTAGTTAAACCATGTTCAATGATTTCATTTATTTGTTATTATGCGCCACGCGTATTTAACACTGATTTTAAGTGAAATTAAAAATATAGAAACATATGAATACTGTATTTAGTTTTAAAAATCATTAAAATATTTCAAAATTAACAACATTATTTAAAATTGCTAAAAACTTTAAAACTACCAAAATGTCATCTCGTAAATAAAAAATAATATAATAATTTTATAAATCGATAAAAATGACAAAATATCAAAAATCAAGGTATGTTGAAAATTTGATGAACATTTTCATAAATTAATTTAAAATCCCGAAATATAGAAAATTACATCAACATTTTATAAATTTTTGTAATATTGCAAAATCTGATGAAAATTTTATAAATCGATAAAAATTTATGAAAATATCGATTTGTTGAAAATCTGATAAAAATGCTATAAATCGACATGTCAAGTGTAAACATTTGTTTCGGGATGTCAAAAACGTCAATTCATATGAAAATTGTCAAAATATAATTCGAAACGTCATAAATGTCAATCCGTGTGAAAATTGTCAAAATATGATATTCTTTTCGCAATCTACAACAAGTTAGTCTTACAAAGACTATATCAAACACTCATTGAAACAACTACTTCCCGGGCTAATACCCCGACGGACAATTATACAACAAGTGTTTGCTGTTACATACAGTAACCTACTGCAAATGTAACAATTTGGGTCAATTTATTCAGGCCATCTACAGACGGGTTTCGAGATTTATCTCTCATCAGTATAGCTTTGCCATTCCCTCTAAACAATTTGACACCTTAGACTTAGACTGTTTAGAGGGAATGGCAAAGCTATACTGATGAGAGATAAATCTCGAAACGCGTCTATAGATGGCCTGAATAATTTGACCCAAATTGTTACATTTGCAGTAGGTTACTGTATGTAACAGTAAACAATTGTTGTATAATTGCGAAAAGAATCGCACTTTTAATGTTTGAAGTATTCTGCAACCAAGAATTGGCAATTTCATTTATACTTAAAATATGATATGATTGGTAACGTCAAAAATATCAATTTGTGCGAAAATTGTCAGAATGCGATTAAAAACGTCAAATATTAAAAATATCACATATGACGGAATTATTTAAAATATGATTAAAAATGTCAAATTTGAGGGAAATCATCGAAGTTGACAGAAATCATTGAAATTCATCAAAATGTCAAATTTGCCGAAATTTCCGAAAAACAATTAAAAATCTCAAATCTAACAAAAATCAACAAAATTTATCAAAATGTCAAATTTGATACAAATTATCAATTTACTTGATTTTTGATTTTATCACTTTCGAACGAGTGTCGTCCACTCCCAGACTAAGCATGAAGTAAAATTTCGAGTTTAGAAAAGCCCCGCGTAGAAAATTAGTCGAGGGTCGCGCTAGCGACCCGAGACTAATTTTCACGGGGCTTTTCTAAACTCGAAATTTTACTTCATGCGCCACGCGTACAAAACACTGAATTCAAATGACGTTTAAAATATACTCTTTGGAAATGATTTATACAAGATTGATCAAAAAGGATTCTCTTGCCAATGTTTGACCATTTGGATATGGACAGTTTTCTGAATAATATGCTGAATATTTCCCAAGTTTTGATAGTTTTCACAGTATTTTGCCACGTTTGACTGTTTTAACTTTAATTACTTTGTGATGACATTAAATCACTAGATTGCCACTGAAAACTTACAACAAACACTAGAATTTAGCCACGCCTGAAGCACAAACAATTGGTCTGAATTCGAAAGTGGAAAACACCAGATTTAATGACAAAATCACTGATTTGGCAACCTTGACGATATCCTTAGTTAGCTAAAAAAAAGGATCGAATGAAACAGTGTGTGCGAGGAGGATAATTGATGATAGCGCATTTAGCCCGCGTGAAAACTGCGAGCAGAGGATGAAAATGATCAAGGTCGTTCCCCAACATAACGTTCTCTATATTTCGCCATTTCGGTCATAGAGAACGTGCTCGAGAATTTTCGCCAACTCACAACGCTAGTTTCCATACACACATCCATATAAATAACCTGTTGAGAACCACTGACGTAGGCGCTACTGCGCAGGCGCAAATCTGAATGTACCGTGTTCTGCATATTAGCCGATTTGTTTGCCATATATTCAAATAATACTAGATGTTATTCAATAAATAACTATTTGTCGACTTAACTGACATTTATATTTAATCATGTTTCACCAAGTGATTAATGAGAACATAATGAAAGATATATTAACTGACATTGGTGAAACCCGACAGTAAACTAGTTAACAATAATAATCTATTTAAATGTTTTAATAATACGAAAATGTCAATATCATTCTTAAAACTGTGTTAATACTGTATGCTAACATCGATTAATAAGACTGAATATTTTCGTCCCTAAACAAAATTATTTGACAGGCAATCAGAGATTTAATAAAATAGTTAGTTGTTCTTACTTTGTCTCAGAATGAAATTATCCAAAAAATAAGTACCGATTATCCTAATTAACTTCCTCCTTAAACGTCAATACAAACACAACAAATTTATAAACCAACCGTCCCGGTTTCCCCAACAAATGGAAAAATCAATATTTGTTAACAAAATTTCAACACAAACAAACACGCAATTGAATTTAACAACAAATACAAAAAACGAACAATGTTTGTATTATATGCGTGCTAGTGAAATTTCTTTTCCGTTTCCGTGTCACTCGGTTAACGGCGTCCGTGCACTCATTCTCGCGAATCGCCCGGAAAAATCGTGAATGCGCGCGAGGAAATAGCGCGCGCTTCTTTTTTCGAAAGATCACAAAAATCGACGCGCCTCGACGCGGCGAAGCGAATTGCGCGAATGCGGGCGGAAAATCGGCGGATCGAAGGCGGCCGGCGAGAAGAGGACACGCGCGCGCATGCCCTCTGGCGGGAAGAGGAGACGTTTCGAAATCACAACTGCGAAGATGGCTTTGACATAAAAGTGAAGTGTTTTTGTTATGCAATGACGGAATAATTGCGGTCGCGATTATTGTCTACATATTTGTCTGTCTGGGTTGTGTGAAGCGGAATTGTAATAGGTTGTTTAAACTTTAAAGTGTGAAGATTTAAAATTAAATGCATGTATAAACCGTTCAAGGCCGTAGCTAAGAGGGAGGGGGGGGGGATATGGGGGTTCAGATCCCCCCGAAATTTTCGAAATGTTAAATATTTTCACCACTAAACCCCCCCGAAATGTTTTTCTGGGTTGTTGAGTACGTTTGATGATAAATGTCATAAAGTGCTATTAATTTCATACTCATTATCTTTGATGCTGCAATAAGCGTTTGAATGCAAACTTGGGCATTTTGCAAGCAAAAGCATAACGAAAAAATATTTATGGATTAATAATACCATTTCCCTACTATTAAAATGAGGAAAAAATATGGAAAAGATAATATCTCAAAATTCAAGAGTTACAACAAAAGGTGCATAGGTATATTAGTAAATAGCAAACATTTGTAGAATCTATTGACGTGAGGATTAAACATAAGGGTTGTGTGTATTTTGAAATTTACTGTAAATGAATGTTCAACACGCGTGGCGCATGAAGTAAAATTTCGAGTTTAGAAAAGCCTGAAAATTTGGTTTGGTCGCTCCGCTTTGCGGAGCGACCAAACTTATTTCACTTGTCAATTGATTAAATTTAAGACCATTTCACATTAAATCAGTGTTTTATACGCGTGGCGTATGAAGTAAAATTTCGAGTTTAGAAAAGCCTTATTTGTCGATATCAAAAATGTCGAAATTTTACTTCATGCTTAATCTGGGAGTGGAAGACACTCGTTCGTTTCATCATTGAAACAATTGAAAATTGACGTAATAAGTTTATTGTCGTTTTACTGACGGGGATCGTTCTGCATTGTTGAAATGGAGCGTTAATTTTGATACAAAATAAAAAGGATTCAAAGGATTATAGTTGAATTACAGTCAATTAAATGACGAAATACTACCAAAATGCCATAATAGTGAAATTACTGTCAACAGTACGCATTAAATGATGAAATACTATCACAGTTAAAAGGCTAAATGATTCTAAGACAAAATTTCATAATGGTCAATAAACAATTGACACACAGTAATGTTTCAATGATTAGTAAAAATATTGGTTTTGCTTTTACAGGGCCGCTTTCACATACAAAAATTTAACATTTTTAAGATTTCGGGGGGTTTGAACCCCCATATCCCCCCTATTGGCTATGACCTTGATATTGATTATGTTAACTATTTTGACATTACTGATTATATTGACCGTTTTGACAGTACTAAATATATTGACCGTTTTGACAGTACTAAATATATTGACTGCAACGATTATGATGACTATTTTCTCAGTACTGACTGTATCGACCATATTGACTATGTTGGCTATATTATCATTAAACAAAATTGACAATATCGACTGTTCTTTGACTATATTGGCTATTATGACTAAAGTACCCGTCACTCGACAACTTTGATTATTTCGACCTTTACAATAGTAAACCTTTCAACAATTCTCACAATTTTTCAACTCTCACTTTTTAAAAAAGTAAGAAACTAAAATTTTTATTTGTCTAAATGTAAAAATAGTTTTAAAAACTAAGTGGTTTTATGTTAAATGTCTAAATAATCAAGAGATAGTCGACCAAGCAATTTGTTTTTGATGTTTTGTGTTTAAAATCTAAATAAAATGTCATAAAAGTTGTTGAAATTGACAAACGATATTTTACTATTTTGACAGTTTCTTTTTTTCTTCCTTACCCATTTTTTTTAAAGTAAACTTCTTTTTTTAATATTTTTCAATTTAATAAACGAAGTTCTGCATTTTATAATCAAAAATTTTGGTCGCAAAAATTAAATAACAATAAACAATTTTTATACACAAAAAATATATAAACTTCGTAGCTGAAAAAAATGATTTAAATATAAGAAAATATTACTCTATTAGTATATGTATCTGGTTTTCGCATTTCCACCAAATTATAATTATGACAATATATATGAAAATTACCTTTCTTTCTGTCAAATTTTGAATGTTAGACAATGTCAGTAATAAAAATCTATTGATTGATAATTATTATTATTTCACTTGTCAATTGGTTAAATTTAAGACCATTTCACATTAAATCAGTGTTTTATACGCGTGGCGCATGAAGTAAAATTTCGAGTTTAGAAAAGCCTAATTTGGCTCGGTCGCTCCGCTTCGCTACGCGCCCGAGCCAAATTTTCAGGCTTTTCTAAACTCGAAATTTTACTTCATGCTTAATCTGGGAGTGGAAGACACTCGTTTTAGCATTAAAACAATTGATATTTGACATTAATGTTTATTAATGTTTATTTTTAGTTAGTATATTTTAAAAAAAACTGTATTTTTCTCTGTGAATAGAATTTTTATCTGCTGAGAAATAAACGATTATTATTATTATTATTATTATAATACATTGATTCTTTTTTATTGGCGGGGAAAGGTTTATAACGTCAAAACAGAATGTCAATTTGGATACAAGTTAAAGAGGAAGCAATCGTTTTTTATGTCAGACGTCAAACGACAATTCAGAGGGACTTAAGGTCACAATGCCATAATAGTGAAAATATAGTCGACGTAAGAAACGTACAGTCAAAATCAAGTATTAATCAATAAAATTCGTAAATATTGACAATTTTAACTAAATCCAATTATAAGTTTTTCAATGTCTGTAATTTTTCCTACAAATCGATATTAATTATGTTTTTTTCATTTATTTTCGAGATCCAGTTACAATATAAAATACTACAATTTTATTGAAGATAGGTATTAAAATCAGTGGCGTAGACAGCTTTTTGACTTAGTATTTAGTTTCATATATGTTCTTTTCTAAAGTTTTGTAAAAACAAATACAAACATTGGTTCTATTTTTGCGCATCAACCAGAGGGGCGCTATCGAAGATCCGAACTTTTATAAATTTAAATCAGATATTTTAAGTTATATAAGTGATCAATATTTTAAATTTCACGTTAAAATGGTGTTTTATATGCATGGTGCATGAAGTAAAATTTCGAGTTTAGAAAAGCCCGAAAATTTAGATTTGCCGGGGCGCAACTCGCCTATCTCGCGCGCCCCTGCAAATTGAAATTTTCAGGCGTTCCTAAACTCGAAATGCCTCTTCATGCTTAATCTAGGAGTCGAAAACACTCGTTTAAAGCTTCAAAGCTTGAAGGTCTATACTAGCCTTTTCGGCACCTACTTAGGTCACGTAAATTGATCAGCTGATTTTTGTTGTGGTGCTCCTATTTTTGAGACAAACCATAAGTAAAAAAATTGACTTTTATCACAATCACATTCCTCGATCTTTCATAAGCCTCGCCTTGATTTTCAACAAAACACCCAACGATTTCCTTTCCACAGATCATCTAATGGTAACGATTACCAATTTTTTTTTATGCAATTCTCCTCGACCTCAGCCGTAAAACTTAAATTGCGCAATCGATACCGGGGCCCGTCTAATTTTTTCCCAACCCGCCGGCATCTTTCATCGACTTTCTAATAATATATCGTTTGCATTTTAATAAATGCGTGCCTAGAAAAAAAAAAAAAAAAATAACAACATACGAGTTACCAGCGAGTTCAACATACGAGCAAATGTCAGAATTTGCAAGATTATTAATCACGATTTACGAATTACAGGATATTATACGAGTGTAAGCATAAATATTTCGAGTTAAGTAAAACTTGAAAATGAGAATTTGAATAACATTTCGTATCAATAGAACAAAACATGTAGCTATTAGTTAGTTTTGAACTTTTAATAAAATTTAATAAAAACTACTTGCTTTAGGAGTATAGTTGTATAATACTTCTTTGTAGTAAATGTCTCTCCTAATAGTACCATGTGATAAAAAATGGGTCATTTCATTTAAAACAATTGAATTACCAGATATTGAAGAGGGCACTTAAATATTGACATTTTAAGAACACTTGTTATCAAAATTGACAGTTTCCAATTATTTTACTCGTCGAGACATCCTCTAGGTCCTGGGTCTCCAAACTATCTTCTTCGCGGGCCACAAATACAATTCTACATAATAAAGTCGGCCAAGATCCGATTAATTTTATAAAATTATGAAAAATGTAAGGAACAATTGTTACAATATTTCAAAATATGACATTTACAAAAAAAATACAAACAATCGCGGGCCGGATTCATGCAAGTCGCGGGCCGGATTTGGCCCGCGGGCCGTAGTTTGGAGACCACTGCTCTAGGTACAAGTTATCTCTAGTTGTACATTCATATTTTTATCTTATTTTTAAGAGAAGTTACAGACAGATTTCAAGATGCTTTTTAGAGGTTAAAATTTTAGAAATATTTTTTTTTCTAGAGCAAACTATAAGAGATAAGTGCATATATGTTCGAATAAAATATGTTGCAATTTAAACAAGGAATCCAAAAAATTACTAATATATAGAGTGTTCCATTTAAAATAACAAATTTGGTGTAACTTCCGGTGGATCCGGAAGTGATAGAAAGTTGAAAATATTTCACATAAGGAGGACTGGTTTAACCTGTGACGAGAATTCTTTTGAAATTTTTTGTGCAACGGCAGCCCCATAAACTTTCAACGAACAGTTTAGCGTAGACACCCTGTATATATTATTGTAGGTCATATAACTATTCTATTTCTGCCTGTTGTGTTTTGTTATTTCTTTTCTTGTAAACGTCGTCTTCATCATATTGAATATTTTTCCTGCTTTTCCCAGTCTATTATTTATTTCTTTGTCTATCTTCCTATTATTTTCTATTATTGGTTTCTATTATAGGTCCTAAATACTTGTAACTTTCTACCTGTTCGATCTGTTTTCCATGTAATTTTATTGTATGTAATTTGTTTTCTCTAGATATTATTATTGTTTTGATCTGGTCTATATTTATCTTGATATTTATTTTTGTTAATGCCTTGTCGAGTATTTCTCTGTCTCTGCCTCTATCGCCATATGCGAATATCATTTCCATTATATGTGTTTCTTTTATTTCCAGTATCCCACTTTTAGTGTCTTCATTTTCTTCTTTGCTTCCTTTATAGCTTCATCTAGCACTACTGTAAATAGTAGCGGACTCATAACACATCCTTGTTTTACTCATTACTTTGTCAGAAACTCTTTTGACTCTTTATTATTTGTTGTAACTACGTTTTTGAAGTTTTTGTAAACAGCTTTAACTACTTCTATCGTCCTTGTATCTATTCCTATACTTTTTAGCAGTTTCCATGTGTCTTTTCTTCTCACTTAGTCAAACGCCTTTTCCAGATCTATAAAACAAACATATATATCTGCCTTCCATTATTCAGAACTTTTTCGCTGACTTGTCTTAATGTAAACATTAGGTCTTGAGTGCTTTTTCCTCTTTTGATGCAGCACTGTGTTTCTTCTATAGTTTCATCAATCTGGTCTCTAATTCTTTTTTCCATTATTTTTGATAGGATTTTTCCTGGGACGCTTGGTGGTGTTATTCCGCTATAAATTCTACAGTATCTTTTGTCTCCTGACTTGGATATTGGTAATATTATTCCTGTATTCCATTCTGTTGGTACTTTTAAATTCTGTACGATGTCATTCATGAGATGTGTTAACTGCTTTATACCTTCTTCGTCAATATATTTAATCATTTCGGGTGTTATGTCATCTTTCTCTGGTGCTTTTCCGGCTTTTAACTTTTGTATGGCTTCTATTACTTCATTTTCTTGTATTTTTTCTGTTTCTGGTAATTCTATTATTTCTTCTAGTATTTCTGTTGTCTCTTCCTGTGCTTCTGTAGGTTCTTCAAAATATTGTCTCCACCTTTCCATTATTTTACCTTCTTCTGTTATTAGGTTTCCTTCTTTGTCTTTTATATTCATCATATTATATTCCTTTTTCTTTCTTAGTTGCTTCAGTGTTCCCTAGAATAATTTTTGATTGTCTCGGTAATAACTTGTCATTTTCTTTCTTAATTGTGTCCATGATTCTTGTTTGGCTCTCTTGACATCCATTTTTACTTTATTTCATTTTGTTTTGTATTCTTCCTTTATTGTATCTTTTCCATTTATCTTTCTTGTCTTTAATTTTTTTGTCTCATTTCTTTCGTCCACCACTTTGTTTTTTTTGCCTCCTTATTCGTGGTTATTGTTGTTCCACAGCTTTGTTTGGCTGCATCCAAAATATTCTTTTTAAGTGTCTCCCACTGTTCTTCAATTCCTACTGGTTCTCTGTTATCCTTGAAGTTTTGTTTTAATATCTCTTGCTATTTCTCTCGATATTGTGTTTTTCTTTTAGTTTATAGCCGTTTATTTTCTCCTTTGCTGTTTTTATAGTAGATATGCACATACATATGAAGATAATTCAACCCTACTTTTGTACTTTGGATCCGTTGCCTCCCTTTAAGTTGGCCACGAATACGTCTGATGTGTTCCAACTTCACTCTAATTACATTTGAAGTAATTTAGTGGTTATGTTACACTGTTAAAGGGATCAAAAAATCAACTAAACTTCAGATTCACTTGTATAAAATTCATAAAAAGTACTATTACCATTGTTTCAACGTTTTCAAATTAAAAATTAGTCAAACTGGAAAGAAAATCCTATACGCCAAAAGTTGACTAAATCATCAACTCTATTTATTTTAGTCATAAATTTTACATTAAAAAAAAAACTACAGAATAAGTTTATAATTAGTCGTCTAACAAGTGTTTCCAATCCCAGATTAAGCATGAAGTAAAATTTCGAGTTTAGAAAAGCCTAAAAATTTGGCTCGGTCGCGTAGCGAAGCGGAGCGACCGAGCCAAATTAGGCTTTTCTAAACTCGATATTTTACTTCATGCGCCAGGCGTATAAAACGCTGATTTTATGTAAACTAGTCTTTAACCAATTAACAAGTGAAATACTTTTAGTATGTCAATCATCAATTATTGAAATGAGAAAGTGCTACGATGGATACATCATCATTTTTTGTACTTGTTTTTGTATAACTTTAGAAACATAAATTTATGAAACAAAATACTTACTCAAATCCCTCCCCTATCACAAAAAGCTATCTATGCCACTGTTGCTATGACCATTGTGGTTATTAGATATAAACTTACAATAGGAACCTACTAAAATGTATTATTTATACTAAAATGATAATGTCATCTTTAGAATCGTGTTAAAGCTGTAATCTATTAATAAGGCTGATAGTATTTAATTCTCATTTATTGTTAAAACACTGAATATTTTCAATTTAATTATAGTAATAAAGGGTGCCCCAAAACTAACTGACATTTTAAATTTGCCGCCACTTTTTTTGCGGTAAAACTAGCGTACAGATATTTATATATACTGTGATTAGTAAACATTGAGATTAAGTTATTGAAAAGTACACCATCGAACAACGGATAGAAATTGTAATCACTTCAAACATGGTGAGCATTTTTGTGAAAGAAATATGGTTTCAACAAGACGGTGCAATATGTCATACTGATAATGAACCGTGCAGTTATTGCAAGAAACATTTAATGGTCATGTTATCTCTAAGCGAAGTCATGTGAATTGGCCACTAAGGTCATGTGACTTGACACCGTTAGACTTCTTTCTGTGGAGTTATCTTAAGAATGGAGTATACAGCAATAAACTACAAACAACTGAGGACCTTAAAAATGAAATTCGGCACAACATTGCGAATATTTCCCAGCAATTATGTGAAAATGTGAATATTTCATTAAAAGAGTGAATATGCGCTCTATCAGCAGAGCATTGATTTGTATCGCATATAACCTCCATGTCTCTACTTTCTAAATCGATAAAAACGTTATCAGTTGTGTAAAACATTTTTCTGTACTACTCCTTGAGAATGACGATACGTCGAAACTAGTCGGAGAGAATAAAAAATAGTAGTGAAACAAACCAAGTGTTTTGTATTTAATTATCAATATTTTAAACATGTTTTATCAAGTGATTAATGAGAACCAAATTGAAGACAGTTATCAAATATAAGATGTTGTCAGGTATTAAATATAAAATGTGTTTTATTAAAAATTTAATATGTCAGTTACTTTTGGGACACCATTTATATGGACGGTTTTCTGCATTAATGTAGATGAATGGGTTGGTTCCTTTCTGGAGAAACTCGTCCATTTTTAAATTAAATTGTCTCATATGTTTAATTTAAAAAAAACCTAGAGTGCCATGATTTAATATTTTTTAAAATTTAAGTTGGCTACACATTTCAGGAATTGACATATAAAACGTCAGACGCAATAATTATAGCGCTATACCAAAAAAGGCCAATTTATTTGGGAGTGAAAGCATACAATAAATTACCGGAAAATATAAAATCTTTAAACAATACAAAGTCATATAAAATCGCACTGAAATATTTCTTCATTGAAAATCCGTACTATTGTGTAAATGAGTACCTTCACTCCGAATCAAATTGAATGGAAATATTTTAAACTATTAGTATGTATGTTCGTCTTATATGTAAGGGTTTGTTTTATACACATTATAAACGTCAGTGTTTAATCTTAACGTACATATACATATATATTATAAACTGACTAATTTATAAAAACCTGACATATATATGTGATTACGCATATATTGTATATTTTTAATTTACCACCTAGGCTGTATTATATATTATTACTCCATGTACATTGACTTGTGAAAATTATATTAATATAATATGTAACACCAACAATATATAAATAAATAAATAAATAAATATAATGTACATTTATAGAGTTGCCAACTTAGAATATTTTCCATGGCTCTCTAGAGATTTTTTTTAATTGAACATACCATATAATTATTACAATAATTATTACGAAAACTTAAAAATATACCGAATAATCAGGAAATCCTTAACTGATCAAGCCAAAGTAATTACCACTTCTGATAACCGCAATGACTATGAGTTTTAAACATTTTTTTTTTCTTGCATGTTGACGTTAAAATTATAAGCCATAATTACGGATAATTTGTGTGCGCTTAAATTTGCACAATTCGAGAAAAAAAAAATTAACCAAGCGCAATACACGCGTTTATTGTTATGTCGAATTCATTTGATTCATAAAAGTCACAATACGTATACACAATAAAAATGTGTTGCGTGTCTTGTGTTTTGTATGGGAAACAGTGAAGACACGGCAAAAGGAAGGACTTTGCCCCATCATTACCGCCGAGCGCACGGTACAGCGAACCTTGAGGAACCCCCGCCGCCGCCGAAAAGCGACAGTGCCTCACCTTCGCTCGAAGACCTGGAAGATGCACGAAGGCGATTATTACGAAAACGTGACACGGTTTCTCCTTTTTTGTTTTTTTCTTGTTTAGTCGGTCTTGATAATTGCCCGCCGGAAATTGATTAATTGACGAGAAACAGCAGGAAGTCTTTTTGATATTGATAGCGTAAGTTTATAAATAAAGAATTATAAATTAATAGTTATTTATGAATAGTTATAAGTAGATACTGGTAAACCGGTTTGATAACAAAGTAATGTCTATTTGCACCCAAGTCGATTAAGTTAATCAGTGATTAGTACTCTTTAAAAACACAGCAGTTTTATGTATAAATTATGTTTAATTATTTATATATAAATCATTAATTGACCATTTCATGTACAAATATAATTACATAATTATAACAAAACTAAAAGGCTAAATACAGATACATATTGGTCAAAAGGTCCTAAATAAGTTTTAGTAAAAGGTCTGTAACCAAACACTAAACTTGATCTTTTTTCAGGCCGTAAAATAATAACAATACATATAACATAGCAACTAATAGTGCTATAACGATAAAAGAGACATGTTTAGGATATCTTACAAATTTAAAACATTCTTATATTCTAGAATTATGACTTAATCAGAGGTTTAATCAATGATTAGTGATTGATTGAAGTTAATCAGTCGGAGTGCAAATGAGCCTAAATGTTATATTCCTTGTTATTATAAGAGCGACCAAACCAAAACCCAATCTTGACTTTAGTCTCATACAGACATTTTAGTTGGTATCACGTACTAATTCGCAGCACTTCAATGAATGAATCGGCGGAATCGGAAGTGGTGACGTGGCAATTTTTCACGAATCTTGGGAGGAGGTGGAGGAAAACGGCGTTCCAGAAACGGTAATTTCCCACTTGATTAAGTCGCGTTAGTGAACTTAATGAGGAAATCGCGTGTCCTCGTCCGGAAAAACGGCGAGAAAACTACAAATCCAACGCTCACGCGATTACCGCCGAACAACAAACAATTCACCGTTCGCGAATTCCACGACAAACTTTTCATGCACGCGAAGCATGTCGTAAAAATGTCCTTACAAGGTAAAATTTTAGTATAATAATATTTTTGCAGTCAATGACTTTTATACAGGGTGTCCCAGACCACCCGTATCAAGCTTTTTTTGAGAAAACGGCTAGTCGTAGAGAGTTGGAACAAAAAAACTTATTACAAAAGCCGTATTGAAAAATCGAATGGTGAAATTGTTTGAACCCGAATATCATCCTTAAGAGTTTGCTTAAAAATGTCACGAACTTCACATTTTTAAATGGCATGATAGGTCAAAAGTGGTAGCATTAAAAGGTCTTTAAAAAATAAGCAACTTTTGTAGAAAACATAATTTTGTTAGTGGCATCAATTTTGACTAATATCTGATTATCAAACAAAAAAACAACTCTTATATAATAATCCACCACCTAATAAACCACAGACCACGAAGGGTCAAGATTGATTTTAAGTGAAGTTCAAAATATACATCTTCAGAACACTGCTTTAGTAGCATATTGTGAACTTTATTACATTTGAGTGTTTTGTACACGTGGCGCATGAAGTGAAATTTCGAGTTTAGAAAAACCTGAAAACTTGGTTTGGTCGCTCTGCGAATGCTTAATCTGGGAGGTTTTCCACTCGTTTGGGATATGTTTACTTAAAAGAAAAACTCCTGTATATATTCTACCTTAACTTAAAGTACAATAAAACAACTTGTAGTACTAACATCAATCAGAGTTGGGCAGGAATCAAATCATTTAGGATTAGAATCCTGGATTCGAATCATTTAGGATTCGAATCCTGGATTCGAATCCCCTTAGAGGATTCACAAGAGGCATTCGAATACTTTAGTTAAACTGGATTCGTTACATTTTTTTAAGAGGATTCGTATTTGAATCTAAACGCGGGTAATGCGAATCTTTGTAAAAGGATTCGAATATTTATAAAAGGATTCGAATATTTATAAAGGGATTCGAATACCTACAAAAGTATTCGAATACTAACAAAGGGACTCGAATATTTATAAAAGGATTCGAATACTTAGAAAACGATTCGAATTCATTGTGAGGATTAACATGAAAAAATTGTTTTGTATATTTTTAAATTTCTCCTTAAATCACTGTTTTATACGCGTGGCGCATGAAGTAAAATGTCGAGTTTAGAAAAGCCCCGTGAAAATTTGTCTCGGGTCGCTGCGCGACCCTCGACAAATTTTCTACGCGGGGCTTTTCTAAACTCGACATTTTACTTCATGCTTAGTCTGGGAGTGGAAACGCTCGTTCAAAACTTTAAACTAATTGCTTTGATAAAAACATTAAATGACTGAAACTGTTTTTAAAGCTAATAATCTAGTTTTCAAAATTTTGTTTAATATTATTTGAAGTAAAACTGACATGGTAGCCACATTCTGAAATGTTAAATTTAACGACATTTTCCTGATTCAAGTTTTCATTGGCCTTTTAATATAACTTTCATCTGTGGGAAACCTCCAATTTTTAAATTGTTTTAATTGTTTATGTCAATATTTAAGTTAATTTTATAAATTTTTACGTGATTGGTAATTTGCCTGCTGATTTTGACAAATTTAATGTCATGGCTTTTTTGTTAGTGTTTTGGTCAATTTGAATATAATTTCATAACTTCTCTCTAACTTTCCCGGTTTTAGCGATATTCAGTGAATTTTTTATCTACGTAATTGTCAAGCATTTATAATAGAGTTCAATTTGAAGTTTTAAACGAATGTTTTCCACTCCCAGACTAAGCATGAAGTAAAATTTCGAGTTTAGAAAAGCCCCGTGAAAATTTGTCGAGGGTCGCGCAGCGACCCGAGACAAATTTTCGGGCTTTTCTAAACTCGAAATTTTACTTCATGGGCCACGCGTACAAAACACTGATTTGAAGTGTAATTTAAAAACACACAAATACATCTTTAATCAGAGTAACACGGAATCAGATATTTAGTCTCTTATCAACGATGTTCAGTGTTAAAAATAAATAATTAGACTTTGAATATTTTTGATAAAACAACTGGTAACGATATTTATATGTTATTGGTTGCAAAACAATAATAAAATCAAATGTATTCTTATAGGATTTGTATTCGTGATTCAAAAAAACAGGATTCGAATCTTTGATTCGAATCATATTTATCTCTTACGAATCCTTTATTCGAGTATTCGTAATTCGAATCATATTAGGTGATTCGGATTCGTGATTCGAATCCTTTTTACAGGGATTCGTCCCAGCTCTGACTTCTATAAGGTATTTGAGAAAATTGTATTGAATAAAACAATATATGTAACTTTGTATTATTAGTAAACAAATTTGAATATTTACTAATACAGTACAAGATATTCTGATTTTATTTTATAAATCAAATCGAGTAATAATGAGGTTAAACGAAACGAGGAAAAAAAAGACGTTCGAGTCTAAATAAAGTGAACCACCTAGCGGAAGATCATCGCTCGCAGAAGATGAACAAAATAGAAAGACGTAATGAGGCCAACGGCGAATGCAGAAATAGCGGCAGAGCGGATTATTTCTGATCCAGATGCGTTATTTTTGTCATTTCTCAAATCAATTATCGCGCGTGAAATGACTGAAGTTAGACAACATTGTCATGAAATTGTCACAATTTATTGCTCGTTTTAGTAATGTTTTAATATCACTCTAATTATTATTATTATTATTATATTTATTGTTTTTCATAATTCTATTGAAGCATTGCTAGCTGTAGAACTCTATTTTGTTTTAAAGCTAGCAATTTATTCTGTTTATCTACTTCTTGATAGAATAAAAATAATTCGTATTTTATTTTAGTTCATATACATATATACAGGGTGTCCCAGACCACCCGTATTTTTTGAGAAAACGCCTAGTCTTACAGAGTTGGGATAAACAAAATTATTACTAAAGCCATATTGGAGAATCGAATGGTGATATTGTTTTTTCCCAAAAAGGTTGGCATCCCTGAGATTTCGGTTAAAAATATCAAAAATTCAAGATTTTCAAATAGCATGATAGGTCAGAAGTGGTATCATTGGAAAGGTCTTTGAAAAATAAGCAACTTTTGTACAAAAAATATTTTTGTAACTGGCGTTTATTTTGAGTAATTTTATAATGAAGTTACCAAATATAAATATCTCATGGCTACCTTATTTTCAAAGTAGATACTTAGGGCGACTAGTATTAGGACCAGAACAGTTCAACAGTGTTTAGAAGTAAATGGAAACCAGTGCTGTGAACTCTGAGTCGGAGTTAGAGTCAAAACTGTGGGGTCAGAATTTAAGTATTTTTGTGATGAGGAAATCGGAGCCGCGGAGTTGGAAATATGGTATAATACGGACTCCGATTTTCAATATAATTATTTAAATATAATTTTGCTGGACATATTAATATCTTCTTCTAAAAACATTTTTTCTAAAATTTGAACCCAAATAGAGTTTTTAATAACAATGAAAATTTATGTAATTTGCATATGAGAGAAAACCAAAATTTCGATTTTTTTTTCTTCAAAAAAAAAACATTAGATTGCAATTATGCAGATGTAGTAACCTTTAAACATTTATTTGTATTGCAAAAAATTGCATAATTAAATGAATATTTAAAATGTTCACATGATTCGAAGCAGCAGTCAGAGTTGGCGTAGAATTTTCAAAAAGCAGAGGAGTTGGAGAGGGAGTTGGAGTCAAATATATCTTTAGCGACTTTGCGTACTTGGTTAGAATGTATCTGATAGGTCTAATTGACATTTGAAACTAAATATTTTTAAATAAATTAGCCAACAAAATTTAAATTTAATAAATTTAACAAACTACATGTTTTCTCCATTATATAAAATGTTGCGAAATTATCTCGAAATTCAATGCTTTGTCGATATCTTTTCATTAGATTAGAAATAAACAGAGCAATAAAAAATGGAAAAACCACGCTTAATAACATCGAAGACATTTGGCTTTCCCCCATCGCGACGGCCCTTATTACCTGAAATTAGCTGTAAAATTTGTATAAATATCGATACATTTGTAAAATTTTGTACATATCTCCTTGATAATGACCTAAGGTCGAAACTAGTTGGAGTTAAAATAAAAAATCAGTGAAACAAACCAAGTGTTCTAATCAAAGCGTATTAATTAAATATGTTTCACCACGGGTTAAGTGAGAAATTAATTCATCATTTTTTCACCCTGTATAAAACAGTTTATGTGTGATGTTACCGAATGTGTTTTCTGAATTTGTTAATCAACTTATTAGTTTGTACCCTACTCACTTACACCGTAAACCTATATTTAGTGTATATATATTTCTCTGTAATTAGGCTATGCATGTTGATAAATAAATTATTATTATTATTATAATCAGATATTACTCAAAAACGATGCCACTAATAAAATTATGTTTCCTATAAAAGTTGCTTATTTTTTAAAGACCTTTTTAATGACACCACTTTTGACCTATCTTGCCATTTAAAAATCTGAAGTTGTTGACATTTTTAAACAAACTTTCAGAGATGCTAACCTTTTTGCGAAAAAAACAATATCACCATTCGATTCTTTAATACGGCTTTTGTAATAAAATGTTTTAACCCAACTCTGTGGGAATAGCCGTTTTCTTAAAAAAAAAGGCTGTTACGGGTGGTCTGGGACACCCTGTATATAAATAATCTTTATTGCCAGTATAATATACAAAATTTTAAGTAACAATAGATTTAAAAAATACAATAAGAAGAATACCATAAATATTATTACTAGCAATCGGCTATCGGCCAGCAGTCTTTCTGCCGAGGTTTTTTTTTATAGGGGATATGTTTAGGTTATAATGTAAATGGAATTTGGATATTAATGTTGGTTATGGTATGTGATGAATAGAAAGACCGTTTGTAAGTCATTTTTGAATTTAGGAAAGATCATTTCCGGGGATGCAAAGTTGTGAAATGATTTGAAAATTGGATTGTTTTTTTTTTGAGATTTCTTTGGATAAATCAAGGAGACGTTCGGTAATTGGGATACCTTTTGTTCGGTTATAAAAAAGAATATTAGATGGGTTATGAAGTGAATTGAGTGGATGACAAAATTTTGCAAGGGATCTGAGGGACGAGCGTTCGCTGACTTGGATGTTGTGATTTCAGCTATATTTTTAAACAAATTGTCAAATCATTCTATGTCCATTTTTTTATAATAATATTTACTTAATGCATAAACAAGGAGTGCAAACACTTGTTATCAGTTATTTTTAAATGGCAAACACAAAAAAAAATTATAAATTAGAAAGTTAGTTAGTTAGCTTGTTTGGATATTTACCAGCAAATTTTTAATTAACAACTTCTTTTCCAAACTTCCACTCATATCGTAATCCCTGCCACGAACCTCCTCACTAACAACAAACACCCAAAAACAAAACTAATCCATTTCACACTTTTTCACTACCATAGCATCACTAATTAACGAATTCAAACAATTCGTGAAATCGCTAAACCGGATACGTTCAGTTATTTCGCCTCGTTCATCGCAACTAGTGAAATAAATATTTTGTACGTGGCTGCGATAATTATCATCATCACACAGTATATTTTTTACGTTTTGTTTTATTTCAGTGTTGGTTCGCCAACGACGAAGGTCGAGCGCGGAAATGTTCTCCTTATCATTTTCGAAAACGATTACACTGGATTTGTTTTAACGTGCATGTCCACTTCAAGTATGGATAATTGCACGTGTGTTGGGTGTTTTTGTTTATTTCCCGAAAGAGCATTTGTTGATTTATACACGAAATCGATCGACAAGAGAAATTGTACGATTAGTTTTATAAGAATGAACAATAAAAGAGCGTTAAACTAAAAGGTATCACTCACTCGTACCTTTGTATTTGTTTTTATTACATAGATATAAATTTGACAGCACTGTGGGTAATAGAGATATTACTCACGCAAGTATTTTGTATTATGTTTTTATATCATTACAGCAGTGGCGGCTCGTCCATAAGGGTCGCGGGGCTGCAGGCCCCTGTATAATTTGAAAGATAAATATATTAGACGTATTCAGGTCAGGGTGCGGAAATATCATGATATTTCACGGTGGCGACCAATCTGAAATGTTAAATTTCCCTGACTCTTTCTTGATTCCAGATTTTTTCCCTGACGCCCTAAAATAACCTGATGTTTTTAAAACGCCAAATATAGGGGAGAAAAAAAGATAAATAAAGCAATTTTAAAGTGCCCGCCGTTTAAATATCTAAATTCAAAATTTTACGTATTTAAACAGAAAACACTCGTAGTTGCAGATTTAAGAGGTGAAAAGAAAACATATCATAAAGTACGAATTTAGGAATCGCAAGATTTGATAATAGTTTTTGTAAAGTTTATTACCACGAGATCAAACAAAAGCACTATATTTTCAACTTCCCAATATTGTCAGTGTTTTACATGCGTGGCGCATGAAGTAAAATTTCGAGTTTAGAAAAGCCTGAAAATTTGGATTTGCAGGGGCGCGACTCGCTTCGCTCGCGCGCCCCTGCACATCGAAATTTTCAGGCTTTTCTAAACTCGAAATTTTACTTCATGCTTAGTCTGGGAGTGGAAACACTCGTTAGAAACTTAAAAATTAACAATTTCATAAACGAATGCATAAAAATATATACGGTGTATTTGTATATCGGGATATGGGTGAGTGCTTAAAAGAAAAAACCCTAGGTTGTCATATCCAGATGTTAAATTGAGAAATGTTAAAAATACCGAAAACGTATAAAAAATGAACTTTTTCATATCATAAAGCACAAATTTATGAATCGCAAGATTTGATAATAGTTTTTGTAAAGTTTATTACCACGGGATCAAAGATAAGCAGTATATTTTCAACTTCACAATATTGTCAAAAAACACTCGTAGTTGCAAATTTAAGAGGTGAAAAGAAAACATATCATAAAGCACGAATTTAGGAATCGCAAGATTTGATAATAGTTTTTGTAAAGTTTATTACCACGAGATCAAACATAAGCAGTATATTTTCAACTTCCCAATATTGTCAGTGTTTTACACGCGTGGCGCATGAAGTAAAATTTCGAGTTTAGAAAAGCCTAAAAATTTGGATTTTGCAGGAGCGCGACTCGCTTCGCTCGCGCACCCCTGCAAATCCAAATTTTCAGGCTTTTCTAAAATTTTACTTCATGCTTAGTCTGGGAGTGGAAACATTCGTTAGAAACTCAAAAATTAACAATTTCATAAACGAATGCACGAAAACACGGTGTATTTGTATATCGGGATATGGATAAGTACTTAAAAAAAACCTGGGTTGTCATATCCAGATGTCAAAAATTGAGAAATGTTAAAAATATCGAAAACGTATAAAAAATGAACTTTTTTAGAAAATCTATTACACTTTTTGTGTGTTGAATTTTTAAACCTGCCGTTATTTAAATGTTTTTGATTTTCGTGACTTAACAAGACCAGCCACCATTTTTCAATGTTTGTGCCAATTATCTCAATCTCAATTATTAACACATTTTGATAATTTTCGACGATGTCACTTCTTGTAACATATTTATAAAATAATAATTTTATTAATTTAAATAATTACTTTTGTTCGTTTCGTCGTTTTAGATGATTTTCTTAATTTTAAAGTTTCACGATTTTCATAATTTTTTCCGAACAACAAATTTACATTAATTGAACCAAAAGAAAAATTGTTTATTTTGGGAAGTATTAAGAATATCGAAAAATGTATAAATAAAGAGTTGTTCATTTATTTATTTATTCTCTCACGGGAAACACCTTTTACAAAGAATATGTACAAAATAGTTGTAAGAAAGACTTAAGAAAATCCTCGGGCGGTTAGAGAAATGGGACATCAAAGGAAATTTTCAGTTAACGTCTGGCTTGGTATTCTAAATTTACGTGTAATTGGGCCTTTTTTTATTCATCAAAGATTAAATGCCTTAAATTATGTAACTATTTTAGAAGAAGTTTTGGAGAATGTTCCACTAAATTTAGTAAACAACATGCTGTACATGCATGATGGTGCACCACCTCATACAGCAAGAATTTCAAGAGAATGGTTGGACGAACATTTTCCAAATAGATGGATTGGGCGCAATGGACCCATACTATGGCCAGCAAGGTCGCCGGATATGAATCCACTTGATTTTTTCGTTTGGGGATTTTTAAAAGAAAAGGTGTATGCAACACCTCCAGTGGACAATGTAGACGTCATGAATAGAATTCGTGTTGCAGTGGAATTAATTACTGAAGAGATGTTGCTCCGAGTAATTAATTCTATCCCACGACGGCTCCAGATCTGCTTAGAAACGGATGGTTATCAATTTGAACATTTACTTTAATCTTTCATTTTTGATGTATACTTCAAATATTAATTTTTGTAGATTTGTTAAATTTATGATTATTATTAAATTAAACACTTGTTTGATCCATTGTTGCCAAATTTACATTTCTTTAAATTGGCTCGTGAGGAGTTATAAGCCACAATACAATATTTTTTTACTTAAATTTTCTGCTGGAAATTAATCAATGAACCACTCTACCTGAAGATTATCACACCTTTTCTGACCACCTTGTATATTATGAATTAAATTCTATTCATTTTGAATAAGTTCTGATCATTTTGAACTTTTGAATTTTTTTTTAAATTGTTCGATTTATTTTTTCTAACGTTACAATAAAAGTTATTAAATGAATAATTTATTATTCTCTGATTTTATAATTAAAATTGGTTCTTAGGTAGTTTATTTGTTAAGCTTTATTCTACATAATTTCGGTATAGTTTTAGTAACTAACACAAATATTACACAGGAATTTGTTTTTTTCTAAATTTGAACTTAAAATTAACATCAAATCTATATTTTGTCATAAATTTGACAATAAGGGAAACTGCAAAATAACTTTCTGGTTGATCCGTCTAACGAGGGTTTCCACTCCTAGACTAAGCATGAAGTAAAATTTCGAGTTTAGAAAAGCCTGAAAATTTGGATTTGCTGGGGCGCGCGAGCGAAGCGAGTCGCGCCCCAGCAAATCCAAATTTTCAGGCTTTTCTAAACTCGAAATTTTACTTTATGCGAGACGCGTATAAATCGCTAACTTCAAATGAATTTTTCAACAAATTGGTTAGAGTAAAATAAATTTAATATGTCCATTATCAATTCTTCAAATTACGGAGAAAGTGCTATGATAGACACTTCACCATTTTTTTTTTAAATATTTTGTTTAATATAATTTAATGTGTCAAATTCATGTTCCGAACAAAACTAACAATTTGTCATTCTTTAATCGTATATTTGCATATTTATTAGTTTTTGTTAATTTAAACATTCCCTGACTTTTTGCTAAAAATGCCGAAATTTCCTGACTTTTCTCGACGAATATAATCCCCTGACTTTCCCGGTTGGTCGGGAAATATAGATAGATATATATATATATATATATATATATATATATATATATATATATAGATATCAAAGTATAGGGTGTATATCGATAATTATCCGATGTATCTCAACTTCTTGATAATTATTCTTGTTCATAAATTCTAAAATTTATATTATTTAATAATTATACAGGCAGTTTTTCTATAAGTATTCATGTCTAAATTATAGGGTATATGCAGTAAATCTTAAGATATTGGTTGTTTTGTTTTTAAATAGTTTAATTTGAAGCTAAACGAGTGTTTTTCACTCCCAGATTAAGCATGCGCCACGCGTATAAAATACTGAAATACTGCTTAAGAGGAAGTCGACCGCTTTCTAAACGTATAAAACTAAGCATACTGCCGTCTTAATTACATCCTTGTTTAGGGATGACATATTTTGAAAAAATAGGCATACTTTAAGGAAAGTAATCATAATGCCTGTCTTAATAAAATATTTCTCACTTTGACCGTTCCTTTATAAAAAAAATATCAAACATTGTTAAACTAGCGTAATCGCATCTTCAATATAATTTTTTTCTGCAACATTTATAAAAAATATTGGGAAACTAAATCAGTCACATTGTAGAAGAATTATTTTCGAAGAATTTTAATTTTTTCCAATTATTTCTATCGTACAATAAATTCACTGGGTGTCGCGCGATATTGAAGTTTCAGAAAATTTGAAAAACGGTTTTTTGCGCGACATCGTAATGACTATATTTAACCAAATAAATAAATGAAAAAAATCACATATCTTTGCAAAGGAATTATCTACAATGTGACTGATTTAGTTTTTCAATATTTTTTATAGATACTGCAGACAAAAATAAAATTAGGAACGCGATTTCGCTAGTTTACCAATGTTTGATATTATTTTATGAAATAACGGTAAAAGTATAAAATATTTTATTGAGACGGGCTTAAAGATTGTACTTTCCTTGAAGTATATCTATTTTTTCAAAATATTTCATCCATAAACAAGGATGTAATTAAGACGGCATTATGCTTAGTTTTATACGTTTAGAGAGCCGTCGACTTCCTCTTAATCAATATTAAAAACAAACTGCTAACACAGGATTAAAAATACACTGCCAAACAAAAATATTTTGAATTTTATAATATTTCAATGTTTTATACGCATTGGCGCATTAAGTAAAATTTAGAGTTTATAAAAGCCTGACAATTTTACTTTATGCTTAATCATGGTTCGAAAACACCCGTTAGCTTCAAATTGAATTCATTAAAAAAACAACGAATGGCTCAAAATGCATACTTGCATATTTAATATAATCATAAAAGATTGATTATGATTTAATATACACATTTAAAAAAGTAATATCAATCTTAGTGAACTATCCGAGACATTATCTTTATTGCGTAACATTGATAAATTGAGAGTTTGTTTATTTATTTTATATAATCATTCCGATATAATCGTCAATAAATATTAGCAACCTGATGAAAATTAGTACTCAAATTGGGGTTATCTCGACAGGAGCTGCTATAAAAAAGAATCAATTCATTTGCGTGAATGGCGTTCGCGAAATGTTTACTCAATCAAATTGATAAAGCCTTTTTATCTTTCGTCTATTCCGCTGGTGGACGATTGCGTAAATTGGACAAACATTTGAACGCGGAAAAAAATTAATGAACTTTTACGGCATGTAACACAAGTCGTCGTCGGTTGTGCAATTGACAAATTGGTTGAGGTTGAGTTTGAGTTTGGCAACAGACCGCACCTGCATCTCCAACATCAATAAAAATTTAAAAAAACAATAATACATTTCGTAAGTTAATTGTTAAATAATATTCATTATCCTGATTAACTTTAAATGGCA
Organism: Philonthus cognatus; assembly: GCA_932526585.2. Taxonomy (NCBI): domain Eukaryota; kingdom Metazoa; phylum Arthropoda; class Insecta; order Coleoptera; family Staphylinidae; genus Philonthus; species Philonthus cognatus. The sequence goes on from OW052247.1 coordinate 35,564,171, forward strand.
ATCACTTAAAAATATTATTAATTTACGAACTTACTAAAAACGCTTTATTTATCCATCGACTAATGAGTAATCCATAATAATTATTTCACAAAAATAGAAGGAATCTGATTTATAGGGGCATATATTTTACATAAAAATAGCTTCCTATTTAATTGACAAATTATTGCGATACTGTATAAAACTGTTGACAATTGTATCGTATTATATGGTAAGAATTTATTATACGCCTTGTGGGGGGTAAACATGATATTATTCGAAAGTACTCGACGAGTACTATCTAGATATGCAATTAATTTCGACCGGTAATGTTAAATAAAAAAAATAAATTTAGCTTGAAAATTTTGAAAATATTGAGTCCTAGAGAGATTTACGCAATGTATTCTATTGCAAACCTTTCTCCTAACCCAACCTAACCTAGAAGTATGTGGAATATTCAACGTAAACAAACATTTTTTTCGGCGAAATATAGCCGTTGACACAAACTAGAAATCAGCCCAAACGAATTTCCAAGAGTGTATTAATTTATGTTAGTTATTCTATAAATCCATATGAGTCCAAGTGTAATGTGCTAATAATGTGTTATAATCGTCATCCGGTAAATCTAACTTTAAGTTGAAGTTAGATTGAAGTCTTTAACAAACATTTCTTTCGACTTCCCCAAGGTTTCCCGTAAAGATTGCGATGGTTAACAGCAATCAGTGAGATTTTATAGAAGTTTCTAGTCAAAATTTCAAAGTTGAAAAAAGTGAAGTTTTATCATTTCCGTAGTGAATTTATTAATGTTAATTGGAGATATATGTCAATACAGTGTGAATCTATATTATAATAAATGTTATTCCGCGGGGTGTAAAGTAAAGTCGGGCCTATTATATTGTACTATTGTATCATTCAATTGCGGCTCTCTTAATCCATAACTCCAATTTTCCCCAACTTGTGCTAATTGCATTGTCATAAAAGAGAGATAATAAAAAGGTTAATAGTAGTAGTAACTCGTATTTGAAATGCATTTAAGCACTAGTACTAAAAAGTAGACAGATAGTTTTAGCACTACTGCTTATAATGCATCTTAAATAAGACTTCTTAAATAGTATATTATATATATATTGTATATTGTAATAGTATATAGTATATGTAATAGTAATAGTATATTGTACAACGAGCATATAATGATAGCTATTAATCACGAGAACGAGGTTTGCGGAACAAACCGAAGGCGAGTGGAGCAAGTCGTTCAAGTGATTAATAGCCATTATATGTGAGTTATACACTATACTTTGTTCACGACAACAACAATATATAACACATATTTATCAAATACGCGTCAGTCTTAATGGTCGGTTTTGTTTTATAATAATTTAACAGATTAATAATTTAACAGTTCAATGATGACAGATTCCGTTACTATGATTGGAATGTGTAATAGGGTTAATTCCATATTAACACAAATATAAACAATCGTTAAACAATAAATAATACTCACATAGTCTACTCTTTCGCCCAAGTTACATAGAAACACGCTCTTTGCACAAAAAACGAACTCCTCCGTTTAGATGTACTTTTTAAGGTGTTAACGTTTGTTCCGCTTTAAAAAAACACTCGCGACGGATAGAAGCACAATTGTTTAAACGATTTGGGAATGATTTATGTTTACAAACGTGTTGTCCGCGGGTTAAACTAATGAGAACGGCGGAGATGTTGATGCGTTACCTCGTCCTTTAACAAAATAGCGTCGACGAGGTGATCACCACCATGGTCAAATGTAAGACAAAAGAAGCTGATTTGACTAGCACAGCGCTATTACCGCATAGCGGAAAAAAATGTATCTACGCAATTATTTATATTCGTGTTAAAAAACTACATTTATCACACAAATCCCGTGTTAAATATACTTGACTGTTAAATGCACCCCGTTTATGCTGCCCACACAATTAAATAATGAACATATTATAAGATTGTCGTGAACAAAACATGTTTATTATCTGTCATTTATGACAATGCAATTAGCATAGGTTGGAAAAAATTAGAGTTATGGATTAAGAAAGTCGCTATTAAATGATACAATAAAATTGTCAACAGTTTTATAAAGTATTGTAATAATTCGTCAATTAAATAGGAAGCGATTTTCATGTAGAATAGATGCCTTCATAAATACCATTACTTCAATTTTTGCATCAACCCATCTTACTAGAGGACAATTAAAAATACAAGATATAAACGAAAATTTGAGTGCCTATAAACCCTACTTCACACGTAAAATTAAATTTCATAAATTAATAATTAAATAATATCCATTAAGGGGCAGCTCGAGGTTACTCAGCGCGATGTCAGATGGTTAAGTAATAATAAATCGTAAAAAAGAAATGGATTTTTCGGTGCTTGCATAACTTCCCTGGGAAATGTCACGCGCGCAGTGAAAAATATTTTTTTCTGGACTAGTAATTAAATATTCTATTTACGCCAATGCATTTGTTTTACATTTTCTGATATAATAATTTGACTGTTTTGCCCCTACGTATGTTTCATTTATGAATATTTCATTTCACTTAACATTCTTGTTTTTATGCTTCATCAAACATTTGGACAATTTTATTTTTCTGCAAAGCATGATTTACACTGCACAATATTTTTTTTAAATACTTTTAATAAACTAAACAAACCTTACTTACAGTATGTTTAAAGATAAAACAAGTGAAATCCGTAGTTTGAAATTTAAATCAATTACCAACAATTTTAATTTCGGACTAACTCTGTAAGTGAAATAATGCGTAAAGTTACTTTTATCTTATTTCGAAATGAAATGAAATAAAATAAAGAAAGAAAGATTTTTGTTGGTTACGAAAAAAAACATCTTTCATTTAATTGCCTTCTTTCGATTTGGTGAAGGTGCCGGTCCAGATCAACTAATTGTCCGTTTATAGAGCACTTTAAATTAATACTATTTTAATTGTTGAAGGAGCAAGTAAAGTCCTGCTTGATAATAGTTAATAATCTACTACAATAATATGTAATTGTTGAAGGAGCAAGTAAAGTCATTCTTAATAATAGTTAATAATCTACTGAACTAATTATTTGCGGATTTCCGGTTATCAAGTGTGCGGTAAATGTCACTTTTGAGGCGGTGAGTTCAAAAAGTAAAGTAAAGCTTGATAATAGTTTTTAATATACTAAAATAATATGTAATTGTTAAAGGAGCAAGTAAAGTAACACTTCTAATACCGTGCAATCGTTAAAAATATGATTTAGAGTGGGCTTTACATTTTAAATTAGATTGGCACTACTGACTGTTAACACATAGTTTACCATAACCTCAAATGTATTCCATCATTCAATTAGCATTCCGGGCAACCGCACAAAAAAATGCCGTCTACTCTAAATCTAAATAATTTAACCCTTTCAGCCCTGGAATGTTTTGTACACTGCATATGATTTATTACTATTTCAGATATACAGAGAGTTTTTCTTTTAAGTATACATATCTCAATATACTGTATACGCTGTAAATCTTCCGATATTCGTTGTTTTTACAAATATTTCAAATTGAACTTTTAAACGAGTGTTTTCTACTCCCAGATTAAGCATGAAGTAAAATTTCGATTTTAGAAAAGCCTGAAAATTTAGTTTGGTTGCGTAGCGCTACGCGACCAAACCAAATTTTCAGGCTTTTCTAAACTCGAAATTTTACTTCATGCGCCACGCGTACTAAACACTGATGTGATGTGATGTGATGTGATAGTCAGAATACACGTTTTTAGCATACTACTTTAGTAGTATATTTTGAACTTCACCTAAAATCAGTGTTTTATACGCGTGGCGCATGAAGTAAAATTTCGAGTTTAGAAAAGCCTGAAAATTTGGTTTGGGAGTGGAAAACACTCGTTTAACACTTCAAATTAAACTATTTAAAAAAACAAACGATTATCTGAAAAGTTACAGCTCATGCATAAATGTATGCATATTTAAAAAAAAAACAGTATGTTTACCAAATTTTAGTGGTGGCAAACGCCACCATCCGGGCCAAAGGGTTTAATGATCGCACGGTGTTAATGTAACTTTTATGTGCGACTAACTAAGTAAACAAATGTGAAAATTCAAATATGACATGACTATTTAGTGATTTCAACTTGATTGATCTTTTTTTTGTAACTTTGCTTATTTGATAATTTTGCTCTGCAATAGAAATTATCTTTATTATATTTCTCCAGGATAATAAAATGTAGGGGAATTATTTTAAAGTATATCTTTACTATTTTTAGACTATTATCTTATTTCTAGGGATAGTTTTTTAAGGATGATTAAATAAAGCGCCTAAATTGAATAAAAATGTGCGCTGTTTTCCACGGATATTGGGTGCGACCGTTTGATAATACATTACACTAATCTACTCGAATAAACCACTCCCATTAAAAAAAAAGAACGGAAATCACAAAATCGTTAAACATCCACTACAAATACTTTTCGCTAGATTACAACTGAATTCCCATATTAAAATGATTCACAAGAAACATTTACATTAATATAGCATAGGCTTCTACATTGTTAGGGTATGAACATGGCAATACTACCCTACTGCGATACCTCGATGTCGCGATTTAGCTCGATGTCACCGTTACAAGGTAGTGACATCGCTCTAAATATACAAGGAATTGTTCTTTTACGTATACATATGCATACGCTGTAAATTTTCAGATATTCATTGTTTTTGAAAATAGTTCAAATTGAAGCTATAAACGAGTGTTTTCCACTCCCAGATTAAGCATGAAGTAAAATTTCGAGTTTAGAAAAGCCTGAAAATTTGGTTTGGTCGCTACCAAACCAAATTTTCAGCCTTTTTTAAACTCGAAATTTTACTTCATGCGCCAGGCGTATAATACACTGACATATTTTTAAGTTCAAAATATATATATCTTTAGCATACTGCTTTAATAGTATATTTTGAACTTCATTTGAAATCAATGTGTTATACGCGTGGCGCATGAAGTAAAATTTCGAGTTTAAATTTTACTTCATGCTTAATCTGGGAGTGGAAAACACTCGTTTAAAACTTTAATTTAAATTCGACGACGAATATCATCTAACAATGTACGCGGTTTAGCTTGCTATATTGATGTGACTTTACTTCACCAAAAGATGTTATTTCAACCGCGATGTATTGTATAAAGGTATCTTTCGACATGCACGTGTCAGCACATATACTGGAAGTGTTTTTTTTAAGTATTACATACCCTAATATACTGTATTATTAGGGTAGTGAGGGGCGTTAGCTAAGTGGTTTAACCCAGGTTTCTAGCCTCTGAGCTGAGCTTTTTCAGAGTGTGTGTCGTTTAGGGGTCGCGTCACGGTTCAAAATTGATACGGGAAAAAATGTTGTGTTGAGCTTAAAATAAGCGACTGAAACGATTGCTATCAATTAGAAAGCATACTTGGGGAATGTTTAAGGAAAAGTTTAGTTAACACAAACCATTCTAAAAAAAATAGAACCCAACTACAATAAACATCGTGCAGAGAGGTCATCAGTCTTAGAGTTCAAAAAATGTAGCTAAGATGTAAGCAATTTTGAATTGTGATTAACATTTACATTTTAGATTCCTAGTAGATAAATTAGACATTTTAAAATCCATTGTGCATGAAATTATTCCAAGAAAATTTCAGATGTTCTTAGATTCTGTGCTAAATCTCGACACTACGGATAATTTTTGTTGGTTTTGGTAAGAGATTTTGGGCAACACCCAAATTTCTATCGCTGCATTTTTTTTTTCTGTAGCCCAGATCTGCTTGTGTTTGGCTTTTCCTTGTTTCCTAGGTTGTCATTTAAGTTAAAAGACAACATTTTGACACTATTAAACTTGTACAAGATGTCGTGACGAGCCCTCTGAACAGCATGTCAGTCTAACACTTCCTGGAGGATTACTACATGTGATAAAACAACGAAAAATGGTACATTGATACCCAACGGATGTATGTTTAAGAATATTAATTGGATTTAATTATATTTTCTAATATAAAAAAGTTCCGACATCATTCTCATTACTTACCGGACAAACCATGTATAAAAAAATAGAGTCTAAAATGCTATGAAAAATCGCCAGAAAATTATTCATAACAGAACAGAGGAACCAATGTATCAAAAAAATCCCACGTAGTTCGACAGATATTCTTATTAATTATTTTATAAAGCCAATTTCTTCCGCCTCTAGAGTAGCTTAACCCCCTAATCTATTGCCTTTCGACTATTTTGATAGTTCACGATCAAGTCTCAATCTATTGCCTTTTTTTCTGATGGTTTATGGTAAAGACACTACAATCAAGGCCGTAACGGGAGGGGTATGGGGGTTCAGACCCCCTCCCCCCGAAATTTTCAATATGATAAATTTTTGTATGTAAAAGCGGCCTTGAAAAAGCAAAAACAAAAATTTTACAAGTAAAAACCTCCCGCCCAAAACTTTTATAACCCCCTTAGACATATTTTTCTGACTACGGCCTTGACTACTATTTTGACATTTTGACACTGAGTCTATCAGTGACTATTTTGATAATTGATTAATCAATCATCGTCCATTTTAACGCTAGGCACAAAATCGCGTCGTCTGTTTTCTCATATTACAATACTTTATTTTTACGGCATTGTTATAAGGCAGTCTATGGCGTTTTTATCATGACCTGTCAAAATAGTCAGTCTATAATAAACTCGACTATTTTGGCGTTAACACGTTTATGAAAGCGTGTCCCACCGGAGGGACACAGAGATGACTCGTGGATGACCCGCGTGACCCACCGGTGGGGCACGGCAAATTAACTACAAAAATAACCGGTTTGCTTGTGACAGAACGTATGAATGTACCACTGTCGTGAACGTGTTGTCACTCCATTGTCAGTATTTAGGCATTTACACATAAAATCGCTTCTACAGCCATATTTACACTACTGATACTTTTTGTAGTTTTCCCGATGAACAGAATCCCCTGACTGTCCCGCTTTTCCAAGTTGGTCGCCCCCTGTTAATATAAAAAGGTCAACATTGGAAATCAGCTGTAAACATTTTACATGTTCATTATCAACAACATTTCTCACAGGGACCAAAAATTAAATAATTACAATCTAGCATAGTTTTAGCAAAATCATAAGCTTGTCTAGCTTCTTTGTATCACGCACTAAAAAACAACAATCATGTCTTAAAAATTTTAAAAAAGTACAGGAGTCTGTGCGATTTGTTTGCACGAACAATAAAATCACTGGTTCGAATACAAATTTTTAGAAATGCTTTTTAATACTAGCTGCCAGACGTTTCGCAAGCACTCGCTTCTATCGCCGTCGTTTGAAAAGGCAGGTGAGAGAGAAGGAAAAGCCAGTGATATGAATAGAAAACAGATAACACTCTGGAGTGTTGAAGAAATTCTGCAATGCAGAGAGGAAAACCCTAAAAGGGAAAAGGATTATCCTTTTTCTTACACCGACAATCATTGCAGATAATAAAAAAAAATGAAATGAACGTATACAGAGTGATTCAGAATAGGTTGAAGACAATAGGTTAAATAAACATGGGTTCGATCGCCGCAAACGACTTTGTTGAGTTAAGAGGCGTTTTTGGAAAAAATCGCCGAGACACGTCGATTTTTGTTTCGAGAGGGACAACTTTTGATGACATTTCCACCTTTATAACCTCAACCCCCTAACCTAAGCTAACTTCACCCTCAGATTTTAAATAGGGAAACTGGGTTGAGTGATATATCGTTGAAAAGCTCTTTTAATTCGAAATACAACAGTATCATCCCACTGAGCAAAAAACAAACAAATAACGCTTTACCAACATTAAATGTTGTTTTAATGTTGATAAAACATTACTTAAATGTATTTGCTCAGTGGGATTTGTTTTCGATTTCAATGATTCCTGATGGAACAGCAACATTTTGAAAATGCAATTTCACCTGTTTAACGCTATAAAAAAAATTAACAATCCAGCAAAGAATGTAAAATTGATGGGTGATTTATTAACATAAACGATACAAGATATTCGGAAAGAGACAAATGTCAAAATGAATATGTCAAAACAAATGTTAAAATCATGTATTTAAGATGTGGTTGAAATGCACAAAGTTTCCTCAAATGCTATTACGAAGTGATGCCGTTCTCTCAGGAATCAATGGAAACGAAAACAAATGACACCGTTGTATTCAGAATCGAAAGAGCTTTTCAACAATATATCACTCTACCTAGTTTCCCTATTTAAAATCTGCGGGTGAAGTTAGCTTAGGTTAGGGGGTTGAGGTTATAAAGGTGGAAATGTCATAAAAAGTTGTCCCTCTCGAAACAAAAATCGAAATCGGGGGGTTAAGTTATGTTAGGTTAGGGGGTTAAGGTTATGATGGTGGAAATGTCATCAAAAGTTGTCCCCCTCGAAACAAAAATCGACGAGTCTCGGCGATTTTTTTAAACATGCGGCGTAACTTAACAAAGTCGCTTGTTACCTCTGAGATGGACCAGCCTGTATAATATACCGTGTGTCCCCGGCTTACTGCCCGGATAGGAAACACTTTTTTATTGTCCATTTTTTTTAGTTGTGTCAAATTTTGACGTTACATGACAATATCATACTGGTTAGGTTGCGAGTATATTAGTATTCTTTCTTTTAGAAAAGCTTTGGATCATAATTTCTTGTACATTTTTTCTTTTAAGTATACATATTCCAATTACGTGTTGTAGAGTTTTAAATATTCGTTGTTTTCTTAAAAGAGGTCAATTTGAAGTTTAAACGAGTGTTTTCCACTCCCAGGTTAAGCATGAAGTAAAATTTCGAGTTTAGAAAAGCCTGAAAATTTGGTTTGGTCGCGTAGCGCGGAGCGATCAAACCAAATTTTCAGGCTTTTCTAAACTCGAAATTTTACTTCATGCGCCACGCGTATAAGACACTGATTTCAAACGAAGTTACTCGTTCACAATATTTCAGTGCTTTTATTGTTTGATACGCGTGGCGCATGAAGTAAAATTTCGAGTTTAGAAAAGCCTGAAAATTTGGTTTGGCCGCGTAGCGCTTCGCGCAACGCGACAAAGCTTGAATCAAAAGCTCAAGCCAAGAGTATTGTGAAAGTTAATGTTAAAAGAGTGGAAAATAATTATCTAATCGGAAGTATCTTACCTTAATTTTTTGTACATTAAAGAAATATATGATATAAACCAAACCAAATTTTCAGGCCTTTTTAAACTCGAAATTTTACTTCATGCGCCACGCGTATAAGACACTGATTTCAAACGAAGTTACTCGTTCACAATATTTCAGCGCTTTTATTGTTTAATACGCGTGGCGCATGAAGTAAAATTTCGAGTTTAGAAAAGCCTGAAAATTTGGTTTGGCCGCGTAGCGCTTCGCGCAACGCGACCAAACCAAATTTTCAGGCTTTTCTAAACTCGAAATTTTACTTCATGCTTAGTCTGGGAGTGGAAAACACTCGTTATAAGCTTCAAATTGAACTCTTTAAAAAAAGCGTATGAATATCTATTCCTGATAGAAAATCCCTGTATGTATACTTAAAAGAAAAATTCCCTGTATTGATAGATGAATCCGATGACTATTTGCCAAATCTACTGAATTCGATTCAACTAACATTTGAGCTTACACAAAATCAACATAAATGCATTATTTATTTCTGTAAATACCTAAACTATTTAGTAGATCTGGAAATTGGAATTATACCAATTAAATTCACATTTAAAACGATTGTGCACATTAATTAAAATGATTTATGGCTGGGTTTTTGCAGATTTAGTTTTACATTGTCAAAATTTGACGTTTAACCTTAAAATTTTAAAGCTGCAAACCGGAACATACGTTTTCGCATGTTCCATTTAAAAACTGTAGCAGACATATTATGAAGTTTTCTGTCTCTTTTCACACACGTAATCTGATGACATCAAACTATTTTCGTATTACATGTATTGGTGCAGAAAGCACTACAAATTAAGGACACCATGGGACGCCTCTCAAGAATCGTAGCCTATATATATCTATCACGTAATAACATTTATAAAAATTATTTTACATAAAGTATATATATGTATATTATATAATATCTTTACATATACATATATTAACACTCGTTGGAAAACACTCGTTTAAAGTGTATATGTTTATACAGAGAGTTTTATGTAACACCGAACATTTTCATAACGAGAATTTTTCTTTGAAGTATCCACATTAGCACATTTTACGATGCTCGGTTTATTAAAAAAAATTCAATTTTAAGCTTTGAGCGAGTGTTTTCCACTCCCAGGCTAAGCATGAAGTAAAATTTCGAGTTTAGAAAAGCCTGAAAATTTGGTTTAGTCGCGTAGCGCGAAGCGCGGAGCGGCCAAACCAAATTTTCAGGCTTTTCTAAACTCGAAATTGTACTTCATGCGCCACCGGTACAAAACACTCACATATTACGAAGTTTAAAACCCACCGCTAAACTTTACATTGAATCAGTGTTATATACAGGTGGCGCATGAAGTAAAATTTCGAGTTTAGAAAAGCCTGAAAATTTGGTTTGGCCGCTCCGCGCTTCGCGCTACGCGACCAAACCAAATTTTCAGGCTTTTCTAAACTCGAAATTTTACTTCATGCTTAGCCTGGGAGTGGAAAACACTCGTTTAAAATTTCAAATTGAATGAATGTATACTTAAAAGAAATATTCTAAAACTCTCTGTATATCTATCACGTAATAAAATTTATAAAAATTATTATACATAAAGTATACAGGGTGTCCCATTAGTGCGTTCTCGGAGGATATCTCCGTTCTCGTTAAAGATAGAAAAATATTTTTCAGACCAAACTTATTTGACTTGAAGAGCTGCATAACGTAAAATTATTTTGATGTAAAAGCGGTACTGGAAGTAACATTATTTTTTTAAATGAAACACACCATATATTATTTTATTTTTAGATATTACTAACAATTCTACGTATACTTTATATAACATTGTATATACCTAAACCAAACATATTTTATAATATTTACAATTCAATGAAAAAAGTTAGATATTTAGGTTATAAGATTTTAATTTATATCTCAGTTATTAGTAACTTTAAAAATAATCGGTACGGTACTTTAATAATTTATACTAGTCGCTATTCTCAACCGAAGTCAATTTTAATTTTGTACTTACCTTGTAGTAATTATAACCTGTCAATCTTAAGTAAATTAAAACAATAAAAACTATTTTTTTTTAAACGGCACACCTTATATTTTTATACGGCATATTATTCGTCTTTCAAAGAGCTTTCATTTTTATTAAGTATGTCCTATACTTATCTTTAATAGTTTTCAAGATATTACTGTTTTATGTGATTAGATTTACAATATTATTAAATGTATCAATGGTGCCAAGCATCTAAGGTGGCCGGCCAATAATTATCATCATCATTTATTTATTGTGTTATGAGCCTAAGCCTTACACTTGTCATTACATGTTTGAAGCTTAAAAGTAAGTATTAAAATGTATAATCAGATAGAAACAATGTATAGTTAGATAAAAATAACAAATTTAAGTGGCACGTGGTATTGAGGTATTGAATACATACAAATCTATAAAAATAGGTAAAAATAAATCAATAATAATAATAATAAATAAAACAAAGTACAATTAAAAATAGCACACACTAAAAGCTACAGATAAATCACTTAATAAAATACATAAAAAAGAAAAAAGGTATACATCACATGATTTCGAATTAAAATACACAGAATTAACCAGAATACAAAACTTGATACCGTAATACCTAACCCCCGTTTGAGATTTGGTTAGCCTGAGTGAGTTTGGGTATATCTTCTCACTTTGTCTGGTACAATAGTTGTTACAACTCGGATGTGCTTTGTACAGATTTAAGTTTCTCTTAATATATGTCAGACATTCATAAATATATAGAGATCGTAGAGTGAGAATATCCAAGTGTACAAAACTAGCTCGACAATCTTCCATAAATGCGAGGTTATCTATGATGCGTACAGCTTTGCGCTGTAAACCGAAAATCCTACGCCAGATTGCAGAGTGACCCCAGACTAGCAAACCGTACGAAATGTGTGATTGGAAAAGTGAGAAATATACCGTTCTCAGTATCTCTTTAAATACCTGCTTTGACAGTGTGCGCAAAGCGAACAAACTCGAACACAGCTTTCGTGCTAGGGCATCGCCGTGGTTTTGCCACGACAAGTTGGACAAAATGTTAATTCCTAGAAATTTAACTCCTTCAATTGCATCATTAGAGAGAAAGTCAGTGTGACAGATTTGCTGGTGTTCAGTTTAAGTTTGTTGCTTTCAAACCAACTACTCGCTTTTAACTGTGCCTCGCTGCTTTCTGAATTACACGATTCACAAAATTTCGATGTATTAATTATCGTGGTATCATCGGCATATAAAATCGATTTACTATTTCCGATAGAGCTCGGTAAATCATTTATGTATATCACAAATAAGAGAGGCCCGAGGACTGATCCTTGTGGTACACCATGTAAGATAGGCACTGCTGTGGACTTTGTACTATTGACCAAGACATGCTGCATTCTATTGGATAAATATGACATAATTAATCTGCAACTGTTTGGGTGGATGTTATAAAAGTAAAGTTTTCTTAGGAGTATTGAGTGGGAGACACAGTCAAAAGCTTTTGAAAGATCGAGGAAAGATGCTTGACATACGTGCTTATCCTCAAAGCAGTCATTGATTAATTCCACGAAATTACTAATAGCAGTAGTTGTAGAGCGATTCTTGCGGAAGCCGTATTGATTATTGCACAACACTTCATTGTCGTCAAAAAAGTCAGATAATTGCAGTTCTAAGATATTTTCGATTATTTTGGAAAACACAGGAAGTAGAGATATAGGGCGGAAATTATCTGCATCAGACTTATCTCCTTTTTTATGCAGTGGTATGACTAATGCTAACTTTAAACAATCGGGAAAAACATTATCCCGTATACAGCGATTAATCAATTTTGTTAGCGGAAGTAGAATAGGTGTAAGAACTGCCTTGATGACATCCACACGCAGGCCGTAGATATCTCTGCTATGACTACCTTTAAGTTTATTTATAACTGAAGAAACCGTGCTGGATGATACTTCTTTGAATTTGAAAAACGTACTACATGTAGGAGGATCAATGCACATGAAACTGATAGGATCATTTTCAGCGGATGGTAACGAGTTTATAATTTTCGAAGAAACTTCGGAGAAGAAATTGTTAAAATCATTTGGAGAAATATTAGGACTGCAACTATTTTTTTGCGTATTACGACTTGAGTTTATCACCTTCCACACAGCTTTTGGAGCGAAATTTGTCGAATTTAGATACTCTTGGTTGTGTTCGAACTTTCTTATATGAATTTCTTTTTTGTAGGTTGCTCGATATCTGTTTCGAATGACTTTTAATTCTGGATCGGTAGTCCTGTTATAGGCATCAGAAATTAGCTCAAGTGTATTTTTAATATTTTGTAAGTGCACATTGAACCAGTTGAGTTTTTTCGTTTTGAAGGTGTGAAGTACTCGTTTTTCTGGAAAAGCTGAATTAAAATGACTCAAGAACGTGTGTAAGAAGATATCGAAGCAGGACGATGTATCAGTTATGTCGTCCAGAAAACTCCATGATATTGTCTCCAAAGACTGGAAAAAATAGTTTTTCCCAGACATAGTTATAGGTCGGTTGATTTTATAGCAACGTTTATTGCTGGTGATCGTGTCGTTGTGAATATTGAATAAAATGCCGATGTGATCCGAGAGACCCGTCTCCATTGGCTGGACTGAGAAGGCTACGGTGCTATTAGAGCAAATATTGTCAATTATTGAAACGCGTAGGAAAATTCACTTTAAAATTTAAGCCAAAGCTTTTAGCAAAATCAATCAAAAGAGAATGATTATGGTTTCTATTATCAAATCTTACATTAAAATCAGCTGCAATGTATATTGTTTTATTACTCATGTTAATGGAATCAATAGCCTGTAATTAACCATCTGTCATAAGCCGTAATTGAAGTATCTTTTTGTTTGATCTTTTGACAGACATACATTAATACTTTAATTTACTGCTGAATCAGTCATAAACTACTTCGAAATAAATTTTACAACAGAATAATTAATAAATATGACATTTGTTTTGGGCGCTAGTGACGAATATTGTTTTCTTGCAAGCGTCTTGAGCGTATACGGAAATATCCTAATGCTGAACGCCATCCTCATGCTTCAGCATTTATTCGATTGAAGGAACGATTTCAAAATACTGGAAGTATTGATTATACAAAGAATCTAAAACGAAGGAAAAGGACTACTAATGAAGAAAATGAATACGCAGTTCTTCAGTCTATCGTTGAGAACCCTTTTGTTTCATCCCGCCAATTGTAGCAGCAAATTGATATACCAAAAACTACAATAAATAAAATAACAAAGAAATGTAAGTTGCATCCCTACCACGTACAATTAGTCCAAGAGTTAAGTGACAACGACTTTTTGAATAGGCTTAACTTTTATAATTGGGCGTTACATAAACGCGAACTGGAACCAAACTTTTTAAATCATATATTGTTTACGAATGAGGCCACATTTTATAAAAACGCATTTGTAAACAGGCATAATTTTCATTATTATTCTGACTATAATCCCAAACATATAATACCCATAGACCACCAACACAAGTGGTCTCTTAATGTTTGGACTGGAATTATAGGAAGTAGAATTATTGGTCCTTACTTTTTTGATGGCACTGTTAGTGAATTACCTCTTGCTATATTACAAAATATGTGGTTGCAATTAGATGGTGCTCCTCCACACTTCAGTCGATGGGTAAGGCAATATTTAAATGAACATTTTTCAAATAAATGGATTGGCAGAGGAAGGCCAATTGTATGGCCGGCAAGGTCACCTGATTTGACATAACTTGATTTTTTTCTTATGGGGTACTGTAAGAGAAAAGGTATATAAAACACCTGCAACGACAAAGGAAGATATGACGTTGAGGATTAAAAACGTTCTTCACAACATTAACATTGACATGCTAGTTAAAGTGAACCAAAATTTTACACGAAGACTTCAAGTATGCCAAAATCAAAATGGAGGATATATTGAACACTTAATATAAATGTGCAATTTTTTCTTTCTTATTTTATGTTATAACATCTTGTGATTTATTTTTCTTTCTAAAAATTATTTTTTTGAACTCGCCGCCTCGAAAGTGACGTTTCCAACACCGTTTTGACAACTCGCAAGTCGCATTTCGAGTAATCAAAATTTATTATTTCACATAGAAACAAATATTAATAATATATTTCATTAAAACATTTATTCACATAACTAGTGCGTCAGAATTTTTCTCGTGTTCACATAGAAACAAATATTAATAATATATTTCATTAAAATAGTTATTCACATAACTAGTGCGTCAGAATTTTTCTCGTGTTCATGCATTTGAAGGCACTCGCTCCTTCGTCGCTCGTGCTTTAAAAATGCATTCGCCCGGGAAAATTGTTTTCCCGCACTTGTTATGTAAATAACTATTCTAATAAAATATATTATCAATTTTTGTTTCTATGTCAAATAATAAATTTTGATTACTCGATTAATTTTATTCCATGACCACAGTAGTTGCTTTGATTTCAATAATAATTCCATAAAACAGTGATATCTCAAAAATTATTGAAGATAAGTATAGGACATACTTAATAAAAAGGAAAGCTCCTTGAAAGACGAATAATATGCCGTATAGAAATATAGGGTGAGCCTTTAAAAAAAAAACAAGTTTTTGTTGTTTGAATTTTCTTAAGATTGACAGGTTTGAATTACTACAAGGTAAGTACAATATTAAAATTGACTTCGGCTGAGGATAGCGTCTAGTATAATTTATTGAAGTACCACACCGATTATTTTTAAAATGACTAATAATGGAGACATAAATTTAAATCTGATAACCTAAATATCTAACTTTTTTCATTAAATTGTAAGTATTATGAAATATGTTAGGTTTTGGTATATTCAATGTTATATGAAACATATGTACAATTGTTAGTAATATCTAAAAATCAAATAATATATAGGGTGTTCCATTTAAAAAAATAATGTTATTTTCAGTACCGCTTTTGTGGGACACCCTGTATACATCAAAATAATTTTACGTTATGCAGCTCTTCAAGTCAAGTAAGTTTGGCCTGAATGTTTTTTTCTATCTTTAACGAGAACGGAGATATCCTCCGAGAACGCACTAATGGGACACCCTGTATATGTATATTATATAATATCTTTACATACACATATATTAAGTATATATGTTTATATAAATACTATATGTGTGTTTGCTGCGGGAATTTTTATTTTAATTATCCATATCCCGATAATTACAGCGTTTGGTAAGTTTGCAGAAATTAGTTGTTTTTATGCAATTTAAAGCTTTTAACGAGTGTTCCCATTCCTTGATTGAAGAACATGAAGTAAAATTTGGTGTTTATACAAGCAACATTTCAGGCGTCTTTAACACCGAATTTTACTTCATGCACCACCCGTATAAAACACCGATTGAAGTACAAAATGTTCTGCTTAAGGTTGATCTCACTTGTTCTGAATCACCCTGTATAAAAACAATTTCTAAGCTGCTCAGAGTAGATCACAAATGTGATATATCCAGACCATATGTGTCAATAAAAAAAACTTAACATTGATATAAAAGAAGACACTGACAGCAAAACATAATCAAAACCCATTAAAAAAAAAAACAATTGAATAGAAGAAATGTCCGCTATTTAATCCCTCCGCATATTATAACATGTGTATAACTAAAAATTGATCGCAAACAAAAAATTGTCTTTAAAACATGACAGCTAGAAGGGGTTTACTTATATAAATAAAAAAAAGATTATGTACTTTTATAATGTTATGTCATTCAATTTTATGTTGACGAGCCTGCTCTTAACAAGATTTTAACGCCCTTACTGACCTTTATATTTAATATCACCCGTTTTATTTATGAAAAACATTAGATCGCTTTAAAGAGCACTTTGGAGAATTCCTTAGATATTTATAATAAAATCAATAAATATTCACTCAACAAAAAATATACCACTGAAATTCTGTTACATTCACGAGTTACGCGCACTGACAGATAATCGGATAAACACGAAAAGGCTTTAAAGTTTAAATCACACGAGGTTGAAAAACGTTGAAATGACAATCAATTATAATTAATAAAAACAATCAGGTTTAAAAAAACACAACCGCATGGTTTGTGCACAAACACAAAACAATTGTTGGAATATTGTTAAATTGCACTTACCACAGACATGATGTTAAACGTTGGCACATAAGAACGGTCGCTCGAATTATTGTACGGGAATTTGTTGAACACAATAGATAAGTGAAGAGACGGATCGGATCAATACTGTCGCCGGTGGTCCGCTCGGTGTTCGGCGGATCCGTTTGTATGTGCGCGCGCGCTCGCCGGCTTTTCTTTCGGTTTCGACCGGCGCGGTGTGGAAGCGTGGCGCCACCTGTCGGGAAATGCGAGAAGGCGGCGTGGAAAATCGGCCGAAAGGGCGACGGACCCGTGGAAATCCGGCGCGTCCGTTCAACGACACCGGCTTTAATACAAACATACACGAACGCGCACACACACACACACACAGGTGGATTTTGTATTGGAAAATAATGGGCGCCTTGCGAAATCTGATAATTGCACTCTGTTGAGCTAAAAATATCACAGCTTAAAAAACAATCAATTATACATTGAATTTTATGATAGACTTCAATAAAAACTTTGTCACAAAAAAATAATTATTCGAGTTTCCTTTGAAGATATAGTAAGAGCACTATGGTCGATTTCAGAAGAAATATCTCGAAATAAAAACAATCTAAAGTTACGCCACTGCTATTTAAATTAAACATACGTATGATTTAAATTCAAAACTATTTGAATTCGTGACAATAAGTTTCCACTTCTTTTAGTTTGCACACTTTAAACATAATATATAAACCGTATATATACAGAGAGTTTTATGTAACACCGAACATTTGCATCCAATACAATTTGACACTTTTAATTTTTAAGTTGTGTGTAAATTGAGTTGCCTATATGACCATTAAAAATTGTAGCTAATCAATCGCAATTAATGGCTCAACTTGTACATACAGGGAGTTTTTCTTTCGTGTATACATTTCCCAATTACAGCGTATATGCAGTAAATCTTTAGATACTCGTTGTTTTTCAACAGAGTTCAATTTGAAACTTGAAATGAGTGTGTTCCACTCCCAGACTAAGCATGAAGTAAAATTTCGAGTTTAGAAAAGCCTGAAAATTTGGTTTGGTCGCGTAGCGCGAAGCGCGGAGCGGCCAAACCAAATTTTCAGGCTTTTCTAAACTCGAAATTTTACTTCATGTGCCACCGGTACAAAACACTGACATACTACGAAGTTTAAAACACACCGCTAAACTTTACATTGCATCAGTGTTTGGTACCGGTGGCGCATGAAGTAAAATTTCGAGTTTATAAAAGCCTGAAAATTTGGTTTGGCCGCTCCGCGCTTCGCGCTACGCGACCAAACCAAATTTTCAGGCTTTTCTAAACTCGAAATTTTACTTCATGCTTAGCCTGGGAGTGGAAAACACTCGTTTATAGCTTTAAATCTTTTAATAAACCGAGCGTCGGAGCATGCACAACGTATGCTTATGTATACTTAAAAAAATCTCGTTATGAAAATGTTCGGTGTTACATAAAACTCTCTGTATATTATGTGTAAACATACACATTTAGTTATTAGTCTCAATTGCTAAGAAAACGTACTTTGGCAGCGAACGCCGGTACCAAGTTAAAAAGTATACTCGCTCACATTTTAAATGGCCGTCAATACCTTAGTATTACCGAGTTCTATTTGCGCTATCAAGTGTGTATTGTATATAGTGGTTAAGTGTAATACAAATTGTTGTGTATTTGGACCACTGGCGGCTCGTGGCCTAACTTCAGACGCGGATCCAGACTTTTGTTTTGGGGGGGGGGTCACTCTCAGACACGCATGCAGACTTTTTTTCTCCGGACCGGGGGGGGGGGGGGTTGTCTTTAAAAGTACATTGGGCAGGTGAGTTTCTACTGTAATGTTTTATACTGAGGGATCTTGTTCCAAAATAATTGAACAAGAGTAACATATTCTAACAAAAATCATATGTTACAATACTTTTTCCAATACAATACTTTTTACAATTATGAACTATAATCACAATGTATCACATATGTCAATATGTTGCATCCGCTTTAGTCAAGTCAGAGCACTAATTCGAAACGAGTGCGTTTGCCCTTCGCGAATCGGGTAATCGCTATCAAGTGTGTATTGTATATACTGGTTAAGTGTAATACAAATTGTTGTGTATTTGGACCACTGGCGGCTCGTGGCCTAACTTCAGACGCGAATCCAGACTTTTGTTTTGGGGGGGGGGGGGGTCACTCTCAGACACGCATCCAGACTTTTTTTCTCCGGACCGGGAGGGGGGGGGGGGGTGTCTTTAAAAGTACATTGGGCAGGTGAGTTTCTACTGTAATGTTTTATACTCAGGGATCTTGTTCCAAAATAATTGAACAAGAGTAACATATTCTAACAAAAATCATATGTTACAATACTTTTTCCAATACAATACTTTTTACAATTATGAACTATAATCACAATGTATCACATATGTCAATATGTTGCATCCGCTTTAGTCAAGTCAGAGCAATAATTCGAAACGAGTGCGTTTGCCCTTCGCGAATCGGGTAATCACAGAATCAATGTTAATATCGATATCTTGGTGGATGTGCAACAACGCAAGACCAGTCAGCCTTTCGTTCGTTATGGTTGACCTAAGCCACGTTTTCAGACGACGGAGGGTTGAAAAGGAGCGCTCTGCCGTGGCTACACTGACTGGTAGAGTAACTAAGATAGTAAGTAGGATATTGATGCAGGGATACAAATGCTTGTCGCACAAATCGATCATCTGGGGAAGCGAATCGGGAATGACGTCATTGTTATCGATGTAACGCTTCCACTTAGTCACCCACAACTGAAATTCAGCAACGACTGTAGAGCTAGGACCAGGTAGAAGCTGCTGGTACGTGTCTGCCATCTCACACACAGTTGTTAAATCTTCCTCTGAGTACGATGTTCTGGGCAGAAAAACTCTTAACTGAAACAAATTCAGCACATCCGCAGAAAGTCGATCTTCCAAATCGTTCACAATATTATCCAACAGAGGAATATATATTGCTCGTCTGAAATAGTCCTCCGGAGTCTGGTTTAGGATGTTGTTGTCGCGGTGCATTTGTCGAGCAGCAATTCGAGGAACCTTAATCTCCAGACCAAGTTGTTCAGCAACGGTTTGAGCTTTCTCAAACAATTTTAGGAAAGCAGTCTCAGCGTCAAGGCGTTTGTTCTCGAGTACCGCTATGGTGTCCTTGAGTATATCTGATGCTTTCTTCAAATCCAGGGATGGCGTTTGCAGAATCCGACTCAGCGACACAGTTGTACCTGAATAATGAAGTAATGAAGAAAAATGAATAATGAGACAATAGAAGCATATATTCTACTAATTTTACAAGTCAATATTCTGCATTTAGGAGTGACAAAAATGAATGTTATAGTAGTAAATACATGTACTAATAAAAGGAAATTAATAACGGTGATAACGGAAGAGCAATGTTCAAGAATATTATTATCTGAGTATTCTAATTACCTAGTACATCATTTAGGCAGGCAGCGGACATGATGAACTCCGGACTGGCTAAAGCGTGACGAAGGCATTGGGCATCTTAGGGTCACTCCACGTGGAAATCTCGTTGAGAGCGTCGCAGATCTTCACCAACATCGGTCCTTGAAACTGCAAGTGTCCGTCGTGCTTCTCCACCCAACGAGTCTCGCAAAGACCCTGCAGGGAATTCCCACCCAGTAGTCTTCGAAAAACTTCGTGTAGTTTTGCTGAAGCATTTGCAAAAGCCACAACTTTTCGCATCGTTGCTGAAGCATTACGACACAACGCCACCTTGGAGGACGTCGACAGGGAATTGTTCAACACGTGATTGCTGCAAGGACAACGTTTGGCCAGAGTTGCGACTTTCGTAAGCTCCTGGACAGCACCTTTTGCATCCGAGGCCATAACCGAACAACTGTCCGTTCCGATGCCAACGCATTTAGTTAGATCGAGGTCGAATCTTTTGCAGAGATCTTCCACGATGTGAGCCAACGCCACCCCTGTTAATCGCCGCTCACCATCTACATCCTCGGGACGGATCGCATCGTAGGCATCGCAAAATGCAATGAAGTCCTCCCTAATGACGCCTTCGTGGAAATAGCGAAAAGAGAGACTGAGCTGTTCCGTGTGAGACAAGTCCGTGGTTTCGTCAAACATAACGGAGAAGACCGATGCTGCTTTCACTATTTCCAAAACTGCTTGCTGGATTTCCTCTTTGCAGGCGTCGATAAGGGAATTCTGAGTCGTTTTACTGATGTAAGTTGCGTTTGCAGATGCATTTTCCAGGTGATGACGGAGAACGGCATCACCAGCTTCCACTCGAAACCGAAGAAGTGCTCTGAAGTTACCGTCGTTGATCACAGAGTCGTCCGGTTTGGTGCTGTCGACGTACAAACTCCCATCGTCTCTGTGTCCGCGCAAAGGAATATTCTGAAAAAATGATGGTGTTCACGATGGGTCGTAGGCGTTCTCGATTCTCTTGGACTTGCAGCTCCCGCTGGGTCGATATCTGGTTGATCAATTCAAGAATCGGCTGGTGATAGGTTTTTAGGAAAAGTTTTCCAGCTTTCACAGCCGAATGGTGGTACTGATTTTTCTGGTGGCTCTCAAGATCGCCTTTCTCTTCAAGGAGGTTATCAAAAACCGTCAGAGGTACTTTTACCCAACGCTTGAGAGGGCAAGATTTCTGATAACTGCCAGTCGGAGTTGAGATGAACAGCGCGCAATATTTACAGTACAGTCCACGGTCTTTGTGCGACAAAGTCGATAGATGTCAAGAATCTAGCAAAGTTCATCATCGTGATGAACCGTGGCATCACAATGAGACCTATCTGCACTTCCTCGTGAGGTGCAACAACTTGAACCTGGGCAGCGTTTTCTAAGTTTACTAATTGGCCGACGGTGCTGTAAAATTTTCGGAAACCGGTCTGATGTTTTACGAGAAGGCCTACCATCTCCAGGGGCCGTATTCACAGTACCGATGCAATTTGTCATCGGTGAGAAGTGACGTCATTTTACTCCATACGGTTTGGTAAATTCTTCCCAAACTTACGTCACTTTAAGTGCGATTCTCATAGATGACAAATTGCATCGGTGCTGTGAATAGGGACCCAGCATATACAACAGACGGTTGTTGACCATTTTTTTCCAAAATTTTGTTCAAGCAACAGGTTAATAAAATTATCCGGTAACTATATATATATTATTGGGGTATTTATTAGGCTTAAGCAGATAATGGGGTACAGCCTCCTTACCATATCAGATTGTAGATATATATCAAATACTGTCTCATTCAAGGAGATAACAGTTGAATTATCCCATCACCTGGGCCGGGTGTTTTAGAAGTACCCATCGATTTAATGGCATCTTCAAAATCTCATTGTTTTTTGCCATAGATTTCCTGGAGAAGAAATTTGGAGAATCGGCTTTGTTTTGCGCAAAATTCAGGTCATAATTTAGAGAGCTACTAGCGGTCTGAAAATGAGTTGCCAACATTTATGGTGTGACATTTACATTTATCAAGATTCTTGTTATTTTTTCAACTTTTGTTGCAATTGTACAACTAATTTTGTATTAATCAATTTTAATTTATTCGTTACGTCCTTATTCCTGCAACATTTATTCTAAATTGTACCTGCATGCCTAAAATTTTGTAGTCAGTGGTGAAACCCTAGGTATAGAGAAATACTAGGATGCAAATTCAATAAAAGAAATTGTGTATAGTGACAAATAAATTTATCAAAAACAATGATAAATTCATACTTTTATATATATATAGAGTATATTTTATTAAAGATACTTTCGTAAACTATATATAAAACATTAAAAGTGTAACAAATATTGCGTATAATCAATAAAATTAACATATTGCATAATCAAACGACACTTTTTTTGATAATAATAAAAAATAAAAAAAATCATCAAAAAGTGTGGTTTAATAAACATACACAGCTCAAATGGATAGAAATCAAAGAGTGGATGAGAAACAGACACACTTACAAAAAATTAGAGAGGGTGAAATGTAGTTATTCGACTCAGAAATAATGAGAAGAGTGGGAAATGTAGTTAAAAAGATGAAGCTCCAAAAGAAAGAAATAATGAGAAGAGGTGGAGATGCAGTTTAAGAAAATATATAGCCCAAAAAGGACGAGGAGGGGGAATGTATTTCAAAAACAGAATCAGTTTACAAAGGCACAAATATGAGGAAAAGAAATATGTTTCTCAATCAAACACAACTCAAAAGGAAAGATGTGCAAAGGGAATTGGTAAGGAGAAATTTTCAAAAATATATACAGCTTAAAAAATATGAAATAATGAGAGGAGGGGGGAATTATACTTAAAAAATATACAATGTTTAAAAAGGATAAAATGCGCTTTAAAAAATAAGCACAGCCCAAAAATGGGAAAAAAAAAACAAACACATCACAAAAAGAAAAATTGTGGTTTAAAAAGAAATACATTTCAAGAAATGTAGAATTGTGGTTTAAAAACAAAGATTTCATGAAATGTAGAATTGTAGTAGGAAAACACATTTTAAGAAATAAAGAATTATGTTTGGACTACAAATACATCACAAAAGGTAGGGATCCGAAAATATACACAGCTCAAGGAAGAGGGGAATTGTAAAGGCGACGAAAAAACACGACGCTGTCAAAAATCATTAGTGGTCACAAAGGAAATTAAAAAAACTGTAGCTACGTACAATTTTTTTTTACATAACAATACAAAATCTGCAACCCATACACCGCACAAAAGTAAAACACACAGTTTATCCATCTGTTCACATGAAAACATTTCACTTTATAAATATAGTTTACAATTTGTTTTCTTTTTAAAGTTTATTCGAAATACTAGAATGATATAATTTTATGTACAATTCACAAAGCTTGGTTTTAACTATGAATCATAAATAAGTGGACACTTATTCTCTTTGATTTTTTAATTATTGAAACGGTTATACACGTGTACAACACCGTCTTTAAGAAGGGTGTGAAGTTAAACAGTTTATTAACAGCGCCTGTCCTATCTTAGTTATTTTTAGTCTTGAATTGTACTATAAACTGTTAAACATGTTATATACAGAGAGTTTTATGTAACACCGAACATAGTAAAATAAACTCAACGTTAATTTTCCTATGTTCGATGTATACTGGGATGCATTAAAGCATTGACTGCGATGTGATTGGCTACGATTTCTAATTGTAATATAGTCAACCCAATTTACACTGATCCCTTCAAAAATAAATGAAATCTGTCAGTTATCGCAAGCAAGTGATATTTGCTGTTCTACCACTTGAAGCAGACGTAGACGAAGAGTTAAACATAACAATATTGTATACAAAGGAGGAAAAGATTATTCTGGTAAACTTATACCATGAAGAAAACAGTTTAAGAAATTCTAAAAAATGTTCTGTTCAATCAGACTACCATTTATTTCAACCATTTCAAACCTTCTAGAACAGTTTGTTTGGATAAATTTCACAAGCGAGGAGTTAGAAGTCCGTCGATATTATCGGAAGAGATGAAATTAAACAATTTCTGTTATGTCGAAGAGTGTCTAATAATATCCTTACTATTGCAAAATTATTTAATATTTAAAAATCCTTTGTACGTAGGAGTTCTACAAGAATTTAAGTTTAGATCCTACAAATTCTAAGATTACTAGTTGCTGTATAACAACATTAAGCGATAACATTTTTGTAAACTTGTATTTAATATGTTAAATTAAACAACGAAATGTTGCGAAAAATTGTGTTTACTGATAAAGCGTTTATATCTTCTTACTTTCCTTAACTAGTATTTTACGGATTAAAAATATAACAAAAGTTGATAACCATTCTGTTGTACTAAAATATCCATAATACAACATATTGTGGTTGACATAATAATTGACAAATTTAGTTTATTTTTGAAGTAAAGAGTGTACATTGGGTTGACTATATTACCATTAGAAATCCTAGCCAATCACATCGTACTCAATGCTTTGATGCGTCCCAGTACACATCGAACATAGGAAAATTAACGTAAGTACATTTTAGTATGTTCGGTGTTACATAAAACTCTCTGTATATACTTTTCTAATAGAAAATAAATTTAAATTGATATTGATTACTATTTTACATCCAATATGAGTGTTTAATAAAATTAAGTATTTAACCTTACAGGTCCTAATAACAATGTAAACTTGTGCAATGCTATTTTCTCGTCTTAAAAATTGGTATAAATCTTTGTCTAAAATATTTGTTTTGTTTCTTATATTACTTGACCAAAATTATGTTCATGTTACAAAAACCTGATCTTAAAATCTTAGAAATTGCTATAAACTGTTGATCAAAGACCCAGCTTGATTTTTTGTAATTTATATTTATAATTAAACGTACTTATTAATAAACGTTAATAGTCCATTTTTAAACTCTTCTAAATCAAATATTTTTCCTTAATAGACTTTAAAACATCTACTGATGCCTATTAACAATTACTGCATTGACTTTTAGTTTAGTAAAAAAAGTGCTTTCTAGTATTTCAGGAAATACATGCGAGTCAGATTTTATTTAGTTTGTTAACTATGAGTAATTTCAACTCTGGCATTAAATTTCAACCATTAAGAAAATAAATTATTGACTTTTAACAATAATCATAATTTTTAACAATAATAAAATATTTCCTTTTGTACATTTTTGCCTTATTCATTGTAAATAAAAAGATATCACTCCAGCATTTATTTTTAAACAGCAAATGAACAATTTCAGTCTTTTGTATCAAACTGAACGTATCCACATAGGCGATTTTTGGCGACTTCATTCGCATTTGTGGCGACCACTTGTCTAATACATCTGGCAACACTGATTATTGGCGAGTTTTGATTACAGAGGCTATGTCATTTAGTGATCATCTCTCAAAAAGTTCTTGATTATTGAAAGAAATTTATTGGAGTTGAATGTTATCTGAATGGTATTCAAAACTATTGTGTGTGAGATGTTTATCTCTCGCATCATTTGAACGTTTCAAATAAAAACTCGCTCATATAAATACTTTAAAAAAACAGCAATCAAGCAATCATCATCGGGAAAAAAACGGTTTAGGAAAAGCCACAGTCCTATTATTCCCCACTCAAATAAAAAACCTAATACTATAGCCGCATTTTCATCATCACTTCAACAAAAACTCTGAAGACTTGATCGATATTGTTTTTTAAACACCGCAAAAACAAAATACTCTTAAGACTTGATCGCCATTGCTTTCTAACGAATCTTAAAAGAAAATAACTTTCAAGACTCAATTTACATTTGTTTCCATACACTATAAAAATTACTTTCATCAATATTCAACTGCTATTATTTTCGCACTATATTTTTGTTCACATAAAACTTTCGAGACTCAGGCGCAACTGTTTTGTTGTTCTCTTTTTCACACATCAAGCCTGCAGTTACACTAATAACCTAAAAATAAAAAGTATGTGATGATGCGCCGCTACACTACTAGTCCTTTTTGTAAAAAAAAGAAAATTGTAATAATATAAAAGTAACTCATTCCCGCCCCGTTTCAGCGGGAAGTTTGTTTAATTAATATGGCAACCGTTTAAACGAGATCAAAATAACGACAACCGCCACAACACTGAATTTTTGAGTATTAAAAATATCTGCATGTTTATTTTTTTCTCTTTTGTTTTCTCCGTCTTCAGTAATTTTTAAGGTCACTCTGTAGTTGTAAGTTTTTTTGTTAGAAAATTAAAATTTACACCACATTGCACGTGAATTTAAGTAAGCTTACGAGAATAAGCCGGATGTGAGTCTCAACAAAAGTTTCTCAGTCGGCTAAGTTAGTGAAACTAGACTCTCCGCAGGCTATTTAAACTTATAAGACGACTTGAGCCTTCGCAGCAGTTGAAGATAACGTAAGTTGGCTGTCAAAGCCAATGTAAGTCCATGTAAAGGCTTCACTGCCAGTTATGTCTCTGAGATTGGAGTCTTCGCCAATTACGAGACGGAACTAATGGCGTTGTGCGGGGCACCCATCTGCGTTAACACTTTGTCCAGCCACTGTAGAGGCCCGTGTAAGTGCACTTCGATCCAGCAAGGGGTGCTCGTAACATCCTGCCGGTGGTATTCGGCCCCCCAGCCTTTAACAAAGCTCATGCGTATCGTGCACATTTTTGTCAACTCGTAAACGGCTTCGAAGCCGTGGTTAACACACTGGGATAGCAGCTGGGCAAATTCAGCGTTGTTGAATATCCTGAGGGAACAGCCGGCAGGGATTTTGCAGACAGTTGATGGGTGGAATCCATGGTGGTGGTTGCAATTTCTCGACTGCACGAAAATGGCGGAGTCGGATAAGCATTCAGCATACACCTCTCCATTTACATAATATAAATGCACCCCTTTCCCGATGTGACGCCTAGTGTTTTCAATGGTAGAATTTCTGTTGACGTTGCTGAGCTGACCCAAACAGAACCGATCACTGTTGTTGCTAGGGTTGGTAAATCCGTCGACGATTACTGACGTTGTTTGACAGTGGAAAACCTCTCCAACCCGGCAGTTAAGCTCGTAGTACGCAATCGACGCCCAATACGGCTGCTCTTGATAAGCGACTGGTTGAACATCGGTCAAATTAGGTTCAGTATTCGTGTTGTTATTCGAGGGCGTTTCATCTGTGGGGCTGTATGCCGGGGGTGGCGTCTCGGCCAAATTCGAATAGGGACTCTGCGGATTATTTGAACTGACACTCCCTGGACTCGAAACACTCGACAACGGCGAGCTCGGCCCCAGCCCGTTAAACCCCGACGAGGAATAGCTCACATTGTGCGGCATGTTCGAATCCACCAGCTGCTGAAATGGCAGCAGCGAATGCCCCGGCACGAAATCATTATGCCTCGGCACTAAAACCGGTGGCAACACCGGACTCTCCACCCTCTTATAATGATAGGGATTAATACACACTTCCTTCTGCTTGGCCGAAAATGGAAACTGGCAATGCTCCAGCGGCTTCAACTCATGGTGACTTTGTAAATCGGGCCACCGCCACACTCTACAATAAATGACGTGTGGGAGCCCTTTGCGGTGCGAGACTTGCAGACGGCCGTCTAGGGATCGGGGGATTGTGACGCATTTACTGGGTGTTCCCGGGCATGAAAGTGCCCGTTCCAACTCTTCGATAGCGCCTTTGCGTTTTTTCAATTTCTTCACCAAACTATCGACTGCTTTTTCCGCCCATTTTTCTTCTTCGTCTCCCTGCTTCCAGCCCAAAAGTTTTTTTACTGCGGGGCTAGTGAACGAGAAGAGGCTGTTCAAACTGGATATCGGGCCGCTGCTTGATGATTCGGGCTCATCTGTCTCCATTGTAATTCTAAAGAAAAAATTCTATTTAATAAAGATACTGAATAAAATAATAGGTAATCTGATTGCACCACTTTAGCCTAAACTTTAAAAGTACTTAATATTTTAGGTTATATGTTATTGTCTAAATTTTCAGGCTGTTTTAAACTCGAAACATTACTTCATGCGCCAGGTGGAAAAAAAAGCTGGTTAGATGTGAAGTTCAAAATAAATGCAAGATAGATCAAACAAAGATCTGAGCAAACTATAATTTAAATAAGTCATCTAATCTAATAGGTTAGGGAGTCGTGACAAAAATGTAAAAATTATTTTCGAAAAGAGCAGAAATAATACTTGTATAGTATTGAGCGTTACTACGTGGTAATCCAAAGACGTCTTAAGGGGGTATTACCATTCGGAAGTTTTAAAAAATTGATCTTTTTTTTTTTGCATGTATTGATACTTGATAGTATCTAGTTTCATGTCCGAAAGCCGTTTTACAATAGGCAAATTCGTGAGTTAGATTTTTGCTTGTTGAAGTAAACAATGCTGAGTAGGTGGCTGAGTGGAAATACGCAGAACTCAAACGAAAGTTTGAATGCTTGTGTCTGGAAGCTGGCTTAGAAGCACCTCAACTGTGGTGCAAAAACCGTCGCTATCGCGTCTTTCATAGCTACCAGCATTTTCAACGACAGATACTCGGCAGTTTTTAAGACAATAGAAACACTGGGAATCCATATCGGCCTGCAAGCCAAGGCTTTCCAGTGCGGACCGACGCGGAGCACGAGATGTGGGACGAATTTTGCCTGACTCCAGCAACTCATAAGGCCATCCAACAACGCTGGCAGGAGTAAATCATTCAAACCCAGTTTTTAGAGGAAGAGGAGGGCCTAGTGTACGGAGCTGGCATAGCTGACTAAAGCCAAAAATCTCCAAAAATAGTTAAAACTTGTGTCAAAACTTTAAACGCGTTATTCTCTAAACCACTTTTTTTTCGCTGGCCGGAAACTTTCTTTTCAAACTATGAAACGGATTGACTTGAGCTTTTAGTGTTCGGTTCTCCACATTTTCCTCTGGAGTTTGAACCACCGTCATTCAAATATATTAACATTTGATATTTTTCATAGAGCCTTAAAGTCAGAAAAAGGGGGGCAAAAAGCGACCACTTTTTTCGAATGGCCTCCATTTTGTTATTTATCGAGATTTTTTATTGTCGGTTGTTCAAACTCCAGATAATTTAATACAGATTAATGACTACTACTTCATTTTACGTTTCAAATCACAGAATCGAAAAAATCTTTCCGGCCATGTGGAAAAACACGGCGGACACGGCCTTATTTGAGGCCAGATTTAGAGGTTTAGCCGGACGATTGAAAAGAATTAAAATTCATTTTTTATAGTTTATGAATCTATAAACAAGTTGCAAGAAACCGCAAGATCGCATGTATTAAATTTTCCAAAAATAAAAATTCTGAAAAACCGTAAAAAAAAAAACGCTGTCCTAGTGGTAATACCTCCTTAATGTTGATTAAGAAATAATACTGTTGAAGAAAAATGTTTCTCCAAGAATAGAAATACGCTGAGTAAAAAAATATTTTTTTGATAAATAATTCTGTCAGTTCAATCTCTCCATCAAGTTTCCTTTATAAGCTGATTAGCTGAAATATTTCTTTTTAAAAAAATTATAAATGAAAAAACACGAGGAAATATGTTTTTTTGCTAAATTTTGTAATTCTGGCTAGTACTGGGTTTGATCAGAACAATTAGGGTAGATGAAATTTGATGGGAGGTTTGAAACCAAATTATTTGTCATTGGGGGAAAGTAAATATCATCGATTTAAAGTATGAAATTATTAAGTGTCTCAAAACCTAAAAGTGCTTTATCCAAGCACTCAGTTTAGCATTGCCAACAGTTTCAATAAATCTTGACTTATAAGTGATAATTTTCTCTGCACTTAAGGGGCTTTTACCGCTTGTCAATGTCCAAAACGTTTTTATTCCATACAAGGCAAGATATGATATTAATCACGTCTATTGATATAAGCTAAAAAAAATCGACAAAAATATGTCGTAAT
This sequence comes from Philonthus cognatus, assembly GCA_932526585.2. Taxonomy (NCBI): domain Eukaryota; kingdom Metazoa; phylum Arthropoda; class Insecta; order Coleoptera; family Staphylinidae; genus Philonthus; species Philonthus cognatus. The sequence goes on from OW052247.1 coordinate 35,594,766, forward strand.
CTGTAAAAAAATAATTTATAAATTACTTTCTAATACATTTTAATCTCTTATTAATGTTTATTTTTTTGGAAAACATTTAAAATACTTTGACAGATCTGTCAATTTGTGTTCTTTTCATCCCAAAGGATTAAACTATTTTGGCTTTGTCTAGAACTACCTGTATATGGAAATACTGAAAACTTAAATGACACTTAAAAGAATATTGCAAACAAAATATGTCAAATTTTAATTAAATCTTAAGAAATGTCAGTTATTAGTGTTTTATTTTATTTTTAATGTAGTTTCCCCTCCTTGTTTAAGCATGATGTAAATTGAGTAAATCGAGTTTAGGAAAGCCTGAAAATTTGGAATTAAACGTGGAATAAAGAGTAGCAACCAAATCTTCAGGCTTTACTTAACTTGAAATTTTACTTCATGTGCCAGGTGTTGGAGTTGGATCATTGATTTAATGTGAAGTTCAAATCTGTTTTTGTTTTATTTGTGTTGTTATTTTATTGTTATGTTTAAATTGTATCAATATTAAGTCCTATTTTGCGAAATTTGAATCAGCTGTAGTTTGCTAAATAATAAAAATTACAGCTATAGGCTAAGTAAGCGGCGATTGCAGCGCCGCCATGCGGTTTTAAGCCTAAGCAGCATCGGTGCCGGTTGTCATTTCGTCATACGGGAGTTCTGAGCAGAAGTATGAGTTCTGAGCCGAAGCGAGCTAAATGCAATCAAAGTTGTTGTGTCGTCGGATGCACCAGTAAATATAAAAGTGATGGCTCCGTCTCTTTTTATTCGTTCCCATACAAACCATGGGAAACGGAGCGGAAAGCGAGGTGGATTGCCGCTGTACGACGTGTCAAGTAAGTATATTGTTATTAGTCAAAGTTAATATTTCAGCACATATCCGTTGACATTGTAATTGTTACTTTACAACAAGTTCGCCATTCTTAAAAATGATTGTACACGAAGTTCTGCAAACGATTGAAATGTCAGTGTTGAAAGGAAGGTTAGGGTCATTAATACAAATATGAAGATGCTCGAAACTCATTGCTTCACTGAGATAATTAAAAGAAGTATATACTTGTGCCATGTTTGATTGAAGTTTGCAGTAATTTTTAAAAATTATTATAAATTAATACAATTGTATAGAGGGATTATTTTGAATATTTCAAATTAAACAAATTCAACTACTTGAAATGAAATTCTATTGCATCATTTAATACCCTAAATACAAAACCTCGTTTGTTTAAATAAAGACATTATTATTCTTTTGTTTATTTAGCGGTGACAAAAAACCGTGGATTCCATCAAAGCACAGCAGAATCTGCAATAAACATTTCGTTGGAGATAGAAAATCGGAAGACCCCAGGAGTATTTCTTCGGATACGTCGGTTACGTGCGAACTTTCACAAAGCTTCCTACCTTTCGACAGGCTTTTCCGTCGGAAAATGGTTGTGTCAACCGTTTCAAAGCCGCAACTTATTATGACATGCATATTTACACCGGTTTTGTACGAATAAATACACGAACAGCATTAAATTATGACGTTACACAATAAAAAACCAACTGACACCATGCAACTCATACGCAACCGACACCGATGCTGCTTATACAGAAATCCGCTAGGTGGCGGGTGCCACGGGGCGAACAGCTGTTTACTTAGTCTATAATCTGTTTTTTTAATATGACCAATAAAATTTGACATATCAAGAATTTGGTGGTGTGATGCAGGTTGTGTGTTTTAGGTTAGGACAAAATTAATTACATGTTATGTTGTAAAACAACGATTTTTCAATGTAAATTTTCAAACATTTGTGATCTTATTAAAAACTTTCAATTCAAAAACTCTAACGAGTGTTTTCCACTCCCAGACTAAGCATGAAGTAAAATTTCGAGTTTAGAAAAGCCTGAAAATTTGGCTTGGTCGCGTAGCGACCAAGCCAAATCAGGCTTTTCTAAACTCGAAATTTTACTTCATGCGCCACGAGTATAAAACACTGATTTAAAGTGAACTTCACAATATACTGCTTAGTTCTGATCACATGTTCATTAATTTTACAAATGTTAATATGGAATTTGTGAAAGTATACTTTAAAAAAAAATCCCTGTGTGTGTTGTAAAGTTGCAAGTTGTAGCGTTCTCTTTTTTGAAAATATCTACATCGTGACTATTTATTTGACAAATTATGATTTATTTGTCACATTGACAATCATTTACCAACATCTCAAAATTTGATGTTTAAAGTACTCTACTGTTAAAGCAGGACTGCAACTGTTCGCAGTAAATATACCCTAAGTTTGGTCATTTAAAAAAAAACAGAGTTTATGTTCATTTAGCCAATTGTCTTCCAATGAGCCCCTGAACAAAATGTAATTTTTTTACACCCTGTATATCTACAAATATTAAACATTTTTTAAGCTACAATAAAAAAAGTTCATTTTTAAGGACCGAAAAAACCGGGGTTTTATATACAAAGTCTGTGAGACCGCCGCGATTACTCATTTTACAGATTGTAGAACTACTACTGGAAGATTAATAAGGTGTATTGAATTTTAGCGCGATTTTGATTTCGTTTGCCACAATTCAATTTCTCAATCTAGTGTGCCCGGGATAAAAAAGTTTGGAGAGCGCCAGTGTAAATAAACAATACTTGTTGCAGATGCAATTTGGTACTCACTTTTAGATTATCTACAAAAACTCATTAAACATTTACGTGAGATGTAGAATAAGGAAATTTCAAAATCAGCATAATTTTCCACTTGAATTCAAGAACGCCATCATGTAAACAAAAATAAACAACATTTGTTGGTTATCTACTGTTATTCCAACTGTATTTAAATCAACCCTTTTTAACACAGCAAAACCCGCAAAGAAAAGGCTGATGCAAATTAGTACTCACTGTTTGATAATCTGAGGGGATTATTAACGGGAAAGACACCCCTAACGCAACACTGGGGGAGTGAGTCACTGGCAGGTTGACTCACACGCACTTGTGAACCGACACGAAATCGCACGTTTTTCCTCTTCCCTTTCACGCACACACATAAACGAATTAATTCCGTTTGATATCGATGTTTGGTTTTCAAGTGTGTGCGTGTGGAAACCGCGAGAGAGAAGTGCATCAAGCAGGCGGGAATAATGACCCCGGACGCTAGCTAAACTAACTGCACCCAGCGTATAACATGCACCGTTTTATCAGAATGCAATAAAATAGGCAAAACACACAGGTGGAAAAGTTGTTGATAAAAACGAAGAGAACTCGTTTGTTAGGTGGAGTCGGGCAAAACAAGTGAAATAGGTTCGGGAGGGAAGAGTTGCGGTTGAGAGCAGGAAGCGGCGGATCGGACGGGGGGCAGTCCAGTGCGCTCACCTTATGTAATGGTCGGTCGGGGGCCACCAGGGGGGCGAAGTGGAGTTCCCGCCGCCGGCACCGTCGATATTTTTTCGCGTTCGCCGTTTGTTGTCGATCAGGGGGGAATTTGCACCATCGGTGAAAAAAACTGCCACAGCAATAAACAGCCGACTCTGGGACGCCTCCTGGTTCGCACTAATGCCGCTTCTTATTATGACACGCTCGGCGTTAGCGTCGCCGCGGCAGTGACATCTCTTGTTTAACCAGCGAAATTCAATTATATTTAGAAATTTCTTTAGGGTTGCAGTTTAGTAGAGTGAGATACAGAGTGGTAAAGGTAGAGTTTGAATATGGAATTTTTAAATTATTAATAATAATACGATTAAAAAACTGACAAATTGTTAGTTCTGTTCATAACAGGTTAAACATATTAAATAATATTGAAATTAAAAAGAAATATTAATGCGTCCATCATGTCACCCCACTGAGCAAATCCATTTAAGTAATGTTTCATTAACAGTAAAACAACGATTAATGTTGCTACAATGTTGATATAACGTTATTTTTTTGTTTTTTGCTCAGTGGGACTAAGCAAAAAACAAACAAATAATGTTTAATCAATATTGTAACAACATTAAACGTTGTTTTAATGTTGATGCAACATTATTTCAATGTATTTGCTTAGTGGTATAGCATAGCACTTTTCCTGTAATTTGAACAACTGATAACTGACATATTAAATTTATTTTACTCTAACCAAGTAGTTGCAGATTTCACTTGAAGTTAGCGATTTATACGCGTGGCGCATGAAGTAAAATTTCGAGTTTAGAAAAGCCTGAAAATTTGGATTTGCTATGGCGCGACTCGCTTCGCTCGCGCGCCCCAGCAAATCCAAATTTTCAGGCTTTTCTAAACTCGAAATTTTACTTCATGCTTAATCTGGGAGTGGAATCCCTCGTTAGACGATCAATCAAATACTTATTTTGCAGTTTCCGTACAAACACGGTACTAACATTTCAAATATGAAGTGTTTCCATTACTTGATTAGACATGAAGAAAAATGTTGGGCGCAAAATTCAAAATTTTTTTTCGCACAAATTCAAATTTTCATGCATTTCTAAACTGGAAATTTTACTTTATGCGCCCCGCGTATAAAAAATTGATTAAAAGTTAAGAACAAAATATGCTGCTTAGATGACACAGTGTCATCGCGAACTGGTGAGTGCCACTGGCGGTTTTGGACCAAAATTGAAAACTGAAAATTTGAAAAAATTATTTAAGGCATTCTATTACGGAGATTTCAAAACTCATAATACTAAAGTTTCAGATTTTTTGATGAACTCCATGAGGCACAATTCACCCTCAAAGTTCGAACATATTTTCGGAAAATTAGCGTTATCTTAAAAAAATCACAACTTTACGACCACACGTTCTATCTTCACAATTTTTTGACACAACGATAGTATTATATCATTCTACTAAATGACATGTAGTTTGATTGATTTAAATAATTAGTAACGCTTTGACACACTGTAGATGTATATGTTTACTTTTGTAGGAAACTTAAGCTTTTTAAGTTATCTTTATTGTACCGGGCTTTCATTAATTCCCGAACCCCACGTGACTAAATTTAAAATTGCCGCGTAAATTATTGTATTTGTACGTTGGAGGCTTTGAAAAAAGTAACCAAACGTTACTAAAGTCAAATTTGACATAAACGTTTAAGCGCGGTGCGTCGTTAAACCAACCTTTGAGATCTTACAAGATTCGCCCGGAATTTTCAGGTAAGCAAAAATTGTTTAATTATTCTGAAACATTGAGTTTTATTTCTATTTATTTTGCAGAGTCAATTTGCTAGGATAAGCAAATACTGCGAAAATTAATAAAAATTAGTTACATTTTTGAAGATGAGCCTATTTTTTAATCATTTTAAATATAATATTTTCAGTCGTCATAAAAATACGCCGGCGAATAAATATTTTTAAATCTAGGGAATTTTTGTGTGAGCCATACCACCTTGTACATTTGGTTGCCTATTATTTTTGGTCACTTGGGGTTCGGGAATTAATGAAAGCCCGGTATATTTACTATCATTATTTAGACAGGAATAAATTACATTATATTCGTAATAAAAAATAACTTTCTTTAATTTTCTATTTACTAGACACCTAATCATCAACAGTGAGGCTAATTATAATAATTCTTTTTAATAATACACCTGAAATTTAAATTTGTGGGAATGAAATCTATGCAAATTGACTTACCGTCATGGCCTAAAGTTGATATATGCAACTTAGTATATCTTCGTGACTTGAAATTGCGTAATTGTGATATATGCAACTCAATATACCTTCGTGAATGGATGTTGCATACATTGTGATATATACAACTTAGTATACACTAAGAAAGAGTGTTATTTCTTACTTCATTTTTTATTTGTATCGTTAGATGTACATTTCGAGACACAAAGTGCTCATTATCAATAACAAACCAACTTAGTATACCTTAAGTTGATCGATTGAGTTACGTAAAGATCAAATTAATTTGACGAATAAAAGTATTAATAACCTTTCTCCACAATAGTATCGCGAGAAATCTAAAATACAACCCCCAATTTAATTAATAAACATACGTTCAAACTTCAAGTTCATAATACCACGTTTCTAACACCGAGCAACCCCAACATAGATAAAAAAATCATTAGGTAATTCTTTTCCTCAAATTCAGAGTACCATTGATAATGAAGGTTTAAATTAAATTACACTTGGTTTGTTTCACAATTTTTTACTTTACTATTTACTCGACTAGTTTCGCGTTTTACAGCATTATCAGGAGGTCGAAACTAGTCGAGTAAATAGTAAAGTAAAAAATTGTGAAACAAACCAAGCGTAATTTAATTTAAACCTTCATTATCAATATTTAAAAATGTTTCACCAAGTGATAAGTGAGAAAATTATTCAAGAAATTTCAGAGTACCATTTTAAAAAATTATACTGAAAATGTAACCTAACCCCGCGTTTTATGTTAATTCTAAATTACGGCAACTTTTAGGGAACAAATTCAACAAACCAGATGAACTTGGCCAATCTGGTATTTATTCGATCGAGTGTTGTAATTGCGATAAAGTCTATATTGGTCAAACACAGCGTAATCTAAATACGAGATTTAGCTCCGCCGCATATTGACAACACCTTCTAATATGTGACGTCACGATTCCCGTTTCCAGGCCTGTAATATAAGATGGTGTTGATATTGAGCGCAGCGCAGGGGCAGCAGAGACGTAGCGCAGGCACAGAGAAATCTGTAAGCCACACGTTCTTATGCAGCGCCGCAAATTGAACACAGCATAGGCGCAGCCGAGACAGAGGCTCTGTCTTCCCTCCGCGCGTTTGTGTTTGCAACACAGTTTCCTGCGTCCTCTGTACATAGCACGTGTGTATTTCACAGATCACGGAGTGGCGCCAGAGCAGCGCACTAAAAAAAAATAGTATGGAGAATTTAATTGTATTAGTGGAATCTCATCCGGTATTGTACGATACGTGCCACCCGGATTATATGAGGACGAAATTAAAATATGTTCTTTGGGTAGAACTTGCAAAAGAACTTAATATGGAAAATGGTAAGGACTTTATTGTTTCTAGAAGTACAGAATTGGCTTTTAATTCTTTATACCCACGTAACTAAATTTAATTTTGCTAGGTGAAATATATAACATTAGTGCACAGGCACCATTAATTATATCTTTTTAAAGAATATAAAAAATCTGGGGTGTATAAATTAACATGTCCCGAATGTAATAAAATATATATAGGACAAACAATTAGAAGTTTGGAGAAATGTTTTGAAGAACATTTTCTGGAATTCAGATTAAAACAAAATTCTAGTTCGTTTTCTAATCATTCACTAGAATCTAATCATATCCTGCACCAGGACGAAACAACGCAAAATGCCTTTACTGAGTTATAAATTAAAATATGTAAAATAAATATAGTGAAACCACGTCAACTGTGTCATTTTTATTTTTTGAAATTTTGAAAATTAAAAACATACATAAAAATTTAAAGTATGTGATAAAACAAAAATCGCTTTAAGCCTTTTTTAGAAATTTTGAAAACATTTATAGAAAAAATAATATTTCGGAATTCATTCATTTTTTCTATATTTTTAATAACAATTTATATTATTTATATATTCTAGAGCAAGTATTATTATCAAAATTTTATGAAATGTGCATTGCATTATTGTTTTTATATTTCCAAAAGAAAAAATATTTAACTATAGATGTACCTATATATTATTTTATTCACCGAAACTTGTTAAATTTATCGGTATTTAATAATAATAACTATTATTAAATAACGTTTTAATTAACTAGTTATTCAAAAGTAACTGTTTATCTCAACACTAGTTCTCACTAAAAGAACGTTTTTTAAATTTGAACTAAAATCAGGTACATGATTTTTTCTAAAAAATGCATTTTATGTGTTAATTCACTTACTTACCTTAAACATATGGCTAGTTTTTCCTCACTTGTAATAGGCCTTTGAGCATTACATTCCTTCCCACTAATGTAATCTTTAATTAATGTATGAATTTCACCAAATTGTTTTCTTGTTACTCGAAATGACGATTTGAATAGATCGTCGGGAATCTCACTTAAAGTATTAAATTCGCCATGCGTCTCCCGTTTTCTTAAAAACGCGCTTGTTTTTCCTCTCTTCCGTTTTTTAAGAAATAGTGAAGATATATATTGTAAGTTTTCTTCATCTGATTAGGACTCGAAGTCTAACAAAAGTTGCATAGCGTTCATGTCCATTGCAACGAAACTGAACTCTGCGAGACTGCGCCGGAGATACTGTGCTCAATATGCGCTGATGCCTCGGAGGCGCAGCACAGCCCGCTCAGCAGCACGAGTTTTCCTACGTCTCTGCTGCCCCTGCGCTGCGTTCAATATGCGGCGGGCCTTAAACAGTGACAGCTCGTCAGGGACGGCAGGGTCGGCCAGGCCGTACCGTTTAATTGGATTGAACGCGTATTTTTTATAATAAATATATAACAGGCTAATAGCTAGTAATATTAATAAACACTCAGTATAAGGCCGATAAATGCGTGCATTTATTTTCATTTAATATATGGTAACTAAGCAACTTTGTATCCGCAAAATCGGCCAGCCGTAGATTTTCAGGTTATGAAGAATAATACAAGCGCTACGTCGTCAGTGTCAGTGCAGTTTCTGTCGTTACATTTCCCCTGCAGCGTGAACGTACGTCCGCAAATGGTGTACTTGAGTACGGCAAATTTGCCGGGGCCGCACAATGTGCCAAATCCGAGCGCGAGCGCCAGGGGGGGATTTTGAGGAAAAAAATCAAATTAAAAATTTTGAGAAAAAAACATATCCACTCCATTGTAGATACACGAAACCCTTCTAATCTTGCATGTTTATATTTTTCAACCCCCTATATTATTAACAATTAACTCTTAAAGTTAAGCGATTTAGAAAACATCAATTTTACGGCATTTCACTCGCAAGTTTAAATAATTTATTACATGGATAGTAGGCGTACTATCAATATAACATTATACACTATTGTTTATAACATAATACTGTATATTATGGTTGAAAAATTAAGTCTCTAAATATTTTAGAACAAAAGTTAAAAAAAAATTGAATATGAAATATATTTTAAATATAAATTTTAACTTTAGAAAGTGTTATAAAAAAAATGTCAACTCGATGAGGTCTGGGACTATCACTAAAAATTAGTTCTATGTTTTCTCTAACTACCCTCAAAATTTCGTATCTCCACCGGTGCGTTTTTGGGGTCTTTTTAATTTTTTTATTTGACGCCACCAATTAAAGTTGGGTCGGGCGAGGCCCGTGTGCGGTGAGTATCGTGGAGTCGAGCGCGCGCTATTCTCGAGCAGCACGCAACATGATTTTTACGTTGGCCCCGAACAAAAAATAATAAAAACGCACTTAAAACGCACATGTAAAAATTCAAAAAAATTAGGGCAGTTACAGAAAATATTAACAAATGTTTATATGATAGTCACAGTTCTTCCGGTTTGCAATCTTCTAGAAAAATAATATAATAATAATTCAAGGCAGCAAAATTATATACAATTGTTATAATCATTACATAGGTTGTGACTTTCACCAAAAACTGTGGTATGTTTTTAAATGCCCTAAAAACTTCGTATCTCTACATGTGCGTTTTGTGTCAGGTTTTTGCGAATGACCGAGTCGATTTTTATCGGTTGCGCCTAATAAAAAATAAAGCACCTCAAAAAAACCTACAAATGTGAAAAGTATCTGCTGTAGTTTAAAAATAATTTAATCTGTTGTTTAAAATATGAATTTTTAATCAGAATATACATTACATTTTTCTGATTTTGCACAACGAAGTTATGTATTTTATACTGTTTTATTTACTTACTTTTTTAAAATGAAAAATTGTCAGTATCCTCATCAGTCTGTTCGTCTTCGCTGTCACTTGTGTCCGTTTCACAAATAACTAATTTTTTAGCGTCTGCAGGTAGTTGTTTTTTATGAATTTTTACATCGCTTCTCAAAGAAGAAATTATTGGATCAGAACATACAAGAAGCATATTAAATAAATCTCGAATTGTATTAAGCCTAGAGTTTTTCCTAGTATGGTTTTCTCTAACTCTCTTATATATTTTATTGGTTGCTTCCTGTGCCTCTTCCGAAAGTTCTCCGATTGGTAAAAGACATTGTCCAATTATTTTGCTCCCGTGAATTAAAATTTTATGGACACTAGGAGGCATTCTATACCATCCATATAACAAGGTGTAAAGTCGGGCCGGGCCGTATCTTCTGCATATTTATCAAACATCAATACATTTATATTACGAGAACTCGACATTGTTATAAGAATTGTATAAAATCTGTTCAATAATTCTTCATTCAATTCAGTGATGACAGCTACTTTCTCATAATTTCGAAAAAATATTCGAGCAACGTTGCCAGTATTTGAAGTACCTCCTCCTTGCACAACAATATCAACCCTTATCCCTAACTATTTACGTAATAGTTTTTGTATTCTAGTTTTCCGACTAAATATATTATTTTTCTCTTCTATCGTACATCCGTGAGTAGTTGTTTTCTTCAAATCTAATTTATATATTATGTATTTTCGGTGATCAATAAATTAGTTTGTCTTCTTTTAGATGTATTACTTTGTATTGTGAACTGTGTACCTGATGTACTTGGTATTGGTGAAATATTTTCTATATTTTCAAAGGGGTTTGTATTTTCAATTAAGACAGAACCCTCGTTGTATTTAAAAGGCAGCAGTAACCAATTTCTATTTTTTTTTTTTATGAAATTGATATGAGATCTTGAGCACATTTTCCACTTTCTATTAAGAGTACTGCAGAAACCCTTAACTTTTTTAAGAATGTCATCATTTTCACTATTGTTTTTCGTCGAAACATTTTCAATATATTTTATTAAATAATCAATGGTATTGCTTGACTGAATAAGGTTTTTAGGTTTTAGTTCGTACCATACCTTATATAAATCACCGTTTGTAATTTTAATTTTCTCCATTATCACTCAGCGTTTTGGATTAATTAAATTACACTAACACTAAACACTAGTTTAATTAAAGTAAACTATTTTATACACAAAAAAACACTACATCAAAGAAAGAGTATATAGTCAACAAATTAAATAACACTTAACACTAACTTAATTAATAATTACTTTATAATGTTCAATCGTTCGCTTATGGATCAGAAAAATATGTGAACTGTTGGAGACTTCGTTCAACACTAAACGCATATTTTGCTTTCAAGAAAATTAAGAATAATCCATTTCAGATACTTAAACCGTAAAAACTGTGTGACAAGAATGCCATTTGTTACGGTAAATGACAGCTTCAATCGGACCCCTAATAAAAATGTAAACACAAACCAGATGACCTTTATCAGTAACAGATGTACACCCTTATATATCAATAAGAAAAAAACCCATAAAACTATTTTTGTAAATGTGATTTAAATGCTGCAAAAAATACTCAGAGAAGAAATAATTTCCCTATGATATATACCTGTATATTAGAAAAATTGTAGATTGTGAGGATTATGACTATTATGTAAACATTTGTCAATATTTTCTGTAACAGCCCTAATTTTTTTGAATTTTTACATGTGCGTTTTAAGTGCGTTTTTATTATTTTTTTGTTCGGGGCCAACGTAGAAATAATGTTGCGTGCTGCTCGAGAATAGCGAGCTCGACTCCGCGATGCCACCGCACACGGGCCTCGCCCGACCCAATTTTAATTGGTGGCGTCGAATAAAAAAATTAAGACCCCAAAAACGCACCGGTGGAGATACGAAATTTTGAGGGTAGTTAGAGAAAACATAGAACTAATTTTTAGTGATAGTCACAGACCTCATCGAGTTGGCATTTTTTTTATAACACTTTCTAAAGTTAAAATTTATATTTAAAATATATTTCATATTCAAATTTTTTTAACTTTTTTTCTAAAATATTTAGAGAGTTGATCTTTCAACCATAATATACAGTATTATGTTATAAACAATAGTGTATAATGTTATATTTATAGTACGCCTACTATCCATGTAATAAATTATTTAAACTTGCGAATGAAATGCCGTAAAATCGATGTTTTCTAAATTGCTCAACTTTAAGCGTTAATTGTTAATAATATAGGGGGTTAAAAAATATAAACATGCAAGATTATAAGGGTTTCATGTATCTACAATGGAGTGGATATGTTTTTTTCTCGAAATTTTTAATTTAATTTTTTTCCTCCAAATCCCCCCCTGGCGCTCGCGCTCGGATTTGGCACATTGTGGGCCGTACTCGCCGTTCTTCCACACAAAATGCACCGTTGCCTGTGTCGATGCACACTTTAAATTCGGATACGTTACAAATCACAGATTTTTATTCTAGAACTAGTGGATTTATTTATCAACGTATTTCTAATTATTTTTATATTATTCGATTTTTAAAATAATATAGGTATTTCCTTCTATACAAATTAGTCATTAAGGCGTGTATTAAAAAACAGTTAAAACATATTCGTCTAAAATTTTATTTCAGAAATCAGAACATATCTTGCATTTTTAAATATCGTCAAACAACACATGTAATTTTAATGCAAACAATAACTAAATAGTTACCTAATAGTAATTTACAAAATATTACCTAGGTATTTTAGGTAGATTATGTGAAATATATCAGTGTATAATTATAATTAACTATACAACATGTTTAAAAATGTTATTGTAACTCCGAGAACACTCTCTTTATTTTTGAAAGTCGGGCGAAATTATTTAATTTAAAGTATCGTTCTAGAGATGGTGTAAGGTTCGGTACGGCAGGCCGTTTAGTCTTAGTGCGCGTGCGCCAAAATACATTAAGACGTGTATTAAAAAACAGTTAAAACATATTCATCTAAAATTTTATTTCAGAAATCAGAACATATCTTGCATTTTTAAATATCGTCAAACAACACATGTAATTTTAATGCAAACAATAACTAAATAGTTACCTAATTGTAATTTACAAAATATTACCTAGGTATTTTGGTAGATTATGTGAAATATATCAGTGTATAATTATAATTAACCATACAACATGTTTAAAAATGTTATTGTAACTCCGAGAACACTCTCTTTATTTTTGAAAGTCGGGCGAAATTATTTAATTTAAAGTATCGTTCTAGAGATGGTGTATGGTTCGGTACGGCAGGCCGTTTAGTCTTAGTGCGCGTGCGCCAAAATACATTTGGCCGACCTATTTTCTTAGATCACGAGCCGTCACTGGAATTAATGAACACATAGCCCACGCCAAACACCTCAATCATGAAAAATCTGCAGTGGCTAACCATTTACTAGAAACCAGTCATAAAATTACAATAAAAAACATGAACTTATTAAAAGAATCATCAAATTATCGTTTAAACATGCTAGAAGCTATTGAAATGAAAAAAAAAACAGGAGAATAAATTATTGAATTTTGATTTAAGTCCACTTCATAACACACTGTTAGATTTAATTCCACCACCTTGATCTGTGTTTTTTCCCTAATCCTCTTTACCTGGTTTGTATTGCCACCCTAATTTCACCTCTTAATTTACGTTTTTTCCTTATTTTCACTCCCACCGCTATGTATTATAATCCGCCGCTCTATATATAGTTTGTAATTTTTGTTTTGTATTTAGTGTTAATCCATTGATAATGGTAACTTTGTGTCCGAAATGTATGTATATTTGGTAATTCAAATAAACGTAAGAAGAAAGGTTATTAGTGCTTTTATTCGTCAAATTGCATAATTGTAATATATGCAACGTAATACACCTTCGTGATTTGAAGTTGCATACATTGTGATATATGCAACTTAATATACCTTCGTGACATGAAATTGCATACACTGTGATATATGCAACTTGTATACCTTCTTGACTTGAAGTTGCACAATTGTGATATAGGCAACTTATAATACTTTCCCGACTTAAAGTTGCATATATTACAATGCCACAATTTATTTAGAGATAATTTATAACTTTTTAACTTAAAGCTATTAAATAAAATCTGTGTTTACAAATACATCAATTAACATATTGAAAGGAAAAACAAACAAAATTATATTTTTTCTAACAATGAGAAATTTTATTTTCTCTATTACCTTCTTATTATTTTTTAAATGAATTGTATTTGTTACTTAAAAATAAACATATAACAGTTGGATTGTTTTACATTTGATTTGAAATTTGTGATATCGTTTTTTCTGAATTATATACAAACATTAATTATATTATTTAGAATTTATTTTATTATATAATTTTGACAGAGCGAGATTATAATCTGGGAAACAAATGAATTGCTTTACTTTTACTCTGAAATATGGAGTAATTTAAATGAAAAATGTATACCTTAAAAAGACTAGTACTATTATTTTCATTCTCCGATAAATAAACTGTGTAAAACGTTTAAAAAATTTCTGGGCGATTTTTATTTTATTGTTTTTGCTCTTTACCCCTAAGCAAACACATTGAATGTTGTTAGAATGTTGATATAACTTTTTTTTTTTTTTTGAAATAATACAACACAGTTGGGAGGGTTTCACTTTTATTGTTGAACACTGTAACATGTTTCACCACACAGTGGTTTCATCAGGCAGATAAAATAATGATTTGACAAAGTACAGGTATGAGCTTATATACAAATGCAATTAAGTTAATAGGATGGGGGGGGGGGGGGTAATGAGGTAATTAGGCTGAAACTAATACAAACAATTTTGAGCGACTAAATATTGATTAAGGGTGAATTGTTTACTTCTATTTGGTCATTTAATAGAATACCTTTTTTGTTATATTTATTAATTTGTAATTCTTCTAATAAGTTTAATTTACGACTTTTGTTACATTCGTCGTAAAGTCGTAAATTAAACTTATTAGAAGAATTAGAAATTAATAAATATAACAAAAAAGGTATTCTATTAAATGACCAAATAGAAGTAAACAATTCACCCTTAATCAATATTTAGTCGCTCAAAATTGTTTGTATTAGTTTCGGCCTAATTACCTCATTACCCCCTCCTATTAACTTAATTGCATTAGTACATAAGCTTTTACCTGTACTTTGTCAAATCATTATTTCATCTGCCTGATGAAGCCACTGTGTGGTGAAACATGTTGCAGTGTTCAACAATAAAAGTGAAACCCTCCCAACTGTGTTGTTTTATTTCAAATAGTATTATGGAGTTTCATCTGTATCCGCCTCATCAATTAAATATAACTTTATTTGTTTGTTTTTTGCTCAGTGGACCCACTGAGCAAATCCATTTAAGTAATGTTTCATCAACATTAAAACAACGTTTAATATTGCTACAATGTTTAATAACGTTATTTGTTGGTTTACTGCTCAGTGAGGGTATATTTACAAACATTTGAAAATTTCAATGGGGTCTCGGGAAAGGCGTTAAATGCGTGTATCCCTCCTCCCATATCATATCAAATCATATAAACATATTTATATCTGTTTAAAGAAGGTACTAAAATGGAGCTTCTTTCGTTTTTCACCAACATTCCTCATTTAATTTTTTCTTCCCACACAATAGTTTATAAAACTTTGGTTGATGAACATTAAATCGTCGATCGTCGTAAATGTCATTAAGTGCTTAATAAGTCCATTATGTTGATAAATTGAAATACTTAGGGTTAGTTGTTCAATTATTGCTTAAGTTTAGCTTGGATTATTTTGTTAATATTTACTTTATGAATTCGTCATAGTTTTTCTTACTTATATTAAATATACACAAAATTACACCCACTGAACAAAAAGCAAACAAATAACATTTTATCAACATTGTAACTACGTTAAAAGTTGTTTTAATGTTGATAAAACATTACTTAAATGTGTTTGCTTAGTGACCACACACACACAACACAGTTTATCTTGTTATTTTCCGACATGTTTCGAAAAAAATTAAAACAACATTTCCTTACAGAAATAAAATTTATTTAAATCAACTAATATCAATAAAATTTATAACCATTTAACAACTAATACAACTGTACATAAAAGTATATATATATATATATATATATATATATATATATATATATACAAATCTAAAAGCTCACAATAACTTATAAAATCATTCTGAACAATCACTAAACGAAATTAACATTCATTATACACAAATCATCCCCAGAAAAGTAATATAAAATAATCTGTCTACTTATAGTGGATAAACGAAATTTATACACATCCAGGCTAAAAGTGATTTATTGTTTATTACAACGTTTTAACCCTAAAAATCTGCGTAGAGTGTGCTCTAAAAGTGAACCGGATTTTTCTAAAAAAAAACCGATTCTGTGATTACACTTTCAAGGACAGTTGATTGATAGTTACTTGACTTAAACCTAGGTTGAATTCTATTTTTTTAATTTAAACTTGTACTGTATGTTCAATAAAATAAAACCTCTAGAATGTATCATTTTAGTGTTGCTAACGTACCATATATTTCATTATTGTACGTTGGCAAATCAGAAATTATAGAATGGTCGCGTTCAGGGAACTGTAGCGCTGCAACGCTTTACAAAAGCGGCGTCGCTGATCGTTTTATATGTAGCGCTGCAGCGCTTTATCAAGCGGTAAAGCATATATTTTTTCCGCTTGATCGCTTTTTAAGCTGTGCAGTGGTAAACAACACCGCCATATTTTCGTGATACAGGGTGCGGCAAAACAGATAGTGCAGTTTGGAACGCCCAGCACATCCCGCGTGGTGGGGGTACCTACCTGGGAGGGATATCATTGTGTCGGGGGGGTCGTACCGTTTTTAGTCGTTCCATGGTTTGGTCTGGAGAACATCGGGGTTTCGCAGTCCGCACGTTTCTTGAAATGGCCGTTCTGCCGTAGCTAGCCAGCGGGCCTTCCGGCTGCATTTCAATCTTGCGCGTCGTGATCCCGTCCGTCACCGTAATTTAATCGCGAGTTAGGTGCGTACATTAGAAAAAACTGGTTCCACACAAAGACGTAGGGGTTTAGGAAGACCCAGAACGGTAAGAACACCCAAAATGTAGCAAGAGTAAGAGAAGCTATCGAACGGTCACCTACGCGCTCTGCTCGGAAGCATGCATGAAGACTCATTCCACCCCTACAAGATGATGCTTGTTCAAAAGTTTATGCCCCCTGATTATGAAAACCGCATGAATCGCTCCCAAGAAATGTTGAACCGGATCCATGCGAGGTCAACTTTTTTCAGTAGTGACGAGGCCCACTTCCATCTCTGTGGAGGGGTGAATAAACAAAATTTTCGATACTGGGCTGAAATAACTCAAGGCAAATTCACGAGAGACCACTTCACTCCCCAAAAGTCACCGTGTGGTGTGTGATTTCGCAATCGCGCAATCACCCCAGCGCCTTATTTTTTTGAAGAGGACGGACGAATCGTAACTGTCACTGCTCAACGTTATGCTTTTTCATGTTGGACATTTTCCGATTGGGAAGAACTGATGGAGGAAGCAGATCTGGGAGACATCTGGATTCAGCAGGACGGGGCTATGGCCCATACTGCTCGCGTTTCAATGACGAAACTGTGACAGGTGGTCCCTGGACGCCTTGTTTCTCCGAGAAGTGATGTGGAGAGGCCCGCACGCTCCCCTGGTCTGAGCATTTGCGACTTTTTCCTGTGGGGCTACCTGAGGGAAAAGGTTTTTAGGCATCGACCTCGCACCTTGGAAGAACTCAGGGATCGAATTCGGGAGGAAATCGCCGCTATACCCATCGAAATGTGCCAAAATGCGGGCGAAAATTTCAGAAATCGCCTTCATCAATGTATCGCTGCTGGGGGTCATCATCTTCAGGACTTAATGCATAAAACGGCATGATGTACCGATTAAGATAAAATTAACCCCATTTCTTTAAATTTTTAATAGCCCTTCAAAACTGCACTGTCTGTTTTGCCGCTACCTTATTAACAGCCGAACACGCTTTCGAGGTTATAGTCGCTCATTGTATTAAAGAACAGTATATATGTTCTTTAATCATGGAGAAAAGTATTATTATATCCATTCCCTCCTATAAGTCAACAATTTGTCCGTTACATAAACAAACATAATATTTAGAATAGTCTTCAATTACTTGATATATTCAAAATCAGCGTTTAAACTACACTTTTATGTTAATTCAATCTTCGATTCATTCCCCTTCGCTTTCAGAAAATACCTTTAAATGTGCATGTTATGTATACAAATAGAAGTGAATATAACAATTCTACCAACTGGAAGTTGTCCGTTCGGGGAACATCAACCGCTTAACGCTGCAGCGCTACATGTCTAAAAAGTCTCTGACCGCGACCATTGAGTCCGTTCATCAGAGACAACAGATGAGAGTTTACTGCCAACTGTTGGGGAATTCTCTGATGACCGGATTGTTAATCGTGAATTCCTTAAGCGTGTAGCCAACCTAAGTTAAAAAAAACTAAATCATGGCACTCTAGAGGTTTTTTTTTATTGAACATTCGATATAATGTCCGGTTTCACCAGCTTTGGTTGGTATAATTTAAAGATTAAATTTATTTTTCGATTGATATAGACATTTTCTGTGCCATCAACGCAAAACAATATAAATTGATTGATTTTTTTGGCATGTTTGTAACTATTACCTAATTTAATTCAACCATTGTTCGGTTTAATTAGCGTTGGTGAAACCCAGCATACGTCAATTTATGGTTTGATTGAATTAACAACTGACCTTTATAGTTGAATGAGAAGTTAAATGTTGAAATGTTTACAATATATTTTTCTGAACGTTTCGAAAAATAAAAGCTATAGAAAACTCGTAATCCAGCGATCTGTTTTCCCCTTTTTACTTCTTCTAGATATTCAAGATTTCTACAATTTTACAACTTTCTCTATCATTCACAATGCTGCGAAAATACACACAATCAGGCACTTAAAAATAAATCAGATTTGAAAAAGTGTCTGTGGAATATTTGGTAATGATTAATTGGCACGATTAATTATTTTACAGTTTATAAAAATTCTTCAAACGCAGACAACAGTTTGTTCAATAAAAGTGAATTGAAGAGACTACGAAACAAATATTTCTCGTGAAATGAAAAACAAAATTTAATCGCGATTAATATAAATAGAAGACGTTTTTATTTTAAGTATACATATCCCAATTAAAGTCTATATACTCTAAATTTTCCGATATTCATTGTTTTTTTTTTAAAGAGTTCAATTTGAAGCTATAAACGAGTGTTTTCCACTCCCAGATTAAGCATGAAGTAAAATTTCGAGTTTTGAAAACGTTTAAAACTTGGCTACGCGCTACGCTACCAAACTAAATTTTAAGGCTTATCTAAACTCGAAGTTTTACTTTATGCGCCACGAGTATACAACACTGAAATATTGTGAAGTTCGCAATATGCTATTAAAATAGTATGCTAATGACGTATATTTTGAACCTCACTTAAAACCAGTGTTTTATACGCGTGGCGCATGAAGTAAAATTTCGAGTTTAGAAAAACCTGAAAATTTGGTTTGGTCGCTCCGCGAAGCGGAGCGACCAAACCAAATTTTCAGGTTTTTCTAAACTCGAAATTTTACTTCATGCTTAATCTGGGAGTGGAAAACACTTTGAAAAAACAACGAATATCGGAAAATTGATGTATACTTATCAGAGCTGGAACGAATCCTCGTAAAAAGGAATCACGAATACTCGAATAAAGGATTCGTAAGAGATAAATATGATTCGAATCAAAGATTCGAATTCTGTTTTTTTGAATCACGAATACAAATCCTTTAAGAATAAATTTGATTTTATTATTTTATTTCAACCATTTATATATAAATATCGTTACCAGCTGTTTTAACAAAAATATTTAAAACCTAATTATTTATTATTAACACTGAACATCATTGATAACAGACTAAACATCTGATTCCCTGTTACTCTGATTAAAGATGTATTTGTGTGTTTCTGAACTTCACTTCAAATCAGTGTTTTGTACGCGTGGCGCATGAAGTAAAATTTCCAGTTTAGAAAAGCCCGAAAATTTGTCTCGGGTTCGGGTTTTCTGGGCTTTTCTAAACTCGAAATTTTACTTCATGCGCCACGCGTATAAATCAGTGATTTAACGAGAAATTTAAAAACACACAAACAACATTTTTCATGTTAATCCTCACAATTAATTTTAATTATTTTTGACGATTTAAATTCTTTTGTAAGTATTCGAATCCTTTTATAAATATTCGAATCCTTTTATAAATATTCGAATCCTTTTATAAATATTCGAATCCTTTCATAAGGATTCGAATCCTTTTATATTGATTCGAATACGAATCCTTTTAAAAAAATGTAACGAATCCGGATCACGAATCCAGTTGAACTAAAGCAGTGGTGGGGAAACTTTTTTTAAGACGGGCCATTTGTAATAACCAGACAATCGTAGCGGGCCAAAGAATAATGCTTAATCGTAGGTAGGTAGTTTTTATGCGGGTCGTCACATTACGAAGTAAGAACGCGTTCAAACATTCTCACGACGGCACTCTTAAACGGGCCGGATTAAACCTTTCCGCGGGCCGGACTTGGCCCGCGGGTCGTAGTTTCCCCATCACTGAACTAAAGTATTAGAATGCCTCAGGATTCGAATCCTGAATGATTTGATTCCTGCCCAGCTCTGATACTTATATACCGGGTGTAACACAAAACAGAATCACCCCCTTTCGTTTTTTTATTATTAAAGATATCAATTTAAAATTTGGTAAGTTTATACTAAAAACAAATTGGAGGTTAGCGGTGATCAAGAAACGATAGTTACATTTTCGGTTTGACCGGAAGTGAGATCAATTTTGAAATGTTTAATGCTTTTGGATTCAGGATGTCGTTTTACATAGAAATCAATTGATTTTTTCAAACAAAATTGCAAGTGTCATATTTTTTTCAAAAAATAATATTACATCAAGGTGGCTTTGAGCGCCATAATACAGGGTGCGGCGAAACAGACAGTGCAGTGGAGAACATCGGGGCTTCCCAGTCCGCACGTTTCTTGAAAATAGCCGTTCTGCCGTCGCCACTCAGCGGGCCATCCGGCTGCATTTCAATCTTGCGCGTCCTGATCCCGTCCCTCACCGTATTTTAATCGCGAGTTGGGTGCGTACATTAGAAGAAACTGGTTCCACACAAAGACGTAGGGGTTTAGGAAGACTCAGAACGGTAAGAACACCCGAAAATGTAGCAAGAGTAAGAGAAGCTATCGCACGGTCCACCCCTACAAGATGATGCTTGTTCAAAAGTTAATGCCCCCTGATTATGAAAACCGCATGAATCGCTTCCAAGAAATGTTGTTGCATGCGAGGTCAACTTTTTTCAGTAGTGACGAGGCCCACTTCCATCTCTGTGGAGGGGTGAATAAACAAAATGTTCGGCACTGGGCTGTAAATAACCCAAGGCAACTTCACGAGAGACCACTTCACTCCCCAAAAGTCACCGTGTG
Source organism: Philonthus cognatus (assembly GCA_932526585.2). Lineage (NCBI taxonomy): Eukaryota > Metazoa > Arthropoda > Insecta > Coleoptera > Staphylinidae > Philonthus > Philonthus cognatus. The sequence goes on from OW052247.1 coordinate 35,616,110, forward strand.
GTGTGCGATTTCCAAATTTAGGGTGATTGGGCCTTATTTTTTTAAGAGGACGGACGAACCGTAACTGTCACTGCTCAACGTTATGCTTTCATGTTGGAATTTTTTTTTCAACCTCGATTGGAAGAACTGATGGAGGAAGCAGATCTGGGAGACATCTGGTTTCAGCAGGACGGGGCTACGGCCCATACTGCTCGAGTTTCAATGACGAAATTGCGACAGGTGTTCCCTGGGCGCCTTGTTTCTCTGAGAGGTGATGTGGAGTGGCCCGCACGCTCCCCTGATCTGAGCATTTACGACTTCTTCCTGTGGAGCTACCTGATGGAAAAGGTTTTTAGGCATCGACCTCGCACCTTGGAAGAACTCAGGGATCGAATTCGGGAGGAAATCGCCGCTATACCCATCGAGATGTGCCAAAATGCGGCCAAAAATTTCAGAAATCGCCTTCATCAATGTATCGCTGCTGGGGGTCATCATCTTTCTGATGCCATCTTCAGGACTTAATGCATAAAACGGCATGATGTACCGATTAAGATAAAATAAACCCCTCTTCTTAAAATTGCGCCGTTTTTTTTTAATAGCCCTTCAAAACTGCACTGTCTGTTTGGCCGCACCCTGTATATATATTTTTTTGTTTTGCTCAACGCATGCGTCGATAGTTTTTTTGTAATCACTAATTTTTTTCAAATAGCAGCTTGGCGCATCATTAAGATTTTAAGGTTCATATACTACTTATCCAAACGTATTTCTTTGGGGCCTTTGTAACGAAAAAAAAATAAAAAATATATTCAGAAACTGTAATTTTTATTTCTATCAAGTAGGCTATATACAGAGTACCCCAAAAAAGTGGTAACTTTTCTGAATAATCGCAACAGATGTCGCGTACTTTACATTTTATAAAGCGACATCTGTTAAGATCGTTTAGAAAAGTTACCCCTTTTTTTCTGGGGCACTTTGTATTTTTTTTAATTTTGTTTCGTTTCACAAGTCTCAAATAAATTCATTTGGATAGGTACTATATTAATCTTTTTAAAATCACAATGATCCGCCATGCTGCCATTTGAAAAATCTGAGTTATTAAAAAAAAATGGATTTATAATATAAACGCATGTGTTGGGCAAATTAAGAAACAAAAGTTGACAATGCGTGTTTTCTATTCGTCTATGATACGAAACAAAATATATTACGACGGTCAAAGCCACCTTGAAGCAGTATAATTTAAAAAAAAATAATATCCCACTGAGCCAAAAACAAACAAATAAGTAACGTTATATCAACATTGTAGCAATCTTAAACGTTGTTTGAATGTTGATGAAACATTACTTAAATGGATTTGCTCAGTGGGATTACACTTGCAATTTTGTTTGAAAAAATAGATTGGTAAGTAAAATGACATCATGTATCTGAAAACAAAAAAAAATATAGGGTGTTATATTTAAAATGACAAAATTGATGTAACTTCCGGTGAAACCAGAAGCGCTATTCAAATTTCCTAGTCACTACTGACCTCCTATTTGTTATAAGTATAAACCTTCTAAATTTCAAATTTATATCTCAAATAATAAAAAAACTAAATGGGGTGATCTAGTTTTGTGTTACACCTGGTATAAGAAAACTGTATATTTATAAAAAATGAAAACACGGAACAATACGTTTTCCTTAAAAATAATTTCAAAACAGCTTCAATTATTTAAAAGAAACCTAATAAAAATCAATGCTGTATTTATTTCTGCTGCATTGAAGTCAAATTTTGAGTTCAGAAAAGCCTGAACGTTTGGATTTGGACACGAAGCGTTCATATCCAAATTCAGGCTATTCTAAAGTTCTAAATTTTCTTGAATTTGAAGCTTCTAACGAGTGTCTTCCACTCCCAGACTAAGCATGAAGTAAAATTTCGAGTTTAGAAAAGCCCCGCGTAGAAAATTTGTCGAGGGTCGCGCGAACTAAAAACTGATTGATGTGAAGTCCAAAATATACCGCTCAGATATGTAGGTTTATGTTTCATAGCCAACTCAGCTTGATTTTTTAATCGCAGGTTTTCAGGCTTTTTTCAACTCAAAATTTTACTTCCCGAATGTTTTAAGTTCAAAAACACATACATCATATTATTGAAAGGTGTTTTTAAACTTCACTTGAAATCAGTGTTTACTACGCGTGGCGCATGAAGTAAAATTTCGAGTTTAGAAAAGCCCCGTGAAAATTTGTCTCGGGTCGCTGCGCGACCCTCGACAAATTTTCTAAGCGGGGCTTTTCTAAACTCGAAATTTTACTTCATGCTTAGTCTCGGAGTGGAAGACACTCGTTAGAAGCTTTAAATTCAAGAAAATTTAGAACTTTAGAATAGCCTGAATTTGGATATGAACACTTCGTGTCCAAATCCAAACTTTCAGGCTTTTCTCAACTCGAAATTTGACTTCAACGCAGCAGAAATAAATACAAATTCAATTTAGAAAAACAAACGCCTAAAAATGTACAGTGTCTACACTGGGATATGTAACTACACTTAAAACAAAATTACTGGGAAAGCTTAAGAAATATTTTAATTCTTTGTCTAACTGATGAATACAATGCTGTATTTATTCGGCTTTATTTTTGTCTTCGTTTGAATATAATTATATTGTTATGTATCTTCTTTATATAGTTTACAGTGTAAGAGAGTTGTATACATCCTATCAATGTCTATATAAATATTTAAAAATAGTTTACTATATGTTATTGTGTATGGACAAAAAATTGAGCTAAAAGCTTTGTTGTCGTGTATATAAGTGTGTATACGGCACATAGTTTGGACCTATAATTTAATGTTTTAGCTGTTGTTTTATTTATTATGTTTTTGTTTGGATTTTCGTTATACGCGTTATTGTTTTATTTAAGAACCCTGTTGTTGTTGCTGCGGTGGTTGCTGAAGTGATTGTTGCGGTTTGACCTCCTTCTTCTCCTTTTCCTTCAAGTCCTTGTTTAAATAATGCAGGACGTAGTGCAGGACTAAGTCGTAACAATATTTATATTCAGTCTGAAAACAAATTAAACATCGTATATAATCAATATATTTAGAGAGTTTTATGTAACATCAAACATTTCTATAACGAGAAATTTTCTTTTTAGTATCCATATGCATACGTTGTACATTTTCCGACGCTCGGTTTATTAAAAGAATTTAATTTGAAGCTTTAAGCGAGTGTTTTCCACTCCCAGGCTAAGCATGAAGTAAAATTTCGAGTTTAGAAAAGCTTGAAAATTTGGTTTGGTCGCGTAGCGCGAAGCGCGGAGCGACCAAACCAAATTTTCAGGCTTTTCTAAACTCGAAATTTTACTTCATGCGCCACCGTTACAAAACACTGATTCAATGTAAAGTTTAGCGGTGTGTTTTAAATTTCGTAATATGTCAGTGTTTTGTACCCGTGGCGCATGAAGTAAAATTTTGAGTTTAGAAAAGCCTGAAAATTTGGTTTGGCCGCTCCGCGCTTCGCGCTACGCGACCAAACCATATTTTCAGGCTTTTCTAAACTCGAAATTTTACTTCATGCTTAGTCTGGGAGTGGAACACACTCATTTTAAGTTTCAAATTGACTCTTTAAAGAAACAACGATTATATAAAGATTTACGGCATATACGCTGTAATTGGGCATGTATACTTGAAAGAAAAACTCCCTGTATGTACAAAATAGTGGCAAGGCCATAGACTGGAGGGGAGGATATAAAGGTGCAAACCCGCCCTGAAATTTTCAAAATGTGAAATATATTTATGTAAAAGCGGCCTTGAAATAGCGAAATCAATATTTTTATCAGTAACCCCCCCGATTTTTTTTTCTAGCTACGGAATGAATCGAGGCATTAATTGCGATTGATTGGCTACAATTTGTAATGGTCATATAGGCAACAAAATTTACACATCACTTAAAAAGTAAAAGCGTCAAATTGTATTGGATGAAAATGTTCGGTTTTACATAAAACTCTCTGTATATTTTAAGACTGCAAAATAGGATTGTTTAAAAACTCAAAATTAAGTTGTGTTAGCCATGAAACATAAACGTATGTTTTTTTTAACTTCATAATTCGTCAGTGTTACAGTGTTAATTACGCTTGTCGCATGAAGTAAATATTTCTAGATTTTTTTCTGACTAAATATAAGAAATCTTCTTTTTATAAAAAAGTTGCTGCAACATTAAGGAAAAATCGGCATAGGCGAATTTCAAAAGTAAGTTTGTCTTTGATATTGTTAGGTATGATTATACATCCAGCAAACATCGGCATTGGCCGCGTGTTGGTATAACTTTGGCATCGTTGGTTATTATTTTATATTTTTTCTTATAATATTTTTTCTCCAAAGAAAGTCTATTATTCATAACGATATCGTAGAAATTGAAGTAATAGTCGGATTCCTAGACCAAGCGATTAAGGCCGCGCGACTCTGGCCGCACGGCCACAGTCGCGCGACTACAGTCGTTTCAGTCGTCGCTTAGGAACCCTACCTTAAGTGTGTATCGTCGAATTGAAGTGATGGCCCATTATGTAAAACGTACGCATACGCCTGATAATTGAGCACAAACGTAGAAACCGTAACTGTCCGACCCACAGTAGGCCAAAGCATAAAAAAACCTGGCCAAAATGAAAGAAAACAAAATTCCGACCGAATTCTAGTTCATAAAACTAACTGTAGATGGCATTAATGTACACTAATTCAATGCTGGAATAACATTCCACTCGCCAATCTTCTTTGAATGACCCGCCGAAGATAAGTGAAACTAAAATAGTGAAAAGTGGCCGTTTTGAAAGCTGCAATTGCGAGTGTGCTGTGTGAATAATTTGCAATTCTGGCCTTGATTCGCGTCTTCCAATAATGGATTGCACTCCGAAAGGTAAGTTTAACAGATATGTTCACGAATATATTGAATATGTCTTCACAAATCTCGCGATCCTTTTAACAGCATTTCCGTAGTGTAAAATATTTACAAATTATGGCGTACAAACATTTCTTCGCGTTTCTCCGCTTGGAAAAATAGCTCCCCTGCTTCGTATTTTTATACTGAAGAGAGAAAACCAAGAACTAGCTGCTACTACCTGCTATTTTTCTTACAGTGACGATTTTACTGAACAGCGCGCGTTTTGAAAGCTGCAATTGCAAGTGTGCTGCGTGAATAATTTGCAATTCTGGCCTTGATTCGCTTCCTCCAATAATGGATTGCATTCCGAAAGGTAAGTTTAACAGATATGTTCACGAATATATTGAATATGTCTTCACAAATCTCGCGTTCCTTTTAACATCATTTCCGTAATGTAAAATATTTACAAATTATAGCGTACAAAAATTTCTTCGCGTGTCTCCGCTTGGAAAAATAGCTCCCCTGCTTCGTATTTTTATACTGAAGCGAAAAAACCAAGAACTAGCTGCTACTACCTGCTATTTTTTTTTTACAGTGACGATTTTATTGAGCAGCGCGCTGCAGCGCCGGTTATGCTAGTATTGACATTTACCATCTATATACAGGTTCACTTTAATATAATAATAATAGTAAACTATTTATGATTTTCAACTTTTTTTATTAAATTCACTACAGTTAGAAATAATTTTTAAATAGATACAATAAATAAATTAATCACAAACAAAAAAAGAAATTATTAATAAATCAATATTCCCAACAATGATGAGAAATATTTATATTCAGTCTGAAAACAAATTCTGAACAATGAAATGCAAATAGATCAATAACTTATAATGGCTATTTAAGCCAAAAAATCAGTAATCATTTGAAAAAGTTAAACATAAATGTTGCGTTTAAATCTAACAATGCATTGTCAAAAATCATAAAAAAACAATATGGATAAAATAATAATAAAGGATCAACGCTGTGGGGTTTAGTTGCTTAATTGTGCTGATTGTCCGAAGATGTATACACGCCAAACTGGAAGAGCACTTAGTGAAAGAATAAATGAACACCAAAAAGCGTTCATTCATCAAAAAGACATTTCAACCTACGCAAACCACCTGATTGAAGAAAACCACCACTTTGACAACAACTTTCAAATCCTGCACATCTCCAATAAAGGACGGAAACTAAATTTGCCGTAAAATTTAGAAATAAATAAAAACCCTTATTCAGGAAATTTGCTGAACCACCAACTCGAGCTCTTCAACTCCCCCCTACTTAAGCTGAAAAAAAACCCTTCTCACACTTCTGAAATCTGTATATAATGTCAATAAGTTTGTAAAATGTTTGTATTATATTTCTTCACCTGAAGGAGCTACAGTGTAGCGAAACAATTGTAGTGAATTTAATAAAAAAAAGTCGAAAATCATAAATAGTTTACAATTATTATATTTAAGTGATAATGGATTTTCAAAAAATAAGTGCCTCAACAATCAACGATATATACAGGTTTTTGAGTCTTTGATCCGCTATAGTAGATCTACCCTTTTGAATTTTGAAATTTTAACATCAAATTCGTAATCAGCGACCCACAAAAACCAGGAGTCAATTTGACGCATAGTCTTACACATCTTCATACTTTGACCAGGTTTTTTCCTGCTTTGGCCCACTGTGCGACCGCACAATTAAAATAAAAGGACGAGTTCTGTTTTTAACTCAATCTCTCCTTCACCAGTTTCGTTTTGTCCTGTTATTATGATCAGTGCTGCCGATTTTAAGGATTTCACCCCAAATTGGGGTATTTAATTTAAAGAGATGTGTTTTTTTTTGGGGGGAGCGGGGATTTATATATTTGGGGATAACATGAGGTATTTTAGAGTCTAGACATGTTTTAGCATCCGTACCTTAATAAACTGTATACGCTGTAAATTTTCGGAAATTCGAAAAAATGACTAAACATTTTTAAATACGATGAATATTTGAAAATGTACAAGTTTTAAACGAGTGTTTTCCACTCCCAGAATAAGCATGAAGTAAAGTTTCGAGTTTAGAAGAGCCTGAAAATTTGTATTGGTCGCGTAGCGCGCAGCGCTATGCGACCAAACCAAATTTTCAGGCTTTTCCTAACATGCGCCACCCGTATAAAACATTCATTTCATGCGAAGCTCAAAATATGCTCTTGAAAATATTGTTTGTTTATTTTTAAAATATAACATTTATGCCCGGTAATATAAAACGTTTTATTCCCTAAATAACTTTACTTTAGGAATAAATTAATTTATTCCAAAGATTTCGGTATTATAAACACAAAATAAATTTATTTGGCTAATAAATCTCCCCAGTAAATTATTTGTTTGTTTTTCTACCAAGTACATTTTATTCTCTAAATAATTTGACAGTTAAAAGTCAAAAGTATATTATATTATTATAATTACTTTAGATTCTACTACTTGAGTTTATTATTTCATTACGGTAATCATGTCTATCATATCATCCGTGTCAGATTTAAGTTCGCTCATAGTATCTTCCCTGAATAATTCGAACCACAAGTCATTCTAAGGAGTCGAAGACCTAGAGTTTTTTAAATCAGACATAACCAGAGATTTTTATACTTATGCATACGCTTTTTTAAAATTAGTTCCATTTAAAGTTTTAAATGAGTGTATTCCACTCCCAGACTAAGCATGAAGTAAAATTTCGAGTTTAGAAAAGCCTGAAAATTTGGTTTGGTCGCGTAGCGCGAAGCGCGGAGCGACCAAACCAAATTTTCAGGCTTTTCTAAACTCGAAATTTTACTTTATGCGCCACGCGTATTTAACACTGAAAGCACTGAAATATTGTGAACAAGTGAACTTCACTTGAAATCAGTGTCTTATACGCGTGGCGCATGAAGTAAAATTTCGAGTTTAGAAAAGCCTGAAAATTTGGTTTGGCCGCTCCGCGCTTCGCGCTACGCGACCAAACCAAGTTTTCAGGCTTTTCTAAACTCGAAATTTTACTTCATGCTTAGCCCGGGAGTGGAAAACACTTGTTTAAGTCTTTTATAATTTCTAATAAGCTTTCTTTTTCTTGTTCTGTGTAATTCTGTCCTATTCCACGATTATTCTGCATAATTATAAGGAATTATACTAAATTTCCAATTTGATTGACAATTTAATTTGAAAAATTGACAATTCAATTTAACAAATTGGTGGTTCCAGCTATGGCCACAATAAAAATGTATAATTTCGGTCTGTAGTCTACTAATTAAATTATTAATAAAAACTGTTTAACTTTGTTTGTATAAAACAATTTATTTTTATGTGACTGCAGTTTCGGCAAATTTAGCTTGCCATTATCAAAATATATAATGGCAAGCTAAATTTGCCGAAACTGCAGTCACATAAAAATAAATTGTGTTATACAAACAAAGTTAAACCGTTTTTATTAATAATATATCATCCGTGTCAGATTTAAGTTCGCTCTCTGACAGTGAATAATTCGAACCACAAGATTTTCTAAGAAGTCGAAGACCTAGAGTTTTTTAAATCAGACATAACCAGGGAATTTTATACTTATGCATACGCTTTTTTTAAATTAGTTCCATTTAAAGTTTTAAATGCGTGTTTTCCACTCCCAGACTAAGCATGAAGTAAAATTTCGAGTTTAGAAAAGCCTGAAAATTTGGTTTGGTCGCGTAGCGCGAAGCGCGGAGCGACCAAACCAAATTTTCAGGCTTTTCTAAACTCGAAATTTTACTTCATGCGCCACGCGTATTTAACACTGAAAGCATTGAAATATTGTGAACAAGTGAACTTCACTTGAAATCAGTGTCTTATACGCGTGGCGCATGAAGTAAAATTTCGAGTTTAGAAAAGCCTGAAAATTTGGTTTGGCCGCTCCGCGCTTCGCGCTACGCGACCAAACCAAATTTTCAGGCTTTTCTAAACTCGAAATTTTACTTCATGCTTAGCCCGGGAGTGGAAAACACTCGTTTAAGTCTTTTATAATTTCTAATAAGCTTTCTTTTTCTTGTTCTGTGTAATTCTGTCCTATTCCACGATTATTCTGCATAATTATAAGGAATTATACTAAATTTCCAATTTGATTGACAATTTAATTTGAAAAATTGACAATTCAATTTAACAAATTGGTGGTTCCAGCTATGGCCACAATAAAAATGTATAATTTCGGTCTGTAGTCTACTAATTAAATTATTAATAAAAACGGTTTAACTTTGTTTGTATAAAACAATTTATTTTTATGTGACTGCAGTTTCGGCAAATTTAGCTTGCCATTATCAAAATATATAATGGCAAGCTAAATTTGCCGAAACTGCAGTCACATAAAAATAAATTGTGTTATACAAACAAAGTTAAACCGTTTTTATTAATAATATATCATCCGTGTCAGATTTAAGTTCGCTCCCTGACAGTGAATAATTCGAACCACAAGATTTCCTAAGGAGTCGAAGACCTAGAGTTTTTTAAATCAGACATAACCAGGGATTTTTATACTTATGCATACGCTTTTTTAAATTAGTTCCATTTAAAGTTTTAAATGAGTGTTTTCCACTCCCAGACTAAGCATGAAGTAAAATTTCGAGTTTAGAAAAGCCTGAAAATTTGGTTTGGTCGTGTAGCGCGAAGCGCGGAGCGACCAAACCAAATTTTCAGGCTTTTCTAAACTCGAAATTTTACTTCATGCGCCACGCGTATTTAACACTGAAAGCATTGAAATATTGTGAACACGTGAACTTCACTTGAAATCAGTGTCTTATACGCGTGGCGCATGAAGTAAAATTTCGAGTTTAGAAAAGCCTGAAAATTTGGTTTGGCCGCTCCGCGCTTCGCGCTACGCGACCAAACCAAATTTTCAGGCTTTTCTAAACTCGAAATTTTACTTCATGCTTAGCCCGGGAGTGGAAAACACTCGTTTAAGTCTTTTATAATTTCTAATAAGCTTTCTTTTTCTTGTTCTGTGTAATTCTGTCCTATTCCACGGTTATTCTGCATAATTATAAGGAATTATACTAAATTTCCAATTTGATTTAATTTGAAAAATTGACAATTCAATTTAACAAATTGGTGGTTCCAGTTTTGGCCACAATGAAAATGTATAATTTCGGTCTGTAATCTACTAATTAAATTATTAATATAAACGGTTTAACTTTGTTTGTATAACACAATTTATTTTTATGTGACTGCAGTTTAGGCAAATTTAGCTTGCCATTATCAAAATATATAATGGCAAGCTAAATTTGCCGATACTGCAGTCACATAAAAATAAATTGTGTTATACAAATAAAGTTAAACCATTTTTATTAATAAATTAACATGTATAACGAAGTAGAAGCCTCCACAATACAAAAAAAAAACTAATTAAATTATTTATTTCTAGAATTGCTATTTATTTGCTAGGTTCGCTTTCTAATACGCAATTTTATTTACCCATTAGTTTACTAGGTAAATAAATTTACTCCACAAATAGTTATCTAATGATTTATTAATCGTTTATAATACCGGGCATTAATCAACGTTTTATTCAAAAAAGTACATTTTTAAATTTTTGCACTTGGTGTATTTAAAGTGATCTATTTTATGAAGCAGTGAATTGATTTCATTTATTTAAAAAGCTAACGGTTTACAATTGAAAGGGCTTTAATTTGATGTGCAAAACGTTTTTTGGACTTTAAAATTGTGCTTAGTGCGGGCACTCAAAAACTAAATGTAGTAGTTTGATAAATTTTCTCAAACTTTTAAAAGTGTAAAATTTTCGCGAAATATTTTTTTCCCACTAAAACAAATAGCGTACATTATTACTGATACTGGGATGAGTGCCTCTGATTTTTTGTAATTTTTTTTAAATATTTTGTTTCCAAACAAAAAATGCTACAAAAAACTTTTTTTTCGATAAAAATTTAGACTTTTTAAAAAATCTAATAAAAATCACAGTTAATCTCATCTTATAATATTATAAATAATGTAATCGATTTATTTTCCGGAGAAAAAAATTATTTCACTAACATTTCTGCTTTAGAAATCATTTAAAAAATGTAGAAAACATAAAACTCAAACTTTAAGCATCCATTACGAATACAATTTTTATAATACACATTTTGTAATTAACAGTTATTTAAATGTTATTCAATTCCTAATACATCTCTTAAAAATATTTTTTGTTTATTTCGAAAATTTTGCCCTAAATCGACGTTTTATTAAAAAGAGCACATTTTTTAATTTTTGCACTTGGTGTATTTAAAGTAATATCTTCCATGAAAAAGTTAATTGATTTAATTATTCAAAAAGCCAAGACATTTTTGGGACTTAAAAATTGTGGTTAGTATGGGCGCTCAAAGATTAAATTTAGTAGGTTGATAAATTTTCTAAAATTTTTAAAAGTGAAACATTTTCGCAAAATATTTTCTTTTCGCAGAAACAAATAGCGCACATTATTACTCATATTGGTAGGAGTACCTCTGTTTTTGTTTTGGAAATTTTTTTAAATATTTTTTTTTTGAAATGTTTCCTTTAATAAAAAATGCGATTATTTCAATGAGAAAGCCATAGGTACATGTCTATCACCGCGATGATAAAAAACAAAAGAAGCGGTGGGTGTTAAGTTGTCCTGTCATTCGAAACGTCAAAATAGGTAAAATTTCGTGCAGTGATATTAATAGAAAAGTGAAAAGTGCGACGCCAGAAAACACCGTCATGAATAAAGAATCACAGTGGCGGCAGTTTACGAACTTTTGTGCGGTTAAAAAATTCTCAATCAATAGGGAAACAACAATATCTCAGCTGTCGATAATGTTAAGGGACTCACATTATTTTATTCGTTATATTCTCTCACTAAATATAACTCGTGATATGATTAATTATCGCTGATATTTTGTCGTTAAAACCGAAGCAGCACATTCAACTCGTGCTGCGCACTCGTTGAATCTGCAGCTCGGTTTCAACTCCAAAATATCTTCGATAATAATCATACCACTCGTTATATTACGGCTGAGAATACAACTCATAGCCTACTTGAACGAATTTTCAGCCAATGAGATGCAAGGTAAGCGGTAGGTACATGTCTATCACCGCGATGATAAAAAACAAAAGAAGCGGTGGGTAATAAGTTGTCCTGTCATTCGAAACGTCAAAATAGGTAAAGTTTCGTGCAGTGATATTAATAGAAAAGTGAAAAGTGCGACGCCAAAAAACACCGTCATGAACAAAGAATCACAGTGGCGGCAGTTTACGAACTTTTGTGCGGTTAAAAAATTCACAATCAATAGGGAAACAACAATATCACAGCTGTCGGTAATATTAAGGGACACATTATTTTATTCGTTATATTCTCTCACTAAATATAACTCGTGATATGATTAATTATCGATGATATTTTGTCGTTGTAACCGAAGCAGCACATTTAACTCGCCCTTCGGGCTCGTTGAATCTGCAGCTCGGTTTCAACTCCAAAATATCATCGATAATAATCATACTACTCGTTATATTACGGCTGACAATTTTGATATTTTTAACATCTGAAAAAAACCACTTTCAAGCGTATTTTGATTTTATTTTATTTATTTGTAACATTTTTTTTTTCTGTTGAATTTTTATTAAAAGAAACTGTTTTGAAATATTGATTTATTAAAATCGAATTAAAATGTATTTTTATAAGATAAATTGTGAATTTTTGGGGGTAAAGTATTACTAATAGGGGTATTTTCTGTTAGGGTTTGTGGTAAAATGGTATTTTAAGATTGGCAGCACTGATTATGATGTGCATTAGAGTATTTTACGGATTTTTGATAACCGTTTTTTTTTTCTAGCTACGGCCTAGTCAGCAGCTAGTTTTGATGATATGGAGATTCAATAAAAATAACTATACAAATAATATGCTAATTTAAAATTATTAAATAGGAAACTCAGCTTGAGTTTACGTTTGATCTCACCCCTAGCACTTACAATATTTTCAATTAGCTGAGGTCTGTGCCTTCTCACGGTCCTTACGGCCTGGAAAATGTCCACCTCTCCGTGCTGTATAACTTGTTCTATACAAGCGTTGGCAGCGCAGTAAATTCCGCATCTACTCCTTCCGTCCCTTTGGAAAAGATAAAAGAAAAGAGTAAATGGGAAGCAATTCCGCGAAAACATTAATTAAGTAACGAGACGCGAGTACTTACGGAGATACGACGCACACAGGGCCGTAATCAGTGCGCGCCCTCCACCTCTCCACCATGTTCATAAGCTCCACCAAGGAGTTCGTCGAAGTGGGAACTTTATGTCCCATGGGCCAGCAGGTCAGCTGAAATAGCTGCACCGTCCGTGGCGGGGCCTTCACGCCCGCCATTAATTCCGTCAGAGATACGATCTACGGAAAATAACTAATGAAATACAATTGGGATTGTTATCAACAAAGAATGAAGCTTATACAACTAAATATATAAATTTATTCTCTATCCAATATTTTAAACATTTTATTTTATAGCAAGGTGGCGCCCAACCGGGAAAGTCAGGGGAAGTTTTAAAAAGTCAGGGAAATTCGGCCTTTTTAGCGAAAAGTCAAGGTATTTGAAATTAATAATTATAATAAATATGCTAATAAAACGATTAGGGATTGACAAATTGTTAGTTCTGTTCGAAACACAAATTTGACACATTAAATAATATATTTTTTTTCCTGTGGGGGCGGATCCGGGTCGGATACGGATGCACTGCAGCCTAGGTGGCTTATTGTACTGCCCCAATCATTCGGACAATCACACACATTCATACCACACCCAGGGTCACGACGAGACATTATTTTTCAAATAAAGTCTCCCCGTGCACGGGAATCGAACCCGAACTTGTGGCTCGCCGAGCCCGGCGACGTTACCGCTCGGCCACCACCTGCCCAAATATTAAATTTGAACAATTGATAATTGACATACTAAATTTATTTCACTCTAACCAATTAGTTAAGGATTTCATTAAGGTTAGTGATTTAAACGCGTGGTGCATGGAGTAAAATTATGAATTTAAAAAAGCCTAAATTTGGATTTCAACGCTGCGCGTCCAAATCCAAACGTTTAGGCTTTTCTATACTCGAAATTTTACTAAATGCTTAGTCTCGGAGTGGAAACTAGGGATGTTCCGATCCCAAAAAAACATCGATTTTACTTTTTATGACACTTCGTCAATTCTTAAAACCCTGGCAGTTTCTGTGCATCTCCAAAATGTTCAGGATTTTAATCGCCACGGTCGCGGTGATATATCGGAAAAATAAACATCGATATTTCAAGATATCGATATGTGTCGAACATCCCTACACTATACAATACCTTCTTATTTATCCTAAAAACCCACGTCTTAATATTAGTATAATGGGTATGGGAAATATGATCAATGGTAAACACCGGTCCGTACTTCTTGGGCGACTTTCCCTCGGGCCAGAACGTCGGAAAAGATTGCTGGAAAAATTAACGTGATGATTACATAACGAGCTGGAAATTAAGGGAAAGCGGAGCACTTACGGAATTAACCGGTGGCACGCAGAGGATGACTACTGCTGAGCACTCGTAATCGTAGACCAGAGACCAGAACTCCCCGCACGTCGGCTTCAAAGGCCATTCTGTCACGATGTACTCCCTAGGCTTCGTATATCCCTGCACACACACAATTTACATAAATTATTCATTCGCTTCGAAAACACTTTACGTTTGGAACGCTTACGTCCACAAAGACGGCGTTGATGTAGTCTGTGTAGTTGTTGCCTTGGAACGAAGTCAGATACGGTCTGAAATTATCGGCTGGAACAAAAATCCAATCATTATTAACTTGTATAAAGGTATTGATCGAAAAATCGTTTATCGGTTCAGTTCTAGTTTGAAGCCCTGATCTTCGAATAGGAAAAAACTGTTAATTTTATGTATTGTGGAGGCTTCTACTTTGTTATACATGTTAATTCAACAATAAAATACTTTTTACTTTGTTTGTATAACACTTATTATTGAATGTGACTGCAGTTTCGACAAAATTAGCTTGTCATTATCAAAGATGAAATAACAGTATTTTGACTATACTTTTAATATTTTTTAACATGTTTGATAATGACAGGCTTAACTTGTCGAAACTGCAGTCACATTCAATAAAAAGTGTTATACAAACAAAGTAAAAAGTGTCTTATTGTGACTTATTTTTTATTTTTGTTGTTGCAAACTGGTACTAAATCTAAAAAAAATATATTTTTTTTCGGTTTGGTTCAAGAATGCTATTTAAAAAGTTCTAAATGATGACAGAAACCATGAGCGCCCAGAGAATCTTTTACAGGGAGGAGGGGGGCAAAATATAATAATCGAGTTCATTGTCTTTATCTGGAATTTCATGCTCTTTCAGTGGTGCGCGAACTATAGAAAAGTGATGAAATGTTAAGGTAAAAATGTTGAAACATGCCAGAATTTTGAAAAAATCGAAAATCCGCGAAAAACGATGACATGTTTAAATTTAAGAAAAATGTTTAAGCAATGTCAAGAGGTGATGAAATGTCAAAAAATATTGAAATTTGACAATATTTTGAAGTATGCCGAAAAGTGATAATCTGTAATAAAAAAAATGTTTTAAATATTTTAAACTTAACAATTAATCAGTGTTTTTACGCGCGTGGCGCATGAAGTAAAATTTCGAGTTGAGAAAAGCCCGAATTCGGATTTGGACGCTGCGCGTCCAAATCCAAATTCTTCGGGCTTTTCTCAACTCGAAATTTTACTTCATGCTTAGTCTGGGAGTGGAAAACACTCGTTAGAAATTAATTTATGACTTAAATAACTATCGTGTCAATCCTAACGTCGAACAAGATAATGAGATGTAATTTTCTTAACAGAAAACTGATATATTCTGTCAAACAAATAACATCTCATTATCATGATGAACGGTAAAAACTATGGAAAAAGGCAAAAAAATGATGAAATGTTAAAGGAATGTTGAAACTTACGAAAATTGTAAATAAAGTTGGAAAATGAAGAAATATCAAAAAATTTAAATATGCGAGATTTGCCAAAGAAATCATTTAAAATGTCGAAATGTGATGAAATATCAAACAAATGTTGAAACTAGCGAAAATTGCTCAGTAAGTTAAAAAGTGATGAAACTTAAAGAAAAAGTTGAAACATACGAGAATTGCCGAAAATGTCAAAACGTTGAAATATGCGAAAATTGCCGAAGATGTCGAAAAATGATTAAACTAAAAAAAATGTTGATATATTTATTTTATGACTATACTTTTAATATTTTCATTATAAACTACAATATGTCAAAAAACGTGATGAAACGTCAACAAAAAATGTTGTAAAATCAATATATTACGAATTCATAATAATTAAGAAAAATCAAGTCAAACGATTTTTACTGTTTTTAACAATTTCGACATTAAGTCAAGTATTTTGACTATTCCGACATATTTTTATGACTGTTTTTTAAGTATATTTTTAATAATTTCAACATTATAAACTACGAAATTTAAAAAACTTGAAATTTAGGAAAATATCGAAAAGTGCAAATATAAAAAGTGATAAAACTTCTAAAGAAAATGTTAAGATATTATGAATTAATAATAATCGTGAAAAATAAATTAAACATTTTTGATTGTTTTCAACAATTTCGACATTAAGTCACTTTGTTAGCAGTATTTTGACTATACTTTTAATATTTTTTAACAATATAAACCTCGATTGACATTTCGTGGTTGAAATTTCAGAAAATGCCGAAAAGTGATGAAACTTAAAAAAAATCCCGCGAATTTTACAAAATATCGACATTAGAAAATAACAGTCGATAATCAATATTGAGAATTGAAAGTGAAAATAAAAAAATTTGGTGATTTGACAGTAAAAAAAATCAGTTGACAGTTTTCACAGTTAGCAAAGAGACAGCTGACAGCGGTAAAAGACTGTTGCTTATTTTTTTTTAAATAATTGTAGCTTGACTATAAAAAATACTACTTTACAGTTTTTTTTTTAGTCAAAATGACAGTTGACGGATTGACAGTAAAAAAGTGACGGTATTTTTTTTTTAAACGATAGTTGATGGTTTACAGTAAATAATGGCAGTTGACAGTAGATATCTTGGAAATTCTTGATTTTTTAGTCTTATAAAAATCTCGAAAAATTCATGATAGGCCTCGAGATTTTAAACATTTTTGGAAATACTTGGATTTTACGAAAAGACGGATTTTTTAAAATTGACTAAAACAAATCCACGAAAAAATGGGTTTTTGAAAATTAACTCAAATGCATGAAACGTTTCAAAAATCTGACCAACATCTTTGAAATTCATGAACAGCGTCGACATTTTCTCTAAACTTTGAAAATGAACTAAAATCATCTAATGTCATATGTTGATTTACGTCAAAAAAGTAAAAAACATCTAAACTCAAGTATACGTTATAATCTATCCTAACCTAACAATTTTCTCTAATGTCGAAACTGTCATCTAAATGTTTAAGATGATGGTAAAATGCCATTTTTTCCTCAAATAATCATATTTTAATTTTTGACAATCTGATGTCAATATATTAACGTAAAGAACAAACAAAAAATTTCATTTTTGACAGAATATGTCAAAATGACATTTGGTATTTGTCGTCAATATATTGACATTTTTGATGCAAGGTGGCATTTTCTGTTTTGACTATTAGTGACATTGAATGAAATTTTTTACATTCAATGAATTTTGACATTAAAACCCATTTTTGGTAATACATGACGTTTTTGAGAGGAGATAATATTTCTTACATTGATAGTAGATGATATTTTATACATTGGATGGCACATTTGATATTTAACACGTTGATTGCCACCTCTATAAAAATAAAATAAATACCTCAGGCCGCAGCTTAGGTTTTTGTTCCAATTATACAAATATTATTAAATATAACGGAATAATAAAGCAAACATTTAAAGAGACATAAACGTTTTTAAACGTTCAGGCCATACTAGTCCCGCAGCACGGGCAGCATACCACGATTTTTTTTTAAATGTTTCTGAATGCGGCAGGTACATGCCGCGGGAGCTAAGCAAAAATTTAACTGCGGCAAAAGTGAATGCCGCGCGGCGATCAACGGCGATCAACGTGTAACATATAATTGAGAGTTTTTGATATTTTCAATATTCTTGATAGTTTTGATAATTTTGATAATTATCGATAATTTTGATATTTTCGTCGTTTTTAAAATTTTTGATAATTTTTATAATTTCAATATTTTTTTACATTTTTTGACACTTTCGATATTAGATGACAAATTTGATATTCAATGACATTTTTGACATTTATTGTTACTTTTAATAAATAATGACAAAGAGAATGAGAAAAAAATCAATATAAAATGAATAAGATCTTCAGAATATAATAAACGAATATAAAAGTGTCTCCCTTGCCCATATGCGCGGGCGCTAATGACAGAAATAATTTGTTACCAATAGTTAACCTTATTAAATAACAGCTATTCGAGAATTTCAGTAACAGTTACTAAAATTATTTCTTAATAACGGTTATAAAATAACAGTTACTGAAGTTATTTCTTAATAACAGTTATAAGATAACAGTTACTGAAAATAACGCTCAATAACGGTCCAGTTGCACCGAAAAAACGTTGAAATGGATTGATTGCTGAACTCGAGTTCAAAATGACAGTTTGTATTGTTGTAATGTCACTTTGAACTCGACTTCAACGTTTTTAGTGAAACTGGCCCTTAATGTATTGTAATTGTTGAACCATAAATCATTATGTAATAGTAAATAAAAAAATATAAAATTTTCTTAGGAAAGGTTAACACGCTTGTGTGTGAGTATTAGGGATTATAATACCGGATAGCCGGGTTTCCGATTTACCGATAAATTGTAAAAAATGGTTTCAAAAGTAACCGACAGTTTGAGGATTTTTTACCGGTATTTTAGTAATTAAATGAAGCTATCGCTTTATTCATCCGATTTAATACGATTTTTTCACACAATCATGTAAAAACAGTTATTTAACAATCTAATTAGCTCTCTATATGAAGTTCGTTTGCCACCATCCCCACCTCAATTTATTCATTTGTATGTTGTAGGAATTGTTTTTCTTTACTTACGAGGGACGACTAGGACGTCACGATTCTTCTTCCTGTTGTCTCCCCTGTGACCGCCCGCGCAATCCCCGATTGTGAACCTCGGAGTTTGTTTGCATATCAGGGCGTATTCCCTCTGGTACT
Source organism: Philonthus cognatus (assembly GCA_932526585.2). Lineage (NCBI taxonomy): Eukaryota > Metazoa > Arthropoda > Insecta > Coleoptera > Staphylinidae > Philonthus > Philonthus cognatus. Next base: position 35,635,172 of record OW052247.1, read on the forward strand.
CATTTAACTTAGTCACGAGGTTCTTCTGGGATTTCTGTTTGAGCCGCTGCGAGAGCTCGTTGACGGGAAACCAGGAGTTTCCACAGGTGATGTACTCCTCTAGAGTGTCGTAGATAAATTTGTACTGTTCCTATACAGTCAAACAATACGTATATAATTAATTATACTGACATACAAACATAAAGTAGAAAAAATATAGGTTAAATGCAGTGGCGTAGCAAGGTCAGGTGGTACTCGGTGCGGAAACATTTTGTTTTTTTTTTAGATTTTTGATTTAGCTGCAAGTGATTGTGATTTTTAAAATGTTTTCATTTCATATTAAAAAAAATATTGATGTGTCCATCATAGCACTATCCCTATTATAGATATGATGATTTAAATATTAAGAATATGAAAAAGTGTCTCAAACATAATTTGTTCTATTTTTATTATTATTATTATCACGTTTACAAAATATTCACAAAATAAATATTTTTTGCAATTTTTCGCTATTGCTTAGTAAATATCTATCACGTCTCAGCAGTATATATTTCCAACTTTACTTTAAATCAGTGGTTTATACGTGTGGCGCATGAAGTAAAATTTCGAGTTTAGAAAAGCCCCGTGAAAATTTGTCTCGGGTCGCTGCGCGACCCTCGACAAATTTTCTACGCGGGGCTTTTCTAAACTCGAAATTTTACTTCATGCTTAGTCTGGGAGTGGAAAACACTCGTTAGTTTAAAATATGTCACAACTATTAAAATGTGTGTCGCAAGTGTCATAAAGAAAAACAATAACATGACCATCTAATAATATATTTCAAATAATAGTTGTCTGAAATTGACAATAATCGGCTGACGCCAATGTGTGTCAAGTTTGATACATTGGACTAAATGTCATTTCAAGTTGATAGGACAGACTAATGTCGGCTAACGGCGACACATGTCTAGTTGACACATTGGACTAAACGCCGACTATCGTCGTCTTGAGTCAAGTTAACACAATAGACTAATGTCAGTCAGTATAGTGACTTACAGTCATAAAGTCACAATAGGGAAAATACATTCATAAAAATTCAAGATAATAATTGTTGTGGCTTTCACTATGCAATATATTTTTTTATTTAAACACAAAAAACCAAGTTACGTGCTTTTTGTGTTTGAACAGTTAAATTACGTGTTTTTGTGTTTAAAAAACTAAGTTACGTGTTTTTTGTATTTTCATAATTTATTATTATTTTCATAATCTAATAACAATTGTGTATATTTTTGTTTTCTTTTTGATATTAGAAATAAATTGAAAATTTTAAAAGGTAAGAAAATTTGTATTTTTGCTTTAGGAAATTACTAGATAGCAGACTAAAAGTCAATAGCCACTTGGACGATTTTTGATTTTGCAATAAATGATAATCACTTAATCAACTTGATAACTTTGTTTCCAATATTAGTTACAAAAAAAATCGCATTTTTTACACAGCAAAACTCCAGATGTTTAGACATTTTCCTATTTTATTTTAACACAAATACTTTTTGGAATTTTTATCAAAACAAAATAAAAAATGTGTGAAAATCTGGATTTTGGCGTTGTAAAAATTGTGAGTTTTCGATAAGCATTTTTATATTTTAGACATCTTAAAATAGTTCAGACTATCTTCTTGATGTTAACAATAGCTTGAACTAATGTTTTTCTTGTGAACAAAAAAAAATTCCATGTATAAAATCAGTTGATTAAAAAAAATAAGTTTTAACTTCTAGCATCTACCCTGAACACAATTTTTATAATAAAAATAATTAATTAACTTTTAAATTTTAAAGCTCATTTCATCTTGATTTGGCTAGTTTTTAAATAAATTTATTTGTTAGAAATTTGAAAAATATTTCTCTATGTATAAAAATAACTGCTTAAAAAAAAAGAAATGGGAACTCCTAAAAAAATTAGTAATTTACGTAAATTTAAGGCTGATTTCATTTTGAAAAAATGAACTTTCAACTTCTAGCATCTACGCTGAACACAATTTTTATGATAAAAATATGTATTTGGTTTAAGTTACGTGAAGAGTTTAATATAATAAAATTAATGAAACAGTAACACTTTGTGATACATTAATTAAGTATAAATGAAATTGCCAATTCTTGGTTGCAGAATACTTTAAACATTACACGTGCGATTCTTTTCGCAATCTACAACAAGTTAGTCTTACAAAGACTATATCAAACACTCAATGAAACAACTACTTCCCGGGCTAATACCCCGACGGACATTGAATTATACAACAAGTGTTTGCTGTTACATACAGTAACCTACTGCAAATGTAACAATTTGGGTCAAATTATTCAGGCCATCTATAGACGCGTTTCGAGATTTATCTCTCATCAGTATAGCTTTGCCATTCTCTCTAAACAATTTGACACCTTAGACTGGCGGTCACGTAACCGTTCAAACATAAGTATAAATGAAATTACCAATTCTTGGTTGCAGAATACTTCAAACATTAAAAGTGCGATTCTTTTCGCAATCTACAACAAGTTAGTCTTACAAAGACTATATCAAACACTCATTGAAACAACTACTTCCCGGGCTAATACCCCGACGGTAGTTGTTTCAATGAGTGTTAACTTCAAAAACTGAGATCCCATACATTGTCGAAATACGGACACCCTGTATATAAAATCAACTGCTAACATAATACAATTTTAAGTTCTAGCATCCACCCTTAACACAATTTTCATGATAAAACTAAGTAATTAACTTTATTTTAAACCGTACTTCATCTTGGTTTGATTAGTTTTTTAAATAAATATAATTGGTATTTCAAAAATGTTTCTTTATGTATAAAATCAATTGCTTAAAAAGCGAAACTTTAACTTCTAGCATCCACCATCAACGCAATTTACATAATGGAAATAAATAATTCACTTTATTTGAAAGCTTATTTTATCTTGATTTGACTAGTTTTTAAATGAATATTATTGATAATTGCATAAAAAATGAAATTTCTAGCATCCACTTTGAATACAATTTTCATGATAAAAATAAGTAATCAACTTATTTTTAAGCTGTTTTACGGAAAAAAATACTATGATGGATAAATAACTAGTTCAAGATTTATGTTTCAAAATTGTAGACACTAAGTTTGCTGAAAAAACAAATAATGTACACAAATTTGTGTTTTCTCTAAATTTAAATTAAATAATAATATCGACTCTATTTATTTTATGTCATAAATTGTAAAATAAGGTTTTGATTGATTGTCTAGCGAGGGTTTCCACTCCCAGATTAAGCATGAAATAAAATTTCGAGTTTAGAAAAGCCTGAAAATTTGGATATGTCGGGGCGCGCGAGCAAAGCGAGTCGCGCCCCGGCAAATCCAAATTTTCAGGCTTTTCTAAACTTGAAATTTTACTTCATGCGCCACGCGTTTAAACCACTAACCTTAAGTGAAATCTTCAACCAATTGGTTAGAGTGAAATAAATTTTGTATGTCAATTATCAATTGTTCAACTGATTGGAAAAATGCTATGATGCTGAAAATGAACATTTTTTATTTTAGGCAAAACAAAACATTATTTGCCTTTTTATCACCTCCTCAGTGATTGCACCCGGGGCGGTACGCACCCCCTTGCTACGCCTCTGGTCGAATAAAGTATGATATTCATATGGAAAACTGTATAGAAATAACAGGTTAGAAGGACCGTGATATTTATGTGTTGTTCATCATTATAATTAAAAAAAGGAAGTATAAAGTGGGCGAAGAAAACCAACTATGGTGGCCAACCGATCAGATTGCATAAAATGTAAATATATTTTAAATTAAAAATTATTTTGAATTAAAAAAGCGTACGCTTTACTTTTACAGAACTGCAAATATAATATTAGGATAATTGGGCTGATTCTGAAAAGCGAAATGTTTAATTTTACTGATATGATATTCTATAACTTCGAATCGTTAGAGTATTTTTTCTGGTTAAACTATACGTTCGATGAAAAACAACCCTTATAATAAGTTTTTGTAGTCGTTTTAATCCATACAAGGACGTAATGCGATTTCCAACACCTATCCTTTTTCTCGAAGTTTGAAAATATACAAGGTGTACCATTTAAAAAAACACAGATGACGTCATACCATCTGTGCTTTTTTAAATGGTACGCCCTGTATATTTTAAACTTTTTGGATAAACATTTTTTAGACAAATACAATGATGTCGAATTTGGTGGGTGTGCTACTTGTGGTTTTTACATTATTAAATAAAGTAATAAAAGAAATAGATAGCTGTTAACTGTTGTTTATCTCGTCTTACAAACAAATATCTTAGAAAGATTGGTTTAGCAATGTGTCTTCAAATTATCTCATGGAAACTAGTGCAATAATAATAGCGAATGTTACTTTTAGATTTAGTAACATTCGCTGTTATTATTGCACTAGTTTCGATCAGATAATTCGAGGACACATTGTCGGACCAATCTTTCTAAGAGAAATTTAAATTTAAACACTAATCCAACACCAGCTATCTATTCCGTATATTATTTTATTTAATAATGTAAAAACCACAAGTCGCACACCCACCAAACCCGACATTATTGTAATTTAATATATAAAATTACGAAAAAACTATTTGTGAAAATGCAAACAGTGTCATAATTAATAAGACAATTTAAGACGATAAATATCCATTGAAACAACTACTTCCCGTGCAAATACACCTCCGGATATTGAACTATACAATGAAATATTTAAAATCTTATTTAATTTGATTTGTTACAACGCTCTATTAAAGTATATGTAACGTTTAGGTCAAATTCTCTTCAAACCAACTAACAATACAATTTAAAATGAAAGGAGAGATAGCAACAAATTAGAAGTGAAAGGACTTGGATTAAAACTAATGTCTTTGGCCATCTATAGACGCGTTTCGAGATTTATCTCTCTTCAGTATAGCTTTGCTTATGACGTTTAAAAAAATTAGGAATAAAATTAAAACAAACTTACTTGGAAAAAGTGTTGTGTGTGGAATGAACAGGTACACAGAAATGGAATGAGTGAAGATGATGGTCGGTATTTATAGGTAAAAAAGGGGATTATGTCATTAGCAGGTATGAAGATTGTGAGACCTTATTATTTACCTTACGGTACAGTTCAAACAAGATAAATTCAAATTCAAAACTATTTGAATTCGAGAAAATAAGCTTACGCTTCTTATAGTTTGCACACTTTAAACATAATATATAAAATTACGAAAAAACTATTCGTGTAAATGCAAACAGTGTCTTAATTAATAAGACAATTTAAGACGATACTGTTTGCATTTTCACGAATAGTTTTTTCGTAATTTTATATATTATGTTTAAAGTGTGCAAACTATAAGAAGCGTAAGCTTATTTTCTCGAATTCAAATAGTTTTGAATTTGAATTTATCTTATTATTGTAATTGTCTAACAAGTGTTTATCCAAAAAGTTTAAAATACACAGGGCGTTCCATTTAAAAAAAATCACCGATGACGTCATACCTCGAGAAATAGGATAGTTGTTGGAAATCACATTACGTCCTTGAAAAGAATAAAACGACTACAAAAACTTATACTGAGAGTATTTTTTATCGCATGTATAGCTTAGCCAAATATCCGGTGTTTCCATACTTTTGCCAAACCCTGTATATTGCGTTTCAAGTTGCCTGATACGAAAACACACATTTTTCAATTTGTTTACTTACAACATCTTCGACTAATCCCCTTCTGGATTGTCTTAACTTTTTCAAATATCCAAACACATCAAAGCAGTCTTCCTCCTCGCTGAGTTCCAAGTTGGCGTCGACCGCCAGATAGACCCCGGAGCGTCCTCCTCCATCACTGGAATTGATTTATGTTAAATAATTCGTATTGCCGTAGAATCCGCTCGATTCAACAGATTGGATCGGCTTACTTGCAATGCACGACCATGGGACCCATTTCGTTGCTCTTGATTCTATGGCCGACGACTGCCCGCACTCGCCTCCTGAATTCCAAAAGGGCGTTCGCGAAAGGGCACGAGTGACTGTGCCACTCGGTAAAGTGGAATTGAAGTATAAATCTTTCTTCTAAAACAACCTAAATAATAATAATTAATATAAATAAGCGTTATACAAACAAAGTTTAAAGTTTTTATTGTTAAATTAATATTAGGTATGTATTCTTGCAGGAAACTTTTTTTAAAATAGATATACACATCTCAATCTGTTACAGTATAGATTGGGATGTGTAAAATAGAAATACACATCCCAATCTACACTGTAAACGTTCAGGCATTTGTTGTTTTTATAGATTGAAAATTAAGATTTGCCGACGTGAGCGAAGCGACTAAAGCAACATTTTTAGAATTTGATAATTTAAAAAGAACACAGCAATATAACACTCTATAACATTGACAGAGAAAGATTCAAATTAAAACAAAGGGTGCTATTATCAGAAAGGGAAAAATGAAATTGTACATTGGGGTGCATACGTTTAGAGCCACCTAAATTGCATTTCTATTTATTCGTTATTCAATGATTTATATGATTATTTCACTCCTATTTTATTCATTTGTGTAAACTTACTCCATCAACGTCTTTTTTATATAACCTAAATGTGCGTATGTGAAAGTTTGCCAGTTCTTCTTCTTGCATCACTCCTAAAGTGATTCCTCCATATGTCTCTTCCAAGTCGATGCTAGGCGGCCAGTATTGCACGCACATGACTTTGATGAAGTCGAAAGTCTTCGTCAGCATCACTATGCAGCTGGCCCTTTCCTGCCATACCATCCGCCAGAAATCTGTCACGGTTTCTTCGGTTGGCCCTTGGGTGACGATGTATGCGTTTGGCTTCAATAAACTCTAAAAATTAACAATAAAAAACTGTTAAAAATCACCAGATTAAACTCTGTTAATTAGCAACTTCAGTGGCGGCTAGTTAGAATGTTTATTTTTGTTAATCTTTATTTCCTATCAAATACAAAGTGTACATTGGGGTTGGTCAACTTAAAATTACCAAATTAGAAAACTTAAAAGTAAATGTAGATTTACAACTGCACATAGTAATAAGAACGGAACAACACAATACACAGATTAAAATATTAAATATTATCCTCAAAAAAGGCATTAAAACTGTAATATATTTCCTTCAAACGTTTCTTAAATATAACGCTATTGTGAGATTTTAAATGATTTGAAAGTTTAATACATATTTTAATGCCAAATATATTCGTACTGCTAGCATGAGCACTCAGGGTATTATATTATGTTAGTGAGGCTGCAGACATGAACATACAGACTTTTCGAGATATTCGTTGCTTTTTTTAATGAATTTAATAAAGTAAAATTTCTAATTTAGAAAAGCCTAAAAATTTGGTTTGGTCGCGTAACGAAGCGGAGCGACGTTACCAAATTTTCAGGCTTTTCTAAACTCGAAATTTTACTTCATGCGCTACGCGTATAGAACACTGAAATATTGGGAAATATAAAATGTACTGCTAAACCAGTACTGAAACTATATTGCTAAAGCAGGATTAAAAATATACTGCTAGGCAATATTATTTTGAATTTTAAAATATGCCAAAGAGAAGTATTTTCACCTAATCAGAAATATGTATGTGTATTTTTTCATTATCTATAACTTTTATTAAAAGCATTTTTCAGTTTTTAACTCTACCGTTTTTTTTTAAGTGTGCATAGAGGGCATTTTTCTTTTGAGTATACATATCGAAATTGTTACATCGTTAGGTAAATTTTCAGATATTCATTGTATTTTAAAAGCGTTCAATTTGTGGCTTTTAACGAGTGTTTTCCACTCCCAGATTGAGCATGAAGTAAAATTTCGAGTTTAGAAAAGCCTGAAAATTTGGATTGGCCGCGTAGCGAAGCAGAGCGGCCAATTCAAATTATGTTTTACTAAACTCGAAATTTTACTTCATGCGCCACGCGTATAAAACACTATTATATATTTTGAAATCTAAAACGCACTGCTAAATCAGTATTAAACATTAACTCCTAAAGCACGACTAAAAATATACTGCTAACCAAGAATATTTATAATTTCACTATATTAGTGTCTTATACGCCTGGCGCATGAAGTAACATTTCGACTTTAGAAAAGCCTGAAAATTTATATTAGTCGCTCTGCTTCGCTACGCGACCAAATCAAATTTTTAGCCTTCTCTAAACTTGAAATTTTACTTTGTGCTTAATCAAGGATTGGAAACACTCGCTAGTAGCTTCAAATTGAACTCATCAAAACAAACAAAAAAAAGAATCCCTGAAAATGCATACACATCAGGATTTGAAAGAAAAAATCTCGGTATAACTACCTATTTAAAAAAAAACGAAACATTTATGAAAGAAAATTCTTACTTCTATTTTCCAGAAGTTAGCCAACAGTTCACACAGATTTTTGTGTAGGAGCTTAAAATAAAATGTTATTAAGTCTAACTCATTGCGTTTTTGAGTTATCAGCAGACAGAAAGACAAACAGACAGACAAACTTAATTCCAACATTGTCCTAATTTTAAGATGGAAATCTAACATACGGGTGTTCGATAAAAAAAAACGCCCAACGCCATAATTCTGTTATTTATTGACAGATTTTATTGAACTAAAAACCAAATTCAATGGCCGTTTAAATACTAAGAAATGGTATCAATATTGATTTTTTTCAATAATAACTTTTTTGTTTTTTAATTCATTCAAATCGGTCAATAAATAATAGAGTTATGACGTTGGGCGTTTTTTAACGAACACCCGGTATAGCTCGTTTCATATAACAAGGCGAAAAATTGGAAAACATTTGCGCATTTAAAACCAAACGCCTTTAGAAATAAATTGTGTAACTTATCAAAAGTGCAACACGGCATCGAAATGTCAATATTTTTAGGCAAATCACTTAATTAGTAACACAAATAAACTTCATAGAGAACTTTAGATATAAAAAGTTTGCATTTTTCGTCTAATTAAATTAAATGAGATTTATCTCATAAATTGATTAATTTAAATTATTACAATGCGGGAATAATAAATTCTGAATATGGCCCCTAGATTTGTTTAATTATTATTCAATATTTTGAATTATATTTATCTAATAGAATTAATTTAGTCTTTTAAATAAATGATTATTTAGTTTCGATTAAACAAACGCTTGTAGTAAATCGGATGTAATATATCCCTAATGGCAAATTTCCAATTTAATACATTAAACCCCCCGCCTATATAATATATACATGTTCAGATTATGTATGATAAATATGTACCTAGACACTACTCATTCATTATTAATTCGTGAAACAATGGATTTTGATTAATGGGTTAGTACGTGCATAGTTTACAATATTGATGAGAAAAATTCAATTCTCTTTTTAGTAATTCCATATACCTGACTTTTTAAACGAAAACATTTTGCGTTGTGATATAATTTCTTTTTCGAAACAAAGCTTTTCAATAACAAAAAAAGTAAAAAACCAGCTTTGTGACATTATTTTTTATAAACAAAGCTTTGCTCTAACAAAAAAATATGTTTAAACCCTAGAGTAAAGAATATACAATATAAAAAATTTAGAATTATACGTTTATAAATAAATGTCAACAACTTAAAACATATTTTTTTCTTAAAATCGCACAGTTCAGTTTAGTAAGTCAGTGGCGTTTCGTCCTTAGATATATATATTTTAGACGCATTCTGCCTTACTTCCTTTTAGTAATATATTTTTGTAGACATTAAGAAAGAGAATAATTGTGTGAAATATCTACATAGTACTATACAGTTTTTTAGAATAACACCTCATGAAGAAATATAGCATTTGTAATTTAAGTACCTGCTTAAATTATTTATACATATTTCGATGCATGCGTTGTAACATTTTAGGCAATTATTGCTTTTTTTCACAAGCGTTCAATTTAAAGTTTCGATCGAGTGTTTCCACTTCCAGATTAAGCATTAAGTAAAATTGCGAGTTTAGAAAAAGCCTGAAAATTTGAGGCTTTTCTAAACTCGAAATTTTACTCTATGCGCGGCGCGTATAAAATACTGATTTCAAGTTAAGTTTTAAGTTATCTACTAAAGTAGTATGCTAAACACTTTTATTCTAAACTGTACATCAAATGTTTTATACGCGTAGCGCGTGAAATAAAATTTCAAGTTTAGCTAAGCCTGAAAATTTGAATGAAAACCAAATTTTAAGGCTTTTCTAAACTCGAAATTTTATTTCATGCTTAATCTGGAAGTAGAAAACACTCGTTAAAAGCCTCAAATTAAACGCTGTCAAAATACAATGAATTTCTAAAAATTTACCAAACGGTGTAATTATTGGGACACGTATACTCAAAAGAAAAATGCCCTGTATGCACACTTAAAAAAGAACTCTAGGTATAGTTAAAAACTGATAACATTGAAAAACGTTTCTAATAAAAGTTATGGATAATGAAAATACTTCTCTACAGCTTATACACATTTTTTTTTTAATTGGTGTTTTAAAATTAGTAATTTTGATGCGATATAAAATGTATGCTTGCGTTCGTGACAACGATATAGATAACACGATTACTACTCTCAAATGCAATGTGATTAAAATCGATATCGAAAGCTCGAAAGCTGAGCGAAGTTTACGAGAAAATTAGATAAAGGGCAATATTAACCTTGCACACTCTGCGGAGCCAAATCTATATTTAGCAGGGGGGCATAAAGCAATAAAGCCCAAACATAAAGGGTACTTACATCCACGTAAGACGCATTGACGTAATCTGAATCGTGCTCCCCCTCTATGGTATCCAAGACCACACGATTGTAATCATCTGGAATAAAATTCAGACTGAACTAAAAAAGTAATCTGAAACTATACACGTTTTTAAAATTAATTTAAGTAAAAGTTTCTTTCTTTAAAATAATCCATTGTTTTCAAAATGAATTTAAACAGCTAATTCTCGATTTAACTTGTGTAAAACTGTTGATTGAAGTCAACGGTAAACATTTGTTTTCTGATACAAAATTGAAATTGAAATTCTTTAATATTTCTTTATTTTACAAATTCATTTATAAAACAATGTATATACATATCATGGGCGCCCGCATTAATGGGCAAGAAAGGGCACTTTTTTAAATTTTCTTAATCATTATTTATTAAAAGTAACATGCCAAAAATGTGATTTAATATCAAAAATGTCAGTTTTAAAAAAATGTCAGCTAATGTCGAAAGTGTCAAAAAATGTAAAAAATATCAAAAATACCAAAAATATAAAAATTGTCAAACATTTTAAAAATTACAAAACATTCTTTTATCAAACACTCAAAATTTATCAAAAATTATCAAAATTATCAAAACTATCAATATTATCAAAAATATAGAAAATATCAAAAACGGTCAATTATATACAAGGTGGCCAAAAAAGGTGTGATAATCTTCAGGTGGAGTGGTTCATTGATTAATTTCAAGCAGAAAATTTAAGTAAAAAAATATTGTATTTTGGCTTATAACTCCTCACGAGCCAATTTAAAGAAATGTTAATTTGGCAACAATGGATCAAACAAGTGTTTAATTTAATAATAATCATAAATTTAACAAATCTACAAAAATTAATATTTGAAGTATACATGAAAAATGAAAGATTAAAGTAAATGTTCAAATTGATAACCATCCGTTTCTAAGCAGATCTGGAGCCGTCGTGGGATAGAATTAATTACTCGGAGCAACATCTCTTCAGTAATTAATTCCACTGCAACACGAATTCTATTCATGACGTCTACATTGTCCACTGGAGGTGTTGCATACACCTTTTCTTTTAAAAATCCCCAAACGAAAAAAGCAAGTGGATTCATATCCGGCGACCTTGCTGGCCATAGTATGGGTCCATTGCGCCCAATCCATCTATTTGTAAAATGTTCGTCCAACCATTCTCTTGAAATTCTTGCTGTATGAGGTGGTGCACCATCATGCATGTACAGCATGTTGTTTACTAAATTTAGTGGAACATTCTCCAAAACTTCTTCTAAAATATTTACATAATTTAAGGCATTTAATCTTTGATGAATAAAAAAAGGCCCAATTACACGTAAATTTAGAATACCAAGCCAGACGTTAACTGAAAATTTCCTTTGATGTCCCATTTCTCTAACCGCCTGAGGATTTTCTTCTGCCCAAAAGTGATAATTATGATAATTAAATACCCCATCTCTAGTGAATGTACATTCATCACTCCAAAGAATTTTAAATAAAAAACTTGGTTCTTCCCGAATTTGATCTAAAATCCTGTCACAAAACATACGTCTACGCTCGTTATCATTTTCATACAGTGGTTGAACTTTTCTTGCATGAAATGGACGCATTCGATTTTCTTTCAATACTGCACGGACTGTTGTTTTACTGGGGACATTTAACTGTTGAGCTATTTGTCTCGTACTAATATTGGGATCTTCTTGAACTGCATTTAATATCTGTTCTTCTAGGTGAACAGTGCGACGTTCCCTAGGTCTCCCTCCATCTATGTTATTATAAACGAACGACCCAAAAGTACGTAGTCTTTGGTCTAATTTTCTAAACGTATTTACGCAGGGCTGTTGGCGATTTGGATATCTTCTTTGGTACTCATCTTTGGCACTAGTTGCATTACCATTGCAGAATCCAAATATCATGTACATATCTGCATACTCGTTGAATGTGTACATCTTCAAAAGTATGATGAACTTATACAAACTTACACAAATAAATTATGACAAGTATATGTCAAAGTCAAGTGAAATTTAATAAGGTTACATATGAAAGTACATAGTTGCCAGGTCTATTTTTATTAAAAAAATGCTTCTGAAGAAGTTATTAATTTGTTAAAGTTTCCAATTTATTTATCACCTATGTCATTTAAATTTTATAAATGTGTAATTGATTGTAAGTTCTATTGATTTTTTCCAAAATAATAGAAAATAACACTAATTTCCAGAGATACGTTTAATATTTTAACAACCTCGTGAGATGTTACCAGGAAGAATACAATATTTTTTTATTTAGATTTTTTATCCAAAATTAATCAACAAATCACACTACCTGAAGATTATCACACCTTTTCTGGCCACCTTGTATATCAAAAGTAACATAAAATAATAAAAGTTTTATATTTCTATAAGCACTATGTTTACAACAAAGAAGACAGTTAAATATATTTTGATATCAATAATATCACACACACAATATGATTTACTAATTTTTTTACTTACACGGAATGCATCGTTGGTTCTGGTTCTTCTCCAGATTCGATTTTTTCGTCCCATGTCTGCATGAATGTGTTTCTACTTTAACAGCCACCTATAATAAAGACACTGTCATGTAAATTCTAATTAAATTGCATATTTAATTGTAGGTAGGTATATCGCTGGATTAATATTACAAGGTTCTATGTGACATTTTTTCGATTTTTAATTTATAAGTTAGAAGGCTCTATGTATGCACGTAGAGCCTTGTAACATCACACATTAAAAATCGAAAGAAATGTCACATAGAACCTTGTAATATTAGGGCGCCGATGTTAAAACAGAAATTTTGAAAGAAATGAAATGAAATATTATTTGATGTAATGTTAATAAATATTACAAATGTATATATTGTCTAATAACATCTTAAGTTTTAAAAATTCAAGCAAATTGCTTTGGGATCTGTATCATGTTATTTATATAAATATCAAAGTATCGGATACATATATCGATAATTATGCGATGTATATTAACTTCTTGATTCTTGATTATTTATTAATTATACAGGGAGTTTCTCTAAAAGTATTTATGTCCCAATACAGAGTATATGCAGTAAATCCTCAGATATTGCTTGATTTTTTAAAAGTTCAATTTGATGCTCAAAACAAGTATTTTCCACTCCCAGATTAAGCATAAAGTAGGTTTGGTCGCGTAGCGAAGCGAAATACTGAAATATTGTGGAGTTTACAATATGCTTCTTACGTAATATGCTAAAGACGAATACGTTGAACTTCACTTAAAACCGGTGTTTTATGCGCGTGGCGATTGAAGTAAAATTTCGAGTTTAGTGAAGCCTGAAAATTTGGAAAATTTTATACATTTTTTTATTCGGTGCATGGTTCTGACGATATTGTAGGAGGTAATTTAAAATAAGACACCCTGTATATATTTCTTTACAAACAAAAAACCTATTCTGAAATGCCTGTTAAATTCACGTAAACCTCACTTGAAGTCTGCGTATATCCCTACTCTATTCCGTTTCTGTTTCAGAATCCCTGGAAATAAATAAAATAAGGGCGAACGCATGGTTGGCCGGATGTACATATAAATTTCAAGCTGTGTTGTAACAAGCCCAACAAAATAAGGCAGAAAGGCGGATTAAAATCTACGGAACGAACGGGCGAAGAGGATGTTTTGGATGCCCGCGTTTATTTGGGTCAAAAGTTTTTGCTCCCCATTTGTCTGGCAAACTGATGTGATGTGTTTTATTGATACTGCCACCTATTTATTATCTCCACGAAGAGGGATGTGAATTATGGACTGCTGTTTGAGGGGATGTCATGAGAGTTTTAGATTTTTAATTTATTGCTTTAATCATATTGAATAACTGCTGTTTGAGAGGATGTATTGGCGAAACCAGGATTTTGATCAGGGAGGGGCAAGCAGTGGCGTAGCGTGAGTTTCAGCCACCCGGGGCGTAGGCCAAATTCGCCCCCCCCCCCCTCATTTAGGTATTTAAATGTAAAAGGCTGCAAAATTTACAGTAATTCTACAGATTTTTCCGGCAAGATCACATTTGTTATCGTATACAGAGTGCGGCAAAAGTTCCCGAACACAATTTTTACGTGCAACTTTACGTACCTTTTTAGCATTTTGTATCGTTATTGTATAAGCTATACAATAACGATACAAAATGCTAAAAGGGCTTGTAGCCCTTGAAATTCTCTACAAACAACCTATATTTGTTTTTTGATTTTAATAATTTAATTTATTTTTATTGTGATTTGATTGTTTGATCATGTGTTTTCCAGATCTTGATTAAGCATGAGTACATTTTTCGAGTTTTGATAAATCTGAAAATTTGAATTGGTCGCGTAGCAAAGCGAAGGGACCAGTCAACATTTTCAGGCTATTCTAAATACGAAATATTTACTTCATGCGCCAGGCGCACAAACCAATTATTAAGTGTAAAGTAAAAATATTTACTGTACTTATGTTTATATTTCATTGTGAACTTAGCTTGATTTAAACTTAATATTTAACTATTTTTATTTCTTAAAGCAAATTTTTAATGTTATCTTAAACTAATTAAATATGAAACTGTCTTCACATTTTACGTTATGTCTGAGAATAGGATGTTTTACATGTGTTTTTTTAAATCCAATAATTTAGAATATTAATGAAGCTACTTACATTACATTAGTCACAAAAAAATCTCCGCTTTAAATAATTCTCTTTAGCTCAAGCAACTTTTTTTTGTTCAATTCTTTAAAAGACCTTACATTTTTGCAGTTATTGCGAAATAAATATCCGCTGATAAAAGAGTCCCGTAGCGACGCAATAAAAATCTCTACGACATATAAACGATTCGACCCCCCAATTCTCCACGATCCCCGTTATGAGATGAAAACAGGGTGAAATATTACGGTGGAGGCGCCGGGTCTTTATTTCGCGAATTTCCAAATTCCTGTGCGTTGACTGTGAAACTGAGCTCTTATTCGTCCTGAATATTTCATCGTGGGAAAGATCACAGGTGCGGTTTTGCGGTGTATGAACTTTATATATAATGAAAAGTCTGCTGCGGTTCGG
The DNA here is from genome assembly GCA_932526585.2 of Philonthus cognatus. NCBI lineage: Eukaryota > Metazoa > Arthropoda > Insecta > Coleoptera > Staphylinidae > Philonthus > Philonthus cognatus. The sequence continues at coordinate 35,650,910 of OW052247.1, forward strand.
TTTTTCTTCGATGTTAGTTACTCAAGGTAGTTCGAATGGAAAATATGGAAATACATTCTGTGTACGGAAATTTTATACACGTGTAGAGAAAAGTATGAAGAGTTTAAAAACCAAATAAAAGTTTTATAAAAAAGTTATGTGTTTTCAATATCTCAATATTTAAAATGTACCACAAAGTGAACGCATCCAAGATTGAAGAAAAACCGGAGTATAACATAAAATCATAATTCTGGATATTTAATTAAAACACTTGGTTTGTTGCACTAATTTCACTAAACTAGTGAAACTAACAAAGTGTTTTAATTAAATATCCAGTATTAGATTCAAAAATGTTTCACCACGGGTTAATTGAGAAATTAATTAAACATAAAATCATAATATTATACATAATAATAATAAACAAACTTTATTTTAGATAAATGGTCACAAAATCAATACAAAACTCTGGAACATAAATGAAATTGTGTCAGATCTAAATTAAATTAAATAACCCACTATACATAAAAAATAAGAAATTCTTTAGGAATCATCTGTTTTGAATAGCAAAGTATTCAATACAATTTTAAATTATTACTCTAAGGTTTTTGAGTTATGATATTATGTACGGTAGATATTGATAAAATAAATAAATGTATATTAAGATGTCCTGTATAGGTAATCCTCTTTAGGAAAAGAGCGAAAGAGGTAATTTGTGACGATGTGTACACGAGAGCGGAAACTTATTTATGGAACGTCTGCATGAATAAATTTTTAAAAAGTGTACTACTGCAAGACGATAAATTTCAAATATTGCTCGAGATAAATCAGGGGGGATCCGGGTGAAAGTTAACCTATCTTTATTGCAGTCATGTTTTCGGATTTACCAGGATTATCGCGATGAACTTAATAATACTTCATGATAAATTGTTTGATAGCTTGATTTATATTTATTACACCATATATTTACATTTAAATTTATATTTCTTGAATTTACATATACAAGGCTTTCTTTTAAGCATGCATATCCCGATGTGTACGCTGTAAATTTTCAGCAAATCATCTTACAAGCGAAATCGACATTATAATTAAAAAAAGTCTTTACCGAGAAGTTCATTAACATATCGAGCGCATGGGCTGAATGGTATTTACAGCGTTAATTATTCGATTAGTTTCTATTTTAGTGTCGGGATTCATATACATGTTATGTTATTTGGCTTCATTTCAATGCTAAGAATGCGATTTCGTTATTTTCTTTTCGGCCGTCTAAAGGTTCCGCACAACAACACACAAAAAAATGAATTGTTTCAAAACTATAAATATAACATGGCCTACGCTATACAGAGTTTAATAACACACTAAACATTAAAATCTCTAAGCAAAACACAACAGTGTCTGAAATGCAACTCAGTGATAAATGCGGAGTTTCAAATCAAACTTATTCATTCTTTTTTTTTCTTTAATTTTTCAGAAGTTATTTATAACTGTTACTTATTGTGTAAGATATTTTAATAAAAATCGTCTATAATCTAAGAACTACGGAAACTAAAGATATTTCAAATCAAACTTTTTGATTTTCCGGGAATGAATGAAAAAAACTGTTACTTATGCCTGGTATTATAAACTATTAATAAATTATTAGATAACTATTTCTGGAGCAAATTTATTTACATAGTAAACTAACGGGCTAATAAAATTGCGCATTATAAAGCAAACCTACTAAATAAATAGCAATTCTAGATATAAATAATTTAATTAGTAGATTACTGACCGAAATTATACATTTTCATTGTGGCGATAGCTGAAACCACCAATTTTTAAAATTGAATTGTCAATCAAATTGGAAATTTAGTACAATTCCTTATAATTATGGAGAATAACCGTGAAATAGGACAGAATTACACAGAACCAGAAAAACAAAGCTTATTAGAAATAATAAAAGACTCAAACGAGTGTTTTCCACTCCCAGGCTAAGCATGAAGTAAAATTTCAAGTTTAGAAAAGCCTGAAAATTTGGTTTGGTCGCGTAGCACGAAGCGCGGAGCGACCAAACCAAATGTTCAGGCTTTTCTAAACTCGAAATTTTACTTTATGCGCCACGCGTATAAGACACTGGTTTCAAGTGAAGTTCACTTGTTCACAATATTTTAGTGTTTTATACGCGTGGCGCATGAAGTAAAATTTCGAGTTTAGAAAAACCTGAAAATTTTACTTCATGCTTAATCTGGGAGCGAAAAGCACTCGTTTAAAGCTTCAAATGGAACTAATTTACAAAAAGCGTATGCATATGTATAAAAATCCCTGGTTATGTCAACGGGTTGCTTCTGACTTGAAAAACTCTAAGTCTTCGACTACTTAGAATCTGGTGGTTTAAATTAAAAATTTGCTTCTTTTAAATACCGGACATAAATTTAATATAAATAATGTTAAATTATTAAAAGAATCAAATTTTTATAAACTAGACATGTTAGAAGCAATTTATATGTTTAAAAATAAAGATAAGCTTCCTAAATAATCCCCCCTTGAAATGTTTGTTTGAGTGACACTGTCAATTAATAAAATAAACATATTTGTCAATTGTAATACTATTGAGAATAAACACATAGTGTTCGAAATGTACATTTAGCAAATAAAACTAATGAGTGAAGAAAGAGATTACTACAATAATTATTAAAATTGAACTTTACCATAATTAAAAAAATGTTGATAAACTTAATGAGATATTTCGATTTTCTGTTAAAATTTTAAAGAGCAGTTATTTCTAAGTGAATTATGTGAGTTTAAAGTTGTTACAGAGATTAAATAATTTTTTATAATTTTTGAAACAAATCTCCATAGATATAAAAAAGAATGTTTACTCTAACAAAATGTAACTTTGATTAAAAACTGCTGATAAACTAAATACAATGTGTATTTCAATTCTCTTTTCAATATTTTAAGCTGTTATTATCAAGTAAATTGTGTAAGTTTTAACTTGTTTTAGAGATTCAATAGTTTATTGTAATTTGTCAATTAAAAGTCTCCTCAGAAATGAGCAGCATTTTTTCGTATTTCTAACAAAATGTAACTTTGATTAAAAATTAGTGATCAACCAACTGACGTATTTCGAGTGTCTCTTTAATATTTTAAAAAGTAATTATTTAAAAATGAATTCTGTATGTTTGAAGTTGATGCAGAAATTCAATAATTGATAGTGATTTTTCAAATAAATTGTATTTTTAATGTAAATGGCAAGCCGTTGAAATAAATAAATAAATAAAAGTCGTATTTTCGTATTTCGAGTTTCTCTTTAATATTTTAAAGAGTAATTATTTGTAAATTAATTCTGTATGTTTTAAGTTGTTTCAGAAATTCAATAATTTATAGTGATTTTTCAAATAAAATCCTCCTTAAGAAATGAGCATTTTTTCGTTTTCCAATAAAGTTCAAGTTTGATTAAAATTTTCTGATAACTAACTTAGATATTTCGATTATCTGTTTAATATTTTAAGCTTTATTTATTTATTTTATTTATTTAAGAAAATTCTGTCAGTTTTTAATTGTTTTAGTCACTCACAATTTTGTATATTTTTACAAACAAAAGTCTCTTCAAAATAATGCTTATTTTTCGTTTATTTCCCAATAAAATTCAACTTTGATTAAAAATTGCTGCTAAAGCGATTAAGATACTGCAATTTTTTATCTTGTGTATTTTAAAAGAAACTATTTGTAAGTGAATTCTGAGAACTTGAAATTGTTTTACCAATTCAATATTTTCTTCTAATTTTGCAAATTAAAGTCTCCTCAAAATTAGCATTTTTTTATAGAAAATTCGACTTTCATTAAAAAAAGCGATAAAAAGATTTTAATTCTATGTTTACATTTTTAAAGAGCAGTTATTTCTAAGTTAAGTCTATGAGTTTTACAGTTTTTTAGTCGTTCAATATTTTTTGACAATTTTTTAAACAAAATGAGCAATGTGATATAAGCTTGTCGGTTTCTTTTGTACTTCACTCCTGATAATGCTGTAAAACGCGAAACTAGTCGAGTAAATAGTAAAGAGAAAATTGTGTAATTTAATTTAAACCTTCATCAATATTTTAAAATGTTTCACAAAGTGATAAGTGAGAAAATTATTCAAGAAATAATGTGATATATTACCTTCAAACGATAAAAGCATTTATAATTTTCATTTATTTTCAAGAAAAATTATAGAATATTTTGTAGATGTTTAATATAAAATGTGATTTTCTCGTAAATAAATAAAAATAATTATTAATAATTACTGGTTTAATGTTAAAAATTCGTAAATAATTTAATTAGAATTAGGCTGTAATTTTCTTTATGAATTTGTAAAAAAAATAATCCAACAAGGAATTACCTTAAAATTAAATTCGTGAATACTTCAATTGCATTTAGTCTTTAGTTTTCTTCATGAATTTGTAAACAAATAATCTAAGCAGGAATTAATTTAAAACTTACCGCCAACATTAATTAGTTACGTTTTCTCTAATTTAAGACTTTAAAATATTTTATTATAGTGTTTTTATTTGATTTTATTAACACGAACAATGGCTTTTTACTCCCAGATTAAGCATGAAGTAAAATTTGAGCTTAGAAAAGTCTGAACATTTAGTTTGGTCGTGTAGCGCGTAGCGTTCCCGCTAGTTAATTGCCTGAAAACAATTAACGGGTGAAGTCGTCCCGAGTTAGCACTGCAGAGTCATGTTCCCGTTAGTTAATACTAAAAAAAGGTCGGGCTGTGCGTGGAAAACGAAGGAGTATTCCCGCTAGTTAATTGCCTGAAAACAATTAACGGGTGAAGTCGTCCCGAGTTAGCACTGCAGAGTCATGTTCCCGTTAGTTAATACTAAAAAAAAGGTCGGGCTGTGCGTGGAAAACGAAGGAGTATTCCCGCTAGTTAATTGCCTGAAAACAATTAACGGGTGAGGTCGTCCCAAGTTAGTACTGCAGAGTTATGTTCCCGCTAGTTAATAACATAAAACAATTAACGAATGAGGTTGGAATCTGCTTGCTAAATGGAGGAGTGTTCCTGCTAGTTGGTTGTATGGTAAGCTCCGGAATGGTTTTTGTGGGTTTTCCATCTCGTAATGCAAATGCAGGGGTCATTGCTCCCACAAGTAGAGCCATCTAATTTTTGAGTTTAACTAAAATGCACATGGCTTCTAAGTACAAACGAATAATAAAGTATTTTGAGAATATAAATAGTTTAAGAAATACAAATTACTTAGAAATGTCATAATTGAGGCCAATAAACTGTGCATCCGTTAAACTCACATCCTGTATTATTTGTTGTCCACACATATTCCTGGTCATTAAAAGGAAAGAAAAACACACTATTTACGATAATGCATATTGACACAAACAACGAATCTGTTAAATAAATTAAAAGGGTTACTACATACACAACACAACGTAAATAAAATACAAATTATAAATTTGTATAATACCTAGGGTAGAATCATTACAATATTCTGAAGAGAAACTTGAATTAATCATTTAGTGATTGTATTTAGAAATTAATGCACTTAAATATTCTGAGGAGAAATTTTAAATATTTTAACAATTGTATTTAGACATTTTTGCGGAGAAAATTGAAATATTTAAATAATTTTGAATGAAAGTGGAATGCATACAATCTCGTAAATATTTTAATAAGAAAAAAAAAACACAACGATTCTTTTAAATTGTGAGAGTGAGAATTATTAAAGTGGAATTTCTCCTGAATTTTGTAAATTATAAAAAAAATTAAACAGGCACTTTGATTATTTTTTACTTAGCTATTTATATTAAACAAATTATTTTTTTATTGTAGTGAAATATTTAAGTTATTTTAATTAAGCGTATTATGTAGAAAAATAAATGATTTATTGTAAACAATAATAATTTGCTTTAAAATTATATAATAAAAACTCCTTGAGAATGACTCTAAGTCGAAACTAGTTGGAAAAAAACCAAAATATTAGTGAAATTTTACCAAGTGTTTTCTTTTTCAAATCATAGTTAAATATGTTTCATAGCGAGAAAGATGAGAAATTTGTTTAAGATGATAAAATACATTAACACAAGGTACCATATGATCTAATAGATTTATTCTGTAGAAAGCTATAAAATTATTTCTATAAAATATTATGTTGGTAACAAATCGTTAAAAACAATAATGATTCTCACTGCAATTGTCACTGTGAATGTTTTAAATACAAAATACAAACATACATAACGCTATTGTTGCGCGTCAAATGTCGGGCCGTGTCAGATCACGCGGATTTGTTAGTGGTACCAACTCACATTTAAATTCAAATAAAAGTCATGGCATTCTAGAAGTTAAAACTTTTGGATCATATGATATAATGTTTAGCATATAAAACCCCATGGAACACGATAAAAAATCATACTGAATACCTATTTATTATAGGCTGTATTTTATTGTAATATTCTGTATTATTGTGTAAACGGTCTTCTGTAAATAAAGCTATGATATGATGTTATATATCATCCTCCCCAATAATTATTTCGTAAACATGTATATGTTTTGTAGAGTAAACATTTCTGTATTATTTTTTTGCAAACATAAGAACCCGAAAAAAGAATTAATTAAAAATGCGATGTTCACGTAAATAATGGTTGCCATAAAATAAAAAAAATAATGTGGAGTTGATCTGTTTTTTATAGCAAATAAATCAATTTATTATAGTCAGCTTTAGTGAATGACTTTGTTTTAATAACATTTTATGAAAACAAAATCATTCACTAAAACTGACTATTATATTATTATTTATAAGACTCCGGGAAGCTTATTTAATCTTATAATTTAATTATAATTCCTTATTTAATATACTTGCAAATTTATATTGTTTACAACAAGATTAAAGTGTTATCGAGAGAGACATAACGTCTTGTTATGTACCCCCACATATTTCCTATTAAAACTTGTTTTGCTGAAAACAGAGTTGAATTGATAATTGCCGAGAACTTTGCATTATCAATAATTGAAGCCGTTCGCTAATTAATTATTCAGTTCGTTATCTCAACTTTGCGCAGAGTTGGAAAACGGTGCGTTTCACTTCTAATTAAAACTGCACGAACACATCATTTTCGCGGTTTAATTAAAATACCGTTTTCTGCTTCAACTGTATATTTATTTAAAATTCCAAACGTTTTATTTTTAACAACAAACAATCTTTATTAACAACAAGCATTAACAACATGTATTTTTATATATATCATATGTTCATTTAAAAACAACCTCTAGAGTGCCATGGAAAATATTGTAGGTTGGCAACTATGAAATTATGTATTATAATTATTATGTCTGACGTTTTATATGTCAATTCTTAAAGCGTGTAGCCAACCTAAATTTAAAAAAAAGATTTAATCAGGGCACTCCAGCGTTTTTTTTTTAATTGAACATACGATACATTTATAAAAGGTTGAAATTATGTTGCTAAACGGCTATCGAAGCGTGGTCTTTCTGCCAAAATTGTTAATTGTCATGGTAATGGTAAAGTTACGGCCGGTTTCATAATAATTGGGTTAAAGTCACTTTAACAAAAGTCGACTTCAAGTTAAAGTCGACTTGAAATATTGATGCGTTTTATAATCAATTTTTTATCCCACATTAATAAAAGTCGACGTTAAGGTAATGAATATAGGTTGGCAGCGCCTGCTTATAGTTATTTTTATTATATATTGTTGCACAACCCTCATTTTGATTGTTTATACTTCAATTATGTCATTAATAATGTCACAACAAATAATAAGTAAAAATATAATAATTATATCGTTTTTGTGAAATGAAAAGAAACTTTAGAATAAATCAATGTTTTTATACGCGTGGCGCATGAAGTAAAATTTCGAGTTGAGAAAAGCCAGAATTTGGATTTTGACGCTGCGCGTCCAAATCCAAATTCTTTGGGCTTTTCTCAACTCGAAATTTTACTTCATGCTTAGTCTGGGAGTGGAAATCACTCGTTCGACAATTGTTAATAGTTTATTTTGTGTTTCTCTGTTTAATTAAAAAAGATATGCAGTATTAAGAAAAGTCGTAAAATGGTAAATATTAAGAAAAGCTATGAAATTTGTTAACAGTGAACAAATAAACTATGATTTTTCCAGTAAAAAATGACATCAATTTTTATAAAAATCTTGTAATTTCACCAAAAGCGTCAATATTTTAAAAATCGAAATCTTGGAATGTATGTAAAACGTCCTAGAGCTTGAAAATCAACAAAAATCCATCAAATTCACGAAAATCCTCAAAATTTTTTATAAAAATCTCAAAAAAATATTAAAGACGTCAATTGCTCTATCTTAGAAATTTGCAAAAGATGTCGAAATTTTGAAGATTAACGAATATCTTCAAAATTTACACAAACCGAAAAATTTTCAAAAAATGACTAAAAAATCGTCGACAATTTGAAAATTAACTAAAAGCGTGGGCATTTATGAAGATCGTCTACGTTTTTTAAGTTTTACGGAAGTTTAGAAAGTGCACAATGACTTCCGAGATTTTAAAAATTGGCGAGAAGTCATAAAAATTGTCCAAATTTTTAAAATTAAAGAAAATCATGGAAATCATCAGAATTTTGAAGATTAACTGGAATCATATAATTTCATAAAACAAACGTCCTAATTTTTAAATTTAATGAACATTTTGATAAAAAGTGTGTTACGATTAACTAAAACTGACAAAAATCATCAACATTAGGTTCAACGTTCCGAATTTTCATTAAAATTTTATTAAATAATATACTGTAAATTTTTCTTTTAAGTAAACATACAGAGAATTTTAGATAACACCGAACATTTTCATCCAATACAATTTGACACCTTTAATTTTTAAACAATGTGTAAATTGGGTTGCCTATAGGACCATTAAAAATTGTAGCTAATCAAATGCAATTAATGCCTAAACTTGTCCCAATTACAGCGTATATGCCGTAAATCTTTAGATATTCGTTGTTTTTTTTCAAAAGAGTTTAATTTGAAACTTGAAATGGGTGTGTTCTACTCCCAGACTAAGCATGAAGTAAAATTTCAAGTTTAGAAAAGCCTGAAAATTTGGTTTGGTCGCGTAGCGCGAAGCGCGGAGCGGCCAAACCAAATTTTCAGGCTTTTCTAAACTCGAAATTTCACTTCGTGCGCCACCGGTACAAAACACTGACATATTACGAAGTTTAAAACACACCGCTAAACTTTACATCGCATCAGTATTTTATACCGGTGGCGCATGAAGTAAAATTTCGAGTTTAGAAAAGCCTGAAAATTTAGTTTGGCCGCTCCGCGCTTCGCGCTACGCGACCAAACCAAATGTTCAGGCTTTTCTAAACTCGAAATTTTACTTCATGCTTAGCCTGGGAGTGGAAAACACTCGCTTAAAGCTTCAAATTAAATTCTTTTAACAAACCGAGCGTCGGCAAATGTACAACGTATACTTATATATACTTAGCAAGGTTCAACGGCTGGCATGTTTGGGCATCACAGGGGCTATGAACACCTGCCCCACTGGAGTAATGGAGGCTATGCTAAATCTCACACCTCTGCATCTGCACGTGAAAAGGGAAGCAGCACTAGACGCATTAAGAATAATCCAGACAGTCACACCAAAATATGGATACCTTAACGGGCACCTAAAAATCCTCAACACTGTGTGTGAAAGAGCGATATACATGCCCAAAGACTACATGTCAACTGACTACGACTTCGACACAACGATTGAAGTGGCCATCCATGGCCGCCATGATGTTGGAGCGAGGGTCAAGCAGTTACAAGGCTCCTCGATAGTTTGGTTCACTGACGGATCCAAAACTGAAAACGGAGTCGGAATCGGTATCACTGGCCCTCGATGCGAGTTATCAAGGGCCTTGGGACGATCCCCATCGATATTTCAGGCAGAAATCGAGGCCCTGAACACATGCACCCACATATGTTTAGACAGGGGATACAACAAACAGAGGGTTTGCATCTGCTCAGACAGTCAAGCTGCATTAAAGGCAATAAAATCGCCTACATGCAAGTCTAAATCTGTCTGGGAGTGCAAGCTATCCCTAAAGCAGCTGGCTAGGAACAACAGAGTCAAACTGGTCTGGGTTCCGGGACACGCAGGGATCAAAGGCAATGAAATTGCCGACAACCTTGCCAAGGAAGGGTCCAAGACTCCATTTGTCGGACCAGAACCTTACAGTGGAATAACTAAAGTCCGCATCAAGGGGATGATCCGGGAATGGGAAGATGCTGCCGTAAGAGCCGGACAGTTTCTCAGGTTAAGCAAGGGCAACCTAAGGCTCATAACCGGCCTTCTAACTGGACACTGTCCTCTGAAGTACCACCTCACCAAGATGGGTCAGACAACTGATGCCAACTGCAGGTTCTGCAACGAGGCACAAGAAACAGCAGAGCACCTACTTTGTGAATGCCCTGCCTTGTCCCTTCAAAGAGGGAACTACCTGTCATCGGCCACTTTAAACACCGAGGAACTGGTACACATTAACCCTCAAGTTATAGTAGACTTCATAAGAAGTCTAGACATTGAGAGACTCAAGTAGGTCAGGGATAGTTACAAAAGATCTTTTAGGTCGAGGTAACTTCGAAAGGCCCAGAGGCCACACGACCCACCGACCCCATACCATAACCATATATATACTTAAAAGAAAAAATCTCGTTATGAAAATGTTCGGTGTTACATAAAACTCTTTGTATGTAGAAGCTATATGTTAAATTTGTCGAAATCCGTTGTTTTTTAAATGAGGTCAATTTGAAGCTTTTAACGAGTGTTTTCCACTCCCAGACTAAGCATGAAGTAAAATTTCGAGTTAAGAAAAGCCCAGTGAAAATTTGCCTTGGGTCGCGCAGCGACCCGAAACAATTTTTTTGGACTTTTCTAAACTCGAAATTTTACTTCTTGCGCCACGAGTATAAAACACTGATTTAAAGTAAAGTTCAAATATACATAATTTTTACAATATGTTTGTGTTTTATACGCGTAGCTTAATCAAACCAAATTTTCAGGCTTTTCTAAACTCAAAATTTTACTTCATGAGCTACGCGTATAAAACACTGATTTAACGTGAAATTCAAAATACACTGCTTTTTTTCTTTAAATCATACTCACATATTTCAAATAAAATTTCTCAAAGCGCTTTAAGCAAGATTTGTTTAGACGAATAATTGTTTGTAAAATTTATTAACGCGAGATCAAACTTATGTAGTTTATTTTAAACTTTACAAAATCTAGTTTCTTATACGCGTGGCGCATAAAGTAAAATTTCGAGTTTAGAAAAGCCTGATAATTTGTTTTGGTCGCTCCGCGCTTCGCGCTACGCGACCAAACCAAATTTTCAGGCTTTTTTAAACTTGAAATTTTACTTCATGCTTAATCTGGGAGTGCAAACACTCGTTCGATACTTAAAATTGAACGCATTTATAAAAATATATTAACAAAATTCTGTATGTATGTATAGTGATACTTTTGTCATTTTTTCTAAATAAAACAAATATAGGGCACTGATTTTGTATTTTGTCTTATGAATTTTTATAAATAATTTATATTTGTTTTTGAAGTTTTTCTAATATTTTATTTCTTGTTTATTAAAATCACTTATCGCACGTATAAATTTAAATTCCATGGTTGAGCACACTTTTTGTTTCTTGTTGTATTATTTTTAAGAAGGTACATTTTCAGATAAGCTTTTTGTATCACAGGCTGATTTTATCTGCGGCCGGGAAACTCCGATCGCACGTTTTCACTTAGTCGTTAAGTGAAGTGAAGACGTGTGTATGGTTTTCAGGCTCCCAGGCTTTCAGCGATGGCTTACCTGAAACTCTAGCTTGTAGAGGACGGGGAATTTCCTGCGTTGGTCGCAGAACTTGACATAGTTTTTCAGCTCGATCGGCTTCTCGATTATTGTGGCTAAACTCGATCCATTTTCTGAAAGAGGAAAAAAATAATATAAAGACATTATTTGTCACAATATTTATCAATAATTGATAAGCACTGATTTGTAATGACGCTTTGAACGAGTGTTTTCCACTTCCAGACTAAGAAGTATGAAGTAAAATTTCGAGTTTAAAAAAGCGCCGTGAAAATTTGTCGAGCGTCGCGCAGCGACCCCGAGACAAATTTTCTGGGCTTTTCTAAACTCGAAATGTTACTTCATGCGCCACGCGTATAAAACACAGATTTCAAGTGAAGTTCGAATATACATACATTTCACAATGTTTTAGTGTTTAATACGCGTGGCGCATGAAGTAAAATTTCGCGTTTAGAAAAGCCCAGAAAATTTGTCTCGGGTCGCTGCGCGACCCGAGACAAATTTTCATGGGGCTTTTCTAAACTCGAAATTTTACTTCATGCTTAGTCTGGGAGTGGAAAACACTCATTTAAAGCTTTAAATTGAACTCTTTAAAAAAAATAACGAATGTCAGAAAATTAACAGCTAAAATAATTAAGAAAAAATAATTTGATTTTATAAAAATAATGACTTTTTTCTTGTATAGTGTAAATCATTTTGACAACGTTTACTTTAATCAAGTGATTACGATATCTTTTGCCATTTTGACATCCGCAGTTGTTGTTTCAATTCCATGGCATGTCATTATTTTTATAAAATCACATTATTTTTCTTAATTATTTTAACTTAGAGAAACGTAATTTGATAAACGTTAACACGAATAAATTCAGAATTTTTCCCTCTACAAAAAAGGTAAATACATTTCGTTCTAAAATAAATAGGGAAGCCAAAATTTGAACATTTCAAAATTTACATGGGATTTCCTATGTTGCGTCCGCCAAGTCAACACCCGGTATTTGAAATAGAAAAACACATAGTTTTACAAATTTTATTTTAATCATGTTTCACCAAGTGGATAATGAGATCATAGTGAAAGATATGATATAGTACTCGAGTCGATAAGCAAATAACACATTCGTAGAATGCCGCAACTCGCCAATATGTAATTATTTTACGTTTGTGTAATTTGCTTCCTTCCACTCTCGTTATGTAATATACTATTACGAAAACTGTGTATAAACACATCTATCTCTAAAATAAATGTATGCACCTTATTGTTATGTATGTGCAATTTATCAAAAACAGCTCTCAACTTATCCATTTCACGATCCATTTCTGTGGTTGACTTCATCGTTCATCCGATAACAAATTACCTAAAATCAGCGGGAAAAGCGTATGATGAATTAACGCAATTAAGGGGGAATCGATCGCTTGACGCACCCATTCCACCATTTCCACGCTCAGCTTAGGATTTCGAGTACAATTAAAGGGCGGTCATCGTTGGCATGTTTATGTTTTTTTTTTTTTAGAAAGAGATAATTGCCCATGGAGGGCCGGCCTATCAATCGGGGCTTTTGATCTTTACACGCGATCGAATTTATTCGGTGAAACCGCCGGAAACAATGAGCCGCCTAATTACGATGAGCTCCACGATGATATCCAGATTTATCGGCTTTAAAGCGCCAACGTTCGCTAAATTACTAGGCCTTAATTCGATACTTCGGTCTTTAAACTTCTAATGAAGTTTACTTCGTGTGCGGAATTTCCGTTAATTACGAAAGAAAATTTATGGCTAAGAAATATTCTTAAAAATGAAATGTTCATAAATTATAAGTGATATTTTATTGAAAAATAAAATTGTTTTGGTTAGAAATTTACCGTAGGATTATGATCTCATGAATTGTATTTTCTTAGAATTAAACGTACAATCAGAAAAAAATAGACTCACTCTTTGAAAAAAAAGTCTCACAAATCGGCCCGCCCTAAATTGTTTACACTAAGCAACCAATGTGTTGATATTATGTTGCATTACAATCTGATCTTCCCGACAGACAATACGTTTGTATAGTTTAAGATCGTTAGAATCAGAAAAAAATAGACTCACTCTTTGAAAAAAAAAGTCTCACAAATCAGCCCGCCCTAAATTGTTTACACTAAGCAACCAATGTGTTGATATTATGTTGCATTACAATCTGATCTTCCTGACAGACAATACGTTTGTATAGTTTAAGATCGTTTGCAAAAAACAAATATTTACAGTTTTTAAATATGTTGCTCATTAATAAATAGCAGCAGTATTCAAAACATTTATATAAACTTTTTCTTTAAAAATGGCTTACAAAAGTTTGCAGCGTTATGTACATTTATTAAAAAAATCTCCAATATGTAATATATCTCGATAGATAGATAGAATCTTTATTTTCAATGACAGAGTTACAAATAATATAACTTGCACATGCAAAATTGCCATAGATATAATAATAATAGTAACAATAATAAATCTAGCGTACATTAAACATTGAGACATACTATATAACTAAGAGCTGAATATAATAATTCATTCATAGAAATCATTAAAAGAAGCTGAATTTTGCCTAAAATCAACTTTTAGAGTCAATTCTTTAATTGCTCGGCCATTAATGAGTTAATTTAAAGGTTGGCATTTTATAGAAAGCCGAAATATTTGATGTTAAATCACTTTAAATTGATAATTTTATAAACTAAATTGACTTTTAGGGTAACATTTAATAAAAAATATCACATGTTGCTAAAATAAGTTCAAATAATTAGAATTTATTAAGATAAGACTGTTGTTCATATTGCTATACAGAAAAGTAAAAATCTTCTAATTGCAAAGTAAAGAATTCAATAAAAAATATTGGATTTTGGAGTGAAATTATGTTTCAAAAATCATACGGTGTCAAAATTAGGTAAATATCTCGGGAATATTTTATCAGAAGGTCAGTATATTTAAGACTCATATTAGAGTATAAAAAACTAAGATATCTTGCTTGAAATTGTAGTTATAAATTTTCAAAGTAAAGAAGATCGTAAAAACCATTGGATTTTTTGATATGTTCTCAAAATTACTTCAAATTCTTAGAATTGATCAAGTAATAAAAAATATTTTTGACACAAAATAAGTTTAAAACATTTGAGTTATTGTAGAAGCGATTACTCTGATAAATGTTTGAATATTGAAATTTTCTACGTATTCTTTTTGATTTTTATGACTTTTGTAATGGTATGTTATTGATGGGCAATTCTATGTCAAATCAACACGGTCTTCTACTTCACCATCTCGGATTTCAAAAAACAAAGACAAAGAACAATATCGAATTTTAAGATTAGATATCAAGTCGGTTAAAAGATATATGCATTTATTTCAGAAAACGGGGTCACAATCGCGAATTGCTAAGTTTATAAATTACGATTACTGCTCTACAAATTGAGCTAGAAATGTAGAAAGGTCCTCGTTTTTTAAATATTTTTTATGAAATTTTCTATGGTGTACAACACAGACTGCTTTTTCAAATTTATTTTATCCAAAATCATAATACTCAAACCTCAAAAGTCAATTTAGTTCATACAAATAAATATCTATTTAAAGTGATTTTACATCAAATATTTCGGTTTTCTATAAAGTGCCCAGCTTTTGATTAACTCTTTAATGGCCGAGCAATTATAGACTTAATTCTAAAAGTTGATTTTAAGAAAAATTCTGCTCTTCTTTTAATGATCGCTATTACATTAATTAAACTTATTAACGTATACGCTGTCATTTTTCAGGTATACGTCGATTTTATAAAGGCATCCAATTCAAAGTTTTGAACGAGTGTTTCCACTCCCAGACTAAGCGTGAAGTAAAATTTCGAGTTTAGAAAAGCCCCGCGTAGAAAATTTGTCGAGGGTCGCGCAGCGACCCGAGACAAATTTTCACGGGGCTTTTCTAAACTCGAAATTTTACTTCATGCGCCACGCGTATAAAACACCGATTACCAATGAAGTTCATAAACATACTTCATCTATGTAAAGTTATTTAAATTAAAAACACTTGGTATTGTTTCACAAATTAAAACTTTGTGTTTTTAATTTAAACAATTTCACATATTCTAATATGTTTCACCAAGTGCCAGATGAGAAATGAATTCAATAAATACTTCATCTATAACAATAATATCGTATGTGCCATGATTTAATCTTTTTAATTCAAGAAAATACTTTATCTATAACTATAATATCGTATGTGCCATGATTTAATCTTTTTTAAATTTAGGTTAGGTAAACGTCAGACATACTAATTATAATATATAATCTCAGATTTTCCAACCTAGAATATTCTTCATGTTATTTTTTTTTATTGAACATACGATACATTACAATTAATAAATTCATGTTTTTCTGTGATTTAAATTTAGAAAGTTAACTAAAACTGACGAAAGTATCAACATTAAAGACCATTGAATCATCAATTTGTATGTACAAATAAGTCTAAGAATGCCAATTTTGACCAACTTATTTTGCACAATATCTGATTTTGATTCTTCATGATTTTCATCATTCTGCGAGTGCTTTTGTAGAAGCAATTGAGGTTTCCAAGTTTTAAACTAAATTTGATATCTTGCGGATGCCTAAGACAAAAATAAAGATCAACATTGAATTCGTCACACTCAAAACCCCCATGAACCCTAAAATATAAATCAAAATAGGAAATAATATAAATCAGAACTGAAATCCAAATAAATATTACAACCGGCTGCAGTAAAATCTTCAATTAAAATTAATGATGTTCACCGTAGACCTATGGTCTCGTTAACTTTTTTTCTTAGAATTGAACGTAGAATCAGAAAACAAGATCTGCATAGATTTAATCATTGGTGTACCCTCAATAAAATGCAGTTGAATATTGAGAAATGCCATGCTATCAGTTTCTTTAAAATTAGATCTCCGGTATCCAATGGTTATTTTCTTAATGACAGGCGCCTCACGCAAATTAATTCAATTAAGGACCTTGGTGTGATTCTCCGTAGCAATTGGAATTTCTCAGCGCATATTAATGTAATTACGTCAAAAGCGTTTCAAATGCTAGGTTTTTTAAAAAGAAACTGCATAGAGTTTGAAAACCCCTTTACAGTGATCAAACTTTATGTAGCATTAGTACGACCCCATCTAGAATATTGTTCTTTGTTTTGGAGTCCTTATACCGCCATCGATGTTAATAAAATCGAAAGAGTTCAGCGTAAATTCTTAAGCTATTTACGTTTCAAATTTGGATTCGAAGATAGCTACAGCAACATATTAGTAGCACTCAATTTGCACACTTTAGAGCACAGACGATATAGTTCTGATGTTATTATTGTATACAAACTTATAAATGGACACATTAATTCACCCGTGCTACTTAATAGTATTAGTTTACACGTACCTTCTAGGACTTTAAGAAACTGTTACATGTTCTCTGTGCCCACAAAAAGAACTGAGTACGCCAAACAGTTCGGAACAGCGCGTTTGCTTTATAATTGTAACGCTGTCTCTGTCGATTTTTTTAATATCACTTTTAAGAAATTAAGAAACTATATTTTTAATTTAAATAACTTTGTAGTGTGTAAAAGAAATATTGATGTATCTTTTCTGTAATATTTTAATATGTTTTGTGCGTTATTTTGTGTATATTTATTGTAATCTTACTTGTTTTAGGATCTATTACCAGTTTGTTTCATATTTTGTATTGTAAAATGGTTATCCGTAAATAAACTATACATATACAGCGTGTAATCGAACTAATGTACATCCTCTTAAGGGCGTATACACAAAATATTTTGACACCAATTGCAGCAAAAATAAAATCGGAAAAAAAATATTGAATTTTTCATATTTTTTTATGCATTTTTTACTTTTTGAGAACTTCTGGTTACCTGTGTTCATGATATTTTTTGTGGATGCGTAAGTTGTTGTATTCTTTATTTACTTTTACTAATGCGAGGGGCATAAATCACTTCGCACGCACTATCGAGACGTATAAATCACTTAGCACGCACTACACACACACACACTGTGTAGAATTACTAGATGAAACTGGGTCACGTATAAAAAAAATCACAATAACAACATAGACATAATTCTTCACAATCTGACCCACTTTTCTCTGGATGGTGTAATTCGATATCCAAATCGTTTAAAAACTACCAGTCTATGTGGAATCTCTCTTAAAATACGCAATGTGCGCGTATACCAGATACCACAAACATGTGGCCTATTATTATTAATTATTTTTAATAATTATTTGTGAGCTATCTGCTAAAGGTATGGTAATTTCAAATGCAGGTATTGTTTAATTAAACGCTGCCCCTTATGTGGTAGAGAGCCTGTACAGTAGTTCGTTTACACGCTGTATGTAAAAAATTAGACTCACTCTTTAGAAAAAGAACTTCCTTACAATTCTTCCCGCTCAAAACATATCCCGATATACTGGGCATTCGATAAAAAAACGCCCAACGCTGTAACTCTCTTATTTATTGACCGATTTAAATGAACTAAAAAACAAATCCAAATGCCACTTCAATACTATAAATTAACTGTAACTATATATTTTGTGAAAATTAACTTCATTGCCAAATAATAGTCAACTTTAAACTTTTAAATGACTGCATATACTTCTAACCTACTCTTTGAGTTTCAATGAACTGTATTATTATTACACTGTTACACTATTACATCTTAATTTTCGAACTATTCAGAGTGTTCACATTGTAAAACAGGTTATAAATACCTCTCTCATTTTCGTTCGCTCGTTGAAAATATTTTCCCAAAAATTAATTCATTAAAATTCTGCGCATAATTCCTGACACCCTCCGACAATATTCGTCAGACCGAACTTATAATCCATTCGAGCATTAAACTTTGAAGCGTGCAAAATTGCAAACCACAATACCCCGACGCCCACTCCCCGAGCGATTTGCATTTTATCGATTCCGTTTCGAAATTTCGAGCCCCGAGTCCTGTTGATTCGCGATTCACGAAATCGTTTGGCCATTGAACCGCACTGAAATCAATGATCTATCGATTAATTGATGTTTCGGCCTGTTCATTACACCCACGATGTACAACGGGATGAATATATGTATGAATTAATACACTATTAGTGAAACAAATGAAGTTAAATTTAAATTAAAGCTGTATATATATGCAGTTTCAAATACAATACTGGCAACAACATAAAGGGAATATTTCTTTAAATATGCAGCATTTTCCGATGTATACGCTGTAGATATTCAGGCGTTTATTGATTTTATATTTATTTATTTATTTATTTGTTTATATATTGTTGGTGTTACATATTATATTAATATCATTTTCACAAGTCAATGTACATGGAGTAATAATATATAATACAGCCTAGGTGGTAAATTAAAAATATACAATATATGCGTAATCACATATATATGTCAGGTTTTTATAAATTAGTCAGTTTATAATATATATATATATGTACGTTAAGATTAAACACTGACGTTTATAATGTGTATAAAACAAACCCTTACATATAAGACGAACATACATACTAATAGTTTAAAATATTTCCATTCAATTTGTTTCGGAGTGAAGGTACTCATTTACACAATAGTACGGATTTTCAATGAAGAAATGTTTCAGTGCGATTTTATATGACTTTGTATTGTTTAAAGATTTTATATTTTCCGGTAATTTATTGTATGCTTTCACTCCCAAATAAATTGGCCCTTTTTGGTATAGCGCTGTTCTGTGAGGGGGAATACTTAGTGCATTGCTCTGCCTTGTTTGCATTCTAGTGTTTATGTCTGAGTTCTTACAAAATTTAGTCATATTCTCTTTTACAAAAAGACATAAATTATATAATAGCAGTGAGTAAACTGTCATTATTTTCAGTTGAATAAATACAGGTTTTGGTGTTCATCTCTCCTTTTATTTGCTATTAGGCGTATTATTTTTTTCTGAAGGATTGTGCGTATGTGTGTATGTGCCGAATTTGCCCAGATAATATTGGCATACTCTAAATGTGAACGTACGTGTGCGTTGTAATATGCAATAAGTACCTTTGTTCCCACTAGGTTTTATAAGACGAGCAGAGCATAATGAGCTGAATTTCATTTTTTTATTACATGGTATACATGATCCTCCCACGATAGGTGATTATCTATTAGCACCCCAAGGAATTTTGTGACACGATCTACTTTGATAGTCTTTTCGCTACTTTTTACTAAAATACTACAGGTGTCTATATTTTTGTTTTTGTTTGAGAACTGTATAATTTGTGATTTTTTTGGATTCAATATAAGTTTTTGTTGTGTACACCAATTCTCCATTCTTGTGACCACTGTCTGTGAGTTAATTTAGGCGTTTAATTTATACCAAAGAAATTACAGGCTTTTCTAAACTCGAAATTCTACTTCATGCTTAATCGTGGACTGAACACACTCATTAGAGTGCCTAATCTACGATTAAGCATGAAGTATATAATATTCTGAGTAAAAGAACTCTTCTGCGTTATGATTCCTAAAAATAATTTGACGTAAACATTTTATATATTTTAAAAAAATGCGACGGTCAGAGATTCGTCCCTCTTCAGAATAAATATTCTTTTTTTCATAAGCTGTTTATTTTAAAAAGGGAGTATTTTTATAAATAAACCCATTTGAATAATTAATAAAGTTCTATTTATTCGCATTTTTATTTCCACTCCTCTTTAGTGTAATTCATTTCTCTTGATAATATCTTTGACTCTAATTAATTTTAAACAACATGGGAATAAGCCATCTAAAACTATCGAAACGTCAAACGAAATCACTTCAATAAAGACATAAATAAGTTAACAAAATCTAGTAAAAGCTCGTTTTTAATATACCGGGTGTTGACTTGGCGGACGCAACATAGGAAATCGCATGTTAATTTTAAAGTCTTCAAATATTGGCTTCCCTGCTCTGTATTTCACACTTTTGTAGAGGGTAAAATTCTAAATTTATAAATGTTCACACTCAACACTTTACGTTTCTCTAAGTTAAAATAATTAAGAAAAAGTAATGTGATTTTATAAAAATAATGACATGCCATGGAATTGATACAACAATTGCGGATATTCCCTGTTTTCTTTAAAGTTCAATTTAAAGCTTTAAGCAAGTGTTTTCCACTCGCAGACTAAGCATGAAGTAAAATTTCGAGTTTAGAAAAGCCCCGTGAAATTTTCTGGGCTTTTCTAAACTCGAAATTTTACTTCATGCGCCACGCGTATAAAACACTATAATATTGTCAAATTTATGTATATTCAAACTTCACTTAAAATCTGTGTTTTGTACGCGTGGCGCATGAAGTAAAATTTCGAGTTTAGAAAAGCCCAGAAAATTTGTCTCGGGTCGCTGCGCGACCCTCGACAAATTTTCACGGGGCTTTTCTAAACTCGAAATTTTACTTCATGCTTAGTCTGGGAGTGGAAAACACTCGTTTAAAGCTTTAAATTGAACTCTTTTAAAAATCAACGAATGTCAGAAAATTTACAGCTAAAATAATTAAGAAAAAGTAATGTGATTTTATAAAAATAATGACATACCATGGAATTGATACAACAATAATGTATTCAACATAGTAGAAGATCCCTCATTAATATGTATTTCTGAACATTGGTGTTGCACGGATAATATTGACCTAATGACGTTAAACAACTACAGTATTGTCACAACATTATGCAGATCGTCTTTCTCTCGTGGAGGAGTTATGACATACAGTAATAATAGATTTGTAGCACAACCTTTGGATTGGATTAAAAATCATTGCGTTGAAAAGCACGTTGAATGCAGTGGCATACACTTTTCAGTTAATAAAGAACGTATTGTATTAATAACAATTTATAGATCACCATCTGGTGATTTCAGAATTTTCATGGAAAATGCTACAAATTTACTACAATCAGCCTATAGAGTATGTGATAATCTGATTGTGTGTGGCGATTTAAATGTAGATGCATTGAAGGAAACTACAAACAAAAAATCTATTTTTGATCTTTTCAAATCTTACAATTTAAGATCAACATGCACTGATCCTACCAGGGTTTACACGAATAGACATAATTTCACCACGGTTTCAGCTATTGATTATATGGTCTCAAATCTCCCACAAGAACTTTGGAAGTGTGAAATTATTGAACCGCACATATCGGATCATAGAGCACAAAGCTTAATTTTGAATATTTCTGACGATCCGTTAATACACAATTCAATTTATAAACCAATACCTATTTTATCAACACAAGGAATGATGAATATCCAAAAAACACTACAACAGATGAACTGGAACACAATATATCTTTCCAGTAATGTTGATGATTCCTTTGAAATGTTCATTAATTCGCTGATGCAACTTATTGACTCAAATGAATCATATTCAAGGAATAAGTATATAAATAGAAATAATTTACCCTGGATAACAGATAAAATCAGAAAAATGAGGGCTGAGTTAAATGATTTACTTTGGTTAAAGGAAAACTTTAAATGTAATACTACCAACTTACGCTATTTAAATAAAAGAACCGAATATAAGCATACAATATTAGAATCGCAGAGAATTTATTATCAAAAATTAATCGATAATGCTCCAAACAAGCAAGCAAAAGTTTGGCAATTAGTAAATAGACCATTAGGTAAACAATCACGTCATAAGATAGAGAAAATTATTACTACTTGTAATAATATAATAACGAATCCTGATGATATCTCGAACTCTTTTGCGACGTACTTTTCAAGCGTTGTAGCTGATAGTTTATCAGAGCATTTTGGTAACGATAAATCTACTAGTTGCACTGCATGTGTAGACTCTTCACAAACATGTGTGTTTTTGCCAGTGGAAACAAATGAAGTTCGGTCAGCAATTCAAAAATTAAAAAATAAACGCAGTACAGGACATGACGGAATTTCTATTTCATTTATGAAGTTTATGTGCGAAGAATTATTGGATCCATTGAAATATCTTGTTAATGAAGCTATTAATAATGGAATATTCCCTACGATTCTGAAAACGGCAGCCGAGATTCCCGTGTATAAAAAAAAAGATAAGCCGTTGATGAAAAACTATCGTCCAGTGTCATTGTTAAGTGTGATATCGAAAATTATCGAAGGTGTCGTGAGTGATCGTCTGTGGTGCTACTTAAATAAATATAAGTTGATGTCAGCAACACAGCATGGGTTTAGACAATCCCTTCCGACGGAGACAGCGTCATATCATATGGTGGAGTTCATCAGTAAAGAACTAGATTCAAAACAGTGTGTAGCCGTGCTTTTGTTCAATCTATCTCGCGCGTTTGATACTGTGGACATTGCATTTGTTAGATATGAATTGTATAAACTCGGAATTCGAGCTAATATTTTAGATTTTTCGATTTCATTTTTAGGTGATAGAAGTTTTTATGTAAAATGTAATAATTCTAAATCAAAAGAATTTGGTATAAAAACAGGGGTGGCTCAGGGGTCTATCTTGGGACCCCTAATCTTTTCATTATATGTGAACGATATGAAGAAATTTATTAACTGTGGTAAATTAATCAATTTCGCGGACGATACGTCAGTTGTATTATCAGCAAATAATCCAACGCTTCTCGACACTTTAATTGATAAGACAAAAGATGAAGTGAAGTGGTGGTGTAATAAGAATAGTTTAATTTTAAACGAAAGTAAGACGGAATGTGTACTGTTTCAACGTCAAAATTCCAACACATATACAACACTTAAATATAGTAAAAAAAAACAAAATTTTTAGGCATCTTTTTAGATCCTTAGCTGTCTTGGGATTCCCATGTTGACTTTGTTTGTAATAAACTGAACAAAGCCTATTACGCTATATTAAACTTAAAAAATGTATTAGCTTTACCAAATTTAGTGGAAGTTTATTACGCCTTAGCATATTCAGCTCTATCCTACAATGTAATCATTTGGGGAAAATCTGCTCTGCGTAGTAGGATTTTTGTCTTGCAAAAACGTCTAGTAAGATTGATTTATAACGTATCGCCCAGAGAGTCATCTAGATCATTATTTTTAAAGTCAAATATTTTAACTTTTCCATCCATTTATATAATGAGGTGCAGTCTATTTGTAAAAAAACATAATACATATTTTGAAAAAAAATCATCTCTTCATAAATACAATACGCGGCATCGTACTAGTCTTTCAATAGTAGGACATAACACTGCTCAATACGAGAGAGCCCCGGGATATAATTGTATAAAAATATATAATAATCTTCCATCTGATATTAAGAAATTTGACGTATATACAAAATTCAAGAAAACGCTTAGAATGTATTTAGCTAATAAGGTTTTTTATTCATTACATGATTTCTTTTTGTAATATGTCTGTAATTTGTTAATTGTACTTGACTTGTCCAATATCTTTGTGATTTATATGGATTAATAAAGCTATACTATACTATACTATTGCGAATGTCAATATAGCACAAGATATTGCTATTACTTAATTAACGACAAAAAAACATAACGCAAACATCGTAATAACTGTAGTCTGCATAATACCACTTTATTAGGAGGATTTTTTCTTGTATAGTGTAAATCATTTAGAAAACATTTACTTTATTCAAGTGACTGCGATATGTTTTGCCATTTTGACATCCGCAATTGTTGTTTCAATTCCATTGCATGTCATTATTTTTATAAAATCACATTACCGTTTCTTAATTATTTTAACTTATAGCAACGTAAAGTGATAAACATTAACGCAAATGAATTCAGAATTTTCCTCTCTACAAAAAAGGTTAATACATTTTGTTTCTAAAATAGATAGGGGTGCCAAAATGTGAACATTTCAAAATGTACATGGGATTTCCTATGTTGCGTCCGCCAAGACAACACCCGGTATTTAATTTTCATATATTTAACGATAAATATTTTGTGTGAAAAACAATATAAACATAAATGCAAAGGGATGAATGTGTTCGTATTATAAAAGGATAAAATCTAATAATGGTCACAGAGGTATGATCTTCATTGGCGATGGGAAAAGGACTAGACAAGGACGTAATGGAGTTTCAGAGAAAAATTTGGAAAAACGGGGGGCATTTATAGAAATTAAAGGTTCCTCGGGGATGGCGAGAAGGTTAAGAAAAGAGCCGGATAAGCAACCCGTTCGGAATAACGGTGTGGATAATTTGCCTTTGTTTATTGTGTTACGAAAAATTAAACTTAAAAAAATTGGATTTCAATTTATTATTTATAAAAATATTCAATACAATATTTTTATAAATAATAAATTGAAATCCAATTTGTTTGATGTTTAATTTGTACTTTCTTATTTTCTTGTATTTCTTATTTAGAATAATATACCATACTTTATTTCTTGAATAACATTCTCACTTAGCAAAGCTTATTAGAAATGATAAAATCTATAAATAACATAACCAAACATACATTAGTAAAGCACGCCTACGTATTTTATTTATTCACAGGTTTGCTTCTGTAACTTATAAAATGGTGATGTATCCATCATAGAACTTTCCCCGTCATTTAAACAATTGATAATTGCATACTAAATTTATTTTACTCTAACCGATTGGTTAATAATTTCACTTGAAGTTAGTGTTTTGTACGCGTGGCGCATGAAGTAGAATTTCGAGTTGAGAAAAGCCCGAATTTGGGTTTGGTCCAAATTCAAATTCTTCATTTTTGCATTTTTAAATCTAATTATGGCAATTACCATCATTGTTTTTATGATCATAGTGTTTAAAAGTTTACTTCCCTAAAAAAATCTCATTAAACAAATACCTTCAAAAATCCTAGATTCTAAAGAAAATCACTTAATTTTCGTGATGAATAAATAATTATTTGCTAATTAATTACATGCAGCCTTTTTAATCCTAAAGACGTCCTTAATTCTTTCATGATTCTGTTTTTTTGAAGTTCCTTCGTACATAAATTAAATAGACTCAACGTTTAGAGATCTCTAAAAAAATATTCCATTTAAAATCCCTTAATTTTAATTAAAAAAGAAAAACTCATTACTGTCCTAATGAATAAATAACTGCTTCCGGATT
Organism: Philonthus cognatus; assembly: GCA_932526585.2. NCBI lineage: Eukaryota > Metazoa > Arthropoda > Insecta > Coleoptera > Staphylinidae > Philonthus > Philonthus cognatus. Next base: position 35,676,736 of record OW052247.1, read on the forward strand.
AATTTCCTGCATCAATTACTTTATATTAACGCGGAGTGTTTTTTCTAAGTGAATACAAATTTGCTGAAGTGTCGCAATATACACTTACGTGTGGATTACATTGGGACTTTCCTTTAAACACCGAAAACTCCACGAGTTTCCCGGAAAACTCCGGGACGCCTTTAGCATAATAATGGTCGCGTAAACACGCCCGAATATTAATTCAATTTTCTCAATTTGACCGTCACTTTTCAGGACTGACGTAAAAGTTTCTTCGAAAATTCAGCAGAGAACTTTTTACAAACAAATTAAAGAAATAAAGACGTATATTTAAGTAGACGTTTTAAAGTTACGAAATTATAACTGCTCAATTTTAGAAAATATATAATTTATAATAATAACCAGGCCCGCTGCAAGAGAAAATTGAGCCCGCGTGAAATCGGTCACAGGCGCCCCTATCTTAGCAAAAATGCAATTTGATATTAGTTTATACCAGTGGTGGGGAAACTTTTTTTAAGACGGGCCATTTGTAATAACCAGACAATCGTAGCGGGCCAAAGAATAATGCTTAATCGTAGGTAGGTAGTTTTTATGCGGGTCGTCACATTACGAAGTAAGAACGCGTTCAAACATTCTCACGACGGCACTCTTAAACGGGCCGGAGTAAACCTTTCCGCGGGCTGGACTTGGCCCGCGGGCCGTAGTTTCCCCATCACTGGTTTATACGGTAATATTAACTAAAAACCCATTTAATATATTTATTTAGAAATATAAATGTATTGTTTAAATTATAAACTAAACAAATACGTGTAATATTAAATTTAAAAAATAATCCTTTTTAAAGAATTCCATTCCACCATTTCACCTTTGTATTTTGTAATTTACCATATTTAGACGCCACAAACACACACACTATTATCTATGGACCCAGGTGGAATCATGTTGTACTTTAAAATGTACCCCACCCGGCGGGACTCGGACCCGCGACCTCTGGGTAAGGAGGCAGGGCCTCTACCCACTACCCTACCGGGGTCCCTAAAAAGTTTCTGTCTAATGAGTGTTTCCACTCCTTAATAAAGCATGAAGTAAATTTTTAGGCTTTACTCAACTCGAAATTTTACTTCGTGCGCCATGCGGTATCTATGAACCCAGGTGGAATCATTTTGTACTTTAAAATGTACCCCACCCGGCGGGACTCGGACCCGCGACCTCTGGGTAAGGAGACAGGGCCTCTACCCACTACCCTACTGGGGTCCCTAAAAAGTTTCTGTCTAATGAGTGTTTCCACTCCTTAATAAAGCATGAAGTAAATTTGTAGGCTTTACTCAACTCGAAATTTTACTTCGTGCGCCATGCGTATAAAACACTAAAATATTGTGAAATGTATGTATATTTGAACCTCATTTGAAATCGGAGTTTTATACGCGTGGCGCATGAAGTAAAATTTCGAGTTTAGAAAAGCCCAGAAAATTTGTCTCAGGTCGCTGCGCGACCCTCGACAAATTTTCACGGGGCTTTTCTAAACTCGAAATTTTACTTCATGCTTAGTCTGGGAGTGGAATACATTTGTTTATAGCTTCAAATTCAACTTTTAAGTGCAAGTTTAATGTGTAAAAAGAATGCTATGATAAAAGTTGCAACCTTTTATCTTTAACATTTTTTTGGAAAAAAAAATCGTATCCATCAGTTTCATATTAAAATACGTTTAAATAGACGATTCAACAACTAATTTCATCAGTTTTTAAATTTAACTGCGTCGACAAGATGTCCAGAGTACGAAGTCCTAGACAATTTCGGCATTTAAGTGATTTTGATCGTGGTAGAATAGTTGGGTGGCGCAATGGTGGTGTTTCGTTCCGGGAAATTGCGCGTCGTTTAAACCGGAACGTAACCACTGTTACGCGAGTGTGGCAAGCATGGACTGAAGAAGGTCGAGAGTCAAGAATAAGGCCTCGTGGACAACCAAGGCGTACTACAGAGCGCCCGGATCGCCGACTGCGACTTATGGCTCTTAGGGACCGATTTTCCACAACTAGGCAGCTTGGTGACCAATGGTTTAATGAACACGGTAGACCAGTTAGTATGCGAACTTTTTATCGATGTATCAGGTCATTTGGGTTCATTTCATAACGCCCTCTGTTAGTCCTACTTTTAACTTATGCACACCGGCGTCAAAGATTGGAGTGGTGCACAGAACGCCAAGGGTGGAGGGAAGAATGGAACAGAGTCGTCTTCAGCGATGAATCGCGATTCACTTTAGGGATGCATGATGGTCGTAGACGGGTAAGGAGACGCCGTGGAGAAAGATCCACTATTGAGTTTGCTGTTGAAAGACATGTACACCGCACTGTAGGTGTAATGGTTTGGGGGGCTATTGCCCATGGCAGCCGATCACCTCTGGTGTTCATCCGCGGCAATGACAGCAGCTCGTTACGTTAACGATGTCTTACAACCATATCTTGTACCATACCTAGAAGGGCTTGGAAACGTGTTGTTTCAACAAGATAACGCACGTCCTCACATAGCACATCTAACGAGGGACTTCTTGGAAGCTGGTGCCATAAATGTTTTACCTTGGCCGCTCAGATCTCCAGATTTAAACCCAATAGAACATGTCTGGGATATGCTAGGTCGGAGACTGACAAGCTTACCGAACCCTCCACAGACTCTGGCTGAGCTGCAGCAGCAAATTCAGGTTGCTTGGGACGAACTACCTCAGGAGGAAGTCGATCACCTCATCGAATCGATGCCCAGACGTGTTAATGAATGCGTTCGAAATGGAGGTCGCCAAACACATTATTAGGCGTAATTTACTTGTTTGTTTTTTGTTTTGATTCAAATTGTTATCATGTATTAATTAACTTAAGACCTAATAAATAAAGATAAAATCAACTGCAAAAAACCCGTTATTTCTAGGTGTTGCATTTCTAATATCATTCAGTATATTTAATTTTTTCCTCTTTGCAGTTTATTTTATTTAAGAGATTTTGCTCTTAAAACCTTTGTTATTTTTATAAACTTAATACTCTAATACTATAATACTAATACTATTTTCAAGTGAAGTATAAAATATACGCTTATGTTTGATTTCATGATAAATTTTTGCAAATATTTATTTCGTCTAACAAAATCTTGCACTTCCTTATTTGTTCTTTGGGATATGTAATATATGGAAGATATGGAATGGAAAGTATTTATTAACGTGAGTACAAACTTAAATATTATATTTTTAAATTCGGTTTGGTCGAGTAGCGAATTGAAGCAAGATAACCGAATTTCGTTTGATCGCTTTAATTTGAAGCGATCTAAACCAAATTTTCAGGCTTTTCTAAACTCGAAATGTTACTTCATGCTTAACCAAGGAGTAGAAACATTAGTTAGAAGTTTTAAATTGATCGCTTTTATAAAATCAATGAATGCCTGAAATTTTACAGCGTGTTAATCGGGACATGTATACTTAAATGAAACATTCCCTGTATAACTTTGTTACAAAATAATTGAACTCAAGATTTAATAATTAATTTATAGTATACATTTAATTAAACTGTTATTTCAGTCTTTCATTGATGTTGTTTTAGTTTATATTGGTTTAATATTATTCCGAGATAATAGAGAGAAGGGAATTAATGGATGATTATCTTAATTGCTTTAATTTCCGCAGGGCGCAGATATTTTGATTAATTGTGAGCTTTTTCCCGTTTCGCCCCGTTTGGTGTTTCCACATCCTGAATCTATTTTAATTAGTGGGTGGTGATATGCACGGCAAACCCCCACCCGCTAAAATCGATTCGATGAATTCCATAATTCCCCTCATATTCGCTCGTTGCGCCGGAAAGTCATCGTGGATTTGTGGATTTATACTGTTACAACCAGACTAAAATCACACGTCAGTGAATTCAGCACATCTGTAATTGAATAAGGGAAAAAATAAACATGTGCGGAATGAAAAAGATTTATTTAGTTGGGATTTTCTGCAGAAGTGAATTTCATTGATTGACGTAACATATATCCAGACTATTTCTTATTTGTAAAAAAACACATTTTAACTTTCTTTAACCACTGTATTTAAATTTAAATTGTGACTATACTTGTAATAGTAATAAAAAGCGGTTAAATTCCTTTCTTCACTGTTTTTATGTAAGTACTATACAAGATGTGAATAAATTGGCGGATAGTCTACACGTGGTAATGTTCTTCGTAGAATTTTAAGCCGGATATCTTAGTTCTAAATTGTTGTACCATGCTTCCTAAACCATCACGAGGTCCTCAAAGTTTGAACATCCAATCGTTTCATATGTGTTATTATTCGATAATAATTTACAGAAAACCCTGCAATTACGGTAGAACGACTAGTTTGAAGATTATTTGCCAGTGTGTGCAATCTTTCTATCTCAAATGTGTGTTTTTAACACTTTTTAATTAGCTTATTTTCATATAAAGTACAGCCGGCAACGTCGACTCCCGCTTACGTCACAAACAAATTTTGACACTTACTGTCACGAATTGTTTAAAACTTGCTAGTTCGAATTTTGTGCCAATTCTGTTTTTCTCGTTATTATCAGTTTGTAATAGTTCCCGCCTTTTAGTGTTTTTGTGTTTCTGTGTTATTTTCGGGTTATTGTTTTGTTCATTTATAATGGATTTTGCGTTTAATGAGTAGGCCGACATGTACATGGCTTACGGTTTCTGTAATGGAAGTGCAAATATGGCCAAAATAGAATATCGAGCACGTTTTCCAAATCGGAGGCATCCTCCTACAAATGTATTTCGAAGGCTGGATCCATGACTACGTGAAACGGGTATGGTTATCACTAAAAACGCGAACAGCAAGTTCTAGGTGCAATAGAAGAAGATCCCACCGTCAGTACCCGACAACTAGCTGCCACATTAGATATCCCCAGTAACAAGACCGTTCATTTGGTTCTACAAAAAAACCTTCTACACCCATATCATCTCACGAAGGTGCAGCCCCTCTATGAAAATGATAACATATCCCGAACACATTTTTGCAACTCCATTTTAAATAGAATTCGTGGCGACGGTGGATTTACGAGACGCATTCTTTGGAGCGATGAGAGTATGAATACTAGAGATGGGGTCTTTAACAATCATAACAGTCACTATTGGGCTAAGGAAAACCCGCGAAAAGTTTGAGAACATGGTCACCAAAGAAAGTTTTCCGTTAATGTTTGGCTAGGCATTATTAACCACTCTGTTGTAGGGCTAATTTACTTACCATATCGTCTTCATGCTAATGATTACATTGTAGAACAAATTATTGATGAGTTGCCGTTGAATTTACTCATTTTGCTGAGCAATTACCAAACAGTTAGATTGGTCGCGCTGGTCCTATCGTTTGGCCTCCGAAATCACCCGATCTCAATCCATTAGATTTTTTTGTTTGGGGCTTTATTAAAGAAAAAGTTTACTCTACGCCTCCACAAAATTCTGACGAAGTTAGAAACAGAATTGACTGGTACTGGTACTGGTACTGGAAATTACACCTGAAATACTGGAGCGAGTGATGAATACGATACAAAAGAGATTGCAACTATGCTTAGAAGCAGATGGGTTTCATTTTGAACAAAATACGTGAATTGCCATATGCTGTGTCATTAGAAGAAGAAGAAATACCGCAGTACTGCAGTTAACATAAATTACTCGACTACCGCAATCCAGACGCTTCGCTAATACCTCCCAGACGACGCGTTATTCTAGACAACTTCCAAAAGAAACTCTTTTGGACACATTTACTCATACTCTGTTTTACATTGCATATATGTCTGTAAATAAACCCTGCTCTACTATTATTACTCTTTTGAGACAACCCACATAAGTAATCACGAGATTAATAAAAAAAAAAAAAACATGGCAGCCCGCGAATGCGCTGTTGCCTGATGTTCACTTCTTTTAAATGCCTCCTGATGGTGTATGAAGCATGATACAACATTTTTGCGTCTACATTTTCCATTCAGAATTTTATGTAGAATATCGTCACGTGTAGCTTATCCGCCAATTTATACACACCCGATATATACATTTCGGACACTTTAGGTTTGTCCACTAATCCGTTTCATAAATCCGTTTTATGATATAAATATACCGACACATTTTTAAGTTTTGTTAGTTAACCATTGATAATGGACACTTCCATTAACTAACAAAACTTACAAAGGTGTCGGTGTATTTATATCATAAAGCGGATTTATAAAACGGATTAGTGGACAAACCTAAAAGTAATTATTACAATGATAGAACCTATTTCCTAAAACTAGCCGCTTGTCGGGAGTGCCACAGTTTTATTAGCGTTAACACCTGCTTTGGATTAAGTCAAGCAGGGGATTACTCAACGGGCTCATATAGAAATTTAGCAGATTATAAAGGTTCTTTTTCATTTCAATCGCTTCTATCATGTTTAAATTGTTAGATGATGACTGTTTTAATAAATTGAAATTATTTTTGTTAAACTCATGTCCTGATTCTAGAATGTGGTAGGTAGATTTAAATAAATCAGCCTTTACCCACATTTTAGAAACAGGACACAAGTTTAATAAAAAATAATGTCAATTTATTAAAACAGTCAATTTTTACTAAAATGTTTAATACAGTTTAAGAAAATCGGAAAGAAAAGCGTCAATAATAGAGCGAGCGTTTTATTTTCGCTACACGGGTCGGAAAATTGCTACAAAGGACTCAAAAGGTTTCTTTCACTTGAAATATCCCGGAATTCCCCGGACCTTGGATCTCAATAAATATTCAAATAACGCACAGGCTTCCCAATTGGGCTCGATTTCTCCCGTTTCCTCTTTAATTCATTCATGTTCTATTCATACAATTTATACAAGAGAAAGACAACTATATTTAATTGATTAAGAAAATATTTATAGGAGACAAAATATTGAATACATAAAATAAATACAATTTTTAATACAAACAGTAAACTATTTTAAAATATATGTATAAAATAAATCTTAGCGAATTTATTGTAAAAAAATGGTTATCTTTTATTGTCTACAGATTCATTTTCTTCAAGTGTTAAATGAGTTTCATTATTAAATAAATTAAAGAAAAATTGAATTTGCTAATAGTTGCAGAATATTTAGAAAATATAAAAACGAATTAAAATTAATATCGACTATCTCCAAAACTTAGTCTCATTGAATTCAATGAATATTTGGAGACTTGTCTCAATTACACAAAATTTTTGCACGAAGTCGATATTAATTTTAATTCGTTTTTATAGGTATTTTATTAATTATAAAATTGCGTATTATAAAGCAAACCTACCAAATAAATAGCAATTCCAGAAATAAATAATTTAATTAGTAGATTACAGACCGAAATTAAACATTTTCATTGTGGCCATAGCTGGAACCACCAATTTTTTAAATTGAATTGTCAATATTTCAAATTAAATTGTCAATCAAATTGGAAATTTATTATAATTCCTTATAATTATAGAGAATAACCGTGGAATATGACAGAATTACACAGAACATAAAAAATAAAGCTCATTAGAAATGATAAAAAACCTAAACGAGTGTTTTCCACTCCCAGGCTAAGCATCAAGTAAAATTTCGAGTTTAGAAAAGCCTGGAAATTTGGTTTGGTCGCGTAGCGCGAAGCGCGGAGCGGCCAAACCAAATTTTCAGGCTTTTCTAAACTCGAAATTTTACTTCATGCGCCACGCGTACAAAACACTGATTTCAAGTGAAGTTCACTTGTTCATAATATTTCAGTGTTTTCAGTGTTTAATACGCGTGGCGCATGAAGTAAAATTTCGAGTTTAGAAAAGCCTGAAAATTTGGTTTGGTCGCTCCGCGCTTCGCGCTACGCGACCAAACCAAATTTTCAGGCTTTTCTAAACTCGAAATTTTACTTCATGCTTAGTGTATTAACGAAATGAATAAATCCACTTAAAATATAAAATTAAAGAATAACATATACGTTCAATTTAACTTTTAGCATTTAATATTTTGCTTACAGAATCGACCCGAATAACAAAATAGTTTAAACTGATAAGTTTAATTTATGTATTAACACAAACACAAAACCCGTTCCATTTCAATACATTCATGACATGTATTTATTACACGTTATTTCCCATTTGAAAATCAGAACACGCAATACAAACACCCCCAGATTATTTTCCCATTTCTCCATCTCTCGGCACTTTTCTCGTTTTTTTCTTTTTCGCAGAAATCAGAAGTGTACAGCATTATTCTCAAGTCATGTTGATGTGGCGAAACGTGAGGAATGCCGATGTCTGCGAGCCGTCCTATCTATTTCCCCTCCGCCCTGAAAACGTGACACTAATCGAAATTAAGGGTTCTTTACTACGCAGATGTGTTCTAGTAAAATCTCGGGAAAATGTTGTTTTTTAAATGTATTTTCCTATGCAGTGGCGGCTTGTCCATAAGTGCTACTGGACTTAGTAATATATACTGCCTTTCAAAAAAATCAGAACACAAAGTATTTATTGGACGATTTTAATAAAATTTACACAATTTGATCATGTAAACGAACTGTATCGATGATCAAAAAATCAATTAAAAAAACAAAAAACCAAATGAATAAAAATTAATAATGTGTTGGGCCTCCACGATTTCCCAAACACTCATTAACACGTCGAGGCATGCTAGAAATCAGGCTGTCAATATCGACTTGGGGTATTTCATTCCAAACTTCGATAATTTGACCTCTAAGTTCCTCTAAGAAAAACTGTGAAAAATATAATAATAATATACAAGGGCGCAGCCAATTGGGGGATGCCCCAGGAATTTTAAAAAATATCCAGAATATCGAAGCAAATAGATATTTATTTATTTCATTATTGCAATTCTTACAGGTACAAAATAAACGCTCGCTTCGCTCGCGCGCCCCGGCAAATCCAAATTTTCAGGCTTTTCTAAACTCGAAATGTTACTTCATGCTTAACCAAGGAATGAGTAAATTGACTGCTTTTAAAAAAGCAATGAATGTCTGCAACTTTATATCGCATTATCTTGAACATGAAACGTGATTCAATTTTATTAAATTTAAATGGTTTTGAAATTTTAATTGATCAAATTTAAAAACTTTTTAAGATATCTTTATAAAATTGTGTGTGAATGTTAATTCAATATTGTTCTTTTAAAATATGCAGAAATCAAAATATGCCCTATTAATAGTTTTTCAGTTATTTTGAGTTAATCGACAATGGAGAGACAATTTTGATAAATTTGAGTAATATACAAATTTTAAGAGATTATAACTTGAAAATTATTTATGATATTTTTTATAAAATTCTGTTTGAATATTAATCAAATATTGTTTTTTCAAAATATGCAATGTTCAAAATATACCCCTTCGATAGTATTTAATTTATTTTCACTTGAACGTCAAACGGGAGTCAATTTTGATAAATTCGAGTGATATTGAAATTTCGAGAGGTCGTAACTTGGACACTACCTAAGATAGCTTTTCAAAACTTAATGTGCATATCACTTATTTATTGTTCTTTTAAAATATGTTAAAGTCAAAATATACCCTATCGATAGTTTGTGAGTTGTATTCACTTGAACGTGAAACGGGAAACAATTTTGTTTATTTTGAGTGATATAGAAATTTCAAGAGTTCATAACTGGGATATTATTTAATATATTTTAATAAAAAGTGGTGTGCATATCATTTAATTGTTGGTCTTTCAAAATATGTGAAGATCAAAATATACCCCAATAATAGTTTTTGAGTTATTTTCACTTGGTTGCAAAACGGGAAACTTTTTATTTATTTTGGGTGATATAGAAATTTCAAGAGTTCATAACTTGGATACTATTTGAGAAATCCTTATAAAACTTGGTGTGCATATTACTTAATTATAAGTCATTTAATATGTAAAAATAAAATAATATACGCCATCGATAGTTTTTGATTTATTTTCACTTGAACGTGAAACAGGCAGGGCCGCGACGGCCCCAGGCGCATCAAGCGGAGGGGCGCAATCGAAGCCAAACATTAAAAAAAATTAAAACAAAAATTTTAAACTGTATAAGTAATCTATATTTCTAACTATACTTTGAATCAATGTTTTGACGAACGGCGGGTGAAGTAAAATTTCGAGTTTAGGAAAGCCTGAAAATTTGGATTTGCCAAATCCAAATTTTCAGTAATATTGAAGGATAAATTAAAAACACTTGGTTTGTTTCACTATTTCACAAATAGTGAAACAAACCAAGTGTTTTTAATTTATCCTTCAATATTATTTCCAAATGTTTCATCAAGTGATAAATGAGAAAGTTATTCAAGAAATACAAATTGTCAGGCTTTTCTAAACTCGAAATTTTACTTTATGCTTAATCAAGGATTATAAACCTGTGTTACAAATTAATATTAAACACAAATAATTGATATTTCTGAAGATTCTACAGTAGAAGTTACTCACACGGACAAATTAAAACTTTACGCCACTTTATCTAGAATAGATTATTACAATACTCTCATATATTTTGATTCTAACTGTCAAAACGACAAAGTATCACAATTGTCAAAAAATGTCCAAAAAGGTTATGATTTTCAAAATATATAATTGTTGTCACAAAAATGTAAAAAAGTTGCAATAGTAAAATTTTCAAAAAATCACAATTCTGTCATAAATGCCAATCTATTTGTCGAAAATGACATTCTATTATAGTCAAAGAATGTCATCTCTAATATAAATTAGCGAATTTGAGGAAAATGCTAATTTATGTCAAAAATGAAAACATACTTGTACTAAAATCAAAGTGAAAATAAACTTTCAACTACAGGGCTATTCAATAGAAAGGAACAGATTTCAAACGTTTATTTCTTTCAAACTACAAAAGTTAGAACCATAATTCCAACGTTCCTGGACAGACAAAAGTTTAAAATTTGAACAGTCCAGGCAGAAGTTCCACCCACGGCCGCATTGGCCCTGTTATTCGTCATGTTGATTGTAGTAAAATGGCGACACAACAAGAAAAATCATTTTGTGTGCTGCAATTAGCAAAACTAGAGCCCCTTATTGAAGTTCAACGTGCTTTTCGCCGTCAGTTTAATAAACAACCGCCTCGTCATGAGCAGATTTACCAGTGGCATCGAAAATTCGTAGACAATGGTTGCATCTGCAAACAGAAAAGCACGGGATGTTCACGCACATGGAATGAAAATGTCGAGCGTATTCGTACAGTTTATGAAAAGGAGCCCAAAAACCTTTCTTGAAAATATTGTTGAAGTTGAAAATTCGATAACTAGAGACCAGCTGATTCGTGTGTGGCAAGAAATGAGCTACCGTTTTGATATTTGTCGTGTAACACATTGTGGTCATATGAATTCATAAAATTTGAACTTTTCTCTTTCAAGGAGTTTGGAAGAAATAGATGTTTGAAATCTGTTCTTTTGTTTTGAATAGCCAAGTATTATCTGCCTCAACAAGTAAGTTACAAAAAAACGATAATTAATATCAATAATGATCAATCACATTTCTAACCAAAATAAATGGGGCTTCTATTTTTTCTTATTATATTATTGTTTATTATTATATTTCTTATTATATTATTATTCTGAAAGGACAATATTTGCTTGATATCTACACAAAATTTCTGAACGATATTTCAAAAATTACTTATGATTGTTTCTAATTTTAAATCCTCTCTAAACTAGATAATGTTAGGCTTTCCGTCATTTAATTGCAATTTTGTCAGTCAAAAACTATCAATGTAGTGATTTATAATTATATTTTATAAAAGTACAGTAAAGCTCCGCTAATCAGGATCAATGAAACCTTTTTAAAAGTCACAAAAATTCGCTAAAGTTAATATTTTGTGTGGTCTCTTTGGCGCCATGATGCTTTTGAACCATTAGAGAAATCCCGACTCACCGTTTTTGAGCTTTTTAGATAGGTAATCCGGATTTTGGAATACATAATGTAAATTTACACCACTTTTATAATAAAAGTGGTATGAAAAAGTTAAGTGTTTTCTTTATATCAAATTGAAAATGTACCACGAAATGAACGCCTCCAAGATATAAGACATAATGTAAATAACTAATATTTTAATTTCGTCCGGATTACTGAAGAATCCGGATAATTGGAGTTCGGATTAGCGGAGCTCTACTGTATTTACAATATTGACTTATAATTTTTTAAATGTTCATTTCTATATAAATTAGGTAAAACTAGACTTTCCGAAGTGCAATTGCAAATATTTAACTCAAAAACTAAAAATAGGATATTTCTGATTTTGATATAATAATAATCATTATAATATTCTGTGCGAGTTTGTGTTGTTTTTTAACGAATATATTTTATTCGTTAAAAAACAAAAACACTACTATTCAATGTTTGCTTAACATCACGAAATATCATCAAGATTAACACAATAATTTCTATGTTATGATTTTTTTAGGAAAATAATAAATTGTTTTAATTCAGTTTTACAAAACCTTTTTTCAAATCCAGAGAGCTTTTCTCGACTGGATTTCGTAGGTTAATAAAACAAAGACAATTGTATTAATAATTATACTTTATATCATAATCGACGATTTCCGTAAACAATTAAGTTTTCTATATGAATGACAAGTTACATTTACTTTAGTTTAAAAGTGTTATTCTATGATAGTTTGACAGAAATTAACATTTTTCAACTTGGAGATTCATTATTCACATGAATTTTTGTTTTTGTTAGAAATATAAGTTGACCTTATAAACGTATATTTCTAACAAAAACGACAATTCATGTGAGTAATGAACCTCCAAGTAAAAAATGGTTATTTTTTTAGTTTCATTGGCCTCGGCTTTCGCCATACAGCTGCCATTGTATTTAATTCTCACACTTATTTAAGTCGTTTGAACGCTACAATAGATTCACACTACATCCATAGACCCGAACGGAATCATTTATTATTCATAAATGAGTCCACCGGACGGGACTCGAACCCGCGACCTCTGGGTCTGTGGGCAGGGTCTCTACCTACTCGGCCACCGAGGCCCCAAATCGATATTTCTGTTTGATTCCTTCACAATCCTTATCAGTTATTGAATCCAATCGAGGATGAAATTGCCATTATCATCGACAAATTTCAACAGTATTTCACAAATATTTTACAAGAACAAGCCCGACCTTATAAAACATTTTTTGTATTTTCTACATATTTGACGCCACTTTTGACATTTGCTGTTTATCGAGACACTCGGACGTAAATTGGCGTTGACGACATTGACATTTGTCAATAGTAAGAGTTAATGTTTGATTATTACCAAACTTTATAACAGTTTACCAAACGAAATTAAAACAATCACGTACTCTAACAAATTCAGGTCAGCCGTATTCGATTTGATTTTAAATATAGATCCGTATTCAGTTAAAGAATTTACTGACTATTTTAGCGGATAAGTTGTTCTTTATCTTTTTTTTCTATATTAACATTTCAAACATGTTACATTTTGTATGTTGTTATATGATTGTGTACCATTTTCTTTGAATAGATTTATATTATTATTATTATTATTATATTATGGCTGTCGAGTTAAGGGTGCAAATTGGATACTCGGCCCCAGTCGCAGGTTTTTCTTACTGCGGCGCTGAAAACAGGATTCGATTTTAATTATTTTGAGTAACATACCGGGTGTTCGATTAAGGGTGGCTATCGCCTGTATCTCAGAAACTATGCATCGTAGTATATTGCGGTATTTGTATTAGCAAAAGTAGCCAAGAGAAATCGCTGGAAATATTTTTAAGTTTCTAGCTTTACCGCCAGAGGGCACAATCTCTTTCGTACAAGATAAAACCAAGTTTTTACCAAATAAATGCCAAGTTAAGCTACGTCGAAAATATGAAATTCTTAATCTAGGCAATATGTTACTTAATGTCAACTACCTTCTCGTTTATTTTGCTTTCATATAAGACGCAGAGGAGAATGGAAAAGTCTACTAATTTAAATGGCTGTAACCTTAGTTAGGCTTAACCGAGTTTAATAAACTTAGGCTCATTTTATTGATAATTGAATGCACTTTAAAACGTTATTGATTCTAATTTTCTTTCGTTTTGGTATAAAGCGCCAGAGGGCGCGATTGAAACAATGACCGTAATATTTCGATTTTCTTAACATTTTCAAATTAGAAGGTACACTTTATTTGCGTTAGTTATTTAAAGTAAAAATTCCTGTGAAAACTAGTGAAAACCGCATCCCGATGTCTTTATCCTAGCCGGAGATATAATAAAAAATTGACAGAATGGGGTTATTCCCCCATGTAAAATTTTCCGACATCCGTTGTTTTTCAAAAGAGCTTAATTTAAAAGTTTAACCGAGTGTTTTCCACTCCCAGACTAAGCATGAAGTAAAATTTCGAGTTTCGAAAAGCCCCGTGAAAATTTGTCGAGGGTCGCGCAGCGACCCGAGACAAATTTTCTGGGCTTTTCTAAACTCGAAATTTTACTTCATGCGCCACGCGTATAAAACACTGATTTCAAATGTGGTTTAAATATACATAAATTCACAATATTTTTGTTTTGTACGTGTGGCGCATGAAGTATAATTTCGAGTTTAGAAAAGCCCAGAAAATTTGTCTCGGGTCGCTGCGCGCGATAAATTTTCACGGGGCTTTTCTAAACTCGAAATGTTACTTCATGCTTAGTCTGGGAGTGGAAAACACTCGTTTATAGCTTCAAATTGAACTCTTCTAAAAAAAAAACAACGTGAACATTTTCTTTTAGGTAAACATATGCATAAGCTGTAAATTTTCCGACATCCGTTGTTTTTCAAAAGAGCTTAATTTAAAACTTTCAACGAGTGTTTTCCACTCCCAGACTAAGCATGAAGTAAAATTTCGAGTTTAGAGAAGCCCCGTGAAAATTTGGCGAGGGTCGCACAGCGACAGGAGAGTTTAGAAAAACCCAGAAAATGGTAAATTAGTTTCACATTGTTAATTATTTACTATTGTTATTTGAATAAATTATTCTAATTGCAGTTATAAATTAGTTTAAATACACTCCCAAATTGACAATAAACTTATGCTTTAATTTTCACATATCATAGTCTTTTCCATTTTAATATTTTTGACAATCATTAATTTACACACATCTTTAATTACTAAAATATAAAAGTTTTCAAGAAGCAATATAAAACAAGAATACAATGTTTGTTAACCCAGCAACCTACTAGATTTTATATTATTTTTATAGAGTGCGTGGGGTAAAATACCTCCAATCTGTACCGATGAGAAGTTGGCCATAGATATCCAGCCACGAATCCGGCGCCTCCACCATTTATAAAACTATAATTTTACCAACGTATTACAATGAATACAATAAAATTTCATGGAAACAATTGATAATGTAATTAAATGTAATGCTGAGATAGCTCTTACAACTTTTAAAAGTTATGATTTAGCATCTGGCATTAAAATTTGTATCTGTGATAAAAGAGGACATTTCAAACATTTTAAAAATGCTATTTGGGGAGGTTTAGAAACGATTTTAATAGCCACAAATGTCCTCAGTAGTGTTATTACCAATATTAAACAATAATTGGAAGACCATCTTTCTTCAATTTATTTTAACATGTTTTTCTAAAACGCCCACCTGAAGACAGGTGAAATGATTTAGAAATGATTTTGTTGGCCACAAATGTTCTCCATAGTATTAGTAACCATATTAAATAACAATTGGAGGACCATCTTTCTTCATTTTTTTTAAACAATTTTTTTCCAAACCGCTCACCTGAAGACATGGCTTATTTTTCGAAAAATAAAAAGTTGGTGTTTGGGGCCTTTCAGAAATGATTTTGTTGGCCACAAATGTTCTCAATAGTATTAGTAACCATATTAAACAACAATTGGAGGACCATCTTTCTTTAAACAATTTCTTTCCAAACCACTCACCTGAAGACATGGCTAATTTTTCGAAAAATAAAAAGTTGGTGTTTGGGGCCTTTTAGAAATGATTTTGTTCACCAAAAATGTTCTCTATAGTATTAGTAACAATATTAAATATCAATTGGAGGACCATCTTTCTTAATTTTTTTTAACAATTTTTTTCCATACCGCTCACCTGATGACATGGCTTATTTTTCGAAAAATAAAAAGTTGGTGTTTGGGGCCTTATAGAAATGATTTTGTTGGCCACAAATATTCTCAATAGTATTAGTAACCATATTAAACAACAATTAGAGGACTATCTTTCTTCAATTTTTTTTAAACAATTTTCCTCCAAACCGCTCACCTGAAGACATGGCTAACTTTTTGAAAAATAAAAAGTTGGTATTTGGGGCCTTTTAGAAATGATTTTGTTGGCCACAAATATTCTCTATAGTATTAGTAACCATATCAAATAACAATTGGTGGACCATCTTTCTTCATTTTTTTTAAATAATTTTTTTACAAAGCGCTCACCTGAAGACATGGCTTATTTTTAGAAAAATAAAAAGTTGGTCTTTGGGGCCTTTTAGAAATGATTTTGTTGGCCACAAATGTTCTCCATAGTATTAGTAGCCATATTAAACAACAATTGGAGGACCATCTTTCTTCAATTTATTTTAAACTATTTTTTCCAAACCGCTCATCTGGACATGGCTTATTTTTCGAAAACCAAAAGTTGGTGTTTTGGGCCTTTTAGAAATGATTTTGTTGGCCACAAATGTTCTCAATAGTATTAGTAACAATATTAAATAACAATTAGAGGACCATCTTTCTTCAATTTTTTTAAACAATTTTTTTCCAAACCGCTCACCTGAAGGCATGGCTAATTTTTCGAAAAATAAAAAGTTGGTGTTTGGGGCCTTTTAGAAATGATTTTGTTGGTTACAAATGTTCTCTATAGTATTAGTAACCATATTAAACAACAATTGGAGGACCATCCTTCTTCAATTTTTTTTAAACAATTTTTTTCCAAACCATGTCTTCAGGTGAGCGGTTTGGAAAAAATTGTTTAAAAAAAAATGAAGAAAGATGGTCCTCCAATTGTTATTTAATATGGTTACTAATACTATGGAGAATATTTGTGGCCAACAAAATCATTTCTAAAAGGCCCCAAACACCAACTTTTTATTTTTCGAAAAATAAGCCATATCATCAGGTGAGCCGTATGGAAAAAAATTGTTTTAAAAAAAAATTAAGAAAGGTGGTCCTCCAATTGTTATTTAATATGGTTACTAATACTATAGAAAACATTTGTGGTCAACAAAATCATTTCTAAAAGGCCCCAAACACTAAATTTTTATTTTTCGAAAAATTAGCCATGTCTTCAGGTGAGCGGTTTGGAAAAAAATTGTTTAAAAAAAATTAAAGAAAGATGGTCCTCCAATTGTTGTTTAATATAGTTACTGATACTATGGAGAACATTTGTGGCCAACAAAATCATTTCTAAAAGGCCCCAAACACCAATTTTTTATTTCTCGAAATATAAGCCATGTCTTCAGGTGGGCGTTAGAAAAACAGAGAAAATAAATTGAAGAAATATGGTCCTTCAATTATTGTTTTATATTGGTAATAACACTACTGAGGACATTTGTGGCTATTAAAATCGTTTCTAAACCTCCCCAAATATCATTTTTAAAATGTTGGAAATGTCCTCTTTTATCACAGATACAAATTTTAATGCCAGATGCTAAATCATAACTTTTAAAAGTTGTAAGAGCTATCTCAGCATTACGTTTAATTAAATTAACAATTGTTTCTATAGAATTTTATTGTATTCGTTGTAATACGTTGGTAAAATTATAGTTTTATAAATGGCGGAGGCGCCGGATTCGTGGCTGAAAATCTATGGCCAACTTCTCATCGGTCCAATCTGTCACATTTTTATTATATCTCCGGCTAGGATAAAGATATCGCTATGCGGTTTTTACTAGTTTTCACAGTATTTTTAATTTAAAATAACTAACATAACTGAATTATACCTTCAAATTTCAAAATTTCAAAAAAATCAAAAAATATGGCGATTGTCTCAATCGCGCTCCCTGGCGCCTAACATCAAAACTAAAGTAAATCAAACTAAAAAACGTTTTAAAGTGCACTTATTTATCAGAAAAATGTGTCTAAGTTTATTAAGTTTGGTTAAACCTAACTAAAGTTGGAGGCATTTAAATTAGTAGACGTTTCCATTCTCCCCTGCGTCTTATATGAAAGCCAAAGAAACGAGAAGATAGTTGAAATTGAATAAAATTAGGCGTAGATTAAGATTTTCAAGATAGCCTAATTTGGCATTTATTTGATAAAAACGTGTATTTATCTCTTATGATATTGATTGCGCCCTCTAGCGGCGAAGCTAGAAACTAAAAAAATATTTCCAGCGTTTTCTCTTTACCGCAAAATTCTACGATACATAGTTTCTGGTCGCTCTGCTTCGCTACGCGACCAAACTAAATTTTTAGGATATACTAAACTCGAAATTTTACTTTATGCCTAATCAAGGGTTGGAAACATTCGTTAGTAGCTTAAATGGAACTCATTACAAAAATTCAACAAATTCCTCAAAAAACACGCGCGCTGATGCACATGTATGCTATACATTTATTTATTCAATTGATACATTGTTATTATTATTATTTGTATAAGTACCAGCGTATTTTATTTGTATTTTGTGTTTTGATTGGAAAATGTTCATGTTAGGCAATAACTTATTATTATTATGACGCGAACAGCAGTTTTGCCTTGTGCGTTGTTTACGATTGGAATTTACAGGGATAATAGGAATGTATGCGGATTTAAAATGTACGGTTCGTTGAATAAGGGTTGATTGTTAAGGGTGAATAATAATTTTGTTTCTGGCAGGTACATAATGCTTATTCAAATCAATAGCCAGAATTCATAACATAATTTCCACATTCTGTATTTAATCGAATTAAACAGTAAAAGGTAGAATTGGAAGGGTTGGAAGTATTGGCATTTCATAATATGAACAGGTCTTCATGCTTAGTCTAGGAGTGGAAAGCACTTGTTTATAGCTTTAAATTGAACTTTAAAAAGAACGGGGAATATCCGCAATTATTGTATCAATTCTATGGTATGTCATTATTTTTATAAAATCACATTACTTTTTCTTAATTATTTTAGCTGTTCATTTTCTGACATTCGTTGATTTTAAAAGAGATCAATTTAAAGCTTTAAACGAGTGTTTTCCACTCCCAGACTAAGCATGAAGTAAAATTTCGAGTTTAGAAAAGCCCCGTGAAAATTTGACGAGGGTCGCGCAGCGACCCGAGACAAATTTTCTAGGCTTTTCTAAACTCGAAATTTTACTTCATGCGCCACGCGTATAAAACACTAAAATATTGTGATTTTTATTTATATTCGAACTTCACTTGAAATCTGTGTTTTACACGCGTGGCGCATGAAGTAAAATTTAGAGTTTAGAAAAGCCCAGAAAATTTGTCTCGGGTCGCTGCGCGACCCTCGACAAATTTTCACGGGGCTTTTCTAAACTCGAAATTTTACTTCTTGCTTAGTCTGGGAGTGGAAAACACTTGTTTAAAGCGTTAAATTCAACTTAAAGAAAAAACAGGGAATATCCGCAATTGTTGTATCAATGTCATTATTTTTATAAAATCACATTACGTTTTCTTAATTATTTTAACTTAGAGAAACGTAGAATGTTAAGTGTGAACATTAATAAATTTAGAATTTTACCCTCTACAAAAAATTAAAATACATTTTGTCTCTAAAATAAATAGGGAAGCCAATATTTGAACACTTTAAAATTAACATGCGATTTCCAATGTTGCGTCCGCCAAGTCAACATGTATGCATGCATGTATTTATTCTGTGATGTGTTTCTTAAATCCTCTTCAAGATTAATAAATTTTTAAAATTCATGTATCAACGATTTAATTTTTAATAAATAGTAGTATAATAATTATCTCTTACTATTGACTTTACAGTTGTGTTGAGGTTTTGTATGTAAGTCTACAGATAACATTAAAACATTAAGACTAACTTGTTGTAGATTGCGAAAAGAATCGCACTTTTAATGTTTGAAGTATTCTGCAACCAAGAATTGGCAATTTCATTTATACTTATGTTTGAACGGTAACGTGACCGCCAGTCTAAGGTGTCAAATTGTTTAGAGGGAATGGCAAAGCTATACTGATGAGAGATAATCTCGAAACGCGTCTATAGATGGCCTGAATAATTTGACCCAAATTGTTACATTTGCAGTACTTTACTGTATGTAACAGCAAACACTTGTAAAATTCAATGTCCGTCGGGGTATTAGCCCGGGAAGTAGTTGTTTCAATGAGTGTTTGATATAGTCTTTGTAAGACTAACATTGTAGATTGCGAAAAGAATCGCACTTTTAATGTTTGAAGTATTCTGCAACTAAGAATTGGCAATTTCATTTATACTTCTACAGATAACATTTAGGAAGTGCCTTCAAACGTTCAGACTTATTGGTTTTGTCCTTGTCTTCCGGCTTATAATGGAGTATGGTATAGATCTCTGCATTTTGCTCAATTTTATCGTCACGCGAAGATTCGGACTGAACGTTGATTCTTGAATAAGAGTGCTAACCCACATTTGGAATAAATTAAACGGACTGAGCGTTATTATAAATTAAGTATGAGTTGTGTTCACTAAGTCAACTAATAATCTAAAAGCATATAGAATTTGTATGAGGTCTTAAACCTGTAATATAAATTACAGAACTTTAATAAAACGGAACATTTGATAATAATTACATTGTGAGTGAGCACTATCTTCGGCTGATCTCTTCACATCGTCGGCTTAAAAGTGAAATCCACTAAGTCAATTTTTGGCTGTTGTTAGTTAAGTCCACCAAGCTCTTGTACTCATAGTTTTCTACATGCTGGTGCAATTCACTAAGTCTTTAGTTAGATTAGACTTAGTGGATTGCACCAGCATGTAGAATATCATGAGTATATGAACTTGGTGACAACTCACAACAGCCAAAAATTGACTTAGTAGATTTCGCTTGTAAGCCGACGATATATAGGACATTTTTCTCTCAGGTATACATTATCCTATGTATACTCATATAAAAAACGCAATGGAACGTTCGTGTCTGCTATGCTTTATGTTTCGATCATAGGCAACCAAACTTTCATACACATAGTAAAATTTCAAAAAGTAATCAAATCAAATTTCTATTTAAAATAATTGTAAAACAATTAAACAAAATAGTGGATTGAATTAAACAATTTAGGAAGAGTATTTAGTATAACCAATATTGTTAAATTGTAGCTATCTTATAAAAATAGTAATTATATTCTTAAATTTTGGAGGCGTTCTCTTCGTGGTACATTTTCAATTTTGATAATTTGGAATAAAAGTTATCAAAAGTAATTAAATTATTTTACGTAGCTGAAATCACTAGACATTAGGAGGTAGTTTTTGGATTTTATGAGGCATCTTAAATAATGCTTAGTGGGGCATTAAAACTTAGTTGTTTAAGAGGAAAATATCATAAATTCTAATAAATTATAAGCACAAATCTAACTATGGAATTAATAGTCCACTCTCTCGCTTTATGCGCACGTCAAACAAACTGTCGCTAAATCCAAACTTTCATCTTTTTAGTAAGTCTCTCCGTAAATTCGTATCCGGTCTCAAACGTATTCAGGTTTGTTGTTGTATGTAACTTGCTACATCCATATATGTATATATATAACATGTATGATCTACATTTTGTAATAGCTTTAAGTATTTTGTATATTTAAATGTATAAAAATGGATTTTTTCCGTAAATAAATAAATAAATATTATTTGAACAATACAAAATAACACAAAAGAAGTTACAAGCGAAGCGGAGTGACCAAACAAAAGTTTCAGGTTTTTCTAAACTCGAAATTGTGAAGCTCGCCTGATCAAAATATTTAACTGTTTTTAGTGTGTAATACGCGTGGCGCATGAAGTAAAATTTCGAGTTTAAAAAAGCCTGAATAAACTCGAAATTTTACTTCATGCTTAATCTGGGAGTGGAAAACACTCTTTTGAAGCTTTAAATTGATCTCTTTTAAACAAAACGTATGTATACAGAGAGTTTTATGTAACACCGAACATTTTCATCCAATACAATTTGATACCTTTAATTTTTAAGTTATATATTGTAGCCAATCATTCTCAATTAAGGCCTCAACTTGTACATACAGGCAGTTTTTTTTTTAAGTATACATGTCCCAATTACAGCGTATTTGCCGTAAATCTTTAGATAATTGTTGTTTTTCTTAACAGAGTTCAATTTGAAACTAAAAATGAATGTGTTCCACTCCCAGACTGAGCATGAAGTAAAGAATTTTTCTTTTGAGTATGCATATGCATACGTTGTACATTTTCCGACGCTCGGTTTATTAAAATAATTCAATTTGAAGCTTTAAACGAGTGTGTTCCACTCCCAAAGTAAGCATGAAGTAAAATTTCGAGTTTAGAAAAGCCTGAAAAATTGGTTTGGTCGCGTAGCGCGAAGCGCGGAGCGGCCAAACCAAATTTTCCGGCTTTTCTAAACTCGAAATTTTACTTCATGCGCCACCGGTACAAAACACTGACATATTGCGAAGTTTAAAACACACCGCTAAACTTTACATTGAATCAGTGTTTTGTACCGGTGGCGCATGAAGTAAAATTTCGAGTTTAGAAAAGCCTGAAAATTTGGTTTGGCCGCTCCGCGCTTCGCGCTACGCGACCAAACCAAATTTTCAGGCTTTTCTAAACTCGAAATTTTACTTCATGCTTACTCTGGGAGTGGAACACACTCGTTTAAAGCTTCAAATTGAATTATTTTAATAAACCGAGCGTCGGAAAATGTACAACGTATGCATATGCATACTCAAAAGAAAAATTCTCGTTGTAAAAATGTTCGGTGTTAGATAAAACTCTCTGTATGTATACTTAAAAGAAAAATTACTTGTATACTTGAACCTAAGCACCATACACATATTATTATCATTTTTCTTGATGTTTAGATAAGTTTACATTTTTATTTTCATATTGTCATGATTAAATTTAAAATAACATTTGATAAGCAGGTGATTTTTATTCTTCTTGGATATCTCAAAACCACATTACAGATATCCGAGAGCATAAGCGAAGGTAGAAAAAAACAGAGAAGTTTTTAAAAAGTGCGGGGCGGTTAAACTCCCGCAATTTAGAACTCATAGTGTTTTTGTATTTTTATCCATACATGAATTTAACATTTTTAAAAATGTCATTTACATTAATATATAAATATTTTTGTAACCTAAATTTTAGAAATAATTAATAAAATATATAAACATCTGACTCCCAAGATTTTTATTTTAAAGGTAATTAAAAATTAAAGATTATGTTAGTGATTTTTACTAAAAATAAGAGACACCAAGCCGTACAATTTCTTAGAACTTAATGAATTCTGTGTGCATTTTGTGAATTTTATGTTGTTTTATGCTGAACCATCTGTCCATGTTACTCACATTTTTAAACATATTTTGTCTCAATTTTCTGTTTATTTCATATTTTCGTAATTTTATAGTTCGATTATTTCTACAGGGAGTTTTTTTTTAAGTATACGTATCCCAATTATATGCTGCAAATGTTCAGATATTCGTTGTTTTTTTTTTTGTAAAAAGTTTAATTCAAAGCTATAAACCAGTGTTTTCCACTCCCAGGTTAAGCATGAAGTAAAATTTCGAGTTTAGAAAAGCCCCGCGTAGAAAATTTGTCGAGGGTCGCGCAGCGACCCGAGACAAATTTTCACGGGGCTTTTCTAAACTCGAAATTTTACTTAATGCGCCACGCGTATAAAACGCTGAATTCACGTGACTTTTACTTGTTCCCAATAAATCAGTGTTTGAGTGTTTAATACGCGTGAATTTAGAAAAGCCTGAAAATTTGGCATTTTAGGGTTTTCTAAACTCAAAATTTTACTTCATTCTTAATCTGGAAGTGGAAAGCTCTTGTTTAAAGCTTCAAGTTGATCTCTTTTGAAAAAAATCGTATGCATATGAGTTGCCTATTTCCAAAAATCCCTATATTTTTTCGAATAGATTTCAGGCTTTTTAGAAATAGGCGACTCATATGTATGTATGTACCGGGTGTTGACTTGGCGGACGCAACATAGGAAATCGTATGTTAATTTTAAAGTGTTCATATATTGGCTTCCCTATTTATTTTAAACAAAATGTGTTTCGCTTTTTGGTAGAGGAAAAAATTCTAAATTTATTAATGTTCACACTTAACACTTTATGTTTCTTTAAGTTATAATAATTAAAAAAAAGTAATGTGATTTTATAAAAATAATGACATACCATGAAATTAATACAATTGCGGATATTCCCTGTTTTTTTTAAGTTCAATTTAAAGATTTAAACAAGTGTTTTTCACTTCCAGACTAAGCATGAAGTACATTTTCTGGGCTTTTCTAAACTAGAAATTTTACTTCATGCGCCACGCGTATAAAACACAGATTAAAGTGAAGTTCGAATATACATATATTTCACAATGTTTTAGTGTTTTATACGCGTAGCGCATGAAGTAAAATTTCGAGTTTAGAAAAGCCCAGAAAATTTACTTCATGCTTAGTCTGGGAGTGGAAAACACTTGTTTAAAGCTTCAAATTTAACTCTTTTAAAAATCAACGAATGTCAGAAAATTAACAGCTAAAATAATTAAGAAAAAGTAATGTGATTTTATTAAAAAAAAGACATTTTTCTTGTATAGTGTAAATCATTTCGAAAAAATTTATTTTAATTAAGTGACTACAATAGCTTTTGCCATTTTGACATCCGCAGTTGTTTTAATTCCATGGCATGTCATAATTTTTATAAAATCACATTACTTTTTCTTAATTATTTTAACTTAGAGAAACGTAAAGTGATAAACGTTAACACGAATGAATTCCGATTTTTTTCTTCTACAAAAAAGGTAAAAGGTAAATGCATTTCTAAAATAAATAGGGGAGCCAAAATTTGAACATTTCAAAATTTACATGGGATTTCCTATGTTACGTCCGCCAAGTCAACACCCTGTATACTTAAAACAAAAAATCATTGCATGTACATTAATTTTCTTGTTGATTAGGATTAAATAACCATGCCAAAAAGTATTTATTAACACGTCGATATTTTCCCAGTTAATAAATTGGTTATCTCTAATATTCGCAATAAATATCTCTACAATATTCGCAACACCTAACGGAATTGTGGCCGCAGGCCGCACAAAAGCCTTCGAGGGCCGCATGCTGCCCGCGGGCCATAGGTTGTCCAGCCCTGTTCCATGGAACACATAACTACTGTTAACTTTCACGTGTACAAAATACAAATGATCAATTACTAATTGACGGTTAAATCCGTAGGTTTAGTTGCCTACAATCACAACATAAAGCATAATGCACACGACTGTTTCAGTGCGTTTTTTATATGGGTATACATAGGGATTTGTATACCGAAATAAAAAAAATCCCTGTATAATGTTTAATGTTATTTTATAAAGCAACCATGAGAAACATTTTAATTACACTTTCTCTTAAGAAATCTGTTGATCACAATTTAGTATTTACAAGCTGTGATTTGTTATTGAAAATTCAATGCTTTTCAGGAAGTAAAAAAACTTGAAAATCAGTTAATAACTGATCTCCCTTTAATGCAGTATATTGTTAGTTTTAAATCATCTCTACCATTTGGCTTTGAATATGCAAATGGTGCAATATAATATTCCCGCTGTGCTAAATCAACGTGTCGGACGTTTTAATTCAGCCCGATCGCCAGAGAAAACTTTGCGCCCCCATAAATTCAGCGAAAAACACACCCATTCGCAAGGGGGGTGGTAATACAGAATGGAGCACTCCTCCGAGTAGTATAAATATCAATACGAATCGTCGCCGGCGTCTTCATATATCAGGACGAGGATGCTAATGCTTTTTTAATACGCATATATCAAAAAGTTCCCGATTCAATCCACTTCGGTTTAAAATGGATATAATGTTGAATGTGTAATAAAATTTTATTATGAGTTATTGCAAGGATTTATAGAAGATATTTCTATGATTTCAGGCTTTTCTAAACTCGAAATTTTACTGCGTGCTTAATCTGGAAGTGAAAAACACTCGTTTGAAACTTCAAATTGACCATTTAAAAAAAACGAATACTAGAAAATTTACAGCGTATACATGCAGATGTATACTTAAAAAAAATTCCCTGTATATATTTAATACCATTAATATGAAATATTTCCTTAGAGACAGTATGTGCGTAAAAGGAATAAACCCAAACAGAAATATTATTTTTACATGAAATAACACTGCCATCTTTCTGAAATACAATACGAATATATGAAATATTTGTTTGACAGTAATATAAAGAGACGTTTGCGAATGCAAGTATCTGTTTTCTGGAATGTACATTTTCATTTCACTGGGTTCGCCTTTTTCAATATTAGAATCAATATCTACCCGTTGTTTAGTGTTACAAATATATTATAAGAAAATATCGTACGTTCAGAAGAAAAATGTATTAAGTATTGAAGACACTCTTAATTTTACGTTCAAATCAATCGATATCAGTGCGTAGTTTTGTATTGCAATTTTAAATAAATAATATTATCATTATATACCGGGTGTTGCAACATAAGAAATCCCATGTAAATTTTGAAATGTTCAAATTTTGGCTAGTCTATTTATTTTAGAAACAAAATGTATTTACCTTTTTTGTAGAGGGAAAAATTCTGAATTCATTCGTGTTAACGTTTATCACTTTACGTTTCTCTAAGTTAAAATAATTAAGAAAAAATAATGTGAATTTATAAAAATAATGACAAGCCATGGAATTGAAACAACAACTGCGGATGTCAAAATGGCAAAAGATATTGTAGTCACTTGATTAAAGTAAATGTTTTCGAAATGATTTACACTATACAAGAAAAATGTCATTATTTTTATAAAATCAGTGTTTTCCACTCCCAGACTAAGCATGAAGTAAAATTTCGAGTTTAGAAAAGCTCAGTGAAAATTTGTCAAGGGTCGCGCAGCGACCAGAGACAAATTTTCTGGGCTTTTCTAAACTCGAAATTTTACTTCATGCGCCACGCGTATAAATCACAGATTTTAAGTGAAGTTCGAATATACACAAATTTGACAATATTAGTGTTTTATACGCGTGGCGCATGGAGTAAAATTTCGAGTTTAGAAAAGCACAAAAAATTTGCCGAGGGTTTGTTATGCAATGTGTAATTTTTTTTGTACCAATGAAAAATTTAGAGTTTTGGCTGTACAACGCCGTAATTTTTTTAGGGGGGTGCCATTTGAAATTTCCGAAAAAAATGACAACATGCGAAGTTCAATCAAAAATTATTCTTTTTCCATAAATTACCCGAAAAAAAATTATGTGAAGGTATACGAGGTCTTAACCTGTACCTCAATTCAAAATTTAGGCGCCGGCGTCAATTAGTTTCTCTACAAAATAATCTCAAAAATGGGGCGCAATTTTGAAAGAAGGGGTTATAACAGCGAAACCGCTAAAGTGAAGGGTATAACATGTTAGATAAAAAAATAAGTACTCTTCGAGCACTTTCCAAATCTGCAATAAAAAATAGGGCATTCCATTTAAAAAAACATAAGTTTGGTACGCCACTGGAGTACGGCAAGCCACTGATGATTAGAAATATTTTTGAAACATAGCGACGGTAATTATGCACCACTTTGCTCTTAGATTTTTTTCGATAGCCTTTATCGTAAAGGAGCTATGGTCCGAGGCGTCTTAAGTGCCACACCCGGTATATATATATATATATATTTATATATGTATATATATATGTATGTATATATATATATATATATATATATGTATATATATATATATATATATATATATATATGTATATATATATATATATATATATATGTATATATATGTATATAATATATATATATATATATGTATATATATGTATATTATATATATATATATATATATATAAATATATATATATATATATATATAAATATATATATATATATATAAATATATATATATATATATATATATATATATATATAAATATATATATATATATAAATATATATATATATATATATATAAATATATATATATATATATATAAATATATATATATATATACATATGTATATACATATATATATACATATATATATATATACATATGTATATATATATATATATATATATATATATATATATATATACATATATATCTAGCTGAATCACGTAAGATCGATAGCCTTTTGAAGATTTTATTTAATTTATTTATTGTGTATTAATTTTGTTATGTTTATTATAACATTATCAGCCCGATTCCGTACACGAAATGTTAAATTTACGTTTATGTTAATCCTTAACATCACAGCCTAATCGCGTTTAGTACTTGATATGAATATCTTGAGTTATTCTTCTTCACAAAAAAATAATATATGTATATTATTATTTCTGAACACAAAAGGCTATCGACCATCAAGGTCTTTGAACCCCACATAATACATTTTGAAAAATTTAAAATATAATTCGATGGGAAATATGGAAAATGCTCTTTCCCAAGAGCACCGACCGTCACTACAAATTTCCAGTACGTTACTTTCGCTCATTTTCTCGCGATCTCGTTTTTCTCCCTGACCTAGCAAAATATTTTCCCAACCAGCCAATTTCACACTTAATAATCCCTCGACGCAGACGCATCAATTTCCCTTATTTTTTTCTAATTATCTTGCGTTTTATTATTCGCACATTTTCTCAGCAGTCCATAATGTATAATTAAAATGTATACGTAAATATCGTTGTGTTTTTATTACATAGTGAAAAATGAGAAAATATTTGACGTATATTTATTTAATTACCATGTAATATGATGGATATTAAAAAAAGGGTGTGTAATTTGGGCACCTATTTAAATTATCTATACATACAGAAAATGTTCCTTTTAAGTATACATATTCCGATGCACGGACTATTAAATTTCAGGTATTCATTGCTTTCTTTAAAAGCGTTCAGTTTAAAATTTCGAGCGAGTGTTTCCACTCCTTGGTTACGTTTAATTTTCTAACGAGTTTTTCTAATCCTTGATTAAACATAAAGTAAAATTTCGAGCTTAGGAAAGCCTGAAAATTTGGTTTGGTCGCGATTTATAGCAATTGATTCAAATAACTCAAAAAGCAGATATTTACAAAAATATTTAAAAAATGACTAAAAGAGCTACGACGAAAGTGTATATACACTAAATTCTAATTTTTCGAATATCTACAAGTTTTCTTAGCAAGATTTTTTTTATATGATCAATATTAAAGAAAATAAAGAAACATGCTAAGAGTAAACTACCACTTCTGGTTTACGCATTTTTACCAAAGGTTTGATTTGAACATTTTCGCGAAAACAATACTTTCCTTTTGTTTTGCATGTGCGAGAAAGTAAAAACGAATGTCTAAAAATGCATATGCATTATGACATGTATACTTGAAAGAAAAAATCTTTGCATGATTATGTCTGCAGCCCTAATATCAAAAATGCTCACGAGCTGGAACTACAATATATTAGGTTATTCGATAATAAATGTCGTTAAAAATATCGTTTTTTTTTTTTAAATTTAACAACTTTGTTTGCAAGGAATCAACAGATGATTTTGTAATTTCCAAAGTAACAAAATGGATCTTATATAAAACAACACTTGATGTATATAATTTATGTATTTTGTGTAATATAATCATTTTAAATTTAAAAAGAATCGGATTTCTTTTCCGCACAACCTAATACTATAATAAAGGTTTTTGACAGTGACATTACTTAAACAACATTAAATTAATTATAAAATAAAATAAATAATGATAATAATAAAGAATAATTCAAATTCAAAACTATTTGAATTCGAGAAAATAAGCTTACGCTTCTTATAGTTTGCACACTAAACATAATATATAATTAAATCACAAGAAATTAGAAATGAAATACATCTCGAAACATGTCTATAGATAGCCTAAGACATTCATTTTAACCCAAGTCGTTAAAATGAATGTCTTAGGCTATCTATAGATACGTTTCGAGATGTATCTCTCTTCAATATAGCTTTGCTTATGACGTTTTGAAAAATTTAGGAATCAATTCGAATTTCTTGTGATTTCTCCTTTCATTTTTAAATTGTATTTGTTAGTTGGTTTGAAGAGACTTTGACCTAAATGTTACATATACTTTAATAGAGCATTGTAACAAATCAAATCAAATAAGATTTTAAATATTTCATTGTATAATTCAATATCATGAGGTGTATTTGCACGGGAAGTAGTTGTTTCAATAGATATTTATTGTCTTAAGTTGTATTACTAATTAAGACATTCTTGAATTTTGGAAGCGTTCACTTCGTGGTACATTTTCAATTTTGATATAAAGAATACACTTAACTTTTTTATACCACAATTAAAGTGGCATAAAAAAGTTAAGTGCTTTCTTTATATCAAAATTAAGACATGGGTTGCATTTTCACGAACAACCTTTTCGTAATTTTATATATTATATAATAATAAGGACTGAAAGACACTTAATTATGAATACACTAATTATCAAAACTGCCACACAATAGTAGTGATCGTTTATTGAGTTTACAGCTACACGTCAAACTAACTAACAATATAATTGAAACGAATTTCTAGATAGTATCATTTATAATAATAAATAAATCTGTTGATATAATTCATTGTAATATTTTAAATGTATAATAGCTATAGACATGATATAAATATTTCCATGTATTCAAGTATAGGCAATTTTCTCGAATATTGTTTGTCTTGAGAGTTCGCGTCATCCACGTAAGTTATTCGGGTCGTACTTCGCGAAAACGACTTCAATTTTTCATCACCCCTAGCAAGACCGCCCTTCCATCAGCTCTGCATACATTTTAGGTAATATTCGAGATAAAGTGTTCGAGAAACTATTTGCATATCATTAGGGCCGACATAATTCAGCCTCGGAGAATTGTTGACGGTTAAGTTTCATAAATTATCTCAAATATTCAACATCCACCATAAAATAATTTGCTTAATTTACAAGAGAAAAACAAAAAAATAATATACAGGGTGTCCCGTTAATGTGGGAAAATGGCTAACCATAGATTCCTGGGATTAAAATATGATGATTTAACATAACTTATCTATATCCACAAGTTTACGGTTAAGCCGGAATTCGTCTTTAAAGTTCAAACAAATATTATTAATTTTATTTATAACAATTGAACGCTACATTTGATCCGAATAAAATTTATTATTGTTGATTATCATAATATAACACATTATTTCAGTTATTATGGTCATCATTGATTGACAAGAAGTATAAGAAACAATAGTACAACAAAATAAAATCTAAATATTGATAATGAAGGTTTAAATTAAATTACACTTGGTTTCAAGAAATAAAAACTAAAATATGTTTTTATTGGCGCACCTTATAATAATTTAAAAAATACATCTTGAAATATTAGTTTATTTAAAAGCTGTTATTAATGTTTGATATCTTATACGGTTTTTCCACAAAAAAATAAAATGCAAATAAATTATTTTTTATTATTTAGTAAAAACGAAATCTAGTTTTTCAGGTGGTTAGAAATACATATTTTTTTCTTTGTCGCCGCCATTGTGTAACAAACGTCAATTGTGTATAATATTGATAACCGAGTGTTTTTTAAGAATTAATTGCTATCTTCATTATGGTTTATAATTATTCATATCCCTCCGGAGCAAACAGACACAGGGAGTTTTTATTTTAAATAAATAAATAAATACATTTATTGCCCAACAGATAACAAAAAGACCCAATTACAGGACAATATAGAAAACATAAATGTACAGCAAAAAGTAAGTAAAGTAACACATTCAAAAAATACTTAAATTAACATAGAGCGACAATTGACGATAGGTGATCATAAAATAAATCACAAGTTGGGGGTAGATCATTGACCACGTTACACATCACACTTAGAGGTGATTTTGAACCGGTCACTGTTCTATTAAAATTTACATAAAATGTAGACTTATTTCTACTATTGAAAGACGGAGTATGAAAATTGACTAGTTGTAAAATGTCAGCACAGTCGATATGATTGTGAATTAATTTATATAAAAATGAAACACATGATTTATTTTGCCTTTGTTTAAGTGATTGGAGTTCAAATCGATCAAGCAATAACACATGGTCACAGCCTCTTGCCGGGTAATTACCAGTATTTTTGAAGTACAAGAACTTAGCGAATTTGCGTTGAACACTTTCAACCAAGTTGATTTGCTGCTGGGTCTGGGGATACCAAATCAATGATCCATACTCCAACTTTGACCTCACATATACATTGAACAGAGATTTTAAGGCATTAGGATTCTGTAAATTTGCAGAATTTCGATGAATAAATCCCAATGCCTTAAAAGTACTCTTTACAAGCATTTCTACATGATTGTTGAATGTAAGTTGTTCATCAAACCATACGCCTAAGTCCTTAAAAGATCGCACTCGTTCGATATCACTATTGTTAATTGTGTAATTCGATGTAATGTATTTAGTTTTTTTAGTGAATGTCATATATTTACATTTATCGGGATTAAGATTAAGGTTGTTGTTACACCAGTTAGAGATAATATTTAGTTGGTCTTGCAAACGTAAACAATCATCAATAGTATTAATGGTAGAATAGATCTTTAAATCATCTGCGTATAATAAATGTTTACCATTTAGTGCGCTTGACAGATCATTAATAAAAAGATTAAAAAGAATTTTCCCCAGAAGTCGGAAAATACGACATAGACTTAAAATTCTTAACTGTAACATAGGATTCACGGCAAGAGAGATACGACGCCAAAAGTGAATTTGAATTAGAACAAAAGCCAAAATACTTTAGCTTTTCTAACAAAAGACTATGGTCCACCCTGTCAAAAGCTTTAGACATATCGGTATAAATTACATCAATATATCCAGTAGAATCTAATGAATTTGCTATATCGTGGGTAATAATAGCTAAATTAGTGACGGTAGAACGCTTAGGTACAAAACCATGTTGATACTGTGATAAATATGGTGACACATGTAAATAAATTTGATCATACAGGGTTTTTTCAAATATTTTAGCTATATGCGAAAGTAAAGCTATCGGTCTGTAGTTTTCAAGATTAGAGCGATTCAATGATGTTTTCGGAATAGGACATATTGATGCAACTTTTAATTGATCGGGAAATATACAATTACTAACAGACATATTAAAAATAATTTAAAGCGGACGACTCAGCAAAGACGCACAATCTTTCAGTATAAAAGCTGGTATTTCATCACAGCCTGAAGAAAACTTGTTAGGTAGTTTCTGTAAATGCTTACGAATTGTTTTATATGAAATTTCGTTAAATTTAAAATTAGGAATGTTACTGTGATTTAGATTTATATTTAAAGTAGACTGAGATTGTGGTAAAAAAACTGATTCAAAAAAATATCTAAACCCATCTGCTATATCAACCGGTGTTTTAAATGTTTCATCATTGTACGTCATTTCAGAAGGAAACCTAGACGGATTAGATTTTTTTGAGTTAAGTATACGTATTCCACATTCAGCCTATTTTCTGTAAATCTTTAGATATTCCTTGTGTTTTTTCAAGTTCAATTTTAAGCTTTAAACGAGTGTTTTCAACTCGCAGACTAAGCATGAATTAAAATTTTGAGTTTAGAAAAGCCCCGCGAAAATGTGTCGACCCGAGACAAATTTTCTGGGCTTTTCTAAACTCGAAATGTTACTTTATGCTCACGCATATAAAACACTAAAATATTGTGAAATTCATGTATATTCGAACTTCACTTGAAATCTGCGTTTTATACGCGTGGCGCATGAAGTAAAATTTCGAGTTTAGAAAAGCCCAGAAAATTTGTCTCGGGTCGCTGTGCGACCCTCGACAAATTTTCACGTGGCTTTTCTAAACTCGAAATTTTACTTCATGCTTAGTGTGGGAGTGGAAAACACTCGTTTAAAGCTTCAAATTCAACTGTTTTAAAAAACAACGAATGTCGGAAAATTTACAGCTTATGCATATGTTTACCTAAAAGAAAAATTCACTGTATGTTGCTTGTATTAGGATTTGGCCAAGGAAATTGATTATACAATATATATATTTTAAATTTTTGTGGCAAAACTGTTCAAGATATGAAACATTATTAACAGATAAAATATAACCAATCTCTGAAGTAATATTTTTTAAAATTTTTATAAGGTGCGCCAGTAAAAACATATTTGTTTTTATGTTGTGGTACTACTGTTTTTTGTACTTCTTGTCAATCAATGATGACCATAATAACTTAAATGATGTGTTATATTATGATAATCAACCATAATAAATTTCAGTCAAATCGAATATAGCGGTCAATCGTTACAAATAAAATTAATAGTATTCTTTTGAACTTTAAAGACTAATTCCGGCCTAAACGTAAAGTTTTAGATATAGATAAGTTGTGTTAGATCATCATATTTTTATCCCAGGAATCTATGGTTAAGCCATTTCCCCATATTTACGGGACACCCTGTATAATACGAGTATAACGGGGGTAACAGATCAAATCTAACCATAGCAAAAATTCATAAATTATTTCGAAATAACCCTATTTCAAAGTAATTTATGAATTTACATATCTAAGATGTATACTTCGAACTAGTGATAAGAATAATCGAGCTACGATAACCGAGTTGGTCGATTATTAAAATATCTCAATATAATCGATTCTTGTATATCGATTTTTAAATTGATAATTCCTATAAGCGATTCCTAAACTGTGAGTCGTGAATCAATTTTCTGTGTGTATCTGGCTAAGCATATTTTGAACTTCACATCAAATTATCGTTTTAGACGCCTGGCGCATGAAGTAAAATCTCGAGTTTAGAAAAGCCTGAAAATTTGGATTTGACGGGGCGTGACTCGCTTCGCTCGCGCGCCCCAGCAAAATCAAATATTCAGGCTTTTCTAAACTCGAAATTTTACTTCATGCTTATTCAAAGAGTGGAAGACACTCATTAGAAATTTCAAATTCATCACCATTATGAATTAACCCAATAACAGTTACACATGATCCAACCTATTTTTAAAATTAAGCTATTCAATTATCAATATTTAGCGAATGTTAGGTTAAGTTAGGTTAGGTTAAAAATAAGTAATAGTTGTTTCAAAGGCAGAACGAACAAAATCGATGCATTATAGTTCTGATTTGACTGTTTTTTGGGATAGAGTGTGATATCACGAAGAAATGAATGTTCCAGAAAAAAAATTATCGTTTGTTAATTTTTAATCAATTTCTCAATGATGATTTAAATATAAATAAATTTTGTTTCAAATTTCTTAACAGACCAACAGTTCAAACAGAGAAGAATAACAGTGTTTTCTTTAACGTGTTGTGTTAGTTTATTCACTTTTAAACTTGCTTATTTATAACATTTATAGTTGAGGCTGTTACTATATTATATTTCAATATAGTGAAAACAATTACAAATACTTAAAACGACTCCACAAAACTAAATGAAGGATATCTAGTAGATTTTGATTTGAACTACTTGGATCAATGAAAAGTTTAAAGAATATGTTTAGTATCTTAAACAAGTTTTTCTATTTTTCACGTGGTGAAACATATTTTACTATGATTTATAAAAGAAAACACTTGCTTAAATTTCGCTAATATTTTTTTAGCTTTAAAAAAAAAGATTGTATAAATGCAATTTGAGTTGAAACTAATTCCTACTTAAGGAGTAATTAATTTAATTTAAAAAAGATAAGGATATCTAGTAGATTTCGACTTCAAATTTCAGTAAAACGTAACTTCTCGATGATTTTGTTTTTGTTTTAGTTACGTGAAGTTGTTTCAACCGTTTGTAATTGCTTTATCCATTACTTTACTATCTTTTATTGTGTCCAAAATACGCACATAGCCTATAATAAAATATAGTATGGATTAAAACAAGTACAAAAATCTACTAGATTTGCTTTTTCAGATTTTTCAACCGTATATTTCTATTCTAAACAGAAGCAGTAATAAGTCAAGTAAGTATTTAATCAAATTATTTACTTTTTATGTATTTAGTATTTTTGTTAAGCCATTTATTATTCGTTAAACGAGTGTGTTCCACTCCCAGACTAAGCATGAAGTAAAATTTCGAGTTTAGAAAAGCCTGAAAATTTGGATTTGCAGGGACGCGCGAGCGAAGCGAGTCGCGCCCCGGTAAATCCAAATTTTCAGGCTTTTCTAAACTCGAAATTTTACTTCATGCGCCAACTACATAAACATTATTTTATTCCAAAGTCCATTGCTTATTTAGCACTAATCTAATGGTAATGATAATGAACTAAATGTATGTCAAACAGATCTGGGCAGGATTCGAATCATTCAGGATTCGATTCCTGGATTCGAATCCTTTTAGAGGAATCAGAAGAGGTATTCGAATACTTTAGTGAAAACGGATTCGTGATCCGGATTCGTTACATTTTTTTAAAAGGATTCGTATTCGAATCCAGACGTAGATGATTCGAATCCTTATAATTGGATTCGAATCCTTATAAAAGGATTCGAATCCTTATAAAAGGATTCGAATCCTCATACACGGATTCAAATTCTCCCAAATAATTCGAATCATCGCTATTAAGGCTGGGATTCGAATTCGATTAATTCAAATAGTTAAATATTCTAATATGAATATTTAAATCACTAAATTATTCATATTTGAATATAAATATTTACATTTTCAATTATTAAAATATTTGTAAATGCATATTTGGTTATTTAATCATATAAAATTTCCAACCTTAATAGTATATTTTTAACTTCATTTGAAATCAGTGTTTTATACGCTGCGAGACCCTCGACAAATTTTCTACGCGGGGCTTTTCTAAACTCGAAATTTTACTTCATGCTTAGTCTGGGAGTGGACAACACTCGTTCTTAGAAGTTTCAAATTGAGTGATCACTCTAGATTACTAAGTTTATTACCATTTTACAAAGGCTACAGCTCGAAGGACCAATCATGGTCTTCGGAGACCGAAGGACTACAGGGAATCGAAGTTTTTTACAAGAAAACAACGAATATCTGAAGGTTTACAGCATGGATAGGAAAGAAAACATCCAATTTTGAAAAAATATCGAAGTTAGGTTGGTTTCCAGTGCATTTTTAACTTCACTTTAAGTCAGTGTTTTATACGCGTGGCGCATGAAGTAAAATTTCGAGTTTAGAAAAGCCCCGTGAAAATTTGTCTCGGGTCGCTGCGCGACCCTCGACAAATTTTCTACGCGGGGCTTTTCTAAACTCGAAATTTTACTTCACGCTTAGTCTGGGAGTGGACAACACTCGTTCTTAGAAGTTTCAAATTGAGTGATTACTCTAGATTACTAAGTTTATCACCATTTTACAAAGGCTATAGCTCGAAGGACCAATCATGGTCTTCAGAGACCGAAGGACTACAGGGAATCGAAGTTTTTTACAAGAAAACAACGAATATCTGAAGGTTTACAGCATGGATAGGAAAGAAAACATCCAATTTTGAAAAAATATCGAAGTTAGGTTGGTTTTCAGTGCATTTTTACCTTCACTTTAAATCAGTGTTTTATGCGCGTGGCGCATGAAGTAAAATTTCGAGTTTAGAAAAGCCCCACAAAAATTTGTCGAGGGTCGCGCAGCGACCTGAGGGGGCTTATCGCGGGGCTTTTCTAAACTCGAAATTTTACTTCATGCTTAGTCTGGGAGTGGACAACACTCGTTTGAACTTTAAATTTAACTGTTTTATAAAATCTACGTATGTAATATAATAAATCATTCATTGAAATCATAGAAAAAGATGCAAAATTTTACCTAAAAAGAACTTTTAGAGTTAACTTTATAATTTGCTCGGCTCTTAATGGGTGAATATTCTATTCCTAAGAAAAACCATATTTATTTAATATTAAAGTTGCATTTAATATAATAACAAACTGTGAATAAATCGACAATAATCTAGAAATATCGAAAATCTCGACATGTAGAAAATCTTGACGGTCGACTCCCAGACTAAGCATGAAGTAAAATTTCGAGTTTAGAAAAGCCCCGCGTAGAAAATTTGTCTCGGGTCGCGCAGCGACCCGATACTAATTTTTACGGGGCTTTTCTAAACTCGAAATTTTACTTCATGCGCCACGCGTATAAAACACTGACTTAAAGTGAAGTTAAAAACGCACTGAAAACCAACCCAACTTCGATAATTTTTTTAAAATTGGATGTTTTCTTTCCTATCCATGCTGTAAACCTTCAGATATTCATTGTTTTCTTGTAAAAAAAACTTAAAATATTTTATTACTCCACGCGTATAAAACACTGATTTAAAGTGAAGTTAAAAACGCACTGAAAACCAACCCAACTTCGATAATTTTTTCAAAATTGGATGTTTTTTTTTTCTATCCATGCTATAAACCTTCAGTTATTCGTTGTTTTCTTGTAAAGAAACTTCGATTCCCTGTAGTCCTTCGGTCCCCGAAGACCATGATTGGTCCTTCGAGCTGAATCCTTTATAAAATGATAATAAACTTAGTAATCTAGAGTGATCACTCAATTTGAAACTTCTAAGAACGAGTGTTGTCAACTCCCAGACTAAGCATGAAGTAAAATTTCGAGTTTAGAAAAGCCCCGCGTAGAAAATTTGTCGAGGGTCGCGCAGCGACCCGAGACAAATTTTCACGGGGCTTTTCTAAACTCGAAATTTTACTTCATGCGCCACGCGTATAAAACACTGATTTAGAATGAAGTTCAATAATACATATATTATAATTAATTAAAATCATTATTTTATCACATATTTAGTCGGTAAATGAACATTTTTCTTAATAGAAACTGATGGAATAAAATGTTACTGGTTGCAAATGATAGATTCAAATTTATTTTTAAAGTATTTGTATCCGTGATTCAAAAATGAGGATTCGAATCTTTGATTCGAATCATATTTTTCACTTACGAATCCTTTATTCGAGTATTCGTGGTTCAAATCATATTAGGTGATTCGGATTCGTGATTCGAATCCTGTTTTTGAGGATTCATCCCAGCTCTGATGTCAAATATATATATGATGTTTGCATTATGAATGGTCATAATTTTCTATTTTCTCTGAACTATTTTTTTATGTTTATAAGACTAAAATAACTAAAATATTGTTTAAGTTCAAACATATATACTAGTTACATATGTTTAAATCTACTAGATATGCTTTTTCAGATTTTTCAACCGTATATTTCTATTCTAAACCGAAGCAGTAATAAATCAAGTATTCAATCAAATTATTTACTTTTTACGCATTTAGTATTTTTGTTAACGCATTTATTATTTTTTGAATGAGTGTGTTCCACTCCCAAACTAAGAATGAAGTAAAATTTCGAGTTTAGAAAAGCCTGAAAATTTGGATTTGCCGGGGCGCGACTTGCTTCGCTCGCGCGCCCTGGCAAATCCAAATTTTAAGGCTTTTCTAAACTCGAAATTTTAATTCATGCGCCAACTACATAAACATTAGTTTATTCCAAAGTATATTGCTTATTCAGCACTAATCTAATGGTGATGATAATGAACTAGATGTATTTCAAATATATTTGATGTTTGCATTATGAATAGTCATGATTTTCTATTTTCTCAAAACTCTTTTTTTATGCTTATAAGACACTCAAATATTGTTTAAGTTCAAACATATATACTAATTTCATATGTTTAAGTTTCACATTGAGCAATCTCGAAATAATCGATGATCTCCATTCTAATTATACCATCACTAGAGTAGGTGAAAGATGCAGAAATAATTGGTTTTTATATCGATGCAGTTTCGGTCCACAAAAAATAGTAGTAATAATAATCGATATAAAAATCGCTTACTAATATATCATGGTCGAAAATATTCGATTAATAAAATATCTCGATTATTTCCATCACTACTTTCAAATTTATAATATTTCGGTGTTTTATACGCATATAGTGCATAAAGTAACATTTTGAGTTTAGAAAAGTCTTAAAATTTGTATTTTCCGGCTTTGCCAAGTTATCAGGATTTTCTGATCTCAAAATGTTACTTCATGCTTAATCAAGAAGTGGAAACACGCGTTAGAAACATAAATTATATCGAAATACTACAATGGCCAGGTTTGGCGGTCAACACTCGATATATTTATATACTGAAAAATAATTTTATAGAATGAAAATAATGCTTGATTAATAGATGCATATTAAACACCCCAACTCCCGGCGCATCCACCAATTGAATGTGATTTTAAAATGGTGTGATGGATTTTCTATACATATTTGGGATTTGCCATCTCGGCGTATCCATCAAATGCAGTTGTTTTAGTAAAAAAAATATGCTAGGATTTTATAACGAATAATTAACACTACTAAATAATTTTTTCACACTTTATAGTTTTGAATGTAACAAACCCGGGGCAACCACCAAATGTTTTTATTTCATTAAAAAGTAAACTAATTTGTTACTTTAAAAACTGCATTAACTGAAAGATATTTGCCAAATAGGGACACAAAGATAAAAAATAGATATATTTTATTCTAAGAGGTACAAAAAGAAAACTGGTCTTTTGTACCGACACTTTTCCAAAAATCCTTTGGACACACAATATGGCACAAATATAAATGTTACAAAGAAAACACTTAACTTTTTTATACCACTTTTATTTTACTTTTGTGACTAGTTTGAATTAAACGGTAATCATTGTCAAACTTAGTTTGACAATGATTACTGTGTAATTGAAACTAATCACAAAAGTAAAATTAATGTGGTATAGAAAAGTTAAGTGTTTTCTTTATATCAAATTAAAATTGTACCACGAAGTGAACGCCTCCAAGATTTAAGGACAATTCTAAATCCTAACGTCATCCCAAGATATTAACTGATGGTTGTTTATATCTTTTTGGCTTTCTATCTAAAAATTTAAATTATATTAATATTAGTTTATGGGCGTTATAGACAAAAGTTTTACACAGGTCAGACAGAAATAAATATATGGTATCAGTGAAAGCAATATAACATTATAAAATTACAAAAATAAACACACTTGATTAAAATATTAATAAAATGAACTAAACGCAAAAGTATATCAAAATATAATAAATTAGAGGACAGCACAATTTAAAATTATAAAAGTAAACAATATATTCATTATCAGAGCTGGGCAGGATTCGAATCATTCAAGATTCAAATCTTTTTGTTGGATTCAAAAGAGGTATTTGAATACTTTAGTAAAAAAGGATTCGTTACTTTTTTTAGGAGAACTCGTATTCGAATTTAAATGAGCAGACTAAAATCAACCATTATAAAAAACTCCAAACTATTCCAAAAACGCATATTATGACTAATTGTACCGAGAATGCAAATAAGCTGGCTGCGTTAAAACACAATAAAACCCCGCTTTTGTGTTTTCGCCGTGTTTGCCAGAATGGCGCACGATAAAAAGGCAAAACAGTTGCGGAGCAGAATTAATGAATTTAGTGGACGGCCCGAGGCTTAGCGTATTCCACATTCTCCTTTCCTTTTTTTTTTCTGCGTCTGCGATAATATTCATCATAAACCAACCTCCATCTGAAAACAACAAATTCCTAGCGTATCCACTTTAGGTTAAGATATTTATGATCTAATTACTCCACGTGATATTATTCGTTGCCTGGGTTCATAAATGGTGTATGCGCCAGGAATTCGTTAAATTATTTATGTGCTGGATACTGTTAAAAAATGCGATATTAATTAATTTAGTGGATCAAATTTTCATACTTATAAAAAAACGCTATACACAGAATTTTTTATAAGTATACATGTGCTGTACATTCTTCGAAATTCGTTGCTTTTAAAAAAAATCAATTTGAAGCTTTAACCCTTTCAACCCTGGAATTTTTCTAGTGCCAAAAAAATGTTTTTTATACTGCGTCCAATTTATTACTATCTCAGATATATCTTTTAAGTATACAAATCTCAATATACTGTATACAGTGTAAATCTTCAGATATTCGTTATTTTTACAAATATTTCAAACTGAACTTTAAAACGAGTGTTTTCCACTCCCAGATTAAGCATGTAGTAAAATTTCGAGTTAAGGAAAGCCTGAAAATTTGGTTTGGTCGCGTAGCACTACGCGACCAAACCAAATTTTAAGGCTTTTCTAAACTCGAAATTTTACTTCATGCGCCACGCGTACTAAACTCTGATGTGATGTGATGTTCAGAATACACGTTATAAGCATACTGCTTTGGTAGAATATTCTGAACTTTACCTAAAATCGGTGTTTTATACGCGTGGCGCATGAAGTAAAATTTCGAGTTTAGAAAAGCCCGAAAATTTGGTTTGGTCGCGTAGCGCTACGCGCTACGCGACCAAACCAAATTTTCAGGCTTTTCTAAACTCGAAATTTTACTTCATGCTTAATCTGGGAGTGGAAAACACTCGTTCAAATTACACTATTTAAAAAACAAACGATTATCGGAAAAATTACAGCTCATGCATTGATGTATGTGTATTTAAAAGAAAAATTCCCAGTATGTTTAGTAAATTTTATTGGTGGCAAATGCCACCGTCAGGACCAAAAGGGTTAAACTAGTGTTATCTACTCCCAGATTAAGTATGAAGTAAAATTTCGAGTTAAGAAGAGCCTGAAAATTTGGTTTGGTCGCTCCGCGAAGCGAATTTTAGTTTTGGAACTAAAATTTCAGGCTATTGTAAACTCGAAATTTTACTTTATGCGCCACGCGTATAAAACACTGATTTGATGTGCAGTTTAGAATAAAAGTCTTTAGCATACTGCTTTAGTAGGATACCTAAAGAACTTCACTTGAAATCTATATTTTATACGCGTGGCGCATGAAGTAAAATTTCGAGTTTAGAAAAGCCTGAAAATTTTAGTTCCGAAACTAAAATTCGCTTCGCGGAGCGACCAAACCAAATTTTTAGGCTCTTCTTAACTCGAAATTTTACTTCATACTTAATCTGGGAGTGGATAACACTAGTTTAACCCTTTTGGTCCTGACGGTGGCATTTGCCACCAATAAAATTTACGTCGCTTCGCGGAGAGACCAAACCAAATTTTCAGGCTTTTCTAAACTCAAAATTTTACTTCATGCTTAATCTGGGAGTGGAAAACACTCGATAAAAGCTTTAAATTGAACTTTAAAAAAAATCAAGAAATATCTGAAGATTTACAGCATATACGCTGTAATTGGTATATGTATACTTAAAAGAAAAAAACTTCTTATATATATAAATTTAAAGTGTGTATAAAATAAACAATGTCAAATTATAATAATTATTGCTGATTAAAAAACACTTAGAACCTTTCTTCAATACTTTATTTGGTTACAAAATAAAGTATTGAAGAAAGGTTCTAAGTGTTTTTTAATCAAAGTATAATTATCTTCAAGTAACTCAATCAATCCAAAAAAAAAAAAAAAATTATTGCTGAATAAAGGCATTTTTCGTATAGAATCAGTACAAGTTATATTTAAAAAACAATGAGTTTCGTATACATTATACTCGTAGTTATGATTATAATATTGGCCTAAACGTGAAAGTGATTAACAAACTAGAGAAAGATTGCTTTAATGTCTGTTTAGAAAATCTACAATCATCTTCCAATGGAATATGTAAAGTTATTTAAATTAAAATAAAAACTTTGCATTGTTTTACAAATTAAAACTTTATTTCGACTAGTTTCGGTTTGTTCGACCCTTTTCAGAGGAATTTACAGAAAAAAATATTGTCTAGATATATTTACAAATATTTTTGTTTCAGGTAATAAGAGAAGCCAAAATTGGGGAATTCCAAATCTCCTCGGTGTCGTTCACGATATTTTTCCCCATGTTTATAGCCCTGTTTATCTCCAAGCCTTCTTTTAGATTTAGTGTGTATTCCTTATAACCTGAGTGCTAAATCTTGAAATTATGCGGATTATGCGAAAAAAGTGATTCCAATGAAATTTAAAAATGCTCTAAATTACATTAAATTAAGTTAGCGTTTTCTCTAATTATGTAAATGATGTTACCTACTAAGTTTTATTTTTTAAATACGATTATTTTAAATAATACTAAATGTAATAATAACAATAAACTTCTTTACCAAATAATGAACACTCGTAAGCCTTTGTGATCATCAAGCCTTTAATACGGCTATCTGTCTGCGAATAAAAAAAGTGGGGGAAAAGGAAAGAAGTGAGAAAAAAAATAAGCTGAAATGTAAAAAGGTCAAGTGCGCCCCCGAGCTG
This sequence comes from Philonthus cognatus, assembly GCA_932526585.2. NCBI lineage: Eukaryota > Metazoa > Arthropoda > Insecta > Coleoptera > Staphylinidae > Philonthus > Philonthus cognatus. The sequence continues at coordinate 35,720,905 of OW052247.1, forward strand.
CGATCCTCGACACCCAGTCTGTTGGTCGTTAGAATAAAAGGAACGAATCGAATATGGAGAATGGAACTTATTAAACTTTCTAAATGGAAAACTCTGATTGGCACTCGTGAAAACTCAATTTCGCCTATAAAGGAGAAATGTAACGTGTTTTTTTATCTGTTTGTTTAAAAATTTGCATCCGACGTCTGTCCAATTACTACTTTTAAATTCAATCAAAATCTCTATATATTTTAGTGCATATTATTAATCTGCTTTCACATTTCAAATATATTTTATTGTTTCGATGTAATTTAAAGAAAACTGATATTTTCGATATTTAAAATTTGCCTATATTTCCGTCATTTTTGATTTTATTTTAAACTTATAAAAGCATTCTTAGGGCAACTTTTTATGACTCGACTTATGGAATAAGTAATTAAACTGCAGAGCGATTCGTTTTTGTTTTTCCAGACACAACTTTTGTTTTTCTTATGGGCTCATATGAAGATATGCATATCACTGAACATAATGTTTTACGTTGATTTCAATAATGTGCAACATGTTGACTTTTAAAAAATGTATTGTTTTTATGGTATGTTGCCGTGGAAACAACAGCACAATGTCCACAAAAACTATTTATTTGCGTAAAAAAAGATAACCAATCATTTATAGTTTTTCTATTAAATTACATTTCAAGTATTGCATAGCAACTTTACATTGTTTGGTTGCCATAGCACCTTGAACAACAACAATTATTAAATAAAAGGTTACGTGTGGCATATCGTGGAAATCAGAATTTAAAAATGCATTTTAATGATGTGCATAAATTTGTGTTTCCGCTTTGAATATTTTAAACGTTCGCCATTCGATAAGTTATAAAAAGTTGCCATAAGAAATTGTTTACAGAATATGAATGAAAATAGCGGAGATATGAGCAACATTAAAACTGAACATTTCAATTTAATGTTCAGTTTTTTTGGAAATGCAACAAAGCAATTGAAGATAATTCAAATGTAAAAGCAGATTATTATAAAGCACTAAAATTCGCAACTTTGCTTCCATTTAACCGATTCTCTATCTCTTCAAATAAGCGAAATTCTTATAGTGCCGCTCGGAAACTGAGCACCATGTATATACACATAAAAAAATAGATATGTGTAGATTCTCTAATAATCGATAATTATAAACGAAAGGAACATTTTAAATTAATTATTAACATTAAAATTAATTACAGATTACCTTAACAAACTAAATAGAAACAATAATAATGTTTTAGCTTTATTTTTATGAAATGAATAATGAAAATAAATTTTAAATGTTGAAATCTTACTAAAATCTCATTATGTAATTATAAAGCATCAATATTGCCTTTTAAAAAAAATCAAACAATGTTTAGCGCTTACAGAATTCTTTTACAGTAATTAATTAGTTTTCACTTCTAGACATTTTACTTCATGCTTAATCCGGAAGTGGAAAACACTCGTTGGGTATATATATTTCACCTTAAAACCAATTGAAACTATTAAATATAATACGATTGAACAATATATTTCAACTTCTATAGTTTCTAAAATCGCATGTAAATTAATAAATAAAGGAATTTGAAATACAATACTTTTAACCTTTTTTCACAAATTTATTCTTTACCAGATGTAGATTTCGGACACAAGGTGACCATTATCAATCCTTTGATAATTCAGTATCAAACCATTAATAATGGTCCTTTTGTACATCTGGTAAAGAATAAATTTGTGAAGAAAGGTTATAAGTGTTTTATTTCAAGTTATTATTATTTTCACGTAACTCACCCAAATTCATTTAAATAAAGGAATGTTTTACATTTATTCTCAAGATCTTTAAAAAGATTCTGCTTTAGTTAACAAATTATTATTTTTTTTATTTTGGTCTTTACCTAATTTTGTATGTTATATAACAATATCATTAATAGGATGATTTTCCTTAAATTCATATTGCAAGAAACCTGTAAAAGCTTTCACAAATAATACCACAAACATTCCTATTTTGATAGCTACTCCACTGCATTTACATGCAAATGATGCTACTTTGAATGGTACATTAGCATCTTGAATTGGCACAATTCAAAAAATTGAAGTGTGTGCTGTTTAAGAGAGCAAATCGGGTTAATGGCGTTTCAGCTCGGGAGCTTTTGAAAAAGCTCGGATGTTAATGATGCAAAGAGAGGTGGAGGGGGCGTTTCCGGCTTCGTAATTTTGCCATTCAATTGCCTTTGCCTCGGTTTTCTGCGTTCCTCAATTGCGAGAAAAAAATAACCTTTTACGCATTCTCGTATTTCCAATTTACAAAGCTAATTACAGCTCGATCAATTGGTAGAGGATGTAAAATTGAGTGAATTAGGTTTGTGCTTCGGTTAAAGAATATTGATTGTAAAAAAAGGGGCATCATTCTAAGAAAAATACCTTTCTAAGTATTGTGCCATTTCTTTACAATTAATATTTTTTATTAGAAACGCAAATTTAATTTAAAAGAATTAATTTAAAAAGATATTTAACCCTTAAATTCTTCACATAACTCATAAATCAATCATTTGTACTTTAAGATATCTTTAAAAAAGTTTTTCATCTTTCACGTGGTGAAAAACATTTACCTATGATTTCAAAAAAGAACCAAGTACTTTCTTTTTTGAAATTATAGGTAAATGTTAAGAGTAAGTCGACCGCTATTTAAACGTATAAAACTCTGTATATTGTCGTCTGAACTACAATCTTATTCAGGGATGAAATATTTTGAAATAATAGGTATACTTTAAGAAAAGTACAAACTTCGTGCTTGTCTCAAAAAAATATGTGCGCAAAAACAGATATGTCCATTTTGGCTACTTTTCAGGAGAGCGAGAAATTTTAGGTTTGGTTTTGAAATAAAAATGTGTATATTTATCTGCTTTCGTTTACATATAAATATAATTAACGTTTTCAAACCAAATTTTTTAAAATTTATAAAAGTGAAAATCAAATCACCAAAAAAGTGAAAATTAAAAAAGTGGACATATCTGCTTTTGGCAAACGGCCATAGAAATGTTTCCTACTTTACTTCATCACGTTTTAAATTTGTGTATAAATAAAAGTTTGTAAATAAATAATTGTTTATTTACAAACATTTTACACGTCGGTATCTGACAATTTTTAATTTTATCTAAAGAAGCCCAGAAATATTTTTAACTTGCCCTGAAGAAGCTTTAAACATCCCACGAATTATTGGCTTAAATAAAAATAGCGTTAATCTGGCTAAAACAGCAATAAAAATAATCCGCTAAAGCAGGATTAAAAATATACCGCCAAACAAGAATATTTTAAATTTCACAATATTTCGCTTGCGCCGGCAAATGAAAATATTCAGGCCTTTTTAAACTCGAAATGTTACTTCATGCCTAATTAAGGAGTGGAAACACTCGTTAAAAGGTTTAAATTGACCGCTTTTATAAACACGGGTTCCTGGAAATTTACCTAACGCTGTAATTATCAGGATATGCATACTTGAAATAAACATTCCCCGTATTATTTTACATTCAAATTTATTTTTATTGCATTAAAATTGTAAACAACGCATTGTATTTTTTGAACTTATGTAGCTTCATGTAATTTTCCAGCATTACATCAAGATTAGTAAATATTTGAGTGACACAGCCCGCATGCAGTGTATCCTTTTATTTTTTTTCCCGTTGAAAGCGGCGAGAGAATAAAGCCGGTATAAAGTGGATGGGACGTTTCGTTCCCATTTTGCGGTATTATCCGGTACTTTGGAGAGTGGGTGTGTTTTTGAAACGTTTCTCCAACATGCCGAATGTTGAATGTTAAACACTTTTCTACACACAGAGTTGTTATAAACGGAAAATGTAACAGCTTTCAACCATATAAAACATCTACTTTGTTAGCATAAAGAAATATTGAATTTGCTAATAGTTTGCAGAATATTTACAAAATATAAAAAACGAATTAAAATTGATATCGACTAAATTAAAAAATTACAAGGAATAAATATTAATTGAAAGAATTTTAGGCGATCTTGAAGAAAAAGTCTTAAGCCATCTATAGACGCGTTTCGAGATTTATCCCTTATCAGTATATTAATTGAAAGAATCTTAGGCGATCTTAAAGAAAAAGTCTTAAGTCATCAATAGACGCGTTTCGAGATTTATCCCTCATCAGTATAGCTATGCTTTAGACTTTCAATACAAAAATTATTAAAATAAACAGAAAACTTACAAAAATGTTAAAGTGTGTCGTTGAAACAGGAACACAAAACTGGGGCGAGTGAAAATGAAGAGATGTTATTTACAGGTAAAGGGATTAAGTCATTAGTAGGTGCGAACAATTGGATACCTGAAAGAGAGTGATATACCGCCGGTGAATATACAGTTTAACATAAAGAAAAATTAAAACGAAAAATTGAAACGCATATATAGATGGCTTAATACTTTTTCTTTAAGATTGCCTAAGATTCTTTTAATTAATATTCATTCCCTGTAAATTGTACTTCATGCTTAAGGGGTTACACCACTGTAGAGCGCAAAAATAAAGCGTGTTTTGGGGGATTTTTTTGTGTAAGGAATAGTAAGAGGATAATAATATTCAAGGATGTTGATAACCATGTCTTGAAGTGTTCATACATTTTGTTTTATTAGAGAAAGTTACAAAATAGCGTCGCTTATGTCCTTCCCGAGAGCCAGGCATGCAGCATAATTGCTGTAAAATTGAATTTGAAACAAAATAAAAACAAATTCTTAATCTGTATAAGTAAAGCTAGAAAAATACGTGCGGGATTTTAAAAATATTAATTTTTGTGTAATTGGCGAGCATTTGAAGATATAAAATCTAAAATTAATCTTATCGAAAATTTGGAACGTATTTCCTTGCGGAATGTTATTTTAACCATTTCAGCCCTGGAATTTTTCTAGTGCACAAACAAATGTTTTGTACACTGTATATTAGTTATTACAACCTCCGATATACAGAGGGTTTTTCTTTAAAGTATACATATCTATATATATTGTATACGCTGTAAATCTTCAGATATTCTTTGTTGTTAGAAATATTTAAAATTGAACTTTCATACGACTGTTATCTACTCGTAGATTATGCATGAAGTAAAATTTCGAGTTTAGAAAAGTGTGAAAATTTGGTTTGGTTGGTTTGGTTCCGGATTATTCCGGTAAAAAATAAATTCATCAGTGGATTCCTTAGGTTCACTTTGGTAATAAAAATGTTTGTCCCAGTCACATTCGACCAAGCGTTGTCGAAATAAAAGGTTGGTACGGGTGGTCTGAGACACCCTGTATATTGTGACCACATTGTTGGCAGATTGATTAAAAATTTCAAGACGTACGTAATTTATTAAGTAATATGAAGATATAGTATGTTATAATTTATTAATATGAACCCTTGATTAAAACGGAAATTAGCAGACATCAATCAAATTACTCAATTATCAAAATTCCATTGCAATTTCGGAAATAATTGAATATAAACCATAACGGGCCGTACATCCGCTCCAGGAATGATTGAATTAGGTCGGGGAAACGCGGAATGAAATTACACCAGAAACTACGTGGACTCGATAAATTCGGGATCCTTGAAGCTCAGATCAAACACACCTAGCATAAACGCAGAAATTAATCTCGAACTTGTTGTGAGGCTGAATTCTATTCAGCAAAAGTTTGCGCAAGAGATACAAGAAAGGGATGAAGAGTTTTATACCTGGAGGCTTTACGATCCGGTATTAAAGTTAATTAATGGATGCTTTCATAGGAGAAAGAGCTGAAAAGTGTATTTGCAAGAGTTTTTTTATTGCATTACGTGTAGTGATGTTAGTGGTAATTTATGTCGGTAATTACCACTGGTAATTTACTGTAAATTCCGGTATATTATCTAGCTGTTTTGGTAACATTGGTAACATTTTTGCAAGCGCATGCACAAGAGGTGATAGAATCTAAAAAAATACTTTCTTAGAGAAAATTACATTTTATGTTTAAACTATTAGGCCCATTTGCACCCCGACTGATTAACTTTAATCATCCTCTAATCATTGATTAAACCTCTGGTTAAGTCAAAATTCTAGATAATAAGAATGATATAAACTTTTAGGATATCCTAAACATGTCTCTTCCCTCAATATCCGATTGGTTAGACAATTTTTAAGTAAAATTGTTGGGTATTTAAGAAGTACTAATCACTGATTAAGTTTATTGACTTGGGTGCAAATGGCCATTAGATAATGATAAATTAAGTAGCTTATTTCAAAATAATTACTAAGAATATATATTTAAAGTCACCGAAAAATAGGTGTTTTATACGCGTGGCGCATGAAGTAAAATTTCGAGTTTATAAAAGCCTGAAAATTTGGTTTGGTCACGTAGCGCTACGCGCTACGCGACCAAACCAAATTTTCAGGCTTTTCTAAACTCGAAATTTTACTTCATGCTTAATCTGGGGGTGGAAACACTCGCTAAAATTAAGTTATTAAATTAATTACTAATTGTTCATGTATCTAATGACCTTTACCGGTAAAAGATCTGTATTGTGGCTTACCGGGAAATGCTCGGTAAACCGGCTTTGATTCAGAAAACTATCGAATGACTAGAAAGCCGGCATAAGAAAAATACATCCCAAAAAATATTCTCATCTTCTATTATTATTATTAAACCATTTATTAAGAATTTAAGGTACAATATTTAATTCTAATATAATACATAAATGTGAATTAGTATTTCTTGTATTTTTCTCTTCTAGAAGCTTTAAGCTTGTAGAGAAGAGCGAACCTTCACAGTATTTATAATTTATTTATTTAAAATACTGAAAGACAAAAAAATGTTACACTAAATTAAGTTACTAAAAAAATGGTAATTTGAATGGATTTTTGTTATTTTTAAGCTGTAATTTATAATTTCACAATATTTCACCGCTTTATATGACTGACATGAAGTAAATTTTTTTACGCTATTATTTACTTAATTTGTTGATAAAAATAAAGAAAATTTGAACTTTATAAAGTGTTTATTTACAACAAATGTCATATTTGGTTTAAACAAATCTTGCTTCAATAAAAATCGAGGATACATAGAAGAAATGATCGCTGTGAAGTGAATAACATGAAATTATTATTTACTTTATTTGTTTATAAGATGAATGCCCGGTATTATAAACGATTATTAAATCATGAAATAACTATTTGTAGAGTAAATTTAGTTACCTAGTAAACTAATGGGTAAATAAAATTGCGTATTATAAGGCAAACCTACCAAATAAATAGCAATTCTAGAAATAAATAATTCAATTAGTAGATTACAGACCGAAATTATACATTTCCATTGTAGCCATAGCAGGAACCACCAATTTGTTGAATTGAATTGTCAATATTTTAAATTAAATTGTCAATCAAATTGGAAATTTAGTATAATTCCTTATAATTATGGAGAATAACCGTGGAATAGGTCAGAATTACACAGAACAAGAAAGAGAAAGCTTATTAGAAATTATAAAGGACTTAAACGAGTGTTTTCCACTCCCAGGTTAAGCATGAAGTAAAATTTCGAGTTTAGAAAAGCCTGAAAATTTGGTTTGGACGCGTAGCGCGAAGCGCGGAGCGACCAAACCAAATTTTCAGGCTTTTCTAAACTCGAAATTTTACTTCATGCGCCACGCGTACAAGACACTGATTTCAAGTGAAGTTCACTTGTTCACAATATTTCAGTGCTTTCAGTGTTAAATACGCGTGGCGCATGAAGTAAAATTTCGAGTTTAGAAAAGCCTGAAAATTTGGTTTGGCCGCTCCGCTTAAAACTTTAAATGGAACTAATTTTAAAAAAGCGCATGCATAAGTATAAAAATCCCTGGTTATGTCTGATTTGAAAAACTCTAGGTCTTCGACTCCTTAGAATGTCTTGCGGTTCGAAATTAATCACTGTCAGGGAAGATACTATGAGCAAACTTAAATCTGACACGGATGATATGGTAGACATGATAACCGTAATGAAATTAATAAATACAAGTAGTAGAATCTAAAGTAATTATAATAATATAATACACTTTTGACTTTTAACTGTCAAATTATTTAGAGAACAAAATTTACTTGGTAGAAAAACAAACAAATAATTTACAGGGGAGATTTATTAACCAAATAAAGTTATTTCGTGTTTATAATACCCGAATCTTTGGAATAAATTAATTTATTCCTAAAGTAAACTTATTTAGTGAATAAAACGTTTTATAATACTGGGCATAAAAAGAATATAAATTTTATGAAGTTATTTAGAGCGAATGTCATATTTACAATATTTTTCTTAATTATTGAAACTGTATTCAGCGTTAAAATTGCACATTCCTAACAAAAATACTAGTGCTAAAATACAGTGAATTCTCTGAAAATAATGTTCCTAAATGAGGGTATTTAAGGGATGACACATCCCTCCCATTGAAACGCGGACACTTTTGCAGAAAACACTCGAGTTTGCGTTATCTCCACGTACATTACCAATATTTCACAACGTTCAGTGTGGGCCATTAGCTTTGTATTCTGTTCTTTCTCTTTATCCCTTTGCTACATTACTCTTATCTTTATTATCTCATCGTTTTTAACCCACTCGGAATCACCGCATAATTTCACCCCAGTGCATTTCCTAATAAATACTTAATAACACACTTTGTTAAAAAAAAATTTAAAAAAAAATCGAAATTAATAAAAGGCAAAGATAGACTGAAATCCGATAATAAATGTAAATTATTTTGGTTTTATTTTATTTTTAACATAGGTTTGCTCTTCATTAAGGGGTTACACAACTCTAGAATTTTCTAAAAGTCGATTTTTTATTGTCTTAAAGGATACTCTGAACTATCTAGAATAAAGTGAAAAAAGTTTTTTTTTATACCTGCCCAAAATCGTTTTTGTTTCGAGGTTTTTCTTAAGCGCTTCGACTACTCGAAACTTTAAGAGGGCCAATTTTTGCTGCTAGTGTGATTCTAGGATACGAGATGGCGCAGAGATAGCAAAATTGCTGAAAGTAGTTTTGACTATGTATTAGTTCATAGTGCCTGCCGAATTATATCACAACGAATAATAAAAATTATGAGTGCAGAGCGCGTTCTTTGTTTGTTTAGATAGCACCGGGAGAATGAATGCGTATTAAATTTCAGTAGACAAGTAAAGTGGATAAATAAATATTCACGATTTTAATTTCAATCGACATTTAACTGTTTTTGCTTGTCTCATTTCTAATACTTATTTTTTATTATATAATTATGAATTACAATAATCAAAAGATATTACATATAAACATTTATTTATGTTATTTGAAATAAAACAACGCAGTTGGGAGGCTTTCACTTTTATTGTTGAACACTGCAACATGTTTCACCACACAGTGGCTTCATCAGGCAGATGAAATAATAATAATTATTATTATTTCATCTGCCTGATGAAGCCACTGTGTGGTGAAACATGTTGCAGTGTTCAACAATAAAAGTGAAACCCTCCCAACTGCGTTGTTTTATTTCAAATAGTATTATGGAGTTTCATCATGTATCCGCCTCATCAATTGAATATTTATTTATGTGTATATACAATAATAATATTAATACAGTTTAATGTCTTTATCTAGAATTTTATGCTCTGTCCGTCGTGCGAAAATTATGAAAAGGTGATGAAATGTCATGGTAAAAATGTTTAAATTTACCAGAGTCGAAGACTGTCTAGAATCGATGAAATGTTTAAATGTGAGAACAATGTCAAAAAGTGATAAAATGTCAAGAAACATTGGAATTTGACAACAATTTGAAATATGTGAAAAGTGATAATCTGTAATAAAAAAATGTATTAAATATTTTAAACTTAACAACTAACCAGTGTTTTTATGCGCGTGGCGCATGAAGTAAAATTTCGAGTTGAGAAAAGCCAGAATTTGGATTGGCCGCGTAGCGGAGCGAAGCGGCCAATCCAAATTAGGCTTATCTAAACTAGAAATTTTACTTCATGCGCCACGCTTGAAAACACTGACCTGCAGTGAACTTCAAAAACATGCATATACAACAACAATTATAGGCAACCCAATATACGTAAGCGTTATTGGGTTGCCTATAATCACTGTTTTAAATAATTGGTTCAGCGCAGAATTTGACTCACGTTTTATTCACATTTACATATTAGATTGCTAAAGCCGTATATTTTAAACTTTACGATATTTCAATGTATTATACGCGTAGCGCATGAAGTAAAATTTCGAGTTTAGAAAAGCCTAATTTAGATTGGCCGTTCCGCTTCGCTACGCGGATAATCCAAATTTTCAGGCTTTCCTAAACTCGAAATTTTACTTCATGCTTAATCAAGGAGTGGAGACAATCGTTAGCACTGTTGTTATGTTTAAAATTAAAACACTTTGTTAAAAACAGTGTTTTAAACATCGCGACTTTGCCAATTTTTTTTTGACAAAACTAGAAGAGATATAAAATTGCGGTTTCAGATTCGAAAAGAGCGCAAAAACCTCTATAGACGAGGATTTGTTTTCGAGAAAAATCACCACCCCCGGAGGCGGAGCGAATTTTCAAAAAAAATAACACGAAATTTTTGAGAAATACCGAACCCTTGGTACCTCCTACAGGAACACCATACCTATGACGGCCACAAAAAAATCAGTCCATAGTGTCATATTTGATCCAACTAATAAGCACAAGTACGCTAAAATCCAGTCGCTGGGAGCCGAAAAAAAATTCCAAGTACATCGGGGCCGATTTTCCGAATTTTTACATTTTTCGCCATAGCATCAAGCTGCGACGTCCGATCGAATCGCGGGTAACGGCGTCGGATGCGCCCTGAAATTTGCCTCCAAATGGTTTGTCATTTGGGCTTCTCCCGCCCCCGGGGGCAGCAATTTTATGAAACAATTTTAAACTTTGGACCCATAATAACGCCCTTTTACGATGAGCTACGTCAATCTTTTTTTAGCAAACTTTAGTTCTTGACGTGCTCTACAAGAATTTTACCAGCTGCGCCACCTCCGATCTCCACCTCGGGGGTGGCAACGGTTTTTTTGAAACCAAAATGTCCCTCAAGTTTGAAGTGCTATAGCGACCGAACGGAAGCTCTAATAATCTATTAGGGTCTTGTAGCCCATTAAAAGGGCTTTCGATTGATGTACAAACTTTTTACCGGGGCCCCATTATGGGGCCCACAATCGAGGAAATATTCGGTCCGGTCCTCTGCCATTTTGCTCGCCTACATGATAATTTATCCGACTGAAAAAAATACTCACAAGTAGCCAAAGGATCACTTATTAAGGTGTACCCCATGCGCCCTTACTGAGGGGCCCAGGAGTTCTTTAGTTCTTGACGTGCTCTACATAGCTCTAATGATCTATTAGGGACTTGTAGCCCATTAAAAGGGCTTTCGATTGATGTACAAACTTTTTACCGGGGCCCCATTATGGGGCCCACAATCGAGGAAATATCCGGTCCGGTCCTCCGCCATTTTGCTCGCCTACGTGATAATTTATCCGACTGAAAAAAATACTCACAAGTAGCCAAAGGATCACTTATTAAGGTGTGCCCCATGCGCCCTTACTGAGGGGCCCAGGAAGGCCGTCAAAAATTCACAAAGTTCAATAATTTGCGAAGATTTTAAAATGGCATTTTTTAACAAAAAATCGAAGAAAAAAATTCACCATTCCCTGTGAGTTTATCGTAGAGGGCTGAAATTTTGATCGAATGTACTTTAGGGTAGTACCTTTTATATGCCTCAAATCGCGTCTCATCTTTTAGATATTTGCTGAAACATTTCTGTTTATATTGGCGGAGTCGTCGAAATCACGAAAAACGACCATTTTAATTTTTTTACTTCGGTCATAATAATAGTAGACCAATGGGAGTTGGACCCTAAATGGGCAATACAAATCTGCATAAATGCTTAAAATTTCATTGATCCAGCTCTATTAGGACGGAAATTGGTATTTTTTTCTGCGCTTCAAAGCCGCTTTTCAGGCTAAAACGGCGATTTAAAAAAATGATTTTAATTTTTTAGCTCCGGTATTATTTATAGTACAACAATGGAAATTGGATTAATCTATAAATAGGTAATCTCTATAAATGCTGAAAATTTTATTGACAATTTAGATCGGAAATAGAATTTTTTAAAATTTTTTAAATAAATAATATATATTTTTTTTTTGCTATAGTATTTAATACAGTGAAACAACAAAAGTTATACCAATAGATAGGAAATACAAATATGTATAAATGCTGAAAGTTTCATTCATCTAGCTCGTTTTGGATAGGAAATAGATTTTTTTTTATTTTTCAAATTAATTAAATAATTCAAATTTATTTTTTTGCTCCAGTATTTGATACAGTACAACAAAAGGAGTTATACCAGTAGATAGGAAATATAAATTTGTATAAATGCTGAAAATTTTATTCATCTAGCTCAAGCAGAACAGGAACAATAAATATTTTTTTAGTTTTTAGCAATTTAGGAATATTTTGATGCGCTGGCTATCAAAAGTCATGAGTGGGAAAAGGACAGACTTATGGAGGTTTTAATGTTAAATTTCGAATGAAAGGGTACGTACCCCTTGGATTTAAAAAAAAATATATTTTTTTGTTAAAGGTATCAAAAAATTCCTCATATTTTTCTATAACGTGTTCGTAGGAAGTGTTTTTTTTTTTCGCTCAATCGGAAGTATTTTTTTTAATTAATTAAATTTAAAAATATTTTTTATTTTTTTTATTTTGGGTTTTACGTCATCTATTTCCGCTGCTATGGCCAATCATGACGCCGGAGATTAGGTCTACAGCTATCCGTGAATTTTGCCGAACCCGGTGGGAGTTCCAACCCACCGGTAGGGATCTTTAACGTGCACGCAACATCCAGGCAGTACACGGGTCCTACATGCATTTAACGTCATATCCGAGAAGACGGAGTGTTTGGCATTTTTATCCTAACCTATATAAATGCAGACAACTTGTCAGGCCGATATTTGAACCCCGGCCCGTGGCGTGGCAGTACAACACTCTAACCACTACACCACCAAGCTGCCCTTTAAAAATAATTATATTTTAAACAAAATAAATACGAATAGCGTGTTTAACGATATTTTAGGGATTTAAAAAGTGTAAAAATCAAAGCCAAGCGCGATTCAACTTGCGAGCGAAGCGAGCTTTTCGCGAGCGCAGCGAGCAGGCAAGCGAGCTAGGGTGACTTAGCGAGCTACAGAAGCTAATCGAAGCTAAGCGCGATTCAACTTGCAAACGAAGCAAGCCTGTTGCTAGCTAAGCGAACCTTTTGCGATCGCAGCGAGCAGACTAGCGAGCGAAGCGAGCGGGGGTAAGCGTTAGCGAGCTACAGAGTCCTTTTAATATACAAACTGCTTCCTCCATCCACCGCATCCTTACTACCTCAACGAAACATCATTCTCCAACCACAACCATTCGGCTTACGCCCCCTCCTTTTACCCCTCATCACCCCACTCTTGCTATTATTGTATTTTCAATTCGTAAAACATTTTTTAGTTTTAATTTCAACAATCCCTTACGCTTTCTGCGGGCTTTAGCTTGATACCCGCAGGTAGTTCCAGCGGAGCGGTGATGATTAAAAGGTAGTAGTAGATACATTCTAGTTTTATACTACCTTATTAAGAATGTTTGTTTACATTTTTAAATTTTAACTAAATTGTTGAAGATATTTAAAATTCTATTATTAAACTGAACATTTTATTACAATAAAATATCACAACTGTGTGTACATAAATGTGATTTTTAAATACAGGGAATCACGTATACATATGCATAAATTGTAAATATTACGACATATGTTGTTTTTTTTTTAAGATTTCAATTTAAATATTTTAACGAGGGTTTTCCACTCCCAAAGTAAGCATGAAGTAAAATTTCGAGTTTAGAAAAGCCTGAAAATTTGGATTGGCCGCGTAGCGAAGCGGAGCGGCCAATCCAAATTAGGCTTTTCTAAACTCGAAATTTTACTTCATGCGCCACATGTATAAAACACTGAAATATCGTTAAGTTTAAAATATACCGTTTTAGCAATCTAATATGTAGATATGAATAAAATGTAAGTCAAATTTTGTGCTGAACGAATTGTTTAAAACAGTAATTATAGGCAACCGAATAACTATACCGTATATTAGGTTGCCTGTAATCGTAGTTGTATGTGCGTGTTTTTTTTAACTTCATTGTAAATCAGTGTTTTTAAGCGTGGCGCATGAAGTAAAATTTCGAGTTTAGAAAAGCCTAATTTGGATTGGCCGCTCCGCTTCGCTACGCGGCCAATCCAAATTTTTAGGCTTTTCTAAACTCGAAATTTTACTTCATGCTTAGTCTGGGAGTGGAAAACACTCGTTAAAAGCCCCAAATTAAGCTTTAAAACAACGAATTCCCGCAAATTTAAAAAACGCTTAAATTGTCGGAATATGTATACTCAAAAGAAAAATGCCCTGTATGTTCTGTTTTAAAAACGTTTTAAACGTCTTTTAAACTTGTTTTAAATATGTTTTTAATTGTTATTGTTTTAAACGCTGTTTCAATGAAAAATACACGAAAAAGAAACACATTAAAAAACTCTTTGTTTTAATTAAAATGAAAAAAACGTTTGTTTTAACAATTCTGCTCGTTCGAAGTTTTAAATTGAACACCTTCCAAAAACAAGAAACGTTGAAACATTTACAGCGTATGCATTTAGATATGTTTACCTAAAAGAATATCCTGTGCATATTTTTTGATAAAATAAAATTGCGATAACATTTGTCGATTTGATAACATCGCGTAATTCCTGGTGACAGCTGTGCACCATCGGAATCAACTCGAGTTGGAATGCAATATCTCGTTTCTGATAACAAGATAGATATGACTGATGGCTGTTGGAACATCTAATTTCAGTAGGTCAGCATCTAATGAAGCCACTTATCAACACATCAATCATATGCAGGGGCTTTAATACTAATTCCTCGTTAATTGGAACATCAATTAGTTATGAATTACGTAATTAATTAAAGCCGCACACTCCAATATTCCAACGTTATTTACAACTGCACAAACTCAATACATATTTATAAATCCTTAGAGATAAAATAAAACAACATTTTAATACTTATTAAAATTTATATATCCTCTGTTTAAAGGTAAAGTTAGTTTATTACATAAAGAATAATAATTATTTGCACTATTAGCACTACTTTTACCCTTTAAACTGACAATATTTAGAATTTTAATATACGAATAAATATCAATGGGCTAAAGGAAGACTAAAACTTTTAATAACTTATCCCACTGAGCAAAAAACACACAAATAACGTTTTTTCAACATTGTAACAACATGAAACATTGATTTAATGTTGTTGAAACGTTACTAAAATGTGTTTGCTCAGTGGGATGTGACTTAGCGTATGAGATAAGCAGTTACTTTTTAATAACGGTTGTTACTATAATTGCTACTAATTTGTTTAAAGCTAATAACGTTGATTTTGTTTTCAAAGCACACTATGCTGTGCCTTTTTTCGACATTCTGCCAATAGGATGCTTTATCTCTCCACGGCCCGTCCACATCGGCTCAACAAAAGCGCTCTTCCGAAGAGCGGACATTAAATCGAACACTAGTTTGGTGGTAAATAAACATTAACGGGACCGAAATATCGCCTCGGTTAAGTAAGTGTTAGTTAAAAAATAGAAAAAAGAATAGTGTTTGAATTCATACCGGCGCTAACGGGAGAGGCGCCTTGTGGAGCCGATGTGGACCGCTTGAGTACATCGCCAAATTAAAGAGTTCTAATTTTCAAGCGTTATACAAAAAAAAAGAAAACACACTGAAACAATACACTGAAACCATTTGAGAAATGTTAACGTGCTAATTAACTCTTGAAGAGTTAGTGAACTATAAATAGTCTAACACTTGTACCCGGTTTCTCTCAGGAGTGTGTATTTCCGTCAACAAAATCTCCCTTCTGCATTTACATATGCTTGTGTGTGTTATGCCTGCATCCTCATTAAGCCCCTGCATTCTGGGCCAGGAGTCAGCAGGATTGTGTAAACAAATCGATATCGGAGGTCCATTTATACAGAGGAAAGAGGACACACTGACCACTTCTAAGGGTTGTTTTTCTGCTTTATCTTTTTCTATATCGTGTTTGTCCTGATAATTGCTTAGTTTTCCTAGATGGAAGAGGAGGATTAAACGACGTCGGGCATTTATCATCTTTTTGTTGTTCGAGTACCTTGTGTGGATTTAGTATGTAATTAATTAATGTGTGTTATCTACTAACAAACGGGATTATGTATTTATTTTTTCAATGGTTTTATTAATTGAATTTAAAATCCAGATTTGTTAACACAATTTCACTATAATTAATTAATTCCTAATATTTAAATGCATGATATTTTCTTTTCGAATCTGTTTCAGTTGAAATGATTACAAAATGCCTATCAATGGAAAATTATACCGTGTGTTTGCTTTATCGTGCTCACATTAGGATTTTTTAAACTATTAAAGATATGAAAACGGACAAAAGTTTCTACTTTTATTATAAAACAAAAATACGTCAATAAATTTGATCTAGCATCATTTGTTTTCAAGATATGGCGAAAAAAGTGAAAATCGACAAACAGTTCTTTTTGCTTTAACTCTGTTAATTTGAAAGATAATAGGCTGAAATTTGAAAAGTACTCTAAATAACATCCGAGATTTTCAAGACACGACATCAAAGTTTAATTCTTTTAATGGCAGCCATATTGGATTTTTTACCATTGAATAAAGAAATAAAATTCAGTTTTAAATCATGTGCCATATGTCAAAAAAATAGCAGCAACATAAAAAAATGGGACACCCTGTATAAAATCTGTCAATTCCAATGTATTGCTAAGAACTTTAGGTTATGTACAAAAACTTAAATCCATATCTCTTTAATTAACAAAGTTATTGAAGAATAACATTTAATCGATTTTCAGGTATTTCGTCATATCTTTAAAACAAATGATGCTGGATGATTATTGTTGACATAGTTTTACTCACAGTCAAATGTATAAACTTTCATTTAATTTAACCAATCGAGTGTTTTTAATAGTTTATAATTTGTATTTGGCATTTGTTTCAAAGATATTATGAAAAAAGTGAAAATCGATAAAATACATAGTACTTTTCTTATAACTTTGACAATGAAGGAAATATTGAAAATATATTGCTGAAATATTGCTGAAATTTTGTTCTTAGGCTAAATGAGTCGTTGAAAATACGAAGAAATTAATCAAATGTTTTATTTTATTAAATTTGACAATCGCCATTTTAATTTGACATATGCACATTATTTCCAGCTAAAATCTCTCTATTCACATGGCTGCCATTAGAAAAATTAAACTATTATGTCGTATCTTAAAAATGAGATACCCTGTATACAATCTGTCAATTTAGTTGTCGTTTTCGGACGTCATTCAGGGTACATTTCAAATTTTAGCTAGGTATCTATCTAAATAAGAAAGTTATAGCAACAATAAAATATTGTCGATTTCCACTTTTTTGCCACATCTTAAAAAGCAAATGACACTAGATGAATTTTGTTAACACAGTTTTGTTTGTTTTGTTTTAGAAACGGAAACTTTTGTCTAATCTAACCATCTTCGTATCTGTATAGTTTAGAAAACGGTATAAGTACGGTATATAAAAAATGAAATGCTTCAAAAAATGTTTGTTTAGTCCAAACATAGACAAACAGGATAATTCTGGTATTTTGTTGCTGAAATAAATGAATTACCAAACGGCATCATGATGTATTAAAGTGATACAATTCTTTTTTTCTACATTTTCTTAATACATATTTGATCTGGATTACTTGCGTGATTATTTTCTACATGCTATTCATTAATCATTTATGGCACTCTAAAGATATTGACTTATGACAAGGTCAATCAATCAAAGAAGGGGATGTGGGACAAGAGAGACAAAAGTCCCGGGAGTTAAAATGTTGACCTACCATAACGTTGTATTTTGACCTGCAACAAGGTTACATTTTGACTTATGATAAGGCAATAATTTAATCTACGATAAGGCAATAATGTTATCTGTGATGAGGCTATGTTTTGACCTAAAACAAGGCTATATTTGGAACTGTGACAAGTCTATACTTTGACCTGAGACAAGGCTATATTTAATTGACGAGGTGGATACATGATGAGCTAAGTTAAATCTTGACCTGTGACAAGACTATATTTTGACTTAAGACAGGAGTACATTCTGACCGTGATAAGGCTTATTTTGACCTGTAATATGACTCAATTTAAGTCTGCGACAAGGCTACATTTTGACTATACTGACCTGATGTAAGGCTATATTTTGACCTGTGATAAGACAATAAATTGACCTACGGCAAAGCAGGTTAAAAGACTATACAGGGTGATTCAGTTTGGTGTTCCACCCCCTTCTAACTTTCTTATTTTGATAGTAAAGTATAACAAACTATATATATTTGTAAACGGCAGGAAATTCTCTAATTAATGGCGTCACCGAATTGACAATACGTTGACAACTGTCAAGGTAGCGATAGTCAATTTCTTTTTTCAAATGACCCGATAACAATTTTTTTTTGTTTAATTCGAATAGAGGGCACTTTCCTACATATTTATCACAACTATATTTTATAAAAAAATCATATGTCTATAGAATAGAAATATGAGGATTTACCAAAGTATCACTTTTTTATCTTCATTTGTGGCAATATTTTTTTTTTAAAGAATGTTCAATTTCTCAAATGACCTACCTACAAGAATTAATCACTTAATGAAATAGTTTGTTTAATTTTTCATCATTTTCGTAGCCACATATGATTTTATATATATATATATATATATATATATATATATATATATATATATATATATATATATATATATATATATATATTGGTATTTAAGCGTATGGTTATAAAGAATGTTCGGATGCAGCAATGTGCCCTCTATCCAAATTGAAGAAAAAATAGGTATAGTGTCATTTGATAAAAACAAGTTGACTATCGCGACTTTGACATTTATCATCATATTATCAATTCGGCGACACCATTAAATAGAGAATTTCTTGCCGTTTACATATATATATGATATGTTATACTTTACTCTCCAAATAAAAAAGTTATAAGAGAGTGGAACACCAAACTGAATCACTCTGTATTTGGACTCTACGATGGCCTGTGGCAAGGCTATATTTAGACCCATAATGAGGATATATTTTAGCTGCCACAAGGCTATATTTTGACCTACTATAAACATATTTAAATCTGCGAAGCCGTCAGACTTCTACCTGTAACAAGGCTATATTTTGACCTAAGACTGGGCTTTATTTTGACTTACGACTGGACTATATTTTGACCTGCGATAAAGCTATATTTTGATCTACTATATAATAATATTTTGTACTACAATGGGGCAATATTTTAACCTACGATACGATTATATTTTGAACTAAGACAAAATCTTCTTGTTTGCTTGTGACAAGGCTATATTTTTACCTGCGATATGGCTATATTTTGACCTAATATAGGATAATATTTTTATCTACGATAAGAAAATATTTTAACCCGTGATAAGAATAAATTTTGACCTAAAACAAGGTTATATTTTGGCCTTTAATAAGGCTTTAACATACCTGAAATGTTGGGTTTGCTAGGCTAAGCGAAGGCATCGAAAATATTGTGGTCCTAGACCTCATATTTGTTCCAAAAGGCACTAATGATATAGCCATATATAAAACCTGTATTATATAGTCTTGTTTCTGTATAGAAAAAGTATATATTAATTCTTAATGTCAACATTTCAGTGAAAAATCACCAGGTATAATAAATATATTTTATTGAATCACTCTTTATAAGTTACTAGATTCTGACATATTAATGTGAGGTTATTTTTTGAGGCCACGGTTATTTTAAACTTTAACTGCACCACTTAGCTCATATTTTTTAAAATACTGTAGTAGTTAATATCTGCAAATTAATTTAATTCAGTATTGAAAATCATGATTTGAAAATAAATTTCTTTCATTTCTGGATTAAATTCTTGTTTTTAGTTCATCAATGCATCTGACTACTGCTGTTTTTTCTCGAGGGGATAAAATCACTCTAGGTTTTCAATTTTTTGCTAAAATTTAATTCTGTTTAGACATTTTGATGAGAATGAAGAGCGTCAATTTCAAAATCAAAATTGAAATGACAATGTCACTATGACTAACTAACAACATTTACCAAAATCCCTTTTCTAAAATATTGTATCGTATGTCAATAAAAAAAAAAATCTCTAGAGTGCCATGATTTTATCATTTTATAAATTTAAGTTGGCTGCACGCTTTAGGAATTGACATATAAAAAGTCAGACAGAATAATTATAATGTATAATTTCAGAGTTGCCAACCTACAATATTTTTTATGGCACTCTAGAGGTTTTATTTTATTGAACATACGATATTTTGCCAGCTTAAGAACAATGTAATGATTTGAATAAAATGAACTTTATACGATGTAAACAAAGTATAAGCAATTATTTTAAATAAAGTTGTACTTTTTATAATAACTATTCGTGCAAATCCTGCCTACTCTTCTAATTAAATTAAAATAATTCTATTTCACAAAAGTAAGTGTTTGCATACCGAAAATTTAATCCAAAATGTTGTCTAAAAAATTATAATGGTATGAAATAATAATTAACCTCATTCTTTTCACTTCACATTTCCATAAAAATTAAAAATTAATTATTTTTCTACGACAATTAGGTCAATCATGTAATGTAATTCTGTGCACATATGGA
The DNA here is from genome assembly GCA_932526585.2 of Philonthus cognatus. Classification (NCBI taxonomy): domain Eukaryota; kingdom Metazoa; phylum Arthropoda; class Insecta; order Coleoptera; family Staphylinidae; genus Philonthus; species Philonthus cognatus. Next base: position 35,741,688 of record OW052247.1, read on the forward strand.
ACGTAAGTCTTTATTTAGATGGAAAAAGCGTTTTAATTGCATCTGAAATAATGAGAAGGAGGGATAGATGGCAGCAAACGGGAGAGGACGGGACATCCCCAAATTAAGGTACGTGCACACAATGCGAATTAATTCTTGGGATGTCACGTAACACTTGAAAAGTTCCTGGTGTTCCGGTCCTTATTCCATTTAAATAATGGATAAAGCCCAATCATTCTTTCCTTAATTGCTAAAGTTTTTTTTTCACAGGAAGACAAAGGAAAAGCGATGACCTTCGAAAGAGAAAGCGAAAATCAATTGAGAGGAATTCAGTAAAAGTAATAGTGGGAATTATTTTCAAAAGTAAAATTACTTAACATCCCACTAAACAAATTTAATTTTTTTAAATATTACAAATAGGTATTTTGTATGTACAGCGCAAGATGGACTACAATAATAATAATAATTATAATTGAAATTGCCAATTCTTGGTTGCAGAATACTTCAAACATTAAGAGTGCTATTCTTACATGTATTAGTTGTTTCAATGTATATTTATCGTCTTAAGTTGTCTTATTAATTAAGACATTCTTTGCATTTTCACGAATAACATTTTCGTAATTTTATATATTATGTATTAAGAAGATAACTCTAAATCGGACAGCTATTGGCTAACTATTGTATATTTAATATGAATTATTAACCTAATTATCCCAAGAAAACTAAACATCATACGAACAAGAATAATTCAAATTCAAAACTATTTGAATTCAAGAAAATAAGCTTAAGCTTCTTATAGTTTGCACACTTTAAACATAATATACAAAAATTACTATTCGTGCTAAATTCAAACAATATATCTTAATCAATTATGTTGGGGGGTGGTTTTACGTCCCTACCATTTATTGTTCATATGATAATATACAAAAATGACGATTATTCGTGTAAAATGCAAACAATATGTCTTCAATAATTAAGATATATTGTTTGCATTTTACACGAATCTTAATTAATGAAGACACATTGTTTGCATTTTACACGAATAATCGTAATTTTTCTATATTATCATATGAACAATAAAAGGTAGGGACGTTAAACCACCCCCAACATAATTGATATTAACCACACATCGAAGCAACCTTGAGGCCGGCGTTTTATCACCTATAAACAAAGAAACATGACTACAATATCCACACTTTCTTTATTCTCCCGAGATAATGGCGTTAAGGAATGTAAGCGGAAGTTGATGTCGGAACGCGAGCGTGGTCAATTACTGTTTTCCTGAAATTTCAGCCGGCTGCCAATTAAAAAGCCTTACGTAATTACAGGACTTTGCACAAAGTGATCACACAAAGCAACGTACACGTATATTGTATTCAGCAGTTTATAATTGCTAAATAGAAATGTTGGTTGATCGGGGGATGAAAGGAAGTTTCAGTTACAAAGTGATCTACTGAAGTTTGCACCAATTTAGCTGTTGATGTATAAAGATAATGAGACACTAATGATGTTATAGAATGAAATAAATAAGAAGGTATGGAGAAATTGAATGCGTTGTGACACCGTTTGTTTTTAAAATAAAATAATAAAATGAATTCGTCACATTTTTAGCGAATATTATGGTGTATTTGTTTGTATAGAAATAAAAGAAAATCATGTTGACTATAATTTTGTTAATTAATAGTAAAAATAATAACCTAAATGTTTTCCCTTTTACTTTCCCCCATACAAAATTTTCAAATCAAAACTGTTAGTGGGTATATCCATTTTAAAGTCCCCGAGTTGATTAAGGCCATTTTTTTTAAATGTTTGTCGTTCTGTCCTTCTGTCGCCACGATAAAATCTAAACCGATTGAACCGTTAAAATGACACTATATACTTAAGCTTTTTATTACAATAGAAGTATCCGATCTACTTTTGGTGAAAATGTGGGAACCGGAAGTGGTAGTTTACTCTTAACATGTTTCATTGATATTGATCATTTAAAAAAAATGTAATTAAGAAAAGTTGTAGATAATCCAAAATTGTCCCTATATAATTTGGGCAAAATACGCCCTAGTGCCCTATATAATTTGGGCAATAATACGCCAGGCGCATGAAGTAAAATTTCGAGTTTAGAAAAGCCTGAAATTTTATTTCATACTTACTCAAGGAGTGAAAACACTCGTTAAGATAAAAAAAATGTATGTTGGGACTTCGGTTCCAGCGGTGTTATAAGATAATATTTTACAAATGTTCTTTTACAAAGATATGCATTGAACCTTTCGTAACACAATTGTTTTGTACTGTTTTATTTAACGCAGAAAGATTGTTTGCTTAGAGGACTATTTCGACATACAGTAATTTATTATTTATATGGAAATGAAAGTTCATATATAGACTCTATTTTCACTATTTTATTATATAATGGTCACTCTTGACCTGTGAAAGACAGAAAGCAATGCGTCAAGGCGATAATCTCTCTAGATCTACTTCGAATCTTCGAATTTTGGTTCTATATAACCAATTTAAATGTTCGTGAAGAAGTTACATAAGAAGTTCAAGTGACTTGTCCCCTCTTAATTTGAACGTTCTGTTATCTTATATGACGTTGAAAAGTGACTATGAAGTTCAAGCGATGTTTAAGCCAAAATTGACAACCGAGCACCTAACCTCCCTTTTAACAGCTTCAAATTAAACGCTAAAAAAATCATCGAATTCTTCAATATTTAAAACGTATTCAACTGGAATGTATACTAAAAATAACAATGCCCTTTATGTGGAGCCTTTAAATTTTAAAATTTAACATTTTATTGGACATTTTTTTAAATAGCATATATCAAATTTGCTTAAAAAATCTCATTTCTGTTTACATCCACTAGAAAATATTTTCATCTCCCACTAGATGCGGTTAATCATTTTTACTTTTAGGTAAAAATATTACCAAAAAAATTATTAGTTACCTCAGCAAAAATGTATCACCTGTTTTATACTTAATCATTCACCGACATTTTGGCACAAATTACCTCTCCGAAAACATAAACGTAAACATTCTCCCAATTCACAGTATTCAACCAAAAAAAATAATCTCTAATGCACTAATTGGATGTTGAAGTATGTTTGCAAAGGCAGACAAACAACTGTTTCTCCCCATGTTTATTAATTACTCCTTTTAGGGACGAGCAGAGCGACGTGATGTTATTTTCCACGGTCCCTAAATTTAATTAAATCTCATCGCTCGGAATAAATATCGCAAAGATTACCGAAACGTTTTACACAGCATTTAACTCGTTTTTAATTACACGGTTTTTATATTTCTTTAGAAGAGGGTTTTCTTTATTAATGGGTGTAATTTTAAAGCTTTAATTAGTTTTGTTTTTTAATGGATTTAGAAATATTTGTGAAAATAATTGCTGTTCAATAAACTCAACGAAAGCACTCCTTGAACTAATTTCTCATTTAACACTTGGTGAAACATGTTTGAACAAATATGTAAATATTAGACAAGTGGTTTGTTTGTTGTTTGCTGGTTTGATTGGAAAATTTTCAGGAATTTGTTGTTTTTATAGCAGCGGTTAATTTAAAGCTTCTAGCGAGTATAACCACTTCTTGATTAAGTCAAATTTCGATTTTAGAAAATCCCAAAAATTGGCTTTGTCGCGTAGTTAATATCCGCAAGGAAAACATTGAAAAACAATTATACAACCTTGTAACTATAATTAAAGACACGAGTTCTAATTGTAGCAACATAGAATATACGATAACATTGATACTCAATATCGATAGATTTTTCGGGATCTGAACATCCTTAATGCATATGTAAACTTTAAAGGAAAATGCCTTTTATTTTAGCTGCAAACTTACTAGAATATCAACATTACTTTTTATCAAGTGGATGAGTGATATTCACTTTTATTGCACATTGTTCGTACAGGATATAACGGTTGCATCCAATCAATCAAATTATCTGAAAATACGGATTAGTTCACAAATAGAGTCTGAAAAGCATCAAGCAGTGTCCAGTTACGTTTCAACATGCATCGTTGCCTGGAAACGAAGTTTTCCGGTTTACAACTCACTCAAAACTCTAACGAGGAACGACACAAAAGCTTTTCCGTGTGCAACTCCATGTTTTTTTAACAACAATAAAAGCACAAGTTGTCCTATTAGAACGCACAAAAATTTGCTCAAGTATTTCAAGCGAATATAAAGTTTTATTATACATACATTCATTTATTTTAAAGTACGTACAGAGAATTTTTCATTTAAATATATATATATATATATATATATATATATATATATATATATATATATATATATATACAGAGAGTTTTATGTAACACCGAACATTTTCATTACGATAATTTTTCTTTGAAGTATCCATATGCATACGTTGCACATTTTCTGATGCTCGGTTTATTACAAGAATTCAATTTGAAAATTTGGTTTGGCCGCACGCGCTTCGCGCTACGCGACCAAACCAAATTTTCAGGCTTTTCTAAACTCAAAATATTACTTCATGCTTAACCTGGGAGTGGAAAACACTCGCTTAAAGATTCAAATTAAATTCTTTTAATAAACCGAGCAAACAGAATTTTATATAACACCGAACATTTTCATAACGAACATTTTTTCTTTGAAGTATCCATATGCATACGTTGCAAATTCTGATGCTCGGTTTATTAAAACAATTCAATGTGAAGCTTTAAGCGAGTGTTTTCTACTCCCAGGCTAAGCATGAAGTAAAATTTCGAGTTTAGAAAAGCCTGAAAATTTGGTTTGGTCGCGTAGCGCGAAGCGCGGAGCGGCCAAACCAAATTTTCAGGCTTTTCTAAACTCGAAATTTTACTTCATGCGCCACCGGTACAAAACACTGATTCAATGTAAAGTTTAGCGGTGTGTTTTAAACTTCGTAATATGTCAGTGTTTTGTACCGGTGGCGCATGAAGTAAAATTTCGAGTTTAGAAAAACCTGAAAATTTGGTTTGTCCGCTCCGCGCTTCGCGCTACGCGACCAAACCAAATTTTCAGGTTTTTCTAAACTCGAAATTTTACTTCATGCTTAGCCTGGGAGTGGAAAACACTCGCTTAAAGCTTCAAATTAAATTCTTTTAATAAACCGAGCATCGAAAAATGTGCAACTTATGCATATGGATACTTAAAAAAAAATTCTCGTTATGAAAATGTTCGGGGTTATATACATAAAACTCTCTGGATATATCCCGGTAATTGCAGCGTTTGGTAAATTTGCAAGGATTCGTAGTGTTTACAAAAGCGGGCAATTTTTTTGTAACGAGTGTTTGCACTTCCAGATTAAGCATGAAGTAAAATGTCGAGTTTAGAAAAGCTTGAAAACTTGGATTGGATTTGAATCCAAATTTTCAGGCTTTTCTAAACTCCTCGAAATTTTAGTTCATGCCTAATAAGTATGAGAAACACCCGTTAGAAAAAAAAAATATTTACATGTTCAGTTCAAACTGTTTTTGCAACGTTCCCTGTTAAGGAATATAAAACAAATGACTTACTGGATGATAGTAGGCCACTATTAAGCATAGACAACTTAATGGTGTTGGGTATGCTGACGAAGGAGTGGGCTGCAGAGAGATGCCGATTCTTCCTCGGCTTCTTATCGTTGTCCCCATGTCGAGGAGTCGAACGCGACCTGTGCTTCTTTCGCGTGCTACTCGACGTACTCTGCTTACTCTTCGATTCAGATGCACTCATCACTTCAAATTATGTATTACCAATGCTCGCAACTGGTAATGTTCCATATTTTAATGTCTAATTCTGTAACCTTAAACAAAACAAAAATCAGATATAAACACAAGCATAAATACAAAGAAATATAAGTGATAAGATTGGGATATTATAAAAAAAGCTAGCCAAAACTAACGAACTGTACTGTTATCGGCGACTGGCGGATCTATTCAATTACATGAAAATGCTCACCCTTTTGAGGCTATGTATGGTTTCCCGCACTCTGTTGGGTGCGGGAAACCATACATAACCTCAAAAGGGAGCGCTCACTTTCCAGGCGAAGAGTTCAAAACATCGAATAACAATGAGCTTTTACATCTATATCCATGGGCTACGCCCATGACTACATCTTTATCTCAAAATGTTTTTGATTTGTTTATATTAATACTTTGCCTATTGTGTCAGTTTCTTTTCCCATTTCATTAATATGGATGTTATTTTCCTTATTCATGCACTTTAAAGCGAAAACGGGCAAGACAAAAGGTGAAAAGCAATCTGGCCCAAGTCCCGGGCGAGACGAGCGACGGTGTGCGCGGGACAAAAAAAAAGTAAACAAAGCGAATGAAAAACCGAATCCGGCGCGGAATAAAATAATCTGGAAAGTTGTAGTGCTCGCGAAAGGCTGTAAGCGAAATGCGAAAAGCCATTACGCCGACTCGAGATTTTCTGCAAAGCTTTCGATACAACTTTTTTTTTTATCAAGGCGCTATAATTACTTCGAAGTTTCTTCGCAATCCTCGAGAGAAGCGAAGAGAGATACACTTTAATTGCGCACCGCTGAATTTTAATTATTTAAGCAATGTTTCTGAAAGTGTTATTTTATCAAGTTCTTTCGTTTATTATGCATTTAATTGTATAATTATTAGATACATATTTCATATTCATATTTATTGATGCAATAACAATATATGGAAATGTATCTAATAATTTAACATTTCCATATATTGTTATTGCATCAATAAATATGAATATGAAATATGTATCTAATAATTATACAATTAAATGTATAATTAACGAAATAAAATAAATTATTAAATACATTAAATGCATAATTAGCGAAAGAACCCATTGTGTGTTTGCTAAATTTTAATTGGTTAAGAAACGTTTCTAAAAGTGGTATTTTACAAAGTTCTCACTGAGCAAAAGACAAACAAATAACGTTTTATCAACATTGTAATAACTAAGCTAACACATTTAAGTAACGATTCATCAACATTAAACCAATTAAACAATTAAACGTTGGTTTAATGTTGATGAAACGTTACTTAAATGTGTTAGCTTAGTTATTACAATGTTGATAAAACGTTATTTGTTTGTCTTTTGCTCAGTGAGAACTTTGTAAAATACCACTTTTAGAAACGTTTCTTAACCAATTAAAATTTAGAAGAAGTCTTGAAACGCCTTTACGATAAAAGTGAATAACTGTTATTGTAAAGGCGTGTTTAGAATTTCGCTTAATTTGCGAAAATTGGTTGTAAGTAGATATCCATAAATTACAAAATGGAGCTCGAGGGATTTTAAAGACAAAATATTGCTAAGACGAAGTAAACATTTATAAAATTTATTAACGTGAGATCAAACATAAAATCTAGTTGAGGTAACTTTTAATAATAAAGCTACATATCAAAGCCGTATTATATGAACTTCACAATATTTTAGTGTATTATACGCGTAGCGCATGAAGTAAAATTTCGAGTTTAGAAAAGCCTGAAAATTTGGTTTGGCCGCTCCGCTTCGCGGAGCGACCAAACCAAATTTTCAGGCTTCTCTAAACTCGAAATTTTACTTCATGCTTAATCTGGGATTGGAAACACTCGTTATAATTTCAAATTTCTAAAAAAAATAATTATCTTAACGCATCTTCTTAAAAAAATAAGCTAAAGTTGAAATTATGGAATAAAATCAAACAATTTTAGGAGAACGTTTTCTTTAAAACAGTTGCAAAAAGTCGACAGGTTATCAAATCAACATAAAATTCGTAGAATCTACATATACATGCATGAGCGTTCACTCACCATAGTTGAAATTTAAATTGTATCGCTGGATATTCCAAAATAACAAATATAAGTTAAAATTTGATTTGCTATATATTTATGTTATCAGCGTATTTTTTTAAATTAAAATAAATTTCATTTATTTTGAATAATTTCTGACCAAATAAGTTTCTGATTTATTGTTTAACAAGGGTTTCCACTCCCAGATTAAGCATGAAGTAGAATTAAAACTTTTCTAAACTCGAAATTCTACTTCATACCTAATTAAAGACTGGAAACACTTGTTAGAAGTTTATATACTCGTATTTTGGAAAAGCATTATTTGCTTAACATCCACACAAAATTTCATTATAATCTCTCAAAATATTTTCAAGATATTATTAAATCTTTTAGTACACATTTTTAGGAAATTTGTACAAAATTAGACTGTTTTACATTTATTTGAAAATAATTAGATAACTACTACTATTGTCCGTTTCAAAAGTTTTGGCCCCTGTGTTTGAATGCCAATAAAATAAAAAGTATTTCCTCAATAATCATAATTTAAAAATAAGCATAAAGAGCAATCAATTCTACATAACATATTTTAATTTGACAAATATTCACAAATAGAAAGACTTATAAATAAAACACTGTTTACCACTTTGTTTGTATAACAATTGGTTACCAACCAATTGTTATACAAACAAAGTGATAAACAGTGTTTTATTTATGTTCAACAATGTATAACGAAGTAGAAGCCTCTATAATCAGTGAATAGAAAGACTGTTATTCCTTACTTCACTTTTTATTTTTATGTTAGATGTACATTTCGAGACACAAGGTGCTCATTATCAATAACAAACTGTTTGTTATTGATAATGAGCACCTTCTGTCTCGAAATGTACATCTAACATAAAAATAAAAAGTGAAGGAATAACAGTCTTTCTATTTGTGATTAATCACTTCACGTAAACTCGAAACAATACAGTTATTGACAAATATTGTTTATATTGACCTTTAAATAAAACAATGTACAGTCGACGCAATCCAAATGTGAACGCTCTTTGGTTGTCATGATATTTGTTACTGAAATTCATTCCTGTAATTCTGGATTTGGCCAGTGGTATTACAAAAAAGGGGAGAATATACATATTTGACAATAATTTTTGGGAGCTGTCAAATTTATTTGCGACGAACGACTATGATGCAAGGTCTAAATTACACCATTACATTTTAGCGTTCAGATTTGGGTTGCGCCGACTGTACATATTTTTGTATTATTTTAGAATACTCACCTTTAAGAATTTATTTGTTGAAAAAAAACATTTTTTATATGTTATGTATATCATCTTCCCATATACGATCCCATAATTTGAAGATTAAATATTGTATATTGTATTTTTCCAGAAAAATCAGCCGTAGCAAACCATTTAATAGATAATATATAAAATGACGAAAAAACTATTCGTGAAAATGCAAACAGTGTCTTAATTAATAAGACAATTTAAGAAGATAAATATCCATTGAAACAACTACTTCCCGTGCAAATACACCTCCGGATATTAAATTATACAATGAAATATTTAAAATCTTATTTAATTTGATTTGTTACAACGTTCTATTAAAGTATATGTAACGTTTAGGTCAAATTCTCTTCAAACCAACTAACAATACAATTAAAAATGAAAGGAGAGATAGCAACAAATTAGAAGTGAAAGGACTTGGATTAAAACTAATGTCTTAGGCCATCTATAGACGCGTATCGAGATTTATCTCTCTTCAGTATAGCTTTGCTTATGACGTTTAAAAAAATTAGGAATAAAATTAAAACAAACTTACTTGGAAAAAGTGTTGTGTGTGGAATGAACAGGTACAAAATGGAATGAGTGAAAATGATGGTGGGTATTTATAGGTAAAAAAGGGGATTATATATGTAATAGATACCTCACATAAACTCACAATTGAAAATGTCAAATTATTGAAACAATTGTCTAATTATCAATTAAATATGTTAGAGGCATTTAAAATAAAGAAATTCGAAAACAAATTAATAAATTTTGATCTGAGTCCACTCCAAAATATTTTGTTATGTTTAATCTCTCCACCTTATTCTGGTTATCCTCCTAATACGCTTATCCCGTCCATACCCCTATTTTCATCAATCACTCTGCTAATTTAGGTTCTTTTCCATATAATAACCTTACCTCCACTCCCACCGCTTTATATTGTAATCCGTTGTGTATATATTGTGTTGAATTTTACTTTTGTATTGAGTATTAATTCATTGATAATGGCCACTTTCAAAAATTCCTTCTAAATCGTACGCTACAAATTCGAATCCGAAAAACGTTATCCTTTACAATTTACCCTGAACAAGGTGTGCCCCAAGGATCCCCACTATCCCCACTTCCATACAATATTTATTGCTACTACCTATATAATCCTAACCCACACAACTTTAATCGCTATCCCCTCCAGTTTGCCGACGGTACCGCCCTAGTTATCTCTACCCTGGCCCGACCTTTAGAATCCTTACAAAAAATATTAGATAAAAGCTCCAGGTGGTCCTCCAAATGGAGACTCAAAATAAATCCTACTAAATCCCAGGTGTTCATACTCTACCATCGAATACCACCAAATCCTCTAACAGTATCCATTAACGGAACAATACTTACCCCTTCCCCCATTTGTAAATACCTTGGTATTCAGTTGGGCCCTAAATTCTCCTTTAAGAAGCACACATCATTAATAAAATCAAAGATTATAAAAATAGCTAAATATTTCCGCTGCCTCATCTACAAAAATCAGGGAGTCAGTACAAAGACCTGTACCAGAATAAATAAAATGATATGCCGCCCCATCATTGACTACAGCTCAATCCTATACATTAACCCCTGTAAGTCCACCCTTAATAACCTCGAGGTAGCAGAGAGATCTTCTCTCCGCACCCTAACTAAGATTCGCCGCCCCTAAAATCCTCCCCATAACCCTTCCAATATCCTCCTCTATCAAACAACAAACATAACACCAATAAAAGATAGACTTGGATTTCTCGCAGAACGTTACGCATGTAACGAAAGTAACTTCAAACTAATTGAAAAAATGGCATCCCGAGAAATCCCGATATATTTCCGAAATACATAAACCCTACCATCACTTTATTTGAATATATTTCCTCTCTACATCCCAGTATCCAACCTTGAATTGGAATTCCAAAAATACAAAATCAATGGCCAAAAAGACTTTTGGTCGATAGCCCTTACTTGGGAACTTCATACATTGACAATATATAATTAATTTAAATTTCATGTATTTTATAAAAAAAAAATGTATGTACATTTTTAAGTAATAAAGATTTGATAGTAGTGGCCACTTTGTGTCCGAAATGTACATTTGGTAACTCAAATAAAAGTGTGAAGAAAGGTTATTAGTACTTTACCTATCAATTAAACTTGATCTTCACGTAACTCACCCAATCAACCTGTGAATAATTTGAGGTTTTTTGCTCCACGGATTTTTGTATTACTTTTTAAGCACAGAGAACTTTTGAAACGGATAGTAGTGCATTTTCAAATTTGTATATATTTTGGAAGAGCAAGAGTAATCACACAACATTTCATAAATTCCAAAAAAGTGTCAAGAAATAACATTTTGAAATTATCACCTTCCTAAAAGTCGTACTTTATTTTTACGTTTAGTTTCAAATTACTTGAAACAACTATTGATAGGGTATTTCTAGATTTTTATATATTTTGATAGAGCAACACAAAATTTCATGGAAATATTTAAAAGAAATATCAAATTATGTTTTTTTTCTTATTATATATTGTCAAAATAGACTCAGTTACATTGAACTTATATAAAAGCGATGATTTTAAAGCTTTTAACGAGTGTTCCTAGAAATAATAATTCATCTAAAAATTTAAAACAAATGGGTCGCCAACTTCCAAAAACCCCTAAATCCATTTGTTTCAAATGCATTTAGGGGTTTTTGGAAATAGGCGACTCAAATATCAAAATATGATTTTTTTTTAAATATTTATCTTAAAAATAAACTCATTTACATTGAGCATTTCTAAAACTAATCATTTTGAAGCTTCTAACGAGGGTTTCCACTCCTAGATTAAGCATGAAGTAAAATTTCGAGTTTAGAAAAGCCTGAAAATTTGGTTTGGTCGCGTAGCGCATAGCGCTACGCGACCAAACCAAATTTTCAGGCTTTTCTAAACTCGAAATTTTACTTCATGCGCCAGGCGTATAAAACATTGATTTAAAGTGAAGTTCAAAATATACACTCTATGTTTGATCTTGCGTTAATAAATATTACAAATCACTAATTGTTTAATTGAGTTATTTGGAGTATTTAATCACAATGAACAACTTTGTATTCTTTACTTCACTTGTATTTTTATTCGTTAAATGTACATTTCGAGTGCGAAGCACTCATTACCAATAACTAGTTATTGATAATAAGTGGTTAGCACTTAAAATGCACATCTACGAATAAAAATAAAAGTGAAATAAGGAATAAAAAGTTTTTCATTGTAATTTTACAAATGTTTATTTTGTCTAATATCATCTTTCAAAATTCGAGTGCATGGAGCAATTTGCTTTGGGATATGTAATTTAACAAATGCTTATTTCATGTAACCTAATCCTTCAAAATTTGAGTGCATGAAGCATTTTTTTTGTGATATTCCCCAAAAAGAGCTATACTTTAAAAAAATGGTATACTTTAAAAATAAAAACCCTGTACCGCACGTATCTACATAACTACATTCATATCCATCATTTATATAACATGATTTAAAATGTATAACGCATTACATAAACACACTCTATCCATTCCTCCATGTTATAAATATTTATAGTAAAATATTGAAGGTGTAATAGAACCAAGACCAACGGCTCTTCGGGCAGGCCTGGCACTGAATAAAAGATGGGCGAGCTGCGAATTTTCCAACCTTTAGCCCTCCTGCACCGGAAAATGAAATGTAAACACACCGCGAAACGAACGGGGAAAATGCTCGCTTTGAATTTTTCACGCGTTAATGCTCTGCTATTTTCACCGTGGAAATCCAACGCTCGGATAAATCTCCGAATCGCATGAATGCAAACTATCTTTAAATTGGAAATGTAAGTAACAGTAATGGAATGCGCAGAGAATTCGCAAATCTCTTGTGTAAACATCCAATTTATTGTAGAAAATAATGTGAAGGATTTTTGTTTTCTAATATGATAAAATTGTTATTACTTTTTTACTTATAATGGCACAGCAGAAACATGTTTAGAAAATAAAATAAAATTTATGAAATATCAAGAAGTACATTTATCTTTTATTACATATTTGAGCTCACTTCATACAATGGACAACATTGCATCAAGTGATCTCAAACATGATATTTCATAAATTTTATTTTATTTTCTAAAAATGTTTGTGCTGTGCCATTATCACATTATCAGTAAAAAACTAAAAACAATTAACACATATTTTATAAGAGCTTAAAATTTTGTTGGTTAAGTTAGCTACATAAAAGTAATTACAGATAGAAAATTATAAATTTAAAAGAAATTTAAAAGTGACAAATTTAAAATTATCAATTTAAAAATTTTAAAATATACCGGGTGAGCTTTTTCAATCCGGAACATATAATATAATTAAAGGTGAGCATTTTCAATCCAGAACGTAACAATTCATAAAAATGGGGAAATTATTCAATTTAATTTCATTTTAATTCCAGCACAAAGATTAAAAACATCTTGAACATCTCTTAAAAATAATAGTAAAAATTGAAATAACCCTCCATTTTGCGCCAATCAGTACCCTAGCCCAGGGGTCTCTATACCACAGCCCGCGGGCTAAATCGGGCCCGCGTCATCATGTTTCTGGTCCGCGACCAGAGATACATTTTGCTTAATTGAAATATTTTATAACAATTTAGTGTCAACATTTTTTTAAATTAATATACAGGGAGTCCCAGACCGCCCGTATCAGCCTGTTTTTGAGAAAACGGCAGGTGCTAGAGAGTTGGGACAAAAAAATTATTACAAAAGCCGTATTAAAGAATTAATTGGTGATAATGTTTTTTCGTAAAAAGGTTGGCATCCCTGAGAGTTTGCTTAAAAATATCAATAACTAAAGATTTTTAAATAGCACGATAGGTTAAAAGTGGTATCATTAAAAAGGTCTTTAAAAAACAAACAAATTTTGTAGGAAATATAATATTGTTACTGGCATCGATTTTGAGTAAAATCTGATTAAAGTTATTAAATTTCAATTGTTTATGGCCAACTTTTTTTAAAGTATTGAGTTTCAAATATCAGTTAGACTTCTCAGATACATTCTAAACTGTTTAAACTGTTTTCCATTTACTTTTAAACACTTTTGAACTGTTCTGGTCCCAATACCAGTGGCCCTAAATATCTACTTCTAAAATAAGGTAGCCATGAGATATTGATTTTTTGTAACTTCAATCCAAAACTACTCAAAACAAACTCCAGTTACGAAAATATGTTTTCTGTATAAGTTGCTTATTTTTTAAAGACCATTTCAATGATACCACTTTTGATATACCATGCTATTTAATAATCTTGAGATATTCACATTTCTAAGCAAACTCTCAGAGATGTCAACCTTTTTTCGAAAAAAACAGTATCACCATTTGATTCTTTAATACGGCTTTTGTAATAACTTTTTTGTCCCAACACTCTAGCACCTGCCGTTTTCTCAAAAACAGGCTGATACGGGTGGTCTGGGACACCCTGTATAATTAGTGATGTAAAATTACCGGTAATTTAAAATATCATAATATTCTTGGTAAAAAAACGAAAAACTTAGTAACAATTGGTAATTTAAGGTTAGACATAAAACACACACAAATTCTAATAAATAATTCTAAGTTATTTTATGATTTTTAAAAGTTATACATTTTGAAGAATCTTTCAACAAACTGTTATTGTTCTCTAAGAAAGAAGATAGTTACGAAAAAACTTGATAGAAAAGATAGAAAAATTGTCCAAAATTGTATTACCTAAAACTTTTGTTTAAACGATTTTTCAGTATTCCCATTAGTTATTGAGTTATTTGTAACTTTTGCGAAATACCAAAAAAGCGAGCGCACTCACGTAAATTCTCCACATTTTCCAATTTTGACAAAAAACGTTATAACTCAAAGACTATTCGAGCTACAAAAAAGTATAATACATGCAATTCTTTTAGATACGTTACGGATCACCCTGTATAAAAACAAATACGCCTATCTTGTAGATCTCATACTCATCATTGACTTGATGAGTATTCGCAAAGTGGTTTGCGAATACTCATCAAGTCAATGATGAGTATGAGATCTACAAGATAGGCGTATTTGTTTATATACAGGGTGATCCGTAAGGTATCTAAAAGAAAATGTCAATTGTTTTTTTTTTTCTAAATCAACAAGGCGAGTGTTTATCAAAGTTATCAATATTGTGTACAAAAGTGTTTTCCACTCCCAGACTAAGCATGAAGTAAAATTTCGAGTTTAGAAAAGCCTGAAAATTTGGTTTGGCAATAAAAGTATTCCATGATTTTGTGAAAATTATAAGTTTTTGCGAGTCTTTCGAAAAACTGTAGATTTTCTCCAAGAAAAAAGATAGCTACGAAAAAACTAGAAGTGAGAAAAATTGTCTAAAATTATATTATCTATAACTTTTATTCCAACAATTTTTCTATATTCCTATTAGTTATTGAGTTATTCGCAACTTTTGCGAAATACAAAAAAGCAAGCGCACTAGTCTAAATTCTCTACATTTTTCAATTTTGATAAAAAACGTTATAACTCAAAAACTATTCGAGCTACAGAAATACAAAAAAAAAGCAATTGCACTCGCCTAAATTCTCCACATTTTTCAATTTTGACAAAAAACGTTATAACTCAAAAACTTTTCGAGCTACAGAAAAGTATAATACATGCATTTCGACTATTGCAACGAGATCAACATAATAGGCGAATTTGTTTTTATACAGGGTAAAGTATCTAAAAGAAAATATCAATTGTATTTTTTTTCTAAATCAAGAAGGCGAGTGTTTATCAAAGTTATCAATATTGTATACAAAAGTGTTTTCCACTCCCAGACTAAGCATGAAGTGAAATTTCGAGTTTAGAAAAGCCTTAAAATTTGGTTTGTTCGCGTAGCGATACGCGACCAAACTAAATTTTCAGGCTTTTCTAAACTCGAAATTTTACTTCATGCGCCACACGCGTAAAACGCGGATTTATCCAAAAGTTCAAAAACATACGCAAATTCCAATAAATAGTGCTAAGAAAGAATTCTATGATTTTGAGAAAATTATAAGTTTTTGCGAATCTTGAACTTGAAGATAGAAAAATTGTTCAAAATTGTATTATCTAAAACTTTTATTCTAACAATTTTTCTGTATTCCTATTAGTTATTGAGTTATTCGCAACTTTTGCGAAATACAAAAAAAAGCAATTGCACTCACCTAAATTCTCGATATTTTTCAATTTTGACAAAAAACGTTATAACTCAAAAACTTTTCGAGCTACAGAAAAGTATAATACATGCAATTCGGCTATTGCGACGAGATCTACAAGATAGGCTTATTTGTTTTTATACAGGGTGATCCGTAAAGTATCTAAAAGAAAATGTCAATTGTTTTTTTTTTTTTCTAAATCAAGCATGCGAGTGTTTTTCAAAGTTATCAATATTGTATACAAAAGTGTTTTCCACTCCCAGTTAAGCGAAGCGCGGAGCGGCCAAACCAAATTTTCAGGCTTTTCTAAACTCGAAATTTTACTTCATGCGCCACGCGTATTTAACACTGAAAGCTCTGAAATATTGTAAACGAGTAAACTTCGTTTGAAATCAGTGTCTTATACGCGTGGCGCATGAAGTAAAATTTCGAGTTTAGAAAAGCCTTAAAATTTGGTTTGATCGCGTTCAGGCTTTTCTAATATCGAAATATTACTTTATGCCTAATCTAGAAGTGGAAAACACTTATTTAAAGCTTTAAATTGAACTCTTTTATAAAACAAAACATCTGAAGATTTACAGTAAATACACTGTAATTGGGAGACGTATACTTAAAAGAACAACTCCCTGTATATTTATTTATAAAGTCTTCACAATTTCTATTCTTTTTTCTATTAATAAGCCCAGACAATCCTCTAATAGCATTAAAACTCAAGAATAAACTACGTTTTTACAACTTTAAAGTTTTAATTAAGACCTTTAATGGTTTTTTATGGAAAACACATAAAATCAGCAGTATAATGTATTTCTTGTTCATCCTATTCCGATCCTTGCGAGTTTATAGTTTATTGCCATCAGGGGTTCCGCAGGAATAGGCAGGTTTTGTGCATTTTCCCTCGCTTGTCCCTTTTATATAGCTCCAAGGCATCTGACATACCCAATGGGCCATAAATATGCAAATCGTGTTATTCGGGAAATATTCCCCGATTAATTCCCAACTTGTTATTTATTGACGAACTCCATCCAAATAGAAAGTTATTCTTTATTAATGTTAGGGGCTTATCATGTTTTTCAGTTCACACGAATGTTTAAAAATAAAAATTATAATAATAATAAATAACTCATTTAGTGGTTGAAAAACTTAGTTCTCAAGTGTTGTAGATTTTTAAATATTTGTTGATTTCTTAAAAGAAGTCAATTTGAAGTTTAAACGAGTGTTTTCCACTCCCAGGTTAAGTATGAAGTAAAATTTTGAGTTTAGAAAAGCCTAAAAATTTGGTTTGGTCGCGTAGCGCGAAGCGCGAAGCGGCCAAACCAAATTTTTAGGCTTTTCTAAACTCAAAATTTTACTTCATGCGCCACGCGTATAAGACACTGATTTCAAACGAAGTTTACTCATTTACAATATTTCAGAGCTTTCAGTGTTTAATACGCGTGGCGCATGAAGTAAAATTTCGAGTTTAGAAAAGCCTGAAAATTTGGTTTGGCCGCTCCGCGCTTCGCGCTACGCGACCAAACCAAATTTTCAGGCTTTTCTAAACTCGAAATTTTACTTCATGCTCAGTCTGGGAGTGGAAAACACTCGTTTTAAGCTTCAAATTGTACTCTTAAAAAAAAGCGTATGCATATGTATACCTAATAGAAAATTCCCTGTATATATACTTAAAAAAAATCCCTGAAATAACAGATTAATCCGATGACTATTTGCCAAATCTACTGAATACGCATTCGATTCAACTAACATTTTCGTTTGAGCTTACACAAAATCAACATAAATGCATTATTTATTTCTGACAATACCTGATCTATTTAGTAAATATGGAAATTGGAATTATACTACTTAAACTCACATTTAAAACGATTGTGCACATTAATTAAAATATTTTGTGGCTGGGTTTTCACAGATTTAGTTTTACGAAGACATTGTCAAAATGTGACGTTTAACCTTAACATTCTAAAGCTGCATACCGGAACATACATTTTTGCATGTTCCATCTAAAAACCATAGCAGACATATTATGAGGTTTTCTGTCTCTTTTCACACACGTAATCTGATGACATCAAACTATTTTCGTTTTACATGTTTTGGTGCGGAAAGCACTACAAATAAAGGAAACCATGGGACACCTCTTGTGAATCGTACCTAACACGTAATTTATATTTTTAAATTGATTCTGATCTATCTTCGATTCAACAGGAGAAAACGGTCTAAAGCACGGCAGACACAATCTAATTATTTTATGGACATGTGCTTGTAGTAAATTTGATTCAGATGCAACATAGCGATAAGTCGTATTGGTCTCTCGAAGACCCTAGTACTGTATGATTTTATTTTAGTATGTATATTTAGTAACTCAAAAATTAAAAATAACAGGAAATTGTGTGAAAACAGATACGTTTTTGAAAAAAATAAAAACTTCAAAGTGATCCTCACGATGATATTTATTATTAATGCATTCAAATGTGGGACGACATGCACTTGACCAAAAATCTTGACCCAGTTGCTAGCAGGCCGTATAAAATGCAAGGTTGACCGGAATGTGTAAGCATCGGCATCGGCTTCTTCCCTCACCGCCTGGCGTCCCGACGCCCGTCCAAAAATAACGCCCATTCTGTTTACATCTGAACGCTACGTATGTACAATTAGCTGCCACAAAATGTATGAACTACGAACTAAAAAAAAAAAAGGTGCTTTGTGTTCGCTACAAAAATTAATTTACATAAAAAGGGTGCGTCAAAAGAGTTTAGTTAATAGTTTATAGTTGAGACCCTATTTGAAAGCAGTTTCCACCAAATTGTGTTCTGCGAAAGATTCGAAAGAATAAATAATATCAGAAATTATCATAATTATCAAGATTAAAAATACGGCCTAATTAATTGCAAATGGTCAATAAAATAATTACAATAAATGGTGATGTATTCACCATAACACTTTCAACATTATTTACATAATAAAATAATTGACATACTAAACATATTTTACTTGTCAATTGATTCAAGACGATTTCACATTTATACGCGTGGCGCATGAAGTAAAATTTCGAGTTTAGAAAAGCCTAAAAATTTGGTTTGGCCGCGTAGCGCTACGCGCTACGCGACCAAACCAAATTTTCAGGATTTTCTAAACTCGAAATTTTACTTCATGCTTAATCTGGGAGTGGAAACCTACGTTAGACGACTAATAAGAAACTTATTTTGCAGTTTCATTTATTATAAAATTTATAACAAAAAAGAGTTGATATGTATATCGTATGTTTTATTTTATCGTGGGCCATAGGAATTTAAATGCTAAAAATGATACCTTATGTTATAATGTATTTTATCATATCATTTTGAAGCAAATTTCAATTGTTAGTAATAAATCAATTATTTTTCTACATAATGCGCGTATTTAAACAAGATAAATATGTTTTATTCCATTAAAAAATAAAGTTTATTAATAATATGTTAGCAAACAATAGAAATAGAACAATAACAACAAATCAAAAGAATATCACAGAAATTGTATAAAATGCTTTCCTTCGGCAGCTAAACTCTTCTCACTAATCAATCAGTCATTTTGGAAATTCAAAGCATATTGATTATTTTTGCTCAATTATTTATATTAAATAATTTCATTTTTTAATGGAATACAACATGTTTAAGTTATTCTAATTAAGGCGATAAATAATTGATTTATTACTAACAAAAATTTGCTTCAAAATTATATAATAAAGTTTACAACACAAGGTACAATTTTTAGCATTGAAAATCCTATAGCCCACGATAAAAAAAACATACTGTATATACAGGGTGCTGAATTTTTCGATGCTCACCATTGGTATCTCTGAAACGATAAGATACACGAGGTCGCTTAAATTAGAGAAAAGTAGTTCATTTCAATAATGATTAAAAACCTGAAAAAAAAATATGATTATTGGATAAAGTGTTGTGTGTGGAACACAACACTTTATCCAACAGGTACACAGAAATGGATTGAGTGAAAAATATGGTCGGTATTTATAGGTCACAGTGGAAACAATATTGTCAGAATTGATCCTTTTAGCAATTTGTCTTCCCTTTCAAGCAGAACATGCCTCGTTGTTTGCACGTAAATTGCGTTTCAATCTTCCAAATATTTTTAACGTTGGAATAACATGTTCAGGATATCTCTGGGCGTAGAACTAAACTGCTCTTCTAGGGTTCTTTTCAGATTCTCTATAAACTAATAACATGTCGACATTTTCGTTGTGAGTAAGGATTTTTCAAAATCAAATGACAACAAAACAGTATTTGTCAACCATTAGTTTAATTATTGACAAATGCAACTTTGTTATTTGCTTTCAAAGGCTATTTGTTTAAGCCGTGACAATTGTGAAGTTTTGATAATACTCTTTTTAAAGTTTGTTTGTCATTTTTTAACGGAAAAAGATACAAACATTTCTTTTTCACAAAGTTTATTCAGAAAAATTAGCTCTTTTTAAATAACCAAAAATATAGATATGTTTCTGGGAAAAAATATTCGATGACGTCATTACCTTAGATTCCAAATTTGGAAATATATTCAATTTTGGCCTAAAATGGACCTTACTCAATCCCATTTATGAACCTCTTTTCAGATTTCTTCTATCATTTTTCCTTTTCTCATAATAGAAGAGAGACATCGAGTTTCGCTCATCCTGTACAACACAATATTTTTTTTCAATTTTTTTAACAAAATAAATTCGTTAATTACTTTTCGTTTTAACAAAATTTAAACTTTAATTTGATATTTTAGAAAATCAAGTAAGGATGCATATTTAAATTTTAATTATAGCCAGTTAAAATTTATTTATTTCTGAGTACATGCAATGAATTTTATGTTGATTTTTACCGACCGCACTACTGTGAAAGGGGGATATTGTGATCGGCCAAAAGTTGACCCCCCATTTTTTTAAGAAAAAAAGGATATTCTGTTTATAAATGAAATGAAATAAAAATATCGGGCAGCTTGGTGGTGTAGTGGTTAGAGTGTTGTACTGCCACGCCACGGACCGGGGTTCAAATACCGGCCTAACAAGTTGTCTGCATTTATATAGGTTAGGATAAAAATGCCAAACACTCCGTCTTCTCGGATATGACGTTAAATGCATGTAGGACCTGTGTACTGCCTGGATGTTGCGTGCACGTTAAAGATCCCTACCGGTGGGTTGGAACTCCCACCGGGTTCGGCAAAATTCCCGGATAGCTGTAGACCTAATCTCCGGCGTCATGATTGGCCTTAGCAGCGGAAATAGATGACGTAAAACCCAAAATAAAAAAATAAAAAAAAAAAAAATATATCGAAATTTTACCAACGCTTGTACTTGAAAAAAAATCTTCTGGCCAACATTGACTGACAATCACTCTGTGTTTCAAACAGGATTTTTTTTTTCTAAAGTAGAAGTGTTTGCAAAATTTCAATATTTTCATTTCATTTCATTTTATTTATTAACAGAATATCCTTTTTCAGTAATAATAATAATAATAATAAACAGCTTTATTTGTAATCCCAAAGATTTTTGAATGCAGTCGAATTACGATTTTTATTTACAGGTCCAGACCGCAAATTAAAATTTTATCGGATTAGTGTATTAATTATTCCCATCACTTATTATTAACACTTAAAATTTAAACACTATTCAGGGAATCATTTAAATACAATAAGTTAAACTAAGCTAAATCCGATTTTAATTATTTATAAAACTACAGCTGATTTAAATTTTGCAAAATAAAGATTTATTATTGATACAATTTAACTATTTAAACATAACTGAAATAATAAAAATTACAAATGTTTATTTAAATAATATTAAAATATAAGAAATAAATAATATATTTTATTGGTGTGTAATAAAACAGGTTACATACATACTAGGAGTTAATTACGAGGACGTCGCACAATTTTTTGTGAAAGGGCGTCGAGGAACGTGCGTGTGCCGAACGATCAACAGGTGCGTCCCGGGCCAAGGGTTGAACATTGGGGATAGGGTGTGAAAGTAGTTAAATGCAAATTATGGGGAGAATGTTAGGGTGATAATATTTTTATGGGTTGAGGAAATTGAATTAACGAAGGAAATACACAGAGAAAATTAAGTTGTGACAAATTATTTAAGAGAAAGATAAATTAAAATTTTTGTAACAATTTAGATTGCACTAAATTGTTTAGCTCTAGATCTTTTTTCCAAGGTTGACTCGTATTGTAAGAAATATACAAAGTGCTGTACTTGTCGCAATCTACAACTAATTTGTTTCAGAAAGATGAATTAAAACACCTATTGAAACAACTACTTCCTTGTAAAATACCTCGACAGCTATTGGATTATACAATTAAGGGTTTGCTGTTACATACAGTAGCATGCTGTAAATCAGATCAAATTATTTACTGGCCATTTAGACACGTTTCAAGATTTATCTCTCATCGATGTAACTTTTCATGTTACTTTTAACAAATTGGACCTGAGAACGGCATACACGTTACCGCATAGTTTGAACACAAAATATAATGAAATGCCAATACTTACAATTCAAAGCCATGTCGTCTTTTTATTATACACAGGGTGGGGCATTTAACGTGTTTTTTCGCAAATATTTCGAAAACAAAGCATTTTACGCAGAAATGAAATGAAAAATAATTGTATAGAAGGGGGCCGTAATTATGTAATATAGGTTGGTGCTGTTGTCGCTAAAACAATGTCAACTCAATTTTTTTTTAACGGGAACCCCAATATTTGATTGAAGATTCAGATTCCTCGTAAAAAAATATGAATAATTTATTTAACAAATTTTTTGTCAGCCTGATATATATGGCGCTGTAATCCCGAAAAATAATAATGCGTTCGGATGTTCGTGTGATTTGCAGGTATCTTCAGTTTGAAAGGCTGAAAAATAAAGAAAGTGTTTCGAAGCAAGCAGAAGACTTTTTATAAAAGTAATTTTTTAATAGGACTAATAGAACAAGAAAACGAAGATATAAATTAGTAATAATTTGAAAAAAATAACAATAGCCATGATTTTATAACAAAATTGTGCGTCATCAACAACTATCAGTTGTTTTTAATAAAATCAAATTAAATGCTCAAAGAGACCTCCATTAGTGGCTAAACATTGACCAATATTGGTCAAACTCCAGTTATTTTTTATAAAGTAAAATGATACAATTTTTAATCGTGAAAATGTTAATGCTGCTTGTCATTTGTACGTACTGACACTCTCAAAACAAACGTTTCATTCTGAGACACCAGAAAATCTTTCAATTTGTGAAACACCTGTCTCGATTACAGCGCCATTTATCAGGCTGACAAAAAAATTAGGTAAATAAATTGTTCCTACTTTTTTACGAGGAATCCAAAACTGCAATCAAAAATAGAGATTCCCATCAAAAATATGAGATGGCCTTGTTTTAGCGACAACAGCACCACCTGTGATAAAACCAATATTTATAATATAATATTTATATTTTATTATAACTATGGGCCCCTTCTGTACGATCATTTTTTACTCAGGTCATTTCCGCGTAAAATGCTTTGTTTTCGAAATATTTGCGAAAAACAAGTTAAATGTATAACCCTGTATAACAAAAACAGTCTTTTGTAAATTTTCGAAAAGGTCTAGTTGTCAACCCTCTAATAAGCCCTGCGTACACCATTACTTAGGTATGCCACAAATTGTATTTTTTATTTTAAGTATACTTACATATCCCAAATCAAATTGCTCAACATTTGTAAAATTAATTAATGTGAGATTAAACATAAAATCAAATTCAATATATTTTGAACTTCACTTGAAATCAGTGTTTTATACGCGTCGCGCATAGGGTAAAATTTCAAGTTTAAAAAATCCTGAAAAATTGAATTTACCGGGGCGCAACCTGCTACGCTCTCGCACCCCGTCAAATTCAAATTTTCAAAACGTGAAATTTTACTTCATGCTTAATCTGGGAGTGGAAACTCTCGTTAGACAATCAATAAGAAACTTATTTAATGAGAAATCATTCAAATCGAATAGAATGAATATAATTTAATTCAATTGAAAAAGTACGCTGATAAAAGTAAATTAACTTCATATATTCGAATATTTGAATATTTAAATATTTAAATATTCAATTCAATAAATAATTTGGTGATTGAAATATTCATACTTGAATATTCAAATATTTGAATATCCAGCCTTAATATATATCGTAGTTTCTAAATACGATATATATATATCATCATAAATATTGTGATAGATATCTGATGATTGACATTAAAACCATGTTTTTAACAATTGCAGTAAAAAAATTATCAAAATATAAGAGTAGATTATACCGGGTGTTGACTTCGCGGACGCAACATAGGAAATCGTATGTTGATTTTAAAGTGATCAAATATTGGCTTCCCTATTTATTTTAGAGACAAAATGGATTTTACTTTTTTGTGGAGGAAAAAAATATAAATTTATTAATGTTCACACTTAACACATTACGTTTCTCTAAGTTAAAATAATTATGAAAAAGTAATGGGATTTTATGAAAATAATGACACCATGGAATTGATACAATTGCGGATATTCCCTGTTTTTTTTTTAAGTTTAATTTAAAACTTTAAACAAGTGTTTTCCACTCCCAGACTAAGCTTGAAGTAAAATTTCAAGTTTAGAAAAGTTCCGTGAAACATGTCGAGAGTCGCGCAGCGACCCGAGACAAAAATTTCTGGGCTTTTCTAAACTCGAAATGTTACTTCATGCGCCACGCGTAAGGATAGTTAAAGGGAGTGTTGTGGAGCGATTTAGTAGGAAGCCATATTGGTAGATTGGGATATGGGGTAATGCATGGTTTAGTTTTTTTTAAGGGGGAATTCGTACTATTTCCCAAAACCGGGGAGGATGGTTAGAAAAGCCCCGTGAAAATTTCAAGTTTTGAAAAGCCCAGAAAATTTTCACGGGGCTTTTCTAAACTCGAAATTTTACTTCATGTTGAGTCTGGGAGTGGAAACACTCGTTTAGAGCTTTAAATTGAACTCTTTTAAAAATCAACGAATGTCTGAAAATTAAGAGCTAAAATAATTAAGAAAAAGTAACGAGATTTTATAAAAAAAAATGACATTTTTCTTGTATAGTGTAAATCATTTCGAAAACATTTACTTTAATCAAGTGACTACGATATCTTTTGCCATTTTAACATCCGCAGTTGTTGTTTCAATTAAATGGCATGTCATTATTTTTATAAAATCCCATCATTTTTTCTTAATTATTTTAACTTAGAGAAACGAAAAGTGATAAACGTTAACACGAATGAATTTAGAACTGTTACCTCTACAAAAAAGGTAAATACATTTTGTTTCTAAATTAAATAGGGGAGCCAAAATTTAAACATTTCAAAATTTACATGGGCTTTCCTGTGTTGCGTCCGCCAAGTCAACACCCGATATATCAATATCAATAGTAAAATCAAACAATTTCTTTTCTTCTTTGTCGATCTGAACGATATGAGTAGTTCGCATTTCAGCGTTATTATGCAAGCAATCATTTAGAATTCTATCAAAATCTATTGCTTTTTTTTCTAAACCAATAACTTTCTTTAACTATCAATATCAGTTCACTTCTCGTAATCTCCCAATACATCCCAGAGAAATTTTTAACTATTAATAATTCCAAGTGTCGCATAAATCATATTCTTAATAAAAAAAGAAGAGTGTACGCAATTTCAAGTGAAGAACATCCACTTATCTGATAAATTCCAGTTGGGCTTTCGTGGACACACAATCCAAATATTTACGTTTCTATTTCGGGGACGTCCAGGAATTCCATCGTCATCGTCGGTGGCGGCGGCCGGCGGCGAGGCGCCCGATTTTCAAAAGCAATTTCAAACTTTGCCGATCTTGTAACGTTCGCCTATCCTTAATTTTCATTTCGGCCGTTTCGAAACTAAAATGCGTATCCAGTCGATGATGATTCAGTTTCATTGATCCTTGGCAGTGTCGTTTAGTGTAAGGACGTGGGCGGAAAGAGTCTGGAATTTGATTCAAGTCGGGTTTGGCGTGGGTTGGTGTGAAAATTAGCGAATGTTTGTAGATTATGCAGGAGTTTGTGATATATTTCAATTAGAATTAAAACTAAGACTATTTAAAATAAAAACAAAACAATTGAGAGTGTTCTATTTTATTTGTTGATCGCTGCAACATGTTTCATCACACAGTGGCCTCATCAGATAATGATCATTATTCATCTGAGTGATGAAGCCGCTGTATGGTGAAACATGTTGCAGTGTTCAACAAATGAAGTGAGATCCTCCCAACTGTGTTGTCTTTATTTCAAATAGTAAATTTATCAGTAATAATTAATTCTTAATTTTGTAAATAAAACTAAGTGACAAAAAAAAACACTGTAGGGGATAACAGGTTGGGTTTATAAAGTTGGGATTGGGATGGTATAAGTCGGAGCAATATATGTTGTATATTAGAGGAGATACAGCGGAGCCTTGAGGAACACCTTGTTCAGGATGGAATGTCGAGGATCAAATTTGAAGTTTGCGGTTGAGAAGGATGTTTTGGATTAGGTTGATGAGGTGGCTGGGTAGATTAAGGATTCTGCAATTATATAAAAGGCCTCGGTGCCAAACAGAATCGACGACTTTAGATATGTAAAGGAAAAGAGTGACCGATTTTTTGCTTTCTAAATTAGCTGTTTGACAGTTGGATGTAAAGATAATTTAAGGGAGTGCTGTGGAGCGATTTAGTAGGAAGCCATATTGGTAGATTGGGATATGGGGTAATGCATGGTTTAGTATTTTTTTGCTACGTTGGGATTCATACAATTTCCCAAAAACGGGGAGGAAGATTATAGGACGGTAGTTATTTGATTGTTGAGGATCAGTTTTAGGTTTATGGATGCAGGTTATTTATTATTCCGTTATTCTATTCAGAAGTAAACATTTGACAAATATATTTAAAATAAGGATTTTTAGGATGTATGTATAAATGGTAGAGGGAAGGGTTTTATTAGTCGGTGTATTTTGTCGTATCCGGGTGCCGTTTTTTTACTTATGGAGAAGGCAATAATAGCCGGGCTTTGAACTGGAACTGAACCGGAAACCGAAAACCGGAAAAACCGTTATTTTTGTCGGAACGAAAACCCAAACTGAACTAAAAAAAAATTAACACCTATTTAATTCTACAACAGTATCTACTCTTCTGCAATTTTGAAATCAAAACAGTTTTCGGAAATATTCATTTCGAGGTCCGCTCACTCGATTAAGACCATTTCTGATTTTTTTTTTTGTGGTAGAAATTTTAGTTTTGGTTCGGCTTTGAAATAAAGTTAATTTTCGTTTCACCTCAGTTTTTTTTTTTGAGAATAAAAATTACAGCATTTACAAAATCTGGCGAAAATAATCAACATCAAAGAATAAACTTACTCAGAAATTAATAAAGATTGATATTTTTTAATCGCAATTTCAATACTCGCATCTTCACTGGATTTTTCAAAACATCCACTGCTTTGTAGAAAATCATTGAAAAAAAAAATCGACTATATCTTACATCAGCAGATGCGTTTTTTTCGGGTATAATGCTATTTTTGTCTTTTTTGGCGTAAACATCGCGATTTTAACACAAAATGTCGATTTCGTCAAAGTCTGATCAACATAAAATATTGGCATTAAACGCCGACAATTGTCAATTTAGTTAATACAGTCAATGTTTTCGAATGACAGCCAATGAATGGTAGTCAACAATTAGCATGCAAATTAGTAGTTAGTTAGTAATATTTATTAAATGTATTTATACATATTAAATATACATTATTTATTTTAACCTAAATTTAATTATTCAAATAACAATAGTTCTTATTTTTCTTCAATTAATTTGTTTTTTAACAAACGCTTACATTTTGAAATACATAATGATTCTTTTATTATTGGTTCAAATTCATTAAATTTAACAAATCCTTAAAAAAATACTGATCTGTAGATCCGTTGTTGTTTGCAACCTCGTATATAATAATAGTAATAATAATAATTTTTATTCACATGTAACAATTATGTTTTACAAATTATATTTCATTTAGAGAAAAACACTTGTGAATCAATAGGTGGGATTCAGTAGAGCTTACGCCCACTGTTCTTGCATCCAAACCTACGAAATATGAGTGATATATATATATGGGAACGATTTTTTGTTCTAGAATTGCGTTCAGAAATTTCACAATCTTTTTTTTTATTAAACACGTAATATAATTTCGTTGGATGTTTTTCAAAATTTTATAAATGCAACACATATTCACTAAATATAATTGCTGACGTATATTGAAACATTTTATTTCTGCTAACATAGCATCAATGCTCGTGTAATTATTACATTTTGGAATTGAACGAACACTTAACCGATTAATAATTAATTTTGTCAAGTGAAAATCAATAATAATTACTAGTCAACAATCAGCATGAATCATGAGGTCAAGATAATCGATTGATAGTCAATACTGTCAAATGAGAGTCAATAAATCGCATGTAGTCACAATGTAATCGATAAATAGTCAATGTTGTTAAATGACAACATATGAATAGTAGTCAATAATCAGTATGTAGTCAACGTAATTAATTAATAGTTGATGTTTTCAAATGTTGTCGGAAAATGGCAGACAATATAGTAAAGACTGTCAATATAACCAACATGTAATCTATAAAATTAAATGACACTTAATAATTTGACTATCACGACATTTTGACAATAATAACTGGTCGTTTGTATTTTCGGCGCTATAAAATTTTAACTCAAAATTGCTTGGTCGGCTGGCGATTGATTGTATTATAATTATAAGTCACTGTGTTTACTGTTTTTTTTACTGAGCTGTATAGTATGTTCAATAAAAAAAAAACTCTAAGGTATCATGGAAAATATTGTAGGTTGGCAACTCTGATTTTTTATAATAAATTAATTACAGCTAACATAAATTAACAAAAAGATTAAATCTAGATTTTTTTTATTGAGCATACGATTTAGTAATTACTTTTCTTTATAGACTGTGTATTGACTATTGCAATATTGACTATAAGTCTTTAAATATGATGTAGTGACTGTATATTAAGATTTGTGACGTTGTGATTGTAAGTCAATTAGTTATCTGACTTTAGGCTATCATGGGATTTTATCATATTATATCATTATCGACTGTATTTTGACATTATGACTGTAAGTCACTTGGTTGACTGTCATTTGAATATGATTGGATTTTGTCTTTAAATCTTTCTATTGGTTGTTTTATTCTATTGTGACATTATAACCTCAAAGTGACTTGGTTGGCATTTTAGCATAGAATGTCTTTATCGATTGTATTTTGACTACTGTGACATTATGACTTTAAATCTTTTGACTGCCAGGATTTTGTCATTTATGTCTCTATCGACTGTATTACGACTATTGTGATATTATGACTGTAAGTCACTGGGTTGACTAAATTTCAACTTATTCGTATTTTGTCATATATTCACTGTATTTTCACTATTGCAATATTATTACTATAAGTCACTTGGTTTACCGCCTTTTGGTTATGATATGATTTTGTCATTAAATCAATATATCGACTGTATTTTCACTATTGTGACTTTATGACTGTAAATCACTAAATTGACTGACGTTAGTCTATCGTGTCAACTTGACTTAAGACGACGATAGTCGGCATTTAGTCCATTGTGTCAACTTGACTTGAGTCACCTTCAGCCGACATTAGTCTATTGTCAATTTGAGACAACTATTATTTGAAATATTTTATCAGATGGTCATGTTATTGTTTTTCTTTATGACTCTCCCCACTGAACAAAACACAAACAAATAACATTTTATCAACATTGTAACAACATTAAACGTTGTTTCAATGTTGATGAAACATAAATAAATGTGTTTGCTTAGTAGGTCCCTACACGCATTTTGATAGTTGTGATATATTTTAAAGTAACGAGTGTCTTCCACTCCCAGACTAAGCATGAAGTAAAATTTCGAGTTTAGAAAAGCCCCGCGTAGAAAATTTTCACGGGGCTTTTTTAAACTCGAAATTTTACTTCATGCGCCACGCTTATAAATCACTGATCTACAGTGAAGTTAAAAATATATACTGCTGAGATGTGACAGATATTTACTAAGATATAGCGAAAAAATGCCAAAAATATTTATTTTGTGAATATTTTGTAAATCTGAAAATAATAATTAAGTAGAACTAATTTAATTTGAGATCATATCTATAACGAGAACAGTGCTATGATGGACATCAACATTTTTTCAAAATGAAATAAAAACGTTTGAAAAATTAAAACAATCACTTAGAGCTGAACCGAAAGCCGCAAAAACTGTTATTTTTTCCGGAACGAAAACCAGAACCGAATCAATATATATTTTCTTAATTGAACCGGAACGCAAAAAAAATACGGTTCGAAGCTCTGAATAATAGTTATAATTAACGTACACGCAATGCGAATGTTAATGCAAATCGTGGAAAACGTACCGTGCATTTGTATGTGCGTTTGTGGCAAAGTAATTACGTGTCGGTCATTAGGGCCTCTATATATTCCTGTAAGGGAATTCAATTGCGTCTAGTGTGTTTTATTGTTTCAGGAATAATACAGCGTTTAATCGAAAATTGATTGAAATGTTTGTTACGCGAACAATTTAAATGGAAATTCAACAAATATTAATAGTTTGAGAGACAATGTTGAAAAGGCGTGTAACTGTATTTTGGGTTTGCTGTATTTGTTTTTAATTAATGCATGTGTGTGGAGGAGTTTAATAGTGTGCTGGTTTTTTTAATTAAAACACAAGCGTTATTTAAATAACAGAGTTGAAAACCTACAATTTAAAAATGTTTTTCCGTGTTTTGTATTTAAAGAACTTACAGGGATTTTTCTATTTAGTATACATATCCCAGTAAATATTCAGGCTTCCCTAGATTAAAAAAAACGTTCAGTAAGTGTTTTCACTCCTTCATTAAACATGAAGTGAATATTTAGGAAAGCCGCGCGTAGAAAATGTTTACGGGGCTTTCCTAAACTCGAAATATTACTTCATGCGCTACACGTATTAACCACTGAAATAGTGTGAAATTCAAAATATACTGATTAGATATGTACCATCGCACACTGGTCGAAACGCTCATTCTAGTTGAACATTTCGCTGTAATGCGTTTTGGTCTACTTTTAATTGTTCGGAGTTGAAGAAAATACTTGATTAAAAATGTAAATTACTCAATATTTAATAATTCTACCCTTCACCACCCGCATTTTAGTTTATATTTTTTACGAACAATTGTTAAAATAAAATTTGAAGATAATTTCACCATTCGCATTTTTGTTATACAATTTTTATCTTAAAATAGTAATTACATTACAACTCCTTCTCTTCGAATTATGAAAAAATGAACATTTGAAATGTTATAAGCATGTTAAATTTAATTATAAAATTATTCAAATAGAAACAAAAATTCAAAATTGCACACATATCTATAAATAAGAATATACAATATATACAGGCTGTATGAAGAATCTAGGTAAATCATACAAACAATTTACACCAAAGTCAGAAATTATTAGGGGTCAGAATCCTCTGGTAAAAATGCTTGTTCTGGTTCTACCAATAACTTTAACACATCTGTGTTTAATTTTTGAATGCTAAGCGGTCGTAAAATCTTTGGATTTATTACCACTGGAACATCCAGGTTGGGGCATATTTGGTAAACCTTCAGTAGAGAACACATTCATTCCGTTAAGCCACTTGAAATATTTTCAAAATTTGAAATTGTTCTATGAGAGGTTTGCCATTTGATTGTCAATTGTGCCGTA
The DNA here is from genome assembly GCA_932526585.2 of Philonthus cognatus. NCBI lineage: Eukaryota > Metazoa > Arthropoda > Insecta > Coleoptera > Staphylinidae > Philonthus > Philonthus cognatus. The sequence goes on from OW052247.1 coordinate 35,773,656, forward strand.
AAATTATTTATCTTGTGGTGGAGGCGGTTACTTTGTGATACATTGTAAATATTTAAATAATTAACACTGATTACTTTTATGTATTCACTTTTTATTTTGTACTGTGACTAGTTTCGACTCAACAGCGAGTCATTCTCAAACTAACTACTTAAAACTAACATTGCAATCTTATATATACTTAAAATTATTTATCAGGTAGAAAAGCGTGAAATAGAGGCGTATACATAAGTTCCGTCTGGTCGTTTATTAGCGGGATTCCCGGATTCAGTTTTGCTTTATGAATCTCTAATGACTCCAGAAGGTTTATTTTACGGCCTTTTTCTACACAATGCAAAACTGAAAGTACATCTTTATCAAAAGTATGTCCTTCTTCCATGAGGTGATTAGAAAACGTGGATTTATCCTGTTTTAATTCATACGCTCTAAGATGTTCTTTCAGCCTAATATTGAAATTTCTACCAGACTGACCTATATGTACCCCTTTACAAGACTGACATGTTAACTTATATATCCCGGATTTATTGTGAATGTTGGTTTTTGTTTTTGAATTGAAAATTTCATATTTTAGTTTCGAATATGGTTTAAATGCGACTGTTATATTCTCTTTTTTTTAAAAATATTTTTAATTTTAAGGCTTGAAATGCCGAAATAGGTCAGTGGGGCGTATTTTTGTTCAATTTTATTAGTTTTAATGGTTGCATACAAGTATTATTTCATTTGTTTAAATTTATGTTTTTCTATTAAATTATTTATTAGTCCTGTGTTGTATCCATTATTGTTCGCAATGTTCTTAATTATTTCGATTTCTTTTTTAAACGCGTTTTTTGTTAGGGGTATGTTTAGAGCTTTATAGATCATTGATTTGAATGCTGCTAATTTGTGTTTCATAGGATGTCTAGATGATTGAGGAATTATTGTGTCTGTAACCGTTGGTTTCCTATAAATTTCGAATTCTAATTTAGAGTTGACTTTTGAGATTTTTAGGTCTAAGAAATTTATTTGATTATTTTGTTCTGTTTCTAGTGTAAACTTTATATTGGGGTGTAAGGAATTAATAAAATTTAAAAACTGATCCAATTGTCTATTGGAGCCTACAAAACAGGCTAATATGTCATCCACATATCTGTACCACTTAACAATATGTTTCTGTCCGAGAGGGGAATTTAAAATAACTAATGTGATGTTTTTCATAAAAATTTCTGCAAGTAATGGACTAAGTGGTGACCCCATTGCTAGCCCCTCTTTTTGATCGAAAAATTTATTGTCAAATGTGAAATAATTAAATTTAAATAAGGATTTTAATAGTAGGAGGAATTCATTTTGTATTATTGGATTTATATTGTTAATATCAAAAGACTCTTTTATTAGTTTTACGCATTCTTGTGGTGGGATTTTCGCGAACATTTTGGACACATCAAAGGATACTAATTTGTAGTTAGGTTCTATTTTAAAGGATTTAAGTTGTTCGGTTAAATCAATTGAATTTTTAACTGCATGCACTTTTAACTCCTTAAATTCTGTCAGTTCTCTATAAATTTTGTTTAAATGTATACCTATTTTACGAGCAGGTGAATTAATGTAAGAGACCACTGGCCTAATTGGGCAATCCTGCTTATGGATTTTCATTAAACCATAAAGTTTTGGAGGGAGGGGATTCATTGGTAATAATAAGCGCTTTTCATATTCTGAAAATATGGCTGTACAGTTTTGAATATTTGATTTTAAGATGTTAACAAATTGTGTGGTTGGATCTTTTTTAATTTCCACAATGTTTGAAGAGGCAATAAAATTGTTGATTTTTTCAAAATACGCATTTTTGCTTAAAATTACCACTGGATTCCCTTTGTCGGCTTTAGTTATTGTGAGGTTTTCGGCTTTAACTTTCTTATTAATAGACTGAATTGTGAAATGGTCTGAGTGGTAAACTTTATTTGGGTTTTTTGTTGAACTTATAATAATATTGCAAATTTTTGATTTTATGAGGTTGCTATTTTTAATACTATTCAATGCTAATTCTGACTCGACTGTTAACAATTCTTTGAGGTTTTTTGCCTGAATATGTGGTGAATAATTAGTCACAGTACAAAATAAAAAGTGAATACAAAAAAGTAATCAGTGTTAATTATTTAAGTAAAATTATTTTATTTATCAATAAATCTAAATTTTTAGTGTGCAATACAATTTCAATATTCATAATGTCAATCACAAAGAGATGACCTGCTTTATTTTTTTGTTCTAGCGTTTTTTGAGCGCGACAAACATCGAATAATGTTCTTCGCAAAATGGTTAAGCTACCTAAAAAAATCACTGCTTGTAAACGGGCAAAAACGGGCAGCTAAATATTATTTATATATTAAACTAACTAGTTAATATGTATAAAAAAACAAATATTTACTACTAAGAACGGCTAAGAATGTATACTTTAACCTTTTTCAAGTTTAACGTTGTAAAATTTTACTGTAGTATTCTTTACTTAATTTAAATTAGTGTATCTTTATGTTGACTAAAGTTATATGAAGAATATTTAAAACTATGTTATATGTATATATACTAGTACAATATATTTTCATCTTTAAATTATACTTTGCACGAAACACAAATGTGAAAAAAATAAACTTAGGCGTTTGGAGCGCGTAAAATCCCCAACTGAATGACGTAAACGTAAACGCACTTTGGGCACTGATAACCATTGGACCAAATGTCGGAGGGGTTTATGATTTTACCTGCACACCCTTTGGATATTGAACTACCCATATTCCAAGAATAAATCTATTTTTTAAACAGTGATTTTTGACGAAATGTTCAGCTAGAATGAGCATTTCGACCAGTGTGCGTCGGTAGAAATAAAATATTGGGACACGTGAAATGTATTTAGTCTGTGTCAATCGTTGGATCTTTCGTTTCGTGTCATTTAAATATTTTTATTGTCACTCTATATTATAACCTTTCTTTAAATACCTGACTTAACCGGTATAAATTTGGTTATATTTGACATTACCCAATTTTCGATTTGTCCCAACATTTTATTTCCACCGATGGTACGTTTATGATTCAAAGCCGGCTCAGCTTGATTTTATGTTTATTTCGTATAACAAAATTATGCACCTTGACATAGACTAATGATCATTTATAAATCAAATACCTACTCTTATATCAAAAAATTAAGTATATAATTTTTGCTGATATCTTAAATGATTAAAAATAAATAATATTTCAACAACAGTACAATTAAAACTAACACATATTACATTGTATTCTCTTTAGCAACTTATTCCACCAAAAGTTTCACATTATTTGCATTTTAATTATAAAACCCCTTGCGGAACTTTTAATTACACGTAATACAACTGTACATTTATTATTTCCCTACACACGCAACGGGACCCTCCAGTTTTCCGCATTTTAATTAACATCCAGTTAAATTAAAACGCAATATGTATTATATTTATCGCATCAAAGTGAATACTGTTATTATTTTGGGACATGTTAATGTTTATATGCAAATTGGAGTGGAGAGTGGAGTGAATATGGTCATGGAATAAATCATCCGCACACATTCGGTGCCACATGCCTCTGCAATCTATACGGTTGCAACATGTTCATATACTACATGTTCTGATATGAAGGCAGAATCTGTTACAAGTGATACGAGAGCAAATGTAAATCATAATTTCAGATTTATTGTAGTTACTGAATTTGAATTATATGAGCATACAAAACTTGTTGGAGATTCAAATTTAATATCACGATAAAGTTCAATGCTTCTTTTAAATAAATAAAAGTTTAAGTGTTGGTTCTGATAATCTGATTTTATTTTTGAATTTAAGTAAGAGCTAATAGATAAAATGTCGCCTTAAGGTATGAGTGGTGACACTAATTTCAAGTGAAGTTCACTTGTTAACAATACTAGTGTTTTCAGTGTTTAATACGCGTGGCGCATGAAGTAAAATTTCGAGTTTAGAAAAGCCCAGAAAATTTGTCTCGGGTCGCTGCGCGACCCTCGACAAATTTTCACGGGGCTTTTCTAAACTCCAAATTTTACTTCATGCTTAGTCTGGGAGTGGAAAACACTCGTTTAAAGCTTCTAATTGAACTTTTATAAGGAACAACGGAAAACACTCAAAACTTTCAAATTAAGCTCTTTTGAAAAACAACGGATGTCGGAATATTTACAGCTTATGCATATGTTTACCTAAAAGAAAATGTTCACGTTGTTTTTTATTTAGAAGAATTCAATTTAAAGCTATAAACGAGTGTTTTCCACTCCCAGACTAAGCATGAAGTAAAATTTCGAGTTTAGAAAAGCCCCGTGAAAATTTGTCGAAGGTCGCGCAGCGACCCGAGACAAATTTTCTGGGCTTTTCTAAACTCGAAATTTTACTTCATGCGCCACGCGTATAAAACACTAAACTATTGTGAAATTTATCTATATTTGAACCTCACTTGAAATCAGTGTTTTATACGTGTGGCGCATGAAGTAAAATTTCGAGTTTAAAAAAGCCCAGAAAATTTGTCTCGGGTCGCTGCGCGACCCTCGACAAATTTTCACGGGGCTTTTCTAAACTCGAAATTTTACTTCATGCTTAGTCTGGGAGTGGAAAACACTCGTTTAAAGCTTATGATTGAATTCATGTAAAAAAGCGTATTCATATGTTTACTTAAAAGAAAAATTCCCTGTATTTAATTTTAACATGATATCTTTTAATCTGCCTACGTTTTTAATGTATTGTATTCAAATGGCATAGACCCATTAATTCTATAATAAATAAACAAATACAAATACAAAAAGTGTCTAAATGAAAATCTAATATATATTTTTATTTATGGAAAATCAAGAAAATGAACTACAGGTCTATTTTTCATGCGCCACGCGTATAAGACACTAATTTCAAGTGAAGTTCACTTGTTAACAATACTTCAGTGTTTTCAGTGTTTAATACGCGTGGCGCATGAAGTAAAATTTCGAGTTTAGAAAAGCCCAGAAAATTTGTCTCGGGTCGCTGCGCGACCCTCGACAAATTTTCACGGGGCTTTTCTAAACTCGAAATTTTACTTCATGCTTAGTCTGGGAGTGGAAAACACTCGTTTAAAACTTCTGATTGAATTCATATAAAAAAGCGTATCCATATGTTTACTTAAAATAAAAATTCCCTGTATTTAATTTTAACGTGTTATCTTTTAATCTGCCTACGTGTTTAATGTATTGTGTTCAATTGGAGATTCTATAATAAATAAACAAATACAAATACAAAAAATGTCTAAAAGAAAATCTATTATATATTTTTATTTATGGAAAATTAACAAAATGCACTAAAGGTCTATTTTTCTGTTACCGATTTATTTAGTTATAATTTTACTTCATGCGCCACGCGTATAAAACACTAATTTCAAGTGAAGTTCACTTGTTAACAATACTTCAGTGTTTTCAGTGTTTAATATGTGTGGCGCATGAAGCAACATTTCGAGTTTAGAAAAGCCCAGAAAAGTTGTCTCGGGTCGCTGCGCGACCCTCGACAAATTTTCACGGGACTTTTCTAAACTCGAAATTTTACTTCATGCTTAGTCTGGGAGTGGAAAACACTCGTTTAAAGCTTCTTATTAAATTTATATAAAACAGCGTATCCATATGTTTACTTTAATCTGCCTACGTTTTTAATGTATTTGGTTCAATTGGAGATTCTATAATAAATAAATATATATATAATTCAGCACTGCGAGCCAAGTTGGCCCATGGCTTGGTAGCAAATCCTTCTCCAGATTGCTCTATTTTCTAATTTCTTTCTCCAGTTTTCAATTCCCATTTCTTCTAGGTCCTTCTCTAGTGTGTCTAACCATTTTGTTCGTGGCCTGCCTCTTTTTCGTCTTCCCGCTATCCCTCCTCTTAGCACTTGTTTTGTCGGTGTCTGGTTACTCATTCTCTCTACATGGCCCAACCATCTTAACCTTTGTGCTCTCACGACGTTTGTTATTGAAGGTTCATCGTAGAGTTCTTGTAGTTCCTTATTAGTTCTTCTTTCCCACACTCCTTCTATTTTCTTTCCGCCATATATCCTTCTTAGTACTTCCTCTCAAAAATATCCAACGCATTCCTTTCTTTTATGTTGAGTTTCCATGCTTCTCCGCCATATATTACTACTGGCCTGATTATGGTCTTGTAGATTATTTTTTTGACATTTCTTGAGACATTTTTTGATCTTAAAATATGTGTTATTCCTCCCATACATTTTATTCCTTTGGCTATCCTTTCTTGTATTTCTTCTTTTTCGTCCCCTCTGCATGTAATTTTGACTCCCAGGTAATTAAAATTCTCTAATCTTTGGAATCCATGCTCTATTTCTTCTGTAGTTATCTTCAATTGTCTATTTACATCTTGGGTTCCCGTACCGCTTTCTATTACCATGAATTTGGTCTTATCTTGGTTTATTATTAATCCCTTCCTTTTCGCTGCTATCTCTAATTTCTTTGTCGCCGCTACTAGATTTTCTTTTGTCCTTGTTAGAATAACAATATCATCAGCATATGCCATTAATTGGTTTCTGTAGTTATATATTGTCCCTTTTGTCTGGATTCCACTTTCTCTTATTGCTGAATCTAGTACTATATTAAATAGGGTTGTCGATAGTGGATCTCCCTGTCTTAGCCCTCTTGTAACCTTAAAGATGTTTGATGTTTGTCCATGTATAAATACTTTGTAGTCTGTTTCTGTCAGGGTCGTTTTCACTAACCGTATTAATTTTTCCTATACTTCTAAATCTCTCATTGCCTTGTATATTGTTTCTCTCTTCACTGTGTCATAGGCTTGTTTAAAATCTATAAACAACATATACAGCGGTAGATTTTGGTCTATAGTATTATCTATTATTTGTTTTAAAGTGAAATTGGTATGGTCCAATCTTATTTTCTACTGTACTATTCAGTCTATTTTTTATTGCAATAAACAATAAACAAATACAAATACAAAAAATGTCTAAAAGAAAATCAATTATATATTTTTCTTTATGTAAATCAACTTTAGGGTCTCATAACTTTAAGATGTGAACGACTTATACACGTTGTCCCCTGAAATTTTGAATACGAGTAATGTAATGCGTTGTCACCTGAAATTTTGAATACAGGCATTTAAATGCATTACTTGGCGCTTTGTTACCACGCTCGTTTTTTTGCATAGCTGAGTCAAATATTTGAATGCATTAACAACAGGATATAGTTAGTAATTTTTTAATTGTAATAAAATAGGGAATCAAAGAAAAAAATATTTACACGATATTTTAATATTACAAATTATACTTAAATTTTAAAAACACAATGCTAACTTAACGAATAACAAGTAGCTACATTGTTCATCTTATTAAATGTTCGAAAACATGTTCTTGTTGAACCAAACAATATCCCAGATGATCATAAAATTCTTGTCGCAGGAGTGATATTTTGAGGGGCTTCAAGAATTGTTAATCTCAGGTCATCCACGTTGTTAGATGATGCTGATGGGTATAAATTATTTGTTGTATATGGTCCTAAAGAAAAAAATTATTTGGAGACAATCAGGAGATATAGGTGGACATTTTATGTCTCCTTTGATGCTAATAAAGAGACAAGGAAATATTTGATTTGAACATTCTCTAGCCGCATTATGAGCAGGACATCCGTCGTGCTGATACCAATATCAATATTCTGTAAGCCTTGCACTGCTGGTATCACTTAATTCTCATGCAGTTCTAAATAATTTAGATTCCCGTCAATAAAAAAATAGTACTATAATAGTGTCCCAAAGAATACCGGTGGAAACGTTAAGCTTTTGGGGGTACTAAATTCTTAAATTTATTTTTCGGAGCTTGTTTTCTTGGGACTCTCCCTACCGAAGGATTATGACGACCATGTAACGGGAAAGTAGATTTGTCACTAAATAGAATATTTCGAAGAAATTCGTAATTGTTGATTACTCTATCCATCACACCTTTACAAAATTCTATTCGACGACCATGGTCAGCCGGTCAGCATTAATCTCTGGATTTTCTGCAGGGGGCTTGTTGATATAGTAGTATTTCGTGTTATTATATTGCGAACCATAATTTCACGCATTTCAGCTTCTTCACTTTAAGGTCTTTTAAGCACTTACATGGTGGATTTAAAGAATCACTGTCTTCTGTTTTCTGTTCCGTTGTTAACATTTTTAAAAGAAAAATCAACTTAACTTAAGTGTATCAAATTTGAAGCTATCTGAGACAAATTGACATGCATACTACAGTGTTGTGGTCCTCGGGCGATTTGTAAAAAGAATTTGCACTTTAACTTAATTTTATTATACACGATGTTTACAGTTCGGATAGAAGAACGATATTGAATTTTAGGCACATAGATAACAGTATATATATGAGAACATTATCAGAAAATACATTAACCCTTGGATGAATGGTGTCAACACATTGGGAAAAGAGCACTCTTATGTAAGGGAAGAAACACAGTTCATACATATATATGGAAGTAATAAAGTAAAATTATCTCCGGCAGGCCAATCATCCAAGTTTACAAGGGTTAAAAAATAAAATAATCATTATTAGAGAAATATCAATTAAGGGTTAATTATAAAGGAGCGCATTAACTTGCGAGCGTTAACTTAAGAGAGCGCGAGCACCTTATCGACAAAGCACAATTTATTCGTTAGATAAGTAAAGTGTTGAAATATTTAGAATAAACGATAGACTTATAAAATAATATAACATATGTGATAAACGATAGAACTTATAAAATAATATTATGTATGAAAGAAATAAATGTATGATTAAAATAATATCAATATTCAATAGTCTTGACAATCCGAATACACAATAACAGTAACAATCATGGCAATCTGTTATAATAATCGAGTGCCTACAAACACATTACATTACTCATATTTAAAATATCGGGGGACAACGTGTATATTTTTGTGTTGAATATTAAAATATGCTTATTTCTTAGTGGATCTTGAGAATTTTAAATAAATTTGACTATCGATACGTTTTTGGTAAGCCTTTGAATTAAAGTATTCAATATATCGGACACTTGTTTCTCATTAATCACTAGGTAAAACATTTTCAAAAATATATTGGGTTCTGTGAATTTATCACTTGGTTTTGACTCGTGTTCAATTTGGAGGTCTCACAACCCTAATTTTTGATACAATATTATCATTTTCTGGACTGAATAATTAAAAATACAAATTTTTGAAAAATGTTGGATTTTCAATTACAGTATGTAAAAGTAAACTACCTTATTCTGAAAAATATCAACTAAAGATTTCAGATTTACTTGTATAAAATTCATAAAAATTACTATTACCATTATTTCAACGTTATTAAATTGAAAATTAGTCAAACTGGAAAGAAAATCCTGTATGCCAAGAGTTGACTAAAACATTAACCCTATTTTATTCAGTCATAAATTTTATAATAAAAACTGCAAAATAAGTTTATGATTGGTCACCTAACGAGTGTTTCCAATCCCATATTAGGCATAAAGTAAATTTTGTAGCGTTTTATCTTTTAAAATTCTGCATCGTGATAATTTATTTTAGAAATTATGATTTATTTGCCATATTGATAATCAGTTACCAATAATTCCAAATTTGATGTTTAAAATGCGCTACTATTAAAGCAGGACTGCAGCTGATCGCAGTAAATACACCCTAAGTTTGGTCATATTAAAAAAAACATAGTTTACAATTTTGATTAATTTGCAATAAAATTACACAAGCTCAAATTTGGTTTTAAGCCTCTACAGTGTTTTCTCTAAAGTAACTTTGCTTCAATAAATGTAATATGAATTTTCTATTTCTCTGTTGTTTTTTTTTAACAATTTTAATTAATATCTTTCACTATGTTCTCATTAATCACTTGGTGAAACATGATTAAATATATAAGTATGAATATTATTTAAATAATTGAATCTCAGAGAAGGTTTGGAAATACAAAAGACAATAAAAGCCGGAAATCACATAGTTAATGACAACGACGAGCTTTGGATTTCCCTTACTACCTGATTATGTATATATAAATTAATGAAACACTTGTATCTTTTCTTCACTTATTTATTTGGAGTACCAAATGCACATTTCGATCACGATGTGATCATTATCAATGGTTGACAAATACAAACTTAAAAGCTAAAATGCGCTTAATATATACCTGCGGATTAGGAGGAGTAATTACGTAATGAGTAATTTTTCAAGAATTACTAATAAAAAACAATATTCCAGATGAACAAACTAAACAATACCTTTCACTAACGAAACTCGTTATGGAATGTAATACATTCGAATTTAATAACAAATTCTACAAGCAAACTTTTGGCACCGCAATGGGCAATCCTTTATCCCCCCTTCCTTGCGAACATTTTCCTTAATTTCTTTGAAAATCATGCTAAAAGAACAATAAATAATTTTCCCGACTTCTGGTTCCGCTATGTCGATGACATTTCCTCAATCGTACCTAACAACTTCGACATAGATACCTTTATTAATTCTTTAAATAGTTTATACAATAGTATTAATTTTACATACGAATCAGAAGTTAATAATTCTCTCCCTTTCTTAGATATTTTAATTACAAGAAATAATAGTAAACTAGAGTTCGATATCTACAGAAAAACCACACATACATATAATTATATACACCTACAAAATATAAAATGGCAGCGTTTAATAGCATGATTTTCAGAGCAATTAAACTACCCCTCTCTCCTTCAAACCGAAAAAAGGAACTCGACTTCATACGTTCAATTGCAATTAACTTAAAGTACGACATTAACACCATCAATAAATTAATTAATAGACATTTATTTAAACAAAAAATTACCTGTTCTACCCGGTTAACTAATTTAAACAGCAAAGAGACCACATACGCTAGGATAATTTATGTACCTGATTCTGAAACCCGATTTGATAAACTATTTAAAAAAATTCAAAATTACACCTGCTTACTACGTCAACACAAATTTAAAGTCACTATTGGGTAACACCTTTGATGCAGTAGACGACTTGGAAAAACAGGGAATCTATTCCATCAAATGTTGTAACTGCAGTAAAATTTATGTAGGCCAAACTAAAAGAAATGTCATTACGAGATACAAAGAACATACATCACATATCAAATACAACAACCCTACAAAATCTGCAGTTGCCCATCACTCTATTGAAACAGGTCATAAATTCTCCTTCAACAACACCAAACTATTAAAATTCTCCACAAATTATCACTTAAACCTGTACGAAGCTTTTTACATGAAAAAACATAACGCTGATCTGCTAAATTTTGATTTGAGCCCACTAGACAACCCATTACTTAAACTCGTTCCGTTGTAATAATTTTTGTATTTTTCTTGTTATATGTTCTCATGTTTTTATGTATATTGTAACTTGTGTATTTTTCTTATTTTTCTGTTTTTCTATTTTATATTATTTGTTCCAATCACACTTAAAATAGATTTAAGATGTCGGCCTAATTGTCGGTTTTCCCTTAACTCCATAACCCCCGCGCTCATTACGTAATTACTCCTCCTAATCCGCAGGTATATATTAAGCGCATTTTAGCTTTTAAGTTTGTATTTGTCAACCATTGATAATGATCACATCGTGATCGAAATGTGCATTTGGTACTCCAAATAAATAAGTGACGAAAAGATACAAGTGTTTCATTAATTTAAAACCATCTTCACGCAACTCAACAACAATTAAGTATGTATATATAGTTTATAAAAATGTAATTTCTGTACATTCCTTGATAATGGCTAGAAGCCGAAATTAGTCGGAATAAATCAAATATTTTGTGAAACGAACCAAATGATTCTTATTTAAATAATATTCATACTTATAAATTTCAATTACTCCAGTTGATGAATTTTTCCTGAACATTTTATAAAAATCCTTATTTTACAGTAGTTTTTAATATTTTTTTAAAAGTAACATGAATGTAAATTCATATTGCATAAAATCTCTCTGTTAAATTACATGCAACATGCATTTTGTATTCATTTGTGGTTGTTGTTTTTTTTTTAACAATTTTAATTAGTTTAATGTATTTTTAAGTGAATACATTTTCATATAATTATTCTTGAGCAATTTATATTTCAGTAATTTTAAATGGTATTTTAAAAGTAATATGTAAAAAAAAAATTGATTGATAAGGCTGATAAATATTGAAAGTTAATCTTCACTTTTATATAAATAAAACAATTCAAACACTTTCAAATATATATTGTGCATTCGCTACAATTGTTTCGCCACATTTTCGGCACATTTCTTCGCCTGAAGAAGCCACAGTGTGGCGAAACAATTGTAGCGAATGCACAATATATATTTGAAAGTATTTAAATTGTTTTATTTATATAAAAGTGTATATGTATTTACTCTCTCTGTTAAATTAAGTGCGACATTAGTTTTCTTTTTCTTTATTGTTGTTTTTTTTTCAAATAAAATTGTGTGGCATTTTTCCTTCTTCTGAATATTACACTGTTAATATTTCCTGTACAAATTTTCTCTTATTTCTTTGTGATGGGATTTATTATAATTTTTTAAATGTGAAAGTTTACATTAGTAAGAAGTAAAGCTCATAATATTGAATGAATAATTCTTTATATTTTAGTTTTGTATTTCTTCATAATTGTACGAAAATATTTGTAATAAAGACATTGACACGTGTCTGTTTTTTTTTTCTGGATTTGGGTGTAATTATTGAGGTAAACCAAAATGAATATTTGGCTCAATAATGTGAATAGCATGTGTTAAGTGGAAGATTGTTGGGTTAAAAATAGAACAATCTTGGCAGCTGCAAGCCGTAAGCTCGTAAGCAGATCACCTTTATTTCATAGACTGAAGCGTTTTGTTGTTTTACTTACTGATTATCCAATTAATATCATCTTACTTTATCGATTGTTTTTAAATGAAATATATTTTCATTCTTTAATAATATATTATTATTTATCACATCAGCTGTTTAAAGTGGCGTAACTAGAAAAAGTATTAACCTCAACTTTTATTTAAATCATTGTTCAATATATATTTTACTTGTAGTGTTGTATTTGATGTTTTAATCAAAGGATTAAGATTAAGATTAAGCATGAAGTACAATTTCGAGTTTAGATCAGCCTGAAAGTTTGGATTTGTCGGAGCGCGCGAGCGAAGCGTCAAATCCAAATTTTCAGGATTTCCTCAACTCGAAATTTTACTTCATGCGCCACGCGTACAAAACATTGATTTCAATTTAAGTCCAAACGCTCGTTTACATTCAGCAAAATGAAAATAATATTGCTCTGACGCGTAAATTAATAGTTTTTGTTTAATTAAACGATTCAAAAAAAGTTGGTCCTAAAATGTTCATCTTTGAGCGCATTTACAGAACGTAATACATATTTAAACTACGAGCTTCAATTAAAGCTAATTTAATTCCAAATCTGCTAACTTAAGGTAATGGCGTAGACAAAAACTGAATGGACCATATGAGTATTTTTATATAAATAGTCGTTTCGGGAATTGTTCAGAATCTTCACAATGTTTCTGGCTTCTAAAATGTCCACAATTTTAGTCTTTCGAAAAATGTATTATTTTTAAGTACTTTTTCGACGCTTAAAAATTGTGTTTAATACAAGCACTTAAAGAATATATTTTTCATTGAAAGTTTGTAAAATTTAAAAGAGTGTCTATTAATATTTTTAGATTATTAATTGCTCCTTAATGTCAATTACACTCATCAGTGACGTAGATAGCGTTTTCAGATGGGGGTGGGGGGGGGTGTACAAAAAATGATGATGCGTCCATCATAGCACTATCTCAATTAAAGAATTAATGATTGACATACTAAAAGTATTTCACTTGTTAATTGGTTAAAGACCATTTCACATTAAATCAGTTTTCCCTTCTGGGCTGGTCTGAGAGGTACTTTGATGGCTCTCGCGAGCGTCTGTCGGAATTTACCCTCCAGATCGCCGCAAAAGTCGTCCCTCCAGACCACCAAGCTCAGTCCCAGGTATCGGAAGTTCGACCCCGGGAGATCCGCTGGGACTGGCTCTCCCCTGATGTTGAGGAGTGGGTCTTGCATATGCCAAGTTTTGTGATGGGTGACTATCTGAAAAGACGATCATTTTGACGTTGAAATCTCCATTCCCCCAAATAGTCTACCACTTTATCCAGCAAGAACTGGGCTTTAACCACATCATTGGCGGTGATCACTAAGTCATCAGCAAAGGCTAGGCTCGAGAGCCTAACCCCGCCTCCAAGACATAGACCTCCCCCAACATCTAAATCTTTTAAAAGGGGGTCCATCAAGATATTGAACAACAGGGGTGAGAGCGGGTCGCCCTGTTTCACTCCCCTGTCGATTGACATCACAACTAGTTTCCCCCCAAATCGAATTTGGGTCACTACTCCTTCATATGGCCTTCGAACCATTTTTGCGGTGTGTTCGGGAAGGCCCTTACGTTGGAACATTGCTTCGAGTACTCAGTGTGGTACTGTATCGAAGGCTTTTCTGACATCTACAACCACGCCGACCATGCCCGCATTCCTCTTGGCATAGTGGACTGATTCGCTGAGGATCTGGACGTTTTGAAAACAGCCCATCTCCTCAACGACGAACCCTTTCTGCCGCGGGTGGAATTTAATCTTCGTTCGAAGTTTCTGGTCAACTATTCCCCAGAAGTATCTACTCAAGAGGGCGCTGACAGTGATAGGACGAAAGTCAGACGCCCTCTTCGGGGTAATGCCATTTTTCGGAATTAGAGTAGTTGAACATCTGTGCCATTTTGTGGGGAATCTGCCTGTTGCCAGAATTAAGTTGAAGAAGAGAAGCATGTCAACGCGGCTATGTTTGCCGGTTGTCTGATTTGGTAATGCCATCCAACGCAGAGGCTGTATTGTTTTTGGTTTTTGTGATTCTGGATTGGACGTCCTGGAGAGTTATTTGCGTTAATACCTCTTCCAGCGAAATAGCGCTGGCCTTATTTTGTCCAAGTAAACGGTTGTCCCCATAGTGATTCGTAGAGGTTTCTGACGTCCTCTACATCAAGCGTAATGTTTTTTTTTATACGCGTGGCCTATGAAGTGAAATTTCGAGTTTAGAAAAGCCTAACGTGGCTCGGTCGCTCCGCTTTGCTATGCGACCGTGCCAAATTTGTAGGCTTTTCTAAACTCGAAATATTTACTTCATGCACCAGGCGTACAAATTCCCAGTTTAATGTTAGGTTTTAAATATATATTACTTAGTGAAACTTTAAAAAGTTTATTTCGAAACACTGATTTTTTCTCATTTCAAAATCACGTTAAGGTCTGTTCGTTAAATGAACTAGTGCAGCACTGTTTGAACTTTTAACACTTTTTACACTAAATCTATTATGACTCAGACATCTGCTTTATTAATGTCAAGTTCAGTTCATTTACATTAAGATGAACTGGTGATGTCACAAACTTGAACCCATTTCAACTTAGTGCAGTACAAACCTACAGAGAGTTGTATGTAACACCGAACATTTTCATTCCTAGCAATTTGACACCTATTATTTTTAATTTAAGTGTAAATTATATATGACCGTTACCAATCAATCGCAATTAATGCCTCAACTTGTACATACAGGAAGTTTTTCTTTCAAGTATACTTGTCCCAATTACAGCGTATAAGCCGTAAATCTTTAGATATTCGTTGGTTTTTTTTTAAAGTTCAATTCAAAACTTAAAATGAGTGTGTTCCAATCCCAGATTAAGCATGAAGTAAAATTTCGAGTTTAGAAAAGTCTGAAAATTTGGTTTGGTCGCGTAGCGCGAAGCGCAGAGCGGCCAAACCAAATTTTCAGGCCGATACAAAACACTGACATATTACGAAGTATAAAACACACCGCTAAACTTTACATTAATTCAGTGTTTTGTACCGGTGGCGCATGAAGTAAAATTTCGAGTTTAGAAAAGCCTGAAAAGCTACGC
Organism: Philonthus cognatus; assembly: GCA_932526585.2. Taxonomy (NCBI): domain Eukaryota; kingdom Metazoa; phylum Arthropoda; class Insecta; order Coleoptera; family Staphylinidae; genus Philonthus; species Philonthus cognatus. The sequence continues at coordinate 35,789,599 of OW052247.1, forward strand.
GACCAAACCAAATTTTCAGGCTTTTCTAAACTCGAAATTTTACTTCATGCTTAGCCTGGGAGTGGAAAACACTCGTTTAAAACTTCAAATTGAATCCTTTTAAAAACCGAGCGTCGGAAAATGTACAACGTATGCATATATATACTTTAAAGACAATTTCTCGTTATAAAAATGTTCGGTGTTACATATAACTCTCTGTATGTGTAAAAGTAAGTAAAATAATAAAAAAAAAATCACTCAGATAATTTTTACCCGCATCTGCAATAATTCTAAAAATTAATGATAGTAAAAAATTAATTCAAGTTAAATATTTAATCATTCAAATTCTACAATTACAAAATAATCTCTTACATTAATGCTGAGATTAATATAAAAGATTATTTTGTAATTGTAGAATTTAAATGATTCAATATTTAAGTTGAATTAATTTTTTACTATCATTAAATTCAAGATAATTTTAAGTCGACATTTCAGTCAACACTTTTTATTTCGATAAAATAAGTGTAACTCCAATTTGAGTATTAGTTACTCTAATTTTATCGAAATACAAAACTAATACAAACGTTATTTGGCCAGACAGAAATTGATTTAACTGTATTTATTCTGAAAGCAATCACTCCAATAAAGAATAACAATATAAATTATAATTACGTTGTTGCGCACATTTCCTTTATCATTTCCCATCGCTGTTGAAATACATGTATTTTTTTTTCTCTGTGGGAAAACGAGAAGGAATCCGAGCACTCTATCTGAAATAAATGGGATCCATTTGCAAGAGCAAACGCGATTCATTCTTTTCGCTGCAATTAAGAAGAGATACGTTTTCAGTGTCTTTCATCTCTCGAGTAATGGATTGCCCTTTGGGCGCACAAAAAAGAAAACGACACGAAAATAACGACACAGAACAGAAAAGGAATCGAACGTGAAATGTTTAAATTTGAATAGAATCATAAATCATTTATAAAAGAAGATAAAAGAATACAAAAAACAAGAAAAATGTGGCTATGAAATAGTAATAAGTATAATTTATCTTGGTTTTTTTGTACGAATTTATTTAATTTGTTTATTTTCCTAGAATTGAGCAAAATATACTGAGAGTTTTATTTAACACCGAATATTTCCATAACGAGAATTTTTTAAGTATACATAAGCATTCGTTGTGCAACTGCCGACACTCGGTTTATTCAAAGATTTAAAGCTTTAAACGAGTGTTTTCCACTTCTAGGCTAAGCATGAAGTAAAATTTCGAGTTTAGAAAAGCCTGAAAATTTGGTTTGGTCGCGTAGCGCGAAGCGCGGAGCGGCCAAACCAAATTTTCAGGCTTCTCTAAACTCGAAATTTTACTTCATGCGCCACTAGTGCAAAGCACTGATGCAATGTAAAGCGGTGTGTTTCAAACTTCGTAGTATGTCAGTGTTTTGTACCGGTGGCGCATTTAGTAAAATTTCGAGTTTAGAAAAGCCTGAAAATTTGGTTTGGCCGCTTCGCGCTTCGCGCTACGCGACCAAACCAAATTTTCAGGCTTTTCTAAACTCGAAATTTTACTTCATGCTTAGTCTGGGAGTGGAACACACTCATTTCAAGTTTCAAATTGAACTCTGATAAAAAAAAAACAACGAGTATCTTAAGATTTACGGCATATACGCTGTAATTGTGACATGTATACTTGAAAGAAAAACTCTCTGTATGTACGTACAAGTTGAGGCATTAATTGCGATTGATTGGCTACAATTTTTAATGATCATGTAGGCAACCCAATTTTGCACATAACTTAAAAATTAAAGGTGTCAAATTGTATTGGATGAAAATGTTCGGTATTACATAAAACTCTCTTTAGGTTTACTGTTGTAAAATGCAATAATGGTAAACTAATTCGAATCATTTGTTTTAGGAGATTAAAAACTTCATTTCATTTCGAGGAGAGAAAGCAAAACACATTTGTGGTCATAACACCAAAAATCATAAGATGAGAAAATTTAATTTGTGTTGTATTCCGGCACCATCCTACCCACAGACGCGTTTGGGACTTTAAGGTCCTCGTCAGTGTGGTCGCGGCCCAGTGCTGAGGAATCATTTATATAGACGTATTTATTTATCATTCGTTGCATGGCAACCTCCATCTTGTTTTAAATTTACAATTTTGGCTAACATTTTTATAGAAAATCACTAACCTACCTTAAACTAATTCAAACAAAACTTAAAACTAACTTAAATCTAAGAAAAAATGCAATACAGTTTATTTACAAACAATTAAACATGATAAATTCAAATTCAAAACTATTTCAATTCGAGAAAATAAGCTTACGCTTCTTATCGTTGCACACTTTCGTCTTAAGTTGTCTTATTAATTAAGACATTGTTTGCATTTTTACGAATAACATTTTCGTAATTTTATATATTATAATTAAACATATTCACAGATTTTTCATGCTCGCTTTAGTGATAAAATTAGATTTTAGTTTTTGGACATGTTCCCTTACGTGCTGAGGAATACTGAACATTTCTGACTATATCAAGCCAATATGTTAAAACTATTAAGAAATTTGATAGCTAACGCCATCTAATGCTCTACAATTGCATCGTCAATGACACAAATGCGGAATACTGAACGCAAATTCAATTTTGATATTTGTTTTCTGGTTTAACAAACAGAGTTCAGCTCGTTCGTTGGCGAAACATTGACCTGTGTATGCACTTTTTGTATTCGTGTCATTGATGACCATAGAGCATTAGACTAACGTGAGATTAAAATCTCCTATTGTCATCATGTCATGCATGTGTAATAAATTACCACCCTGTTGTGATATTCTACACGACTCTGTTAAATCGTTGATGAACAATCTGTCAAATAGCTGTCACACTCACGAGCGTCTTCATATTGTTTAGATTTAAATTTATTTATGTATATACATACATTGTTTATTGTATTATCATTGTCTTGTAATTGGGAAGTTTCCTGTTGGGCAATAAATACTTATTATTATTATTATTATAATTATTAGATGGCGTTAGCTATCGAATTTCTTAAAAGTATTTATAAGATATGACTTCTGGTTCTTTAGGGAGTGTGCATTTCTGCACTGCACTTAGACCTCATTAGACCGATTGTTCTAAGAGAAGATGTGACTTATTTAACTTATCAAAAGTGAATTATAGTAACGAAATAGCATTAGTTTTAGAAAAATCACTTAATTAATTGCACAGATAAACTCCACAAATATACAAACATGTTCGCATTTCTTCGAATTTTTCGCTTAGTTAAATGAATTGAGCTATACAATATTATTTGAATAATGTCCACGATAAAATTATAAATAAATAATGATTAAATAAATAAACAAATATTTATATTGATACACTTCATGTTATACTCAAAGTATTTTTTTTTTATATGGATATAAATCTTTTTTTGTTCATATCCTGATAATTTTATTAATTGAATAAAAACATGATGTATTTTGTTTTGATATACTTTTTATTACATTTAACGTGTTTTTTTTATTAGGAGATAAATTGCGTTCGTGTGTGAGGCTAAGAAAATGGGAAATGAGAAAGATAACTAATGATGCTGAAGTGTGTTTTTTTTTTTGTAGTCAATTTCTTATAAGTTGTGACAGATGATTGGTGGCCAGCAAGACCCACATCAAGCAATGTCAATCGTGCGGTTTTTCACGGCGAAAAATAACCTTTGCTTTTCTTTTATGCAATAAGACGGATGAAAGTTGTATCAGATTTTATTTTATAAATAAAATTTAAGATATATAGTCTTCTTTCTTCTAAAATTATTTATACAGGGTCTTTTCCTTTCAAGTATATATACAAGAAGTTTGTCTTTTAAGTATGCATACCCCTAACCAAATTTTCAGGCTTTTCTAAACTCGAAATTTTACTTCATGCTTAGTCTGGGAGTGGAAAACACTCGTTTAAAACTTCAATTTGAAGTCTTTTCAAATACGGAAAATATATGAAAATTTACAGCTTGTACAGTATAGCTGTAAATTTTCATATATTTTCCGTATTTGAAAAGAGTTCAAATTGAAGTTTTAAACGAGTGTTTTCCACTCCCAGACTAAGCATGAAGTAAATTTTCGAGTTTAGAAAAGCCTGAAAATTTGGTTAGGTCGCGTAGCGAAGCGGAGCGACCTAACCAAATTTTCAGGCTTTTCTAAACTCGAAATTTTACTTCATGCGCCACGCGTATACAACACTGATTTCAAGTTAATTTCAAAATATACTATTAAAGTAGTATGCTAAAGGTACAATTTTTGACTATACAATATTTCAGTGTTTTATGCGCCTGGCGCATGAAGTAAAATTTGGAGTTTAGAAAAGCCAAACTAAATTTACAGGCTTTTCTAAACTAGAAATTTTACTTCATGCGCCAGAGGTACGAAACACTGACGCAATGTACAGTTTATCGGTGTGTTTCAAACTTCGTAATGTTAGTGTTTTATACCGGTGGCGCATGAAGTAAAATTTCGAGTTTAGAAAAACCTGAAAATTTGGTTTGGCCGCTCCGCGCTTCGCGCTACGCGACCAAACCAAATTTTCAGGCTTTTCTAAACTCGAAATTTTACTTCATGCTTAGTCTGGGAGTGGAAAACAGTCGCTTATAACTTCATTTTCACGAATTAATTTATTATTTAATTCATATTTTATTAGTTAATTCACTTTTCTCCAGAGTTACATAACTCTAAACAGCTTTAATTGACAATTTAACAAATATCCTTCAGACTCTCTCATAACCCCAACAACAAATCTTTGATATAGCTAGCTGAATAGTCTGTATGTTAATACTTGAGAGATCTATCGGGTGTGTTATATGCAAATGAAGGAAGTGGAACGTATTGTCTACAAAGGATGGGACAATTACGCGCCTGCGAAAAGGCGTTGTTCGTCGACTGAAAGGATTAAATTATCCTGGTGTGTGGCTTGATGCTCCCAGCTTGAATAATCCTGACAATTCCGCACGACTCAAATCCGAAATGCACACAAAAGCCGCATTATTATATTAGTGTAGTCGAGAACACTCAACTAACGAACATGTACTAGCTGCTAGAAAATTCATGGGGCTTTGCTGGTGGTAGAAAATTATTTAACAAAGAATTAAAGTATGAAATTTATTTAAAAAAGTATTAATAAAATTTGGAGTTTTAATAAAAATTCACTGAGATTGTTGAGAAATTAAGATTCATTGTTTGTCGTTGACAACAATAACATTGATTAAATTTTATTTATTACTTTTTTTTAATACTTTAGACTTACGAGCCCTAACAACTATATATTGGGACAAAATCAAATTCATATAAAATTTAGGTATTGGACAGTTTATTTAAGTTTTCTAGTATTTTTTTAAATTTAATACTATGTAATTAGTTAATTAGCAACAGTTATGGCCAATCAACAACACAAAAAACAAATTAATTATTCAATCACCTCTAATTTACAAGAAAAATGTTAATTTTGTTTGTCAACTAAATATTAGGACATTGCACGAATTTTATTTCTAAAAAGGAGTAACATCGCCCTTATATTTTATGACAGCTTGAATTCGGCTAGGCATTGACTCAACTAAGGATCTGCACGTGTCAGGAGAAATTTCATTCCAAATATGCTCTATCTTGTCTCTAAGTTCAGGTAATGTCCGTTGTGGGTTGTTCCTCAATGTTTGTTTCATTTTATGCCATGCTGTTTCAATGACATTAAAGTCAGGACTGCTGGAAGGCCAAGAAAGAACATTTACGTTGTGGTCGCCAAACCACTTTTTTGTGGTTTTGGCCGTATGACAGGCCGCCCCATCCTGTTGAAAACGTAATTTTCGTCAACATTTAACTTGGCGATACTTGGTAGCAAACTGTTTTGCAGTATTTGTTGATATTTCGCAGTATTCACGGTACAATCAATAAATTCAAAACATCCTAATCCTGAAGCTGTCATGCAGCCCTAAATCATCACTGCATTAGAAAATTTTACGGTACGTTTTAGGCAATCCTTGTGAAATACCTCATGTTTTGAGCGAATCACGCCTTTGCGGTAATCACCAACACATACGTCGAATTTTGATCCGTCACTAATAATTACTCTGGACCAGTCTGGAGCTGACCAAGATAATTTAGATTTTGCCCATGTGAGTCTGGCTTTCTTTTTTTTTTCGTCAACAGTGGTTTTTCCTTTGCCTACAAGAAAATATTTCTTTTTAAATGCACTTTTAAATTGCTACTTCAAATTCAACCTTATAAAACTTGAGTCCATATTTATGAATCCACTGGCGGCAGCATTCTCTTGACAGATTCAATCCAGTTTCGTGATTCCATTCAGTCGTAATCTGCCTTAAAGTATTTCTTCTCCCTTTTTTGCACAGTTTTACTAATAATCTCTTGTTTCTATCAGAAACTAATGTTGGACGACCCGAACTTTTGCCTTTTCTGTCTAGGATATTTCCGGTTTCTCCATAATGCTTAATTATATTCCACACTGTTGTTTTAGGAATATTAAGTTCATCCGCGATTTCACGTATCGTTGTATTTCGGCAATAATTTTTAATCACTAACTCACGAATTTTGGAACTTGTAGAGATACCACGCACCATTTTGTTCAATAAAAGCAGCGAATCACCCGATACGATAAGAAAGCAACTACCAAGTAATCTGACGTTTCGTTCTGCATTGTTTTCACAGCTTACTTGTCATATTTTGTTTCATTTTTAACAGTTATTTTATACTGTCCCAATATTTAGCTGCCACACAAAATGAACATTTTCCTTGTTAATTAGAGATGATAGAATAGAATAGTATAATAATTTTGTTTTTTGTGTTGCTGATTGGCCATCATTGATGTTAATTAATTAATTACATAGAATTAAATTAAAAAAAAAAGAAAAAAAGAAATAAACTGTCTAATACCTGAATTATACATGAATTTGATTTTGTCCCAATATATAGTTGTTAGGGCTCGTATATGTAATTTTGTTAGTTTTAGGAATCACGAACTGTGGTCTCGTTTTGTATATGGATCCCGTTGATGAATAAATAAATAAATAAATAAATCTAAACAAGAGTACAGTTTCTTAAGTGTAAAATTTGTTGCAAAGATATCAACTAAACTTAACATATCTTTAATTAGTATAAATGAAATTGCCAATTCTTTGTTGCAGAATACTTCAAACATTAAAACTGCGATTATTTTCGCAATCTACAACAAGTTAGTCTTACAAAGACTATATCAAACACTCATTGAAACAACTACTTCCTGGGCTAATACCCCGACGGACATTGAATTATACAACAAGTGTTTGCTGTTACATACAGTAACCTACTGCAAATGTAACAATTTGGATCAAATTATTCAGGCCATCTATAGACGCGTTTCGAGATTTATGTTTGAACGGTAACGTGACCGCCAGTCTAAGGTGTCAAATTGTTTAGAGGGAATGGCAAAGCTATACTGAGGAGAGAAAAATCTCGAAACGCGTCTATAGATGGCCTGAATAATTTGACCCAAATTGTTACATTTGCAGTAGGTTACTGTATGTAACAGCAAACACTTGTTGTATAATTCAATGTCCGTCGGGGTATTAGCCCGGGAAGTAGTTGTTTCAATGAGTGTTTGATATAGTCTTTGTAAGACTAACTTGTTGTAGATTGCGAAAAGAATCGCAGTTTTAATATATCTTTAATTAATTTCTCACTTAACCCGTAGTAAAACATTTTAAACTATAAACTATGTTTAAATTAATAGTTTATGAACTTAACATTTTGCGCAAATGGACATTGTTTCTGGAGATATTAATAAACTTTGTTCTGACATTGGAAAACATAAAATTGATTGACATCTGTAAATTTTTATCAACATCTTTAGTTTCATTCATTCTTTTTTGAACAACACCATGATTCTTTGTTGAACAAAATCACAGTTGTTTAAAGTTATCCAATTGTTTCAAAATTATTCAAGAAGGATTTAAGAAGTGACATTTAAAAAAAAGAACTAAACTTCGTGTTTTGATAAAATTGACAAAGATTGTTGAGTTACTTGAACGAAAACATATATACAAATATATACAAAAATACATTAACAAATATTATAATACCTCGTATATATTTTACATATTTCCGCAAATCGGCTATCGACCAGTGGTCTTTCGGCCTGTTATTATTTATTTAATGTATTTTATTTAGTCATAATATATATATATATATATATATATATATATATATATATATTATGATATAAGAAAGTGAATGATACAGGTTTGTGTATGATATTGAATGATTAATCGTCATGGTCATTCGTCATTGTCGATGAAATGAATTGATAAATGGTGATTTCTGGATATCTACATTTAGGGGTTATGTTGGGGTTGCGTGGAATGTATAAGTTGTGGATGATATTCTGAATAAATGGGTTTAGGGCGAATTTATTTGCCAGGAGTTTCAGGCGGTTATCAATTGCAATTGCAAATGGCAGAGGACGGCATATCATTTTATAGATATGCACTGCAGTTTTTGTTGTGATACCGTGATTGCGGTAGGTTAAGATTCTGAAGTGCCGAGCCCTCGACCTGACTTTTGCCTTGAGGTTCTGGGAGTGGGTTTTAAAGGTGAATTTTGTATCGAATGTAATACCGAGATATTTACATGTAGAGGAGGGCGATATTGGGTTATTATTTATTGTGACGTTGTGGGTGCAAGGATGGTGGTGATGGTGAGGGATGCATAATTGTAATTTATGTGGATTTATTGTGATTCTCCATTTGGCGAACCACAATTGTATTGTGTCGATCAAGCCCTACAAAGGGCTTAGTGCTTTTAGGAGGGTTGGTGCATGGGAAATTAGGGCGGTGTCATCAGCATATAATAAGGGATAGGCAGATTTATTGAAGTAATTTGGGTTGGGATCATATAGGTCATAAACAAAGATATTGTATAGGAGTGGGGATAAAGGGGAACCTTGCGGCAGCCCTTGCTCTGGAGTGAAGGTATTAGAGAAGGAATTTTTGATTCTAACCTGAAGGGATCTCTTTGATAGGAGGTTGTCTATAAGTCTAATGAGGTGGGGTGGGATATTTAGGGAGTGACATTTAAACAGAAGCCCGCAGTGCCAGACGGAGTCGAAGGCTTTCTGAATGTCTAGAAAGACGATTGCGGACTTTCGACCTTCGAGATGTGTGGTTTGAATATTTGATGTGAGTATTGAGAGAGGAATGGATGTGGATCGATGTTCAAGGAATCCGAATTGGTAAGGAGGGAGGCGGTCTGATATGTATTGGATAATTTTATGTTTTAATATGGACTCGAAGAGTTTTCCAATGACTGGAAGCAAGGTGATAGGGCGGTAGGCTGATACTGTTAGCGGATCATTATTTTGCTTGCGAATGCATGTTATTATACCTCGCTTCCAATCGCTTGGAATCTCCTGAGCAACATAAATGTGGTTAAAGATTCGTATTATATATTTGTGTATATGATCAGGAAGGGATTTTAGGATCATTCTAGGAACGTTATCATAACCGGGTGCTGTGTTTTTGCCTTTATATAACTGTTCAAAATAGTCTTCTTCTTTTAACTTATCACTAGCGGGGTCATGGGTGGGGTTACTTTTAAATGCGTCATAACAGGATTTTATGTAGTTAAACCAGTCGGTGTCGTAGGTGTCATTGTCTCTCATTGTATAGCATTCTTCAAAGTATTTAGAAAAAAATACAAGCTATTTCTGAGTCATCTGTTGTGGTATTGTTAGTTATTGGGTCTTGTATTTTTTGAATTCCGTCATATTTTTTATATTTTGAAAGTTTTTTGATTTGCTGCCAATATTGTTTTCCTTTACATATCTTCACACAACTAGAAATAAAATAATTACAATTAATAAACTATCAATAAAACTTTGTTCGCAGGTTCGGAAAAAATAGATTTTTTTAACCTTGACAAAATTACAGTTGCTTAACGTTTTTTAGTTGTTTAAAAATTATTCAACAAGGATTAAAAGTGTAAAATTTGTTAAAAAAATCAACTAAACTTGGGCAATTAATAAAGTTGGCTCGGTACGCTAAAAAATAAAATTGATTGTATCTTGACAAAATTACAGTTACTTAAAGTGATCTAATTCTTTCAAAATTACACAATAATTAAAGTGAGAAATTTGGGTAAAACAAATTTCAGGTTTTCATAAAATGCACAGAGATTGTTGAGAAATCATTAAGCTTTGTTCGGGCGTAAAAAAAAATTAAAAAGTTTGAATCTTCACAAAATTACAATTGTTTAAAAATAATAAACAAAAGAAATTGAGATTTTCTTAAAATTTACAGGTTCAGAAATCAATAAACTGCCCTAGTATAAATTGAATCTTGTATAGTTATTAAAAAACAATTTTAAAATCTTGTAACAGTAATACATTTGTAACGCGAGATAATAATTCAGAAAAAAGCAGTACGAATTATTTTTAATTTGTCTTTGTCAACTTCGTGTAGGGGATATTTTAAGTCCCATAATCTATTGACATTCTATGGTATGTATATTTACGAATCAATAGTAAGAATTCTATCAACTGAGACACATCTCACTAAACACCAACATTCTTATAAAACCAGACATTTTGCCGATCCATCGATTAACTTTGTATGAGAGAGATCCTTCGTATGTTGCTATGAAATATTTTAATAAGCTTCCAAGTGCTATCAAAAACATTCAAAACAAAAATATATTCAAATCACGATTATATGAACATTTGTGTTTGTTAGAACCTTATTCTTTAAATGAAGTATAGTGCGAATTCTTGGAACCGATGCGTCAATGTGTGCTCTAAAAATGTCTCTAAATGTTTCTTCTTTTTTTTTATATTTATGTATTTTTAACTGTTTACTTGACACTTTTTCATTAATATGTAACATTTTGTCTGTATGCGTATTTTTGAAAATAAAGATTAAAATAAAATAAAAAATTATAACATATAGAATTATAATATAAAAATCAGTATTTGTATTCTATATTGAATAATTCTTGCATAAAGATGACACATGTTGATACACTATTGATTGCATTTTATTGATGCAATGCAAATTACATGTTTATATTGAAGGACGAATAATATTCATTACTGATACAATATTGTACAGAAATTAAATATTTATTATTAAGTGATCAATTATATTCATTATTGACACAATGTTGTATAGAAATTGAAAATCTATATTAAATGATACCATTGATACAATATTGAATATTTATATTAATGGATCAATGATATTTATTTGCATGTTCAACATTTATCTGTGATACATTGCTTTTGCATATACTTTGCTGTGATAACATCGGGGATATATTGTGGAACATATTTTATACATATTTTCTATTATTATTATTATTATTATTATTATATTGTTTTATTGTATATATATATATATATATATATATATATACATATATATATATATATATATATATATATATATATATATATGTGTGTGTGTGTATTTATTCAATATTTATTTGTTTATTATTTTATTTTGTAAGTACCCCTGAGATTACCTTACCACTCTTAATTTTGAATTGTCAAACCACTTGGGATAAAGATGTTCAAAGTTTATGTTGAATAGTTGACTTATTTGTGCATTATATTGTTTATGATGATTTATGTAAATGCTTACAATTTTTGTAGAAAGGAGATTTCGGTAAATAAATAAAGAAATATATTGTTGACACAATATTGTACAGAAATTAAATATCTATTATTGAATTTTCACTATTAACACAATATTGAAAAGGAAATTATGTTTATATTGGATTTCTACAATAGTATATTTATAATAAATATACGTTTAGTATCAATAATCGTAAACTATATTGTGACAATATTTTGTGCAGATTGATTAACAATAAAAATATCTATATACCGGGTGTTGACTTGGCGGACGCAACATAGGAAATCCCATGTAAATTTTGAAATGTTCAAATTTTTGCTTCCCTATTTATTTTAGAAACAAAATGTATTTACCTTTTTTGTAGAATTCATTAGTGTTAACGCTTATCACTTTACGTTTCTCTAAGTTAAAATAATTAATAAAAAGTAATGTGATTTTATAAAAGTCATTATTTTTATAAAATCACATTACTTTTTCTTAATTGCCATGGAATTGAAACCACAATTGCGGATGTCAAAATGGCAAAAGATATTGCAGTCACCTGATTAAAGTAAATGTTTTTGAATGTTTGCGTTATGTTTTTTGTCGTTAATTAGGTAACAGCAATATCTTGTGCTATTTTGACATCCGCAATTATTGTATCAATTTCATGGTATGTCATTGTTTTTATAAAATCACATTACTTTTTCTTATTATTCTAGCTGTAAATTTTCTGATCGGCTATTTAAAAGAGTTTGATTTGAAGCTTTAAACGAGTGTTTCCCACTCCCAAACTAAGCATGAAGTAAAATTTCGAGTTTAGAAAAGCCCCGTGAAAATTTGTTGAGGGTCGCGCAGCGACCCGAGACAAATTTTCTGGGCTTTTCTAAACTCGAAATTTTACTTCATGCGCCACGCGTTTATAACACAGATTTCAAGTAAAGTTCGAATATACATAAATTTGACAATATTATAGTGTTTTATACGCGTGGCGCATAAAGTAAAATTTCGAGTTTAGAAAAGCCCAGAAAGTTTAAAAGAGTTTGATTTGAAGCTTTAAACGAGTGTTTTCCACTCCCAGACTAAGCATGAAGTAAAATTTCAAGTTTAGAAAATCCCCGTGAAAATTTGTCGAGGGTCGCGCAGCGACCCGAGACAAATTTTCTGGGCTTTTCTAAATTCGAAATTTTACTTTATGCGCTACGCGTATAAAACACAGATTTTAAGTAAAGTTCGAATATACATAAATTTGACAATATTATAGTGTTTTATACGCGTGGCGCATGAAGAAAAATTTCGAGTGTAGAAAAGCCCAGAAAATTTAAAAGAGTTTGATTTGAAGCTTTAAACGAGTGTTTTCCACTCCCAGACTAAGCATGAAGTAAAATTTCGAGTTTAGAAAAGCCCCGTGAAAATTTGTCGAGGGTCGCGCAGCGACCCGAGACAAATTTTCTGGGCTTTTCTAAACTCGAAATTTTACTTTATGCGCTACGCGTATAAAACACAGAGTTTAAGTAAAGTTCGAATATACATAAATTTGACAATATTATAGTGTTTTATATGCGTGGCGCATGAAGTAAAATTTCGAGTTTAGAAAAGCCCAGAAAATTTGTCTCGGGTCGCTGCGCGACCCTCGACAAATTTTCACGGGGCTTTTCTAAACTCGAAATTTTACTTCATGCTTAGTCTGGGAGTGGAAAACACTTGTTTAAAGCTATAAATTGAGCTTTAAAAAAACAGAGAATATCCGCAATTGTATTAATTCCATGGTATGTCATTATTTTTATAAAATCACATTACTTTTTCTGAATTATTTTTACTTAGAGAAACGTAAAGTGTTAAGTGTGGACATTTATAAATTTAGAATTTTTCTCTCTAAAAAAAAGTGAAATACATGTTGTCTCTAAAGTAAATAGGGAAGCCAATATTTGAACACTTCAAAATTAACATTCGATTTGCCATCTTGCGTACGCCAAGTCAACACCCGGTATAGATAAAATATTGCTACATTGTAAATAGAAGATTCATTTACTAGTGTTAGTTCAAATGGAAAAAATTGAATTGATTAATTAAGTTAACTATCTGTCCCAAAAGTCCAAAAGTTATACAAATTTTGAAGACTTAAAATTAGATTAGAAAATATTTGTGTGAATGTATTATCGTGAGATTGAACATAAAATCAAGTTGAATCAGGTATGAATAATAAACGTACATTTCTAAGCAATATATTTCGAAGTTCACAATATTTTACTGTTTTGTACGACTGGCGCATGAAGTAAAATTTCGAGTTTAGAAAAGCTTGAATTCTTTCTTTTTTATTTATTTGAAACTTCTAAAGAAGTGTTTTCACTCTTTGGTTAAGCATGAAGTAAAATTTCAAATTTTCAAGCTTTTCTAAACTTGAAATTTTACTTCATGCTTAACCAAGGAGTGGAAATACTCCTTTAGAAGTTTTAAACAAATGTAAAAGAAAGAGTTAAAGTTAAGTCAACATAATATCATACATATTCAGGCAATCGTTGATTTTATAAAAAAGACGTTCAATATGTAGCTTCTAACGAGTGATTGCACTCGAGTGGCGCCCCGGCGAATCCAAATTTTCAGGCTTTTCTAAACCCGAAATTTTACTACATGAGCCACGTATATAAAACACTGAAATATTATAAAGTTAGAAATATATTGCCTGTTTAATAAATTTTACAAACGTCTATTTCTTATAACCAATACTGGCGCTATCAAAATTCGAGCAATTGCATTGGATTTTAAAGTAAACTCTGAAATATGAATGATTCAAAATAAACATGAGCTTTTTCAGTAATAAACGATTCGGTTAAAAATATACCTAATTTTCGCTATTTTTGTATTTTTCAGACGTCAGAAAATATCCTCTGCAGCTATACCATAACTATTTTTGTACAAATATTTCATTTAGAAATGTGTCATATCATATTGCTTATTAATAGAATACGAATAATATTTATTATATAAATATTTCTGAGATTGTGTAAACATTTTTGTTTACTTCACACATCGTTAAATCACGTCACGTTGAATGAATGGATTCCACTGAAATTTTTCATGAGGATTCATGATGCGGGCGTTTCTTGCCGACATCCGTCAACCCTCGTGAAATCCGGTTCAACCCCTAACTTCCGGATCATTGGTTTTATCTTACCACACAAACATTATTCACTTTATGGTTATGCCCTAAATTTATTACAGACATTTATCATTATACATACAATTAAATTAATAGATGATTGAAAGTATAAAAAAAATTATCTGCTTTTCTCTAAAAAAAATCTACTATAAAAAAAATCTACTATAAACAAAATCTACTATAAAAAAAATCTACTATAATATATAATAATATATAATATATATATATATATATATATATATATATTTTAGATCTACATTTATAATTATACAGGGTGATTCACGAAATTTTCCCCGACACTTGGTGGTGCATTCTGGAGGTAATTTTAAGCAAAAAAGTTCATATTAACACGGATCCGATTCTCAAAAATAAGTGAGTTAGGGAAAACTTTAGATTTAACTTTATTTAAATTTTCTATTTGCTTATTTTTTGCCTATTTTTTCGATTCTCAAAAATAAGTGAATTACGAGAACTTTAGATTTAATTTTTTTTTAATTTTCTGTTTGCAAAATCAAAAATTTGCACCATATCGCCATACTCCTCGTAGTAAATGTAAAAGGCATTAAAGAAAAATCAAACAAGGCACTTTATCTTACACAGAAACAGTCTTAAGCAGCCGATACGTCAAAAGTGATGTAATGACAGGCGCCAATTTAATTAAACGCTGCTACCATTATCAAAGATAGCCGTGCTAAGTGCGAACATACAAAAAACTGAAGTTTTCCCCAACTTGCTTATTTTTTAGAATCGGACCTGTGTTCATACGGACTTTTTTGCTTAAACTTACACCCCTTAAGTAGCGGAAAAACGTCGTAGATCACCCTGTACACTAAAATGAATAAAGAATTGAAAGAACAAAAAAATACATTACTTTTGCTTTTCTCAACAATAAAACCACAAAATTAGTAACTTGTAGGGATGTCCGATTATACAAAATTGGTAATTTTTAATTAATTTCTCACTCAACCAGTGGTGATACAATTTTAACTATCAACTATTAATTAAAACACTTTGTATTCCTTGATAATGGGAAAGTTAAATGAAAGCAGTGAAACAATACCAAGTGATTTAATTAATAGTTTATAGTACAAAATTGGGTATTGGGTCTACTAAAAATTCATAGAGTTTCATAAAACTCAAATATTGTGTTGATGGTAAGAATAAACTAAAATAAAGATTTGGGAGGTACTGAAAATTGAGTGCAATTGTAATTTTTTTTTATAAACACGATCTGCGGAAATTCTCATAAATATCTCAAAAAAACTGACGTCCGATTATACAAAATTGGGAATTTTTAATTAATTTCTCACTGAACCAGTAGTGATACAATTTTAACTATCAACTATTAATTAAAACACTTTGTATTCCTTGATAATGGGAAAGTTAAATGAAAGCAGTGAAACAATACCAAGTGATTGAATTAATAGTTTATAGTACAAAATTGGGCATTGGGTCTACTAAAAATTCATAGAGTTTCATAAAACTCAGAAATTGTGTTGATGGTAAGAATAAACTAAAATAAAGATTTGGGAGGTACTGAAAATTGAGTGCAATTGTAATTTTTTTTATAAACACGATCTGCGGAAATTCTCACAAATATCTCAAAAAAACTTATATTGAAGATATCTGAGTACCTTGATGAATAATAAACGTACATTTCTAAGCAACATATTTTGAATTCGCGATTTTATACCAAATTTTCAGGCTTTTCTAAACTCGAAATTTGACTTCATCCGCCACGCGTATAAATCACTGATTTAAAGTAAAATTCAAAATATACTCCTAATAAATAATATGTCACAGGCTCTATTGTCGGTTTATCATTTATAAAATAGAGTGATGTTTTGCAGTATATATATTTTTTTCACTGTAAATCTTAGAACCCATTTTGTCTAATAGAGTTTAGACACAACGCATTTCGTCTAAACAAAGTGCGAAATGACAGACAAATGCAATGAATGAAATAAAAGGCTCCTTTCTGTAGGCGATTTGTTTTGTTATGATTTTTATTTTATTTTTATATACATGTAAGTGAAAAATAGAACCATTTTTAGGCTTGTTTTTTTTTTGTAAAATTTTAGA
This sequence comes from Philonthus cognatus, assembly GCA_932526585.2. Lineage (NCBI taxonomy): Eukaryota > Metazoa > Arthropoda > Insecta > Coleoptera > Staphylinidae > Philonthus > Philonthus cognatus. The sequence goes on from OW052247.1 coordinate 35,806,452, forward strand.
AAAATAATGAAAATACAAAGTCAAATCCCTCCCATCGCAAAAAGCTATCTACGTCACTGGCTTAGACAATTCGCGTTTCGTCTGCATTTCATATTTTATCTGTAACATATACAGGGTGTCCGTATTTTGACAGAATGTATGGGGATCTCAGTTATTTGAAGAGATAGAGATTCTGTTAAATTGGAGCAAAGTTGCGTATTTTAGGGCCTAATAATAATCCGAAAACAATTTTGAACAATCTTTTTTGTTTTCGAGATATCAACAAAAAAACTGATTTTGTGAAAAATCGTTTTCATTTTTTATTCAAAAACTACTGAATCTGGACATTTAGAACTTTGACAATATAAGGGCACTTTTTAATGAGGAATCTAGTAGCATATTTTTTTAAGATAATTATAACATTTACCCGGGGACCATGGCCAATTTTTGTTTTTCTTATGGGCGCCATTTTGGATTTTCATATTTTTTGAAAGAATATTTATTTCTAAACTCAGTGATGTCTCACTCATAATTTATTTTAGATTTGATATTTAAAATTATAATATTTTCTTTTTTGCATAGAGTGCCATCTAAACAATAACGTCATATTTATTAATTAATAAAATCTTGACAGCAGTCAATCATTGATAGCAGTCAAAATTATTTAATAACTGTCAATCTTTTGTAATAATAATAATAAGTGTTTATTATCACACAAAACATAAATTTAAAAAATGGTGATATGTCTATCACAGCACTTTCCCCGTTAAAGATATGATAACCTGAATATTAACAGTATGGAAAAGTTGCACAAACTAAATTTATTCCAAAACTATTCACAAAACAAGTAATTCTTCCATTTTCACTAAATCTCAATAAATATTTTTAACTTTACTGTAAATCAGTGGTTTATACGCGTGGCGCATGAAGTAAAATTTCGAGTTTAGAACGGCCCCGTGAAAATATGTCGAAGGTCGCTGCGCGACTCTCGACAAATTTTCTACGCGGGGCTTTTATGAACTCGAAATGTTACTTCATGCTTAGTCTGGGAGTGCAAGACACTTGTTAGTTTAAAATACATCACAACTAGTGATGTATTTTAACAACAATTATGGGTCCTAGGAGTTGTCAGACGAGTGATTAACTCAACTGTTTCCAGGCACTCTTTACAAAAAATAAAAGATTAAACATTTACATATAAAATGTACAATAAACTATAAGTTTGATACATCATTGAATTCAGAAAAAAATATTCTTCCAAAAAATATGAATGTCCAAAATGGCGCCCATAAGAAAAACAAAAGTTGGCTATGGTCGCTGGGTAAATGTAATAGTTATCTTAAAATAACATACGTTACTAGATTTATCGTTAAAAAGTGCCTCTATAATGTCAAAGTTGTAAATGTCTGGATTCAATAGTTTTTGAATAAAAAAATTAAAACGAAGTTTCAAAAAATCCGTTTTTTGACAATATCTCAAAAACGAAAGATGATATTTCAAATTTGTTTTTAGATTATTGTTAGGCCCTAAATTACGCAACTTTGCCTCAATTTAACCGACTCTCTATCTCTTCAAATAACCAAGATCCTCATACATTCTGTTGAAATACGGGCACCCTATATATAACTATTTCCCCAACTACAATGAATTATAGTTATCAATTTTGGGGTAATATAAAACACGTGTATTGTTTCATGTTCTTATTTTCAATTCAGTTAACACATTGAAACTAAAAATACACATTTTGATTCGAATAAATTATTCATTTCGTAATTAAATAATTTAATTTAGGCATCTCGCTTCCCATTTTTTAATAAATTCAAAAGATTACACCGTTTATTTCCCTTTGTTATGGAAATGTGCGTATAAACGTTTTTTAAAGGTCGACAAAATGAGAAACATTTACGAATGAATTCTATTTATACAAAAACTCGCGAATCTTTCAGGAGATGAAAGAATCGCGTCTCTCTTCATAATTGCAATCTGAATAAATCTTCTGTTTATTTTCGTCTCCCTCGAATTATTCCATTGATCCCTGCTTCTGGCCTAATTTCCATTTTTTGTAATTTTCATTAATACCGAATAATAATTAATTACAAAAGTATTAATTTCATAATTTGATTAATGAATTTAATTTCATTAAGACAGGATTAAGTTAATTAGTTGTTTTTTTATTTTCCTGTCTAGGGATTATTTAAAGTTCTAATAAATTGAAGGCAGTCGGCAGAAAGGCTGCTGACCGATAACCGATTGCCAGTAATATTTGTTATTCTTCTTATTGTATTTTTTTAAATCTATTTTTTTATATGAAATTTTCTATATTCAAGATTATTGTATATATATATATAATAATAATAATAATAATAATAATAATATTCCTTTATTCCATAGACCATACACAGTATACATATACATATATTGTTACAGTATTGGATGCGTCAGATGCGGATTTCGCTTCATAAATTTCTTAGTTAGAAGAAAATATAATTTAAATCATAATATAGGTGTTTTAAAAGAAACCCTTTTAATAGGTTTTTGAAAGTATTTGTTGATTTCGAACATTTTATTTCGCTAGGTAGCTTATTATACAATTTAGGTCCCAATATATTTGGTGAAAACTTTGTAACATTCAAGCGGTGGCGGGCGATGCGCATATCATTGATATTCCTTGTATCATAAGTATGAATATCACTATTTGTTAAAAAAATATGTCTGTGTTGATGAGTGTATAAAGCCAGTTCATATATTAGTAAACAAGGTAATGGCAGGATATTAAATTGACGAAATAGTGGTTTACACGATTGCGTTTGTGGAACACCTGCCATAGATCTTATAATACGCTTTTGAGCCACAAATACGGAATGCCAGTGGACTGATGTTCCCCAAAAACACAGCCCATACACCAATCGCGATTTTGCATTTTCATGGTAAATATGTATGAGTTGATTAATACTTAAAATATTCTTTAAACATTTCATTTGGTATGATGTTTTATTTAAACTTTTGATTATGCTTTCGCACTGCTGTTTCCAGTCAACACAACTATCTATTTGAAGGCCTAAGAATTTTACAGAATTACTAGAATTAATTGTTAAATTATTTAAATTAAAATTGATATCAAGATTGCATTTATTTTGCTTTGTTTTAAATAGAACATAAGCGGTTTTACTCATGTTTAGTAGTAATTTGTTATCTGAAAACCAATTATGCAAAGAAGTTAGAGTAGTATTGCACTTATGAATTAAAGAAATATTATCTCGATCACTCACGACTGCCGAAGTATCATCGGCATACAGAAACGTTTGGGACAATATTGACAATATCATTTATAAACAGAATAAACAGCATTGGTCCCAAAATGGAACCCTGAGGCACCCCCAGAGTTACATTTATAGGTCCTGAGATGGTAGTTCTACCGTCATTTGCTATACGAACATACTGTGCTCTATCCTCCAGATACTGACGAAACCACCGCTGGGCCACTCCTCTGATCCCGTATCTGTTAAGCTTTTCGATCATTATTTCGGTATCTACGCAGTCAAATGCTCGACTGAGATCAAAAAAGAAGCCAATCGGATTCTCGCCACTATCCAGGTATTTGATCACTGCGTTGTAAAATGAATGGATAGCTGACATAGTTGATTTTCCAGTCATGAATCCATGTTGACTTTCAGACAATATATGGTATTTTTTAAAAAAATTCAACAACCGTTCCAACATACAGAGCTCAAATATTTTATAAAATACTGACACTAAAGACACTGGTCTGTAATTGTTAATATTTCTCCGGTCACCCTTTTTATAAATAGGAATAACAATGCTAGATTTTAACTTATTCGGGAAAGATCCGGTTTCAAATGGCATGTTTATTAAATGAACTAAAGGTTTATCAATTGTTGAGCAGATTTTTTAATAACTACGTCGGGGATTTCATCAAATCCGGGTGACCGGTTACTTTTTAACTTATGTATAATTATACTACCCATTTCCATTTCTGAAAATGGTTCTATAAAAAAAGTATTTGATATCATTTGTACACTAGCATAATTTGGTTGTCTTGTGTCAAAATTTAGATGAATATCGGAGGGCTTACTGACAAAATAAGTGTTAAATATTTGTGCCAGTTTTAAAGAGTCTGATGTAATACCCTCGTCGGTTTGTAATTCAGTATTTTGACCTCGACATTTTAAGTTGCCGGATAACTCATTGATAACTCTCCATGTAGACTTTTGTATATTGCCAGACATAAATATTTTATTTTGATAAAATGATTTTTTAGTACAGTATACAAGCTTGGCGTGAGCCTTTTTTTGTTTTAAATATTCAGATTTGTGCTGAGGAAAATCTTTTTGTGGTGAGTATAAATTATGTAATTGTCTACTTGATTGCAGTATACTGTGGTTTACCCATGATTTATTTTTATTATTATTATTATGGTTCTGTTTAAATAGCGGGAAACACATATCAAAATGATATGAGAAAATATTGTGAAATATATTAAACTTTTCGTTAAATTCATTTGCCGCATACATATCAGACCAATCCTCCTTATCTAAATCAGCAATAAACTGATTCATGTTTATGTCGTTATAAGATCGCCGAAAGTTTGTATGAGAACGTGTTTTGGGGATATTTATATTCATCTTGCATAGTAGTGTTTTATGATGATATGATGATATAAGAAGGCAGTTTTTATCAGTTTAATATACAACATAAAGTCTAAATTTGTACTAGTGTCTCATTAAACTCAACAAAATTGATACACTGTTAGTGAAATTACAGTTACGCAAAATTGACTGAAATTTATCGCTGCCTTGCTTTGATAATAGCACAAGTAACATTTGTTATATTTTATTTTATACACAGGGTGTCCCAGACAACCTGTATCAGCCTTCTTTTGTCATCGCCGTTCGATTCTTTAATACGGCTTTTGAAATAGAATTTTGTGTCCCAACTCTCTACGACTAGCCGTTTTCTCAAATAAATACTGATACTGTTTTAAAGTTAATACTAGGGTTGTTAAAAAAGCGGAATTTTTTCATTTTAAGTAACACAAACAGATTTTTTTTGCAAAACGTTTTTTTTTCATTCAAACAGAGTTTAAAACATTACCAATTAAAAACATGTTTAAAAAATGTTTAAAACACTTTTAAAACGTATTTAAAACAGAACTTACAGGACATTTTTCTTTTGAGCATACATATTCCGATAATTCCAGAGTTTTTTTTTAATTTGCGGGAATTCCTTGTTTCAAAACGGTTAATTTGAGGCTTTTAACGAGTGTTTTCCACTCCCAGACTTAGCATGAAGTAAAATTACGAGTTTAGAAACGCTTAAGAATTTAGATTGGCCGCGTAGCGAAGCGGAGCGGCCAATCCAAATTAGGCTTTTCTAAACTCGAAATTTTACTTCATGCGCCACGCTTAATAACATTGATTTACAGTGAAGTTAAAAAAACACACACATACAACAATGATTACAGGCAACCTAATATACGTTATAGTTATTGGGTTGTCTATAATCACTGGTTTAGACCAATTGTTCAGCGCAAAATTTAACTCATGTTTTATTAGTCGTATATTTCAAACTTTACAATATTTTAGGGTTTTATACGCGTGGCGCATGAAGTAAAATTTCGAGTTTAGAAAAGCCCCGTGAAAATTTGTCTCGGGTCGCTGCGCGACCCTCGACAAATTTTCTACGCGGGGCTTTTCTAAACTCGAAATTTTACTTCATGCTTAGTCTGGGAGTGGAAAACCCTCGTTTAAAGATTCAAATTAAAATCTTTAGAAAAAAAAACAACGAATGTAATATTTACAGTGTATGCATATGTATACCTGAAAGATAAAGATAATATTAAAAAAAATCATATTTACGCACACAGTTGTGACATTTTATTGTAATAAAATGTTATGTTTAATAATCTATATGAAATATCTTCAACAATTTAGCTAACATTTGAAAACGCAAACAATAAATCTTAATGAAGTAGTATAAAATATAATTTAGCAAATTTAAGATAATAAAGAAAAAAGTTTTAAACAATTTTAAAACATGTTTTAAACAAGTTTAAGATTTAAAACATATTTAAAACAAAACCGATTAAAACACGACGGCTGTTTTTAAACATGTTTAAAACACTGTTATAAAACAAAGGGTTTTAAACATAACAACCCTGGTTAATACCGGCACAACTGCACTCTGGTGGCTATCCAGCGGAAATGAAGATATGCGTGCCGTTCTCAACCATAAAAGTTCACTGACTTTTAAATAGATTCAATGCAAAACATAAAACTCACTTTTTTTAGTTGTGCCACTATCAAAGCAAAGCAGCGATATGTTTTTTGTTTCAAAGTAGTAAAAGTTTTTGTTCTTCATTATTAAAAGATCACAAAATTCAACCAAAAATGTATTAAAAATTATAAATCAAAATTTGTAATTTTTTGTCAATATTCATATCACATTTTCTAAATAAAAATCTGCTGTGGCCAACACAGGTACCGACCGCAAATTAAAATAACATAGGATTATCAAATTCATTATTCCAATTACTTATTGAAGTTAATTTGTGCAATAAAATGTCCGCTATTGGTAAAATGTTTATTTTTCACTTTGTCACTTAAAAAAATTCTTCCCGACCGCTTAAAAAAATAACGAAGTTTTTGTTAGAATTCAAAAATATTTTTTTTAGCAAAAGTCGAAAAGGGTAGAGCCTTAAATCAAAATTTAACATTGAAGCCTACATAAGTCTATCTCTTTCCCACTCACGTATTTGCCACCCTTGAAAATGGTAAATTTCTGAAGATAGGAAAAACTAAAAAAATTTCTATATCCCGTCAACAATGACATTTTTGTAGTTGTTTCGCTATAATTAGGAGATGAGCTACGGCAAATAGCATGTACGACAAAGAGCATGTACTCATTAAATGTTTATTTTTTGATTCTCTACAACTTTTATTTCAAAGATTTTTCGACTATGTTATAATTATTTTTTGAATAACTTTCTTATTTATCACTTGGTGAAACATTTTGAAATAATATTAAAGGATACATTAAAAACACTTGGTTTGTTTCACTATTTGTAAACAAATAGTGAAACAAACCAAGTGTTTTTAATTTATCCTTTAATATTATTTTTTTCTTGAATTCATTTTTCATCTGGCACTTGGTGAAACATATTAGAATATGTAAAGTTAGTTAAATGTTTTAAAAAATGGTCTAACAAACCGAAACTAGTCGGAATAAAGTTTTAATTTGTGAAGCAATACCAAGTGTTTTTAATTTAAATAACTTTACGTATTTTAATGTTATGTTATTAATTTACGAGATACGAAGAAAACGCTAAGTAAACATCGCTAGTGACGAAACTTAAAGAGTTACGTTGTTTAGGTTAGGTTAGATTTCGCTTTGTCAAATTAGTTTAGGTTAGATATCACTCTGTCAAATAAGGTTAGGCTAGATATCACTTTATGGACTAAATATCAGCTCACGTCAACTTATGTCAACTGTCACTATAGTTTAAATATCGGTTAATGCCTACATCAACTGGCATTGTATCAACTGTCATTATAGTTTAAATGTCGATTAACGCCGATTAATGAAATGTGGTTCAAATATGGGCTAATGCCGATCTACATGTAGGTTAACTGTCATTATAGTCCAAATGCTGGCTAACATCGACTTATCTTGTTGTCAACTTATATCGTATTGTCCCCCTCGCGTTAAAACCATGAATCTGCAAATTTAAAGTTTTCAAAAAATTACATTTGAATCTTGAAACTACTGTGAAAATTAAGGAAATGGATTGTTTTGAATATTTTTAGAGCCAATACATCCCATTGTCATTCATTCATGCTGTACTAACGTACTTTTGGCTTATTCCATTCTTAGAGGTCAAACTGAAAAAATGAAAAAACTGAAAAACTCTAAATTTGCAGATTCAGGGTTTTGGCATAAGGGAGGCGATATGTCAGTGCAAAATTATCTCTATGTCGAAAAACGTCAAAAATGATGGAAAATGTGAAAAGTGATAAAATGTATAAAAAAACTCTTAAAATGTAGGAAGTAATATAACCATTTTTAAATTTTCACTACCTCCCATTTTGTGAATGTCAAATGTTTCAAAAATGGAGTTAAATGTCGAATGTGTCAAAAGTACGAATTACATATGTCAAAAAGAGATGGCATGTCAAAAGATTAGCCGACAGTTGCATATGTTAGATATACAACTGTCAGCTTAGATTAGATGACAGTTACTGAAGTATGGGATATGGGCATATGTTAGATATACAACTGTCAGCTTAGGTTAGATGACAGTTACTGAAGTTGGGTTATAGGTAATATTAGTCGACAGTTGCATATGTTAGATATGCAACTGTCAACTAATCTAACCTATAACCCAACTTCACTAACTGTTATCTAACCTATCCAAGCATACAAAGTTTTTTTTAAGGTATAAATATTTCAATTTTCTCTGAAAATTTTCAGACGTTCGTTGTTTTTTATAAACTTTCAATTTGAAGCTTCTAACAAGTGTTTTCACTACCAGACTAAGCATAAAGTAAAATTTCGAGTTTAGAAAAGCCTGCAAAGTTTGGTTTGGAGCGACCAAATCAAATTTTGCACGCTTTTCTAAACTCGAAATTTTACTTCATGCGCCATCCATATACAACACCGATATAAAGTGAAGTTCAAAATATACTGTTTTAGTACTATTCTGAAGTATATTTGGAACTTCACTTGAAATCAGTGTTTTATACCGTTGGCGCATGAAGTAAAATTTCTAGTTTAGAAAAGCCTGAAAATTTGGTTAGGTCGCGTAGCGAAGCGGAGCGACCTAACCAAATTAACCTATGAGTGGAAACACTCGTTTGAAGCTTCAAATTGAACTTTTTGAAAAACAACGATTATTTGAACATTTACAACGTATGCATCTGGATATGTATACTTAAACGAAAAATTCTCCGTCTGCAACTGTCAACTAACCTAACCTATAAATCAATCAGAAAATTTGGTTAGGTTGCTCCGCTTCGCTACGCGACCTAACCAAATTATCAGGCTTTTCTAAACTCGAAATTTTACTTTATGCTTAACCTGGGAGTGGAAACACTCGTTTGAAGCTTCAAATTGAACTTTTTGAAAAACAATGATTATTTGAACATTTACAACGTATGCATCTGGATATGTATACTTAAACGAAACATTCTCCGTCTGCAACTGTCAACTAAGCTAACCTATAACTCAAAACCAAACATATGCAACTGTCATCTAACCCAACCTAACATACACAAAAGAGCTATCTAGAATCAGTCAGTTGACTCTCGACTGTCACTGCCAAAAGTCTTCAAAAAGGCTCATTGAAAATTTTAAAAATAAGACTTACTACTTTTAGTATTTACCACTTTCAGTGGTTGGGTTTAGTTAGTTATCAAACTTTAAAGTTAAGCTATCTAGAATGCTGTTAGTTGACTCTCGACTGTCACTGCAAAAAGTCATCAAAAATGTGAGCACAGAAAATTTTAAAAATAATACTGACTACTTTTAGTATTTACCACTTTCAGTGATTGGGTTTAGTTACTTATCAAACTTTAAAGTTAAACTGAAAATGATATAAAATGTGAATTATATCAAAAATCTTGTAAAATGTTAGTTCGTGAACATTTTTTAAGATTTTTATATAATTCACATTTTAGATCATTTTTAGTTTAACTTTAAAGTTTGATAACTAACTGAGCCGAACCAAAATACAATATATCGTTTAACAACTTCACAACTTGTCAACTACACTAAATTGTGAACCTAACTTCACAACTTAACCGCTAGTAAACACCCACTTCCGGTTTCCGCTCCTTACCTATTTTTAACTTAGCTCGAGATATTATGGAATAGAACCCAAATACAAATTTTGTTGACCATCCCATGAGCCATTTTCAAAATGTTTACATAATTCACATTTTAGAACATTTTTAGTTTAACTTTAAAGTTTGATAACTAACTGAACTGAACCACAATGCATCATCTAACTTAACTTCACAACTTGTCAACTACACTAAATTGCGAACCTAACCTTACCTAACCTAACTTCACAACTTAACCGCTAGTAAACGCCCACTTCCGGTTTCCGCTCTTGACCCATTTTTAACTGAGCTCGAGATATTATGGAATAATAGAACCCAAATATTGATGACCGCTGAAATCGTGCCACAGACCGACATCATTGAGATAACAGTTGGTTCGGATTCTGGGACCCCAAAACGGATATTTGAGTAAAAAAATGGGGGGTAAATTTTTGGCCGATCAAAATACCTCCCTTACACAGTAGTGCGGTCGGTAAAAATGAAAAATCCTATACGTTCTGTAAATCTAAATTAATTTATTAATCGTTAGAAGAATAAATAATCATTTTTGTTAACCGTAAAACGATAATTGGAATTATCTTACAAATGATGAAAAAACTACCTTTATTGCGAAACCTTAACCTTCGGGGTTTCTCAAGGAACCCACTTTGGACCAATAGTATTTGTACTTTTTGTTACTGACATATCTAACCATCGTTTCCGTTCCTTGATAAAGCATGATTTAATTTAATTTTAATCTGAAGCTTCTAACGAGTTTTTCCTATCCCTGATTAAGCATGGAGTAAAATTTCAAGTTTAGAAAAGCCTGAACATTTGGTTAGGTCGCGAAAAAGACCTAACCAATAGTATTTGTATTTTTGGTTACTGACATTTCTAACTATCATTTCCCTTCCTTAATTAAGCGTTAATTAATTTAATTTTAATTTGAAGCTTCTAACGAGTGTTTCCAATCCCAGATTAAGCATGGAGTAAAATTTCGAGTTTAGAAAAGCCTGAAAATTTGGTTAGGTCGCGTAGCGAAGCGGAGCGACCTAACCAAATTTTCAGGCTTTTCTAAACTGGAAATTTTATTTCATGCGCCACGCGTATAAAATACTGATTTAAAGTGAAGTTTAACATACACCTATTAGATGTGCACTTTTACTTTTATAGGCAAGTAATGTTTATTTATGATTTTTTATTGTATCAATACATGATTTTCTATTTGTAAGAAAAATGATAGAACTGGCAATTTCATTTACAAAAATTATAGTGATCTTTCATTCTTTACCTTCTTATTTACTCTCCAGGGACTCCACCGCTCTAAATGATTATGCATAGGCCATAAAAATCCAAAGGACAGCCCTGGGGTAAGTATAAGGTAATTACTTAATTTTAATAAGTACACTTATTTTTGTAATTTAAAGCATGTAAGTGAATGAGCTATAAGATTCATAAAAACATTACATATTAATATTCACATAAAATAAACACAGATTTTCATGTTACGCTTATAAATCACCTACTTGACGTTTCAAGTTTACATTTTTCAGATCCGCCGTCGCGTATGTTGACGTTTTCGAAAAAAAAAATCTAAATTTAATTCGCTCTGAAGCTCTCTGAAAATAAACCCACCGGCTAAAACGTGCGCATTTTCTTTTGTCTACCCATCACGAAATTAAAACCGAAAATAAAAAAAGTCTATAATACTTACTTTGTGTGCGGTGGGAGTCCTTCAACTTCCGGAAAGTCCTGCGGGAGGGATGGTCACTGGGTAGAAAGGGGGCGTCGCGACGCGCGCTTACGTACGTGTTGTACACAGAGGGGGAGCGTGTGTGCGAGACGAGCGGCGTCGGTTTCGTATCGCGAATAAACATGGACTGTTCGTATTTTGTAGAGGATAGGTTGGAGCCGACGCGACGCCGGGCGTCCGTCTGCGTGGACGGCCAGGCGTCGCTGCTCGCTATCAGCTGTTCAAGTACGTTCAGCTATATTTGGAACAATTTAGGGACTTGAGCTTTAAAACTTTAACAATTATCGTTGTTCTTTTTTTTTCCTGGAAGACTTTCATCAAATTAGAAACCCTGACAGTGGCGCAGCCAGGATTTCGTCTTAGGGGGCGCCGCCCAATGCAAATTAAATAATATTAAGTTTTAAAAAAATGTCTAAATTAGTAGAACTATGCACATATTTGCTTAAAAAATGACAATTTATACAGCCAAGGTTAATATTTTTACCTTAGCTGTATAAATTGTCATTTTTTAAGTAAATACGTGCGTAGTTTTACTTAAAAAAATGACAATTTATACAGCTAAGGTTATAATGTTAACCTTGGCTGTATAAATTGTCATTTTTTAAGTAAATACGTGTATAGTTTTACTAATTTAAACATATTATTCAATTCTAAGCAGGGGCGTAGATAGCTTTTTGTGATGGGGGAGATTTGAATTCGTATTTTGTTTCATAAATATATTTTTCTAAAGTTATACAAAAACCAAGTACAAAAAATGATGATGTGTCCATCTTAGCACTTTCTCATTTAAACAATTGATGAGTGACATACTAAAAGTATTTCACTTGTTAATTGGCTAAAGTTCATTTCACATTAAATCAGCGTTTTACACGCGTGGCGCATGAAGTAAAATTTCGAGTTTAGAAAAGCCTAATTTGGCTCGGTTGCTCCGCTTCGCTACGCGACCGAGCCAAATTTTTAGGCTTTTCTAAACTCGAAATTTTACTTCATGCTTAATCTGGGATTGGAAACACTCGTTAGACGAACAATCATAAACTTATTTTGCAGTTTTGTTTATTGTAATATGTATGACTAAAATAAATAGAGTTCATGTTTTAGTCAACTTTTGGCGTATAGACCTTTCTTTCCAGTTTGACGAATTTTTAATTTAATAACGTTGAAAGAATGGTAATAGTAATTTTATGAATTTCATACAAGTAAATCTGAAGTTTAGTTGATTTTTTCAGAATAAGGTAGCTTACTTTTACATACTGTAACTGAAAATGCTAAATTTTTTAAAAATTATCATTTTTAACTATTCAGTCCAGAAAATGATAATATTGTATCGTAAATATAAGTTGTTGTAAGACCCCCAAATTGAGAACTTTAAGATCCACTAAGAAATAAGCATATTTTAATATTCGATACAAAAAATATATAATTCTTTTACGTCCTAAAATTATGAAACCCTAAAGTAGATTTGCATAAATGAAAATATGCGATAGATTTTCTATTAGACATTTTTTGTATTTGTGTTTGTTTATTTATTATTTAATCTCCAATTGAACACAATACATTAAAAACGTAGATTAAAATAGCGTGTTAAAATTAAACGCAAGGAATTTTTCTTTTAAGTATACATATGGACACGCTTTTTTAAATGAATTCAATTTGAAGCTTTGAACGAGCGTTTTCCACTCCCAGGTTAAGCATGAAGTAAAATTTCGGGTTTAGAAGAGCCTGAAAATTTGGTTTAGTCGCGTAGCAAAGCAGAGCGACCAATCCAATTTTTTAGACTTTTCTAAACTCAAAATGTTGCTTTATACGCCAGCGTATTATACACTGGAAGCACTAAATATTGTTAACAAGTGAACTTGTTAACAAGTGCACTTCACTTGAAATTAGTGTTTTATACGCGTGGCGCATGAAGTAAAATTATAAAATAAATAAATAAATCGCTAACAGAAAACTAGTCCTTTAGTTCATTTTCCTAATTTTCAAGACTTATGGGAGGGGATTGATCCCATAAATCCCCCCCCCCCTATCTACGCCACTGATTCTAAGTAAATTAGGGAATTGTAGGTTGATTGGGTAATCCCTTGATTTATTACGGTTTCTAAAACAAAGTATTTGCTTAAATTCACAAATTTTCATCAACAATCGACAAGCATCTTGTAAATTAATAAAAATCTATCCGTTTTCGATTTACTTTTCTATATTAAAATTTACTGCGTATATTTGAATATTATCAAATATAGCCACAAAAAAATAAAAAATAAATGTTACCACTACCAGAGCTGGGACGAATCCTCGTTAAAAGGATTCAAATCACGAATCCGAATCACCTAATATGATTCGAATCAGGAATACTCGAATAAAGGATTCGTAAGAGATAAATATGATTCGAATCAAAGATTCGAATCCTGTTTTTTCGAATCACGAATACAAATCGTTTAAGAATAAATTTGATTTTATTATTTTTTTACAAACATTAACATATAAATATCATTATCAGTTGTTTTAACAAAAATATTCACAACCTAATTATTTATTATTAACACTGAACATCGTTGATAACAGACTAAATTTCTGTGTTACTCTGATTAAAGATGTATTTGTCTGTTTTTGAACTACACTTCAAATCAATGGTTTATACGCGTGGCGCATGAAGTAAAATTTCGAGTTTAGAAAAGCCTCGTGAAAATTTGTCTCGGGTCGCTGCGCGACCCTCGACAAATTTCCTACGCGGGGCTTTTCTAAACTCGAAATTTTACTTCATGCTTAGTCTGGGAGTGGAAGACACTCGTTACTTTAAAATATGTTACAACTGTTAAAGTATGTATCGTCGGATGCACGTCTTCAGAGGTAATATGTAAGCAAATTATGGGTCCTAGGAGTTGCCAAATAAGTGAGTTACTCAACTGTTTCCAAGGCACTCTTTGAAAAACCAAAAGATTAAAATTTTACATATAAAATGTACAATAAACTATAAGTGTGATACATCATTGAATTCAGTAAACAATATTCTTCAAAAAAATATCAAAATCCAAAATGGCGCCCATAAGAAAAACATAGGTTAGCTATGGTCCCTAGGTAAATGTTATAGTTATCTTAAAATAAAATATGTTACTAGATTTATCGTTAAAAAGTGCCTATAATGTCAAAGTTGTAAATGTCTGGATTTAATAGTTTTTAAATAAAAAAATAAAAACGAATTTTCAAAAAATACGTTTTTTAACAATATCTCATTAAGGAAATTAGATATTTCAAACGTGTTTTTGGGTTATTATTGGGCCCTAAATTATGCAACTTTGCCCCAATTTAACCGACTCTCTATCTCTTTAAATAACCGAGATCCCCATACATTCTGTTGAAATACGGACACCCGGTATAATAATAATAATAATATAAAATTTATTGTATTGTTATTTTCTAAGTATTTTAATTAAATAAATATTTTACATTGTTTGCCGTATATTTACGAATATATTAAAAATAAATAGTTATTTCAGTAATTCAATATTAAATATACCATCAAATGTCTAAAAGTCTTGTGTTAAAAATCAGCAGAAATAATTAGATGTTTTTTTATTAAACGAATTTAACTATGGCTTTCGACGTATAAGTAAAAAAATGTTTGAAACAAAAGTTGTAGCCAACGAAAAAATAAACCTCTTTTACCTAAAAACTTATCACCTCAGCTCTTTTGTTTTTGAATTAGAAAATAAAAAATCTAGTGGAGATTTGTTGATCTCCACCAGTTTTTTTAGTCACCGATTATGGCGTTCGACGTCTAAATCAAAAAATGTTTCAAACAAAAGTTGTTGTTGCCAACGAAAAAATAAACCACTTTTACCTAAACACTTTTCACCTTAGCTGTTTTGTTTTTGTTCAATAAACCGAGAAAGATTTTTTTGAAAATAAATACACAACTTTATGATAATTCGAAAATTTACGAACGAGTATCTTCCACTCCCAGACTAAGCATGAAGTAAAATTTCGAGTTTAGAAAAGCCCCGCGTAGAAAATTTGTCGAGGGTCGCGCAGCGACCCGAGACAAATTTTCACGGGGCTTTTCTAAACTCGAAATTTTACTTCATGCGCCACGCGTATAAAACAGTGATTTAACGAGAAATTTAAAAACATACAAAACAAATTTTTCATGTTAATCCTTACGATTAATTCGCATTATTTTTGACGATTCGAATCCTTTTGTAACTATTCGAATCCTTTTATAAATATTCGAATCCTTTTATGAGGATTCAAATCCTTTTATGAGGATTCGAAAACTTTTACGAGGATCCGAATCCTTTTATGAGGATTCGAATCCTTTTATGAGGATTCGAATCACCAGCATTTGGATTCGAATACGAATCCTTTTAAAAAAGTGTAACGAATCCGGATCACGAATCCAGTTTAACTAAAATATTCGAATACCTCTTTTGAATCCTCTAAAAGGATTCGAATCCAGGATTCGAATCCCGAATGATTCGAATCCTGCCCAGCTCTGACCACTACTAAACTCGGAAAATAGCAATCTCTTAATTTTTGTTTGTTTATTTATTTTGTGTTATTAATAAGATAAACAAGGTGTTTTTAAAACTGCACACTAAATCAGTGTTTAATACGCCTGGCGCATGAAGTAAATATTTCGAGTTTAGAAAACCCTGAAAATTTGGATTGGTCGCTTCGCTTCGCTTTTCTAAAACTCGAAATATTTACTTCATGCTTAATCAATATAAAGATCTGTAAGTAGTAATTCAGTCTAAACACTATTACTTAATTTCAAGAAAATTAACTTGTTTTTCAAAATTATTAAGCTACAGGTAAATTTAATTTGTAAAGAAAATGGTTAATGTAGTTGTATGAGTTACGTGAAGGTGTTAAGTCACTTAATTAAACACAGTTATATTCCTTTCTTCACTTTTATTTTTCTTGCTAAATAGCAAGAAAAATAAAAGTGAAGAAAGGAATATAACTGTGTTTAATTAAGTAAGAAAATGGTTATTATAGAAACATTTTTGTTTGAAAAATGTTCTGAAAATCAACAGAATCGAGATAAAATTTTATGTCAATTAAATTAAAATAATTCGATAAGTTTATACAAAAGTAAATACTTTATACAGAACTCAAATATCTTGACTAGGTTCTTTAAAATTTTATGTTGTTGTTTAAATTTTATAACGATAAAATTTCATTGCATTTAGCGAAAGTTTTAATAATGTACAAAAATCTACAGTTTATTTAACTGTTCTCTATAGATTACAATTATAAAGTAACAACACGTTTTTTCTAAAATACAAAATAACAACAGTTAATATGAAATAATAGAATATTAGCCCAAAAAATATGTGCAAAATCAACAGATCGAAAAAAAAATTCAATGAACTTACACAGAATAAAATTGATTAATTATAACATTTTTCAAGGAAATCTGAATTAGTTTTCCATATATCTAAACTAAACTTGAAGACACTTTAATTTTAGTCTTTGTGTCACTTATTTTTTGAATAAGGAAAGTTGAACGACAAAAAGTAAACTGTTTACGAATTTCATTCAATGTTGTTAGAAATGCTGCTTGTGCTAAATTAATTAATTTTTTTTAAAGCATAAAAAATTATGTAAATTTTCAGTATTATTATTATTGTACAGGGTGGCCCAAATTGGATGTTACTTTAGGGAATCTCGGTTATTAGAAGAGATTAAAAAAATCGATGATGCATCCTCGAGCTCTTGTTTCAAGACAAACTCAATGCCGAAAACAGAAATTAGCTATAGTCTTTTGTTTTCAAGTTATAGCCAAAAATTCAATATTTTCCATTTTCGATTTTTATTAATATCTTAGTCATTTATTATTTTATCAAGATAATAATTGTATGCTCTACGGGTACTTTTTCGAGGAGAATCGAATACAATTTACAGATTATTTCTATCTTTATTAATAAAAGAGATACAGCCCAAAGTTATATTTTTTTAAACAGAAGTCATAGTTGGCTGTACTATTAAAAAAATGTTATTTTTTTTCTTTTCATTGATATACAACATGTTGATGTTTTATTTGAAATTTATTGATATATATTATATTTTGTTAAATTTTATATATTCTTATTAATCGCAGTAGGCATGTTTAATATTAAATTAATAATTGCTGGAATTTGAGTACGGTTATATTAGGATGTGATAATAAGTTACAATTATTTCGAAAAAATTAAATGAAAATAAATGGATATTATACCTAGGTTTTGTTTATTGACCAACCAGATTTCAGATGTATTTTTCTTAGGTTCTTTGATTATTTGTCATGAAATTACATTGATGTATGAATGCCATGTTGCCATTGATTTATTATTTGACAAAAAGTGGGATTAATTAATGAAACCTGTTCCGCCGCGAAATTAATCTTTACGACTGGGTAATTAAGCACATGGCAACCATCTGTAAATATAACCTCAAATTTATTTTGTAGCCAAAAGTCACAATTACAACCAGAATATCCAGCCAATTATTCAACTTTATTAACCAACCAGATTTGGTTATTTAACCAAATCTGGTTGGTCAATACAAAAAAAACAACGATTAAGTAAATAACAACAATATCAATATTTTACGACAAAATTTCATTAATATTGTAAATTCTATGTCTTATATTCATATTTATAATGCATGTAGAAGTGTCATAAATAGATGTAACTCATGAATTTTGAACAATGGCTATCAATTGGAGCATTTATTGTAATTTTTCTGTTAATCTTTTACTAAAGATTAACAGAAAAAATACAATAAATGCTCAAATTGATTGCCATTGTTCAAAATTCATGAGTTACATCTATTTATGACACTTATACATGCATTATAAATATGAATATAAGATATAGAATTTACAATATTAATGAAATTTTGTCGTAAAATATTGATATTGTTGTTATTTAATTCATATAAACTGTCCTTTATATAGCCCCAAAAAAAGAAGTCCAGCGGTGTTAGGTCCGGAGATCGCGAAGGCCATTTTGCCGGTCCATTTGTGCCTAACCATTTCGCTCCAAAATTAACATTTAATAAATTTGTCACTTCTCTGCAATTGTGGGGAGGTGCGCCGTCTTGTTGGAAATACAAATGTTCCCCTTGAACTAATGGCAAATTGTCCAAATAGTTCTCAATAATATTTTGTTGTAAAATTTCTGTATATTTCCGTCCATTCAAGTTTTCCTCGTAATTGTTGTAACACAAGATTTGGTTTCCCAGTAGAGCAGACCAAACCCTAAAACCAAATATACCTTGTGCCTTAACATCAACAGTACGATGAGGGTTAGAATCGGCCCAATAATGGGCATTGTGCCTATTAAATATTCCCGCGGAGCTTATGTATGCCTCGTCGGTCCAAATAATGTCGTTCTAAAAGTTAGGATTTGTTAAACATCTAGCTATTTTTTCAGAATCCTTAAGGCACAATTTCTTGAAATTCTTTGTTCGTCTTCTATTTACCTACTTCATATTTCTGGATTTTCAATTACAGCCCCAATAACACTAAATCCAGCTTCTTCGACTTCGTCTTCAACCGCTGGAATATAAATTTATCGGGCTCCGGATATCGAGTATAATATGTTTCCAATGCAATATTAGAATTACTGTTGCTTTGAATAAAGCATTCTAACATATCAAACTTTTCGTAATTTTCGTACTTCATGTTTAAACACTTAGTTTATTAATGCACAACACAACTAATATAATAACAACGTTGTTGTTTTTATGTTTCATGCGTAACAGGCATTATTTTATTTACAATCCTACTGCGATTAATGAGAAATATTTAAAATTTAATATAAATATAATATATCTCAATAAATTGCAAATATAACATCAACATATTATATATCAATGAAAAGAGAAAAAAATAACAAATGTATTAATAGCACAGCCAATTATAACTTCTATTTAAAAAAATTTATTAATGAAGATAGAAATAATCTGTAAATTGCATTCGATTTTCCTCGATAAAATACTTCTAGAACATACAATTCTTATCTTGATAAAATAATAAATGACTGAGATATTAATAACAATTGAATATGGAAAATATTGATATTTTGGCTATAACTGGAAAACAAAAGACGATAGCTAATTTCTGTTTTCGACGTTGAGTTTTCCTCGAAAAAAGAGCTCAAGGATGCGCCATCGATTTTTATTGTATCTCTTCTAATAACCGAGATTCCCTATAGTAACATCCAATTTGGGCCACCCTGTACAGACAAAATACAAATCATTTATTTGGTTGGCGTTCACTTTGTGCAACATCTTCATAAAAATAATACAAACTAGTCATTATAAAACCAAGATTGATGACTAGCTTGTAGTCAAAACTATAGTCACTGTAAAAATGAAAATGAAAGTGATGAAAATTAATGACCGTATTAATAGACGTTAATAGAAAGCTACAAAATGCTCTACGAAGGATAAATAAAGCTTTATGAAGTCGCTAAATCGGTCTACTATTAGCTATTAGTTAATCAATAGTTCATAATTTGATTAAATACTCTAACTACTACAACAGTTTTAAAATTATCCATTAACTTCTAAAAATAAGGCAATAGATGTTCTAATATTCTAAAATATATACAAACTAATCAAAATTTTATGAGTTTTATTAAAACTTGTGTTGTAGAGTTGTTTTTATAAACTTTCTTATAAAGATTTTAAATTATAAATAAATTACAATTTGTGCTGTGGAGTTTATTTTATAAATTTTCTGATAGTGGTATTAAATTATAAATGAATTACTCTGTATTAAGAGGGAATAACTCTGTTTGTATAACAATTGGTTTATTTGGTGACTATAGTTTCGATACTACACGTATCATTATCAAACCGTTATTTTAACCCGCTAACGGTTTGATAATGATACGTGTAGTATCGAAACTATAGTCACCAAATAAACCAATTGTTATACAAACAAAGTGATAAACAGTGTTTTATTTATGTTCAACAATGTATAACGAAGTAGAAGCCTCTATAATCAGGGAATAACTCGTTGAAAAAAATAACTGTAATTTAAATGTTAGTTCATAATATCTTACAATCACAATACTTTTACTACATTGCTGAAATTTAATATAAGTAAGTCAAAGGATGCTGCTAGGCTTAATACTATTTTTTTCAAAAACAGTTTTTTAAGTGCTGTTAAATACTTTAACTTTAACTTTAACTTTATTTACGGAAATCTCCATTATAATGTTTACATTATACAATCATTTACACACCTGTTTATAATCCTAGGTAATCCTAAATAGTATTAATGAGTAAAATGAAGTAAATCCCCAAATGGTTTAAAGAACTGACTCAGTATTGCAAACGGCTTTATAAATTAACGTGAACGGGTTTATAATTTCAAAATTGTTACACTAATTATCACAGTTTCATCACAGACATGTTACACATTGAATGTACAAATATTGTAAGTTAAAATATCACAGATCAGTTATCACGTAATCAAAAATTGTATATCACAGGTATGTTTCACATTGAATATACAAATATTGTAAGATAAAATATCACAGATCAGTTATCACAGAAATTGTATATAACAGACATGCCAAGACAAAACGTTAACAACAAACCTAACAAACAACAAATTAATATGAATATACAATGATAAAACTGAGACAAAAATACAACAAAATAATTTGAAAGATGTTAAATATTAGCCTATTTTGTCGTATAATTTAACAGCATTAAAAAAACATTTCGATATTTTTAATAAATAGGAAGTCTAATAACATATTTTGTGATTAATAGTGTGATTGAATTATAAAAATAGACTTTTCCGTTTTACCATAATTAGTTATGAGCCAGTACACTAATCTATATATTCGTCGCATAATCCTGCAAACGCCTCTCTTATTCGCCACAGATTTAAAAATATAGACATTTTTATTCTCTAATAAACTAGATACAGATATACCAGGTGTTGACTTGGCGGACGCAACATAGGAAATCGCATGTTAATTTTGAAGTGTTCAAATATTGGCTTTCCTATTTATTTTAGAGACAAATTGTATTACACTTTTTTGTAGAGGGAAAAATCTAAATTTATTAATGTTCACACTCAACACTTTACGTTTTTCTAAGTTAAAATAATTAAGAAAAAGTAATGTAATTTTATAAAAATAATGACATACCATGGAATTGATACAACAATTGCGGATATTCCCTGTTTTTTTCTAAAGTTCAATTTAAAGCTTTAAACAAGTGTTTTCCACTCCCAGACTACGCATGAAGTAAAATTTCGAGTTTAGAAAAGCCCCCGTGAAAATTTGTCTCGGTTAGCGACCCGAGACAAATTTTCTGGGCTTTTCAAAACTCGAAATTTTACTTCATGCGCCACGCGTATAAAACACTATAATATTGTCAAATTTATGTATATTCGAACTTCACTTAAAATCTGTGTTCTATACGCGTGGCGCATGAAGTAAAATTTCGAGTTTAGAAAAGCCCAGAAAAAAAACAAGTGTATTCCACTCCCAGACTAAGCATGAAGTAAAATTTCGAGTTTAGAAAAGCCCCGTGAAAATTTGTCGAGGGTCGCACAGCGACCCGAGCCAAATTTTCTGGGCTTTTCTAAACTCGAAATTTTACTTCATGCGCTACGCGTATAAAACACTATAATATTGTCAAATTTATGTATATTCGAACTTCACTTAAAATCTGTGTTTTATACGCGTGGCGCATGAAGTAAAATTTCGAGTTTAGAAAAGCCCAGAAAATTTTTCACGGGGCTTTTCTAAACTCGAAATTTTACTTCATGCTTAGTCTGGGAGTGAAAAACACTCATTTAAAGCTTCAGATTGAACTCTTTTAAAAATCAACGAATGTCAGAGAATTAGCAGCTAAGATAATTTAGAAAAAGTAATGTGATTTTATAAAAATAATAACATTTTTCTTGTATAGTGTAAATCATTTCGAGAACATTTACTTTAATTAAGTGACTACGATATCTTTTGCCATTTTGACATCCGCAGCTGTTGTTTCAATTCCATGGCATGTCATTATTTTTATAAAATCACATTATTTTTTCTTAATTATTTTAACTTAGAGAAAGGTAAAGTGATAAACGTTAACACAAATGAATTCAGAATGTTTCCCTCTACAAAAAAGGTAAATACATTTTGTTTGTAAAATAAATAGGGGAGCAAAAATTTTAACATTTCAAAATTTACATGGGATTTCCTATGTTGCGTCCGCGAAGTCAACACCCGGTATATGACTTGTTTATTTTACCTAAACATTATAAATACGGTCCAGCGAGAAAAAACATGTGGAATCCCCTTAATATATTTTACAATATTTAAATCAAATTTGACGTGTTTCAGTTTAGGTCACTATTGGGATTCCTCAAGGAACTATTATTTATACTTTTATTGATTGAAACTTCAAACGAGTGTTTTTACTCCTTGGTTAAGCACGAAGTAAAATTTTGAGTTTAGAAAAGCCCCGTGAAAATTTGTCTCGGGTCGCGCAGCGACCCGAGACAAATTTTCTGGGCTTTTCTAAACTCGAAATTTTACTTCATGAGCCACCCATATAAAACACTGATTTTAAGTGAGGTTTAAATACACACAAATTTCATAATATTTTAGTGTTTTTCAAATTTCGAGTTTAGAAAAGCCCGAAGAATTTGGATTTGGACTTGAAATTTTACTTCATAAAAACACTGATTAATTGTTAAGTTTAAAATATTTAAAACATTATTTTTTTACATATTATTACTGTTTGACATACTTCAAAATGATGCCAAATTTTAATATTCTTTGACATTTCATCACTTCATCTAAATGTTCAACATTCAACATGTTTGGATTTGTTTGTGATGTATGTAATGGAATGTTAGATTTCATTACATACATCACAGACAAATCCAAACATGTTGAATGTTACTCCGGTAGGTCTATTTTGTACGATTGCAAAAATCCCAAACACGTTCACGATTAACAATCTGGTCATCAGAGGATTCCCCAACAGTTGGCAGTAAACTCCTAACTGTTGTCTCTGATAAACGAGCCCTCTGTTTCAACGTTTTCTCAAATTTAAACATTTCATCGTTTTGCAAGCATATTTTCAATAGTAATATATTAAGTGCATTAAAAATGATCGAAAATTTTGCACGAAAAGCCGTTGCCTAGAAACTGCATGAGTCCATTTTGATTGTGATTTGACAAAAAGTGCCCGAGACGCGAAGCGTCGAGGGCACTTTTTCAGTCAAATCACAATCAAAATGAACGAATGTAGTTTCTTAAAGGCAACGAGGTTTGAGTACTAAATTTTCAGAGCATTTTTAATGCACGAAATGTATTTAATAGACTATTTCCTGAAAAATACGATTTTTAATCAAGTTGACGTATTATTTAAAATATTAATTATCAATCAGTGTCACTTAATGTGTCAACATGAATCGCTTCGGAAGTTTTTCTTCGAAAGATATATCGAAAAATATCGAGAAAAATTCATCCGAAAATACAAGAAAGAGTAAAGAGTTCGTTTGGAAACAATTTATGACATTCTGTGATGAAAGAAAATACGAGTTAGATCAAAAAACTTTAATTTTGAAAGATTGAGAGAAATTGATTGATACCTGACATAGAATTTTCACCTACTATGCAATTTTCGCTGAAATTTAATTGTGATTGGGCAATGAAAATGAATTCTCGTAATATGATTGGTAGACATTTTTTGAAGGAAATAGTCAAAATGACAAATTTTAAAATTTTTATTTTGAAATTTCATCAATTTTCCATGGTTCCACTTACAGAGCATACAATTCTAGATAAAGACAAACTCTATTAATATTATTATATTTTGCCCCCCCCCCCCCTCTCCCCCTGTAAAAGATTCTGCAGGCGCCCATGGTCATATTTATTAATGTTAATAAATTCACTCATTAAAGTTGATAGCACAGTTGTCTGAAGATATTAACGGGATAATTAAAAAGTGGAAATTCGCGGAAATTTACAGCGTATTCAAGACAGGCGATAAAACATTCATGTAAGCCTCAGTTTGACAAACGGAGCGAATTAGCAAGGAAGAAAACGCGAAAAGGTGTTAATATTTAAAATGGAATTGCTGTAGCCAGGGGTAACGTGCATATCTTAATTTCATCACTTTTCACAAGAATACATACTAAATATTGTTGTCCAACACGATTTGAGAATTTTATTAAAAAAAAATGCAAATAATTTAATTCACTTATTTTCATTAACATTGTAACAGAAAAAAAGCAAATAATTTAGTTCACATCTTATCTTATTATCATTAACATTATAAAAATTAGTATGTTTTGTTTGTTAAAACGGTATATTAGACATCAAACTAATTTATTTGATGTAAAAATATTGTTTATACTGAAAACACTAGTCTACTTGGAAACAACATTTTGTGTCTGTTAATAAATAATGTACTCAACAAAGTGTTAATGTATATCATTAAGAGATATGTCTTTAGATTGTCCACAAAACTATATTCATTTCCCAATTTACCTGGAGAAATCAGAAAAATTGAAAATTAAAGCAGCTGCGGACTCTGTAGAGGCTATAGAGGCTTTTGGTCTGGTCGCCTTGCCGACAGCTTGGACGTCCGTGTTTGCTCGGCTTCTTTGCAGGCGACCAGACCAAAAGCTCTAAAATCTTTCGATTTCTATCTCTTTCCTAATATGTTGGAGGGTAAGGGGAAAGAGACCGAGCACTCAAGGGGTAATCCATTATGAACACCAACCGCATTTTTTGGGTGTCAATGTCAACCCGATATTAGCAGGTAGTAAGAAGCCCATCTGTTTTCAGCCGGCGCGTGGCATTATCTTTTGTCCGGTTTGGAGTGGTTTTGATAGGAAGATTTATTTGATATTTATGAAATTATTTAAAATGTAATTATAATTAAGTCGAGAATTATGTCTACGTGTACAATTTTAGGTCAATAAATTTTTTTAAAACGTATCTGACGTTTACATCTTGATAAATATTGATCATCATCACATCTAAGCGTTATATATTTTCAACGTTACTGTAAATCAGTGGTTTATACGCGTGGCGCATGAAGTAAAATTTCGAGTTTAGAAAAGCCCCGTGAAAATTTGTCTCGGGTCGCTGCGCGACCCTCGACAAATTTTCTACGCGGGGCTTTTCTAAACTCGAAATTTTACTTCATGCTTAGTCTGGGAGTGGACAACACTCGTTCTTAGAAGTTTCAAATTAAAGGATCACTCTAGATTACTAAGTTTATTACCATTTTACAAAGGCTACAGCTCGAAGGACCAATCATGGTCTTCGGAAACCGAAGGACTACATGGAATCGAAGTTTTTTTACAAGAAAATAACGAATATCTGAAGGTTTACAGCATGGATAGAAAAGAACACATCCAATTTTGAAAAATGTTGAAGTTGGGTTGGTTTTCAGTGCGTTTTTAACTTCACTTTAAATCAGTGTTTTATACGCGTGGCCCATAAAATAAAATTTCGAGTTAAGAAAAGCCCCGTAAAAATTTGTCTCGGGTCGCTGCGCGACCCGAAACAAATTTTTTACGCGTCGCTTTTCTAAACTCGAAATTTTACTTCATGCTTAGTCTGGGAGTGGAAGACACTCGTTACTTTAAAATACATCACAATTGGTAAAATATATATCGTTGCATGCCCGTCTTCAGGGGTGATATGTAAGCAAATTATGGGTCTTAGGAGTTGTCAAATAAGTGAGTTACTCAACTGTTTCTAAGGCACTCTACAAAAAACAAAAGATTAACATTTTACATACAAAATGTACAGGGTGAGCGAAACTTGATGTCTAAGCTCTACTATAAGAAAAAGAAAAAACGATAGAAAAAATCTGAATAGAGGTTTATAAATGGGATTGAGTAAGGTCCATTTTAATCCAAAATTGCATATTTTTATAAATTTTGAAACTGAAGTAATGACGTAATCGATTTTTTTTCCCAGAAACATACCGATATTTTTGGATATTTTAAAAGAGGAAATTTTTCTGAATAAACTTTGTAGAGAAAAAAATTTGCTATCTTCTTTCGTTAAAAAATTAAAAGCAAACTTAAAAGAAAGTATTATCAAAAATTCACAGTTGTCACGACTTAAACAAGTAGCCTTTGGAAGCAAATAACAAAGCCGCATCTGTCAATAATTTAACTAATGGTTGACAAATATTGTTTTGTTGTCATTTGATTTTAGATTTCAGATTTTTTCTATCGTTTTTCCTTTTCATATAATAGAGCTGGGACATCGAGTTTCGCTCACCCTGTACAATAAACTATATGTGTGATACATCATTGAATTCAGAAAAAAAGAGCATTGTCGATGGTACTCACAGAATGACTATTATAAATGTCAATAATAATAATAATAATAATAATACTAATGTTTATTTCCAGTGCAAGTGATTACATATACAAATAATTTATATATACAACAAAGGCATGGAAATACGTCAAAATAAGAGAAAACTTAAATTAAATGTTACATGTGTTGTTTAGATACACGTCCATTATTATATTGATTGAGCATTTTGAAATCCAAAAGAAAACTGAACTTCTATAACCATTTTCGTAGTCATATGTAATTTTCATATAAATTGACGATGTGAACGCCATTTGCCGCCAATTGTTGAGTACTATCGTTACAGCTATTGACAGTAGATGGCGTTCAAGTCGTTGATTTAAATGTAAATGACATATGAGACTATTAAAATGAATAAAGATGGTTAGTTTTCTTCTGGATTTCAAATTGCACTATAAATTGACAATTTTAATAGTCATATGTAATTTACATTTAGGTTGACGACGTGAACGCCATCTACTGTCAATAGTTTTGTCTATTGTACTCACAGAATGTCTATTATAAATGTCAATTGATTGTGCATTTTAAAATCTAGAAGAAAACTGAACATCTATAACCATTTTAGTAGTCATGTGTAATTTACATATAAATTGACGACGTGAACGCCATCTGCTGCCAATTTTTGAGTAGTATCGTAACTGCTATTGACAGTAGATGGTGTTCACGTCGTTAATTTAAATGTAAATTACATATGAAACTATTAAAATGGATTAAGATGGTTAGTTTTCTTTAACTTTAAATTGACTTTAAATTGCACTAAAAACTATAAGTGTGATACATCTTTGAATTAAGAAAAAATTATTCTTCCACGAAATATGAAAATCCAAAATGGCGCCCATAAGAAAAACAAAAGTTGGCTATGGTGTAATTTCAAAGTTGTAAATGTCTGACTTCAATAGTTTTTGAATAATAAAAAAAAAAAACGAAATTTCGAAAAATCCGTTTTTTGACAACACCTCAAAAACGAAAGAAGATAGTTCAATTTTTTTTAGATTATTATTGGGCCCTAAATTACGCAACTTTTTAACCGACTCTCTATCTCTTCAAATAACTGAGATGCCCATTCTGTTCAAATATATGAAAAACGTAAATGGCAAGTTTTTTTTATAAATAAAAGTTGTTTTGTTTGATTTTTTGATTAGAATGCGAAGACTTCAGTGAGTAATGCTCAATAATTATTTTGGATTAAACCTATATTTTTTGAGAAATTTGAGTTTATAAATGAGGATTTTCTAATTAAAAAAAATATATCTCGAAAATGTTTGCAGATCTATTTTTTAAAGACCATTAAGAACCTTCCCCCCGTCCTTGTGTGATCTTATTTTATATTAAAACACTCTTAGAACTAAGGTAAGCTTCCTTTGGTTTTAAACCCGTTATACGAATATAATAAAAGGAAAAATTAACCACTGTAATTAACCACTGTTGAAATGTATTGCTATTATTTGTTTTTAATAAATACGATCATACATACCTTGATTTATAATCTGTTTAATAACTAAGAGGAGCGTTTTAAATTTTACGCGCCAAAACCTAAGACTCTGATGGGCCGAGAGCGCGCCCATTTTACACCATGCTAATTACGTCATTATTAGACGCAACAGCTGACATAACCTTAATTCGAAGCGTTACCGAGTTGCAACTTTGTCTGTTTCGTAATAACCTTTTGTGCGGTGTTTCTTTAGCATAGTTAAAAGTTAATTTTGTTTATATTGTTGTGATGGATTATGGATCCAGTACAAGCTCGGTGATAATATCACCTTCACCTCCAAAAAAGCGTAAGAAGTTGGATTTGGGTCATTTATATCTGCCTGAAAAACAGTGTATAATAAATATGTATAAGCAGATGATAACAGATGATCCACATATGAAAATGACTGCTGTTGTATCAGACATTGTTGGTGCAGTAGGTGAGATATCAAATAGCATAAGAATATGCATCGAATAATAAAATGTTTAATTTTAATAAAAAGTTGTAAATTCCACTGTCTATCGTACCATTAGCGAATATAAGAAATCCGGAGAGATTTGTAGCCCTAAACAGCTTGGAGGAATAATTACAAGTTTTGATAACGTAGTGAAAAGATCCGTGCATAGTTTCCTCTATAAAAATGAACTGCCAACTTTGAATAAGGTTTTAAAAGAAGTAAACGATCATGCGGGCATGCCGAAGTTGAGTCGTTCTACCTTGTATAGTTTTATGAAACAAATCAATTTTAAGTAAGATAGAGACCAGAGCTGGGCAGGATTCGAATCTTTCAGGATTCGAAGCCATTTAGAGGATTCAAAAGAGGCATTCGAATACTTTAGTTCAACTGGATTCGTGATCCGGATTTGTTAAATTTTCTTAAGAGGATTCGTATTCGAGTCTAAATGTGGGTGATTCGAATATTTATAAAAGGATACGAATATTTATAAAAGGATTCGAATATTTATAAAAGGGTTCGAATATTTATAAAAGGATTCAAATACTTACAAAAGGATTTGAATCGTCAAAAATAATTCGAATTAATTGTGAGGAATAACATGAAAAATATTTTTTTGTGTGTTTTTAAATTTCTCGTTAAATCACTGTTTTATACGCGTGGCGCATGAAGTAAAATTTCGAGTTTAGAAAAGCCCAGAAAATTTGTCTCGGGTCGCTGCGCGACCCTCGACAAATTTTCACGGGGCTTTTCTAAACTCGAAATTTTACTTCATGCTTAGTCTGGGAGTGGAAACGCTTGTTCGAAACTTCAAAGTGAATGCTTTGATAAGAACATTAAATGATCGAAAATGTTTTTAAAGATAATAATCTAGTTTTCAAAATGTTGTTTAATATTGTTTGAAGTAAAAGTGACATGGTAGCCACAATCTGAAATGTTAAATTTTTCCGACATTTCCCTGACTAAAGATTTTTTCCTTGGCCTTTTAATATAACTTTCTTCTGTAGGAAACCCCCATTCTGTTTAATAGTTTTCATTGTTTTTGCCAATATTTAAATTAATTTTATAAACTTTACGTGTTTTATAATTTGCCTGCTCATTTTGACAAATTTAATAATATCGTATGGCTTTTTTGTTAGTGTTTTGGTCAATTTGAATATAATTCCATGACTTTTCTCTGACTTTTCCGGTTTTAATGATATTCAGTAAATTTTTTATTTACGTAAATTTCAGGCATTAGTCGATTTTATAATAGAGTTCAATTTGAAGTTTTGAACGAGTGTTTCCACTCCCAGGATAAGCATGAAGTAAAATTTCGAGTTTAGAAAAGCCCCGTGAAAATTTGTCGAGGGTCGCGCAGCGACCCGAGACAAATTTTCGGGCTTTTCTAAACTCGAAATTTTACTTCATGCGCCACGCGTACTAAACACTGAATTAAAGTTGAGTTCAGAAATACACAAATACATCTTTAACCAGAGCAACAAGGAGTCAGATATTTAGTCTTTTATCAACGATGTTCAGTGGTAATAATAAATAATTAGGTTTTGAATATTTTTGTTAGAACAATATGTTAATGGTTGCAAAAAAATAATAAAATCAAATTTATTCTTAAAGGATTTGTATTCGTAATTCGAAAAAACAAGATTCGAATCTTCGATTCGAATCATATTTGTCTCTTACGAATCCTTTATTCGAGTATTCGTGATTCGAATTATATTAGGTGATTCGGATTCGTAATTCGAATCCATTTTACGAGGATTCGTCCCAGTTCTGATAGAGACACATTATTATATAAATTCCATATTATATTATGAACATAATGTAAATATGTTTTTTTTCACAAATATATGGCGAGATGCCGTATAAGCATTTTAATTGAACTGACGATATCGTACGATGGAAAAGAAAATACTTAACCACAATTAAGAAGTACAAAATGGGTATTTGATTTTATTTAAAGAGTAATTATAAAATTATTTAAAATTGCCGCCAAATTTATCTAGTGATATTTCTGGTAACTTTTTATAGTGTAAATTGGGCTTTGGCACTTTCTCTCCTTCTAGTTTTTAAACAGACTATAGTGGCGTAGATAGCTTTTTGTGTTTGGGGGGGGGGATTTGAGTTACTATGTTGTTTCATTAATTTATTTTTCTAAAGTTATACAAAAACAAGTACAAAAAATGAATATATGTTCATTGTAGCACTTTTTCCCTCATTTAAACAATTGATGATTGGCATACTAAACGTATTTCACTTGTTAATTGGTTGGTTATAGACCATGTCAGATTAAATCAGCGTTTTATACGCGTCTCGCATGAAGTAAAACTCAAAATTTTACTTCATGCTTAATCTGGGATTGGAAACACTCGTTAGATGATCAATCATAACCTTATTTTGCATTATTTAATTGACGTAACCAAATAATACCATTGCATAACATATTGATGAATGCGTTAAATTGTTGGAGTTATCAAATAAACATGAACGACCGTTTAAAACGCTCTAAAAAGGGAAAAAAGGGAAACTACCTGCTATTCAGATAAGGTCAGAAATTGTAACATCAACACCCCATAAATTGGGGTTTCTTTTCTTCCATTATACTTTCGCGCTTGTAGAGGGTGTCTCTCTTCAAAATTTGCTGGTTTAGATATTTTGGAGAGGCCTTAGGCTATGGACTGCAAAGAAGCCGAGCGTTCGACGCCTGCGAGTCGTCGGCTGCGACGTGTTTATACACATTCCGAAGCAAAAACGGACGTCCAAGCAGTCGGCAAGAGCCGAGAAAGGGTTGATTCTTGTCTAGGGGGTTGATGGTCGGCTACGCACTGCACGGCCGAGGATACCGCATCTGGACACCTGGAACGCGGCGAGTAGACAAATCGCGTGACTGCGTGTTCGTTGAAACGTCAGCTGAAGAGGGCCCCAGTCAGAAACAGTCGAGAGGAATTCGCGGATCAACTGCTACGACGAGCAACGATCACATGGAAGCCTCCATCGTCGGAACTGAACAGGAAGTCGACAAGCACTCGGATTCCGAGGAGCAATTTCGCGATGCGGACGGTGCAGAAGATCCGCGAAGCGGAACGGCCAAACAAAATTTTCATGCTTATCTAAACTCGACATTTTACTTCATGCACCACGGGTATAAAACACTGAAATATTGTCAAGAAATATACTGACAATTTTTTTTAACGAATAATAATCGAAATATTTAAATGAGTCGCCTATTTCCAAAAGCCCCTAAATCCATTTTTTACTAAAACTAAACTAGTGTCGTCATCTCCTAGTATATAATTAGAGGCATATGTTATCCCGAAATTAGCTATCTACCGATTCCAGTAAGTAAGTAAGTGATTATAATGTAAAATAAAAAAGAGCTAATAAGAAACATATTACATTTCAAATATTTATGAATTAATTGTATAAATACTTATAAATCCATTAGGCTTTTAATTATCTATTAATTCATGTTGCATAATTCTCTCCAATATTTATTAAAATTTATTGATTCCTTTATTGAAATTATTTATAGATATTGTAATTTAGGTTCACTTGACTCACAATCAGTGCTATTGTGAGTCAAGTGAACCTATATTACAATATCTATAAATAATTTCTAGTTAAACCTGTGTTGAATTACAACATAATTTGAATAACAATGCCAATAAACGTAGACAACTATTACAAAATGATATTAATTCTATCAAAACTAACATTCTGCAATTATTTACGTTTCAATACAGAAACATCAACATTTACACCAGATTACTCACTAAAAGCCAAACTGAAAATTTCAACATGGTACACTTTTCTAGCATTCTTGTCCTGGCATTTATTTCCAAAATTCACAAATGACAGCATATTAGCGGATATCTGTGAAATGTACGAATATTTATCAATTCTATTACTTTTATTCCTTATACCATCAACAATGTTCTTTGCACAAAGATCTCTAATTAAAATTATTGTGGAGTACGAAGAATTGAAACAGTTATTAACATTCGTGGGTGTTCAAAGGCCGTTTAATTTGAAGTATGTCGCGCTTAAGACTTGTTGTAATATTTTTTGTACTTTTGCGAGCTTCAGTTTCTTCATTTATTTTTATGTATTCTTTAATGTTCCTTTGAAAGGTTCCATGAAATCAAAATTGCTTTGTTATGGGATTTTGGGGATTACTTTGTTTGGGTTAGTTATTTTGATCTCGATATCAGAGTATTGTATGACATTAAACGATTTATTGGAATATGGTTTTGATGATGGAACCATACATTGTATTATTTGTTGTGACTTGAACCTGCCAGTTAAGTTGAGGAAATTGTGTCCAGTTCATAGATTATGGTAACATTTTAATTTAATTTAATAATAAGTCTTAAGGTCTTTAAGGAAAAAACTATAAATGTTCTTTTACATCAGTGATGGGGAAACTACGGCCCGCGGGCCAAGTCCGGCCCGCGGAAAGGTTTAATCCGGCCCGTTTAAGAGTGCCGTCGTGAGAATGTTTGAACGCGTTCTTACTTCGTAATGTGACGACCCGCATAAAAACTACCTACCTACGATTAAGCATTATTCTTTGGCCCGCTACGATTGTCTGGTTATTACAAATGGCCCGTCTTAAAAAAAGTTTCCCCACCACTGTTTTACATCTTCAGTAAAAGGCCATTCGAAATGGCTTGTATATCTGTGCAGTTTTGATTTTTTTTTAAATTAGGTGTATTTTAGAAGAAAACAATTTATCATGCGTTCGAACGCCTAAGCGCCATCTAATGCTTATTAGTGAGTGAATGAAGGAGTACTGAACACAAATTTATATTCTTGAAATTTATTATGCATTTTCTAACATATTGGACTCGGTCTGTAGTGTTAGATCTAAATTTAACTGAATTAATGAAGAATCTATAGTTCGACCAAATGTTGTGGATTATTATTTGCACCATGCTAAAAATTATTATTTCAAAATGTATTTTATATGATGAACATTCCATTAAGCAAAGGACATTTAAATAAAGTTTGGTCAACATTACAGAAACATGAATCATTGTTGTAATATTGGTTGAACAATATATACATGCACGTATTTATAGTGTGAGAGTTTTCTTTAATCCCTTTTAAAATAATGAATCTCTAAAATTGATTTATCAACGATTTAATTTTTAATAAATACTAGTATAATAATTATCTCTTACTATTTACGTTACAGTTGTGCTGAGTTTTTGTATGTAAGTCTACAGATAATGTTTATGAAGTGCCTTCAAACGTTCAGACTTATTGGTTTTGTCCTTGTCTTTGGGCTTATAATGGAGTATGGTATAGATCTCTGTATTTTGCTCAATTTTATCGTCACGCGAAGATTTGGACTG
This sequence comes from Philonthus cognatus, assembly GCA_932526585.2. Taxonomy (NCBI): domain Eukaryota; kingdom Metazoa; phylum Arthropoda; class Insecta; order Coleoptera; family Staphylinidae; genus Philonthus; species Philonthus cognatus. The sequence goes on from OW052247.1 coordinate 35,840,655, forward strand.
AACATTGATTCAATGTTGATTTTATTTTATAGCATATCTACAACGTTTGGTATTGTATGTGTTGGTATATGCGTTGAAGAGACTTTACACGAGGTAAGACGAGAGTTTCCACTCCTTGATTAAGCATAAAGTAAAATTTGGAGTTTAGAAAAGCCTGAAAATTTAGATTACTTGCTTAACTCGACATTATACTTCATGCGCTTCATAAATCACTGAAATATTTTAAAGTTCAAAATATATTGCATTAGCATACTGATTTAGAAGTATATTTTAAACTTCAGAACATTTCAGTGTTATGTATGCGCGGCGCATGAAGTAAAACTTCGAGTTTAGAAAAGCCTGAAAATTTGGATTGGTCGCTCCGTTTCGCTACGCGACCAAACCAAATTTTCAGGCTTCCCTAATCTCAAAATTTTAATTTATGCTTAACAAGGAGTGGAATAATTCAATAACAACGAATGCCTCAACAAATATTTATTATTATTTACTATTAAACCGTTTTACCGGTATTATAATCCCAACAACCAGCGTTTATAGCAAATAAATTGTGTTTAAATTGTTTTAGTTTTCTAGAGTTGGAAATATAGTGCATAGATACCATTTGAAATATATGAATATACATGGTGTGAGTGAACGCGTTCGAAGAATTTCAATCATGTTTATTGATAAGAAAGAATTTAACATTTATGTGTTTAATATTACTCGCGCTTCATCTTTGCAAGTAAGTGTAACACTTTTAATTCGATGGTAATTGAGATTTACTGACTATTCAAAATTCAAAATTTTACGCTGAATCAAGGGGTGCTTACTGCTAAAACAACTATATTGTGAATTACGGGGAAATTATTGGTAAACCGATTTTGATTCAAAAATTACCGAATTACCGCTATTGAAATTAATCAAGCATTCCGAGATTCCTCAAAAATAATGATAACTATGTGTTTATTTTTTAGAATTTAAACATCTCCATGCAGGTAGCTTCTTTAGCATTCAATATAAATTATCCAATTTAAATTGGGAAAGATATATATGTATTGAGGCCGATATAGACATGCATATCTCTCATAAATATATATTGACACTTTTTGTGTACAATTGAAGTATTAAGAGGCACAAAATGTTGTTTATCTACGACCTCACAAAAAAAGCTTAATTTATGCATTGATGTATACCCACTGAAAAAGCTCATTCAAATAATATTTCATCAACATTAATACAACGTTTTAAGTTGCTAAAATGTTGATGTAACGTTATTTGTTAGTGTTTTTCTCAGTGGATATGCGTCTACTTTTCAGCACTCATTCTTAAATGAATAATGCATTTGAAATTTTTAAACACTTTTATCCACGATTTCTTCAAAAATATGTTAATTTATACATCAATTAATATGTGCACAGCTTTACTTTTTTAGGACTAGTGTAAGAAAAAGAGACTTTTTTAACCAGTTTTTGTTATCTGTCATTTATAACAGTGGGCCACTGAAGAAACATTCACGCGTTTATCCAAAATGTAAAGTGAAATAAAATTATGCATAATTCCTTTCTATTGAAATTTTAAATAAGCTGTTGTTTATAAAAATAATAAAAATCGGTCCTAATTTTATTTAACATGTTTCCTTTAACATCTCCTTTAACTTTATTATTTCTTTTGTTAATTAAATTACTAAATTAGTTAATTTGATATATTATATTATTTGACCAATATGCTGTCATTTGTGAATTTTGGAAATAAATGCCAGGACAAGAATGCTAGAAAAGTGTACCATGTTGCTACGTTTAATTAAGATTTCAATAAATGAATAAGTAGATTTTAATATATATTGGAGTGAATTATGCAACATGAAATAATAGATAATTAAAAGCCTAATGGATTTATAAGTATTTATATAATTATTTCATAAATATTTGAAATGTAATATGTTTTTTATTAGCTTTTTTTTATTTTACATTATTATAATCACTTATTTTTTATCGACCGCCCACTAATGTGTAAGGAAGCTATTGGAATCAGTCCAAAACTGACCCCCTAATTTCTTCACGGAAATATACGTTTTGGGTCCTAGGAACCCGAATAAGTGTTATCTCAATGATTTCAGTCCGTCAGTCTGTTTCTCTGTCGCTCGATTTCAGCGAAAGCGGCTCACAGGATGCTGATCAAATTTTGTATTTTGATTCTACTCCAGAATATCTGGGAATTACCAACTTTTGGGTTCAATGTAAAAAGCGGAAGTAGATATTTACTCTTAGCTTTTTCTTCATATCTCGTAATTTATTAATACAATTGAAAAATCTTTCAAATAAAAGTTGTAGAGAAACAAGAAATACATTACATACATACAAGCACTTATTACCTTTCTTCACACGTTTATTTGAATTACGACACAGTGACCGTTATTAATAGATTAACATTAAATACCAAACAGAAACTACAAACTATATATGTATATATAGAACGGCGGATTATAATACTAAAGTGGTGGAAGTAAAAATAAGGAAATAACGTAAATTAAGAGGTGAGCCAAAGGAATGAGGGTGGCGATACCAACCAGGTAAAGGGAATTAGGGAAACACAGATTAAGGTGGTGCAATTAAATCTAACAATATATTATGAAGTGGACTTAAAACAAAATTCAATAGTTTATTCCCATGTTTTTTCATTTCAATGGCTTCTAGCATGTTTAAACGATAATTTGATGATAGCTTTAATATTTTTATGTTTTTTATCGTAACTTTATGATTTATTAGAAATAAATGTTTAATGTATATATACTTTTTGTCGTAGCTCTGTTCATTACACAAACTGGGCATTTGCAATTATCAAACTTGAACTCAATTTAACTTAATGCAGTACAAACGAAAAAACCTTATATGTTTTTGAATTGTACATAGCATAATTTGAAATAATGTAGACAGGATTTTTAAATAAAAACAAATTTTAAAATGTTCAATAAATATTTATTTTTTAAAAAAACCATGCGGTTATAAAACAAAATCAACTACTATCATCAAAAATATCTTTAACTTGTTCAGGTATTTTATTAAAACGTTCCTGCGTTTTGGACCACAGCTGCTTTTTGAATTTACTCTTGGTAACAACAGTAGATGCACCAACAATTTCTGCCACTTCGGCAGAATTTCCCATTCCTAAAGTCCCAGGATTAGAAACCAACTCAACCTAAATAAAATACATTTTCACTTTATCCAATAGATAAGATTTAGTAATTCCTATATACAAAATGGCGCACATTTGCAGAAGTCCCAAAAGAGTTTATAGCATAAATTAACGTTAACATCCTTGAAAGAAATTAACACCAAAAGTATTCAAAATCAACTTACCGGTTCTAAAATCCCTTGGTTATCCTTCCCTAAGGACTGTCCCTCTTTCCACCCCATCTTCGACAGCATTTTAAATCCCTTATTATCACTTTCTATGGACCTTACAAAAGAAAACAGTCGTAATCATTTAGTATTTAATGATCTAATAATAATTATTTACTCATTCAAAGATGCCGCCTTTGTTTTTTCGTGAGCATTCTGGCTCCCAACCGTCTTCCTTCTGACTTGCGCCCTGTCCGTGTAGCCCTGCCCGGGATCCGTCTTTCCCTGATCACTCTTTGTAATTCCGAATTTCTTCCGTAAATGCTTCAACTGTTCTTTGTGCTCATGCGCTTTGCTCGTCGTTACGATTTCTGTTTTATCATCTGTTCAGGGAATTTTTTTTTTAAGTATACATATAACAATGTATTACGGCGTACATTGTAGATATTCATAATCCACCGTGTGATTATTATAACCTAACAAAGTGACAACTATCCTAACCAAACTTTTCAAGTACATGCATTCAAATGCAAGGCAGCTATATAGGGGTTTAAACTAAGGCTGGGATTCGAATACTTATAATTCAAATAGTCAAAAATTTCAGTCACTAAATTATTTACATATTTAAATACCCAAATATTTTTGAATGAATTTCGAGTTTAGAAAAGCCTAAAAACTTGGATTGGTCGACCAATCAAATTTTAGGAGCACTATGCTATGCAGTTAATCAAAATTTTCAGGCATTCCTTAAAAAAAATAGAAAACAAGTGCAAACAGTAGTTATTTTTATAATCTTTATGAGAAATAAAATAATGATACATGATTTGATTAAAGCTGGGAATTTTTAGTTTTCAGTTTTCATGATTTTGAAGTTTTATACATATCTATAAAAGTTGTAAATAAAAAATATCGCCCACCATTTTTTGTCATCAGCAGTCCGGGTTCACAGTGCCCACATGTCTGAGTGCCCGCATGCACGTGGCACAGCAGCGTGACGCCCCCCATCTGTATCCGACTCCCGTGTTGAATGGCCGTCGGATCGCTCTCAACCTTACTAGGTGACAGACGTTTTCCGTTCAGATGCGTGCCGTTCCGAGACCCCAAATCGACAATCTTGTACTCGTTAGAGACTTTATCGAAACTGATACTCAAGTGATGTTTACTGATGTTGATGTCTGGGATAAGTAGGGAATGTTTGCCTTCTCTCCCAACTGTACCCCCCTCAAAAGTTATCAAATGCAACGAACCCTGTTTGAGAGCCGCCACATTGGATTCTTCCACAATAATCCGCATACAGGGAGGATATTGTTTGGCATAATCTGTAATAAAGATTAATTCATTTGAAAAAGAAATTGATGATGACACATAAAGTCGATTTTCAGGAAAACTAAGTGCTATGCACTAAATGACTTCTACCTTTAAATAGACTAAACTACATCACAATTAATATTTGTGTTTTTTTCAATAATAACGATGATTGTTGCTACATTGGACTAATTTCAATGTAACAAGTGAGTCGCAAAATAGACCATAACAGCAATGTAATAGTGTTAAAAATGATTGAAAGAAATAACCTACTTTATCATGATTTTTTTTTCTATATCAAGTCAAATAAAATTGTAACCAAGTTTACTTCCAATGACTTTTGTTTTATTTTGATTGTTTCAGACTTTACCGATATCACTATTATTCTCTTCATCGTCCTGACTTGACTGCCCATCAGGTTCTTCGTCCTCTCTAACGCTACAGTCTGAGCATTCACCCTCTTCCAGTTCCACGTCATCCGACTTCCTCTCGCGTTTGCTCGCCTGTAAATAACAGTCTATTTATTGTTTACAGTACGTACCCAAAGCGTTTCGGCGCATTGCCGACAAATTCATTTCACTGAAGGACTGCGCGAGATCACCCACGGTATTACTAGAATTTTTGATTACCTAAAACAATAACATAAACAATCTTTGGGAATTCATAAATCAAAACAAAATACACACATGTGAAACTTCCTGTTGTTTTACAGCCTTTCGTTTACTCCTTTTCTTTATCTCTTGTTCCTTTTGTTCATCTTTTACAGCAGGTAATAAAACTTGAGAATGGAATTCGTATGATTTTGTCTCTTGATTGTATTTCAGGTAAGTTCCAGAGTTTCCATCGTAGTAAAGACCATACTCCTACATTAAAATGTTCAAAAATGAATACACCTTTATTTTTTCATTATATTTGCTTTAAACATAGTTTTTAGTTACATGAGGTTTCAAAACACTTGTAAACACTGCTAGATGTACGTTTTGGGTATGATATACACATAATCAACAGCTTACTGAAATAAAGAAAATAATATTTAATTATTACTCACTGCATTGTAATAATACCCTGAAGTATAATCGTAATACATCCCCGAAGTCTCTTCATAAACAAAGCCCGTCCCTTGAAGAGCTTGCTCTGCAGCCTCAGTAATTTCCTCGGAAATTGTCTTAGGTTTAGATTCAATAATCGCAGTGACGTACTCAGTTTGCGTGAATGCATCTTTCTTTTTACTTTTCTAGAAAAAATAAATCTGAAATAGTCCAACGAAGCAGAAAATTTTGAAAAAATATAAATAAAATCATCGGGTTTCAAATGATCCAAGCCTGATTTATGTTGCAATCTCTGCATTCTTAATTTTGCATTACTAACCTGTTTGTGTTTCCGTTTACGCAACTTCTGCAATTTCCTTTTCTGTTTCTCTATATACGTTTGCAACCTTATAATGAACTGTAAAACTTCTGGTAAATCAACCAATTTCTCTTTCATGCTAACGCTTATGTCGAATTTCCCATTTTTCGAAAAGGTATCACAATTGAAGGAATTGTTATCTGTGTCACTTTTATCATCTTCTGCTTCTTTTTCCATTGGAGTAATTTACGTATGCGATTATTAATGACAAATTTTATTAAAAGTGGTGATTTGATTTTGTAAATTCTGTGTATTTTTCACAGGAAACTAAAATTTGTCACTTTTGAGGTTACGAAAACTGTACAAAGTGTAAATTAAGTTGCCTAGTTTAAATTGCATTTTACGAAAACTAGCTAAAAGTAATGTGAAATATTTTCATTTCCGTTTAACGCTTTAAACTCTCTACATTTCAACAATAAACATCATGGGCCCGTTCAGCAGAGACAACAGTTGGGAGTTTACTGCCAACTGTTGGGGAATTCTCTGATGACCGAATTGTTAATCGTGAACGATTTGGGATTATTGCAATCGTACGGAATAGACGGAGTGCAGTACCGTTCATTAGGCACCAACATATATCACAAACAAATCAAAACATGTTGAATGTTGAACTTTTTACTGAACGGGCCCATTAATTAGTCTGCTTAATAATGTAACAAAAGTATTGCTAGTTAAATTAAAACACTAACATCACCTGCTACGCCAATCAGAGATAATTTACGGCTAGATCTATTTTTGGGCCCGTTAATCAAAATGTACAACATTCAACATGTTTGGATTTGTTTCCGATGTATGTTGGTATCTAATGACCGGTACTTCGGTTGGTCTATTTTGCGCGATTGTAAAATTCTCAAACGCGCTCACGATTAACAACGATCATCAGAGAATTCCCCAACAGTTGGCAGTAAACTCCCAACTGTTATCTCTGATGAGCGAGCCCATTATTTGTGTGTAAACTAAGTTGCCTAATGTAAATACGAGGAAAGCAAATTAATTTGCTAATTTTAAAATTTAATTAATAATAATTTATTCAACATAAAAGTCTACAAGTCGGAAATAAAGAATTTTATGATATTTATAAATTGTTTATTTTAGCGATTTGAATGCTAAATAAACTGAGTTCTACGTTATATTTATGCGTAATTAATATTGCTATCACATATAAATAACGAATTTGCGTTTAATATAATTCATCATTTTAATAAACATTTTCTACTTCAAGTATTTACAATAATTTAGATTTATGGGAGCGAAGCAAAGGCTTTTCTAAACTTGAAATTGTACTTTATGCGCCAGGCGTATAAAACACAGATTTGAAGTAAAGTTTAAAATATATTAAATAAATATATGCATATTCAAATTTATTCAATTCAAGATAATAGAAATTATATTTTTTTTAATGCTACTACATATTTTGAAAATCGTAAATGATGTCACAAAAAATGTTTCTTCTTTCAGGATTGCATCTAAAAGATATAAGAATACCCTGCACTTTAGCCCTGACATTTAAACCAATCAAAATTAAACATGGATCATGTACCATACATTCGCATTACACCTAATAAATAAACAATTGCAGGAAATAAATATATTTTATTTATTTATATCACGTCAATGAATAAAATGTTATAAATGTCAAATTTAAACATTTTAAATTTTAAGTACTTTGAAATTTTTATTACATTGTGATTTTCAGCACTTTATAATAAAAATGAAATGTTATTAATAGTACAACGCACCGTCGATGCGTACTATTTTATTGCAACTCATATATGTATTAGTCTAATAGGCTAAGAAGTATATGTTGCAACCTAACATTTCATTGTGACGCAAAGAAACTGAAAAAAACGTGTAAAGTTTTTAGGGTTCAAGGCTGCGCCCCACCCCTCAGTATCGAATGATGAAACATGCGTTCTGCTCGGCGGCCGCAATTTAAGGTTATAAAATCATTTCAAACATACATCCAACAACACCAAGCAGCAAGAGTTAAAACAAGGGGGAAGGAGAAGTGAAAAACCTATATGAAAAGAGAAATTCGTCGGCTCGCCGTTCAGTCGACACACGAAACACGTCGGTAATACTTCACAACGCCAAAAGTTCATCAAATTAAAAATTATATAATACAATACACAACATACGAATCTAAATCCTAAAATGAGTTGGCCTGAGAATGTTGGTATCGTAGCAATCGAGTTGATTTTTCCATCGAGTTATGTGGATCAAACGGAGTTGGAAGTTTATGATGGTGTGTCAGCTGGGAAATACACAGTTGGGTTAGGACAGGGGAGGATGGGGTTCTGTTCGGATAGGGAGGATATTAACTCTTTGTGTTTGACGGTTGTGCAGCGATTAATGGAACGACATTCTATTAAATACAATGAAATTGGACGTTTGGAAGTGGGAACAGAAACTATTATAGATAAATCGAAGAGTGTTAAGACTGTTTTAATGCAGTTGTTTGAGCCGCATGGTGTTACAGATTTAGAAGGAATTGATACGACCAATGCTTGTTATGGAGGTACAGCAGCGTTGCTAAACGCGATTTCCTGGGTGGAATCTTCGGCTTGGGACGGGAGGTATGCTTTAGTGATTGCTGCAGACATTGCTGTTTACGCAGAAGGTTCAGCGAGGCCGACAGGAGGAGCTGGAGCTGTAGCTATGTTAGTTGGTCCTAATGCCCCCTTAGTTTTTGATAGAGGTTTAAGAGGAACTTACATGAGACATGCTTACGATTTCTACAAACCTGATTTAACCTCCGAATATCCTGTTGTCGATGGAAAACTCTCAATCCAATGTTATTTAAGTGCTCTCGATAATTGTTACCAAGCTTATTGTAATAAAGCGGAAAAATTAAAGCAAAATGTGAGTTTGGAGACATTCGATGCTTTTGTCTTCCACTCGCCTTACTGCAAACTCGTGCAGAAATCCGTTGCTCGTCTAGCCTTAAACGATTTCATCCGGAACAACAAATTCGACCCTAAGAAATATGCCGGACTGGAAACCTTCTCTAACCTCGAATTAGAAAAAACTTACTTTGACCGTGACGTAGAAAAAGCCTTCCTCAATTTCAGTAAAGAAATTTACGACACAAAAACTAAACCCTCATTATTAGCAGCCAATCAAATAGGAAATATGTATACAGCCTCTGTCTACTCAGGTTTAGTCTCTTTATTAGTAAGCAAAGACATATCTGAATTAGCAGGAAATAAAGTGGGCTTATTCTCCTATGGATCAGGCCTCGCTTCCACGTTACTCTCGATAACAATCGCCAAAGACCACTCGAAAGACTCTCCGTTGCACAAACTCGTCTCGAGGTTGAGCCACATCAAACCGCTCCTGGCGAAACGCAAGTGTGTCTCACCGGAAAAGTTCACCAGCATGCTGGCCCTCAGGGAGAAAAATGGACACAAAGCGCCCTTCGAGCCTGAAGGCGAAATCGACAATCTCTTCCCCGGGACTTTCTATTTGACCAAAGTTGACGAGCTTCATCGTCGGTATTACGGCAGGATTCCGGCGGCGTTGAACGGGTCGGCATGATCGAATTTGTAGTGTTAGTATTATTTTTTGTTGGAAATGTTAGATTTTTTGTTTGTTGTTATCTGGTCACACGTGCACACACACATAAGTAATTTTATTTATTTCAAATGATTGAAACGGTATTAAGTTTTGCGGAAAGTGATATTTAAACGAAAAGGAATTAATGTTTGTTATTGTTTTTAAATTTTGTAATTAACTTGTAATTATTTATATAAACTTATTTTAGTACCTACTGAATAAATGTTACTGAAAAAATGTATTCCTTCTTTTTTACTTTCTAATTAATCCTACAATTCTTAATCTTATTGAGAACTTACCACAAACAAAAATAGCGATGTGTTCATTATAGTACTTTCACTATCGTTAGTGTTATGATTTCACTTAAAAATTATACCTCTCATACAAAGTGTGACAAAAATTAAAGGGAGACGAGGGACCTCAAAATATGAATAATAAAATCGAATAAAATGTTGTCTCTGGAGTGCAAGCCTGTAGCCAGAAAAAAAATTCGGAGGGGGATATAAAAATTTCGGGGGGGCTGGTTTAGTGGTAAAAATATTGTTTTTGCTCTGACACAAAATATGAAGAAAAAATTCGAATAAAATGTAGTCTGGAGTGGAAGGCCGTAGCCAGAAAAAAAATTCGGTGAGGGTTATAAAAATTTCGGGGGGGGGGAGGTCTGGTTTAATGGTAAAAATAATGTTTTTGCTCTGACATACAAAAATTGATAATTTTGAAAATTCCGGTGGGGGGGTTTAAACCCCCATATGCCCCTTTGGCTATGGCCTTGCCGGAGTGCGCTTTGTTTTTGATATACAGAATGTCAGACTTTTGAAAATAAAGATTCTTTACTAATTTAATAATGGATTAAATTTGCAATCCATTATTAAATTAGTAAAGAATTTTTATTTTCAAAAGTCTGACATTCTGTATATCAAAAAATGACTTTCAATGACCGGTAATTCTGCAAATTGGGCAACTGCTTAGATTAAAACTAATGTTGTTCTAGTAAACTTACTTTAGAGTCATTTTTAAATTTCTTGAAATTTATAAATTTATGTAATGTTTTAAAATTTATATAATTCACAGTGATTTAGATTTTGATAGAAAGTCGGAAAATCATCAAACTGATGATGATTTTCTGACTTTGTTCGTTTTAAACGCTGTTTCCTAAAACACTCAGTTGAAGGCAATTTTTTTTCAAAGATATTAATTCTTGATTAAATAGGCTTTAGTTTTAGCTACAATTGTTTTACAACTTCAATATTAAGCTTAGTATAAACCCTTAAACATGGATTTTGTTCGATTGCTTGATTTTCTATCATTTGTAAAACTTAAAAAATTGAGTGGCAATAATTGCTTTCTTGGATTTTGATCGATTGCTTGATTTTCTATCGTTTGTAAAACTTAAAAAATTAAGTGGCAATAATTGCTTTCTTGGAAAAAATAGCCTTGGTTGTTTCTAACATGTGTAAGAATCTTCATGAATTTTTCGAGACTTGAAAAAAAAAATGGAAATGATCACCTAATTTTTTTGTAACGATGAATATTTTTATTGTTTTTAAATAAAAAAAAATCCACAAATTAACGATATTAGCAATAATTAAGGATGATTATTAAACTCAGAAAAAAATCCAGATAATAAAAAAAATTTAATTGAATTTTCCTTTTTTTTTTGAACTATAATACTAAAAAAATAACGTCTGAAATTTTATAAAATTTTGCGCGAATGTTCAGTAAATTCTGCGTTCGTTTTAAATACAAATGTAGTGTTATTTAATTTGATATGTGTCTGAGTTGATAGAGCTTGATTTGTTTTAAATATGATGGTATTTGTTTGGGGACTCTCGTGGGTCAGTGAGTAGAGCTCCTGCTCTTGGGCCAGAGGGTCGTGGGTTCGAATCCCACCGGGGGTGCCAGTTTCTTATGGGGAACTTGGCACCCTCTGAAGCCTTGGATGTGTGTGAATGAGTTGTCCATAATTAGTTGCATAAAGCGTGTAAAGAATTAAATACTTATATGGAATAAATAAAATAAAAAATTGATGTTGGCCAATAGTCTACGTTACCAAGGCCAGACAAAAGCCAAACCCAATAAAAAAAATGGTATTTGTTTTGTCTACATTTAAGACAAGTTTGTTTTGTAAAAATCAATTGTTATTATCTTTGAACACTGTATTAGCAGAGTCAATAACATCCACATATGCATTACCAAATAGTGATATATTGCAGTCATCTACCTAACAGGTGATTTTATTATGGCCATTCATTGTACAGGGTGGCCCAAATTCGATGTTTTTATAGGGTATCTCGGTAACCTGAAGAGTTAGAAAGAAATTGATATAAACGTCATGACCTCTTTTTCTGAGATACTAATAATGACGTAAACAGGTCATGATTAACTTGATTGGTTTGGAAGATATCAGGCGTTTTTCAATTGTTGGCTATTTTAAAATATGTCTTTATCTCAATAACTATATGATATACAAAAAAACAATTCAATAATTATTTATGTAGTTTTCACCGTAGAATGCAGTCGCGTACCTATTTTTTTATTCAGACTTATAATTTCCGAGTCATGATATGAAGTTGCATTTTTTTAAATGGAACACCCTATATATTTTTGTCATTGAATAGCATATTAAACTAGCTTTACATTTTATTGAAAAATTAGGTTTCTAGCTCTAAAGCTTTTAGATAAATATTTGATAATACATACTATTATAATTACGGAGATTTTAGTATTATTTTTTAAAAATGTAGGGATCCGTAGAATCAGTAATTGATCAGAAAAGTCTTCAAAAATTATAAAATTAATATTTAAACTTACTTAGTTTTTAATATAAACGTTTTTTTTTTCTGCGTATTTTTAAGAATTTTTTTTAAATATGTATATCAATGTAAAGCTAGTTTAAAATGCTATTTAATAACATACAACAATACAGAGTGTTCCATTTAAAAAAAATCAACTTTGTGTCATAACTCAGAAATTAAAAGTTAAAATAAAAAAGTGAGTACGCTACTGAATTGTACGTTGAAAACTGCACAAATAACTATTTAACTATTTATTTGTATATCTTATAGTTATTGAGAAAAAGACGTATTTTAAAATAGCCAACAATTGAAAAACGCCCGATATCTCCCAAACTAATCAAGCTGACCATTATCTGTTAATGACATTGTTATTTTTTCCAAAAAAGTGGTCATGACATGTATGTCAAATTTTGTCTAACTATTCGGGATACTGAGATACTGTATAAAAACATCGAATTTAGGTCACCCTGTATAGGGCTATTTAAAAATAAGGAACAGATTTTAAACACTTATTTATTCCAAACTACAAAAGGTAGAACCATTATTTAAACGATCCTGGACAGACAAAAGTTAAAAATTTGAACAGTCCAGGCAGAAGTTCCAACCACGGCCGCATTAGCGCTGTTGCTTGTCATGTTGATTGTCTCTAGTAAAATGGCGACACAACAAGAAAGAGCATTTTGTGTGTTGCAATTAGCAAAAGTAGAGTCCATTATTTAAGTTCAACGTGCTTTTCGTCGTCAGTTTAATAAACAACTGCCTTGTCATAAACAGATTTACAAGTGGCATCGAAAATCGTAGACGTATCTGCAAACAGAAAAGTACGGGACGTCCACTCACATCGAATGAAAACGTCGAGCGTATTCGTACAGTTTACGAAAGAGGCCCAAAAAAAAACCACAGCACCGGTAACGCATAGTGCTCATATTAAATCTATAAAAAAATTGAACTTTTCTCTTTCCAAGAACGTTGGAATTGTGTTTCTATCTTTTGTAGTTTGAAAGAAATAAATGTTTGAAATCTGTTCCGTTATTTTAAATAACCCTGTATATAGTATGTCATTTAAATATATAATAAAGACAAGAGCACCAAAGAACACCCATACCTGTATGCACCAAATCTGATATAGTCTCTTGCTCTCCATTTTTTAGATTGACGGACTGGGTACGAATATCCAAATATGACTCAAACCACATATTTGGTTAATGATTTAGCTTCATTATTAGTATCGAGTGATTCAGCATGTCAAATGCTTTGGATAAATCTAGCATGACACCGCATACCATTTCTTTTTATCTTTTTTTATTTATTTATTCGTATGCATAAGCAGTAATTTTGTTCACATTCGATGTTTTTTAAAAAGTTCAATTTGCAGCTCTAAACGAGTCATTCCACTCCCAAATTAAGCATGAAGTAAAACTTCGAGTTTAGAAATGCCTGAAAATTTGGTTTGGTCGCGTAGCGAAGCGAAGCGAACAAACCAAATTTTGAGGCTTTTCTAAACTCGAAATTTTACTTCATGCGCCACGCGTATAAAACATTGGTTTTAAGTAAAGTTCAAAATATACGTCTTTAGTAGAATCTTACTTAAGTAGCGTATTTTGAACTTGACAATATTTCAGTGTTTTGTACCAGGGTTGTTAAAAAAAAACGTTATTTTCATTTTATTTGAAACAAACAGTTTTTTTTAACAAAACGGGTTTTTTTCATTGAAACGGCGTTTAAAACATTAACAATTAAATACATGTTTAAAACAGGTTTAAAACGTGTTTAAAACAGAACATACAGGGCATTTTCCTTTTGAGTATTTAAATTTGCGAGAATTTGTTGTTTCAAAGCGTTTAATTTGCGGCTTTTAACGAGTGTTTTCCACTCCCAGACTAAGCATGAAGTAAAATTTCGAGTTTAGAAAAGCCTAAGAATTTGGATTGGCCGCGTAGCGAAGCGGAGCGGCCAATCCAAATTAGGCTTTTCTAAATTCGAAATTTTACTTCATGCGCCACGCTTAAAAACACTGATTCACAGTGAAGTTAAAAAAACACACACACATACAACAACGATTATAGGCAACCTAATATACGTTAGAGTTATTGGGTTGCCTGTAATCAATGTTTTAAACAATTTGTTCTTTTTATTAGATTACTAAAGCCGTATATTTTAAACTTTCCGATTTTTCAGTGTTTTATACGTGTGGCGCACGAAGTAAAATTTCGAGTTTAGAAAAGCCTAATTTGGATTGGCCGCTCCGCTTCGCTACGCGGCCAATCCAAATTTTCAGGCTTTTCTAAACTCGAAATTTTACTTCATGCTTAGCCTGGGAGTGGAAAACCCTCGTTTAAATATTCAAATTGAAATCTTAAAAAAACAACGAATGTCGTAAAATTTACAGTGTATGCATATTTAAAGTAAAGTAAAGTAAATTTATTTACGGTAAACACCATTTGTACATAAAATTACAACGTAATATAATTAATAAAAAAAAATATATAAAAATCAAATATAACAGCTGAAAGAAAAATTCCCTGTATTTAAAAATCAAATTCATGCACACACACAGTTGTGATATTTTATTGTAATAAAATGTTATGTTTAATAATGTAATTTGAAATATCTTCAACAATTTAGCTAAAATTTAAAAATGTAAACAAAAAATCTTAATGAAGTAGTATAAAATATAAAATATAATTTAAGCTTCGCATTGAATTTAAAAAAACAACGATTATCTGAAGATTTACAGCATTTGCGATGTAACTAGGATACTTTAATTCAAAAGAAAAACACCCTGTATGTAAAATAAAGAGTATTTTACATACAGGGCGTTTTTCTTTTAAGCTAAGTTTAGTCTTAGTTTTTGCCCGAAAATTAAATAGCCTGATTTTTGTAGGAGTCGAATTTAAAAAAAATACATCAAGACTTTTATTAAATTTTGTGTAGATGTTAAAATGTTAGTGGTAAAAGTAGGTAAATACAATTCGTGGCGATTCTTTTAAATTTGGGACAAAAAACTGCGTTTAAAACATTAACTATTAAAAACAGGTTTAAAACGTGTTTAAAACAGAACATACAGGGCATTTTTCTTTTGAGTATTTAAATTTGCGAGAATTTTTTGTTTCAAAGCGTTTAATTGGAGGCTTTAAACGAGTGTTTTCCACTCCCAGACTAAGCAGGAAGTAAAATTTCGAGTTTAGAAAAGCCTGAGAATTTGGATTGGCCGCGTAGCGAAGCGGAGCGGCCAATCCAAATTAGGCTTTTCTAAACTCGAAATTTTACTTCATGCGCCACGCTTAAAAACACTGATTCACAGTGAAGTTAAAAAACACACACACATACAACAACGATTATAGGCAACCTAATATACGTTAGAGTTATTGGGTTGCCTGTAATCAATGTTTTAAACAATTTGTTTTTTTTTATTAGATTACTAAAGCCGTATATTTTAAACTTTCCGATATTTCAGTGTTTTATACGTGTGGCGCATGAGGTAAAATTTCGAGTTTAGAAAAGCCTAATTTGGATTGGCCGCTCCGCTTCGCTACGCGGCCAATCCAAATTTTCAGGCTTTTCTAAACTCGAAATTTTACTTCATGCTTAGCCTGGGAGTGGAAAACCTTCGTTTAAAGATTCAAATTAAAATCTTAAAAAAACAACGAATGTCGTAAAATTTACAGAGTATGCATATTTATACCTGAAAGAAAAATTCCCTGTATTTAAAAATCAAATTCATGCACACACAGTTGTGATATTTTATTGTAATAAAATGTTATGTTTAATAATGTAATTTGAAATATCTTCAACAATTTAGCTAAAATTTAAAAATGTAAACAAAAAATCTTAATGAAGTAGTATAAAATATAATTTAGTAAATTTCAGATAATAAAAAAAAAACGTTTTAAACAAATTTAAAGTTTAAAACATGTTTTAATCAAATTTAAGATTAAAAACATGTTTAAAACAAAACCGTTTAAAACACGACGGCTGTTTACATGTGTAAAACACTGTTTTAAAACAAAGTGTTTTAAACATAACAACCCCGTTTTATACGCGTGGCGCATGAAGTAAAATTTCGAGTTTAGAAAAGCCTGAAAATTTGGTTTGGTCGCTTCGCTTTGTTACGCGACCAAACCAAATTTTCAGGCTTTTCTAAACTCGAAATTTTAGTTCATGCTTAATCTGGGAGGTGACAACACTCGTTTTAAGCTTCACATTGAATTAAAAAAAAACAACGATTATCTAGAGATTTACAGCATTTGCGATGTAACTAGGATACTTTAATTCAAAAGAAAAACACCCTGTATGTAAAATAAAGGGTATTTTACATACAGGGCGTTTTTATTTTAAGCTAAGTTTAGTCTTAGTTTTCGCCCGAAAATAAAATAGCCTGATTTTGGTAGGAGTCGAATTTTAAAAAAATACATCAAGACTTTTATTAAATTTTGTGTAGATGTTAAAATGTTAGTGGTAAAAGTAGTTAAATACAATTCGTAAATTTGGGACAAAAAACGAGTTTCACAAAATCGGGACTAGGGTTGTAAATTCGGGCCTCTAACGGGAAAATAGTGACGTGTTCCCTTTTTTTTTATTGTTTTTAATTTGTAGAAAACATATTTTAATATTGACTGTAAAGAAATATTTTTTATTACAGACAATATACAAAAAAAAATCAAGAACTAAAATCTATCTTTGGTTTCTGTATTTTCAATAAAAAAGCTTTTCAAATTCTTCAACTGTCCACTTTTCCGAGGAGTATATTTTTTAATACATCAGCACCAAACCAAATTTTCAGGCTTTTCTAAACTCGAAATTTCACTTCATGCGCCACGCTTATAAAACATTGGTTTTAAGTAAAGTTCAAAATATACGTCTTTAGTAGAATCTTACTTAAGTAGCGTATTTTGAACTTGACAATATTTCAGTGTTTTATACCGGGGTTGTTAAAAAAACGTTTTTTTCATTTTATTTAAAACAAACAGTTTTTTTTAACAAAACGGGTTTTTTTCATTGAACGGCGTTGAAACATTAACAATTAAAAACAGGTTTAAAACGTGTTTAAAACAGAACATACAGGGCATTTTTCTTTTGAGTATTTAAATTTGCGAGAATTTGTTGTTTCAAAGCGTTTAATTTGAGGCTTTTAACGAGTGTTTTCCACTCCCAGACTAAGCAGGAAGTAAAATTTCGAGTTTAGAAAAGCCTAAGAATTTGGATTGGCCGCGTAGCGAAGCGGAGCGGCCAATCCAAATTAGGCTTTTCTAAACTCGAAATTTTACTTTATGCGCCACGCTTAAAAACACTGATTCACAGTGAAGTTAAAAAACACACACACATACAACAACGATTATAGGCAACCTAATATACGTTAGAGTTATTGGGTTGCCTTTAATCAATGTTTTAAACAATTTGTTTAGCTCAGAATTTGACTCACGTTTTATTTACATCAACATATTAGATTGCTAAAGCAGTATATTTTAAACTTTCCGATATTTCAGTGTTTTATACTTGTGGCGCATGAAGTAAAATTTCGAGTTTAGAAAAGCCTAATTTGGATTGGCCGCTTCGCTTCGCTACGCGGCCAATCCAAATTTTCAGGCTTTTCTAAACTCGAAATTTTACTTCATGCTTACTCTGGTAGTGGAAAACCCTCGTTTAAAGATTCAAATTAAATTAAAAAAAAAACAACGAATGTCGTAAAATTTACAGTGTATACATATGTATACCTGAATGAAAAATTCCCTGTATTTAAAATCAAATGTCTGCACACACAGTTGTGATATTTTATTGTAATAAAATGTTATGTTAAATAATGTAATTTAAAATATCTTCAAAAATGTTGCTAACATTTAAAAATGTAATAATATATATATATATAATCAGTATTCCCTTTTACCATATGGTGTCGGGTAAATGTAATAATGTAATTTAAAATATCTTCAAAAATTTTGCTAACATTTAAAAATGTAAACAAAAAATCTTAAAGAAGTAGTATAAAATATAATTTAGTAAATTTCAAATAATAAAAAAAAAACGTTTTAAACAAATGTAAAGTTTAAAACATGTTCTAAACAAATTTAAGATTAAAAACATGTTTAAAACAAAACCGTTTAAAACACGACGGCTGTTTTTAAACATGTGTAAAACACTGTTTTAAAACAAAGTGTTTTAAACATAACAACCCCGTTTTATACGCGTGGCGCATGAAGTAAAATTTCGAGTTTAGGAAAGCCTGAAAATTCGGTTTGGTCGCTTCGCTTTGTTAGGCGACCAAACCAAATTTTCAGGCTTTTCTAAACTCGAAATTTTAGTTCATGCTTAATCTGGGAGTGGAAAACACTCGTTTTAAGCTTCACATTGAATTTAAAAAAACAACGATTATCTGAAGATTTACAGCATTTGCGATGTAACAAGGATACTTTAATTCAAAAGAAAAACACCCTGTATGTAAATTAAAGGGTATTTTACATACAGGGCGTTTTTCTTTTAAGCTAAGTTTAGTCTTAGTTTTCGCCCGAAAATAAAATTGCCTGATTTTTGTAGGAGTCGAATTTAAAAAAAAATACATCAAGACTTTTATTAAATTTTGTGTAGATGTTAAAATGTTAGTGGTAAAAGTAGTTAAATACAATTCGTGGCGATTCTTTTAAATTTGGGACAAATAACGAGTTTCACAAAATCGGGACTAGGGTTGTAAATTCGGGCCTCTAACGGGAAAATAGTGACGTGTTCCCTTTTTTTATTGTTTTTAATTTGTAGAAAACATATTATAATATTGACTGTAAAGAAATATTTTTTATTACAGACAATATACAAAAACATTTCAAGAACTAAAATCTACCTTTGGTTTCTGTATTTTCAATAAAAAAAGCTTTTCAAATTCTTCAACTGTCCACTTTTCCGAGGAGTATATTTTTTAATACATCAGCACCAAACCAAATTTTCAGGCTTTTCTAAACTCGAAATTTTACTACATGCTTAATCTGGGAGTGGAAAACACTCGTTTTAAGCTTTACATTGAATTTTAAAAAACGATTTTCTGAAAGTGTACAGCATTTACGATGAAATTGGGATACGGTGCACTGTGACTAAACGTTTTACTTTTTAAATTCCTCAATAACTTATTTCAAATCTATTTTCATACGTACTTTTAAATATCAGGCAAATTACCACTTGATGTATGTCACTTATAAAATTCTAAAACGCACCCGTACTCTAGAAAGAGATAAATAGTCATAAATATACGCCGATTTTTTTGTACTGGGCATTCAGAAGTACGGATAGGAAAAAATATTGCCGCATACTCGTAAAAACATACGTCGGGATTTTTTTATACGGGGAATTTAGTTTGCCGGTCGTCTTCATCTCGCGTAAAAAAAATATGAAGTAAAAAAACAATTTCATCGTTCTATTTATTTTTACAAGTGCTTATACGAACGTATACCGGGTGTGGCACTTAAGACGCCTCGGACCATAGCTCCTTTACGATAAAAGCTATCGAAAAAAATCTAAGAGCAAAGTGGTGCATAATTACCGTCGCTATGTTTCAAAAATATTTCTAATCATCAGTGGCGTGCCGTACTCCAGTGGCGTACCAAACTTGTTTTTTTTAAATGGAATGCCCTATTTTTTATTGCAGATTTGGAAAGTGCTCGAAGAGTACTTATTTTTTATCTAACATGTTATACCCTTCACTTTAGCGGTTTCGCTGTTATAACCCCTTCTTTCAAAATTGCGCCCCATTTTTGAGATTGTTTTGTAGAGAAACTAATTGACGCCGGCGCCTAAATTTAGAATTGAGGTACAGGTTAAGATCTTGTATACCTTCACATAATTTTTTTTTCGGGTAATTTATGGAAAAAAAATAATTTTTGATTGAACTTCGCATGTTGTCATTTTTTTCGAAAATTTCAAATGGCACCCCCCTAAGAAAATTACGGCGTTGTACAGCCAAAACTCTAAATTTTTCATTGGTACAAAAAGAATTACACATTGCATAACAAAATTTCGGAGAAAAAAGGAATTTCATCGCAAATGTCGGGAAATGTTTTCCGTTCCCAAGAGTGCCATGAGAAAACAAAAGATTGGTAATTGTCAAAGTAAATTATTAGACGCCAGTAGCAGCCATAAGTCATTTTTGATAAACGTTCTAAAAATGTTCCGAACTCAAGAGGAAATGGTTGACATGATATTTATTCTTGGAGAATGTAAAAAGAATTGTTTCTTGGCGTCACGAGTGTACGCTGCGAGATATCCGCACAGGGCACATCCAAATGAACGTGCGTTTCAAAAAGTGTCGGAGAGATTTACTACTACGGGAAGTGTGAAACGGCCAAGGAGAGTTAGAAAGAAGACAGTTTTTACCGAAAATAATGAACTGCAGGTTCTGGAGGCAGTTATTGAAGATCCTCATACCAGTATCCATGATATTAGTAGGAATCACGATATTTCAACGCGATCCGTACATCGTGTTCTTCAAAAGTACAAATTCCGTCCATTTAAGATTCAACTGCACCAAGAATTGCAACCTCAAGATTTTCATGCGAGGCAAGATTTCTGCTTGTGGGCTATCAACAAAATTGAGCAGGAGGAATCATTTCTTATGCGCGTATTATTTTCTGATGAAGCGACGTTCCATAGAAATGGGCATGTCAATCGCCACAACTGCCATTATTACGCCGATGAAAACCGAAAACCCACACGCCATGCGAATGATAAACCACCAGCAAAGATGGTCGCTGAATGTTTGGGGAGGCATATTTGGAGAACACCTTTTGGGTCCTTATTTCATCGAGGGGGCACCTGAACGGCAACAGTTATTTGAGGTTCCTTCGCGACGACTTGGATGATCTCTTGGAAAATGTCCCTCTAGCCGCTCTACGACAGATAGTTTTCCAGCACGATGGAGCTCCTGCACATAATAGCCGTGTCGTTCGGGAATTTCTCGATGAAATGTTTCCGGACTCCTGGATTGGTCGTGGGGGTCCTGTGAGGTGGCCGCCAAGATCACCAGACCTCACTCCCCTTGACTTCTTCCTTTGGGGCCATATCAAAGACGAGGTTTACAGGACGGTACCATCTACTGTCGAGGATATGAGGGAGAGAATCCGCGCGGCTTTCCGCGGTATATCACCAGAAGTCCTTAGGGCAGTGTCTAGAGCCTGTGAGTCGAAGTTGCGGTTATGCCTGCAGCAGGAAGGTCGTCATTTCGAACATTTAGTTTAAGTTGTTAAATTTTCTTTATCTGTATTTTTCATATCATGTTGAATAAATAGGTACATACTATTATGTTGACCGTATTTGTGTTTTTGTTTTCTCATGGCACTCTTGGGAACGGAAAACGTTTCCCGACATTTGCGATGAAATTCCTTTTTTCTCCGAAATTTTGTTATGCAATGTGTAATTTTTTTTGTACCAATGAAAAATTTAGAGTTTTGGCTGTACAACGCCGTAATTTTCTTAGGGGGGTGCCATTTGAAATTTTCGAAAAAAATGACAACATGCGAAGTTCAATCAAAAATTATTTTTTTTCCATAAATTACCCGAAAAAAAATTATGTGAAGGTATACGAGGTCTTAACCTGTACCTCAATTCAAAATTTAGGCGCCGGCTTCAATTAGTTTCTCTACAAAACAATCTCAAAAATGGGGCGCATTTTGAAAGAAGGGGTTATAACAGCGAAACCGCTAAAGTGAAGGGTATAACATGTTAGATAAAAAATAAGTACTCTTCGAGCACTTTCCAAATCTGCAATAAAAAATAGGGCATTCCATTTAGAAAAACATAAGTTTGGTACGCCACTGGAGTACGGCACGCCACTGATGATTAGAAATATTTTTGTAACATAGCGACGGTAATTATGCACCACTTTGCTCTTAGATTTTTTTCGATAGCTTTTATCGTAAAGGAGCTATGGTCCGAGGCGTCTTAAGTGCAACACCCGGTATATAATTTGTTATATTTGCTGCACAGATTTCTTCTAGCTCAGCTAAAATATGCAGTTAAATACGGCCTTTTAATCCGATAGGCCGACACTTCCTTATCTCCGGTTGTCTGTTCTTTACTAAATCTTTGCTCACTCTACTAAATCCCAACCTTAAACTTATAATTTCTTATAAATAGCATGATTTTTGTCGGAGTTGAATTTAAAAAATTATATCAAGCGAGGACATTACATTTTCGGTAGATCTTAAAATGTTTAAAAGTAGTTAAATACAATTCGTGGCGATTCTTTTAAATTTAGGACAAAAAACGAGTTTCACAAAATCGGGACTAGGGCTGTAAATTCGGGACTTTCACGGGAAAATCGTCAAATTTGATGTAAACAATCAGGATTTAACTAACCTAACCTACAAATTTGATGTAAACAAACAAGATTTAACCAACCTAACCTACAAATTTGACGTAAGCAAACAAAATTTAACCAACCTAACCTACAAATTTGATGTAAACGAACAAGGTTTACCAATCCTAATCTTCGAATCTGATATAAACAAAAAGGATTCAACAAATATAACCTCAAAGACTAATATGAAATAACAGGATTTTACAAACGTAACCTCCAAATTTGATTTAAACACTAAAGATTTTAATTGTTTTTATTTGTAGAAAACATATTTTAATATTGTCTGCAAAGAAATATTTTCATTACAGCCAATATACAAAAAGAATTCCAAGAACTAAAATCCACCTTTGGTTTCTGTATTTTCAATAAAAAAAGCTTTTCAAATTCTTCAACTGTCCACTTTTCCGAGGAGTATATTTTTTAATACATCAGCACCAAACCAAATTTTCAGGCTTTTCTAAACTCGAAATTTTACTATATGTTTAATCTGGGAGTGGAAATCACTCGTTTTAAGCTTCACATTGAATTTTAAAAAACGATTTTCTGAAAGTGTACAGCATTTACGATGAAATTGGGATACGGTGCACTGTGACTAAACGTTTTACTTTTTAAATTCCTCAATAACTTATTTCAAATCTATTTTCATAAGTACTTTTAAATATCAGGCAAATTACCACTTGATGTATGTCACTTATGAAATTCTAAAACGCACCCGAACTCTAGAAAGAGATAAATAGTCATAAATATACGCCGATTTTTTTGTACTGGGCATTCAGAAGTACGGATAGGAAAAAATATTGCCGCATACTCGTAAAAACATACGTCGGGATTTTTTTATACGGGGAATTTAGTTTGCCGGTCGTCTTCATCTCGCGTAAAAAAATTAGGAAGTAAAAAAACAATTTCATCGTTCTATTTATTTTTACAAGTGCTTATACGAACGTATATATAATTTGTTATATTTGCTGCACAGATTTCTTCTAGCTCAGCTAAAATATGCAGTTAAATACGGCCTTTTAATCCGAGAGGCCGACACTTCCTTATCTCCGGTTGTCTGTTCTTTACTAAATCTTTGCTCACTCTACTAAATCCCAACCTTAAACTTATAATTTCTTATAACTTTAAGTATCCCAATTTCATCGTACATGCTGTAAATTTTCAAATAATAAAACCCCTGTTAGACAATTTTCCCGTGAAAGTGACGAATTTACAGCCCTAGTCCCGATTTTGTAAAATTCGGTTTTTGTCCTAAATTTAAAAGAATCGCCACGAATTGTATTTAACTACTTTCAACATCTACAGAAAATTTAATGTCCTCGCTTGATATTTTTTTTTTAAATTCAACTCCGACAAAAATCAGGTTATTTTTTTTTTCGGGCGAAAACTAACCCTTTGTGTAAAATACCCCTTAGTTTTTGCCCGAAAATAAAATAGCCTGATTTTTGTCGGAGTTGAATTTAAATAAATATATCAAGCGAGGACATTACATTTTCGGTAGATCTTAAAATGTTTAAAAGTAGTTAAATACAATTCGTGGCGATTCTTTTAAATTTAGGACAAAAAACGAGTTTCACAAAATCGGGACTAGGGCTATAAATTCGGGACTTTCGCGGGAAAATCGTCAAATTTGATGTAAACAATCAGGATTTAACTAACCTAACCTACAAATTTGATGTAAACAAACAAGATTTAACCAACCTAACCTACAAATTTGACGTAAGCAAACAAAATTTAACCAACCTAACCTACAAATTTGATGTAAACGAACAAGGTTTACCAATCCTAATCTTCGAATCTGATATAAACAAAAAGGATTCAACAAATATAACCTCAAAGACTAATATGAAATAACAGGATTTTACAAACGTAACCTCCAAATTTGATTTAAACACTAAAGATTTTAATTGTTTTTACTTGTGGAAAACATATTTTAATATTGTCTGCAAAGAAATATTTTCATTACAGCCAATATACAAAAAGAATTCCAAGAACTAAAATCCACCTTTGGTTTTTGTATTTTCAATAAAAAAAGCTTTTCAAATTCTTCAATTGCACACTTTTTTTAGTTTTCATGGTCAACTAGGTTTCCTAGGAGCATTTTTTTAATACAGCAGCATATTTTGTACTTCAATGGTAATTATTTAACGGACTATTTTCCATTAGGCACTTAGAAATATAAATGATAAAATATTTCATGATAAGAATTCAATATATTTACTTGAATTCCAATTTGAAACATTTTGCAATTTGCATGTTGTTTTTCTTTGCTATTTGTTATTTTACCCTTCATGTTTTGGCCTTCTAGAAAAAAACATTATTAAAATAACTTGTAATGCAATCTGCAATCTGGACAATGCATAATAATATATAAAGGACATTTCTCTAATTATTTGCAGTTTAACAAAACGTAGCATTATTAATTTAGAGTTCAAGTTGTTTAGAAACTGTTGACTTTAGAAAACATACAAGTGTTTTAATAACAACACCTCGTTAGCTTCATGAATTCAAACATATATATATATATAATCAGTATTCCCTTTTACCATATGGTGTCGGGTTGAATTCAAACATTTATTATTTAATAAATTTTCGAATTCGTGATGCCAACGAAGTATTGTAATTTAATAAAAGAAAACACTAAAAATAATATATGGGAACATTTTCTTTAGGGAAATACATATGATTCTATATTATAACTTATTTATTACTTTTAATTTATCGTTAGAAGCATTAATTGTACTTTTAAGTGGACTTTCCGTAAATAAACATTAAACATATGCCGATATATACGCTGTAAATTTTGGTCATTCGTTGTTTTTATAATAGTGTTCAATTAAAAGCATCGAACGAGTGTTTCCAATCCTTGATTAAGCATGAAGTAAAATTTCGAGTTTGGAAAAGCCTTAAAATTTGGTTTGGTCGCTCCGCGAAGAGGAGAGACCAAATCAAATTTTCAGAGTTTTCTAAACTCTGAATTTTACTTCATGCGCCACGCGTATACAACGCTGAATTATTGTAAAGTTCAAAATACACTACTTATGTCCCACATTAATAAATTTGGATTTGCCGTGCGCTTTGCGCCGGCAAATCCAAATTTTCAGTCTTTTCTAAACTCGAAATTTTACTTCATGCTTAACCCATTAAACGCCATTGATGCGTACACGCAACATTATTAATTTTTTGTTAATTAAATTATTAAATATGTTAATTTGAAAATGTATAAAGAAAAATGTATAAAGAAAAATGTAAATATTTTGTTATTTTCATATATTGATTATTACTTATTAAAAAGAAAAAAATCAGTGTATTTCCAACTTCACAATATTTCAGTGTTTTATACGCGTGGCGCATGAAGTAAAATTTCGAGTTTAGAAAAGCCCCGTGAAAATTTGTCTCGGGTCGCTGCGCGACCCTCGACAAATTTTCTACGCGGGGCTTTTCTAAACTCGAAATTTTACTTCATGCTTAGTCTGGGAGTGGAAAACACTCGTTCTAAACTTCATATTGCACGTTTTACTATAAAATCGACGAATGCCTGAAAAATTTGCTGCCTATACAATATGTATATTTAAAAGAAACATTTACAGTATGTAATACAATAAGTCATTCATAGAAATCATAAAAACAAGTGCAGAATTTTACCTAAAATCAACTTTTAGAGTTAACTCTAGAATTGCTCGGCCGTTAATGGGTTAATCAAGTAGTGGAAATAGAAATTGCAAATTGTACAATTTTATAAAAACAGCGAATGATAAACTCACGATATAAATGAATTATACATAAATATCCTAAATTATCATAATTCAGATACGCAGAGTATACACATAAAATAAAAGTGTGAACTCATATTTCATTTATTTATAGCTACACTCTCATACTCTTAAAATATAAATATTGCACCAACTTTTGATACTGTCCAATCATAAAAGCTGTTGAACTTCACTTTATCTTTGACAACTCTTTTTCCTGTAATTAAATGGCTTGTTAATACTGAAGGCTCTCAATAAAATTTGATTAGTCGTGAACTTTATTCATAAAAATGAATCACGGATGTTTACAAACACATACACATTAAAATAAATACCCATGGTAATTGTACTCGCTCAATTTGTTCTTATAATAAAATGTCATTCAAAGTTTTCACTTTAAAAATAATAAATCTTATACATCAAGTGAATTAAACACGATTTTATTCACGAAAAGATTTTTGATTTCACGAGCGCCTCGGCGCGAGTGAAATCATTTCTTTGAGTGAATAAAGGTGTTTAATTCACGTGGCGTATATATGTTTTTATTCAATTTTGACGAAATTGTAACGAAAATGTACTTTACGTTTATTTTTAAATAAATTTTTTAACTCACTAGTGACCTAAAAAAGTTTTTGTTCACTAGTGAATAAAACCTTGTTTATTACGGTTGTTATAGAGTTAATAATGTCGATTTAAATTAACAAAATTGAATAATAAATAATATAACAAATTTTTTAACTCACTAGTGACCTAAAAAAAATTTAGTTCACTAGTGAATAAAACCTTGTTTATTACGGTTGTTATGGAGTTAATAATGTCGATTTAAATTAACAAAATTGAATAAAAACATAAATATAACTCACATATTATTTGAATTATTGAACAGGGTAGAAAATTTCGAAAATGTATTTTTAAGGTTTTATTTTTGTGAAAATAGATGTAAAAATATTTAATTGGCTGTGCTTTATAACAAAGTCAAAATTATATGTATTCTAATTTTCAGTAAGTACGAATTTTACACAATACAGGGTGTCTACGCTAAACCGATCGTTAAAAGTTTATGGGGTTGCCGTTGCACTAATAATTTGAAAAAAATCCTTGTCATATGGCTGAATCAGTTCTCCTCATGTGAAATATTTTCAACTTTATATCACTTCCGGTTCCACCGGAAGTAGCACCAAGTTTGTTATTTTAAATGGAACACCCTATATATTAGTAATTTTTTGGTTTTCTCGTTTAAATTGCAATATATTTTATTCGAACATATGTACACTTATCTCTTATAGTTTTCAAGAAAAAAAAATATTTCTAAAATTCTGACCTCTAAAAGGCATCTTGAAATCTGTCTGTAACTTTTCTTAAGAATAAGATAAAAATATGATTTATATCTCTTCTTGTACCTAGAGGATGCCTCTATGAGTGAATTAATTGGATGTCAATGTTCACAATAAGTGTTCTTAAAATGTCAATATCTAAGTACCCTTTTCAATATCTAGTAATTCAATTTTTTTAAATGGAATGACCCAATTTTTATCACATGGTACGATTGGGGCGAAAATTTCCTACAAAAAGTACTATAAAACTATACTCCTAAAGCAAGTAGTTTTCTAATTATTTCGAAAATTCGGTTTTCGTCGCATTTATGCAGGGAATAATGCGCGCATAAGTCGCAATTGGATTTTAATAGGCCAGTAGTATGCTTTTGTTTTGTCGCGATTGTATTGCAAAATGTCAATTAATAAAAAGAATTAGTAAAAAGTTTTACAGAAATTAACAAAATAAATAATTACACAAATCAACAAATTATTAGTTTATTCTTTATACATGGCAACTGCCAATTGAACAAAATTTGATTCCAATCTTCTAAATCTTGTTTTATTCATCGGCGGCAAATGTGGATAAGTTTTATTAATTATTCTACATGTTCGAGTAACAATTCAATCGCAGTTGCCATGTATAAAGAATAAATTGATAATTTGTTGATGGGTGTATTTATTCAATTTGTTGATTTCTGTATAACTTTGTACTAATCGTTTTTATTATTTGACATTTCGCATTACATAGGCGACAAAACAAAAGCATTACTACTTGCCTACTAAAATTCAGTTGCGACTTATGCGCGCATTACTCGCTGCATAAGTGCGACGAAAAACGAATCTTCGAAATAATTCGGAAACCACTTGCTTTAGGAGTATAGTTGTTAATACTTTTTTGTAGGATTTCTTCTCCCCAATCGTACCACGTAATAAAAAATGGGTCATTCCATTAAAAAAAATTGAATTAAGGATATTGAAGAGGGCACTTTGATATTGACATTTTAAGAACACTTATTGTCAAAATTGACAGCTTCCAATTAATACACTCATAGAGGCATCCTCTAGGTACAAGTAGAGATATAAATCATATTTTTATCTTACACTTAAGAGAAGTTACAGATAGATTTTAAGATGCCTTTTAGAGGTCAAAATTTTAGAAATATTTTTTTTGCTTGAAAACTAAAATAGATAAGTGTACATATGTTCGAATAAAATATGTTGCAATTTAAACGAAGAATCCAAAAAATTACTAATATATAGGGTGTTCCATTTAAAATAACAAACTTGGTACTACTTCCGGTGGAACCGGAAGTGATATAAAGTTGAAAATATTTCACATGAGGAGAACTGATTCAACCGTATGACGAGAATTTTTTTCAAATTTTTAGTGCAACGGCAACCCCATAAACTTTTAACAAACGGTTTAGCGTAGACACCCTGTATAATATTACAATTTCATAACTTTGTTTTTATTAAATAAAGAAGAGTTTAATTAATTATAATTTTTAGTAACACTTATTATCTCTAAAAAAAAAATTGTAATAATCAATTTTAACTAACTTATCAAAGAAATCGAATTTAATTTTACTTTTTTTAAATTTTAACTAAAAATATGCAATTCAAGATTTGTATTTTTTATATGATACTTGTAGAATTTAAAACTGAAAAAAAAATAATTCGAAAACTTTCTATGGGCGTAGAGAAAAGCATATTTTTTAAAAAGTATTTAAATGTTTAATATGTACAGGGTGCAGCATTTTCGATGGTATTTTCAAGTAAAGTATCATATTTATGAATGAAATAACTTCTTTATTTAAAAAGATATTGACACGCAGGGCTGTAGTAAGGATTGAGCCAAGGGGGCGACGGCCCCAGGTGCATTAAGGGGAGAGGCGTCAATAAAGCCAGACATTATAAACTTCATAAATTTAAATCAGACATTTTTATTTATATAAGTAATCGATATTTTGAACTTTAATTTAAATCAGTGTTTTATACGCGTGGCGCATGAAGTAAAATTTCGAGTTTAGAAAAGCCTGAAAATTTGGATTTGCAGAGGCGCGACTCGCTTCGCTCGCGCGCCCCTGCAAATCCAAATTTTCAGGCTTTTCTAAACTCGAAATTTTACTTCATGCTTAGTCTGGAAGTGGAAACCTATGTTAAAAAGTAAAATAAATCACTAATATTTAGCATTTGTTAAGATTTTATGATTAATTAATTAAGTTATTCACACGAGCATTATTTATTTGTTATTGATTATTTGGTGTCTTATACCTGTGATATATTGCTGTTGCGTTATAACTTATCTTGATCTGTGATACCATCTGGGATACCACATTATACATGGTATACATTTATTTATATACTTTTATTTATTTTCACTTATGTAAATATGTATATTTTTGTTTATTAGTATCACTAAGATTACCGTTTCTGATGTTTCTGTTTGCATTTATTGCCGCCACTTGGGTTATTTATATGTTTTACTTTTCCGTGAATATACTAGTGACTGATGAATATACTGGTGACTTATGTTTAAGAAAATGATTGTCATTATTGTATTGTATAAAGGAGATTTTCCGTAAATAAATTGAAATTGAGCAAAATTACAAATTTTAAGCCACATTTGTTAAATATTCGACACTTTTTCGTTGTATTTCCTATTAATATTAATATATTATATGTTTAGGGATTATTTTGATTTTGATGTATAGTAATTCCATTTAATCTATATTTTTTATTGTAGTGAATCATTGTATTAATTTGTTACAATAGTTAAGAATTATATAATTGATTTGTAAAAATTTATGTAAAAAGGAGATCCCGTATAAAATAAATAAATAAATAACAATAATAATAAACCAACTTTATTTCAAGAAATGGTCATAAAATTATAAATTTAAGAAACATAAGTGAAATTGTGCCCAAAAAACAGTTACAATATATTAACATATTTTATTTATTAATGGGATCCATATACAATACACGAATACAATTTAAAATTCCTAAAACTAAAAAAATTATGTAGATACAATTAAGTCTAAACCTCAAAACATTTTACAAGGTATAAATTAACACATACACAATCATTTTTACTATTCTTTAAGTCAACTCTAAAAGTTGATTTCAGGTAAAATTCTGCACTAATTTTTATGATTTTGCGAATGACTTATTGTATTACATACTGTGAATTGTTTTTTTAAATATACATAATGTATAGGCTGTATATTTTTTGGCATTCATCGATTTTCTATAAAAATAAAATTTAAATTTAGAACGAGTGTTTCCACTCCCAGACTAAGCATGAAGTAAAATTTCGAGTTTAGAAAAGCCTGAAAATTTGGTTTGGTCGCGTAGCGCGAAGCGCGGAGCGACCAAACCAAATTTTCAGGCTTTTCTAAACTCGAAATTTTACTTCATGCGCCACGCGTATAAAACACTGAAATATTGTAAAGTTAGAAATACACTCCTATAATTTTCTTAATGAGTAATACATAAAAAATTCAAACAAAATAATATTTACATTTGTAACGCCGCTCCCTTAACACTCGCGAGCGCGCTCGACCCTTTTCAGGTAGCCGAGTGTACGCACCACCGCTCGCATCCCCTACCACGCCGGACACGTGACGACCACGCCGGACACGTGATGCCCACACCACCCCTACCAGAAGACCACCCGCTGGAAACCCTATAAAACCCCGAGCGCACCGCTTAAAAGACAGACTATTAGCGCTCGTCTTTTCGGCCTAATCGTCTCTTCCTACGTGATTACTAGCACTCGTCTTTTCGGTCTAGTATTATCACTCTACAAATTATCAATCTACGAAGTACCTCCACGCTCTCACAAACACTCATCCCGAACGACGCTCTGTTCCGGGACGACGTACTGCCACGAGACGCCGCGTCCATCCGAGACGACACCCAGGCTACCACGCAGAAGAGGCCCTTCACCGCTAGCCGCTCGAACCACGAGGACTCTACTGCCGCACTACGCCCGCACCCACCCGTTACGACGAATCGACACAAAACCGATCACTCTGTACATACTTTCTTGTAAATAAACTCTTTTGAAACCACCACACGCCTTATAAACTGGCAGCTCAACGTGTGGCTCGAGAACGTTTGACAAACAGAATAACGAGAAGTATGGCTAATGTCACGATGACCGAACAACAATTCCAGGACCTCATGAACCGGATGTTGGAAATTAGAACGGAAGCGCCGGTCCAGAGGGGAAGTTTTTCCAAATGCACGACGAGATTTAAGGGAGAAACAGACAGCCAGGTGGTTGAAAGCTTCATAAACACGATCACGGTATATAAAAACACAGAATATATCAACGAAGCCGACGCTATACTAGGATTTCCGTTGCTGTTGGAAGCCCCGGCCGACACCTGGTGGGAAGGAATAAAAAGGGAAATCAAGACATGGGAGCAACTAATACACGCCATCAGAAGCGCTTTCGCTCCAGTAGTCCCAAACTACAAGATTTTCGCAACGATATGTGAAGAAAAACAGAATAGGCCGTCCAAAACAGACCAGTTCGTGATCCAAAAACGGGCACTCTTCAGCAAGCTGAGCCGCCCTATGGAAATAGAGCTGCAGCTGGACCTCATCTTCAGCTTACTCCATCTAGAGATGAGAAAAAGGATTCCAAGATCAACGTTCGAAAACTATCAAAATCTGGTCACAAGAGTGAGGGAGGCAGAAAACTTACTCGAAGAAGAAAACCAAGCGAAAAAGCCGACCGGCTCTGAGAAAATCCGCTGCAGTTACTGCAAAAATAACGGACACCGCATGGAAGAATGCAGAAGGAAACAAAGAGAAACGATGACAGCCAACCCCGGTAACTTCGCATGTTACGGATGCGGGAGGCCGAACACCATCAGAAGCCGCTGCCCGGACTGCAGTGCGAAAACAAAAACGACGCAAATCTCATCGCTAGCAGCGACAATGGATCCAAGCAGACCACACGTATATATCCATGTAAACAGCAAGGCCGAATACTCCCTCTTCGACACGGGATCGCAGGTCACAGTCGCATCTCTGAGATTGTACGATGCACTAAAACGAAATGGAAACAAGTTCCAAGTGCACCAAGGAAACGTCGCCTTTGCCAACGGATGTGCACAGAACAGCACGATGCTGTACACAGAAGCAGATGTAACGATTAAAGGAAGAATAATTCCTACGAAATTCTTCATTCTACCGAACAGCCAAACTAGAGAGACGATTCTTGGGACGGATTTCATGAGAAGCGCTGGAATAACCCTGGATTTGGGACAACAGACGTTGACATTTTCGGAAGGCGAACACCCAGCATACGATGCCACGAGGCCCAAAATAGAAAAACTCCAGGCACAGCAGCCACAAGAAACAACAGAACAATTCCTATTTCCGGAACCCCCAAGGAAAATCCCAGGAGAAGATGTCGCAGTAATTCCTTACTACGAAACGATGGAAATCGCCACACTTAAAGTGGACTTGCGAGAAGAAGAAGAAAAAACACTGAAGCAGGACGAACGAGAAGCCCTCAACAATACCCTGCGAAAACATAAAGAAGCCTTCAGGTCTCCGAAGCCACCGACCACACTAGGATGTCACCGCATCCAAACCGGTGCACACCCTCCCACAAGCGCCAAGCCGTATAGAATGTCGCCGCCAAAACAAGATGAGCTGCAAGAGCAGGTGGTACAGATGCTGCAGGACGACATCATCCAGACACCCACCTCACCATGGGCCGCTCCGGTGGTAATGGTGCCAAAGCGGGACGGGACATCCAGGTTATGCGTGGACTACAGGGCTTTAAACGAGATCACAACACCCGACCGATATCCACTTCCGAGGATGGATGACCTAATACACAACGGTCCCACAGGAAAAGTTATGTCAACAATCGATCTTAAGAGCGGATATTGGCAGATCCCAGTGGTCAAAGAAGATCAGGAAAAGACAGCCTTTGTCTGCCCCTTTGGCCTATTCGAGTTCAAGAGGATGCCGTTTGGACTCCGGAACGCCCCAGCCACGTTCCAGAGAACGATGGATAGGCTGCGAGCTAGAATACCCCATGTGCGGATGCTCGCATATTTGGATGACCTCATCATATTCTCCGACGATGTCACTCGCCACCTCCAGGATATAGACAAGGTCCTAACGTTATTGGAAGAAGAGTCCCTCTCAGCGAATAGGGAAAAAACCGTGTTCTGCCCCGAAAAAATCCGATTCTTGGGACATGTAATCACGGAAGAAGGCATCGCGGCGGATCCCGACAAAACACACTCAATCACGTCATGGAAGGACCCTCGGGACAAGAAGGAGGCAGTATCCTTTATCCAGACTTGTTCCTGGTATAGAAGATTCATCCCCAACTTTGCGGAAAGAGCTCAGCCCATCACCAAGCAGTTCAGGAAGAATGCCACGTGGAAATGGGAACAGCCACAACAAGAAGCAATGGCAGACCTAAAACAAGCACTGGTCACCGCCTCAATCTTGAAAACCGCTACAGCTACGGAACCGTTTCTTATCAGAACCGACGCCAGCTACTTTGCTATTGGAGCAGTGTTGGTCCAGGGGGAGGGACCGAACGAACACCCAATCGAGTACGCTAGCCGCTTACTGACACCCGCAGAGAAGAACTACACAACCACAGAGAAGGAAGCCTTAGCTATCGTATGGGCTCTGGGGAAATTCCGAGGATATGTGGAAGGTTCTCCTGTGACAGTCGCCACGGATCATCAGGCCTTACGTTGGCTGATGTCTTTGAAGGCACCATCGGGAAGACTAGCAAGATGGGCCTTACAACTTCAACCTTTTGAGCTAGAAATCAAATACATCCCAGGAAGAACGAACCATCTAGCGGATGCCCTCTCACGGATCCCCAGCGCTCAGATCACAGAAATCAATCCAAACCAACGCTTCGAGACCGTCTCCTTCGACCTGTTCGGGCCACTGCCCACATCCCCGGAATATACGACGATCCTTATTGCCGAAGACTTAGCGAGCCGTTGGATCGAGATCTTGCCGCTTAAAAAAGCCACAGCGCTTGAATGTGCCACCGTCCTCCTACAAGAGATATTCTTCCGCTACGGTATACCCAGAAGATGCATTTCGGACAACGGGACACAGTTTGTCAGCGCCGTCATGCAGCAAAGCCAACCCGGTGGAAAGGAAGAACCGAGATATGAAAACCCAGTTAGCTATTCTTGTTGGACCACATCATGATTCTTGGCCTCAAAAATTAGCAGCTATCCGTTTCGCCATGAATACGCACGTCACAGCTAGCACCGGATACAGCCCTGCCTACCTCACCTTTGGGAGAAATCTAAGGACCGCAGAAGATGTAAGCCGAGACATGAGGACCATAACCGCTTCCGACAACTTCGTTACTGAGATCAGTCCCTATCTCACGCGGATGAGAGATGCCCTAGAAGCAGCCCATCAAATAAACGATAAACAACAGGATCAGCGCAAGAAGTACGCAGATGCCGCCAGACGTCCCACTCCGGCATATGTACCTGGAGACCACGTATGGGTAGACACTCACCTCCTGAGTAATGCAAAAAACCAATTTACGTCCAAATTCGCCCCACGTAGAGATGGACCTTACGTGATTCTACAAGTGAAAGGAGCCGCCACATTTGAAGTCGCATCCCTGGACGACCCGAGCACCCCGATTGGCACTTTCCACGCCTCCGCACTCACCCCCTTCACGGGAAACATTCAGGAAGCCCAACCGATCCATCCCATTCGGAAGAGAGGACGCCCAAAGAAGACGTTTACTTCTGGTCCTCCTATCTAGAAGATCGCAGAACCAGAGGGGGAGGATGTAACGCCGCTCCCTTAACACTCGCGAGCGCGCTCGACCCTTTTCAGGTAGCCGAGTGTACGCACCACCGCTCGCATCCCCTACCACGCCGGACACGTGACGACCACGCCGGACACGTGATGCCCACACCACCCCTACCAGAAGACCACCCGCTGGAAACCCTATAAAACCCCGAGCGCACCGCTTAAAAGACAGACTATTAGCGCTCGTCTTTTCGGCCTAATCGTCTCTTCCTACGTGATTACTAGCACTCGTCTTTTCGGTCTAGTATTATCACTCTACAAATTATCAATCTACGAAGTACCTCCACGCTCTCACAAACACTCATCCCGAACGACGCTCTGTTCCGGGACGACGTACTGCCACGAGACGCCGCGTCCATCCGAGACGACACCTAGGCTACCACACAGAAGAGGCCCTTCACCGCTAGCCGCTCGAACCACGAGGACTCTACTGCCGCACTACGCCCGCACCCACCCGTTACGACGAATCGACACAAAACCGATCACTCTGTACATACTTTCTTGTAAATAAACTCTTTTGAAACCACCACACGCCTTATACATTTTGATTCACACATTTTGAAGTCAGGTCAAATAATACAATATATCAAATTAACTTATTTAGTAATTTAACTAACAAAAAATTTAAAATGTTGTGTAAATACATCAATGGCGCTTAATGGGTTAATAAAAACAAATTTATAAAAATGTAATATTATATTGTGTGTAAAATTTCGAGTTTAGAAAAGCCCCGTGAAAATTTGTCTCGGGTCGCTGCGCGACCCTCGACAAATTTTCTACGCGGGGCTTTTCTAAACTCGAAATTTTACTTCATGCTTAGTCTGGAAGTGGAAAAAGTAAAATAAATCACTAATATTTAACATTTGTTAAGAAATTATGAGGATAATTAAGTTATACACACGAGCAAAATTACAAATTTTAAGCCACATTTGTTAAATATTTGACACTTTTTCGTTGTATTTCCTATTAATATTAATAACAATAATAATAAACCAACTTTATTTCAAGAAATGGTCATAAAATTATAAATTTAAGAAACATAAGTGATATTGTGCCCAAGAAACAGTTACAATATATTAACATATTTTATTTATTTATGGGATCCATATACAATACACGAATACAATTTAAAATTCCTAAAACTAACAAAATTATGTAGATACAATTAAGTCTAAACCTCAAAACATTTTTCAAGGTACAAATTAACACATACACAATCATTTTTACTATTCTTTAAGTAAAAACAAGGGTAGATTTTTCAAGTTTCCACTAAAAATGTCAAAATTAATTGGTTTTGTATATTTGTTCATAAAATAGCTTAACATGTTAATTAAACTTAGAAGCTCTGGACAGAGATAAAATTGTCAAAACTCAACTGTTTTATTTATTTAACGGATTTACCTTTTTACAAATATTTTCCAATATATTTATATTTAAATAGTCAAATTTTATAATATAACTGTTGCAAATTATCCAAAAACGTCGTAACTGTTAAAATGTATTATTACTGTCACAAAAAACATAATGGCAAAAAACTTATAATAGATAAAAAAAAATCAAAAATATCAGAATAGCCGAAAAATTAATTATTATAATATTATAGTCAGAAACAAATGTAGTAACATAAATTCACAATTTATAAGAAAAACGTCTTTCTGTGCGATAAAATTTTATGTTTTTAAACAATAAAGTCAATTTATGCCAATAATAGAAACATAAAACAAAAATATTAATTTATGTCAAAAATGTCTTTCTACGTAAGATAACAGAGTCAAGATAATTGTTTTTTACTCTGTGGTAATATTATTTTAGTTATTATTTTTTGCAGTTTTTGCAATTATTACTAATTGAGATAAATTTATTCGTGATTAATAATTTCAATCATACATACATAAATGTCTAAATAATCAATAAATAAAATAGTTAAAATGTTAAAATATCAGAACTGCCACAGATTACAGTAATTGTCGTAAAACAAACATGATAGCAAAAAATATTATAATTGTCAAAAACTGTCATAGAAAATCTACTCGAAAATTTAGGAAATGTCAACGCGTTACCTAACCTAAGCCTTAGATGTCACTTTGTCATTTTATTTAAATAAGTAAGAATTAAGATATTTAAATAACAAAATATTTACGTTTTTCCTCATACATTTTCAAATCAAGCCAAATAATATAATATATCAAATTACGTTATTTAGTAATTTAATTACTATAAAATTAATAATGTTGCTTATATGCATCAATGGCACTTAATGGGTTAATCTGTTAAATATGACAGTTACGTCATATTTAACCGATCAATGACGTCAAAAATAAACAATATTATTCAAATATAGTCAACAGTTTGCTCTCGAAAATTTGGTATTTTGTTGTTATTTCCGTGATTTTCACACAGAATAATAATTCAGTGCAATACTGTTTTTTTTTTGGCATTTTCGTTGTATTTTTCAAAACTTTGATGCTCTTAAGCCTGACATTTAAACGCATTTTTCGTATTTTTACACGTTTTACGTCACACTTGACAGTTGATGTTTATCAAGACACTCGGACATAGATCGGCGTCGACAGCCGATATTGACATTTGTTAATAGTAACAGTTGACATTACTAATAGTAGACATAAATTGGCATTTAGCCAGAAAATTTGGCGACCCAAACAAATTATCAGGCTTTTCTAAACTTGAAATTTTACTTCATGCGGCACGCGTATTACACATTAGTTTTAAGTGAAGTTCAAAGTATGTGTCTCTAGTAGAATCTTACTTAAGTAGCGTATTGTGAACTTCACAATATTTCAGTGTTTTATACGCGTGGCGCATGAAGTAAAATTTCGAGTTTAAAAAGCCTGAAAATTTAGTTTGGTCGCTACGCACCAAACTAAATTTTCAGGCTTTTCTAAACTCGAAATTTTACTGCATGCTTATTGTGGGAGTGGAAAACACTCGTTTTAAGCTCACATATTATTTGAATTAATGAACAGGCGACAACATTTTGAAATGTTTTTTTCTAGGTTTAATTTTTGTGGAAATTGATGTTAAAATATTTAATATTATTGATTGTGTTTCATAACAATATAAAAAGTATGTGTATTCTAATTTCCACTAAGTACGAATATTACACAATATAATATTACATTTTTATAAATTTGTTTTTATTAACCCATTAAGCGCCATTGATGTATTCACGCAACATTTTAAATTTTTTGTTAGTTAAATTACTAAATAAGTTAATTTGATATATTGTATTATATGACCTATTATATGACCTGACTTGAAAATGTGTGAATCAAAATGTAAATATTTTTTTGTTTGAATTTTTTATGTATTACTCATTAAAAAAAAATATAGGAGTGTATTTCTAACTTTATAATATTTCAGTGTTTAATACGCGTGGCGCATGAAGTAAAATTTCGAGTTTAGAAAAGCCTGAAAATTTGGTTTGGTCGCTCTGCGCTTCGCGCTACGCGACCAAACCAAATTTTCAGGCTTTTCTAAACTCGAAATTTTACTTTATGCTTAGTCTGGGAGTGGAAACACTCGTTCTAAATTTAAATTTTATTTTTATAGAAAATCGACGAATGCCAAAAAATATACAGCCTATACATTATGTATATTTAAAAGAACAATTCACAGTATGTAATACAATAAGTCATACGTAAAAATCATTAAAATTAGTGCAGAATTTTACCTAAAATCAACTTTTAGAGTTGACTCTATAATTGCTCGGCCGTTAATGGGTTAAATACAGAAAAGTTTAATTAATTGTTATTTTTAGTAACACTCATTTTCTCTAAAAATAATTTTCATAATAATCAATTTTAATTAACTTATCAAAGCCGACTGTTTATTATGATCACTAAAAATAGAAGAATCCAGATCGTCTGTTTTCAATCATCATAATCAACAATGTTAGAAGGATAATTATTCAATTATTTGTCTACCTTTAAGTGTGTTTACGTGTGTACAGAAATGAAAATCGTAACACGCATTTCAGTGTCTGGGTCAAGGTTTATTTTATTCAAAACACGTTATTCCTTAAGTAAACAGATTTATTGCCAACAATTTTAATACACTTTAAAGTCGTTACTCAATTTTTTTACTTACTTCAACTGGAATGAGTTTCAGAAGGACACCACCTTGAAAATAAAAATAGGAAAATATTATCATATGTACAAAATTAAGATTATTTTAATGTAAAATAATAAAAAATATTTCAAATTCGAAACTATTTTAATTTGGGAGAACAAACGTACGCGCTTCTTTTAGTTTGCAAAACTTTAAACATAATACAGGGCCAGGATTTTTACATGGGGGTTTCTAACTGAAGCGCAAAAAGAAAAAACAGTTTAGACAGAATAATATAATTTGTATAAACAAAATTTTTCCAGCATTTCGATTTAAAATAATCATAACTCAGAAAATCAATCATAAATTTGTATAAAACTTTCTGCTGATATTGAGAAAACTAGGCTTTTTCTATGCTCGGTTTCATTAATAGATTTTCAAAACAATTTAGCTTGGATACGTTCAAAACCCTTTACATTAGTTTAGTGAGGCTACATTTGAAATATTGTTCTGTTATCTAGTCTCCTTACCACAACTGTAATATTGAAATCGTTGAAAAAGTTCAGAATTGGTTTTTGCTGCTGGATTCATCGCATGCATTGACTATAGCCGGTCACACATATTAGATTGTCTGAATTTAGAATCTTTACAATATAGAAGATCACTAGACTTGTTCTATTGGTTTAAACTGATTAATGGGCATATCAATAGCAATTTTTTATTATCATTGTTGAACTTTAATTTTTTTTGATAACTCCAGTTCGTTGTAGACCCTTATTCCGTTTAATCTTCCATCGAACATTGTATGGTTCTCATAATCCTGTGACACGTATAATGCGGTATTGTAGTATCCTTATGTTAAATCCTAATTTTTATATTTTTAGGAATTCTTATAGTTTATTCAAACGTCGTTTACGTTTAATTAATCTAGATGTTGTTAATTAGTATAGTTGCGTTTCACACTATTTTATGTTTAATTAAATTTATATTAAGTTTATCTTAAATTACTGTTGTTAAAATGTATTATGTACAAAGGAGATTTCCGTAAATTAATAAATAAATAAATAAAACTATGCTCTTTCAAAGTATGTAAAAATGAGAAAAAACCTATTTTTTAGTTTTCAACTTATTTTCACTAAAAACTTTTTGTGGGTGTTAACAAAACTATGCTCTTTCAAAATATGTAAAATTCCGAAAATACCCATTTCATAGTTTTCAAGTTATTTTCACTCAAAGTCAAAATTTGTGTTTTTTACCAATAGTTTTCTAGCATTTGGATTCAAAATAATCATTACTCAGAAAATTATTCATGGATTTGCATGAAACATTCTGCTGACATTGAAAAAACTATACTTTTTCGAAATAAATAAAACAATACCTATCAAATAGTTTTCAACTTATTTTCAAAGTCGAAATTTGTGTTTTTTCACCCTGATTTTTGTAGAAGTTGGATTAAAACATATCATAACTCAAAAAACCAAGCATGGATTTTTATAAAATTTTCTGTGGGTGTTAACAAAACTATGCATTTTTAAAATGTGTAAAAGTTAGAAAATATCTACATGATAGTTTTTAGGGTATTTTCACTCAAAGTCAAAATTTGTGTTTTTTCACTATGATTTTGCTAGCATTTGGATTTAAAATAATCATAACTCAAAAATCAATCATGGATTTGGATAAAACTTTCTGCGGATGTTAAGACAACTATATATTTTTTTAAATACGTAAAAATTACAGAAAGCCGTTCGATAGTTTACAATTTATTTTCACTCAAAATTAAAATTTGTGTTTTTCACCCTGATTTTTGTAGAAGTTGGATTAGAAAACATCATTTCTCAAAAAACCAAGCATGAATTTTTATAAAACTGTCAGTGGGTGTTACCAAAACTATGCTCTTCTAAAATATGTAAAAGTTAGAAAATACCCATGTCATAGTTTTTAAGTTATTTTTACTTAAAAACAAAATTAATGTTTTATTTTTCTTTATTTTTGTAGAGTTTGTATTTAAAATACGTCATAACTCAAGAAACCATGTATGAATTTTGATTGATCTCTCCCTGGGTATTAACAAAACTATGTTCTGTTAAAATATGCAAAAGTTACAAAATTCCGATATTATAGTTTTTCAGATATTTTCACTCAAAGTCAAAATTTGGGTATTTTCACTATGATTTTTGTAGCATTTTTATTTAAAAGAAACATCACTTTTTGCAAGTGTTAAGAAAACTATGCTCTTTCAAAATATGTACAAGTTAAAAAATACCCTTATCATAGTTATTAAGTTATTTTCATTTAAAGTTAAAATTAGTGTTTTTTCATCCTGACTTTTGTAGAAGTTGGATTTAAAAAACATCATAATTAAAAAAAACAATCATGGATTTTTTAAAACCTTCTGTGGGTGTTAACAAAGCTATAATAATAATAATAATAATTCTTTATTAACGGACAAGCCATTTACAATGTTGAGCCAAAAACGTATAACTAAAATGTAAGACACAAAACATGAATCACAAATATGCACAAAGACACATATATTAATCTGCGTAAACCACAATAGGGTTATAACATTTAGTGCACACCATCCGCGAGACTCCTCCTAATTGCTCTTTTAAAATGTGTAAAAGTTAAAAATACCCATATCACAGTTTTGAAGTTGCTTTCTCTAAAAGTCAAAATTTGTGTTTTTTCGCCCTGATTAGAAGAAGTTGAATTTAAAAAACATCATAAATCATAAAAACAAGCATGACTTTTTATAAAAGTCCCTGTGGGTATTAACAAAAGTATGTCTTTTCAAAATATGTAAAAGTTAGAAAATACCCATATCAAAGTCAAAATTTGTGTTTTTTCACCATGATTTTTGAGGTATTTGGATTTAAAAAAACATCATAACTTAAAAACCCAATCATGGATTTACATAAAACTTTCTGCGGGTGTTGATAAAATTATGCTCTTTCAATTCACCCTTGATAGTTTTCAACTTATTTGCACCTAAAATTGAAATTGAGTTATTTTAACGTGATTTTTGTGTGACATGAATTTAAAGAAAATATTTAAATATTTAACATTATCAAACTAGTTAGTTTGATAATGGCTCGCTGTTGAGCCAAAACTAGTCACAGTTTAAAATAGAAAGTGAATACAAAAAAGTAATCAGTGTTTATTTATTTATTTGTACGGAAATCTCCATTTTACATTAAATATATATATATAATAATAAATGTGTGCAAATTAAACATATAACAAATAATACAATGCACATGATAGTTATAAAATTCAAGTTACAATTAGCTAATAAATACAATTAAAAAACAACTACAAGATCAATGAGCGAAAGGTGGCGCTTAAACATATTGTAAGAATTACAAAATATTAAAAAGTTTGGAAATGTATTTAGTATATTACAATATTTCATTATGCGACAAACAGGATTATTAGAGGCATAATTTATGCGATGGGTGTTTAAACGAAACAAAGGTTTGTTTCGTAGAACAGTGGATGAATAAAAATTAAAGTTTAATGCCCCAACCAATATGCTACTGTTCACAAAGCCATTAATTAGTTTGTACCCATAGCACAAATCTAGCATAACTCTTCTGTAGCGCAGAGATTTTAAATTTAATACATTTAGCATATAAGATCGGCTATAATTTATCCAGGCAATACCTAGCTTATGTGAAGCAAGTAATAAAAATCTAGTTTGGACCATTTCAATTAAGTCACTCTGGTTGTTAAAATGTGGTGTCCATATTACAGAACAGTACTCCAAATGAGGGCGAACTAAAGTAACGTAAAGAGTTCTGAATGTATTTATACTGAACTGTTTAGAGAATCTGTTTACAAAACCTAACGTCGAAAGAGATCTACTTATGATACTGTTTATATGTGGGATGAAGGTTAAGCGGCAGTAAAATATAACCCCTAGATCACGCACTTTCTCAACAAATGGTAAATTGTAGTTATTTATAGAGTACTCAACTAAATTACGTCTATTTCGACCAAAAGATATAGCCATACATTTCTTTAAGTTAAGTTGTAGACAGTTGTTGGTACACCAGGTAGATAAATTGTTTAAATCATGTTGTAAAAGTCTCTGATCAGTAGCCGTTTCAATGACTCTAAAAATCTTTAAGTCATCTGCAAACATAAGGTACCTACAGTTTTGTATGATACTACCAATATCATTAATGAAGAGCAAGAACAAGATTGGTCCACAATGAGATCCCTGAGGCACACCAGATGTCACATGAACTGCTTTAGATATAAAATTATCAATTTTAACAAACTGCTGTCGGTTATTTAAGTAACTGGAAAACCATTTTACCATATTGTCACTAAAGCCAAGACCTTCGAGTTTTTTCAAAAGAATTGAGTGATTGACACGGTCGAAGGCTTTAGAAAAGTCTGTATAAATGGAATTTACTAGAAGACCTCTTTCCAAAGCATTCATTAAATACATCTGGTATGACAACAGGTTAGATGTTGTAGATCTCCCCTCAAAAAATCCATGTTGTTCGTCGCATATTATGTTCTTGCAGCTCCATCTAAGTTGTTCCGATATAAGTTTATCAAATATCTTTGGGATAGTGGACTGGATGGAAACACCTCTATAATTTTCAATACTATCTCTTTTACCATCTTTAAATATCGGATTAATGAATGAGTCCTTCCAATAATACTGCAGATGTTAAAGATTTATTGAATAATAACTTAATGGGATTAGTAAGAGAGAAAACACATCATTTTAAGAAGTAAGGAGGTACACCATCCGGCCCAGTATTTAAAGAATCAGACAAACCAGTA
Organism: Philonthus cognatus; assembly: GCA_932526585.2. Classification (NCBI taxonomy): domain Eukaryota; kingdom Metazoa; phylum Arthropoda; class Insecta; order Coleoptera; family Staphylinidae; genus Philonthus; species Philonthus cognatus. The sequence goes on from OW052247.1 coordinate 35,885,148, forward strand.
ATTGAATTAAAAATATTAGAAGTATCAATAGAGATATTTGAAAATGAAGTTTTATTGTCATAATTGAAGGAAGGAGAATTAATGTTATCGTCACAATAAACACTACTGAAATAATCAGCGAATAGATCTGCACAAGTAGAACCTGTAGTGCAATGTTTATTATTATAGAACATTACTTTTGAAAATCCTTTGAGATTTTTATATTCATTTACAAATGAACAAAAACACCTACAGTTATGATTTATATTATTTTCGGATTTAGTGATAAAACATTGGTAAAGTGAATTACATAAATTACGGCATAACGATCTCAACCGTTTAAACTTATCATAATCACTTTGACAACCACTTTTTTTAAAATCACAATGAGCTTGTTAATTATTTAAATATTTACAATGTTTTACAAAGTAACCGCCTCCACCACAAGATATTTAATAAAAATATAACTAAATTAATCAAGAATGTTACAAAGTCATTAAAAAACAACTATTTATAATATAATTTCGCGTTAAATGAGGGCGTGTGCAGATGCTTACTAACGCACAATTTTTTTATTGATTTTAAACACGCGGCGATTTTAAAAATACAAAATAAAATTGATAGCAGCGACTAGGGGGGGGGGGGAGTTCTAACCCCCCGTAACCCATTCGTGGCTACTACGCCACTGCTACAGGGTGCCCGTATTTCGAAAGAATGTATGGGGATCTTAGTTATTTGAAAGATAGAGAGTCGGTTAAATTAGGGCAAAGTTGCGTATTTTAGGGATTAACCATAATCGGAAAACAATTTTGAAATATCTTTTATTGTTTTCGAGATATGAACAAAAAAACTGAATTTTTGAAAACTCATTTTTATTTTTTTATTCAAAAACTACTGAATCTGAAAAATTTAGAACTTTGACAATATACAAGCACTTTTTAATGAGGAATCTAGTAGCATTTTTTTTTTAAAGATAACTATAACATTTACTCGGGGACCATAGCCCACTTTTGTTTTTTTATGAGCGCCATTTTGGATTTTCATATTTTTTAAAAGAATATTTTTTCTGAACTCAGTGATGTACCACACTCAAAATTTATTTCAGATTTGATATTTAAAATTATGATATTATTTTTTTGCAAAGAGTGCCTTGGAAACAATGACGTCATATCTGTTAATCAATAAAATCTTAACAGCAGTCAATCACTGTTAGCACTCAAAATTAATTAGTAACTGTCAACCTTTTGTAATAATAATAATAAGTATCGATTATCACATAAAAGTTGCACAAACTAAATTTATTCTACTTTTATTATTTAACTATTCACAAAAAACTAACTATTCACAAAAAAAGTAATCACATCTAAGCGTTATATATTTTTTACTTTATTGTAAATCAATGGTTTGTGCGCGTGGCGCATGAAGTAAAATTTCGAGTTTAGAAAAGCCCCGTGAAAATTTGTCTCGGGTCGCTGCGCGACCCTCGACAAATTTTCTACGCGGGGCTTTTCTAAACTCGAAATTTTACTTCATGCTTAGTCTGGGAGTGGAAGACACTCGTTACTTTAAAATACACCACAACTGTTAAAATATGTATTGTCGGATGCCCGTCTTCAGGGGTGATATGTAAGCAAATTATGAGTCCTAGGAGTTGTCAAATAAGAGAGTTACTCAATTGTTTCCAAGGCACTCTTTACAAAAAACATAAGATACAAGTTTTACATATAAAATGTTTATAGTTTATTGTACATTTTATATGTAAAATTTTAATCTTCTGTTTTTCGTAAAGAGTGCCTTGGAAACAGTTGAGTAACTCACTTATGTGATACATAATTGAATTCAGAAAAAAAAATCATCCAAAAAATATGAAAATTCAAAATAACGCCCATAAGAAAAACAAAAGTTGGCTATGGTCCCTGAGTAAATGTTATTGTTCGGCAGAGCTGGGATGAATCCTCAAAAACAGGATTCGAATCACGAATCCGAATCACCTAATATGATTCGAATCACGAATACTCGAATAAAGGATTCGTAAGTGAAAAATATGATTCGAATCAAAGATTCGAATCCTCATTTTTGAATCACGGATATAAATCCTTTAAAAATAAATTTGAATCTATTATTTGCAACCAGTAATATTTTATTCCATCAGTTTCTATTAACAAAAATGTTAATTTACCGACTAAATATCTGATTATATAATGATTTTAATTAATAATAATAATAATAATAATAATAACAAATTTATTTCCAATGGAATTACAGTACAATACAATTATACAACAATTACACGAAAACAAGTCAACAAAAATAAAAATACAATGTATATTTACATATTTAATTTGTACAATAGAATTCATCCATATTATATGGTTCTAATGCTACAAGTTGATTGTAGAGTGATTTTTTCATTGCCGTGTATGACTTTGCTTTCTTTATCTCTTTGGGGGAGATGATTAAAAAGCTTGAGACAAGTGTAATGAGGTCCTTTCTCAAAAAAACTTGATTTATGAGCAGGATAACTATACTCAACTCCATGTCTCGTACTATATACATCTCTCAAACGATGCTGCTCAAATAAGTGTCTATGTTTCCACAAGAACTTGATGCATTCAAATACTCCGATGCATTCAAATACTCCGTACTCCGTACTCCGTAGCAAGTCAGTATGTTCGCACGTTTGAAGTAGCCCCTGCAACTGCTGTCATATTTAAGTTTGTACATAATACACAGTGCCCTCTTTTGCGTCACAAATAAAGAATGTATGGCACTACTATGACCCCAGAATATTATGGCATATTTTAGGTTTGAATAGAAATAAGAGTAATAGAATATTCTCGCTATTTCAATATTTGCATTTTTTGATAGAATTCTCAACCCATAACATGCTTTGTTGAGCTTTTTCCCTAATATATCTACATGTTCTTTATAATTTAGTGTTTCGTCCATCGTTATACCTAAAAATTTAGAATGGGATGTGAACGAATAGATTTTATTATTTAGCGAAATTGATTCTGGAGTACTTATTCTCTGACTTATTTTGAAAAATGTGCAATTGGTTTTTAATGTGTTTAGAATCAGTCCATTATTTATGAGCCATGTTTCTGTCGATTCCATAGCAACATTGCCTTGGCTTTTTATACCCGTATACTCCGCACTAGACAGTAATATATTAGTGTCGTCTGCGTAGTTAAGAAATCGACAAGTATCCTCCATGCCAACACTTATGTCATTCATAAAAATTATGAATAGAATACTGCCCTGCGGAATGCCCTTATTGATATCCAGGACATCTGATAATACATTCGACCCACTCGATGAATCTCTTATCTTCACAGTCTGTTTTCTGTTCAGTAGGTATGATTTTATTAACTTATTTTCAGTTTCTTTGATTCCATAGTGGAATAGTTTAGTTAAGAGTATCGTGTGTTCGATTGTATCAAATGCCCTGGATAAGTCCAGGAACACACCACAAACCAGATCCCCTTTGTCTAAGCATGAATAAATAGCTTGTAGATAGTCAAACAGTGCTGTTTCAACACTTTTACCCTTCAGAAATCCATGCTGGGAGTTACTAAATATACGATTGTCATTAAAAAAGTGTATTATTTGGGTTGCTATTAAAGATTCCAGTAGCTTTGAGAAAGTACTTAGGACACTTATTGGTCTGTAATTCTCAAAATACTGCCGATCACCTTTTTTATAAATGGGTGTGACAATCGCATATTTCATATCATCCGGGAACATTCCTGTCTGTAGGGAGTAATTGAAAATGTGTTTAATTAATGATGATATATGTGCTATTGAACTTCATTTTAAATCTGTGTTTTATACGGGTGGCGCATGAAGTAAAATTTCGAGTTTAGAAAAGCCCCGTGAAAATTTGTCTCGGGTCGCTGCGCGACCCTCGACAAATTTTCTACGCGGGGCTTTTCTAAACTCGAAATTTTACTTCATGCTTAGTCTGGGAGTGGACCGTCAAGATTTTCTACATGTCGAGATTTTCGATATTTCTAGATTTATGTCGATTTATTCACAGTTTGTTATTGTATTAAATGCAACTTTAATATTAAATAATAACGGTTTTTTTAGGATTAGAATATTCACCCATTGAAAACAGAGCAAATTATAAAGTTAACTCTAAAAGATAATTTTAGGTGAAATTTTGCATTTTTTTCTATGATTTCAATGAATGATTTTTTATATTACATACGTCGATTTTTTAAATGAGTTAAATTTGAAGTTCAAACGAGTGTTGTCCACTCCCAGACTAAGCATGAAGTAAAATTTCGAGTTTAGAAAAGCCCCGCGTAGAAAATTTGTCGAGGGTCGCGCAGCGACCCGAGACAAATTTTCACGGGGCTTTTCTAAACTCGAAATTTTACTTCATGCGCCACGCGTATAAAACACTGATTTAAAGTGAAGTTAAAAATGCACTGAAAACCAACCCAACTTCGATATTTTTCAAAATTAGATGTTTTCTTTTCTATCCATGCTGTAAACCTTCAGATATTCGTTGTTTTCTTGTAAAAAAACTTCGATTCCCTGTAGTCCTTCGGTCTCCGAAGACCATGGTTGGTCCTTCGAGCTGTAGCCTTTGTAAAATGGTAATAAACTTAGTAATCTAGAGTGATCCTTCAATTTGAAACTTCTAAGAACGAGTGTTGTCCACTCCCAGACTAAGCATGAAGTAAAATTTCGAGTTTAGAAAAGCCCCGCGTAGAAAATTTGTCGAGGGTCGCGCAGCGACCCGAGACAAATTTTCACGGGGCTTTTCTAAACTCGAAATTTTACTTCATGCGCCACGCGTATAAAACACTGATTTCAAGTGAAGTTAAAAATATACTATTAACGTTGGATATATTTTATGGTTAAGTAACCAAATATGCATTCACAAATATTTGAATTATTCGAAAATTTAAATATTTATATTCAAATATGAATAATTTAATGATTTAAATATTCATATTAGAATATTTAACTATTTGAATTAATCGAATTCGAATCCCAGCCTTAATAGCGATGATTCGAATTATTTAGGAGGATTTGAATCCGTGTATGAGGATTCGAATCCGTTTATAAGGATTCGATTCCTTTTATAAGGATTCGAATCCTTTTACAAGAATTCGAATCCTTTTATAAGGATTCGAATCCTTTTATAAGAATTCGAATCCTTTTATTAGGATTCGAATCCTTTTATTAGGATTCGAATCATCTACGTCTGGATTCGAATACGAATCCTTTTAAAAAAATGTAACGAATCCGGATCACGAATCCGTTTTCACTAAAGTATTCGAATACCTCTTTTGAATCCTCTAAAAGGATTCGAATCCGGGAATCGAATCCTGAATGATTCGAATCCTGCCCAGCTCTGTTGTTCGGTGCAAATCGGGTTGCGGGCTCTCCAACCCAATCATCCCGTTTTATCGCCACCATATCTATCGGTTTTACCCCCTCCTAAATAACCATATAGTGAAACTCTTGCATCGGGCGAGAGAATACGGCCTCCGCGCCTCAACAGTTTTAAATAGTTTTGCCTCCGGCTTTAGTAACTGCCCCCGGCTATAGACTTGCCTCCGGCTTTAATAGTGCAACCCCAAAGGAAGTAGAAGACCAGAAGAGAGCCGCCAGTCCTCTTCAAGACCGTAGGAGGCTTAAGGTTAGTTCCTTTTTTCCACAATTAATCCTCCCGGATTGGAGAGGCCACCCCCCCTGGTACGCTATTACAAAGCTACCAAACAGTTATAGTTATCTTAAAATAATATATGTTACTAGATTAATCGTCGAAAAGTGCCTCTATAATGCTAAAGTTGCAAATGTCTGGATTCAATAGTTTTTGAATAAAAAAACAAAAAAATATCAAAATATCCGTTTTTTGACAATATCTCAAAAACGAAAGAAGATATTTCAAATTTGTTTAGATGTAAATTGGATGAATATTCTCAAGTCTCAGTGTGTTGATGCCGCCGTTGATGCTTTCTACGAAATATTGTATTCTATTCAGTATAAACACGTACCGGTGCGGAAAAAGCTGAAATCTCAGTTTCCTAGATGGTTTTCTCCAGAATTGATTAAGTTAATTAGGGATAAACGCAAAGCTCATAAAAAATTTGAATTTTCTGGTAGACTTGATGACTACAATCATTTCTCCCAATTAAGATCACAATGTAAATCTTTAATTCACAGTGACCATATAAATTATACCGGGTTTTCATTAATTCCCGAACCCCACGTGACTAAATTTAAAATTGCCGCGTAAATTATTGTATTTGTACGTTGGAGGCTTTGAAAAAAGTAACCAAACGTTACTAAAGTCAAATTTGACATAAACGTTTATGCGCGGTGCATCGTTAAATCGACCTTTGAGATCTTACAAGATTCGCCCGGAATTTTCAGGTAAGCAAAAATTGTTTAATTATTCTGAAACATTGAGTTTTATTTCTATTTATTTTGCAGAGTCAATTTGCTAGGATAAGCAAATACTGCGAAAATTAATAAAAATTAGTTACATTTTTGAAGATGAGCCTATTTTTTAATCATTTTAAATATAATATTTTTAGTCGTCATAAAAATACGCCGGCGAATAAATATTTTTAAATCTAGGGAATTTTTGTGTGAGCCATACCACCTTGTACATTTGGTTGCCTATTATTTTTGGTCACGTGGGGTTCGGGAATTAATGAAAGCCCGGTATATGTGATATAGAAAACAAAATATCGTGTAATATAAATGAGTTTTGGAAGTATTGCAAGTCCAAACGTGATAGCACCACTTGTTTCCCATCTAAAATGTATAATGAATCAATTACTGCTAGTTCATATAAAGAAATAGCAAATGTATTTGCATCCTATTTTCAAGAGTCACATTCCAATAATTTCGTCACTGGTCCGGAATTTGTCCCTAACGTTGGTATACATTTTAATAAACTTACTATCAATGAATCAGATATCTTGGATTCTTGCTCTGATATTAAGACAAGTAGTTCTCCTGGTCCCGATGGAATTCCTCCTTCTATAATTAAAAACTGTTCTAGTGCCTTCTCCTTACCACTAGCAATCTTATTTAATGAATCCATTCAAAATGGGAAATTTCCGTCCTTGTGGAGAAATTGCTACGTGACCCCTGTTTTTAAATCGGGAATTAAATCTGATATTCACAACTACCGCCCAATAGCTATTCAATCATGCATCCCAAAACTGTTTGATAAAATTGTTTCAAAGCATATGATGTTGCTTTTTAAACCTTTAATAACTGATCAACAACATGGTTTCTTTCCATCTAGATCAACAGAAACAAATTTATTCATATACACTAGTTATATATCTTGTGCATTGGAGAAAGGCGATATGGTAGATACAGTCTATACCGATTTCTCCAAGGCACTCGATAGGGTAAGTCACGCAAGACTTTTGCATAAACTTAGATCTTATGGTGTTGTTGGATGCATGCTTGAATGGATAAAATCATTTATTTGCAATAGACAGTTGGTTGTTAGATTCAATGGTACCATGTCGGATCTTATAATTAATGCAACATCTGGGGTACCACAAGGCTCGCATTTGGGTCCCTTACTCTTTCTTATTTTTATTAATGATATTGGCAGCAACATTAGCTCCAATATTCTACTTTATGCTGACGACATGAAAATATTTAAAACCATTAGGTGTTTGGAAGACTGCAACATAATCCAAACTGATTTAAATAGGATCATGCGATGGTGTGATGACAATGATCTTAACTTAAATATAAATAAGTGTAAACTTATGCGTTTCTCAAAGAAAAAAAGTATACTGTGGCGTTTTGATTACTCTCTGAACAGTCATATCTTAGACAGAGTTGATATAATCAGAGACTTAGGTGTATTTTTTGACAGTAAGCTCCAATTCACAAGTCATATAAATGTAATTTTGGCAAAAGCATTGCAATTAATTGGCTTTATAAAACGACTGTCAATACACTTCACATCCATCGGAACATTTATAACATTATACAAATCATTCGTTAGACCTATCCTTGATTATTGCTTTATCGTATGGTCCCCTAATTACAAATATCATATCAATAGCATTGAGCGCGTCCAAAAGAAAATGGTTAATCTTATTTGTTCTCGTTGTCATTAATATTATGACAATTTTGATATGATGCTCAAATATCTTGATATCCTTCCTCTATATAAACGAAGAATTTATTCTTCGCTTTGTTTTGCTTATCGCTTATTTAACAATCTAATCGATTGCTCGGATGTATTGTCATCTTTATCATTTTTTATCCCCAGACATGCAACGCGGCATCAGCAACTTCTTGCTTGTGAATTTCACAAATCGGTATTTGGTTTTAATAGCCCTCGTAATTACTTAATATATAATGTTAACAAATATTATAATTTAATTGATATGTTCGGAGTTAGTCTGAAGTATTTTAAGCGTACGTGTCGTGTAGTTTTAGATTCTAACTCATAAGTAATGTTCTTGTATTGTTGTATTATAGTATTTTTTATTATATATGTTATTTTTTCTATGTAATTGGCCACCCGTAAGAATAAATAAATTAAAAAAAAAATTATTATTGGGCCCTAAATTACGCAACTTTGCCCCAATTTAACCGACTCTTTATCTCTTTAAATAACCGAGATCCTCATACATTCTGTTAAAATACGCACACCCTAAATATAAAATTAAAAAAATGTTCGTATAAACTGCAAACAATACGGCTTATTTAAAAAGACTGCTAAGAGAATAAGTATCTAACGAAACAACTACTTCCTGTGCAAATAAACCGCCGGGTATTGAATTATACAATGAAATATTTATAATCTTATTTGATTTATTGTCTTTGTAGTCTTATTAATTACCCCCATTTTTTATGTAATTACAAAAATACATAATAACCCCACTGAGCCAAAAACAAACAAATAGCGTTATATCAACATTGTAGCAACATTAAACGTTGTTTTAATGTTGATGAAACATTACTTAAATGGATTTGCTCAGTGGGAACATTACATGTAACATTAAGACTAACGTTCTACTTTTTAAATCTTGCCTCAGAACTTATATTCAGCAAATCAGTTAATATAATTACTCCTTCGTGAAAAAGTTTTACCTTCACGATAAAATTAGAAAAACACAATTACTTGGTTAAAGGTTACTTTTATATCTACTCGTATTATTTACATAATTTTACTTTTGCAAACTATTGTTTTAATTGTTCTGATTAATTCAGCATTTTTCTATAGACACTTTGGCATACAGATATCTTATTTCACTTCACGTAAGTGGGACGTAAAAAATATCTTATCATAATTATTTATAACAACATGTAAATATTAAGATAAGCCGCAAAATGAATCACTGTTAGTTTAGGTAAAGCATCCGGCAAGTTGAAGTTCATGTACACATACATTTAGCTTCTCTGAATTTACATCGTTTATGCTAAAAATACTCGTGGAATAAATATTTTTTGGGAAAAGGGGAAATTTGTACAACCTTGATTGAAAATTCTTGCTAAAACTAAAGCAAACGTTTTTTATGATATTTCAAATAAGCAACATAAATAAATGTTTTGAAATGAGAATAATCTTTGAATTTCATAAGTAGCTTTAACTAAAGTCAACTTTATATATTCGTTAGGAAATCTCACACGTAGCGTGAAATTTTGACACGGCTTGGTTTTGTAAATAAAAAAAGTTTTTTGTTAAATACACCTACAGTGGCGTAGATATGGGGAGGGGGATTTAGGAGATCATGACATGACACGTCATCAAATTTTATAAATTTATATCAGAAATTTTAAATTATATAAATTATCTATATTTTAAATTTTCCAATTTAATTGGTGTTTTATACGTGTGACGCATGAAGTAAAATTTCGAGTTTAAAAAACCGTGAAAATTTTGATTTACCGGGGCGCGACACGCTTCTCTCGCGCGCCCCTGCAAATCCAAATTTTCAGGCTTTTCTAAACTCAAAATTTTAGTTCATGCTTAATCTTGGAGTGGAAGACACTCGTTGCTTACAGTCAAAATACAGTAAGAAAATATTGAAATTTGCAAAAAATTTTAAAAATGTTGAAATTTGTGAAAATTGTAAAAATAATTAAAAGTAAAAATGTCAAAAAATGTTGACATTTGCTGAAAATGTTTGAAAAATGTCGAAAAGTGATGAAATGTTAAAATTTACACAAATTCGAAAAATTATGATATGTCAAAAAATATTGAAATTTGTTCAAATTGTGAAAGTGTCGTAATAACGAAAGTAAAAAAATATTGCAATTTGCGAAAAAATGTTAAAAATGTGGAAATTTGTAATAATTGTAACAAAAATGTTGAAATGTTAGAATTTGCGCAAATTTTGAAAACGTTGAAAAAATATAAAATGACAAAAAATATTGAAATTTGTGAAAAATGTCGAAAAGTGATGAAATGTAAAAAATGTTAAAATCTGCGAAAACTGTAAAAAAATGTTGAAAAGCGATAAAATGTCAAAAAAGCCGAAAATGTCGAAATGTGATAAAATGGCGGGAAATTTTGCAATAATTACGAAAAGTGATAAAATTATTAACTAAGAACTAAGAAAAAAATTAAACATTTGAATTAATCATTGTTTCTACACGCGTGGCGCATGAAGTAAAATTTCGAGTTGAGAAAAGCCCGAATTTGGATTTGGACGCGCAGCGGGCTTTTCTAAACTCGAAATTTTACTTCATGCTTAGTCTGGGAGTGGACATCACTCGTTACTTACAATCACAATAGTCAAAATACAGTCAAAATATCGTAATTATCAATGAAATGATGATGAAATGTTAAAATTTGCGCAAATTTTGAAATATATCGAAGAAATGTGAAATGACAAAAAATATTAAAATTTGTGAAAAATGTCGAAAAGTGATTAAATGTCAAAAAATGTTCAAATTTGCGAAAACTGTGAAAAATGTTGAAAAGCAATGAAATGCCGAGTAGACATCACTCGTTACTTACAGCCACAATAGTCAAAATACAGACAAAATATCGTAATTATCAAAATTGTCGACAGTAGTTGAATAGTAGTTGAATAGTCGAAGTACTGTAGATAAAATGACAAAACTCTAAAACACCGTCATAATAAAAGAACAGTCTACCAAGTGACTTATAGTCAAAATATCATAATTGTCAAAATACAGTCGACAGAGCGATTTAATGTGAAGATACTATCATAGTCAAAAAATAATCGACCAAGTGTCGAATGTCGCAATAGTCAAAATACAGTCAACAGAGTGGTTTAATGTGAAAATACTGTCAAAGTCAAAAGACATTCGATTAAGTTACTTAAGGTCAAAATGTCATAATTGTTGAACAGTCGATCAAGTGGTTAATATGAAAATACTGTAATAGTAAAAAAAGCAGTGACTTTCAGTCAAAATGTTACAATAGTCAAAATACAGTCGACCGAGTGATCCAAATCCAAATTCTTAGGGCTTTTCTCAACTCGAAATTTTACTTTATGCTTAGTCTGGGAGCGGACATCACTCGTTACTTACAGTCACAATAGTCAAAATATCGTAATTATCAATGAAATGATGATGAAATGTTAAAATTTGCGCAAATTTTAAAAATGTCGAAGAAATGTGAAATGACAAAAAAAAATGAAAATTTGTGAAAAATGTCGAAAAGTGATTAATTGTCAAAAAATGTTGAAACTTGCGAAAACTGTGAAAAATGTTGAAAAGCGATGAAATGTCAAAAAGTCGAAAAAAATGTCGAAATGACGGGAAATGTTGAAATTTTGCAAAAATTACGAAATGTGATAAAATTATTAACCAAGAATTTAAAAATGAATTTAAACATTTAAATAAATCATTGCTTTTATACTCGTGGCGAATGAAGTAAAATTTTGAGTTGAGAAAAGCCCGAATTTGGATATTGACGCTGCGCGTCCAAATCCAAATTCTTCAGGCTTTTCTCAACTCGAAATTTTACTTCATGCTTAGTCTGTGTGGGGACATCACTCGTTACTTACAGTCACAATAGTCAAAATACAGTCAAAATATAGTAATTATCAAAATACTGTCGACAGTAGTTGAATAGTCGAAGTACTGTAGATAAAATGATAAAATTGTAAAACACCGTCATAATAAAAGAACAGTCGACCAAGTGACTTTTAGTCAAAATATCATAATTGTCAAAATACAGTCGACAGAGCGATTTAATGTGCAGATACTACCGTAGTCAAAAAATAATCGACTAAGTGTCGAATGTCGCAATAGTCAAAATACAGTCAGAGTGATTTAATGTGAAAATACTGTCTAAGTCAAAAGACATTCTATTAAGTAACTTAAGGTCAAAATGTCGTAATTGTTGAAAAACAGTCGATCAAGTGATTAATATGAAAATACTGCAATAGTACAAAAAACTGTGACTTCTAGTCAAAATGTTACAAAAGTCAAAGTACAGTCGACCGACTGATTTGTGTGAAATTAATTTTATAGTCAGAAGACAGTCCAACAAGTTTTCACTATTTTGACTGTAAAAGACTAGTTTGACTGTTTTTTTTGACTATAATAGTATTTTCATACTAATCACTCAGTCGACGACTATTGTGACATTTTGACTGCAAATCACTAGGTTGACTGCCTTTTGACTATTTCAGTACGTTCATATTAATCACTCGGCCGACAGCTTTTTCAACATTTTGTCGATCGAGTAAATAATATGAAAATACTTCCATAGTCGAAAGACAGTGAAACTAGTGCCTTACAACAATAATATAACTCTTATTTTTTTTTGTAGAAAATTTTAAATGTGTTTTCAATTATGTCAAAAACTGATAAAAGTCCGTCTTTTGAATTATTTTTATATCAGCTGATAAAAACATAATCTATAATCCAGTGTTTGGCATATTTGAAAAAACATTTAAAATTTTAGAGAAAAAAAAACAAGAAACATTATTAAGTAAACTAATCTAGCCGGTTTTTCTGAGATTTGACAATTTAGTTGACGTATTACGTCACAATTGACACGTATGGTATTTTACATAAAAATCATACTTTTGCTGATATGTAATATTATTTCGGTTAATGTTAATTTTGGCATAACCATTATCAACATTAAAGTTTATAATCAAAAATTACCATTTTTCAAATGCAAAATTACATTTACAACTATTATTTGTTTACTCATTTGAAAGTTATGCAATTATGGTAATTTGTTACAATCTAACGTTAAAATTGACTTAAAGTGTGATTTTTATCAATTTCTCTAAAATTCCGATAAAAATGTTTTTCATTTACATTCAATTGAAAATAATTTTATTTAATGAGTTTTTTTAATTGGCAATGGACTATTTTTTTAAATGATGATGACATTAGGTCACGTATAAAAACACTACAGTAACATCTTTTGACTAAAGTTGACAAATGTTGGTGAAGTAAAGTCATCAATCTATTATTATTTGAATATAACTCTAACGAGTGTCTTTCACTCCTAGACTAAAAATGAAGTAAAATTTCGAGTTTAGAAAAGCGTGCAAATTTCGATCTGCCGGGGCGCGCGAGCGAAACGAGTCGCTCCCTGGCAAATCCAAATTTTCACGCTTTTCTAAACTCGAAATTTTACTTCATGCGCCACGTGTATAAACGCTGATTTAAAGTGAAATTTCAAACATAGATTACTTATATAATTTAAAATTTTTGAATTAAATTTAACCATACCAGAAAATCTTAAAAAAAGCCATAATTAGGCCTATCTACAAAGCAGGTAAAAAGGACCAGTATGAAAACTATAGACCAATTTCGATTTTACCGTCTATATCGGAAATTATGGAGAAACATATAGATATGTCTTTGTCAAAGTACTTCAAAAAATATAAGATAATTAACGAAAGGCAATATGCTTACCAAGAAGAAAAGGGCACTATACATCTGCTGGAAGACTTCACGAATTTAGTTTATGGAAAATTGGATCAAAATATGCACATAATGTGCCTGTTTATCGACTTTTCGAAGGCATTCGATAAAATCAGTAGGCGCAGCCTTATAAGCACAATGAAGAGGTATGGAATTCGAGGTAAAGTACACGACAGGTTGTCCAACTATTTACAAGAGAGGACATTTAAAGTGAAAATAGGAGGACAAACAGGAAGGGATGTACACACCGAAGAAGGGGTGGCACAAGGAAGCATCCTAGGGCCTAAGCTATTCCTGCTACATGTGAATGACGTGGGGGAAACATGCCAGAATACCGAACACTTTATGTTCGCGGATGACGTTTTGCTTGTTTATATTCACAAAAGCGCACAGAATGCACTAGAAAATCTGCAGCATGACTTTTACCAATTTCAGAAATGGGCTCATGACAAAGAATTAACAATTAATTAATTAATTAATAAGACGAAGCTGTTACATATATCGACACCATGGACAGATAGAGGACCGCAGCCAAACCTTACATTTCATTCGACCGACTGTTTACATACTGACATACCTTACAGACAGGACTGTTCTTGCACAGACAAAATTCAAACGGTTGACAAATACAAATACCTAGGACTCTGGATTGACAGACATATGACATGGAAAATACACATACGCCACATACAAGACAAACTGCGACATTTAGGACATAGGTTCTTTTACTTAAAAGAATTTTTACCCGACAATATCATGAAAAAAATATACCATGCACTACCAGAGTCCATCGTCAGCTACGGAATATCAATATACGGCCTAGCATCGGAATATCTAATATCAGACCTACAAAGAACACTAAACACCGTAACAAAACATTTATTTTATTCCAAACAAAAACACAAAACAAACTTTAACGTATACGAAGAAGAACAAATTATGACAATTAACAACTGACAAACTGGCGAGGAATTATTAACAACTTCAAAGACGCAGCAAATTGGAATAAAGTGCAGCATGGAAAACAAACAAGACATCAAACAAACAGCAGGACCTATGAAGTGATAAGACACAATAATAAATACGGACTTCGACGAAAAGAAATAAATCTGCGCAAATTATTTAACACTATACCTAGAGACATTATAACAAAAGTAAGGATAAATGAGTTTAAAAAAAGAGTGACAGAGTGGTTATTTAAATGACAAAAACAATAGACAAAACTAGTAAAGGCGATTGCCACATAAAAGTCTCGGACTTCGTGGCATAATATAATAAAGTATTTTTCTTTAAACACTATTTTTTATGTTTGCATCACTTGTTATTAAGAATTGTTATTTATTTTGTGGTAATAATAATACTGATAAAAAATATATATTGGAAGTGTGATTGATGGGGCGCTCGGGCTTGAAGAGCTTTGATCTGTTCAAGTGCGGGTTACACATCGGTCTCACAGTGGCGAAAAGAAGGTGATGGGGCAAAAAAAAAGAATTTTAGGTAAAATGAAGACATTTTTTATACTTTAGAAAAATACATTTATAAATCTAAATAGTAAATCAACTCTAATTAAATGGAAAATTTAAAATATAGATTACTTATATATTTTAAAATTTCTGATATAGCTTATTGATAACTGTATGTTTTTGAGTTTACGTGAAGTGATTATTACACTAAAACAGACTGTTATTCCTTACTTCACTTTTTAAAAGTGAAGTAAGGAATAACAGTCTTTTTTAGTATAATTTAATGAAATTTCGCCTCCTTTCCATTTTTTCTAAATTCATGGGGAAGGGATTGATTCCCTAAATCCCTCCCCCCTATCTACGCCACTGCACCTAACAGTTTCTATTAAATATATTTGTCAATTACTACCACTGAATATTGTTGATAACAGAATAATTAATCTGATTTCATGTTATTTTAATTAAATGACGTATGTATTTTTTAACTTCACCATGATCCAGTGTTTTATGCGCTTGGCGCATGAAGTACAATTTCGAGTTTAGAAAAGCCTGAAAATTTGTATTTAAAGCGTAGCGACCAAATCCATTGATGCTTTTCTAAACTCGAAATTTCACTTCATGCTTAATCCAGGATTGTAAACCCTTTTTTTTTTCACGAATAGTTTTTTCATAATTTTATATATTATGTTGTAAACCCTCGTTAAAGGTAAGTGACTTTAACTACCAAACAGCGATTATCTAATTTATCAGTAATTGAAAAAATCGGTAAACTAACAGTCCCTATTTCCATAAAAATCTTTAGTAGATTTAACTCTGGTTTCATAATAATTAAATAAGGACGACTTTAAGTTGAAGTTGACTTAAATTCCTATTGAATTTCTTATAAAAAGTATAATTTACAGTGAGAGATTAGTTTGACTCTAAATATTTAAAGGAGCTTTGAAACATCAAAATATAATTTTATTGTATAATTAAATATCCGTCGGGGTGTTAGCCCGAAAAGTAGTTGTTTTATTTAATATTTAGAAAGTCTCACGCCCGGTATTATCAACTTTTTTTAAACAGGCATTTAGTTAAATCATGTTTAGGTTAAAGGTACATTTAGAATTGTCATGTGTATTATAAATCTTTGTAAAGGATTTTCAAGTAAATGTTGTTTTAAGATCTGCAATAGATTGTATATGGAGTTTTGGTAAATTTCATATTTGCAGGTAGGTAACACTGAATTATAACCTGTAATTTTTGCAGTCAGTTCATTTGTGTGTCGTTTTATAAAACACTTGTTTGGTTATACTGGGAATTTTTCTTTTAGGTAAACATGCAGACGCTGTAAATTTTCCGATATCCGTTGTTTTTTAAAAGAGCTTAATTTGAAACTTTAAACGAGTGTTTTCCATTCCCAGACTAAGCATGAAGTAAAATTTCGAGTTTAGAAAAGCCCCGTGAAAATTTGTCGAGGGTCGCGCAGCGACCCGAGACAAATTTTCTGGGCTTTTCTAAACTCGAAATTTTACTTCATGCGCCACGCGTATAAAACACTGATTTCAAGTGAGGTTCAAATATACATAAATTCACAATATTTTTGTTTTGTACGTGTGGCGCATGAAGTAAAATTTCGAATTTAGAAAAGCCCAGAAAATTTGTCTCGGGTCGCTGCGCGACCCTCGACAAATTTTCACGGGGCTTTTCTAAACTCGAAATTTTACTTCATGCTTAGCCTAGGAGTGGAAAACACTCGTTTATGGCTTCAAATAGAACTCTTCTAAGAAAAACAACGTGAACATTTTCTTTTAGGTAAACATATGCAGACGCGGTAAATTTTCCGATATCCGTTGTTTTTTAAAAGAGCCTAATTTGAAACTTTGTTTTTCATTCCCAGACTAAGCATGAAGTAAAATTTCGAGTTTAGAAAAGCCCCGTGAAAATTTGTCGAGGGACGCGCAGCGACCCGAGACAAATTTTCTGGGCTTTTCTAAACTCGAAATTTTACTTCATGCTCCACGCGTATAAAACACTGATTTCAAGTGAGGTTCTAATATACATAAATTCACGATATTTTTGTTTTGTACGTGTGGCGCATGAAGTAAAATTTCGAATTTAGAAAAGCCCAGAAAATTTGTCTTGGGTCGCTGCGCGACCCTCGACAAATTTTCACGGGGCTTTTCTAAACTCGAAATTTTACTTCATGCTTAGCCTAGGAGTGGAAAACACTCGTTTATGGCTTCAAATAGAACTCTTCTAAGAAAAACAACGTGAACATTTTCTTTTAGGTAAACATATGCAGACGCTGTAAATTTTCCGATATCCGTTGTTTTTTAAAAGAGCTTAATTTGAAACTTTAAACGAGTGTTTTCCACTCCCAGACTAAGCATGAAGTAAAATTTCGAGTTTAGAAAAGCCCCGTGAAAATTTGTCGAGGGTCGCGCAGCGACCCGAGACAAATTTTCTGGGAGTGGAAAACTAGGAGTGGAAACTAGGAGTGGAAAACACTTGTTTATGGCTTCAAATAGAAGTCTTCTAAGAAAAACAACGTGAACATTTTCTTTTAGGTAAACATATGCAGACGCTGTAAATTTTCCGATATCCGTTGTTTTTTAAAAGAGCTTAATTTGAAACTTTAAACGAGTGTTTTCCATTCCCAGACTAAGCATGAAGTAAAATTTCGAGTTCAGAAAAGCCCCGTGAAAATTTGTCGTGGGTCGCGCAGCGACCCGAGACAAATTTTCTTGGCTTTTCTAAATTCGAAATTTTACTTCATGCGCCACACGTACAAAACAAAAATATCGTGAATTAAAATTGAAGTAAAATTTCGAATTTAGAAAAGCCCAGAAAATTTGTATCGGGTCGCTGCGCGACCCTCGACAAATTTTTACGGGGCTTTTCTAAACTCGAAATTTTACTTCATGCTTAGCCTAGGAGTGGAAAACACTCGTTTATGGCTTCAAATAGAACACTCGATTATAGCTTTAAATTGAACTCTTCTAAAAAAAACAACGTGAACATTTTCTTTTAGATAAGCTGTTGATTTGCCGACATGCGTTGTTTTTCAAAAGAGCTTAATTTGAAACTTTAAACGAGTTTTTTCCACCCCCAGACTAAACATGAAGTAAAATTTCGAGTTTAGAAAAGCCCCGTGAAAATTTGTCGAGGGTCACGCAGCGACCCGAGACAAATTTTCTGGGCTTTTCTAAACTCGAAATTTTACTTCATGCGCCACGCCTTTAAAAGACTGATTTCAAGTGGGGTTCAAATGTGCATAAATTCACAATATTTTTGTTTTATACGTGTGGCGCATGAAGTAAAATTTCGAGAGTCCTTGGTGAAATTTTACGAACTTGAATTGATGATTATTAACGCTAACGGATATTAATAACCACAACCGAACGAAAATCACTGCAATTTAACCTCAAAATTAGAAACGTCAAGTTAAATAGTCACTCAAATTGTTACAAGGAGAAATTTAGACTTTTAACGCTAACGGGTATTTATCCGGTAACCGACATTTAAACTGGTTGGTAAAACTGCATATTTACTCTTAAATATCATTTAAGCTTAACTGTCCTTTAAAATGTGTTGATAATACCGGGCGTCAATGGGGTAAAAATATTTGTATAAAGTGAGATAAGTATAAATGAAATTGCCAATTGAAATTTTGGAAGCGCGTGGTTTAGTTAGACGAAATAAACATTATTAACATTTATTAATGTGAGATCAAAAATAAGTAGTGTACTTTGAACTTTACAATAATTTAACGTTGTACACGCGTGGCGCATGAAATAAAATTTGGAGTTTAGAAAAGCCTGAACATTTGCGAACAAACCAAATTTAAGGCTTTTTTAAACTCGAAATTTTACTTTACGCTTAATCAAGGATTGGAAAGACTTGTTGGATGCCTTAAATTGAACAGTAATATAAAATCAACGAATGCCAGAAATTTACAGCGTATACAGGGTGTTCGATAAAAAACGCCCAACGCCATAACTCTGTTATTTATTGACCGATTTGCATGAACTAAAAAACAAAGTCAATGGCCGTTTGAATACTGAAAAATGACAGTAATTATATATTGTTTCAAAATTAACTTAATTGCCAAATAATAGTCAACTTAAAATTTTTAAATGACGGCATATACTTTTCTTATTTTATTAAATTAGACATTGTTTTTCTGAATCCAATTGTGCCCGATATGTTGATTTTAGTTTTATATTTATGCCAGAAAAATGTATTCAATCACACATACAAATAGCCTTTTATTCCTTATTTCACTTTGTAATTTAGTAAAAAGTAAAGTAAGGAATAACAGCCTATTTATGTGTAATAATCACTTCACGTAAACTCAAAACATACAGTTATAAATCAATCAATCAATCAATTTATTGGTCTATTAGATTATATTAGACAGGGTGATCCATTTTAATTTATCCACTGGAATATCTCGACAAATATGCATCGTACAAAAAAATGTTTCGAACAAAAGTTTAATGGTTTCGAGGAGCCATCCGATCCTATGAAATTTTTGTAACCCGGCGGGGGTTATCCAGGGGTGGAGGAGAGGGGCAACTCTGAAATCTTAAATAGGAATATTGAAAATTCGAATTCTACACAAAAAATGATAAACGCTTATTCGAGAAATTTCTTTGAATTTGTGATAGATGGCGTTGTAGTCGCAAAAATTAAAACGTTCCCGGTATACCTAAAAATAATGCGGTGGCCAACACAGGTACCGGCTGCAAATTTAAATAATATAGGACTATAAAATTAATTATTCTAATGGCTTATTGAAATTAATTTGTACAATGAAATGTCCGCTACTGGCAAAATGAGTTTTGCAACTTTGTCGCTAAAAAAAATATCGGCCCAAAACAACAAAAAATAGCATACACACCGTAGAAAAAACTAAGATTTTTTGGTAGCGTTAAAAAAAATATTGTTTTTTTACCAAAAATCGAATTGCGCAATCATTTGAAAAAAATCCAATATTGATGATTCTACTGCCAACCAGGGCTGTGGAGTCGGAGTCGGAGTCGCGGAGTCGGAGTTTAGGTATTTTGGTCGGAGTCGGAGTCGGAGTCGCGGAGTCGAAAATTAGTTACGACTCCGGACAAATCGAAATAAAAAGTACAAGATGGACGAAAATTGAGCGTAACACTTCAGGTAACGCTATTCGTTAATCGTAATTTTAAAATGCTGTACCTATAGCTTCTTATTAAGTCTCGATTGGCATTTAAATTCTAAATATATGATTAAAAATAAGTATTTTTAAATATATTTTGTGTAAAATTATTGGTTTTACATATAATAATAAATTATGTCTAATTTGTAACGTTTAAAAATAATATAGTGTTACTGGGCTTATTGAATTAACACGATTATTAGTGCATTTTTAAATAATTAATTTTGATAATTTTCTTCGACTGTTACATTTTTTTTATAGAGTGTCTTCTCTTTGTATAAAGAGCCGGTCGGTGAGTGATAGTGGCTTAACGAATCATTATTAATATCGTAGAATTTTAAAATTATCAATTATGATCATGTTAATCCTTTAAAAAAAAATACATGTTAATTTTGCATTTGAACTTCTTGTACATACATGTGGTTTTTAATAGTACCCTTTAATCCTTATGATTTCCTAATAATCACCGGAGTCGGAGTCGGACGTTGAAGCTGGAGTCGTTTTATCTTAAATTGAGGAGTCGGAGTCGGAGTCGGAGTCGGAGTCGGATACTGTATCCACCGACTCCACAGCCCTGCTGCCAACTATTAGCTGTTAGAAAACCTTAGAAGGAAACTTTATTTCCTTTTTTATACAAGGACTCACGGTCTCCGTAAAGGCCGTTTTTACATGTATTTTAATTTTTGCGATTACAGCGCCATCTATCAAGAATTGAAGAAAAATCATTAATAAAACCTACATAATTTTTGGCGTAGAATCCAAATCTAAAATAAAAAATAGTAGTTCCTATTTAAGATATCAAAGTTGCCCCCGTTTGCCGCTCCTGGGGGGTGGGGGTGAAAGAAAAAAAATATTTTTAAAAAATGTATTTTTTAATAAAAGGTTTATTTCAATTTATTTTCGACGACAATATTTTGATAAACAAACAAGAAAACAATCCTAAGCTCCGAATTTGATGCAAACAAACAGGATTCAACAAATATAACCTCAAAGACTAATGTAAAAAACAGGATTTTACAAAGGTAACCTCCAAGTTTGATTTAAACACTGAAGATTTCAACGATGTAAGTTCTAAAATTGATTTAAGCGATGTATTATGTCAATCCTGAATAGTTAGACATAACCTTACAATGACACTGGTCCCTTTTTTACCAAGGCACACTAATTATAACTTTTAAAGAATACAATTTCAAATAGAAGGTTTAATTTGTTTCGACAACAATAATCTTGAAAAACAACATATTGCGCATTATTAGGTTCAGAAAAATAGTGTCTAGCGATGAAACAAGAGTTTTCCACTCCCAGACTAAGCATGAAGTAAAATTTCGAGTTTAGAAAAGCCCCGCGTTTCTAAACTCGAAATTTTACTTCATGCGCCACGGGCATAAAACATTGGTTCAAAGTGAAGTCCGAATTTTTAAAATTGAAGTAGTCGCATAGTTTTTTCAAGGCACACTAATTTTATTTTTAAAAAATATAATTTTAAATAGAAGATTTATTTCAATTTATTTTTGACGGCAATATTTATGAAAAACAACATTTTGGGCATTATTGGATTCAGAAAAATAATGTCTAATGTAATAAAAATAAATAATAATAATTTTTATTGTGTGTTAAGAGCAAATAAAAGCTTTACACTTGTCAAGTAAAATAATTCTTAATAAGTAAATTAATTCTATTTCTCATTACAGTTTTTGAAGAACAAAAAAAGTGTAATTTTTTACTTTAAATAAAAACACTTTTTATTTAATCATACATTTCGGTCACAAGGTGACCATTTATTATTTAAAGTTATTATCATGTTCACGTAACTTACTCATATTTATTGTAAATTTTGATGTATAATAAATTTTAATAAAAAAATAATAAATTTTGCGCTTCATTTCTGGAAATACGTGTTTATAAATTTTATTTTAAATTCTATTAGGGCTAAACAATGTCCCAAATAAGATTAATAAATAAGGATTAAATATATAATCAGAGGAAACACAAGAACAACGAGCTATTACATGCCCACTATCGGAAAGAATAGTTAAAAATTAAAATCAGACTCAAAACAGCAAAGTAATATAAGCGCAACAAAATAACATAAGCAAAGAGAAAAACGGATAAATGATTACACGGAAGAGTTGAAAGATCGAAGAAAAAAAAAATTAAAGGCAGCCTTTTAAAAATTTTAAGTTGGCCATTATTTGGCAATGAAGTTATTATTGAAAAAAATCTACATTAATATCATTTCTAAGCATTTAAAAGGCTATTGCCTTTGGTTTTTAGTTCAATAAAATCGGTCCAAAAAGAGTTATCGCGTTGGGCGTCTTTTCTCGATCACCCGGCATATCGGGATATGATTAATGTTTATTTACAAAAAGTCCACTTAAAAGTACAGTTAATGTTTAATTCTAACAATAAATTAGAAGTAATAAATAAATTATAATATAAAATCATATGTATTTCAATAGAGGAAAAAATCCCATATATTATTTTTAGTCTTTTCTCACTGAGCAAAAAACAAACAAATAACGTTATATTAACATTGTAGCAACATTAAGCGTTGTTTTAATGTTGATGAAACATTACTTAATTGTGTTTGCTCAGTGGGTTCTTTCATTAAATTACAATACTTCGTTAGCATCACGAATTCAAAAATTTATTAAATAATACATTTTTAAACATTAAAAGTGCGATTCTTTTTGCAATCTACAACAAGTTAGTCTTACAAAGACTATATCAAACACTCAACGAAACAACTACTTCCCGGGCTAATGCCCCGACGGACATTGAGGTAATGGCAAAGCTATACTGATGAGAGATAAATCTCGCAACGCGTCTATAGATAGCCTGAATAATTTGACTCAAATTGTTGTATTTGCAGAAGGTTACTGTATGTAACAGCAAACACTTGTTGTATAATTCAATGTCCGTCGGGGTATTAGCTCGGGAAGTAGTTGTTTCAATGAGTGTTTGATATAGTCTTTGTAAGACTAACTTGTTGTAGATTGCGAAAAGAATCGCACTTTTAATGTTTCAAGTGAGATAAATCGCATTTTCAGGTATATTTCTTGAGCATTGAATTGTTTATGAAACTGGTCTTTTTACTATCTGATTTTTATCTCTCATTAAATATACTTTTTCATAAATTTCTCGGTATTTTCTAAAAAAAAAAACAAGTTCCACGTAGATAATTGAATTAAAAATATAGGAAATTGTTTATGAAACTGGTCTTTTTACTATCTGATTTTTATCTCTCATTAAATATACTTTTTCATTAATTTCTCGGTATTTTCTAAAAAAAAAACAAGTTCCACGTAGATAATTGAATTATAAATATAGGAAATTTCGCGGCACGCAACTTTAACGATAACAGTTAAAATCACGAGAGATCCAAAAAAAGAGAAATTTCCTCATCAAACGAGATCCAGGATTTATATCGTATGTTCAATTAAAAAAAAATCTCTAGAGTGCCATGGAAAATATTCTAGGTTGGCAACTTTGAAAATATACATTATAATTTTTATGTCTGACGTTTTATATGTCAACTCCTGAAGTTTGTAGCCAACTTAAATTTGAAAAAAGATGAAATCATGGCACTCTAGTGTTTTTTTTTTGATTGAACATATGATATATTTACTATTGATGTCGTCCTATTAAATATTGTCACGCGTTTCACTTTTATTTATTCATAAAAACGCGCGCGCACACATTAGAGTACAATGATTTTAATTATATAGCACCTAATTTTTGGCACTTGGCTATTCAGAACACTTTCACAATTATTTTTATTAATGCAGCGTGGTGTATGGCTAATTGTTTTAGAATGCACAACATTACATTTTAATTGGCTTTTATATTCAGGCATTAAAATCATTAATCAATAAATAAAACACTTTTAAGTTTATTTGGATAACACCTTTAATTTTTACGTAACTGCAGTTTCGGCAAAATTAGCTAGCCATTATTAAAGTGCCGAAATAAGACACACGTTCGGGAATTATCAATAGCTTTTTCAAAGAGTTTCATTCATTTATAATATTTTGGCGGTTTTTAAGATTTTCGTGAATTTTTAAAATTTTTGCAGTTTTCAGAAATTATCGTTAAATTATATAAAATGAATGAATTTCCAAGGTTTTCGTTGATATTCAGATTCTTAAATTAAATTAAATTAACGTTTATTGACGGCATACGCCTTTTTACAAAATAATATATAAATCTAAAGTGCTAGTATATAAAATATGAAACAGATAAATTCTAACTCATATGTATATATACATATATATCGTATGTTCAATAAAAAAAAACCTCTAGAGTGCTTTTAATTTAAGTTGGCTACGCGCTTTAAAAATTGTCATATAAAACGTCAAACATAATAATTATAAAGTATAATTTCAGAGTTGCCAACCTACAATATATTCCATAGCACTCTAGAGATTTTATTTTATCGAACATACTATACATTCTACATTATAAATCTTGTAAACAAATTATTATTATGATATATCATAAAATGGAAAACTAAATATAATATTTCCCACTAAGACAAAAAAAAAATAGTATACAGACAGCTTTATCGATAAGCAAAAAAAATATTAACCCTTATGTTTTAATTTAATCTTAAAATTAAAAAAAAATCTTGGTGGTTGTTCTTAAATGTTCATGTTTTTGATCAATTTAATTTAATTTTTCAAAATTAATTCAATAAATTTCTTAAGTTTTTACTTATTAATGTTAAAATTTCAATATATCGACCATTTTTTTGTGAAAACCTCAAGTTATTGGTCGGTTTTTAAAACCTTGATGTTTTTAATAAAATTCCAAGATTTTCATAATTTTATACTATTACACTTTTTAAGAATTTTCGCCATTCTGCAGTTTTCGTAAGTTTCCTAAAGTTTCCTAAAGTTTCATTTTCGTAAGATTTTTATAATTCATCTTGAAAAAATCACTGAATCTTTGAATTACACGAAAACCGACCGAAGAATTTTAAAATCGGAAATTCGGGAAAACCGACAGAAGGAAATTCACGGAAATTATTAAGTCTTCAAAATTCATTAAAATCTAAGAAATTCGTGATATTTGATAATTAACAAAAATCCAGAAAGTTGATGAAAATCTTTAACAATTTGAAAGTTAACGGAAATCATTGAAACTTCACGAAATGCAATAAGATTTTAAAAATTAAAGAAATTCACAAGAAAACCGTCGTGATATTTATAATTTAAAAAAATGTTCAAATTAACAATTATTTTGGAACTTCACGAATTAAAGAATTTATGACATTCCTTCAATTAACGAAAATCTTGAAAAAAAAACACGATTTTTAAAAATTAACGAAAATCTTTAATTCATGAAAATTTAGAAAAACCCAAAAAATTCACGAAAAACGTAAAAATTGCGAAAACTACGAAAATCTAAGAAATTCAAAAATCTTACGAAATTCTCAAAATATTGAAAATCTCATAAAAATTTGATATTTTATAAATCGAGAAAAATCTTGAAATATTAAAGGTTTAATGAAAATCTAGAAAATTCATAAAAACTATCAACATTTTTAGAATTAACGTTTAACCCGAAAAATTAACAAAAACCGTAAAAATTGTGAAAACTTTGAAAATCTAAGAAATTAAAAAATCTTACGAAATTCTCAAAATATTGAAAATCTCATAAAAATTTGATATTTTATAAATCGAGAAAAATCTTAAAATATTAAAGGTTTAATGAAAATCTAGAAAATTCATAAAAACTATCAACATTTTTAGAATTAACGTTTAACCCGAAAAATTAACAAAAACCGTAAAAATTGTGAAAACTGAAAATCTAAGAAATTTAAAAATCTTACGAAATTTTCAAAATATTGAAAATCTTATAAAAATTTGATATTTTATAAATCGAGAAAAATCTTAAAATATTATAAATTTAATGAAAATCTAAAAAATTCATGAAAACTATCAACATTTTTAGAATAAACGTTTAACCCGAAAAATTCACGAAAACCGTAAAAATTGCGAAAACTACGAAAATCTAAGAAATTCAAAAATCTTACGAAATTCTCAAAATATTGAAAATCTCATTAAAATTTGATATTTTATAAATCGAAAAAAATCTTAAAATATTATAAGTTTAGTGAAAATCTAGAAAATTCATGAAAACTATCAACATTTTTAGAATTAACGTTTAAGCCGGAAAATTCACGAAAACCGTAAAAATTTCGAAAACTACAAAAATCTAAGAAATTCAAAAATCCTATGAAATTCTCAAAATATTGATAATCTCATAAAAATTTGAAATTTTATAAATCGAATAAAAAACAAAATTTTAAAAGTTTAATAAAAATCTAGAAAATTCATGAAAACTATCAACATTTTTAGAATTAACGTTTAACCCGAAATATTCACGAAAACCGTAAAAATTAAACTACGAAAATCTAAGAAATAAAAAATCTGACGAAATTCTCAAAATATTGAAAATTTCATAAAAATTTGAAATTTTATAAATCGAGAAAAATCTTAAAATATTAAAAGTTTAATATAAACTTAGGAAATTCACGAAAACTGCTAAGATGCCAAAATTTGAATTTTACCTAAGATTAGTGTTTTATACGCGTGGCGCATGAAGTAAAATTTCGAGTTGAGAAAAGCCCGAATTTGGATTAGGACGCTGCGCGTCCAAATCCAAATTCTTGGGGCTTTTCTCAACTCGAAATTTTACTTCATGCTTAGCCTAGGAGTGAAAGATATTCGTTCGACAATTGTCAATATCTTATTTTGTTTGTTTCTGTTTTGTAAAAAAAAATGTACTAAGAAATTTAGAGTTTTAAATTGATAAATATTAAGAAAACAAATGAAATTTGTTAAAAACGAAAAAAAAGTTATGACTTTTTCCATTTAAAATTTAAATCATCAATTTTAGAACAATCCATGAAAAGCTTGGACATTTACGAAAAGAGTCGACATTTTCAAGTGACGAAAACCTTGAGATTTCATGAAAAACGTCGAGAATTTGAAAATTAACTAAAATTTTGGATATTCACTAAAAATATTTTTTATTAATTTAACGAAATCTTAGAAAATTAATAAAAATTGTAATGAGAGTTATTAACAATCTATAAAATTGAGTCGACATATTCAAAGATTAATCAAAATCGTCAACATTTTGAAAAGTAATTAAAATTAAAACCTTGCAAATTATAAAAAGCGTCAACATTTTTCTAAAAATTAACGAAAAACTAGAAAATGTATCAAAAGTTTCAACATTTAAGAAATTGAGGAAATCCGTCAGAATTTTCAATAATAACGGATGAATAGTATCAAGATTTTAAAAATTAACAAAAATCTTGAAAATTTTATGAAATCTTGAAAAGTCAGGAATAGCGTTAAGATTATAAATAGAAAGATTAATATTTTAAAATTAATCTAAATCTCGCCAAACGTTCTGACATTTTTACAATTAACGATAATCTAAGAAATTCATTATAGATTGAAAAAAATCGTTTGAAAATTCATGAAAAGTATCAATCAACATTTTTAAAATTAACGTAAATCAGAGAAATGGACGAAAATTGCCAAGATTTTAGAAGTCTTGGAAATTCATGAAAATTGTCAAGATTTTAAAAAATGATAAACATCCATGGAAAAAAAATCATGAAGAATCGAGGACATTTTTGAAATATTAAACATCTGATGAATACAGGGTAGGCCATTTTAATCAATCCACGCAAATAACTCCGAAGATATATTCGATAGCAAAAATTGACCATAATGATGGCCTTTAAAGTGACCTTGAAGTTGACTTTCAAGGTCATCTGAAGACCAACTTACAAATTTTAAATGGCAACCCTGCTTTTTCAATGTTTATTTTGAAAGAGGGTCATCATGTTAGTATAGCTGCATAAATATTTTTATACCTCACATAAGAAAATTTTCGAGAAAAAAAAACTTAAAGAAAATTTTACTAATAGACTTTAATTCAAAAGTTCAATACTTCACTTAAAAAGGAAACTAAACGATATTTCCTGCCACCAACATAATGAAGCCATAATACGGCAAGCCGTTGACAAAACTAAACAATACACAATAAAGAAAATTAAAAAAGATGCTCAACGATATTTCCATTTTGCTAGATACATAAATTAATTCGGCGCTGAAAGTGCTGAACTGTTCTTAACAAAACTGTCCTTGGAATATTTTGGCAAGCGGTCTGGATTGTACCTATCATATTATCTCTGTTTGTTGTTTCATGGTCATAAACAACATCTTTCAAATAACCCCATAAATAAAAATCCGGAGAAGTTAAATCTGGTGATCTTGGTGGCCATGCAATAGTTCCACCACGTCCAATCTCTCGTTTAAATAATTTCTAACTATCCGGGCAAAGTGTGGTCCAGCTCCATCCAATTGAACCCACATTCTCAATCTTGTTCGCAAATTCACATTTTCCAGTAGTAGTGGGAGTGCATCTCTCAAGAAATTAAAAAAAAAATTGCCCATTTACGTTACCGTTGAAAAAATGTGGACCAATCAAATGTCCATCTATGATACCACACCATACATTAAGACTCCAACGATGTTGATTGTTTACCTGTCTATGCCAGTGAGGATTCACGTCAGACCAATAGTGACAATTGTGTCTATTAAGCTGTCCGTTGCTTTTGAAAGTTGCCTCATCGGAAAACATAACATAACGAAAAAAAATGGGATCGTTCATTATTATTTGTTCTGCCTATTGGCAAAACTTTACGCGCTTCCTCATATCATTGGGTGTAAGCGCTTGTGTTAGCGAGATATGATAGGGGTGATAACGTAGGCTCTTCAATATTCTCAGTGAAGTACATCTAGGTATGCCAGATTCTCTTTCAATATCATATCTGCTAATATGAGGATTAATGTGAACCATTCCCAGAACAGTTATTGCACTAACGTCATTTTGGTTATAAATATGTCTTGGTTGGTTGGTGGGGTTCATTATTATTTGTTCTGCCTATTGGCAAAACTTTACGCGCTTCCTCATATCATTGGGTGTAAGCGCTTGTGTTAGCGAGATATGATAGGGGTGATAACGTAGGCTCTTCAATATTCTCAGTGAAGTACATCTAGGTATGCCAGATTCTCTTTCAATATCATATCTGCTAATATGAGGATTAATGTGAACCATTCCAAGAACAGTTATTGCACTAACGTCATTTTGGTTATAAATATGTCTTGGTTTAACACGTCGTAAATGTCCTTGTCGGGTTTTCAGATGGATGATTCGAATTACAAAGTGATTGGGGTGCCGTCTTTGAAGATATCGATTCCGATACAAGATAGCAGCTTGTCGATAGTTACCTCCACATTGTCCTAGAATCAACAGCATATCGACTCTCTCTACCGCCGGATAGTCAGCAATATTTTATTTGATTTGCAGAAGATATCTTGTCCAAGTGTTTACTTCTTCAAATGAAATTTCCATTGAAAAATGAACGAATGCATTTTGTAGTGAAATTTTGATTGATACTATTTATTTGCATGACAACCTCAACGACCAATTGTTTATCGCCCCTAAGCTCAGGAACAACACTCATTTTTGAATTTTTATTTAAAATATTGATCATAATGTAGTACAATTACATATCTAGTTTAATTTTTTAGTTTTTTGAATTAGAATAAGTGAAGTAGGTATTGAAATGATATGTTGGTGGCAGGAAATATCGTTTAGTTTTCTTATTTAATGAAATATTGAACTTTTGAATTGAAGTCTATTAGTAAAATTTTCTTCAAGCTTTTTCTCGAAAATGTTCTTATGTGAAGTATTAAAATTTTTATGCAGCCGTACTAACATGATGGCCCTCTTTCAAAATAAATATTAAAAAAGTAGGGTTGAGATTTAAAATTTGGAAGTTGGCCTTCAAATGACCTTGAAAGTCAACTTCAAGGTCAGTTTAAAGGCCATCATCGAATGTCCCCCTACCCCTATATCTTCGGAGTTATTTGCGTGGATTGATTAAAATGGCCTACCCTGTATATTATGAAAATTATGAATGTTTTTTTTTTAAATTTTATAATTTGATGATAATCTCGACATATTGTAAATCTCATTAACATTTTATAAATTGAAAATATTGAAAATCTTAAGAAAATATTAGAAATCTCATGAACATTTTATGAATTGACGGAAATTTTGAAATACCGAAAATCTCGAAATATTGAAAATCTCGTAAAAATTTTATAATTCGACAAAAATTGAAAAGTTTACGAAAATCTCGAAATATTGAAAATCTCATTAAAATTTTATAAATCGACAAAAATGGAAAAGTACCAAAATCTCGAAATATCGAAAATCTTTATGAAGATTTTATAATTTGATAAAAATTACGAAATATTGTTCTCGTGAAATTTTTCTAAATCGAAAAATATCGAAAATCTCATAAACATTTTATAAATCGACAAAACGAGTGTTTTCCATTCCCAGACTAAGCATGAAGTAAAATTTCGAGTTTAGAAAAGCCTAAGAATTTGGATTGGCCGCGTAGCGAAGCGGAGCGGCCAATCCAAATTAGGCTTTTCTAAACTCGAAATTTTACTTCATGCGCCACGCGTATAAAACACTGACCTCAAGTAAGTTTAGCAAAGCCCCGCGTGGAAAATTATTCAGGGTTAAAAAATAATTTACAGCATTAAATAATTGTAAATATTAAATCAAAAATATCTGGTATCGAAATTTATGAATATTTTCAATATCGATACTTTTCACTGCGATATTTTACCGTTTTGATACTTGGCTATACGATATAATCGATACCCAGTTACGATATTTTATTAGGACCGGAACATCCCTATTTGATTCTTCAAACAGAATTCGTTCACATTAAAATTTGACCGAAAAAAAGAAGATGATGCCAGCCATGAAATTCCATCCATAAATTATACGGCAGAGATTACCTAATCATTCGTTGGTTGACGATTTCCTGTTTAGAATATAAAAGAGACCAACGCATATTCGTTTCTTGTCTTCGCGTATGCGAGTGTGTTAAAAGTGTGTCGTCAAATTTCAACAAGAGGCGAGAGTCTTAACTTTCGAATGGACGACGATTTTACTTTCTACTCGTCAGTCAGGTTACCAGACGGTGGCCATTATGAAAACATTTTTCGAGTTAAGTTCTTTAATCGATTAATACATAACGCAATTAATATTAATTTATTGTTGTTTTGACGATATTTTTTTAATGTGTTTGCTTGATATGATTATAAATCTTGTTTGGTGATTATTTAAGAAGAAATATTATGGAAGTTTTCTCTTTTATTGAAATCTTATGAAATGAATTAATTAATACATATTGTGAAAGATCCTTAAAAATCAATCAAATTAATCGAATATTTATTTTTATATAATTTTTTTATTTATTTATTTATCACTTTAGCTACAATAAATGTTGAATAACATAGTTGTAAGATGTGAACGTCAAGTAAGATGTGAACGTCACGTGAACGTCTGTAGTACAAAAATTTGTACTACAGATATGTTTAATTATTACCACTGCCGTCGATGGAAGTAGGGAATAACAATAAGTAATTGTCAACTGAGTAAACAGGATGAGCTATAAGTATATTTTTTTATATATTTTTTAAATTTAGAATAATCTAACTTCTTAACATTATCTGGAAGTAGATTAAACATTTTTTTCCCTTCTCAAAAATATGCTCTATTCATAAGAGTTGTGTGCGATTTATCTAACCGCAGTAGGTTACAATGTCTAGTTTCATAATTGTGATGTTAACTTGACGTAGGGAAAACATTAAGATTTTGTTTTATGTAACATAGCATCTTGTAGACGTATATTCCATACAGTGTTAACATTTTTTTTGCTACGAATACATGTTTACATGTATCTAGTCTCTGAAGACCAAACATTGATCTAATAATTTTTTTCTGTGCCATGAATACATTATGAGCATCAACTGCTCTTCCCCATGCCAGTATATTAAAAGACAGGTGAGGGTAGGCAAATGCATAGTACAGAGTCATTAAAGTATTTTCTTCTGTTTCGTCCTTCATTCTAAGGATTACAAAATGTGCCTCACTTAACTTTCTACAAACATGATCGGTGTGGTTTCTCCATGTCAATTTCCGATCTATGTGCACACCTAGGTACTTCACACAGTCTACGAGCGGGTATTTGATGTCATTTACTATGATTTTGAAGTCATTTGGCAGTTGACGTTTCTTACCTATATGCATACATACCGTTTTAGACGAATTTAATATTAAGTGATTGGCGGCACACCATTCATTCATTCTGTGTATGACATTTGTTATTTTGTCAATTAATTCAGTACGACTGTCCGCTGTCACTAATATTGCGGTGTCATCAGCAAATAATAATGCGGTTTCTATCAAGTATTCCGGAAGGTCATTGATAAATAAAAGGAACAACAATGGGCCTAATACTGACCCTTGCGGAACACCATAAAACGTTTGTTTACGAGTAGATTTAAATTTATTGACTTCAACAAAGAAACTTCGGTTTGATAGGTAAGAAAGTAACCATTTAGAAAAATGACCTCTAAATCCATATGCTTCAAGTTTTGTTGCAAAATTGAATAATAATATATTTATATATTTTATATATATTTATATATTTTCTTCCTTATTAATAGACGTTAGCAAATACTTTTAAGATTCAATTAGTTATAAGATGTATAAAAATATCAATTTATGTAAATAATAACTAATGTTAAAATCGAGAAATTATCTCAAAAATAATTAATTATGCCAAAGAAAGAAAGAAACTATAGAAAAAATTGAATTTGTGTTTAGTATTCCGGCACCAGATACCCACAGGCGCTTTTCGGATTGTAGTGTCCTCTTCAGTGTGGTCCCGGCCCAGTGCTGAGGAATACTGAACATTTCTGACTATTTCAAGCCAATATGTGAAAACTATTAGTGAATTAGATGGCGTTAGCTATCGAATCCATTCATAAAAAAATATAGTTTTATTCACATTAATTGTCTTTTGTTTTGGCATAATTTAAAATTTTCGACACGGATTGACACTGTGTGTGTTAATAATAACAAGCTACGTTAGAATTGTCAATTTATGTGAAAAATGACTAACAATGTTAAAAACGGGAAATTATGCTGATGAAAAAATAATCCAAAACTCAGTTTTTGATATATTGAAAAACAAACACGAGAAATATTATTAAGTAAATTAACCTAATCGGTTTTTCTGAAATTTACCAATTCAATTGACGATAAAATAAACTCGGTATGGAACGAACATATAGGATTATTATTATCGTTATTATTATTAGTATTATTATTCAATTTTGCAAGTAGTTAATTGACGGTAAGTAAATGGTCACGGTTTATGAAACAAGTGTCTATCGTCACTATAATCACTTTTAAGGAATAATTCGGTTGATTCGAATCACCTGAAAGATTCGAGCTTACCATATCTAAATCACAGCACCCATGCAATTTGAGAACTTGCACCAAAATGACGTCATTTTACTCCATACGGTTTGGGAAATTCTTCCCAAAATGACGTAATTTCAGTGATAACCTAAGATACATAAAATCCACTTGAAATTTACATCAAACTGTATTTGACGTAAAACTACGTCGATTTGTTGCCTGAGATACCTGATCGGATAAATTTAGATCGCGTTTGATCCGCTTAAGAATACTTTTACTGTAAGAAGTCACATTTTTTCAACAAATGTGTACATTATTGTTCTTCAATTGTACGATGAGTAATAAATATTAATTAGAAAGTCTTATTTACCTGTTGGTGGAATCCTGACCGATAGATTTCCATTCGACGGAATGGTGTAATCGGGCTCGTCCTTTTCGAATATGTTCTGTAAGAAAGAAGGAGATGGAATCAAACTTGAACACGAACCTTGACCTAAGAAAGAACGCAACACCGACGAACATAACGTGTACACTTTCTCCTTAATTATTAAACAGGTGTTACATTACAAAACGTTCATAATCGATGTGATGGCTTGATTTGATCGAGAACGAGTTTAGAAAAGCGGTAGAATGTTTTAGGATGAACCACATAATATACAAGGAAAAATTGGTTGATTTTTTTGTACCGTGCGATCGTTTAAGTTATGATTAGTAGATTATGCGGCATTTTTTTTGCGGTTGCCCAGAATACTAATTGAATGATGGAAATAAATTTGAGGTTATGGTAAACTATGTGTTGTCAGTAGTGCCAATCTTGTTTAAAATTTAAAGCCTACTCTAGTCATGTTTTAAATGATCGCACAGTATTAGTAATGAAAAATGATCGATTTAAATTTAATTGAAATCGTCACTTTTAACAGAATTGTCAAATCATGTTTTAAATGATCACACGGTATTAATAATGAAAAATAATTAATTTTAATTTGAATCAAATCGTCATTTTTAAAAGAATTGTCATTCAAGTGCTTATTTGGAATTTAAATAATTAGCAATTGTGTTCCGACCATTTTTTGTTTATGTTAACTTTTCCAAACGTTTCTTTGATATTGTTTTACTATTTTCTATTTTATTGTTTTTGTTAAAACGCAATATTGGATTTATATTACTGATACAATGAATAATTTAGAAGTATCGAGTTTTATCTAAGTTTTCAGTTAATATATTGTGTTGTTTTATTTTTTAATTTAATTTCTATACATGTATTTTTTTACTTATTAATATCTTTGTAATGACTTATCTTATGTTGTTGTACACAATTTCAAAGACGAAAATATATTATTATATTCAAAACTTTGAACATAGTGTGTACTCATTCATACAGAAAATTTTTATTTTGAGTATATATATCCCGATGCATACGTAGTAAATTCTCAGGCATTTATTGATTGTTTAAAAGAGTTCAATTCAAAGCTTCTAGCGAGTGTTTTTAGTCCCATATTAAGCATGAAGTGAAATTTTAAGTTTAGAAAACCCTTGAATTAATAGTATATTATTGTTATCTTTAAATTACTGTACCTATATTTTTATACTAGATGTATGTTGCTGTAAATGGTTGATCCGTGAATAAATATTATTATTATTATTACGTAACGAGAGTGGTATGCAGCATATTACATTTGAGCGGACATGTTGCGAAGCGGCGGGTGGAGTATTCCGCGAGTATGTAATTGCCATACCACTCGAGAAACGTACGATACTTTACCTACGCCCGAACAAAATAAACAATGAGCATGAAAGAACAACTTATTTATTGTAATAATTTTTAATAGTAACGTGACAATGATGAAAACTAAACGACTACTTGATCAATATACAAGGAATAAAGCTGTACATTTTCCGACATTCGTTGTTTTTTAAAAAAGTTCAATTTGAAGCTTTCAAATTGTCTTGGGTCGCTGCGCGACCCGAGACAAATTTTCACGGGGCTTTTCTAAACTCGAAATTTTACTTCATTCTTAGTCTGGGAGTGGAAAACACTCGTTTTTCCACTCCCAGACTAAGCATGAAGTAAAATTTCGAGTTTAGAAAAGCCCCGTGAAAATTTGTCTCGGGTCGCGCAGCGACCCGAGACAAATTTTCTGGGCTTTTCTAAACTCGAAATTTTACTTCATGCGCCACGCGTATAAAACACTGATTTCAAGTGAGGTGTAAATATACATAGAGTTCACAATATTTTAGTGTTTTATACGCGTGGCGCATGAAGTAAAATTTCGAGTTTAGAAAAGCCCAGAAAATGTGTCTCGGGTCGCTGCGCGACCCTCGACAAATTTTCACGGGGCTTTTCTAAACTCGAAATTTTACTTCATGCTTAGTCTGGGAGTGGAAAACACTCCCTGTACATCAAAGAAATGTCATTTGGTTGTACGGTAAGCAATCAGCTGTTCAGCTGTCAGCACGTAATGTACTTGTCAAAGCTATTACGTGCATGTGTACGCAATGTCAATCATACTTGTCAAGATGACAATGTACTATGATGCGGTTACTAGATAGGGCACAGGTAAAGTAATTAAATTGATAAATATATTTTTTTGTCAATTTAATTACTATTAAAAATGAACACCTAGTGTTCGAAATGTACATCTAGTATGATAAAAATAATAAGTAAAGAAATGAATTTAAATGAACACTATTTTTTTAACATTACACTAAATCAGTGTTCATATGCGGGTGACGCATGAAGTAAAATTTAGAGTTAAGAAAACCCCAGTTTGGATTTGGACGCTGGTGCTGGCGCGACCAAATCCAAATTTTTGGGGGCTTTTCTCAACTCGAAATTTATCTTTTATTGTTCGGGAATTATCAATAGATTTATTAAAGGTTGTCATTAATTTTTAAAATCTTGGGGGTTTTTAAGATTATCGTATTTTTTTTTTAATTTTTGTAATTTTCATGAATTTCCATCATCATTAATTTATAAAAAAAAACACATACATTTTCATGAATTTACAAGGTTTTCTTCAATATTCAAATTCTTGGGGATTATTCTTGAATTTTTATGTTTTTAATCATTTTTTTTCAAAATTGATTCTAATATTTTAAAAATTATCGCAGATTTTCGTCAATTTTCAAAATGTCAACACTTTTCATAAATTTTCGTCAACTGAATGATTTTCTTAAATTTTTATTTATTAATTTTTTTAAAACAATCACGTTGTTTAAGTTCCAAAATGTTCATACTTTTAACGGTTATACTAAATTTTCTTTAATTTTTGAAATGTTTTCACTATTCATGAATTTTTGCCAATTTCTTGGTCCTGGCAGTTCTCTTGAATTTTCAACATTTTTATTAAATTTAAAAATGTTAAAACTTTTCATGAATTTTCAAGATTGTCAACTTTTAAAATATTAACGCTTTGAGTGAAATTACAAGATTTCCGTTAATTTTTAAAATTGTTTTTGGAAATTTTCAAAATTTTGATAATTATTCGTGAATTTCCGAAGTTTTAGTCGATTTTCAAAGTTGTGGCGGTTTTCGAGAATTTTCTATATTTTCATAAATTTTCGAAATTCTTGAAAATTAAAGAAAATCTTTAAATTTCATGGAAATCTAGAAAATTCATGAATTTGTCAATTTTTAAAATATTAACGCTTTGAGTGAAATTACAAGATTTCCGTTAATTTTTAAAATTGTGTTTGGAAATTTTCAAAATTTTGATAATTATTCGTGAATTTCCGAAGTTTTAGTCGATTTTTAAAGTTGTGGCGGTTTTCGAGAATTTTCTATATTTTCATAAATTTTCGAAATTCTTGAAAATTAAAGAAAAACTTTAAATTTCATGGAAATCTAGAAAATTTATGAAGAGTATCAATATTTTTAGAATTAACGTTTAACCCAGAAAATTCACAAAAACCGTAAAAATTGTGAAAACTGTGAAAATCTCAGAAATTCCGAAATCTTACGAAATTCTTAAAATATTGAAAAGATCCTAAAAGTTTAAAAT
The DNA here is from genome assembly GCA_932526585.2 of Philonthus cognatus. Taxonomy (NCBI): domain Eukaryota; kingdom Metazoa; phylum Arthropoda; class Insecta; order Coleoptera; family Staphylinidae; genus Philonthus; species Philonthus cognatus. The sequence goes on from OW052247.1 coordinate 35,923,028, forward strand.
TTTCTTAAATCGAAAAAAATCTTAAAATATTAAAAGTTTATTAAAAATTTAGGAAATTCACTAAAACTGCTAAGATATCCAAATTTGGAATTTTACTTGTGATCAATGTTTTTATACGCGTGACGCATAAAGTAAAATTTCGAGTTGAGAAAATCCCAAATTTGGATTTGGACGCGCTGCCCAAATCCAAATTCTTGGGGCTTTTCTTAACTCGAAATTTTACTTCATGCTTAGTCTGGGAGTGGAAGGATATCTTGTTTTGTTTGTTTTTGTTTTTAAAAGAAAATATATTAAGTAAAGTAGTAAAATGAGGAACATTCAGAAAACAAATGAAATTTGTTACAAACGAAACAAAATTATGACTTTTACCATTTAAAATTAAAATCATTCATTTTCACAACAATCGATGAAAAGCTTGGACATTTACGAAACGAGTCGACATTTTTAAAAGTGACGAAAATCTTGAGATTTCATTAAAAACGTTGAGAATTTGAAAATTAAAGAAAATTTTGAATATTCACTAAAAACTCATAATATTTTAAATTTAACGAAAATCTTAGAAAATGAATAAAAGTTGTAAACATATGACAATTATTAAGCATCTTAAAAGTCACGAAAGGTGTCGAAATTTTCGAAGATTAACCGAAATCGTCAACATTTTGAAAAGTAATTAAATTTAAAACTTTGCAAATTTACGAAAAGCGTCAACATTTTACTATAAATTGACGAAAATCTAGAAAATTTATGAAAAGTTCCAACATTTAAGAAATTGAGGAAATCCGTTAGAAATTTCAATATTAACGGATAAATAGTGTCACGATTTTAAAAATTAATAAAAAGCTTGAAAATTCAGGAATAGCTTTGAGATTATAAATAGAAAGATTAATATTTTAAAATTAATCCAAATCTTGGCAAAAGAAATTTATTAATAACTGAAAAAAATCTTTTGAAAATTCATGAAAAGTATCACCATTTTGAAAATTTTGTCAACATTTTGAAAAGTAATTAAATTTAAAATTTGCAGATTTACGAAAAGCGTCAACATTTTTCTATAAATTGATGAAAATCTAGAAAATTTATGAAAAGTTTCAACATTTAAGAAATTGAGGAAATCCGTTAGAAATTTCAATATTAACGGATAAATAGTGTCACGATTTTAAAAACTAATAAAAATCTTGAAAATTCAGGAATAGCTTTGAGATTATAAATAGAAAGAATAATATTTTAAAATTAATCCAAATCTTGGGAAAAGAAATTTATTAATAATTGAAAATAATATTTTGAAAGTTCATGAAAAGTATCAACATTTTGAAAATTAATGAAAATTCAATTATAGAAATTTTATAAATTGACAAATTGAAAATCTCATTAACATTTTAAATTTCATGGAAATCTAGAAAATTCATGAAGAGTATCAACATTTTTAGAATTAACGTTTAACCCAGAAAATTCACGAAAACCGTAAAAATTGTAAAAACTGCGAAAATCTAAGAAATTCAAAACTCTTACGAAATTCTCGAAATATTGAAAATCTCCTAAAAATTTGAAATTTTATAAATCGAGACAAATCTTAAAATATTTAAAATTTAATGAAAACATTTTATCACTTACATTTTATAAATTGAAAATCTCAAAATCACAATTCTCATTTAATTGCTATCGCCTTATATATATATATATATATATAAATCTTTATTGGCAAATTTTGGTAACAGTAATAATACAAAAATATAATACAATTAAATAAAGTAAAAATTAAATAATCTGCCAATTGGCTATCGACCATTGGTCTTTCCGCCTGGAATTATAGAGTTCAGTCCTTGTCAGTTATTGTGTAGGAAATTTCTTAATTGCTAATGTCGTTCATTGTCTAGTCAAATGAATTTAATTGTCGTGATCACTAGAGTTATAAAATGATGATATGAAATCATGAATTGTAGAGGTAAAACGTTTACGTTTGGGAGGGATATTATGGTTTCGAGGAATGCATAAAGGGTGTAGGAGATTATATAGGGTGGGGTTTGAGGCAAATTTATCTGCTAAAGCTATCACTAAATAGCCTTTTTAAAAGAATTGCCATTAATATCATTATAGTTTAATGCTATGCGTTGTCTCATAAGTAAAAGGACCACTACAATTTGGCAGCCATTTCGTCAGCCAATCGCCTAATTTGATAAGCAGATTTATCAAATTAGGCGATTGGCTGACGAAATGGCTGCCAAATTGGCTGCCGAAATGGTAAAATAAAATTTCGAGTTTAACTCCCCTCCCCACGTGTCAAAATATTTGCATATTTCGGCTATGTAAATTAGAAATTTTGTTGTGATCCTCCTATTTATGAGAAATGGATAGTATTCATTAAGGTTTGGCGATATATATCATATTTTTTTATGATATATAAATATAGATATTTATAAACTCTGATATGTATCATTAGTATCATATGTTCAATAAAAAAAACCTCTAGAGTGCCATAATTTAATCGTTTTGCAAATTTAAGTTGGCAACACACTTCAGGAATTGACATATAAAACGTCAGGCATAATAATTATAATGTATATTTTCAGAGTTGCCAACCTATAATATTTTCCATGGCACTCTAGAGATTTTTTTTTAATTGGACACACGATATTTATAAAATGCAAAAAACAAATATCGCGAGTAGTCGTATAAAATGCTTCTAAAGAGTGCAATTTATACTGGATTGATCTCGAGTCAATCTTCATCTATTCTTCTGCTTCAAGAAGTTGATATATATCGGATAAATATCAATTCGTATCCAATATTTTAACAAATATAATGATATTTCCGAACCCTGGTATTAATTAATAATAATAAAAATATATTAAAGGCAGAGCTGGACAGGATTCGAATCATTCAGGATTTGGATCCTTTTAGAGAAAAAAGAGGCATTCGAATACCATAGTTAAACTGGATTCGTGATCCGGATTCGTTACATTTTTTCAAATGCGGGTGATTCGAATCCCCATAAAAGGATCCGAATATTTATAAAAGGATTCGAATATTTATAAAAGGATTCGAATATTTATAAAAGGATTCGAATACTTACAAAAGGATTTGAATCGTCAAAAATAATTCGAATTAATTGTGAGGATTAACATGAAAAATTTGTTTTGTGTGTATTTAAATTTCTCGTTAAATCACTGTTTTGTACGCGTGGCGCATGAAGTAAAATTTCGAGTTTACAAAAGCCCCGTGAAAATTTGTCTCGGGTCGCTGCGCGACCCTTCACAAATTTTCTACGCGGGGCTTTTCTAAACTCGAAATTTTACTTCATGCTTAGTCTGGGAGTGGAAACGCTCGTTCGAAACTTCAAACTGATTGCTTTGATAAGAACATTAAATAACTGAAAATGTTTTTAAAGATAATAATTTAGTTTTTAAAATTTTGGTTAACATTATTTAAAGAAAAACTGACATGGTAGCTACATTCCGAAATGTTAAAGTTTTCCGACATTTCCCTGAATCAATTTTTTTTTCCCTGACTTTTTAATATAACTTTCTTCTATGGGAAACCTCCATTTTATTAAATTGTTATCTTATTTTTGTCAATATTTAAGTTGGTTTTATAAATTTTTACGTGTTTTATAATTTTTATGATGCCTGTTGATTTTGACAAATTTAATAATATCATATCGCTTTTTTGTTAGTGTTTTGGTCAATTTGAATAAAATACCATGACTTTTCTCCGACTTTCCCGGTTTTAATGATATTCAGTGAATTTTTTATTTACGTAATTTTCAGGCATTCGTCGATTTTATAATAGAGTACAATTTGAATTTTTGGACGAGTGTTTCCACTCCCAGACTAAGCATGAAGTAAAATTTCGAGTTTAGAAATGCCCCACGTAGAAAATTTGTCTCGGGTCGCGCAGCGACCCGAGACAAATTTTCACGGGGCTTTTCTAAACTCGAAATGTTACTTCATGCGCCACGCGTACAAGACACTAATTTGAAGTGCAGTTCAAAAACACACAAATACGCTTTTAATCAGAGTAACACAGATATTTAGTCTGTTATCAATAATGTTCACTTTCAATAATAATTAATTAGGTTTTGAATATTGTTGTTAAAACAACTAATAACGATATTTATATGTAATGGTTGTAAAAAATAATTATAAAATCAAAAAGAATTTGTATTCGTGATTCGAAAAAACAGGATTCGAATCTTTGATTGGAATCATATTTATCTCTTACGAATCCTTTATTCGAGTATTCGTGATTCGAATCATATTAGGTGATTCGGATTCGTGATTGGAATCCTTTTCACGAGGATTCGTCCCAGCTCTGATTAAAGGTAACATTCCCACAAAAACAGCTTAACAATTCCACAATCGATTCGAACAATTACAACAATTTCCATCACACTTCTCATTTAATTACCACCGTCTAAAATGTATATTTTTCATTTCCACCATTTGTGATGATCAGATAATTGTTTAACATTTTATACTTATTGGTATTAATTAATAAAAATATTTATAAAAATTGTGTGTCTTTTGTCCATTATATCAATTGTATTTAAATTAAATAAAGAAAGACAATGTACTTCTTGATATTTTTATATGTTGGTCGGTGGTGTAAGTGTTTTGTAGTTCTGGGCTAATATCGCCGTACTTGCGTTTTTTAATTACAAATGATATAATGGACAACAGACACACAATTTTAAAAAACGCAAGTATGGCGATATTAGTCCAGAACTACAAAACACTTACACCACCGATCAACATATAAAAATATCAAGAAGTACATTGTCTTTCTTTATTTAAAAAAAAATACCTTTATTGCCATTTCTCCACATCTTTACATTACAATACATTGATTACACATTTACATTTGATTACCTCACTACAGTCCCGTATCCCTCTTACCCTCCCTTCTCTTTTCCCTCACCCTCCCCAGCTTTTCCAACGTCCTTACCCCGCTCCCATCCTCGCTCGTCCACTCCACTACCCTTCTAGTCCCTTTCGCTCCCAGCCACTCCTCTTTCACCCCCTCACATTCCCCTGCCAAGTGTCCCCACGTATTCTTCCCCTGTAAACACAACACACACCTTCCATATTCTTCCCCCATCCATACTTTCCTTCCTCTCTCCTCCGATCCACACCTCGCCCTTGCCACAATCACCCTATCCTCTCTACCCCATCCCTTCTCTATCAAATACTTTATTTATTTAATTTAAAAATATTTATGTTAAAGGTTAAATCCTAAACTAATATACCTTAACAATTCCACAATTAATTCTCATTTACATTACAACAATAATAACAATTTTCATCACACTACTACTCATTCGAGTGTCACCGTTAAAAATGTAAATACCATTTATTTGCGTTTTAATACCGCGAAAAACGCAATTCTTATGAATAACAGACGTTGACATTGGACACACAATTATAACAGGCCTGACCCTATTTGACTTTGCGCCTTTAGACGTCTAGGAAACATCATTATTCCTTATCTCAAGATGACAAAGAGTTAAACTTTGAACCGAATAATGGATAAAGCCCGAGAATGCAATAGAAAACGATAAAAATTGAATAGTTAAATAACGGCAAATTGTTATCAGTTTTTGTTCAATTGGAAAATAATAGATTTTTAATGAATGTAAGTCAAATGGGAATAGCAAAATGAAATAAATATTAATTACTTTTTGATAAAGGCTTAATAAATATTAATAAGGAACTTCATCCTTTTGTCAAATTCAATTAATTTGCCTCCCAAGAATATTTGAATATATCTAAACTCGAAATTTAACTTCATGCGGCACGCATTTAAAACAGTGAAATATTGTGAAGTTTAAAATATACTGCTTACGTTTGATTTTACGTTAATGAATATTACAAATGTTTAATTCGTTTTCTAAATCATAATATTTCAAAATGTATGCATTTTGCTATAGGATGTGTAAGTATACTTTAAAAGAAATCCATGCACCGAAAAAAATTACCAAGTAACGTATTTATATCAAATACTGTATATTGAGGCTGTTAGTTGTTAAAACTCCATATTATTACTTTAACTCATTAAGTGCCATTGATGCATACACGCAACATTATCATTTTTTGTTAATTAAATTGCTATATAAGTTAATTTGATATATATTATATTATTTTACCTGACTTAAAAGTGTATAAGGAACACTGTGAATATTTTGTTATTTAAATATTTAATAATCGAAATATTTAAATAACAAAATATTCACAGTTTTCCTTATACACTCATAAAAAAATGGCAGTGTATTTCAAACTTTACGATATTTCAGCGTTTTACACGCGTGGCGCATGAAGTAAAATTTCGAGTTTAGAAAAGCCCCGTGAAAATTTGTCTCGGGTCGCTGGCGCGACCCTCGACAAATTTTCTACGCGGGGCTTTTCTAAACTCGAAATTTTACTTCATGCTTAGTCTGGGAGTGGAAACACTCATTCTAAACTTTATATTGTACGTTTTTATATAAAATCGACGAATGCCTAAAAATGTACATCGTATATATTATGTATATTTATAAGACAAATTCACAGTATATCATACAATAAGTCATCATAGAAATCATAAAAATAATTGCAAAATTTGTACCTAAAACCAACTATCAGAGTTAACTCTCTATAATTGCTCGGCCGTTAATGGGTTAATAAAACACTTAATTTGTTTAGGTTTTAAAATTATATTTATTGTACTACAACAATTGTTTCACCACACTGTGGGTTCATCAGGTAGATGAATGGTACCATTCATCTACCCGATGAAGCCACACTGTGGTGAAACAATTGTTATAGTACAATAAATATAATTTTGAAACCTAAACAAATGAAGTATTTTATTACAGTGGTATTTATAGCAAACATTCCACAAGTTAGAAAGTTTGATATATACACGTAATATGTTTCCATCAAACATTCTAACAAGTTATAATGTTTGACGGAAATACGTTACTTGGCAGGCTTACACTTAATTTGTTTAGGTTTCAAAATTATATTTATGGTACTACAACAATTGTTTCACCACACTGTGGGTTCATCAGGTAGATGAATGATACCATTCATCTATCTGATGAAGCCTCACTGTGGTGAAACAATTGTCGTAGTACAATAAATATAATTTTGAAACCTATACAAATGAAGTGTTTTATTGCAGTGGTATTTATATCAAACATTCTACAAGTTAGAAAGTTTGATATATACACGTAATATGTTTCCATCAAACATTCTAACAAGTTAGAATAAACGGATTACTTGATTAAAGTAATCATTAATTTTTTTAGTGTGATATTATTGGCTTTGTCTAAAGCGTTTTACAAGTATTTCGGTTCAATTAATTATAATTGTTAAATTATTTACGAAGGTTAATTAATTCAAGTACAATTAATAGTACTTTTTAAACTAGTTGAATAACAATATGTTAAAGTCATCCTTGGAAGTGTGTTAAAACTTTAAAAATTAAGTAGACACGTGTAAACATTAAAGAGTGAATATTTTGTTTAATATCGGATTCGTGGTTTATCTTTACAAGCAATTTAAACGCAAATTAGTTCAATACTACATAAAGTTAGCAATGTTTGGAATTATTATAATTATTTGTTAAAAAGAACTATTTATACATATGTATACGTGTATATTAATATTAATCTTTATTTTTTGCTTTAAACCAGGTTTTGGAAATATCAAGCTATTTATATAAATATCAAAATATTGGATATTTATCCGTTATATATTAACTTTTTGATAATAATTCTTGTTCATAAAAATTAATATTTATATAATTATTAATTATACAGAGAGATTTTCTGTTAGGTATACACGTCTCAATAACAGCGTAAATGCTGTACATTTTTAGACATTTGTTGTTGATTAAAAGAGTTTAATAGTAAGTTTTAAACGAGTGTTTTCCACTCCCAGATTGAGCATGAAGTAATATTTCGAGTTTAGAAAAGCCTGAAAATTTGGCTTGGTCGCGTAGCGCAGCGGAGCGACCAAGCCAAATCAGGCTTTTCTAAACTCGAAATTTTACTTCATGCGCCACGCGTATAAAACACTGATTTAAAATGAAGTTCAAAATATACTGCTTAGTTCTGATTAATTAATTAATTAGTTCATTAATTTTTTAAAATTAATTAACATGTAATCAATTAATCCAAATTTTCAGGGGAAATTTTACTTCATGCGTCACGCGTATAAAACACTGACATATTGTAAAGCTTACAATATCCTACTAAAGCAGTATGCTAAAGACGTATATTTTGAACTTAACTTAAAGCCAGTGTTTTATACGCGTGGCGCATGAAGTAAAATTTCGAGTTTAGAAAAGCCTGAAAATTTGGTTTGGTCGCTCCACTTCGCTACGCGGCCAAACCATATTGTCAGGCTTTTCTAAACTAGAAATTTTACTTCGTGCTTAATCTGAGAGTGAAAAACACAGATTTGAAACTTTAAATTAAACTCTTTTACAAAATAACGAATGTCGAAAATGTACAGCATATGCAAATATACACTGCGTTTTATTCAAGTATGGCCTAACATAGGTTACATTTTTTACATAGTAAAAAATGTAACCTATGTTAGCTTTTGTTGTACAAATTTGAAACAATTTTTTTGGTTTTATTAATAAATCATGATGGATGGCTAAGGATAATAACAGAATGGGAACCTAGCGGTAGCAGAAGAAGAGGGAGACCAAGGAATAGATGGAAAGAAGAAGTTGAAAAAGACCTGAGCTAACTGGGCGTTAGAAACTGGAAAAGCACAGCAAAGGACAGGGAGAAATGGAGAAAAATTGTACAACAAATGAAGGAACATTGGGACTGATCCACCCAGATAAATGGATTAGAAGTGCTCCAAGAGGAGCGGCCAAACTCCACAGGGAGTGTAAAGCCACAGAAGAAGAATAAATCAATATTTTTTCTACGAAATGTACAACGCTAGAAGGATATGAACATGTTAAATATCTTTATTATTGCTTTCAAAATTGAAATTAATATTACAAATAATTATGCGAAAAAATCAACTTGGCTAAAATGTCATAATATAAGTACCGGGCGATCGTTTTTAACATGATTTAGCGTAGGCATTAAGTTTTAAATTAGATTATCACTACTGACTGTTAACACATAGTTTACCATAGCCTCGAGTTTTAAATTAGATTGGCACTACTGACTGTCAACACATAGTTTACCATAGCCTCAAATTTATTCCAGCATTCTGGGGAACCGTAGAAAAAAATGTCGCCTACTCTAAATCATAATTTGAATCGTCGCACAGTAGATACACACTAAGAAGTTTAGCTGACTTAATTTTTTGAATGTCAGATGACAGGGCAACTAATTTTCGAGGCCTTTCAAAATGTTACTCAAAAACAGACTAAAAAAAAAAATAATTTAGTCTTCTTTCTCATATCAATATCTTCAATTTTGATTTCACACATCAAATGGGTGTTTTTGAACTACAGATTAGATCAGTGTTTTATACGTGTGGCGCATGAAGTAAAATTTCGAGTTTAGAAAAGCCCCGTGAAAATTTGTCTCGGGTCGCTGCGCGACCCTCGACAAATTTTCTACGCGGGGCTTTTCTAAACTCGAAATTTTACTTCATGCTTAGTCTGGGAGTGGAAAACGCTCTTTAGAATGATATTGAGGACTTTATTAAAATAATTGCTTCTGTTTTATTAAATATATTGAAATATGAGTTTTTTTAACTATTTCAATAATTTACACGAATTCATTTATTCCATTCCAAATTCTGCAACAGTTTTAATAATTTTCATTATAATTATATTAGCACTACTGACTGTTAACACATAGTTTACCATAACCTCAAATTTATTCCAGCATTCTGGGCAACCGCACAAAAAAATGCCGCCTACTCTTTGTTTTGCTAAATTCGAAAGCTAAAATAAAAATGCTAACATGTTTATGTCCTTCTAACAATAAACATTTCGTAGAAAAGTATTTGATTCATTAATATAAACAAAACGGTGTTTCAAATTTGGACGAAAACGAAAGTCAACATGGGGTACCATTTTTACCATGTAAATTTCTATGGCCATACTTAAATAAAACGCACGGTATACTTAAAAGAAAAAATCCCTTGAAATATGGAAACGCCAATCGATTTAACTCGAGTTTAAGTAACTTGCAATGGTTCAATTCAACATTAATCAAATGCTTTCAAGCTGTCACTTAACAAATCTAATATACTCTACATATTAGATTTGTTTAGTGACAGCCTAAAAGCATTTGATTAAAGTTGAATTGTACCATTGCAAGTTACTTAAACTGCTTCTTTTGGCTTCTGAACAGCTCTTAAAGGAAATTATGTTCAATTAGAGTTTTCAATTTCGCTAATTTAAAGTTTAATATTTTACTAATTTTGTATCTATAACCTTTAACCATAGAACATGATGAAATTTGAAAATGCCATTAATCATGTCTATAATCTGTTTTTCTTTTGATATGACCAATCAAATTTGACATTTCAAGAATTTAGTGGTGTGATGCAGGTTGTGTGTTTTAGGTTAGGACAAGATTAATCACATGTTATCTTGTAAATCAAGTTTTAATTTATAGGTTATATGCAGGGAAATCTGACATTAATATGAAAATTCAATTAACTCACAAAGATTACGATTACAAATGTATTTACCTATCTGCGCCTCAAATTATTTGTATCTACTACCAATTCAATAAAGTGTCTGTGAGGATCAGGTAAGATAGGATGATGAGGTAATATTCCTTGCTCAGGAATATCTGTCTTCTTTATTATCTGCCCATTTATATGTTCAAATTTTAATAAAGTTCTAAATACAAGGAATTTTTCTTTTAGGTATACATGTTACGATTTTTCAATGTAAATTTTCAGACATTTGCGATCTTATCAAAAACTTTCAATTTAAAAACTCTAACGAGTGTTTTCCACTCCCAGACTAAGCATGAAGTAAAATTTCGAGTTTAGAAAAGCCCCGTGAAAATTTGTTGAGGGTCGCGCAGCGACCCGAGACAAATTTTCACGGGGCTTTTCTAAACTCGAAATTTTACTTCATGCGCCACGCGTATAAAACACTGATCTAATCTGTAGTTCAAAAATACCCATTTGATGTGTGAAATCAAAATTGAGGATATTGATATGAGAAAGAAGACTAAATTATTATTTTATTAATCTGTTTTTGAGTAACATTTTGAAAGGCCTCGAAAATATTAGTTGTCCTGGTACATTTTCATCTGACATTCAAAAAATTTAGTCAACTAAACTTTTAATTTTTATTTTTATTAACTACGCGGGGCTTTTCTAAACTCGAAATTTTACTTCATGCTTCATGCCCCGTGAAAATTTGTCTCGGGTCGCTGCGCGACCCGAGACAAATTTTCTACGCGGGTCTTTTCTAAACTCGAAATTTTACTTCATACGCCACGCGTACTAAACACTGATTGATGTGAGGTTCAAAATATACTGCTCACATATGTAGGTTTATGGTTCATAGCCAACTCAGCTTGATTTTTTAATCGCAGGTTTTCACGCTTTTTTAAACTCGAAATTTTACTTCACGAAATGTGTTAAGTACAAAAGCACATACATCAGATTATTGAAAGGTGATCTATGTGTTATTAAACTTCACTTGAAATGGGTGTTTAGTACGCGTGGCGCATGAAGTAAAATTTCGAGTTTAGAAAAGCCCCATGAAAATTTGTCTCGGGTCGCGCACAAATTTTCAACGCGGACCTTTTCTAAACTCGAAATTTTACTTCATGCTTAGTCTGGGAGTGGAAGACACTCGTTGAAAGCTGCAATTGTAATCTATATGAGTTAATTGAATTGTCATATTAATGTCAGATTTCCCTTCACATAACCTACAAATTAAAAGTTCTCTGAGGATCAAGTAGGATCAGGTAATATTCCTTGCTCAGGAATATCTGTCTTCTTTATTATCTGCCTATTTATATGTTCAAATTTTAAAAAAGTTTTAAATTCAAGGAATGTTTCTTCTAAGTATACATGTTACGATTTTTCAATGTAAATTTTCAGTGATTCGTGATCTTATTAGAAACGAGTGTTTTGCACTCCCAGACTAAGCATGAAGTAAAATTTTGAGTTTAGAAAAGCCAAATCAGGCTTTTCTAAACTCGAAATTTTACTCCATGCGCCACGCGTATAAAACACTGATTTAAAGTGAAGTTCAAAATATACTGCTTAGTTCTGATTACATGTTTATTAATTTTTTAAATATTCATATGGAATTTGTAAAAGTATACTTAAAAAGAAAAAATCCCTGTATGTATTGTAAAGTTGCAAGTTGTAGCGTTCTCTTTTTTAAAAATCTCTGCATCCTGGCAATTTATTTTTCAGATTATGGTTTATTTGTCACATTGATAATTTATTTTAAACATCAAATTTCGAGATGTTGGTAAATGCATCTCGAAATTTGATGTTTAAAATACCCCACTGTTAAAGCAGGACTGCAACTGTTCGCAGTAAATACACCCTAAGTTTGGTCATATTAATAAAACAGAGTTTAGATAGCATATTTTTGTAAATACTTTTTTGGTGAATGCGCCGGGGATTAACATTAATTACTTTTTATTTTTAACTGTATGTTTTTAAGTTTACGTGAAGTGATTATGACACATAAAAAATACTGTTATTCCTTACTTCACTTTTTATTTGTATTGTTAGTTGTACAGTCGACACAACCCAAATCTGAACGCCAAAATTTAATGGTGTAATTTACACTTTGCATCATAGTCGTTCGTCACAATTAAATTTGACAGCTCTCAAAAATTATTGTCAAAAATTGCCAATGACGCCTCTCTTTGTAATACCACTGGCCAGAGCCAGAATTACAGGAATGAATTTCAGTAAAAAATACCATGAGAACCAAAGAGCGTTTACATTTGGGTTGCGTCGACTGTACATTTCGAGATATTTCGAGTGCTCATTATCAATAACAAACTCAACGCAGTTTGTTATTGATGATGAGCACCTTGTGTCTCGAAATGTACATCTAACGATACAAATAAAAAGTGGAGTAAGGAATAACAGACTTATTATTTTATCAAGAAAATTCAAAATTTCATTATTCACACAAGTACTTACTTGAACAGTGTATCCTAGAGGAGCATCCAAGCCGATTTCACTCAAACTAACATCGGCTTTGTAAGCAAATCCGTCAGTACGATTGCTGACAAGTCCAACGGCGAAGGAATATTTGTCATCAACAACGGGCAGGATTTTCTTGGTCCAAACATCAATTTTTCTATTCTGCAAATGTTAAAATATACGTAGAGATGTTTAGAGTTGTTATTGATAGATTTACCGTTCTCAAAATTAATTTTCCTTGAATTCCCAGAGGATCCTGATTTATAGCAATGGCATCCCTGTTCAGTAAAATTTCCTTGTATTCCGGTTGCATTTTCCTCAAGTCGTTTGACATGATTAATGGCGCTGCCATAATGCACCATATTGTCATTTGTGCTTTGCTTTGTTCGACAGTGAGACCGTAGTTGCCAATAAGTAACTGAAACAAAATCGGTTTAAAGTTAGTAAGATTTAATTAACTAATTGTACTTATTTAAGAAAAATAAACAATGTCGAAAACTTTGATGTACTGTCCTATCAACAAATTGTCTTTTTTTAAAATAATTCTTCAGTAAAATGGTACTTGTAATACATCATTGTAAAAAGAATTTCATTAAGAATCTGAGTCTCAAAAATAATCAGGGCATCCCATTTAAAAAAAATATATGTTGACTTTTTCTGTATAATAGGTTGACCATGGAAAAAAATATTTGTTCCATCTTATAGATCAAGTTGCATATGATAAATTTCACATCAACCTTTTTTTTGTATCTTTAATATTTTAGCAGATATAAGCTGGACACTAAAAAATCAACCAACCTGTATTTTTTTATATGAATTTCCAGAAAACTGTCTCATTAAAAGTATAGCAACTGCTTTTAATAAGTCAATTTTATACGAATTTATACGATCAAAATATATGTAACAAATGGTCTCATTTTAGTCGAAAAATCCTCTTAGGTAAATTTTAAGAGAAAGTTTGTCCAAATTGACATTCTTAGACTTGATGATTATTCAATTTCGACGATTCTAATCAACTTAGTATAAACATTAAAAGTGCAATTCTTTACGCAATCTACAAAAACGTGAAAGTTTTTAAATATTTTAAGTTGGTGTGGATATTAAGCAAACATTATTCTTTAAAAATTTCGCCATTTATTTTTTTTTTTTTTTTTAGTAATTTTCCATTCATCGTAAAAGAGTGTTTACGGGAAATTATTAAAAATTTAAAAAAATTACGTTTTTCAAAATTCTTGAGATTTATTTATACAATTTTATATGGATATTGAATAATTATTACTCTTTTAAGCGAGTAACGAGTATATCTAAATCCAAAACTTTCCCATCAATAGTTTTTAAGATATTTTTAATTAATCGTAAGAAAATATAAACACGAATTAATATTGAATTTCTGCAAAATTTTTTTCTCGTTAAGACTTTTCCAAATATTCATTGAAATGGATATATGAAAATTGGACGCGGACATAAGTACTCTCGACTTTTGGACGCGGTCTGTTGGGCGCGCGACTACAATAGGACGCGACGATATTTGGACGCATGATATTTGGACGCGCGACATTTGGACACTGTCGCCTTTTTTAGTAATTTTCATTTAATTGTAAATGAGTGTTTACGGAAAATTGTTACAAATAAAAAAAAGTTACATTTTACAAAATTATTCAGATTTATTTATACTATTTTATATGGATATTGAATAATTATTGCTCTTTTAGAATACGAGTATGTCTAAATCCAAAACTTCCCCATCAACAGTTTCTAAGATATTTTTAATTAATCAATCGTAAGAAAATATAAAAATGAATTAATATTTAATTTCTGCAAAAAAATTGTCTCGTTAAGACTTTTCCAATTAAAACAGATATATGAAAATTGGACGCGGACATAAAGACGTGCGACTTTTGGACGCGGTCTTTTGGACGCGCGACAATTGGACGCGACGACATTTGGACATTTGAATACTTATCCTTTAAAAATGAATTTTGATCTAACCGATTTTAGGTCAACATGCGTTTTAAATTCCGCCCCCAAAAATGTGACCAAAGTCCGCCATTTTAGCCGTATAAACCAGGCTTCTAGTTAGATTAATCTTAAAATGAATAAGGTATCATTTGATTTTCCTCCCCACTGAACAAGCACATTTCAGTAATGTTTTATCAACATTAAAATAACGTTTAATGTTGCTACAATGTTGATATAACGTTATTTGTTTGTTTTTTGCTCAGTGGGTCCTTAACCCTTCAATTGGAAAATTCAATTTCACTTTATGTTAATCGTAAGAAAGTGTATTTTATTAAAAATGTAAGGATATAATTAATACAAAAATGGCTTTAAAATTAAATTAAATTTTTGTGTGAATATTATTCACATATCACTCTTTTAAAATGTTATTATACATGTTATAATTCAACAGGAAATCCACAGTTTACGAATTATAAGCAAAAAACAAACAAATAACGTTATATCAACATTTTAGCAACATTAAACATTGTTTTAATGTTGTTAAAACATTACTTAAATGGATTTGCTCAGTGGGATCGTATGAAATAAAGAAGAATTTATCTAAAATGTAAAAGCATCTCACCATATCTGGGTCATTCCAGTGCCCTGGTCCATGGTATGGAGCTAATCTATCTTGGTTAATGACGAACCACTTAACTATGCCAGTTAAGCTGCCCCAAGAATCGTCAATGTCATCCCAGTTTCTCCAGAGGTTGCACAGTTTCATCAAGGCCTCGTAATCTGACTGGAAATTCAAGATAAATGCATAATGCATATTAAATTATTACATCTGCAGTAACGTAACATAATTATAACAAAAGAACTGTTGAAGAGTAATTGCTTTGTTAATGGCATCACTGTATAATCACTGTGTAATCACATTCTTCTGCATTATTTTTTGTTACCATTTCTAATACGTTCACTACTTTTAATTTAAGTATATATGAATTTTTTTAAATTTTATATATGAGCCATTTATTTTAAAAGTGGCCTAACTCCATTTCGCAGTGTTTTGTTGTTGACTGTAATAACCTTTATAATTTTGGTTTTATAAAAGAAGCAACCTTTTTGTTGAAAAATTGATAATATAAAACTCATACCTATCTGGGCGGTTATCCGGGTACACATGGTATATATCATAACTTAATTGAATAGAGGTAATTTAATAGAAATGCAATTATTTTGAAGGAATATATGTTAAAAAAATATAGGAAAAAAACATTAAAAATATTAATAATTTATAAATAATAAAATTATTTCTATTAAGTTAACATTTTATATTTAGACTAAACTCTCGTATATGTAATACTTTTTCCAAAAACATTTTTTCCTAAAAATATAATTAATCTGCTTTTCTCAATTTTTGAGCGCCCTCTGTGGTCAAATTATGATTTGATAATGAAAATTTTGTTTTTAAGTTATCCAAAACTTTTTCTAAATAATTATTTTTTGCCGAAAAATGGTTAATAAAGAAAATTCTCTTATCTGGGCCGGGGACACACGATATATAATATAGTTTAAATATCCATAGCCAGAAATTATTATTTAAAACAGAAAACCTCAAATAATAAAGATTATTTCAGTCAACAATAAGACATTGAGAAATGGAGTTAGGCCACATTCAAAATAAACGGCTCATATAACCGAAAATATATATTTTCAATATCACATATTTGTTCGATATTTCAAAAATGTATTTGGTGGAATGGAATTTAATTGTTATAATATAATAATATCCTTGACATTTCATTTAATTTATTTCAGTGTGAAAAATTAAAAAAATGTAACTGCATTTAACAAAGCCCATGATAGCGTATCGCCAACCATTTACAATATTTATTTAACATATATTTAAAATATTTTTAAACGCAAAAAAATTATGATTAATAATAATATGCAAGATTTCGAAGACTTTATCGTTATCAAATAAACTAGCATGTTTTTATAGGAATTTGATTTTTTAATATTTTGTATTGTGGAGGCTTCTACTTCGTTATACATGTTAATTTAACCATAAAACATTTTAGACTTTGTTTGTATAACACTTGTATTTTCTAAATTTTAGATTATACAATATTTATTTAACGTTCATATGGAATATTTTTAAAATAAAAATAATATGATTATGATTATATTTAAAAATTCAAAGACTTCAACGTTATCAAATGAACCCACTGAGCAAAAAACAAACAAATAACGTTATATCAAGATTGTAGCAACGTTAAACGTTGTTTTAATGTTGATGAAACATTAGTTAAATGGATTTGCTCAGTGGGAACAAGCATATTTTTATAGGAATTTGTTTTTTTGAAAATAAAAACACTATCACTTTCTTCGCAATAATTTTAATTTTTCTAAATGTACATTTTAAGTAATATGTACTCATTATCAATAGCTTACTTAGTAAGCTATTGATAATAAGCTTACTTAGTAAGCTATTGATAATGAGCTTACTTAGTAAGCTATTGATAATGAGCTTACTTAGTAAGCTATTGATAATGAGCTTACTTAGTAAGCTATTGATAGGAGCTTACTTAGTAAGCTATTGATAATGAGTACATAGTACTCGAAACGTCCATCTAGCAAAATTCAAATTATTGTGAAGAAAGTGTTAGTGTTTTCATTCCAAATTTTACAAGTTTTTGTTTTAAAGAGATATGTATGAATAATGTTTACATCATCTATTAGTTAATCGAAAGAACTTTCGAGGACAATAAAACAATATCATTTTTAACAACATGGGCTACTTTAATTATTTTATGCATCTACCGAATAATCTACCTGATGATTGTATTATTGTTTCGTAATACTAACTGTATTGATTAATATAATTTACCTGGTGTCCGTCAGGTTCTTGATAAGCAGGCCAGCTGCAAGAGTAAACCATTGGACGTCCAGTAGCGTTTAAGAATGCACCAAAATCAGCGTATCCTAAAATGTAAAAAAAATTGTTGAGACTTGAAACAATATAGAAATAGAACATTAATTTTTCAATGTCTTAAAATCTAAAATAAAATTATTAATGAATATACAAAAATCTAAGATACATTTTTGTATATTCATTAATAATTTTATTTTAGTTGAAGAGTTGTAAAATTATTACATTTTAATAGTTATTTATTGATCTAGTGAATCAATAAAGTCAATTATTAACCGTTAAAAGGATTTACCGTCGACCGTAATTTTTCAAAATTTGAATATTCCACTGCATGTGATGATCTCCAACACACCAACGACGAGAGTATGACTAGGGGCCCGTCCCGTTTTGGGATCAAAATCGGCAATGTGGCTCATGTTGAAATCCATTAATTTATACAAACTAATATTTTGAATATAAAACTATTTCAATTCTAAAAAATAAGTCTACGCTTCTTTAAGTTTTCAAAACTTTTAACATGATATATAAAATTATGACAATGTTCGTATAATTTGCAAACAATAAGTCTTATTAATTAAAACTTATTGTTGGCAGTTTATACCAACACTATCGTAATTTTATATATCATTTGTGTGTAGTTAAGATATTGAAACGATAGCATAAATTGGAGAATTAGATAGCTAGATTATATTTTAAGATAACATTGACGCAATGTTCAGGTATATTTTTTAAATGAACCTTTGAAATAAATATTATTCTATTCTAATCATCAACATTATTCCAGCCGTTCAAAACATTAGCATTGAGAAATACAAACGGGTGTATTAATGAAAAGTAGTGCGTTACTATAATTCATTAATAAACGATTATGAATGCATTAATTGAA
Source organism: Philonthus cognatus (assembly GCA_932526585.2). Classification (NCBI taxonomy): domain Eukaryota; kingdom Metazoa; phylum Arthropoda; class Insecta; order Coleoptera; family Staphylinidae; genus Philonthus; species Philonthus cognatus. The sequence continues at coordinate 35,941,893 of OW052247.1, forward strand.
CTTATAAACGCACGGATCGACGGAAAACAAATTTAATGTACAAAAATATGCTTCAATTTCTAGAGTTTCTAAACCGAGAGTATGGTTTTTGATTTAATATAATTCAAGACAAATGTTTTCAGTTCTTCTTTGATCAACACATACCTTTTTCCATTTCTTCGCCATAATCAGAATAACAGCCATCCAATTTAACATAATCGGCACCATATTCAGCAAACGAATTGGCGTCGATTTCCAAATGGTGAGCACTGCCAGGATATCCACCGCATGTAAAATTGCCATTATCCTGGTATAAACCATACTTCAATCCTTTTTCATGAACCTGAAATGTTTGTCATATATAAATTTCATAATTTAACTTGATCTTCAACGTAAATGAAGTAGCTTGTTCATGGTTCTACTAGTACAAGTTCTTGAGTAGTATTTTCTTCTTGACTTGATTTTTTTAGCAAGTCCGTAATAAAACTATATTGCAATATAAAGCTGTACACAGGATGTTTGTCTTTTAAGTATGCCTATATATCCGAAAGCAAATTGCTCTAGTCGCTTACCTTTTAGTTTTTTCTAAACTCGAACTTGAACAGTTTTTAAAACAACAAATGCCTAAAAATTGACAGCGAAAAATTCTCTATATCTCTAATATATTAAACAATAAATAATAAATTGGTAATTGGATAAATAAGAAAACAAGGAATTTATCTTTTACATAAACATATCCCGACATACACGCTGTAAATGTCCAGGCATTCGTTGTTTTTAAAAAGCGTTCTATTTAAAACGTCTAAAGAGTGTTTCTATCCTTGGTTAGGCATGACGTAAAATTTCGAGTTTAGAAAAGACTAAAATTTTGGATTTGCCGGCGCGAAACGCCCGGCAAGTACAAATTTTCAGGCTTTTGTAAACTAGTAATTTTACTTTATGCACCACGCGTATAAATCACTAAAATAATTTGAAGTTCAAAATATACACAAATAAACTTTTATACATTACATAAATGATTATATATCGTATAAAATTTATTACAAAAACATTTATGTAATGCATTTTATAAATGTTTATTTCGTCTAACCAAATTTTGCGCTTTCAAAATTTGAACCCCTAAACCAATTTGCTTTCGGATATGTAAGAAAAATCCCTCTATATGCGCATATTATTATACCTCGTTCCATTTAACAAACCGAGAAGTTAGAACACATTTATTCACATAAAATTAAAAGTCCTAAAAAGCGCTTTGTTTAACTTATCAAAAGTGAAATACGGTTTTGATAATATTAAATTTATGTAAATCACCTAATTAGTCACACAAAGAAACTCCATAAAGATCTCTCCTTGTTAAATAACGTAAGCAATACTAACATAATCTCCAAGAGCTTTCATCCCACTGGGAAAACGAATAGGATCGGAAATAAGACGACCATTTTCATCACGTTTTTTGTCCATCCAGCAATCATCAACAATGATATATTCGTATCCAGCGTCTAAATAGCCTTCTGAAGCCATGATATCAGCCATTTGTTGGAAAAGAGTTTCACTTTATAAAACAAAAAATAAACTTGATTAAAACTCGAAGAAAGCCAATGAAAGCAAATATAAATAAACAGCCGGTAAAGCGAGGATAGTTTAAATTACAGACCCTTTTATATATTTAATTAAAACACTTAACTCTGTTTCACCACTTTTATTTTACTTTTCGGTGACTATAGTTTCAACTAAAAGCTAGTCATTATCAAACTAAGTGCCTAAAATTACGTGTACATTGCTTTTATATTACAGCATCGAAGAGAGGGATATACATTATGTCGGTCTGGTCATTATATATACAGAGAGTTTTATGTAACACCGAACATTTTCATCCAATACAATTCAACACTTTTAATTTTTAATTATGTGTAAATTTAGTTGCCTATAGGGCCATTAAAAATTGTAGCCAATCAATCGCAATTAATGCCTAAACTTGTATATACAGGGAGTTTTTGTTTTAAGTATACGTGTCCCAATTAAAGAGTATATGCCGTAAATTTTTGATATTCGTTGTTTTTTTCAAAATAGTTCAATTTGAAACTTGAAATGAGTGTGTTCCACTTCGCTTCGCGCTACGCGACCAAACCAAATTTTCAGGCTTTTCTAAACTCGAAATTTTACTTCATGCTTAGCCTGGGAGTGGAAAACACTCGTTTAAAGCTTCAAATTAAATTGTTTAAATAAACCGAGCGTCGGCAAATCTACAACGTATACTTATATATACTTAAAAGAAAATTTCTCTATATGATAATGTTCGGTGTTACATAAAACTCTCTGTATATTTTTTTTATATATTGATTTTTCAAAAATAAATCAGGCCAGGTCGATCTGTAAATGTCTAAATTTATAAATCATATTTAACGACTAATTTTCCGACCTAGATCAAAGTTCTGGATATTGCATACATTTTTAAACCGACTTTATGCACACTACTTTGACTAATGACTTTTATAATTTGATGCTCCTATGTGTCTATACAGGGAATTTTTCTTTTAGGTAAACATATGCCCAAGCTGGAAATTTTCCGACATCTGTTGATTTTTTAAAGGAGTTCAATTTGAAGCTTTAAACGAGTGTTTTCCACTCCCAGACTGAGCATGAAGTAAAATTTCGAGTTTAGAAAGCCCTGTGAAAATTTGTCGAGGGTCGCGCAGCGACCCGATACAAATTTTCTGGCATTTTCAAAACTCGAAATATTACTTCATGCGGCACTCGTATAAAACACTGATTTCAAGTCAGGTTCAAATATACATAAATTTCACAGTATTTTAGTGTTTTATACGCGTGACGCATGAATTAATATTTCGAGTTTAGAAAAGCCCAGAAAATTTGTCTCGGGTCGCTGCGCGAACCTCGACAAATTTTCACAGGGCTTTTCTAAACTCGAAATTTTACTTCATGCTTAGTCTGGGAGTGGAAAACACTTGTTTAAAGCTTCAAATTAAACTCTTTAAAAAATCAACGAATATTTAAGGGTTGGAAGAAAATTATAAAATTGAAATTACAGAAACTAATCAAACAAATTAAATATTCAATAAATTGCAATGTTAACTAGATAACTTTTTGCTTTATGTATTTTTTAGTAAAGAGAAACACTGATTTTAAGTGAGGTTCAAATAAACGTACATTTCACAATATTTGAGTAATTTATACGCGTGGCGCATGAAGTAAAATTTCGATTTTAGAAAAGCTCAGAAAATTTATCTCGGGTCGCTGCGCGAACCTCGACAAATTTTCACGGGGCTTTTCTAAACTCGAAATTTTACTTCATGCTTAGTCTGGGAGTGGAAAACACTTGTTTAAAGTTTCAAATTAAACTCTTTAAAAAAACAACGAATATTTAAGGGTTCGAAGAAAATTATAAAATTGAAATTACAGAAACTAATCAAACAAATTAAATATTCAATAAATTGCAATGTTAAGTAGATAATTTTTTGCTTTATGTATTTTTTAGTAAAGAGAAACACTGATTTCAAGTGAGGTTCAAATAAACGTACATTTCACAATATTTAAGTGATTTATACGCGTGGCGCATGAAGTAAAATTTCGAGTTTAGAAAAGCTCAGAAAATTTTCACGGAGCTTTTCTAAACTCGAAATTTTACTTTATGCTTAGTCTGGGAGTGGAAAACACTCGTTTAAAGCTTCAAATTAAACTCTTTTAGAGAAACAACGAATATCTAAAGATTTAAAGAAAATAAGCTGAACTTGGAATACGTATACTTTAAAGAAAAACTCTTTGTATAATCAAGAAGATACTATTTAAAAAATGTAATTTTATGTAAGGTATACAAGTTTCCGCGAAGCGGAGCGACCAAACCAAATTTTCAGGCTTTTCTAAACTCGAAATTTTACTTCATGCGCCACGCGTATCAAACACTGAAATATTGTGAAATTTCAAATATTCTTGTTTAACAGTATATTCTTAGCTCTGCTTTTGCAGTTTGTTCTTTTTTTTACTGATTTGGCACTATATTTTGTTCTAATTTCTCGTCTCATATATAAAGAGATTTTTCTTATCTACATATCCCAAAGCAAATTTCTTCAGGCGTTCGAATTTGCAAAGGCCAAATTTAGTTAGATAAAATAAACATTTCAAAAATGTATTGACATGAGAAGTATATTTTAAATTTCACTTTAAATCAGTGTTTTATACGCGTGGCGCATGAAGTAAAATTTCGAGTTTAGAAAAGCCTAATTTGGCTCGGTCGCTCCGCTTCGCTACGCGCCCGAGCCAAATTTTCAGGCTTTTCTAAACTCGAAATTTTACTTCATGCTTAGGCTGGGAGTGGAAAATACTCGTTTGTTTCATCATTAAAACAATTGAAAATTGACGTAATAAGATTATTCCCGTTTTATTGACGAAGAATGTTCTGTATTGTTAAAACGGAATGTCAATTTTGATACAAGTTAAAAAGGATTCAAAAGATAATAGGTCAATTACATTGAATTTAATGATGAAATACAATCAAAACGCTATAATAGTAAAATTGCCGTAAAAATGTTACAATAGTCATTTAATGATAAAATACAATCAAAATGCCATAATTTTGAAATTACCGTTAAAATGTTACAATAGTAATTTAATGCTGAAATACTATCAAAATACCATAGTAGTGGAAATACAGTCGACTATGATGAAAAACTATCAAAATGTCATAACAGCGAAACTAGCGTCAAAATGTTACAATATTTTTTTAATGATGAAATACTATCAAAATGTCATAATAGTAAAGTTACCGTCAAAATGTTACAATAGCCGTTTAATGATGAAATACTATTAAAATGCCATAATAGTGAAATTACCGTCAAAATGTTACAATAGTCATTTATTGATGAAACACTATCACAGTCAAATGGCTAAGTGATTCTAAGACAACATTTCCTATTATTCAATAAACGATTGACACAGTAATGTCGCAATGATCCTAAATTCAAATACGTCAAGTATAATCAAAATGTCATAATAGAAAAAGGACGGGTTAGGTTAGAAAAATTACTTTAGTTTCATCGCAATTTGTCATCTAAAATAACTTAATTTTATTAATTTATAAATGATCAGAAATCTCCTGAAATGTCATGGTAGGCTAAAATTGTTATTTTGCGTAGAAAATTTAAAAATTCAAAATTAATAATGACACTTTGACAAATGTTTACACTTTGATGAAAAAAAAAAACACACGAAATACTGTAATTTGACTGTATTGATTATAATTAAATGCTGTACTGTACTAGTACTAACTATAAGTAAACTTGCATTTAATTGTGTCGGTTTTATTAACTATTTTTACAGTACTGAAAATATATTGATTTTAATATTTATAACAAGAATTATTTATTGTTATCACCAAATTTTTATCACATTGTTAAATATAAATAGGAACAAAACATATGAAACATGTATAAGTGTATAAAAATAGTGAATAATAAAAAATAAAAAAATCTATCATAAAGTAATATATTACTAGGTAAGGTCTGTAGTTAGGACGTTGGACAAATTATCCTAATCTATTAAAGTTAATTACATAATAACACAGTAAGTAAATATGTATAAATAACCCACTAAGCAAACACATTTAAATAATGTTTCATCAACATTAAAACAACGTTTAATGTAGCTACAATGTTGATGTAACGTTGTTTGTTTGTTTTTTGCTCAGTGGAGTCTATAGATAAAATCTAAATAAAACTAACTCTACAGAACAATTTAAAATTTGTAGAATAGACAAGACATAACAGTTTAAAATGGTAAATTAGACAGAACAAGACTATTTAAACTTTGTATATTGGGCGTAACAGTGTAAAATTTGAATAATTAAGAAAACAAGACATTTTCAAATTTAAAACATTTAGAACATGAAAATTTCAAATTTGGAAATAGAATAAAACATGACAATTAAATGTAAATTGGACAGAACAAAACAATTTAAAATTTGAACTTAGGAAATACCACAACAATTTAAAATTTGTACATTGGACAAAACATGAACATTTTAAATTTGTAAACACAGAACATGCCTATTTACAAAAAAACAAATAACAGGGTCTATTACATCACAGCAGCTCAGGTCACATATTATTGACTATTTTGACAGTACTGACTGTATCGATTATGTTGATTATTTTGACATTACTGATTTTATTGACAAATCGATTATATCGACCATTTTGACAGTACCAACTATATTGACTGTATACATTATCTTAACTATTTTGGCAGTCCTGACAATATCGACTATGCGTATACCGTATAAAATAAATAAATAAATAAATAAAATAAATATGCTGGCTATTTTGACATTACTGATTATATTGACAGACTGTATTGACTGTATCGATTAGGTTTGCTATTTTGACAGTACTGACTGTATCGACAGTATCGATTATATTGACTATTTTGACAGCACTGACTGTATCGATTATGTTGACTATTTTGACATTACAGATTATATTGACATCGATTATATGAACCATTTTCACAGTACTAACTATATTGACTACACGGATTATGTTAACTATTTTGATAGTACTGACTGTATCGACTATATTGACTATTTTGACAGTACTGACTGTATCGATTATGTTAACTATTTTGACATTACTGATTATATTGACAGATCGGTTATATTGACCATTTTGAGCAAGGCCGTAGCCAGGGGGGGGATATGGGGGTTCAAACCCACCCCGAAATTTTTAAATGTTCATTTTTTGTATGTAAAAACGGCCTTGTGAGATCAAAAACAATACTTTTACCATTAAAATCCCCCCGAAGTTTGTATAACTCCCTCCGAAATTTGTATAACCCCCTCCGAAATTTGTTTCTGGCTACGGCCTTGATTTTGACAGTACTAACTCTATTGACTGCATCGATTATGTTGACTATTTTGACAGTACTGACTGTATCGATTACATTAACTATATCGGCAATAATTATCATTAAACAAAATTGACAATATCGAATGTTATTTGACTATATTGACTATTATGACTAAATTAAATGTCACTCGACAACTTTGATTATTTTCGTTGTGTAATAAAAAAAGACGTGTTTTTTTCTTAATCAAATTTTATAGAATCTAAAAATTAAAACGATCATAATTTTGATAGTTTTCATTAGGTCTTCCTGAAATTTTGTGTGGATATTAATAAAACATTGCACTTTCAAAATATGTGGAAATTTAAATCAAAGGTTTTTGAGTTATTTCCATCTCATTGTCAAAAAGTGCGTTTATTAAATCAAAATTTTGGATTGTAAAATAAAACATCATAACTTCAACATTTTAAGTAAGATCTTTATAACATTTTATATGGATGTTGCTCTATCAGAATATGTCAAATTATCAAAATACTCTATCGATAGTTTCTGACTTATTTACTAAAAAAAGACATTGTAAGGTGATTTTATCCTAGTTTTAAAGCAATTCCAGTTTCAGAAATTCACAACTTTTAAAATTTTCAGAACATTTTGTGTGGAAATCAACTAAACATTGCCCTTTTAGAATATATCAAAATATCAAAGTCTCCATAGATAGTTTTTGAGTTATTTACAAAAAAGCGTTGCTACGACAAAAAGTGTATATGAAGAAAAGTTGGTTCATTTAGTTTGGTGAGACAATAATTTGACCTGATGTTGCATTTTGCATATAAATTATGCATAGAACAGTAAATCTGTCGTGTAACTCAAATATCCATTGTATAATTTAATATCTGTCGGGGTATTAGCTCGAGAAGCAGATATTTCAATGAATATTTGTAGACTTGTCTTAATGAGACTACATTTTTGCAGAAAGTCGATATTATTTTAATTCGTTTTTATATTTTGAAAAAGTGTATACACATTAAATGCTCATTTTTTGATTATTATTATTTTATGATTATGATTATTTACAACGTTTCTTAACATGCTTTTTTTATATGATAAACATAAAAAAAAATCCAAAAGAATTTTAAGAGTAAACTACTACTTCCGGTTTCCGAATTCTCATCAAAAGTTGAGCAAATACTACTATTGTAATAAAAAGCTAAAGTTTATAGTATCATCTTAAAAGCTCAACCGGTTTAGCCTTTATCGTGGCGACAAAAAGACAGAAGGACAGAATTACAGACAGACATTCTTCAAAAATGCTCATAATTAACTAGGCGGTAAGGGAGGTCCGATGCCACTTGGGGAACAGTCCGTCATACATTTACTTGTAACAACAAACCTATAATTTAATTAACTAGGCGGACCTCAAAATGGATATATTCACTAAAATATTTGATTCGAAAATTTTCGCAAAACAATACTTTCCCTTTGTTTTGCCTATAAGGAAAAGTAACAATGTATAGATTAATTATGTCGTGTCTTTTTTCGACACAAGATATCTTTAATAGAACCTCATATAAAAAATCCTGGGGAAGTAATATATTTTTGATGTTGTAACGAGACTTTATGGACACCCTATATTATATAAAGAATTTTCCTAACTTTATTTACGTACTGCATGTTGTTTTACTGATTAGAAACATTAATCTTTTGGATTATTTTTGATAAAAAAATTAATGAAATACTCGCAAATATATTTCAAAAACAAATAAAATAAGAAATATAACAATAAACCTATATCATACATGATTTGCTATTATGATAAAAAAAAACCACATACCTAACACATTCATCTGGATAAAGATCACAATCAATAACGCATCTAAACCTTTGCCAGTGCATCCATCCCATTGGTGGAGTCCTGGCTAAACCATTTTCCAAACCAAAAACAGCACCCACTGACCACACCACCAAAACTCCAAACAAAATTTCCTTCTATAAGTAAATACAAAACTTATTAATTAATAAAAGCCCACACTAATTAATTCATATAAATCCTTTCACTATTATAGCCAAGAAATATTTACCATTCTCAAAATTCACCTCTGCACGCGATTACACCGAGAAAGCCACTGAGTGTCGGATGAAAACAGTCGCCATTTGATACCTAATCTCTGGCCGTAATCGCGACCGGTGATCGAAAGGTCAGAACAGGTCCTCGGCCACTAAATCTTAATTGATTTCGTATTCACACCGCACTCATAACGCAATGTAGCATTTGTAATCTAGTTATAATGCGGAATGCATGCCCCGCAATTTCTTTTGTGTACGATTTTTGTGCATGATTGATTATGATATTTTGTTTCATAATTTTATAGGATTGATTTATTCGTGTCAATAGTTTGTAAGAATATATAAAGTAATTATTTCTACAACAATATATTTCTATAACACTTTTTTCCACTTTTTGTACTATACAAAAATTAAGACGAAACGTGTAAAATGCAAACGATATGTCTTAATTAATAAGACAACTTAGGACAATAAATACAAATTAAAACAACTACTTCCCGTACAAATACACCTCCGGATATTGAATAATACAATTAAATATTTAAAATCCAAATGTGAACGCTCTTTGGTTGTCATGGTATTCGTTACTAAAATTCATTCCTGTAATTTTGGCTTTGGTCAGTAGTATTACAAAGAAAGGCGTCATCGAAAATGTTTGACAATAATTTTTGAGAGCTGTCAGATTTAATTGCGACGAACGACTTTGATGCAAAGTGTAAATTACAACTTCAAATTTTGGCCTTCAGATTTGGGCTGCGCCGACTGTACATATAACATTTAGGTCAAATTTTCTTCAAACCAACTAACAAATAAAAATAAAAAATGAAAGGAGAAATTACAAGAAACTAGAAATGAAAAGGACTTGGATTAAAACATAGGCCATATTAGGCTATCAATGGATATTTATTGTCTTAAGTTGTCTTATTAATTAAGACATATTGTTTGCATTTTACACGAATAGTCGTAATTTTAGTATATTGTGTTTAAAGTGTGCAAACTGTAAAAAGCGTTAGCTTATTTTCTCGAATTCAAATAGTTTTGAATTCTATTATTCTTGTTTGAACATAAATGTACATCAAATAAGAGTACAGCAAGTATTAATTTAAAAACTGAGTCTGGTCAGGGCTTAGTTCCCAAGACCAACAAGTAAGAATTATTTGTAAATTACACTTTATTTATTTATTTATTTATTAATTAACGGAGGCCATTTCATACAGAACAGTTACAATAATATTACAAATATATAAACATATTACAGACATTTTAAAAAAATCTTAATTATAAAAAACCTTAAGCTTAATCTCAAAAACTAACAACTGGGCAAAAAGTATACATAAAATCAGTAGAGCAGCTATAATATACAGAGTGTTTCATTTAACTTGAAGCTCCAGATCTTTTGCAGTCTCAAGTTAAATAAAACTCCTGTACAACACCTTGCAGCAAGTAAATACCTGCTAATCAAGGTGTAAAAACATTTGTTCTTTTCACTCCTTGATTAAGCATGAAGTAAACTTTCAAGAATATTTCTTTTAAGTGTACAAATTCCGATGCATGCACGACGATTTCAATATTACATAAAGTAAATTTTCAAGAATGTTTCTTTTCAGTCTACAAATTCCGATGCATGCTCTGCCAGATTACAGGGATTTATTGCATTTTGTTAAAGAGTTCAATTTGAACTTTCGAACGAGTGTTTCCATCAGGGTTGTAAAAAAACGTTTTTTCCATTTTAATTAAAACAAAAAGTTTTTTTTTTAACAAAGCGTGTTTTTTTTCATTGAAACAGCGTTTAAAACATTAACAATTAAAAACATGTTTAAAACGTGTTTAAAACATGTTTGAAACACGTTTAAAACGTGTTTAAAACAGAACATACAGGGCATTTTTCTTTTGAGTATACATATCCCGATAATTACTGCGTTTTTTAAATTTGCGGGAATTCGTTGTTTCAAAGCGGTTAATTTGGGGCTTTTAACGAGTGTTTTCCACTCCCAGACTAAGCATGATGTAAAATTTCGAGTTTAGAAAAGCCTAACAATTTGGATTGGCCGCGTAGCGAAGCAGAGCCGCCAATCAAAATTAAACTCGAAATTTTACTTCATGCGCCACGCTTAAAGACACTGATTTACATTAAAGTTCAAAAAACACACACATACAACAACAATTATAGGCAACCTAATGTACGTGAAAGTTATTAGGTTGCCTATAATCACTGTTTTAAACAATTTGTTTAGCGCAAAATTTGACTCACCTTTTATTCACATACATCTACATATTAGATTGCTAAAGCCGTATATTTTAAACTTTCTGATATTTCAGTGTTTTATACGTGTGGCGCATGAAGTAAAATTTCGAGTTTAGAAAAGCCTAATTTGGATTGGCCGCTCCGCTTCGCTACGCGGCCAGTCCAAATTCTCAGGCTTTTCTAAACTCGAAATTTTACTTCATGCTTAGTCTAGAGTGGAAGACCCTCGTTTAAAGATTCAAATTGATTTTTTTTTAAAGCAACGAATGTCGTAAAATTTATAGTGTATACGTATACCTGAAAGAAAAATTCCCTGTATTTAAAAATCAAATTTATGCACACACAGTTGTAATATTTTATTGTAATAAAATGTTAAGTTTAATAATGTAATTTGAAATATCTTCAAAACTGTTGTTAAAATTTAAAAACGTAAATAAAAATTCTTAATAAAGCTGTATAAAATATAATTTAAGGTAATAAAAAAACGTTTTAAATAAATTTAAGATTTAAAACATGATTAAAACAAAACCGTTTAAAACACGGCGGATGTTTTTAAACATGTTTAAAACACTGTTTGTTTTAAAACAAAGTGTTTTAAACATAACAACCCTGGTTTCCACTCCTTGATCAAGCATGAAGTAAAATTTCGAGTTTAGTTAAGCCTGTGAATTTGGTTCGGTCACTCCGCTTCGCTACGAAATTTTACATTATGCTTAATCAAGGAGTGGAAACACTCGGTCGAAACTTAAAATTTTCAGGCTGCTCCAAACTCGAAATTTTACTTCATGCTTTATCAAGGAGTGAAAAATACTCGTTGAAAGCTTCAAAATAACCACTTATACAATAAAACAATTAATAACTGAAAATGTCTGTATCCTACTTTATCACAAATAATTAAATTAATCGTTTTAAAATAGATAATTTTAATTAAATGTTATCAAAATCAATTCAATTTACAACTCTTATCTCAATCAATTTTAACTTCTATTGTTATATAAAATTGAGAACATTGCACTTATAATAAAATAAAATGAAGAGGTTATTATTATCTCTGATTTATTTTTTAGATTTCCGTATATGTATTGAGAACACTTGTATTTATAAACCCAAGTGGTCTTTAATTATTATTTTCAATATTTAGATAATTTAACATTTATACGAAAGTGGTTCTGATTGCTAAATTTATTATTGATTTAGGTCGACGATTTCAATATTACAAAATGCAATCATAAAATATAAGTGTGCTGATTATAGCCAATTAATGCATACATATTTGCAATTTTAATTGTGTCTGTATGTAGATAATCAAACCAATTTCAAACATTTTTTCTATCATGTTAATTTTTTCAGTTAGGTAATACTTATTAGAATATGTATTTGAATTTATCAATATATATATATATATATATATATATATATATATATATATATATATATATATATATATATATATATATATTTAAAAATTAGGAAAGTCACGTTACATGCATCATTATAAACAATATTTGATATATCAATTAGTTACTTAATTAAAATTCTTAATATTTGCAGAAAACAAAAATATTTACAAATTTTAGAAAAAATGCTAAAAGATTTATGAAACAATAAAACACTTTTAACGTTGTTTGTATAACACTTTTTTTTTACGTGACTGCAGTTTTGGCAACCTGAGCTTGCCATTATCAAACATGTACATATTTGATAATGGCAAGCTAAAGTTGCCGAAACTGCAGGCAAAATAAAAATGAATTATACAAACAAAGTTAAAAGTGTTTTATTGCTAAATTACAATTTTTATTTATAACGAAGTAGAAGCCTCCACAATACAAAAAAAAGAATTATGATCACTTGCACCACAGCTAATTACCTTTAATCAGTACCACTCAGTGATTATTAACACAACAGTTGTTTACACATTTGCATTTTGATGAAAGATATATTTGGGATATCTTACAAATTTAAAACATTTTATATTCCTGAATTTTGACGTAATCAGAGGTTCATCGTGAATAACATCTTAATCTAGATTAAGTATCTGCGGTTCAAGTGGGCATACATTTTATTTATAATTTTTTGGTCATTTTAACATAAATCAAACGTAAACTAAAGTTTGGTGTATGTTTTATTGCAACTTTTAAATTTTAAAGAAGTACAACACTCTGATTAAAGTAAAGCTTAGGCGCTCTAATGCTCTAATGCTTTTATAATCGAATAATTATGATTTAAAACTTACCTATTAATATTTATTACATTTTGAACCATGTGGTGACATCTTACAACAAATGTCTTTACTAAATAAATATTACAGAAAACTGTAATTAGCAACAGCGTCATCTTTCCAGCACGATCACAACTATGATTAATACTTGCGTTTTGAAATAATAGATGGTGCCACATCCACGCAGCCAATATTCATAATTTCTATAAATCCCAATCATTAAAAACCTGTTAAAAAATAAAACAATTTTAAATAAACACTTATTTGACTGAATACAAACTACAAAGTACAAATTTACGTTGAAATTATTTAATTATAAGCATATTTTGTAATTATGTTAATTGCACGGGTTATATAATATGAAAATTATACCGAACGGCAAAAATAGTTTCGTATTTTGACAATTTGACATATCGAATTGTTGGCATTTGTAGTTATTACAAATTGACCTCAACTTTAAGCATTAAACTCCATTCTTTTGTAAAATTTTATATAATTTGTGATATAGAAAATGTGAGTATTATCTGTATTTATTTTAAGATTTGTTAATGTTTGTTATAACCTATTATAAATGTGTATAAATGTGGAAAGTACAGTGGTTCTGTTTATTTTTATACAGTTGCTTTGGCATATTCTTAGGATTTAGGATTAACGTAATCCTAAATCCTCAACGTAATCTAAAGTTAAATAATCCATATTGAATTAATCGAGTATTTTTCATTGTTTTAAAATGAAAGAATAACTACAATCTATGATTCCTGAAATATTAATACCTTTAAAAAGATTAAAAGTAGATTGATTTAGCATGTATCATAGAATAAAGATTAATTAAAAACGTATTGAATTATTTACAAAAAATGTTTGTTTGAAAAATCTTGTAAGTATGAATAACAAAACAAAATGATAGTGAAAATGATTTGTAAAATGAATTAAAGAATCGTTGATTTGTAGATATTTTTTTATAATACAAGGAAGTTATTTTACAAGGAAGTTATTTTATAATACAAGGAAGTTATTTTACTGTTTATTTTGCATCATTATTGTATGTAATTTAATGGGATTGTTACAATAACGGCTATTTCAAGGTTGTTTTTTCAACAGCTGTCACTATTATATATAAAATTATCAACATTATCTGTGGTGGAATTTCTAATGTTATCTTTAATATCTTTTAAAGTTAATTTTATTTTGAGTTTTTTATTCATTGGGTTTTTGGTGTGAAATTATTGCACAATTTTGAGTAATTTTCTCAATCATAATTGCTTGGCAACAAAAATTTGCGTTCCTTAGCATTGTTCTGATAAGAATTTTTTCATATCTTTTAAAATGTTTAAAAAAAAATAGGAAATAATAATTTTATTTCTAACAAATGAAAGATGTGTTAGCCTTTCAAGGGTCGCGCAAATACACTAATGATGTATAAAGTGCTTGCTTCTCCTAAAAAAAAAATATTCAAAAAAATTGAAATTCACTAATCAGTAGTTTATTAATTAAGCGTTCCAGTGTTGATTAGATTTTTATTGCTGATGTTACTAAAAAAAAAAAAAAATACCCAATCTGTGAGACTACTTATGTTAAGATTACAGTGAGACTACTACAAATACCATAATACATGAACCTCATTATTATGTATTAGAGTATTTAAAATATAAGTATTTAAAATATAATAGCAAATTGTAATATTAAAATATTTATTTAGATGTCTACTGAGGATCAAGCTTGTACAAAGCGATGTAAGTCATCCAAACACGGAGAAATAATTCTTTCGGCTTTAACGAAAAGGGGGGTTAGTGACGGAGAATTGTGTGCCTATCTAAATTATATTTGTGAGAACTGCGGCTCATCAAAAGACTTAGGGGGCCGAACATCACTACATGTAGCGGCTTCCTGTGGCCGAACAGATATTTGCAAATGGCTGATATGCCAAAAAAGGGCTCGGATTGATGAAAGAGATACAGAATCCGGTTATACTGCTTTACATAGAAGTATATTTTATGGAAAAATCGATACTGCCGTAGCTTTAATAAAATTAGGTAATTGAATATAATAATTTTAGTTTTGTAAACATTACAAGAAAACATTTTTTAGGTGCAAATATAAACATGCTTGACTGTAATAATTTGTCGCCGCTCGAACATGCCGCTCAGGATAACAACGATTCTTTAAAAGTAAACTCGCAACTAACCAAAGATAACAAAACTCCGCCTACACATTTTGTTTACGTATGGGGTTCCAACGCCAACTACACCTTAGGAACTCAGCAATCGAAAGCCCCACAATTATTCGATATCTTCCATAAGACTTTCCCGTTTGCCAATGTAAAACAAGTTTGTTTAGAAAAATTCCACACCCTCATCCTTACAAAAAACGGTGAGGTTTATTCATTCGGATTGGGGCAAGGTGGAAAGCTGGGCTTGGGAACGGAAAAGTCTATCGTAGAACCAACTGAGATTAAGTTCGGGCAGGGTGCGATCAAAACTGTTATTAAAATGGTTTCTGCGTCTAGGAATCACAGTATGTTTTTAACAGATTCAGGCAATGTAAGTTTTTAGTTATTTGAAATTAATTTTGTTAAGTACTTAATTTTCTTGACATAAAAAATGGAGTGAGAGACTTTTAACTATTGACACTATTGTTTATTGAGGTGTACAATTTTTATTTTAGGTGTATATTTGTGGATTAAACACTCACAATGTATTAGGTTTTCAACCACCACCGCCACATTTATTGACCCCAAAACAATTGACCAACCCAAATTTTAAGGATAAAGTGATAGGGGTTTGTTGCGGGAGATACCATTCTGTTCTATGGACGAAAAACATGATTTACACATGGGGGTTACATGCAGGGCAACTCGGACATGCTAAAAACCCCAGCAACTACATAATATCTCCGAAATCTGTTCCATTTACCACAACAGCTAATGAAACGGAAATTATTGCGGTGGCTGCTAGTGCTGGCGCTACAACCTTCGCTACTCGTCGTGGAGATGTTTACGTCTTACACGAATTCGTCTGTAGACGAATTGCATCCAGGTATTAAATATTATTATTTAAAGAATACTCAAAGTAATCTTTCAATAATTGGATTAATAATAAACACTGTATTTATTTTGGATATATCCACTAAAATTTTTGATATGAAAATTTTCACGAAATATAACTTTCAATTTATATTACATATGGGGGAAAGTAAAAAAGTACAGAAATCTGGTCATATACAGTTTGAAATTGCACTCCACTAGTGCTACTGATATCTAAAGGAGAAAGTTCTACTAATATTTTATTCAAGTTTGACACTTAGTGGACAAAAGTTTATTAGAATTTTTTCATATTATTTGATCCTCAATCTTTACTTATTATAAAATACTTTGTGTATATGTCATTATGTTTCTTCAATGTTGTAATCGGTGATTATTTTAATTTTTAAGGGAATTACACATAAAATCTTTATCTATAATAGGCGGAAACTTAACTGTAGAAAATAATGAAGTCGAAGTGACGAAAGCTGAGCTGAAGGTCCTGGTTTTAACAGAGACCGGGGTGATATTAATCTGGCAGGCATCCGATCCACAGCTGTGCAGGTGTATATTTTCGCTCAATCGGCTGATACACGTGGAAAATGTCTGTTTGCACTCTTGGGGGCTTTTCATTTTGACGAAGTCGAGGGAGATATTTAATGGGAAGTTGAAGCCTCGGAAGAAAACGGCGCAGGTGGAGAAGAAGAAGGAGGTGCAGGATAAGAATGCGAAGCCATTTCACAAGTTCTTGGATAAGAACGATTGCGTTATGGTGCAAGTCAGTAAAGTGCATAAGATTTATGGGGCTGATGATATTGCTTGTGATACTGATGGAGAGAATTTCGCAGCTTTACACGTAAGTTAGGTTAGGTTACATCTAACATAAACTCTGTTTTTTTTTAATATGACCAAACTTGGGGTGTATTTACTGCAAACAGTTGCAGTCCTGCTTTAACACTAGGGTATTTTAATTGGTAAATGATTATCAATGCGACAAATAAATCAGAATTGGTCAAATAAATTGACACGATGCAGATTTAAAGAAAGAAAACGTTACAACTTGCAACTTTACAACACATTTTTTCTTTTAAGTATACTTTCACATATTCCATATAAACATTTGTAAAATTAAAGAACATGTGATGAGAACTAAGCAGTATATTTTGAACTTCACTTTAAATCAGTGTTTTCTACGCGTGGCGCATGAAGTAAAATTTCAAGTTTAGAAAAGCCTGATTTGGCTTGGTCGCTCCGCTGCGCTACGCGACCAAGCCAAATTTTCAGGCTTTTCTAAACTTGAAATTTTACTTCATGCTTAGTCTGGGAGTGGAAAACACTTGTTAGAGTTTTTGAATTAAAAGTTTTTAACAAGATCACGCATGTCTGAAAATTTACATTGAAAAATTGTATCATGTATACCTAAAAGAAAAATTCCTTGTATTTAGAACTTTTTTAAATTTGAACATATAAATAAATGGGCAGATAATAAAGAAGACAGATATTCCCAAGCAAGGAATATTACCTGATCCTCCTATCCCACCTGATCCTCAGAGACATTTTATTAAATTGGTAGTAGATACAAATAATTTGAGGCGGTGATAGGTTTTT
Source organism: Philonthus cognatus (assembly GCA_932526585.2). NCBI lineage: Eukaryota > Metazoa > Arthropoda > Insecta > Coleoptera > Staphylinidae > Philonthus > Philonthus cognatus. The sequence continues at coordinate 35,959,881 of OW052247.1, forward strand.
TTTTTTTTATTTAACACCTTTAATAATTAGCAATCTACCCATGGGCATTCATCTAATGGTTTAAAGTACATTTCAACTGCGTGACGTCAAGGTCTACATTAAGACTTTAACTAATTGTTCTTAAATATATGATGTGTTTTCATTATTTAATTTAATTAATTTCATTTCATTTCAATGTCTGTTTTATTTATACGGCAATTCCAATATGTGGTGTCGCTTCAGGTGATAGGTCGTTTTACTGTTGTCCAGTAAATTCAGTCTTTTGATGTATCGTGCAGTCACGCACTTCACTTCGTCTTTAACCTCGGTCATTTGTAAATCTCTGTGTATTTGCTCATTTCTTACATACCAAGGAGCATTTGTGATTATTCTTAATGTTTTTGATTGGAATCTTTGTAGGATCTCTACGTTTGAGGAACTCGCAGTGCCCCACAGTTGGATTCCGTATGTCCATATAGGTTTTAATATAACTTTGTACACTAGTAGTTTATTTTCAAGCGATAGTTCAGATTGGCGACCAATTAACCAGTAGAGCTTAGTGAATTTTAATTCCAGCTGTTTCCGCTTCGTGAAAATGTGCTTTCTCCAGCTAAGCCTTCTGTCAAGGTGCATACCCAAATACTTGACATCTTCTGCTTGTGGTAGCTGCTGTTGGTTTATGTGAACTGGTGGACAGGTTCCTTTTCGCAGTGTGAAAGTTACATGCACTGACTTTGTTTCGTTTGCTTTAATCCTCCATTTTCTCAACCATTCTTGTATATTGTCCAGGGCCGCTTGTAAACATGGGGAAGCTTCTTCAGCATTACAATTTACTGCCATAATAGCCGTGTCATCAGCGAATGTCGATGTGTTTGTATTTAGTGTTGTCGGTAAGTCGGCCGTGTAGATAAGGTAAAGAATTGGTCCTAAAACGCTCCCCTGCGGTACCCCGGATGATATTGGGTATAGTTCTGATGTCGTTTCTTCGTACTTCACCATAAAGTATCTATCACTCAGGTATGATTTTAGTAGTTGATAAAATGGGTGTGGAAGGTCTCGTTTCAGTTTGTAAAATAGTCCTTGGTGCCAGACTTTGTCGAAAGCTTGACTTACATCCAGGAAGGCTGCTGTACAAAACTTTTTGTTTTCTAGACTGTTTCTGATAACTTCCACTACACGGTGTACTTGTTCTATCGTGGCGTGTTTGTTGCGAAAGCCAAACTGGTATTTGGGGATGAGTTGTAGCTTGGTTATAATCGGTTTCAGTCGTTTCATTAATAATTTCTCCAGCAGCTTCGATAGGATAGGAGCAAGCTTATTGGTCGGTAGGATGCGACTTCTTCAGCAGGTTTTCCTGGTTTTGGAATCATTCTTATCTGCGCTACTTTCCACTGCGATGGAAAATATCCCGTTCTTAGTACCGCATTGTAAATGTGTGTGAGATGTGTCAGCGCTTTATCTGGTAGCTGTTTAATAACTGTTCCTGTTATTAGTTCATAACCTGGGGCTTTTTTGGGATTCAAATCATTTTTGATTGTATTTTTGAGCTCTTTTATCTTTATCGAATTAATGGGAAGTGCTAGCTGGTGTGGAGATTCCAGAGACTGGATTATTTCATTATCTTCCACTGTGCTGATTTCTCTAGAGTGAGGTTGGAATACATGAACTAGATGTTCTGCAAAATTGTCCGCTTTGGCCTTATCATCCCTCGCCCAACTGCCGTCCGGTTTTCTTATTGGTGGAATATTTACTTGGCGTTGTTTGAGTTTCCTGGTGGCTTTCCATAGTGAATAGTCTGTCACTTCCGAGGGTGATAATTCTTCCAGATATTTTTTCACTTCCATGTTTTTTTGTGATGCAATTAGGTCTTTTAGATCTCGTACGGCTTTGTTAAATTTCGTTTTATCTTGGGGAAATTTTGTTTTCATCCAAGTTTTCCGTAGTTATCTTTTTTCAAGAATTGCTTCTTGTACCAATTTTGAGATAGTTTGCCTTTTCCTAGAATTCTTTGTCACTGGAGTGGATTCCCATGCCGCTTCTTGTATCGCACGTGTTAGGTTCTCTACAGCTTTATCAATTTCCTCTGCAGTTTTTAGTGCAGTTTTGGTTTCTATTTTGTCTTCCAAACATTTCCTAAATAGTTCCCAGTTAGTGTTTTTGTTAGAGAGTTTAGCCGGTTCAGGTTTTTCAATTCCTGTGCTGCTAGGGTAACCATTATTGGAGAATGGTCTGAGGAAAGGTCTAGGTTTTGTTCTGCCAGCAAATGATTTGTTGGAATACCTTTCGTTACACAGAAGTCAATCACGTCTGGTATTTTATTTCTATCACTTGGCCAGTAAGTAGGCTTCCCAGTTGACAATGAGCTAAGGTTATTGTCTCTTATGAATTTGGCTAGTTCTCGCCCTTTGGTATTCGTGAGCCTGGACCCCCAACTTATGTGTTTGGCGTTATAATCTCCACCAGCTATGAATCGATTTCCTAGAGTGGTGAAGAATTCAGTGTAGTTGTCTTGCTTATTTGCATGTCGTGGTGGGCAATACACAGCTGATATTGTGATGGGGCCTCGTATGTCTTCAATAACAACGTTTGTCGCTTGAATTTGATTTGTACAAAATTTTGAAGATTCATATTGCTTGATGGATTTTTTAATAACGACTGCAGTTCCACCGTGCGCTTTGCCGTCTGGGTGCTGGGTATCATATATATTGTAGTTATGGATCCTTAAATAACTTTTAGTAGTGAAGTGTGTCTCGGAGATTAACATAATGTCGATATCATGATGTTTAATGAATTGGGCTAGTTCAGGTCCATGCTCTGTCAGTCCGTTAGCATTCCATATAGAAATTTGAATTGGGCAAGGCATTAAATTATTTTATCTAGAAATTTTGTTATGAGTTTCATCATAGTTCTAATATCTTCGGCTAGATTTTCTACTATTTTTTCTAATCTATCCATTCTATCTTGGGATTTCACATTTTTATCATTGTTACTAGTAGAGATTTGTGTTTGTGTTTCATTCGTAGCTATAGAAGCATATGTTATGACCTCAGTTGTCCGTTCTGTTGTAATTTTTGGTCTTAGAGCCGGAAATGTTCTTTGTTGTATTTCTTTGAAAACCGTGCAACCTTTGTAACTGGCAGGGTGGTTACCATCGCATAGAGCACATTTAAGATCTTTTTTTTCTGTAATTTGACATGTCTTATTGTTATGATATCCACCACATTTTACGCATCGTTCCAATCTTTCACAGTACTTCTTGGTGTGGCCATACCGTTGACATTTAGCACACTGTGGTATTTGCCGTGTTTGTCTTGCAGGTTCTATTGTTATAATATTGTTTTGTAGGTATCTTACTGTGTAGATTTCTTTGTTGTTTGTTTTTGGCTCCAGATCGAGGAAAAACATTGGCAGAGGTTTCTTAGTTTTTCTACTTATTGCATTATGTATACTTCTAACTGTGTGTCCATGTTCAGTTATCTCAGCTTTTATAGTCTCAAGTTCTGTTGTATGATGTAGGTTTTTAATTAATACGCGGAAGCTTCTGTCCTGTTTCAGTTGGTAGGAATGATATCTCACATCTTTTTCGTTTAGTGTCTTTATTATTGATCTGTGGTTGTCAACAGTTTTTGGCATTATTTTGGTTTGGTTATCGTTTATGGTTTTTAGTATGTAACCGTTACTTGCAGCCGCATTTAAAGTATTATTTAAGAGGTTAATATCCGCTATTCCCGTGACAAAAATAGGCGGAGGTTTCGGGTTTGTATTCACATTCGAGTTTATCATGTTATTTTCTACAGGTTCGTTTACAACGTCTTCAGTGTTTGGAATGGTTTCCAAGAACTGGAACATGTTGGTTGTATTAATTGGTTTTGTTTTAAAATCTGTTATTAATTTTTGACGTGTGTTTCTTTGGTTAGCATCTGGTGATGATCGCTTTTGCTTTCGAGTATTATTCACATCTTGCCATGGTGTTTTGTCGGTTTTTAGTTTTTCGAGCTCTTCAGATATTTTTTTATTGGCTATTTCTAATGCCCTTTCTTCTATTAGTTTATCAATTGTATCTTGTTCATCAGGAGTGAATGTTACACTTTTTGTTTGTTCTTTTTGTGTGATTTTAGCTCGGGGTTCACTCAAAGAGTTCAACCGAGGTTTAACCTGAAACATACTTTTATGAAATATTTGCTGACTGTGTGTTTTTCCGTTAGTATGATTAGATGCAGCAGCATCATGGCTTTCTAGGATTGTTTCTGGGTCACTAACTCCTTGTTCGTTGCCCTTCTTTATTTTCGCCTCGTTTTTATTTGAGGTTATGTTTGCGGTTTTGCATTCCATGCAACTCCAATTATCTATTTCGCCGCTTGTATTTAGATCGTTCATCGATGCGATGGTCATATCGATGCACTTTAGGTGAAATTTCATTGTGCACTTCATTTTACACTGTATACAGTCTTCGTATCGCGTTGTAACTTTTTCGCACACACCACACATCGACATGCTGCGGTGATAGGTAAATTACATTTGTAATCGTAATCTTTGTGAGTTAATTGAATTGTCATATTAATGTCAGATTTCCCTTCACATAACCTACAAATTAAAAGTTGATTTACAACATAACATGTGATTTATCTTGTCCTAACCTAAAACACACAATCTGCTTCACACCACTAAATTCTTGAAATGTCAAATTTGATTGGTCATATTAAAAAAAAACAGATTATATATAACTGCTTATATGAAATGACATCGTGCAATGTGAGAATTTCATCCCTAAATTCAACCCAAATTTTATTAATAGTTTTTTTTTACATATTACTCCAACATTATTTATTAAAACAATAGTAACACTCTAATTACATTTTCTTTTCTTAGATCAACATAGCTTGCTGTGTAAAAAATGCACCAATAACATCACCCTCAACAATTACGGACAATTTTAAAACTCTTGTACTTACCAATGATGTAGTCGAAGACTTCAACTTTATAGTAAAAAATCACACATTCCCCGCACACAAATTCATAATCGCAAACTGCAGCGAGACCTTACACAAAATGATCAAAGAAGCAACAACAGACACGATCAGCATTAACAACATCCATCCAGAAATTTTTGAACAAATCTTGAAATACGCATACACGAACGAGTGCGATTTATTAAAAGAGGGCGAATGCCCCCGCGGATTATTAAAATTCTGGGTACAGAAAAATAGGAATAGCAACGAGGATAATTTGAGTGGCAACAACGGAGAAGTGAATGATAATAAACAAGCTATTGAAATTGATAATCGCAAGTCCGCGTTTGAGGTGTATAATGAGAATAAACGGAGTAATAAAATGAATGATGGGAGTAAAGTTAAAATGAGTGAGAAAGAAAATTTAAATCTCGATCCGGTCCGCTTGCTTCAGGAATCAGCGAAAAAGTTGGGTGTGAATAATCTGTGCAAAGATTTAAGTTGTTTTGTGTTTATCAATGGGAATATTATGCTGAAGAGTAATGCCGTGTTTAAAACAAGGGCTTTGCGTTATGAGCACGAGAAATTTTGCGATTATTATGATGTTTCAATCAAGTCGAAAAATGGGGGTTGCGTCGAAGCGCACAAATGCGTCTTGGTTGCACGATGCGAGTTTTTCAATCATATGTTTTCCGTTAGGTGGAATGAAGTAAGTATTATTCAGTGCATTTTTTTCTAAAAAAAAAAATTACAGAACTCAATCAATCCTTTCCGGCTTGTTTTTACCCAATATTACTAAGGATTGGCATAGGCCCCTTCAACTGGGAACCATTGGTTTAGCCAATTTAATATAATAATACAACAAAAAATGTACTGTAGTACTTTCCCTGTCATTGTGATGTACTTACATCTATAAGTAATTGAATAAGCCGATAAATCTACAATCCCTAAATATTACCAAAGTTACTTAGAAAAACAAATATGTCATGAAAACGGTTCTGAATTGTTGTTCCGGTGAATCAATATAAAAGAAAAGCCCTGACATTATTTGAGTAAAACAGGGTTAGATTTTTTGTAATTTTGTATAAGTATATTATTTCAGCCACTTGCAAAATCCGAAACGTATTTACCATTTTCGAATAGCTCTCTGAAACATTTAATTTCATACTTATACACCGATCACGTCAATTTGGAGGAAGAAGATGTTGATGGGCTTAGCAACTTAATGATTTTGGCGGATCACATTCTCCTTCCACGCTTGATAGAAATTTGCGAATATTACCTGTCGAAGTTAATTTCCATGAAAACAGTGATTAAACTCCTCGCACTCGCTTATTATTACAACGCAACGCAATTAAAAACAAGCTGCATGGAATACATTTCCTTGAATCTCTCGGCGATTTTGGAGGATAGATATTTGGAGCAGTTGGATTTTGATGTCTTAAAAGATTTAACGAGATTTTATTCTGAGTGGAACGAAAAAATGCCCTACCGCGTGATTACACCATTCTGCGATGCCGCGGATGACGAGATTGTCAAAAAAATCAGTTTGAGTCATCCGGTAAAAATGGATTTCGGGGAGGAGATCGTTAAAGATTCGACACCACCTAAGCAATCGCAGAGGAGAAGAACCCGTACGCATAGAATTAGTTTTTCTGAAAAAATCGAGTTTAAGGCGGACAAGGAGAAGGAGAATGTTGTTCCTCATGTTACCTCTGAAGTTGCTGAAAGTGTTGCGCAGAAGACGCGTTTGGAAGCAATTCTTTCGGCTAAGGCGAAATTGGATGAGAGTGTCGATGAAAGCGATTTCGTTAGTTTGATCAATGATGACAGCGATTTTCCGGATTTGAATAGGTCGAGGAGTGGGAGTGATCTTTATTCAAAATCGCCTAAACAGCATGAGAAGTTTGATAGGCATAAGATGCAAAGGTTGTCGCAGAAACAAAGGAAGAGGCTTTCTTCTGAGAGTTCATCAAAAGAAGTTATTGCTGGTAAGCATGCAGGGAATTTTTCTTTTAAGTAGGTATACATATCCTGATTTGTAAATTCTCAGACATTCGTTGTTTTTAAACAGCTTCTAACGAGTGTGTCCACTCCCAGACTAAACATGAAGAAAAATTTCGAGGTTAGAAAAGCCTGAAAATTTGGTTTTGTCGTGTAGCGAAGCGGATAAGTGTTTCCACTAATTAATTAAGCATGAAGTAAAATTTCGAGTTTAGAAATGCCTGAAAATTTGGTTTGATCGCGTAGCGAAACAGAGCGACCAAACCTAATTTTCACGCTTTTCTAAACTCGAAATTTTACTTCATGCGTCACGCTTAAAACACATTGAATTATCGTGAAGTTCAAAATATACTGCTTAAGCAGTATTCTAAAGCAATATATTTTGATCTTTACTTGAAATCAATATTTCCGCTTTGCTATGCGACCAAACCAAATTTTCAGGCTTTTCTAAACTCGAACTTTTACTTCATGCATAATCAATTATTATTAGAAGCTTCAAACTGAACTTTTTTTTAAAACAACGAATGCCTGTAAATGAAGAATGTACACATCGAGGTTTGTATACTTAGAATTAAGTTTCTTACTTGAATTTCATTTACAAGACCAATTTATTTCGGAAAATGTTCAACCAAATGATTAATAAGAAAAAAGTGTCTGATATATTTACTTTCCCTGTTGGCAACACAAAGGAAATGTATTGTTTTCCTGGAAAGGGTCAAATATATATTTTTTAAATTTATGAATGCTTTAATGAAAACATTGAACACCACATAATGGGCATATTAAACAACTCGATCTGATCTCTGTTAAGTTTATTAATAAATATGATCTTTTTTAAATCTAGAACCTCCTAAAAATCCATGGAAAACAATTGAGCCAATCAGCCCGATAGGATCTCCAAATGAAAAGGTGACGATTAATAATATTATAATACAGGAAAAAAAGCAGAAAGATAATCTCGTAAAGATCAGAAGCAAATTATTAGTTCACACTCAGGTAAGTTCATTCAATCACCATAATAGTATATTGTAGAATGAGCATGGAATCATACCATTTCCCATAAGTATGCATGAGTGCAGCAATTTATACGAGTGGGAAATGGTGATTCCATGCAAATTGTACGCTATACGTTTTCTATGACTGTACACATATATTTAAAAAAATTGGTTTAGTTTATTGTTATTACACTATTTCTTGCCTTTTAAATGCACAATTCTGCACGGAATTCCTTCGAGTTTTCTTTAATGTGTAGCCTGATGTGTCCCTCTCGCGATTCACACAGTGAACTGCACAACAGTACTCGACCCAAAAAGGGAAAAGTTTCAATTTCAATTTGTACTTAACTTTTTTATTCGGCATTTTTGAGTGTCGCAGGTAGTCTCCACGTGTCGGGGGCACTGATTTACGTGGGGACTGGCCCGTTTGGAGCCCCCAATCGGTGTTTGGACAAGCATAAAATATTTTGAGGTGTGTTAATTTCCGATTAATACTTTTTTATTCAGAACTTTTAAGTGCCGTGAATGGTCTTCACATGTCGGGGGCACTGACTTACGTCGGAATTGGCCCATCTAAGGGCACCATTTGGTTTCGCTGAGCGTATAAATTTTGAAATATCTGACGTTTTGTTAGATTCGCGTATTCCAGTAAAGATTTTTTTTATTATTTACACGTTGCCATAGAAACCAATTTCGTTCTAGAGTCGAATTAGGTATTTCGTAACTAGAACTAAATTGGTTTCTATGGCAACAACCACATAATAAAAAATTGCATTACATTTACAAATCATTGATGTACCCATAAGTAAGACATTTCAGAATAGGAGTAGAAAAAAATTATTCTGCCTAATAGACGCTAAAAAATAGTTTTAAGACTTTACTAATATACTTAGTAAAAACTATATATCCTTTACTAAGACCAATGGTAAATATAAAACGCCATAATACTGATACAGTTTAGAGATTTTTTACGATTAAAATACCAGCATTGCAATCCTTAGTTGGTGGCAGACTTTCGTAAACATTATTCTAATATCGTTAGTAGATTCTAAAAAGTTTTACTACCGTCTATTGATTAGGTAAGTTTTGTTTAATCATTATTTTGATTTTAGATGGAAGATAAAGCGTTGGAAGAATTAAGGAAATTTTATAACATTGACAATGTTTTTGATGAAATAATTATTGCTGATAGAGTGCATGTAGGAATTGTCGCCACACCAGTTTGGGTGCAAAAGTGAGGGTGATGGATTAGAAGACAGTTTCAAGACCTCGCTAAGAATGCTGAATTATGTGGAGTTTTAAAACTTGCTACTAATTTTTATTAATAAGACAGTAAATAATTTCTATAAATAAGTAGTGTGTAATATTTATATTAATGTGTATTTTGTATATTTGTGTGTACAGCTTTCTTAATAAATAAAACTTATTTTTACAATGTGTTATGTTTTTATGTAATTTTATAGGGATTAATAAATGTGATATTATTATTTAAGTATATATGTAAAAAAAACACAAGTAACAATGGACCTGTTCATCAGAGACAACAGCTGGGTATTTACTGTCAACTGTTGCGGAATTCTCTAATGACCCGACTATTAATCGTAAACGTGTTTGGAATTTTTGCAATCGTACAAATTAAACCGGCCGGAGGACCGTTCATTAGATACCAACATAGATCACAAAAAAATGCATGATGAATGTTGAACATTTTGATGAACGGGTCCAATATGGTACTAATTTAATAATAATAATAATAACCTTTATTACTCAACAGGCAAAAAACCCAATTACAGAGTTGCAAGTACAAACGTAATGTAACATTCTACAGGGTCCGGCAATTGAATTGAATGGTTTTTTATAGCTTGCTATGGAAACATTACTGACGTGACGTTTGTCAAAAAGCGATTTATTCGTACATTGATATTTAAATTTTCACCTAATATGGCTACGTCTCCTGTTAATCAATGAGGATTTTTTTTTTTTTTAAACCATTTATTGAGGATTCGCGGTAAAGTCTTGTAATTGATCGAATCTATTATGCTAATACAAAGTCGTTTTTCTTGGCCTGCAAGATTACCCGATTTAACTGCTCTAAAATTTTTCTGTAGGACAATTATAAGTCTAGAGTTTACCAGAGATGTCCTTAAACACTTTAAGAGCTAAACATTTAATTCGGGAAGAAATAGTATTATTAAACGCTGAGGAGAGGGGAAAGGGAGAGGCAGTTAGGGGTATCGTTAAAAGAATGGGCAAGGAAGTGCAGAGAAGGTAGTGGGGTTGGGAGAAGGCAGGCGAGGGGATAGGGAAGAAGAGTTCACAGAGGAGGAGGTGGAAAGAGCGTTCAAGGAGGTGAAGGGAGGGAAGACATCAGGGAGGTATGGGCTGAAGGCAGAGATGTGGAAGGAGATTGGAGAAGGGGGAAAGAAGAAATTTAGGAAGCTACATCTGGTTCATGTAGAGGGGAAGAGTGAACATGCCGGCAGCATGAAGGGTGGAGAGCATGTGCCCAGTACACAAAGAAGGGGAGGAGGATAACGATAATGAGTACTGGATACAAGATAGCCATGATGGTAGTGAAGAATCGATTGGAGGAGAAGGGGTTGCTGCCGGAGTTACAGGGGGTTTTAGGAGGGGTAGGGGGACGAGGGAGCAGGTCTTTATCCCGGTGATAGTGATGGAAGAAAAGGGAAGTGTGTATGCGGTGTTTGTGGACCTGGAGGCGGCGTAAGACTCGTTACCGAGGGTAGGGTTCTTAGAGTGTTTGAGGAGAAGAGGGGTGAGTGAGGGAATGATAGAGTGAGTGAGAGGAGTGTATAAGGAAACATGGGCAGTGGCAAACAAGGGAATGGAGGAGTCGGAGAAGTTTAAGATGTGGGAGGGGCTGAGGCAGGGGTGCCCATTGAGCCCTGTGTTGTTTATAACCTCTATATGAGTAAATTGGAGAAGGTGATGAGAAAAGAAAAAGGCGACGGGGGGGGGGGGGGGGGGGGGGTGATTGGTAAAAGTAAGGTGTGAATGTTGGCATATGCGGGTGATAGAGTAGGTGAGAGGAGTGCTGGTGGCAAGAGAGTGGGAAGGGATGAAGGATATGTTAAAAAGGGCGGAGAGGTTTGTGGATAAGAGGGGGTTGAACGTGAATGTAGGAAAAACGAAATGGATGAGATTCAGAAATAAAGGTAGGGAGGGGACAGGAGGGCGTGTAAAGTATGGCATGGGTGTGTGAAGTCGGTGTTAATTTATGGGGTGGAAGTGTGGGGGACGAGAGGGTATGAGTGTGTGGAAAGGGAGCAGTTATGGTTGCTGAAGCGTATGTTGGGGGTGGAAAGGTCAACACCCAGACATATAGTGCTTCAGGAGACGAATAGAGAGAAACTAGAGTGTAAGGAAATGGTGAGAATGGCGAGGTATGAGGTGAAGTTATAGGATCTGGAGGAAGAGAGATTGGTGAAGGTGGTATAGGTGACGTGCATGAGTAGGAGAGAGAATAGATGGAGGAGCAAGAGAAGGAGAATGTATAATAGGGTGGGTTTGTCGGAGGCGAAGGTGATTAAATGGCTGGGGAATGAGGTGAGGATGGATGCGTGAAGAAGAAAGAGGAGGTGGAAGCACAGGAAAGGCAGGGGTGTATAGAGAGTAGTGAATACAACGATAGGTACGGGAGGTGGCAGGTGCATGGGAGAATGCCGAGGTATTTGGCAGAGGGGGATAGAGTAGGGAAAAAAGGGTGATGCTGGCGAGGGCAAGGTGTGGGAGAGAGGAAGGAAGGTGCGGATGGAGGAAGAGTATGGGAAGAGTGTAATGTGTGAGCAGGGGAAGGATACTTGAAGTCATTTGGCGGAGGGATGCGAGTGGGTGAAGGAGGAATGGGTGGGAGTAGAAGAGTGACGAGAGAGGATGGGGCTGCGGCAAGGACGTTGGAGAAGTTGGGGGAACAGAAGGAAAACAGGAGGAAGAGAGGGGGTAGCATTTAGTTGTAGCTAGTAAACATGTAATGCAGTATGCCAATAAAGGTTTTTTTTTAACATAATATTTGCACAGATAAACTCCACAGATATTAAAATATCTATCTAAATGTCCGCATTTCTCGCCGAAGGTAAATTAAATACTCTCTACCATGCAATGTATATTTATAAACAGCCATACGATAAAATTAACTTTGGATTTTGAGAAAAAAATACCGAAATAATTCAGTGATAGCTTTCCAGTTATGTCTTAGTAAATCAATGTATTGATGTATCGTTTGGTATACCTCAAGGATGACTCTTTGACCATTGTTTTTTTTTATTTTTTATAAATTATATTGCTCTGTATTTAAAAACCTAATTTTATCATGCATGTTGACGATATGAAAATATTTAGAAACTGTTTCAAGTATCAGTCAATAATGCATGAAATGGTAAAGCATTACAAATAGATTAACAAAGTATAAATTGAAAGTGTTAATTAATTGGAAAGAATTTATTAAATAATCATCTATTCTATTAATTTTGATTATATGATAAAAAAACATTTTAAATTTTGTTTAGCAGGTGGTTTCCACTCCTTGGTTAAGCATGAGTTTAGAAGAGCCTGAAAATTTGAATTTGCCGGAGCAAGCGAAGCGAGGCGCCGGCAAATTCAAATTTTTCAGGCTTTCCTAAGCTCGAAATTTTACTTCATGCGCCAGGCGTATAAAACATTGACTTAATGTGAAGTTAATTAACACACACTTTAAATGTAATTAATGTAACACAAGATTAACAATTATGAAAAACGTATTGTTTTTTGTACGTGTTAATAATCATTCATATACATACACACTTTTATTTCGGTATACAAATCCCTGTTTACCCAGATAAAAAAAAAACGCATTGGAACAGTCGCATAAGCTGTGAATTGTTCCGTTGTTTTTTAAAAGAGTTCAATTTAAAGCTTTTAACGAGTGTTTTCTACTCCTAGACTAAGCAGGAAGTAACATTTTGAGTTTAGAAAAGCCCCGTGAAAATTTGTCTCGGGTCGCGCAGCGACCCGATACAGAATTTCTGGGCTTTTCTAACCTCGAAATTTTACTTCATGTAAAACTTCATTAATGTGAAGACTCGTATAAAACACTGATTTCAAGTCAGGTTCAAATATACATAAATTTCACAGTATTTTATACGCGTGGCGCATGAATTAAAATTTCGAGTTTAGAAAAGCCCAGAAAATTTGTCTCAAAGACAGAAAAATTTTCACGGGGCTTTTCTAAACTCGAAATTTTATTTCATGCTGAGTCTGGGAGTGGAAACACTCGTTTAAAGTTTTAAATTGAACTCTTTTAAAAAACAACCAATATCCAAAGATTTAAAGAAAATAAGCTGAATTTGGGATACTATACTTCAAAGAAAAACTTCCTGTATATTTTTTGTTTACACTATTTAACTTCCCACTGTACAAACACACTTAAGTAATGTTTCATCAACATTAAAACAATGTTTAATGTTGTTACAATATTGATAAGTGGTTGTGAAACGTTATTTGTTTCTTTTTTGCTCAGTGGGTTACTGCTTATATACACTATTTAGCATTTTTCTTTAGAAATCATTTAGCTTATTTCTGTTAGGAATTAAGTTGCCTTAGCTTCAAATATAATGCTGTGTACTTAATGACTTTCACTATTAAACCACCGATATAAGTACTAGTAATTGTATTTGTGTACACATGCAGAACATCACGGGCATCCAATCGCCATTACAAGCGTTTATCAGCAGTTTCATTGATAATTAAAGTGCTTTGAGCTCATTAAATATTTTTCTTTTCGCGAACGTCCAGAAGCACGTACTCCTCTTTGTTTACATATTTATTTATAATCGAAAACGTACACAAGTAACTTTTCCTGTTTATTTATAGTTAAACCAGATTCGTCCTTATTGCGTTTAATGATATTTACTTATCAATATCCCGACAAATTAAAACAACTTATCACTATTTGGACAAATTAAATAATATACGTTTTCAATAGTGTGGGTTTAATTAGTTTTTAATTGTCGTTGAGTAATAATAAAATGGTCTTCGATGATTTATTTGAGGCAATTAATTTGGTTGTTGAATGAGTTGTTTTAATTAGCTTGATAATTTTGTGGGGACCAGAATAAAATGCGCGTGCCAAGGATTATTTTGACAGGCTGTCACTCAAGTTGATCTTACGGCGTTAAATTTGTTTGGTTTTATGTACTCTCATAGTTTATGTTTTGATGAGAAGTTACAAATTAATGTTGCCGAGTTCAAAGAAATTAATTTTTGAATGTGTTTTAAATTAATGTTACTGAGTTCAAAGAAATATTTTTTGCAAGGTGACTTAAAAAAAAGCCGCTAACAATAACAATGATTTAGAGCGTTTAGATCATATGTACTATACAGGGATTTTTCTTTAAGGTAAATAAGCTGTACAGGGTGGTTGTTTTTCGTTGATATTATAGGGTATAGGATAAACGGTAAGAGATACAAAAAAATTAAGATGTCTGTCCTGTTCTCTTTTTTAGTGTTTACTATAATGGCGCAATCAGATCTACGCTAACTAGATTGCTTTAGAAAATACAGGGTGATTCTCAAAATCTGCCGGTTTTTATTATCTCTTATGACCCGGTTATTTATGGAGATACAAACAAAATTTAAAAACGAAAGTTTTATGACTTCTTACGTAGAATCCAGTGGCGTACTTAAAAAAATATATATGTTTTAATTTTTGAGATATTATCAAAACTAGTATTTTCTTAAACGGAACATTGCATTTTTTCTTGCGATTGCAAAAATATGTAACACTTGATACCAAAAAAACAAAAAAAAATATTTTCTAGGTGGCCATGAATTGAATTCTGTAAGCTTTGGTTTTTGTTTGTTTACATGTCATAAAATTTAATATTAATTACGTATTGGTTTTGATATTCCGTTGTTAACGAAATATTTTTGATTATATTTCTTTAAAAACGCAGTCTAAAATAAATATTTTTATAAACTATGAAAAGTTAAACATTTTGGATGCTATATTGAGGGTAATGCAAATAAAGACGCAGCTTTAGACCTATATTTTGAGCATTATCCGGACCGACGACAGCCAGAAAAAAAATTCAAATATATTTATATCACAATTTCAGTGAGTATAGATCATTTGGAAAACCAAGAGGTAAGATTTACACAAAGGAAAATAAAGATTCGACGGTATCTAGCCATAATATTGAGAAATATATTGGCACAAGAAAATTAAACGTTTTATAAACTGTAAGCAAGCATACGTATAAACCGTATAAAATAATAAAGGTTCATAACTTGCATCCTGGAGATTAAGAGCGGCGCTTAGAATTTTTAATCGACAGAACAATTAATATTGATTCACTGATTCAATGTAAAGTTTAGCGGTGTGTTTTAAACTTCGTAATATGTCAGTGTTTTGTACCGGTGGCGCATAAAGTAAAATTTCGAGTTTAGAAAAGCCTGAAAATTTGGTTTGGCCGCTCCGCGCTTCGCGCTACGCGACCAAACCAAATTTTCAGGCTTTTCTAAACTCGAAATTTTACTTCATGCTTAGCCTGGGAGTGGAAAACACTTGTTTAAAGCTTCAAACTAAATTCTTTTGACAAACCGAGCGTCGGAAAATGTACGACGTATGCATATGTATACTTAAAAGAAAAATTCTCTTTATGAAAATGTTCGGTGTTACATAAAACTCTCTGTATACAGGGTGTCTACGCTAAACCGTTCGTTAAAAGTTTATGAAGTTGCCGTTGCACTAATAATTATAAAAAAATCCTTGTCATATGGTTGAATCAGTTCTTCTCATGTGAAATATTTTCAACTTTATATCACTTCCGGTTCCACCGGAAGTAGCACAAAATTTGTTATTTTAAATGCAACACCCTATATATTTGTAATTTTTTGGGTTCCTCGTTTAAATTGCAACATATTTTATTCGAACATATGTACACTTATCTCTTACAGTTTTCAATCAAAAAAAATATTTCTAAAATTCTGACCTTTAAAAGGCATCTTGAAATCTGTCTGTAACTTCTCTTAAGAATAAGGTAAAAATATGATTTATATCTCTACTTGTACCTAGAGGATGCCTCTATGAGTGAATTAATTGGAAACTGTTAATTTTCACAATAAGTGTTCTTAAAATGTCAATATCTAAGTGCCCTCTTCAATATCTAGTATTTAATTTTTTTTTAATGAAATGACCTAATTTTTATCACGTGATACGATTGGGGGGAAGATTTCCTACAAAAAAGTATTAACAACTCTACCCCTAAAGCAAGTAGTTTTCGAATTATTTCGAAAATTCGTTTTTCGTTGCATCTATGCAGGGTATAATGCGCGCATAAGTCGCAATTGAATTTTAGTAGGCAGGTAGTACGAGGGTTGCCTTTTATATTTCGGGATTAGAGAACAAAAATAAATATTAATCATTGAAAATCGCTTTATTGTTTTTCAAAATATTCCCCATTAAGATCTATACACTTTTGCATGCGTTTGAACCAATTGTCGAAGCACTTTTGCCACTCTGATTGAGGTATCTCCAAAACATGCATTCTGAACGCATCAACCGCTTCTTCAGGTGTCGAAAAACGTTGACCTCTCATTTTATTTTTTACGGATGGGAATAAAAAGAAGTCATTCGGTGCCAAGTCAGGACTATATGGCGGATGACTCATCAAATCGATGTTTTGCGTGCTCAAAAATGCAGTTGTTTGAGCCGATGTGTGAGAGCTCGCATTGTCGTGGTGAAGAGTGGTCCGTTTTCGGCGGTTGGTTTTCCTGATTTCTTGGATGACAACTGGCAAACAAATGGTTGTGTACCACTCAGAATTGACTGTTCTGCGTTGTTCTAGTGGTACGGTTGCGACATGTCCAGTTTTTCCGAAAAAACAGGCGACCATTTGCTTGGAAGTGCTTCGTGCGCGAACAACTTTTGTTGGATTTGGCTCATCTTGAAACACCCATACGGTCGACTGCTGTTTAATTTCAAGTTCATACGCGTAAATCCATGATTCATCACCTGTCACGATGTCATAGACGTGTTTCGAAGCACCGCAATCGTATTTTTTGAGCATTTCTTTGCACCTATCGACACGAGCCTTTTTTTGAGCGATTGACAAATTGTGTGGGATCCAACGCGAACAATTTTTTTTGACAGTCAAATGTTCATGCAATATTGAATGTATGCTGGTCCCACTAATGCCTAAGGTTGTCTCAATCTCACGATAGGTCACATGACGATCTTGCAATATTTGTTTGCACACAGCATCAATGGTTTCCGGAACAACAACTGATTTTGGACGACCTCCACGAAATTCGTCTTGGAGTGAACTACGACGTCGGTTGAATTCACCATACCATCGATAAACACTGGTCCTTGATTGAGCTTCATCGCCAAAAATTGAATTAAGTTCATTCATGCACTGTTGTTGAGTTAATCCACGTCGAAAGTTGTAAAAAATAATCGCACGAAAATGTTCCCGATTTAATTCCATTCTTTGGCCGAGATAAATCTTTTAAGTTAGTGTAAACGACACAAATATCGCTCATATGTCAAAACGTTGTGAGTACGTATAACCTCAAAAATGTAAAACTTTACGATAGAGCTCTCAGTTGCCAGATTGCAACGCTAGGGTTGCCCAATCCCGAAATATAAAAGGCAACCCTCGTAATGCTTTTGTTTTGTCGCGTATGTAATGCGAAATGTCAAATAATAAAAATAATTAGTACAAAGTTTTACAGAAATCAAAAAAATGAATAATTACAGAAATCAACAAATAATCAATTTATTCTTTATACATGGCATCTGCCGATTGAACAAAATTTGATTCCAATCTTCTAAATCATGTTTTATTCATCGGCGGCAAATGTGGATAAGGTTCATTAAATATTCTACATGTTCAAGTAACAATTTTATAGCAGTTGCCATGTATAAAGAATAAATTGATAATTTGTTGATGGGTGTATTTATTAATTTATTTTTTGATTTCTGTCTAACTTTGTACTAATTGTTTTTATTATTTGACATTTCGCATTACATACGCGACAAAACAAAAGCATTACTACCTGCTTACTAAAATTCAGTTGCGACTTATGGGCGTATTATTCTCTGCATAAATGCGATGAAAAACGAATCTTCGAAATAATTCGAAAACCACTTGCTTTAAGAGTATAGTTGTTAATACTTTTTTGTAGGAAATCTTCCCCCCTATCTTACCACGTGATAAAAAATGGGTCATTCCATTTAAAAAAATTGAATTACGAGATATTGAAGAGGGCACTTTGATATTGACATTTTAAGAACATTTATTGTCAAAATTGACAGTTTCCAATTAATACTCATAGAGGCGTCCTCTAGGTACAAGTAAAGGTATAAATCATATTTTTATCTTACTCTTAAGAGAAGTTACAGATAGATTTCAAGATGCCTTTTAGAGGTCAAAATTTTAGAAATATTTTTTTTTATTGAAAACTGTAAGAGATAAGTGTACATATGTTCGAATAAAATATATTGCAATTTAAACGAGAAATCCAAAAGATTACTAATATATAGGGTGTTTTATTTAAAATAACAAATTTGGTGCTACTTCCGGTGGAACCGGAAGTGATATAAAGTTGAAAATATTTCACATGAGGAGAACTAATTCAACCGTATGACAACGATTTTTTTCAAATTTTTAGTGCAACGGCAACCCCATAAACTTT
Organism: Philonthus cognatus; assembly: GCA_932526585.2. Lineage (NCBI taxonomy): Eukaryota > Metazoa > Arthropoda > Insecta > Coleoptera > Staphylinidae > Philonthus > Philonthus cognatus. The sequence goes on from OW052247.1 coordinate 35,978,503, forward strand.
TAACGAACGGTTTAGCGTAGACACCCTATATATACCGGGCTTTCATTAATTCCCGAACCCCACGTGACCAAAAATAATAGGCAACCAAATGTACAAGGTGGTATGGCTCACACAAAAATTCCCTAGATTTAAAAATATTTATTCGCCGGCGTATTTTTATGACGACTGAAAATATTATATTTAAAATGATTAAAAAATAGGCTCATCTTCAAAAATGTAACTAATTTTTATTAATTTTTTCGTTGTAAATACCATTTTCGCAGTATTTGCTTATCCTAGCAAATTGACTCTGCAAAATAAATAGAAATAAAACTCAATGTTTCAGAATAATTAAACAATTTTTGCTTACCTGAAAATTCCGGGCGAATCTTGTAAGATCTCAAAGGTTGGTTTAACGATGCACCGCGCATAAACGTTTATGTCAAATTTGACTTTAGTAACGTTTGGTTACTTTTTTCAAAGCCTCCAACGTACAAATACAATAATTTACGCGGCAATTTTAAATTTAGTCACGTGGGGTTCGGGAATTAATGAAAGCCCTGTATATATATATATATATATATATATATATATATATATAGAAATATATATATATATATATATATATATATATATATATATATATATATATATATATATGTATATATATATATATATGTATATATATATATATATATGTATATATATATATATATATATATACATATATATATATATATATATATATATACATATATATATATATATATATATACATATATATATATATATATGTATATATATATATATATATATATATATACACATATATATATATATATATATATATATATATTTCTATATATGTATATATATATATATATGTATATATGTATATATATATATATATATATATATATATATATATATATATATATATATATATATATATATATATATATATATATATTTATATATATATATATATATATATATATATATGTATCATTGTTTCTTCGGGTTTGGTCTCGCTTATTTTCTTGGCTCTGGTCCATTTTTTTTTTTTCATCGAAACGTCGAATTAAAAATAAAATGGACCAGAGCCAAGAAAATACGCGAGACCAAACCCGAAGAAACAATGATACATGTTACGCCCGCGAAAATCTACGTTTTAACATATATATTAATATGTATAAAGTGTTTATTTCAATTTTATCTTTACAGTATTTTACATATAATAAAGGAGATTTTCCGTAAATAAATTGAAATTGAAATATATTTTATTATTGTTGTAGTCTCTTCATTTTATTTATACAGTAATTTATGACTTTATTTCATTTAATTTATTATGATTATCTAAAACTTAAAAGACCATTTTATACAGGGTGTATTTGAAATAACGAACAGGCATTTAAGGGCACATACACAAAATATGTGTGAACCCATCTCCACCAAATATTTTTCGAATTTTTTTTTTAATTTTCAACATTTTTCGAGTTTTTTTCTATACATTTTGAGAACCAATGCTTTTCTCGTTTAATTCGGTCTGCGTGGAATGCGTGTTTGTTTACTTTAAACGCGAGAGTCTTTGCCTTCGAAATTTGAAGTGTAATCACGTTTTTTTTTGTAAAAGATAAGCATTCCTCAAGTTCATTCACATTCATTAAGAAAAATGCACTTGACTTGAGCTAGTAAATTGATATCTTCTACACATGTTATTTTCATGTATAAATAGCAGTAAAATAGCAGTTTTACTACGATAACACTTACAACACACTCGTGCATGCAATTTGTTAAAAGTAGGTCACGTATAAAACAATTAAAAGTCGGTCACAATTGTTTTATAAAAAGTCACATGAAACTAAATTAAATGTTCAAATTGACGCCCTTCGCACTCAATACACAATTGGGCTCTCCTTAGCCAGTTTTCGCGAACCGAAGTGAACAATTGCCGCGGTTTTTCTATTATTGCGTTAGCTGCGTCGTGAACTCGTTGTCTGAGTGTATCAGCATCGTCAATTTCCTCGACATACACTTCACTTTTAAAATACCCCCAAAGAAATAAGTCTAATGGGTTTAAATCCGGACTTCTAGGAGGCCATGGAACAGCACCTCCACGTCCAACCCATCGTCCTGGAAATTCATTGTTTAAATAATTTCTAGCACGCCGATCGTAGTGCGGAGGTGCACCATCGTGCAGAAACCATAATTGTCTCAGCACAGCTAGAGGCACATCTAAAAGATCTTGAAGTTCATTTTCTAGAAAATCTAAATAACGGCCGCCATTTAAATTAAATGGAAAAATGAAAGGTCCAATTAATTGGTCATTTACAATGCCTGCCCAAACATTAAAGGAGAAACGATGCTGAAAATGCGATCGGCGCGTAGAATGGGGATTATTCTCTGCCCAAACATGCATGTTATGAAAATTAAAACAGCCATTTCGCGTAAAGCACGATTCATCCGTCACTAAAATGTTATTAGTGAAGTTTGGATTTCGGGCACTTTGTTCTAAAAGCCATTCACAAAACGCAACTCTCTGTTGAAAATCACCTGGCTGAAGATGTTGAACCCGTTGATAATGATAGGGGTGAAATTATTTTCGCGGATGATTTTATGCACAAAGCTATGAGAAACACCCAACTGCCGAGAGATAATCCGTGTACTTAAACCGGGATCCGCGTTTAACAAATTTAAAATTTGATTTTCCACTGCAAACAAATGATCTGCTCGGTTAACACCTCTGTCAACTGCGCCAACGGGTTGCAAACTTCCTGTATCACGTGCTCTTTGAAGTAACTCCCGAAAACGATTTGGTGTTGGTAAATGCCGTTCGGGAAACCGATCCTGATAAAGCCTTACTGCTTCCGCGGAATTGCACCTAGCTTCGCCGTAAATAATTAACATATAGGCTAGTTCAATATTAGAATAAATATGTCGCGCCATTTTCACAAAAAAAAGATGTTTGTCTGAATAAGTTTCAGCAAAGACTAAACACAAACATATTTTTTCTTGAAATCCGCCCTTACCACCCCTACTTAATTCATTGTGAATTTCTAAAAATGTGTAAGCAATAAATGTTTTTACAAGTGTGCCATAAATCCCGAGGCCCGGCCGTCGACCTGCTCCATTGACACAATACGGCGTGACGACCTTGCATTAATTGCACTCCGATATTTTCCCTAAACGCTTGTTGTAATTTGATAAAGCTGATGCCGCATGCCGTTTAAAAATTGTTTCTAATTGCCAGTGCTTCCAAAAATGTTATCTATTTTTAGTCATTTATTTTAATAATTAATTGCGGGCTCATTGTTAGAACTATAAACAAAATAATTGTGAATTATCTTTAGAAATAATATAATCTCTTTGTGGTTAAGAGCCTGTTCGTTATTTCAAATACACCCTGTATATAACGTCATGCATCTCTGTAGTCAAATGTACCATGACCTTATACCTTTTTTCTCTCTTATTGACTTGTGTAAACTGTTAAGTATTGGCACTAATAAATTTCTATTCTAATTTATTCTATTAACATGCGATTTCCTATGTTGCGTCCGCCAAGTCAACACCCGGTATATACATTAAATGCTCATTTTTTGATTATCTACAACTTTTCTTAACAAGATTTTTTTATATGATCAATATTAAAGAAAAAGCTTAATAAATGACAAGAGTAAACTACCACTTCCGGTTTCTGCATTTTCACCTGAAGTTGATCGAATACTACTATTGTAATAAAAAGCTTAAGTTTATAGTGTCATCTTAACAGCTCAATCGGTTTAAACTTTACCGTGGCGATAGAATTACAGGACAGAATTGCAGACAGACATTTTTCAAAAATCGCCTTAATCAACTCAGAGGACCTCAAAATGGATATATCTATTAACATATTTGATTTGAACATTTTCACGAAAACAATACTTGCCCTTTGTTTTGCATATGGGGGAAAGTAAAAAGCATAAGGAGATTGATATTTTCCGAGATTAAAAATTGACGATTTCTCTTTCAATTTCTTGTGGCTATTTTTAATAATATTCAATTATAGAGTAAATAGTAAAGAGAAAATTGTGAAACAAACCAAGTGTAATTTAATTCAAACCTTCATCAATATTCAATTATTTATTTAATTTATATTAAACTACAAAACAAACAAAATAATTCGGTCGATGGCCCGCTTTAACTCAACAAACTTCAAAACCATTTAATCACTCTTGTAAACAAATACGCTTTTCAATCCACGCAACCGAAACAAACAAACGATTTTTTTTTTGCATACAAATTTGAGATATTTCTTTTCCCACGCACAAAAACATAAAAAGCACGCGAACCGCATGGAAGCCGTTCGTGCGAAGAACGTCGAAAGGCGCGTGCGCCGAAATGCGCCGCAAACTCGTGCTCGCTGCACGGACTAACTAACTCATAACCTCTTCTCTCAGTGTTTATACGCTATCTGATGAATCGGCGAGTAAGTCGTAGTGTGTGAGAGTGAGCCTGCTCGTAAAAATTATCAGCACGACGAGACGACACTGCCACTACAAATTGGGTTAGATGTTTTTTGACAGTCTTATGCAACATTTCCGAAAATTGCATTAGACATCCGTGTGTGGCAATGAGTATATATCGAGGGAGAAGCACGAAGGAGTTTTATTTGGCTTCAGCGCTCTACGATTCCATCGAGGATCTCAACTCGAAGTAAGTGAGAATTCGTGTTACCTTCTTCTAATTTTATTAACGAGTTTTTGCGGTTTCCATTGTGCCTATAACAAATTTGTATTTAAAGAATTGAATTACTTCAAGTGTCAGTGTTAAAAAATATATTGGTTTGTAAATTAAATTCACTTGGTTTTGCTTTACTTACAACACATTTATAACATTCTTGATAATGGCATTAAACCAAAACTAGTAGAAAATAAAATACATATAAGTGAAACAAAACCATTTCACTTATATGCATTTTATTTTCTACTAGTTTTGGCTTAATGCCATTATCAAGAATGTTATAAGTGTGTTATAAGTAAAACAAAACCAAGTTAATTTAATTTACAAACCAATATATTTTTGAATATGTTTTACCAAGTGATAATAAGAAAAACGTGTCTAATATGTCAGTGCTTAGATTAAAATGAGCGTTTTACTCAAGTCATTGCTTTCAGTTATGATCAAAAAATGTGTTTTGTAGTGAATCTTCTAAGTATTTAGATTCCATGGCATGTTATTACAAATAAATGTTGATTTAGATTTCGTAGTTTAACTGTTTTGAGCTGATGTAATTTTTTAATTTCACTGTTTTGACCTGATGTAATTTTCTAGTTTCACTGTTTTAAGCTGATGCAATTTTTTAGTTTCACTTCTTTGAGCTGATGTAATATTATATAGTTTTACAATTTTAAATTAATCATTCAAAAAATGTAATAGTTTTGAGCTGTTCTTCGGTGATTTTTTTGTTCAGTTAGTGTTTGTAGAATGAAGTTCAAGGATGACGAGCAATGTCAAGTTTTGGCTTGTTTACAAACAGTAAGGTGTGCTCGCTGGGTTTGAATAGAAAAACCGTTACGCTTGCCGATCTGTGCGTTCTTATTGGCTTCCAATTAGATTTTGCAAAACCTGTTGTGTAAAGTGCCTTTTTATCGATTGTTTTGAAACTGTCTGTGAAAACGGTGGTTTAATTATGAACACTTTAATAAAGTAGATAATATGTTTATATAATATTTTCTTAGTATCAACCCACTGAGCAAAAAACAAACAAATAACGTTACATCCACATTGTAGCAACATTAAACGTTGTTTTAATGTTGATGAAACATTACTTAAAGGTGTTTGCTCAGTGGGAATATTACTGCATTGATTTTAATACTTTCTACTAACTTCACTAAATTTTAGTTTCAAATTGCCTTGATTATATAATTTATTTATTTATTAACAGAATCTCCATTTTATTACATAAGTGTACATATACATATTGTAATATATGACAAAAATAACAAAAAACATAAAAATCATATAAAGAATTACATTGATTACAACCGACTAAATTATTACTGAACAAAAATAACAAAAACCATATAAAGAGTTACATTGATTACAGCCACCTAAATTATTACTGAACTAAAGATCTGTTTATATCGTTATAGTTTAATGCTAGTAACTTTTCTACTAGAGTCGCACAAACACGATACCAACATATCGTATTAATAGAATAAAATCTACATGCAATTTAGTAATTTTTGAACTATTGATAAAATAAGCGTGAGCAGCATCGCATTTCCATGTGTTCCAACTTCATTCTAATTAGATTTGGAATAATTTAGAGGTTAGGTTACGCTGTTTTTGTTTATGTTTAAATCAGGGTCCGGACGATATATATCATCAAATATCTATCACGATGTTGTGTTTTTATTTATATTGTGAAAATCTTCCTAAAGTGGATCCTGGATTATGTGTATTATACAAAAAAAATCTTCTAAGTATACATACAGAGAGTTTTATGTAACACCGAACATTTTCATAACTAGAATTTTTCTTTTAAGTATATATATGCAGACGTTGTACATTTTACCACGCTCGGTTTATTAAAAGAATACACTTTGAAGCTTTAAACGAGTGTTTTCCACTCCCAGGCTAAGCATGAAGTAAAATTTCGAGTTTAGAAAAGCCTGAAAATTTGGTTTGGTCGCGTAGCGCGAAGCGCTACGCGACCAAACCAAATTTTCAGGCTTTTCTAAACTCGAAATTTTATTTCATGCGCCACCGGTACAAAACACTGATTCAATGTAAAGTTCAGCGGTGTGTTTTAAATTTCGTAATATGTCAGTGTTTTGTACCGGTGGCGCATGAAGTAAAATCTAAATTAAACATTATACAAATAATATTTATTAAAAAAAAAACGTTAAAATTGAAAAAATCATTTAAATCAACTTAATCAGAAAAAACATTGTCAATACTGGCAAATTCAAGAAAAATACGACGTCATAAATATTAATTAATAATAACCAACAAACAAAATTAAAAAAAAAACTTGTAAAAGAAAAACAAATAACCCCACGTAAACTCAAAAACATACAGTTATAAATAAGACCAAAATTGACAAAATCGTAATTTTAGTTTTTTTTTTTTAAATATGCTACTAAAGCACTTAAGACACCTAAGACCAGCGTTTTATACGCGTGGCGCATGAAGTAAAATTTCGAGTTTAGAAAAGCCTGAAAATTTGGTTTGGTCGCTCCGCTTCGCTACGCGACCAAACCAAATTTTCAGGCTTTTCTAAACTCGAAATTTTACTTCATGCTTAGTCTGGGAGTGGAAAACACTCGCTTAATGCTTCAAAATGAACCTTTTTAACAAAACCAACGAATCTCGGAAAATTTACAGCGTATCCAAACGTATGCCTAAAATAAAATTTCGCTGTATTTCAGTGTTTTATACGCGTGGCACATGAAGTGAAACTTCGAGTTTTAGAAAAGTTGTTAAAATGGACAAACGATGTTTCAACGATATTTCACTATTTTGACAGTTTTGCGATTTCTTCTGTTTTTTTTCCTTAGCCGTTTTCTTTTAAAGTAAACTTCTTTCTTTTTTAATATTTTTTAGTTTATAATTTATAAAGAAAGGTAATTTTCTCATATTTTGTCATAATTATAACGATTTATATTATTAATGTGATTCTCTCTAATAGAATATCATTTTCGGCAAATATATTGACATTTTTAACAGTATTGTATTACTGATGTTCTTTTTGGGCTATTGTGGCATTTTTGGATATACAGGGTGTCCGTATTTCGACAGAATGTATGGGGATCTTAGTTATTTGAAGAGATTGAGAGTTGGTTAAATTGGGCCAAAGTTGCGTATTTTAGGGCCCACCAATAATCTGAAAACAAATTTGAAATATCTTCTTTTGTTTGCGAGATATCACAAAAAAACAGATTTTTTGAAAAATCGTTTTTATTTTTTTATTCAAAAAGTATTGAGTCTAGACATTCAGAACTTTGACATTATAGAGGCACTTTTTAATGAGGAATCTAGCTGCTAATTTTATTTCAAGATAACTATAACATTTACCCGGGAACCATAGCCAACTTTTGTTTTTCTTATGGGCGCCATTTTGGATTTTTATATTTTTTGGAAGAATATTTTTTTCTGAACTCAGTGATGTATCACACTCATCATTTATTTTAGATTTGATATTTAGAATTATAACATTTTCTTTTTAGTAAAGAGTGCCTTGGAAACAATGGCGTTATATCTATTATCAACAAAATCGTGACAGTAGTCATTTAATTTTAGCAATCAAAATGAATTTATAACTGTCAATCTAGCGTTATATATTTATAACTTTACTACAAATCAGTGGTTTATACGCGTGGCGCATGAAGTAAAATTTCGAGTTTAGAAAAGCCCCGTGAAAATTTGTCTCGGGTCGCTGCGCGACCCTCGACAAATTTTCTACGCGGGGCTTTTCTAAACTCGAAATTTTACTTCATGCTTAGTCTGGGAGTGGAAGACACTCGTTACTTGCAAATACATCACAACTGTTAAAATATGAATCGTGTTAGTATTTTGTTATTAAATCGCTATATTGACTGTATTTGATATAGTGATTTAAATGACTCACTATCATAACATCACAATAGCCGATATACAGTCTATAGAGAGACATAGTCAGACAAAATCGTAGCATAGTCAAAATGACTGTCTTTTGACTATGCTACGATTTTGTCTGACTATGTCTCTCTATGGACTGTATTGAAGTATATGAAGCCATTTACAGTCGCAATAGTCAAAACACGGTCGATAAAGATATAACATGACAAAATCCTATGATAGTCCAAAGACAGTCAAGCAATTTATTAAGATTCAAAATGTCACACCAGTATTTCGTTTATAAACAAATACATTTTCTATCAGTACAGTAATTAATCAGCTGGATGCCCGTCTTCAGGGGTGATATGTAAGCAAATTATGGGTCCTAGGAGTTGTCAAATGAGGGAGTTACTCAACTGTTTCCAAGGCACTCTTTACAAAAATCAAAAGAATAAAATTTTACATATAAAATGTACAAAAAAAACTATAAATGTGATACATCCTTGAATTAAAAAAAAATATTCTTCTAAAAAATATAAAAATCCAAAATGGCGCCCATAAGAAAAACAAAAGTTGGCTATAGTCCCTGGATAAATGTTATAGTTATCTTAAAATAAAATATGTTACTAGATTTGTCGTTAAAAAGTGCCTGTATAATGTCAAAGTTGTAAATGTCTGGATTCAATAGTTTTTGAATAAAAAAATAAAAACGAAACTTCAAAATATCCGTTTTTTGACAATATCTGAAAAACGAAAGAAGATATTTCAAATTTGTTTATAGATTAATATTGGGCCCTAAAATACGCAACTTTTTGCCAGCTTAACCGACGCTCTATCTCTTCAAATAACCGAGATCCCCGTACATTCTGTCGAAATACGGACACCCTGTATGTATTTGAATATTCTAATATTTGAATTTTCAAATGTTTAAATATTCGACTATTTGAATATTCGAATATTTAAATATTCGAATATTTAAATATTTGAATATTCGACTATTTAAATATTCGAATATTTAAATATTCGACTATTTAAATATTCGAATATTTCAATATTTGAATATTCGTCTATTTAAATATAGAAATATTCGACCATTTAAATGTCCAAATATTTGAATACATCGAATATGTGTTTGAATGAATATTCGAATACTCAAGTTTAGAAAATTCCCAGCCTCAGTTTTTACCACTTTTATTAATACAATAAAAGTGGCAAAAAATATAGTAAAAGTTTTATTTAATTTTGATATGGAATTACCACATAGTAGTAAGCGTCAAAGCCATCGTGATGTCAATAGAATAATTACCACATACTAGTGAGCGTCAAAACCATCGTGATATTAATAAAAAAATGTTCGAATATTTTAGTGGCTCTTAATTAATTTTGTTAACAACAATCCTCTAATACGTGCATTATTTAATTGTGTGGGCAGCATAAATGGCGTGCATTTAACACTCAAGTACATTAAACACGGGATTTGCGTGTTAAATGTGGTTTTTTTAACACGAATATAAATAATTGCCTAGTTCGATTTTTTGAGGTTATGCAGTAACAGCGCTGTGCTAGTCAAATCAGCTTCTTTTGTCTTATATTTAATTTAATTTTAATTTAATTCATTTATTTTCGGTATCACCTTTGTACAATCAATATACATTTAAGTATAAAACAGTATATGTAAAACTATAACAATATTAATATGTATATCACAATGAGCACTCTATATAAAAAAAAAAAATGAATATAAAACAGACTTAAACTAAAACAAACAACAGACTAAAAATGAGACAAACAACATATTAAAATGCCAAGTTTTAAAATTTGAAAATAAGTTAAACAAATCACTAACAAAAACAATCAGCAAGTATTATATAAACCAAGTATGAAATATATAATAATTTGTTTATATCTGACAAACACATACGACGCAAGCCATTCTTAAATACAGAGATTGAATCCGCAAATATGTCGAACCTAGTGTTGTTCTGTAGTGCATTTGCCTGACGCATAAGCCGATCAACTGGGTTAAACATTTCATAGTTGGTGGAATGAAATGTTAACCGGAATAAGGGTTTATGCCTACAATTAACTCCTCAAGGAATATTAAAATTTAACTGATTAAGCAGTGTACCACAATCAATAATCCCATTGACCAACTTATGCAAAAAACATAAATCCAGCAGCACCCTCCTGTCATGTAACGATCTCAAGTCAAGTTGTTCACGCATAGAACTGTGGGTAAAGTTAATACTAATGCCCCCTATTCTACGGTGAACAATTCTCAAGAATCTACTCTGTACTGACTCAAACTTCTGAACGGCGCTCATAGAATAAGGAGACCAAACCACTGATCCATACTCCATATGGGGCCTTACTAATGTCAAGTATAACATTTTTACTGTCTTAACACTAAATCCAACTGTGAATCTACAAACAAAGCCCAACATTTTTAAAGATAAGTTACAAATGTTTGTGTAATGTTTATTAAAATTAAGCTTTGAAGTAAATAACACGCATAGGTCCTTTATTTCAAAAGTCGTAGTTAATAAGTGATCTGTAATAAGGTAGCAAAAATGTGTATACGAGCCTCGGCTAAATGTGATTTGGAATAGAGTCCTGCACGAGTACGTAAAAATGTATCCTGTTAATAATCGCCGATTACGTTGCTACGCGATACGATTACATACTCGTGGAGCGGCATCGTCGGCATCGTCGCATCGTAGACCTGTAACGATTAGTAATCGGCGATTACAATTCAAACATAATTATGTCAGATCTGTCAGGCTGTACCGATTATTAATCAAAAATAATAATTTGATTTAAGCTCTCAGTATCGTTTGACATTTGTAATACATTGTGTCATATAAGTGGTGATCGATGTATATATTGTCTTTTGTTGGTAAACAATATCAATTACAAATTTATATTTCCGAAAAAAATTAAAATGTTTGCAAGAGTCGGGTACGAGTGCGGTCTAGCTTTTTTCTAAAAAGATGTCAACAGTGCAACGAAAGAAATCGAACTATTCGTAATATGTGTGGTATGTGAGAAGATATTTCAATTCGGAAAAAGATGCAGTCCTTCAAATTTGAAGAAGCACGCTTGTTCCAAAAATAAATACAACCATGAGGATGATAGTTGAACAGGCACACGCGTACTCAGGAAATAATGAACAATTGTGTAAAATGTCTGGCTCGTGATCAACGTTCTTTTGATATTGTAAATAGGGAGGGTTTTAAAGCTTTGGCTTAGTCGCTTGTTGAAATTAGGGTTAATCTTGAAACGAAAAATTTCAAAATTGATGGTCTTTGTCACATCATTTCCTTTTGATTTTAAAAATTAGAACAAATATAATTATTTTAAATGACCATAACGTAGTATAGTATAATAAGATACTACAGAAAATAAACTATTGCGTTTGATTCATTAATAATCTCTGTAGAACTTCGGCCGTTTATTGGGGACCTTAACGTGCTTCAAGGCCATTTCATGACAAATCTTTACATGTTTTATGTTGATTGTAAGTAAATCGTGTATATAAGATGTAATGAATATTTTTGTGTTAAATTCACGTTATTTTTTCGATAGTAATTAACTAAATCCGATATCCAAAGTGCCAATTTTCGATATGTTTTTGTTAAATTTATTAGAACTATTAAAAAAATAATATTATTCATGACAGTCATTAATAAAATGAATTACCGATGAATCAAGTGTCCGAGTTACAAACAAAGTGTTGGACTCCGACTACATTGGCCGGCCAGAACTTTATTAAACTTAATCTTCAATTTTTCAAAACAATAACAATATTAATTATCTCTCTTTGATCCTAACACATTGGTGTAGTAGTTTTCCTTCACGTCAATTCCTGACGGGGTAACATCTTTAAGACTTACGCCATATAAATTCCGAACACCTCCCGAGTCGCCTATGTCGGGAAATTTCTAGCCACTTATTATATTTTACTTTAGCACAGAACACAATTTTAACCAGCACTGAGCAGAGGCAACATGTCCCCAAAAATGACTTAAAACAATTTTTGTGTGTGAACTAAACGTAGACGTTGCAACACATACACCTTTTAAGATTATTTATTTTTGCAATTGATGTTGAGTATGTTGAGTAAAACACAATATTTTTTTATATAACAGTTGTATCTAAAGATATTAATAACTGTTTAAAATCATTGAGAAAAATGTACCTGTATAACCGATTACTCATACGATTCTGCATAAATTAACGATTATAATCATGTAATCATGAGTACGATTACGAGTATGTTTATACTCATCGTTGCATCGCAACGATGAGTATTTGTATCTGTAATCGCCGATTCCATACGTACTCGTGCAGGTCTCTAATTTGGAAACATTTGTTCAAATTCAGGTAAAGATTATTCCTATCACACCATTCAGCAATATTGTGTAAGTCCAGCTGTAGTAGTTTCTGATCCTCAATTGTTCTTACTACTCCAAATAACTTAAGATCATCAGCAAACAGGAGGAAACTGCTAGACTTAATACTTAACTGTATATCATTAATAAAAAGCAAAAACAACAGTGAGAACCCTGCGGAACCCCCGAAGTTACATCTACATTATTCGAATACTTCGATCCAATACGAACGCCCTGTGTTCTATTGTGCAGGTAACTAGCAAGCCAGTTAATTTGACCATGGTGGTGATGACGTCGTCGACGCCATTTTGTTAAAGTACGAAGTAATCGCGTCAACATCTCCGCCGTTCTCACTAGTTTAACCCCCGTAAAACGCGTTTGTGAACATAAAACATTCTCAAATCGATTCAACAATTGTGCTATCCGTCGCGAGTGTTTTTTTTTAAGCGGAACAAACGTTAACACCGTGAAAACTCTATCCAAACGGAAAAGTTTGTTTTTTGTGCAAAGAGCGTGTTGCTATGTAACTTAGGCGAAAGGGTAGACTGTGTGAGTATTATTTATTGTTGAGCTATTGTTAATATTTGTGTTGAAAGTGGAATTAACTCTATTACACATTCAATTTCCAATACCGCAATCTGTCATCATTTATCTGTCGAATTATTATAAAACAAAACCGACCATTAAAACTGACGCGTATTTAATAAATATATACAGGGTGACATAGAAAAAAGTACATTGCATAGTGCCACACAATGGAGGACACTAAAATAAGAAAAAAAGTTCCTATAAACATGGGTCCGCAAGGCCTTCGGTTAAAAGATACGGGGTGTTCAATTTTAATTTTTTTTTATTTATTTGCAAAAACAATGATAAATACTTCAACAATTAAATTTTAATGGTATGATGAAAAATATGATTAATTAAAACAAAACATTAAGTTTTTAGAAGATGTTCAAATTGTTGCCCTTGTACTTCAATACATTTTTCCATTCTTCTTCTTAATGATTGACGGCATCTTTGAAATATTCCTGGGTTATTACGAAATCTATCTGCCGATTCCACAATTCGTATCCATAATTGTTCTTCATTATGTATTTCTACAGCATTAACTTCATTTTTCATAAATCCCCAAAATGAAAAATCGAGGGGATTAAGGTCGGGACTACGAGCTGGCCATGGTACAGGCCCCCCTCGACCAATCCACGTATTTCCAAATCTCCTGTCCAAATAGTCCCTTGTCACTCGAGAAAAGTGAGCTGGCGCCCCATCATGCATGTAATACATTCTTCCAATAATGGCCAATGGGACATTCTCTAATAATGTGCTTAAATCATTCTCCAAGAAATTTCGATACAGTGCACCTGTCAATCGATTGGGCAATCGGAATGGGCCAATTAAGTAATTGTCAATTATACCTGCCCACACATTAATAGAAAACCCATATTGGTGACTTCGAATTACAGTTTGATGAGGATTTTCATCACTCCAATGGTGCAAGTTATGTAGGTTCAGAATACCATCACGACTAAAACCAGCTTCGTCAGTAAACAAAATTGATGAAATAATGTTTTGTCTTTGGTTTTGCAACCATTCGCAAAATTGTACACGAGAAAAAAAGTCATGTTCCAATAGTGAATGAATTTTTTGTAAATGATATGGGCGAAGAAGTTGTTCCTTGACAATTTGTCTAACTGATTCACGGTTAAGGTTTCGCACCGCTGAACTTATTTTTCTGGTGCTTGTTCTCGGATTATTTTCTACCATTCGTAAAACAGTTTCTTCGTTTCGCACAGTGCGACGAGTTCTGGAAACCCCACTATTCAATTTTGGTTTTCTAAAACAGCCATCTTCTCCCAAACGCCTATGCACATCAATAAATGTTCGAACATTAGGAACTCGTCTTAGAGGATATCTTTCTCGATAGATACGTTGAGCTTCGTAAGAATTTGATCTAGCTTCGCCGTAACACATAATCATGTCCCTGTATTCTTCAAAAGTGTAGCGAACCATTTCTGAAAGCAATTTTGAATAATCAGTGAGAAAACCAATGAAAAACTTAATCACGACCACAAAATACCTCAAACAATTATTACATTAGTTTGACAAGTGTCATTATGACACATTATTTAATTGTTATTTATCATTGTTTTTGCAAATTAATAAAAAAAAATTAAAAATCAACACCCCGTATCATTTAATCGAAGGCCCATGTTCATAGGAACTGTTTTTCTTATTTTAGTGTCCTCCATTGTGTGGCACTATGCAATGTACTTATTTCTATGTATGTATAATAAATGTTGTGTTATATATTATTGTTGTCGTAAACAAAGTATAGTGTATAACTCGCATATAATGGCTATTAATCACTCGAACGACTTACTCCACTCGCCTTCGGCTTGTTCCGCAAATCTCGTTCTCGTGATCAATAGCTATCGTTATATGCTCGTTGTACAATAACTTTACATATTGCAATAAAGAGTAATATTTAAGAAGACCATATTTATTATGTATTTTTATGTAACTACAATTTTAGATTGTTAGCTGTAAGTTGTTGAAACTCCATATCACTTAATAACACACTTAATTTATTTAAACATTTGTATATTAAGTGATTTCTTCTTGTATCTGAAATTTTTGTAATGTAATTTTGATTAATAATGGTATTTTATAACAGGATTCGGAAATGTATTTATGTACTTTTTTATACACACATTTAATTAGGCTTCTTCGTTGTAAAATTATTCACTAGATCTAATCAAAACCTCATAAACCCCAGCCCATTCAAACAAACATAAACAAAATTCTAGAAGTAGCTGATTAATTCGCGCAGGATCCTGCAAATCACTTGCCAAACAAGTATTTATTAATAAATCTCCCGATAACGCGTTTAATCACTCCAAACCAGAAAACAAACTAGCTATAATTAATTCCAAATCAATTACAAAAACACGCAAAAAAACCAACCTCTTTATCGGCGTATTTATAGAAATTAGGGCGGTACAATTAAAAATACAATTCCCGAACATTACACATGCATGTATAAATAATTGCGAAACATGACCGATAATGTTCCGTGTATTGAGATTCAAACGAGGGTCGCGACATTCATTAACACTTGCCCTCGTAACTGGTTAGTTCCAGTTTCGCTGGCGACTAGGATCCGATTTTTGTGTGTGCTATTTATTATACTACAATCAATGGGATCGTTTTCGTGAAATTGTATTTCTGTAAATGTGGATAAATAATATCCGCTTTTATCCGCATTATTAATTGTTGCCGGGTTTTATCTTGTTCCAGTGACGCACGCACACTGCGTTAATTGAGAGGAAGGCGGCATGCGTATGTGTGTATTTATGGATTAATAAAGTATTCAATAAAGTTTTGTAATGTGGGTTCTGATTTGTGAAGTCAATTGTTGACCTCAAGAGCTTTTTCGATTTATATCTAGTTTGAGGGCGTGGTTTGTGTAATTTTTCTTTTGAAACATGCAATTTAGATATAAGACTGGTTTTGTAATCACGTTACAAAAGAAAAACCAGAATCATTGATGATATAATAATAGAAAATGTAATTATAATAAAATACCATTATTGATGTAAACTACATTACAAAAACCAAGTGTTTTTTTCTTTCAATAACTTTACATATTACAAAAAAGAGTATTATTTAAGAAGACCATATTTATTATATATTTATGTAACTACAATTTTAGATTCTTAGCTGTAAGTTGTTGAAACTTCATATCACCTAATAACACACTTAATTTGTTTAAACATTTGTATATTAAGTGATTTCTTCTATTTTTGTAATGTAATTTTCATCAATAATGGTATTTTATAATAGGGTTCGGAAATGTATTTATATAAATATCGGATATATATCAATATTTTCCCATATACCGGGTGTTGACTTGGCGGACGCAACATAGGAAATCGCATGTTAATTTTAAAGTGTTCAAATATTGGCTTCCCTATTTATTTTAGAGACAAAATGTATATCACTTTTTTGTAGAGGGAAAAATTCTAAATTTATGAATGTTCACACTTAACACTTTACATTTCTCTAAGTTAGAATAATTAAGAAAATGTAATGTGATTTTATAAAAATAATGACATACCATGGAATTGATACAATTGCGGATATTCTCTGTTTTTTTTTAAATTCAATTTAAAGCTTTAAAGAAGTGTTTTTCACTCCCAGACTAAGCATGAAGTAAAATTTCGAGTTTAGAAAAGACCCGTGAAAATTTGTCGAGGGTCGCGCAGCGACCCGAGACAAATTTTCTGGGCTTTTCTTAACTCGAAATTTTACTTCATGCGCCACGCGTATAAAACACTATAATATTGTCAAATTTATGTATATTCGAACTTTACTTAAAATCTGCGTTTTATACGCGTGGCGCATGAAGTAAAATTTCGAGTTTAGAAAAGCCCAGAAAATTTGTCTCGGGTCGCTGCGCGACCCTCGACAAATTTTCACGGGGCTTTTCTAAACTCGAAATTTTACTTCATGCTTAGTCTGGGAGTGGAAAACACTCATTTAAAGCTTCAAATTGAACTCTTCTAGAAAACAACGAATATTTCAAAATTTATTTCGTATTCATATGGAAATATATACAGGGTGCCCGTTTTTCAAGCGGCACTATAGGGATCTCGCTTATTTGAAGAGATAGAGAATCGGTTAAATGGGGGATAATCAAGCCTTCACATTGTTTCAATTTTATTTAAAAAAAATGAAATTGTCGATCATTAAAATTGGCCTATATCTTCGATATTTTTGATCTTATTCCAAATTTATAAAAACATTCTTAGAGCAACTTTTTATGACTCGACTTATAGAATCAGTTATAAAACTGTAAATCGATTAGTTTTTGTTTTTCTAGACACAACTTTTGTTTTTCTTATGGGCCTATATGAAGATATGCATATCACTAAACAGCATCTACGCTGATTTCAATTATATGCCACATGCTGTCTTTTACAAAATGTATTGTTTTTATAGTATGTTGCCATGGAAACAACGGCGCAATGTCCACCAAAACTATTTATTTCCGAAAAAAAGATTACTAATCATTAATAGTTTTTCTTTCAAATAAAATTTCAACGATTGCATAGCAACTTGAAATTATTTGGTTGATATGGCAACTTAAATAACAACAATAATTAAACAAAAGCTTACGTGTGGCATATCGTTGAAATTAAATTAAAAAAGGATTTCAATGATGTGCATAAATTTGTATGTTTCCGTAAGAAAAACAAAAGTTAAGTGAATAAAACTAAAACGAATCGCTTTAAATATTTTAAACGTTAACTTTATAACTTATCGAATGAAGTCATAAAAACTTGCCACAAGGAAGTTTTTAAAGAATATGAAGTATGCGTTTTCATTTGGACGCGTAGGCTTTTCTAAACTCGAAATTTTACTTTATGCGCGACGCGTACAAAGCGCTGATTCAGTGGAAAGTTTTCAACTTTTACTTTCGCAATTTATGGCGCCCAACAAGGGTCTAGCGTTAATTTTGGACGCTCGCGATTTATGGCGCCCAATTAGGGACCACAGCGTTAGCCTGGCCGCACGTTGGGCGCCAAATAACCTCAAATCCAAGCGTTTCTAGTATTTTTAAACGAGTGTTTCTCACTCCCAAATTAAGCATGAAGTAAAATTTTGAACTGGTATATATACAGGGCGAACGAAAAGGTATGGCCAAACCTTCAGGAAACATTTCGCACAGAATACGAAAAAACAAAAAATAGCGGTGATATAAATAACATTAAAAAATCGCAATGTTCTTTTTTTTTTTCGAAATAGAAAGAAACAATTGAAGATATTTTAAATGTGATAGCAGATTATTAATAAGCACTAAAATTCGGAACTTTGCCCTCATTGAACCCAGTCTCTATCTCTTCAAATAAGCGAGATCCCCATAGTGCCTCTCGAAAAACGGCCACCCTGTATACTTGAAAGAAAAATTTGCTGTATACCGGTAATATAAAATTGGGTAATTCTCTCGATAGTATTACCAGAAACAATTAAAAGTATAGAAATAAATTATGTATCAAAAAATGTAATTTTTTTTACAAAAAGTATATCAAAAAGCACAATTTATAGTAAGTTCAGTTTTGTTCTAAAATATAAATAATTAAAATTGATAAGAATATCTGTGACTTTCTTGAGAATCTATGAAAATTGAAAGAAATATATCATTATGTTTCATTGTGTATTATTTCAGTTTATTTATTTTATTTACATTAATTACAAAAAACACAGTTGGTTAAAAATAGTAAAAAATATATCTTTTAAGCTGCTTTTAAATTGTAAAAATACTTAGCAATCTTTGCATATTAGGTTAATAGTCGGAAGAATCCATGTTGTTTGATATATGAATGGAGCATCTTCTCAAATCCAGTTTAACTTGCAATATTTAGGAACATTTTCACAACTTAAATATTTAAACAATAAAACATCGAATTCCTAAAATAGTATTACATTTCAAATAAATTATTTTTCATGCACTTAATGTTCAAAAACCTTTTATTTTAGAAACAAACAAATAAATGTTTTCGTTCCGGTTCAGACACAATTTGGAACATTCGTTGGTGTTCAATTTCGGTTCTGTCAAAAAACCGTTCCGGTTACATTTCGGTTTTTAATAATTAATTTAAAATAGTGATAATAAATTCTACGATTTACAAAATAACTATGCATTGAAATGGACGAAATAAAACGTGATACGTTCCGTTTCCAAATTTGTTTACTCATTTTAACCTATTTCGTTCCGGTTTCGGTTCTTTTTATTACATTTAATTTGTTTCGCTCCGGTTTTTTTTACTAATTTTTAGTATATTTTGTTACGGGTCCGATTTTTATTATAAATTTCAATTTATTTCGCTGCGGTTCCAAAACTGTTTGCTTATTTTAATGTATTTCGTTGTTGTTCCGATTCTTTTTACTCGTTTCAATTTATTTCTTTCCGATTCTAAATATTTTATCTATTTTAACTTACCCTTTACGGTTTAAGATTTCGGTTTAACAAACATTTTATTTTTGTAGTTTTTTCATTCTGATTCCGATTACTTTTACTTATTTTAATTTATTCCGTTCCGGTTTGAGTTTTCGGTTCAAAAAAATATCGGTTAAATCTAGTTTAAAATTAGTTTTCGTAGATTGATCTTTCTCCCTTGGGAACAATTAAAAAAAATCCTCTTTTCTTTCTTTCACAATTTTAAATTTATTTTGCTTGTTACTAATTTTAGTTTATGTTGTTCCGGTTTCGATTCCTTTCACTAATTTCAGTTTATTTTGTACCGATTCTAGGAATTCGAACCGGAACGAAATAAACTGAAATTAGTGAAAAAGAATGGAAACTCAATTTTTTCTTATTTTTTAACATATTTCATTCCCGTTTGAGTGTTCGGTTCGATAAAAATACATATCGCTGCTTTGCTTTGATAATGACACAAGTAAAATTTCTTAATTTTTATTTTATATATATTTGTATATTGTTTTCAAGTTGATATCGGCACAACTGTACTCTGGTGGCTATTATTATTTTCGTTTACTTCGTTCTGGCTTCAATTCTTAGAATCAGGACAAAATAAACTGAAATTAGTGAAAAGAATCAAAACCGGAACGAAATAAATTAAAATTAGTAACAAGCAAAATAATGCTGTAATGCTCTACAATAAAAGTTTACTGACTTTTGAATAGATTCAATGGAAAACATTAACATCACTTTTTTTTAGTTGTGCCACTATCAAAGCAAAGCAGCGATATGAATTCCGGTTTACGGTTAGGTTTCGGAATATGTAATTTTAATTTATATCGTTCCGGTTCTGATTCTTTTTACTAATTTTAGTTTAATTTGTTATAGTTCTAAGAATTAGAACCGGAACGATATAAACTGAAATTAGTAAAAGTAATCAAAACTTGCTTTTTTCTCATTTTTCTTAACTCATTTAGTTCCGGTTTGAGTGTTCGATTCGACAAAAATACATATGAATTTCAGTTTACGGTTACGTTTCGCAATATGATTTTGCTCTTCCTTTGCAACAAATTTGAAAAAATATATATTCTAATTTCTTTGTTGTCGTTAAACTCAGTCCAACGTCATCCTGCTTTTGATCAAATTTTGTCGAACTTAATCACTTCCATTTTCCTTATCAAATAATTTTTCATTCATCTCCGAATCAAAATATTTGCAATATTAATCTCATTAGTAATTTACTTGGTCGAAGTCCTGTAAATAATTAGATTATGTTGATTTTTGTTACTAGGCGACGTTTATCTGCACATCACTTTTGCAGAATCGTAATTACTCTGGGCGAGCCCACCAACATTTTGCAGACAGGCATTCCAAAAAAAAATTAATATACGCACGGTTGTTTACACTGATTAAGTAATCGAGATAAAATGTCTGGGAGACGGCATTCTTTCGTTCAGTTGATAAGAGTCAATAAAGGATCTAATGACCTTTTGATGATGATCATGGTAAACAGTTAATTAAAATTTGTTTTTTTGACAAATTAATAAAGGAAAATAATAAATATTTGTTTCATTGTAACAGAAAAAGATTAAAATAATATTTGGCACGGTCAATTATAATCAAGGAATGTACATCTTGATGAATGAACATCTTGATGAAAACATCGCTACGGTTCCATTATATGCACAAAATCGTTCCTGTTCCATTATATGCAAAAACGTCAACGAGGCGACAGTCTTTCCTTCTATTGATAAGAGTTAATAAAGGATCTAATGACCTTTTGATGATCATGATGATGGTAAACAGCGCCGCACTAAGGAAAAACGGCGCCTGGGTCAAATATCCAATTCGTTATATGCCCAAAATCGTTCCGGTTCTGTTATATGCTTCCAGTTTTTGTGATTTCGGTAGAAAGAAGCATTATAAATTAACGACGCGAATGAAATTTCAAGAAATGATCAAATAATATACCAAGAAAAATTGAAACGGAACAAAATAAACCGCTAAAAAATATCGTTCTAATTGCGGTTCAGGCAATTATCCTATTCATTCTAGTTCGGATTTTCAGGTCAACTATACCGGTTAATTCTGCTTTACGGCTTATTTCCGGTTTCAATCACTAAGTAGAAGTATCAAAACATTGTCAACTTCAGTTAGGGTTTCACCAGTTCACTTGATTTTTAAACTTACTGAGTTGTTTTCTCTCGAAACCTAGGAAACGGAACTAGAACGAGTTTTTAGATGGAACGATCCTGTTTATTCTTAACCTGTTTACGGTTCGTTTCCGAGTAGAAGTATCAAAAGATTGTCAGCGTCTGTTACGGTTTTATTACTTGATCACTGAGTAGAAGTATCAAAACATTGTCAACTTCAGTTAGGGTTTTACCAGTTCACTTGATTTTTAAACTTACTGAGTTGTTTTCTCTCGAAACCTAGGAAACGGAACTAGAACGAGTTTTTAGATGGAACGATCCTGTTTATTCTTAACCTGTTTACGGTTCGTTTTCGAGTAAAAGTATCAAAAGATTGTCAGCGTCTGTTACGGTTTTATTACTTGACTTGAATTTCAAGCTACTTGACTTGTTTTGTCTCGAAACCTAGGAAACGGAAATTGAACCAAATAGTTTTAGATGGAAATTATTCAACCTAGGAACGGAACCAGAACTAGTTTTAGATAGAATTAAATCGGAACGATCTTAAATGTTTATAACCTGATTCGAACTGGAATTATTTTGATTCCAGTTCGAATCAGGTTATGAAAATCCAAGATCGTTCCGATTTAAATCTATCTAAAACTAGTTCTGGTTCTGTTTCCTAGATTGATTAATTTCCATCTAAAACTATTTGGTTCGGGTCCGTTTCCTAAGTTTCGAGACCAAACAAGTCAAGTAGCTTGAAATTTAAGTCAAGGAATCTAAATATTTGTTTCTTCTTGCGAGTGTTTAAGGCCTTAGCTGTAAAGCTCTATCGATTAGCTACAGCTTCTAGTATTCTAGGTTATTTAAATTATTTTAAGAGTCACACGTTAGTTTTTATGGCTGTATTAAGTGATTTACTTTTTTATCTATTAACACTCCTTATCGAAATAATTCTCTAAAATAATTACTACTCTTTTGTGTTGACGTTTTTGGAATTTGGAACCCGAGTGTTGCGAATCAACTGATAATGCTAGGCGCCGTACGCCGCTTATAATCTAATTCAGACTGAAATTTATGCCGGCATAACCTATGCTAATGTCTCGAAAATGCGCACTTGCGAAACGGGAGTCGTGGGTCGCGTGTTTTGGTTTAGATAAGTCCTCCAGGATTTCGGGACGGATTGCTAATTGGGAACCGATTAAAAAGAAGTGTCCGGCATCGGTGTGCGTCTTGTACAAACATCGTGACAAATTGTCTTATCGGTGATTGTTTGGTTCAAAACAATATCGATAAGAAAATGTTGATCCTATGTTTAAAAAAAATGCGTGTAGATCATTGGGAGGATGATGAGGCAAAAATTTTGATTGGATTTATCTAATTATTTGCGGTTTAAACCGCTTTTGCGGTTTTTAGGGACACAGCAGCAACAAGATTTATAAACTACAGGTAATCTAAGAAAAAAGTTTTTCATTCTTTTGCAGTATTATCAAAGAAGTATCGAAAGTATGTTCTGTGTAGTGTATGTAAAACAATTTATTTAAAATTAAATACATTTTTTGGTATTCGCCGATTTTATAAAACCGTTAAATGTAAAGCTTCTAACGAGTGTTTGCACTCCCTGATTAAGCATGAAGTAAAATTTCGAGTTTAGAAAAGCCTGAAAATTTGGGTTGGTCGCGTAGCGCGAAGCGCTACGCGACCAAACCAAATTTTCAGGCTTTTCTAAACTCGAAATTTTACTTCATGCGCCACGCGTATAAAACACTGAAATATTGTGATGTTCATAATACACTGCTTAAACAGATTCATGATTCACAGCCCACTCAGTTTTATCTCATATTAATCAATTTTACGAATGTTTTACAAAACGACTTGATTTACTCCATTTTTATTATAACCCCGCGAATGTTAGTGGTTATATCAAATGAAATCTGAAATGTAGATGATAAAAAACAAAAAGTCTGAAACCTACTCCCAATTTAATTCTAGCCTCAAAATATAGATGATAATATTCTAGTTTTTTCTGCAGTTTTTATCAGATTTTAAGCCAATCATAATTTACATTTGCGTCAAAGTATTTCCAAAGGTGCGATTTATAAAATTTATCAACGTGATATATTTCTCTTCACATTATTTTAGTGTTTTATACGCGTGGCGCATGAAGTAAAATTTCCAGTTTTGAAAAGCCTGAAAATTTGGTTTGGTCGCTCCGCGCTTCGCGCTACGCGACCAAACCAAATTTTCAGGCGTTTCTAAACTCGAAATTTTACTTCATGCTTAATCAAGGAGTGGAAACCTTCATTAAAAGCTTAAAATTCAACGAATGACTGAACATTTACAGTGTTTACATCACGATAAAATAATTCCCTGTTTGCGGTGGAATCCAATAAAAGTAGGGATGATAACTTTTAAACAAAAAGTCTAAAGTATACAAGGAATTTTTACCAAAATTAACGCCTTTATCTTCAAGTCCAACATGACCTTTAAATTTTGTATTTAGTTGGAAATACAAACACTCAGAAACACAGGACAATCAATATTTTGTATCTTTTTTTTTATCGGAACCAAAAGCTTCCGTATAAAAATATTTTGTTTAACTAAAAGAATAACAACATTTTTCCAAAGTGAAATGCAAACACGGGATTATCAGCTCAAAAGAACGTCTTACATGACGTCTCTATCCGGTTATGTTTATTCGTTTCGCCCGACACAGACATATTGTATTAATTTTAATTCGAAAACCGATAAATGCGTTCAATCGACGGCGATAACGAATGTAAACGCCTTTCAACAAGCCATTTATTATTGTGCCCCATCTGTTTATTAATATTAATACACATTTATAGAAGTCGTTTATCGGTTACTATATAATACTGGAATAAGTCCATTGATAAATTTAGCACTTGGTTTATACAGGGTGATTCTAAAATTTCTCTCGAGCATTGTAAGATATCGTTTAACTTAAGGGTCTCTAAACTTTTTTCTTCGCGGGCCACATATACGATTCTAAATAATCAAATAGGCCAAGATCCATCTAAGTTTATAACTATTTCAAAAACTTTACAAAAATCAGTTTACATAAAATATGACTCTTTATGAGAATTCAATAAATTCTATAATCATTTTAAATCATGAACTATTATGATATTTTACGGAAACATTTGCATGACAAAATGACAATAATATTCAGGTTGAAATGTCACAAAAACATCAATTAATCAATAAAAGAAAAATATGTTTTTGTGGAGGGTGATTCACCATAAATGATTTTTTTTAAGAAA
The DNA here is from genome assembly GCA_932526585.2 of Philonthus cognatus. Taxonomy (NCBI): domain Eukaryota; kingdom Metazoa; phylum Arthropoda; class Insecta; order Coleoptera; family Staphylinidae; genus Philonthus; species Philonthus cognatus. The sequence goes on from OW052247.1 coordinate 36,003,857, forward strand.
GCCTAAAATGTTTTCAAATAAAATTTATTCCCTGTCATTTTTTTCAAAAATGTCATCTCCTGTTTGTTTATTTAGTTTGATGAGAGAATAATTCCACCTGATGTTACATTAAGCATATAATTTATGCATAAAAACAGTAAATCTGTTGTGTAACTCAGATAATAATAAGTAGTTGTAATATATAAAATTACGAAAAAACTATTCGTGAAAATGCAAACAATGTCTTAATTAATAAGACAACCTAAGACAATAAATATCCATTGAAACAACTACTTTCCGTGCAAATACACCTCCGATATTGAATTATACAATGAAATATTTAAAATCTTATTTAATTTGATTTGTTACAACGCTCTATTAAAGTATATGTAACGTTTAGGTCAAATTCTCTACAAACCAACTAACAAATACAAATTTAAAATGGAAGGAGAGATAACAAAAAAAAAAAATTAGAAGTGAAAGGACTTGGATTAAAACTAATGTCTAAGGCCATCTATAGACGCGTTTCGAGATTTATCTCTCTTCAGTATAGCTTTGCTTATGACGTTTTTGAAAAAAATAGGAATATATTAAAATAAACTTACTTGGAAAAAGTGTTGTGTGTGGAATGAACAGGTACACAGAAATGGAATGAGTGAAAAATATGGTCGGTATTTATAGGTAAGAAAGGGAGTTATATCATTAGCAGGTATGAAGAATGCGAGACCTTATTATTTACCTTACGGTACAGTTCAAACAAGATAAATTCAAATTCAAAACTATTTGAATTAGAGAAAATAAGCTTACGCTTCTTATAGTTTGCACACTTTAAACATAATATGTATATAAAATTACGAAAAAACTATTCGTGAAAATGCAAACAATGTCTTAATTAATAAGACAACTTAAGACAATAAATATCCATTGAAACAACTACTTCCCGTGCAAATACACCTCCGGATATTGAATTATACACTGAAATATTTAAAATCTTATTTAATTTGATTTGTTACAACGCTCTATTAAAGTATATGTAACGTTTAGGTCAAATTCTCTTCAAACCAACTAACAAATACAAATTTAAAATGGAAGGAGAGATAACAAAAAAAAAAAAAAAAATTAGAAGTGAAAGGACTTGGATTAAAACTAATGTCTTAGGCCATCTATAGACGCAGTGTGCAAACTAAGAAGCGTAAGCTTATTTTCTCGAATTCAAATAGTTTTGAATTTGAATTTATCTTATACGTAGTTGTTCCTATGAATATTTGGGAGAGTCTTAAATAGATTAAATTGATTCAATTTAAAGCTTAGTAGCTTCAAATTGAACTCATTAAAAAGACGAGTGTTTCCACTCCTCGATTAAGCAAGAAGTAACATTTCGAGTTTAAGAAAGCCTAAAATTTTGGTTTGTATACTTGAAACAAAAATTTTCTGTACATTTTACTGTTATTATAAACTATTGCTCATGTGCAAGAAATAAATGTTTCCAATGTTACCGCAACTTTAGGGTAATATACCAAAAAGTCGCGAATCGGCGGCAACAAACGTCTTCCATTTACTCAACTAGTTTCGCTTTTTACAGCATTATCAAGAATTTTTATTTAAGAATTTATAATTTATTTATATGTTGTGATTACATTTTTACATTAATTACTTCTGCTTAAACATTCCAAACGGCCTAAGTAAGTGTTGAAAATATTACATCAACCATTTAAGTGTATACGAAAATCCAAATTTTATGACATTGCGCAAAACTAACTATTTGAACTATTGCGCACTGCTAACGTTTTCAACTACTGCGCACTGCTAACTTTTTCAACTACTGCGCACTGCTATTTTTACTTCTTAAAGGTGAATTGATTATGATACTTACAAACGCTGCGCAAAATACAATTATGGATTGTACATTTCCAGAATTGTTCATTTTCCGGTAATTTGGAATTTAAACTGGTTTACCGATTATTAACTGGTAAGTCACAATTTCGTTGTTTTACTAGGAGAAGCCATTAAATACATTTTATGGCTTACCTTTAACGAGGGTTTTCCACTCCCTGATTAAGCATGAAGTAAATATTTCGAGTTTATAAAAGCCTAGAAGCTTGGATTTGGGCGCGGAGCGAAGCGTAGCGCCCAAATCCAAATTTTCAGGCTTTTCTAAACTTGAAATATTTACTTTATGCGCCAGGCGTGCTAAACTGATTCAAAAAGAAGTTAAAAAACACACCAAAACATAATTTTTAAATTTAAATTGGAATACGAATATATATTAAAATTAGAAATATTAATAAGTTCTAGGACGGACACATTTAAGTTTTGTGTACTAAAGAAAATCGTGTTAAATTATTACTATTTAATTAACTGAAATACTGGTAAAACATCTAGAAATTACCGGTACATTTAGAAGAGCACTGGCAAGCCTGTTAAGCTGTATTACAATCGCTAAGTACAATCAATTTAATTTTGTTTTGCAGTAATTTAATTATTCTTGGAGTCAATTAATTGTTCTTGCAGTCATTTAATTGTTCTTGCAGTCATTTAATTACTCTTGGAGTCAATTAATTGCTTCTAAAGTAATTTAATTTACCGGTAAATCAGGAAACCGGTTTGCCGCCAATTTAATCAATCTTGGAGTCAATTAATTGAAACTGCCAACATTTAATTGCTGTTGCCATAAGTTATTTGCCTTTGCAGTAATTTAATGACCAGATTTACCGGTAATTCGGCAAACCAATTTACCGGTATTTCAAACCATAAATGCAATCAATTTAATTGCTTTTGCACTCATTTATTTACTCTTGGAGTCAATTAATTGCTCTGGCAGTCATTTAATTATTCTTGAAGTCAATTTATTGCTATTGCATTAATTTAATTTGACGATTTAGCGGCAATCCTGTTTACCTGTATTACAACTCCTAAATACAACCAATTTAATAGCTTACCAGATTTACCGGTAATTCGGCAAACCGGTTTACCGGTATTTCAAACCATAAATACAATCAATTTAATTGCTTTTGCAGTCATTTATTTACTCTTGGAGTCAATTAATTGCTCTGGCAGTCATTTAATTATTCTTGAAGTCAATTAATTGCTATTGCATTAATTTAATTTGGCGATTTAGCGGCAATCCTGTTTACCTGTATTACAACTCCTAAATACAACCAATTTAATAGCTTTTCAGTCATTTAATTACTCTTGGAGTCAATTAATTGCTCTTACAGTAAATTTAATTTTAATTGCATTAAACGTTGCAGTATCTAGCCACTCTTAAAGTAAATTATTTGCTCTTGCAAAAAATTAAATTGATCTTGCATTAAACGTAGCAGTATCTAAACATAACATTAAAGAACATTCGGTTTATACAGGTAAAGCCATAATATCAGAATACTTCCTAATTTTTGTCCGCACACTCATATCAGCAAACCGATCACCAATACTAACAACCATCCCCCCAATGATATTCGGATCAACGTGCATCGTCAAATGAATCGTCTGGCTTGAAGTCACGAACTTCTTCAAAGTATCCTGCAACTTGCCCTTCTGCCCATCATCCAAAGCCTTGGCCGTGGTCACCTCGCAAACAACTTCCCCCCTATGCGCCGCCATTATGGTTTGAAAATGCTTGATCACGGGGATGATCTTCTTGACCCTTCCGTTCTCCGCCAGAATTTGCAGGAGGTTCGTCGAATACGATGTGAGCGATACCTTTTTGGCGATCTCCTTCAAGGCCTCCGCTTTCTGTTTGCGCTGGACGGTCGGATTTTCGATGAATTCGCGCAGCGGTTTGTCGGTCCGCAATGTTTTTAAGAAGGCCGTCAGTTCTTTTTCGATTTCGTCCAGTTTTTTTTCTCTGGCGCCGGCCGAGTATAAAGCCATTGCATACCTGCCTTCAATGCCGAAAACTTGCACTGGTGGCTTTATTTGAGAGGCGGTGCAAAAAGCTCGATGGAAAACGGTTTTCAAAAACGACATGTTGTGAATTATTAATAACGTTTTGTCACAGAAAACTGACACAAATTTGTTTAGATTCTGTTTCTAAGGTAACTAAGATCTAAACTTGCGAACAGTAAACAATATTAATTATCCAAGGATGTTATATCTATGGATTGCTTACTTCCGTTTTGCAGGTGAGGCAAGTGGTATGCGAAAATAATCCCTATCACAATATGGCCGCCGTTTATTGACATTCCAAGTGAACTTAATATTGTTATATTTTTGGTGTTACTTCACAGTGTTGTGTATTTTAAGACTTTTGTGTGTTTATTATTATCGTCAATACAGGTTAGTCGATAGATTAGTTTTGTATTTTTTGTGAAAAATTGAATTGGTGTTCAGTATTCCGTCACCGATATCCACATTTGTTTAGTAAACAAAAGAGAATATTTATTAATAGCGATAATAAAATATATTTGTATACATTTATTTTGCAAGGAGTGCGATTTCAAATGTTCCCGCTTAAATCTATACAAGATGGCGGACATTTGCCTCACTTTGTGAATCCAACATCTTGATAAGTTAGCGATCCATGTATAGTGGAATTCGGGAAAGATGTTCTATGACTCATTAATGTGGAATGTGTGGTTCAAATTTTTTAGAGAGTATGTCGACAGTTGTATCTGCAACGAGTTTTCCTAGTTCTGTTAAATTTTGACGTTACATGACAATGTCATACTTTTTAGGTCGAGAGTATATTAGTGTTCTTTCTTTTAGAAAAGCTTTAAATCATAATTTCTTATGAATTTTCCTTTTGAGTATACATATCCCAATTACGGTTGTAGATTTTTATATATTAGTTGTTTTTTTTTTTTAAAGAGGTCAATTTGAAGTTTAAACGAGTGTTTTCCACTCCCAGGTTAAGCATGAAGTAAAATTTCGAGTTTAGAAAAGCCTGAAAATTTGGTTTGGTCGCGTAGCGCGAAGCGCGGAGCGACCAAACCAAATTTTCTGGCTTTTCTAAACTCGAAATTTTACTTCATGCGCCACGCGTATAAGACACTGATTTCAATCGAAGTTTACTCGTTCACAATATGTCAGTGCTTTCAGTGTTTAATACGCGTGGCGCATGAAGTAAAATTTCGAGTTTAGAAAAGCCAGAAAATTTGGTTTGATCGCGTAGCGCGAAGCGCTACGCGATCAAACCAAATTTTCAGGCTTTTCTAAACTCGAAATTTTACTTCATGCTTAGTCTGGGAGTGGAAAACACTCATTTTAAGCTTCAAATTGAACTCTTAAAAAAAGCGTATGCATATGTATACCTAATATAAAATTCTCTGTATGTATACTTAAAAGAAAAATTCCCTGTATTGACAGATTAATCCGATGACGATTGGCCAATTCTACTGAATGCGCATTCGATTAAGTAGTATTTTCATAAATGCATTACTTATTTCTGTAAATACCTGAACTATTTAGTAGATGTGGAAATTGGAAGTATATAACTTAAACTCACATTTAAAACGATTGTGCACATTAATTGAAATGATTTGTGACTGAGTTTTTGCAGATTTACTTTTACGAAGATATTGTCAAAATGTGACGTTTAACCTTAAAATTTTAAAGCTGCATACTGGAACATACGTTTTCCCATCTTCTATCTAAAAACAGACATATTATAAAGTTTTCTGTCTCTTTTCGCACACATAATCTGATGACATCAAACTATTTTCTTATTACATGTATTGGTGCAGAAAGCACTTCAAATCAAGGAAACCATGGGACACCTCTCGTGAATCGTACCTTATATTATATGTTAAATAAAAGAAACCTCTAGAGTGCTATGATTTAATTTATTTTTAAATTTAAGTTGGCTACAGGCCTAGGGATTTGACACATAAGACGTCAAATATGATAATTATAATATATAATTTCAGAGGTGCCAACTTACAATATTTTCCATGGCACTCTAGAGGTTTTTTTTATTGTACATACAACATCCTTGCAATTATCCTGTTAAGAATAAAATGTTTCTCAAAGTTATTTCAATAAAAATTCATATTTTAATTATCACTCATACTGACCGGGTGAATATTCCTAAACGAATCTAAAAAATATATTTTTTTCATCTAATGATATCCGAATTAGTTAATTTTCAGTTGTATTTCTTTATTATTTTATCGATAGTTGATAAATCAAATTTAAAAAATTAAATTTTTGAAATTTATAGTGTTATAGATAATGCACTTCTCTCCAAGCTTATAGCTTCGAGAAGAGCAAACCGTTAAACACTACTAACTACATTTATATATTATATTGGAATTAAATATTGTATTCTATATCCTCAATAAATGGTTTAAAAAAAATAAAAAAAAAATAAAAAAAAAATTGAAAATAAAGAACCAACGAAGCTGTAGTTAAATATAAATAAATGTAAAACGAAAGTTAACTTGGAACCAGTTCATTTTCAATTGCATTTTTAATTATTATTTTATGGAATCAGTCGAAAATGTCATTTAAAAAACTACGATGAGTCATGGAAATGTTGTGTAACATTTTCCATTAATTATCTTTTATTAAAATGTATTTTTCGTTATTTTTATAATAAACAGTTTCCCAATAAACACGATGCGACCGATGCTAATGAAGTTTACTGAATTTTACATTTACCAGAAATTCACCAGCCCTTTTTTCCAATTGATTTCAGTAAAGAAAATTGGAAATCTTAAAATCATAGCCGCCAACGGCATAATAATTCTGTCAATTGAATGATGTTTGAATCTGTTTATTGCCTTACGAGTCATGGCTCAACATGATTTTCCGAACTGGATTAATTTCGACTTTTTGATAAAATAATGAGAAATATAACCAAAAAATAACTAATTCGTAACTAAATTCTAAGTTAAAATGGAGAGCAGCAACCTGCAAAAAATCTTGTTGAACGTACTAACACATTAATGAAATTGCGAATATTTGTATAGATAAATAATGTTACTGTAAAAAGTATGCCTGAATAAAAATGATGTACAGGGTGGTCTAACTTCGATGTTGCTTATGGGCATCTCGGTAAATATAAGAGTTAGAAAAAAACCGATGCCGCAATCGCGATCTCTTTTTTTGAGACTAGGATAATGCCGAAAACAAAAATGCACCATCTTGTTTTTTCAGAAGTTATAGGGCAAAATAGGGTTTTCTTGATTTTTAACTTTAATTCGTATCTTGCGTAATATGTGAGATAGATAAAAACTATAAATACTTTCTTAAGACACTTTTTAAAGTAGAATCCAGTGGCGTAGGCATTTTTTTATTTTATGAACACATTTTCGAGTTATAGCCAAATTATTTTTTATTTAAATGTAACAGTTAAAAAGAGTGTTTTTCACTGATTTCAAAAATATATACTTTTATGAATTTATCTTGAAAATAGTGTTCCTATAGAATAGAAACTAAATTTTAATCTGCTAAATAATATAATACGGAAGACAATAGCCATTATATATCATTTGCATGCTCAATTTTAATTAATTATTCCAGTTGGCTTTGACACAGTTAAAAAGAGTGTTTTTCACTGATTTCAAAAATATATACTTTTATAAATTTATCTTGAAAATAGTGTTCCTATAGAATAGAAACTAAATTTTAATCTGCTAAATAATATAATACGGAAGACAATAGCCATTATAAATCATTTGCATGCTCAATTTTAATTAATTATTCCATTGCAACAGCAATGAGTTCTGTTCTTCCAACAAGATGGAGCAGATTACTTTTGGATGCAAATTTAGGGAGCAATTGGTTGGGAACATTTAGACCAGTTAGGTGGCTTGCTAGATCTCCAGATCCAACACCGTTAGATTTTTTATGGGGATACCTGCAGGACAAAATTTACAAGCAGCCTAAATTAATTTAGACGTATTGGAACATTTTCATGATTTTTATAGGAACTGTTCCCAACATTCAAATTTGTATCGCCATTAAAGCTGTAAGAGGTAAATACCAAAGATGCATTAAAAATAATGGCCATCAGTTCGAATATTTAAAATAAGTTTTTTTTTCTTAATATATAAAAATTTCAATAAATATTAAAAATAATAAAATATTTATTACTCAAAAAAGGATTATTATTATTTAAAAAATCATTAGTTTATAATGTTTATCATAATTAAAACTGAGCATGCAAATGATCAAAAATGGCTATTGTCTTCCATAATATATTATTTAGCTGATTAAAAGCTAGTTTTTACTCTATAGTTACACTGTTTTTTAAGATTAATTCACAAAAGTATATATTTTTGAAATCAGTGAAAACACTCTCATCAACTATGTCAAAGCCAACTATGATTTACATTTAATCAAAAAATCAATAACTCGAAAATGTGTGAATAAAATAAAAAAATGCCTACGCCACTGGATTCTACTCAAAAAAGTATCTTAAGAAGGTATTTATAGTTTTTGCCTGTCTCACAAATTACGCAAGGTATTAATTAAAGTTAAAAATCAAGAAAACCCGATGTTGCCCTATAACTTCTGAAAAAAACAAGATAGCGCATTTTTGTTTTCGGCATAGTCCTAGTCTCAAAAAAAGAGATCGCGACTCCGTCATCGATTTTTCTATAACTCTTATATTTATCGAGATGCCCATAAGCAACATCGAAATTAGACCACCCTGTATATATATAACTTTAACAACTATTTTTAACAGAAATTAGAAGATTTTTGTAGGTTGTTAACATATGAGTCGCCTAAGTCCAAAAACCTCTAAATCCATTGTTTACAAATGGATCGCACGGTATCGGTATTTTTAACGCATTGTTTACAAATAAATTTAGAGGTTTTTAGAAATTGGCAACTTATATAACCCAAGGTTTGTTTTTAAGATATATACAAGAATTTATCTTTTAAGAATACTAACATATACCAAAGCAAGTTGCTCAAATTTTAAAAGTGAAAGATTATTTTATTTATATATTGTAACAATGTGAAAGCGTATTTTAAATTTAACTTGAAATCGGTGTTTTTACGCGTGGCGCATGAAGTAAAATTTCGAGTTTAGAAAAGCCTGAAAATTTGGTTTGGCCGCTCCGCGCTTCGCGCTACGCGACCAAACCAAATTTTCAGGCTTTTCTAAACTCGAAATTTTACTTCATGCTTAGTCTGGGAGTGGAAAACACTCGTTCGAAACTTCGAGTTGATTTTTTCTTGAAAAGCAACGAATAATTGCAATGTATATTGAAACAAAATATTTCCTGTATAATATAAATTAAAAAACAATGTTGTCTTTTTAAATTTGTTTCAAAAAAATCATCACAATTTTAGGACTTTATAAAATCAACTGTGATTATTAAGAAACGTATAAACCTTATTTTAAAGTTGAAACCAGTCATTTTGAAGCACAGCTAAGATAATTACAGAATTAATATTGGTTGTTTTTTTTTTACCGTAAATTATGATTATTTTAATACAGAGTGTCTGTATTTCCACAGAATGTAAGGGGATCTCAGTTATTTGAAGAAATAGAGAGTCGGTTAAATTGGGGCAAAGTTGCGTATTTTAGGGCCTACTAATACTCTAAAAACAATTTTGAAATATCTTCTTTTGTTTTCGAGATATCAGATTTTTTTAAAAATAGTTTTTATTTTTTTATACTAAAACTACTGAATCTGAACATAAAGAACTTTGACATTTGGTACTTTTTAATGAGGAATCTAGTAGCATATTTTGTATTAATAATAATAATAATAATAACTTTATTCGCCCAACAGATAACCAATTACAGGACAAAATTAAGTACAATATATGTGTATAAAACGTTTAAAAAATTACAGCATTAAATAGTTTCAAATAAGTAAAGAAATAGAAAACAAATACATATACAGGTGAGTATTTGACTTTAAAGAGACATTTTAACATAATTATGCTTACAAGTTTTTTACAATAAAAGATAAAAGAGTATTCCTAAGTTGACGAAAATTCACATTAAAACATTTACAGCTAGCTCAAAGTGACGGATATATTTTACTGTACAATCGTAATCAGAGAATATATCACAGCTCGTGTTTGTTAAAATTCTATTTGCATTTTCAACCATGTAATGTAAAGGAGCTTTTGATGTTACAACTGATCTAGAAGGTGTGTTATAAAAAGGTGTATGAGAACGAGAATTATGGGTTGGAATGTGGAGATTGACTTTAGAAAGCATGTAAGGAGAATCTATTTTATTATGTAAAATTTTAATTAGAGTTAAGACGCTGCTACATATTCTCCTAGAATCAAGACTACAATCATCGTTAATTAAAAGTAATTCACTATGTTCAATATTTCTAGGAGGATATGTGCCAATTTTAAGTTTGTAGATATATTTTAAAAATCGCCTTTGGATATTTTCTAGTGATTTTCTATGACACTCATAATGAGGGTTAAGATAACTATAACACTTATCGATTGATACGAAAAAATGTGAATAATTTATGACTATCAATTATTGCAGTATACATTCGTATAATTAATGAACATGTGATCAAATCTAAGCAGTATATTTTGAATTTCACTTTAAACCAGTGTTTAATACGCGTGGCGCATAAAGTAAAATTTCGAGTTTAGAAAAGCCTGAAAATTTGGTTTGGTCGCTCCGCTTCGCGGAGCGACCAAACCAAATTTTCAGACTTTACTAAACTCAAAATGTTACTTCATGCTTAATCTGGGATTGGAAACATACGTTAGAGGCTTCAAATTGAACGTTTTTAATAAAACAACGAATGTCTGAAAATGTACGTAGAGAAATCGTTATATCTATACCTGAAATCAAAATTCCCTGTAACTCAATATATGGGTGGCGACCAACCGGGAAAAGTTAGGAGATTTTACTCATCTGGAAAAGTCAGGAAAATTCGGCATTTTTAGCGAAAAGTAGGTTAATTTTTAAATAAGTATGCAGATAATACCATTAAAGAATTGATAAATTGTTAGTTCAAGTAATATTAAAGAAAATTAAAACAAAAAATAGAGATGTGTCCATAATGATAATTTACATCCTAAACTTGTTTCATTTGTCAATTGGTTTTAGAACATTTCAATACTTCCCGTGATACACAAAATGTTTTGTTTGATAATGTTTAGGAAAACAATACTTTCCCTTTGTTTTTAAAAATCGTTAAATTTGAAGCTCCAAACGAGTGTTTTCCACTCCCAGGTTAAGCATGAAGTAAAATTTCGAGTTTAGAAAAGCCTGAAAATTTGGATTTGCCGGGGCGCGCGAGCGAAGCGAGTCGCGCCCCGGCAAATCCAAATTTTCAGGCTTTTCTAAACTCGAAATTTTACTTCATGCGCCACGCGTGTAAAACGCTGAAATTATCTGAAGTTAAAACTATACTGCTTTAGCATACTGATTTAAAAGTATATTTTAAACTTCACTTGAAATTAGTGTTTTATACGCGTGGCGCATGAAGTAAAATTTCGATTAGAAAAGCGAGTAATTTTCTTTGGGATATGCAGGTTTAATTAAAAGAAAAAATCCGAAAGCAATTTCTCAATTACTCAAAAACGACATTTTTATGTAAAGAAAATTTAACATAAAGAAAAATTGAGTTTGTCAATAGTTTGCAAAATATTTACAAAATATAAAAAAGAATTAAGATTAATATCGACTTTCTGTAAAAATTTAGCGTCATTGAAACAAATCTCCAAATATTCATTGAAACAACTACTTCTCGAGCTAATACCCCGACAGATATAATAATAATAATAATAATCGTTTATTTCTCAGCAGAATAAATTCTATTTACAGAGAAAAATACAGTTTTTTTTTTAAATATACAATGAATATTTGAGTTACACAACAGATTTACATACATTCTATGATTATTTTATCTTAAATTCTATTATACTATTAAATGATTAAACTGGCGATTTAAAATAAAAAACAATTACAAATTTTTGGCGTTTTATAGTTCGTAAAAATCCCTGGTATAAAAAGCGCCAGAAATCCATTTAACATAGGCAAAATTAAAATTCATTTTTTATTACGAAGAACTTTGGTGCAAATTCTTGATTTACAAATTCTTGGCGTTTTATAGTTCGTAAAAATCCCTGGTATAAAAAGCGCCAGAAAAGTGTGTTTATGAGAAAATAATGAATGCATTTAGATTCAACTCTCCATGTAACAATATTAGGATTCATTTTTTATTAAAAAGAACTTTGATGCAATGCAATTTCGTAGAAATGTTATTACATGCACTTTATTTCGCAACCTGCGTAATTCGAATCGCACAAACCAGAAAAAATCAGTTCAGAAAAATTAATGTGTTTTTCGAACTCTAATATATCTGAGCAATTGAAAATGTTTAGAAAACAATTTGTTTCCTATCAGATTCGCTTGGGAAATATTTACTACAGCTGTAATTAATTACTTTACACAAAGTTATGACATTTCAATTCATTTTTTATATGGCTTAAGGTTGACTGTTATCAGTATATTAATTTACTACAAAACTGATGTGTTTAATATCGTCATTCTTCGAATCTCATCAATCTTGATTAATAATTTTGAAATTATGAGCACGCTAAAAATCCCAAACCCATGTGTATGTTAAAAAATGTAATGACACACTAATAATTAACATTTCTTAAAATTTAAACGTAATTTGGTATATTCTTTTGTCTCGTGGCCTGGTTAAAAGCCTGGCTACGCCTATGGTGACACGTTTCTCTACAAAGATGTAGAATATCTTGTATATGAACTATTTCTTTTTATCGCAGTATTTTTTTATTGGTTCAACAACAAAACGTGACAATGTAACAATCAGCGCTCTCAGCGGATAACGAGAAGCGAGCAGGAATTGGATAAAAGATCAATTAAAGTGACATAAGGGCAGATGAGTCGTAACTTTGCATATAAATCCAATTTAACGACAATAGGTCAGGATGTTTAACACCAATCCAATGTCAATGAAATATTAATGAGATTTATTGCTTTTTTATTAAATTATATCACTACACATTCAAAAGACTTCCTTAAATTAATAATTATTATACCATAAACTTTATTGAATTAACCACATTTTCTTATGTTTTAAATGTTGAATTATTTAGTTAAAGTTAGGTAATATGGGATATTAAAACGTATAGGTTATTAATTTAATCATATTTTCTTGCTATGTTTGAATGTTAGGTTATTTACGCAAATAAGACAATCAACTTTGTACAGGGTGGGGCAGAAAAACCTATCCGATTTCAAAACGTTATAAAATTAAAACCACTCAACTTGACAAAAAAATGTTTTATTAACATATCGCAAATGTTATGCCATTTTTAAATTTAAGTTTTAAAAAGCACATCACTCAAATGTCGTCCTTGGGAGCGGATACACTGATTTAGGCGCGTTGTGTACCATGACTTTCACCGTCATTTCCACAGGGATTTCTTCAATTGCCCGAGCAATTTCCCTTCGTAAAGCAAGAAGGGTCCTTGGTCGATGCTGGAATACCTTCGATTTGAGGTAACCCCAAAGGAAGAAGTCACATGGAGTCAGATCCGGTGAGCGCGGCGGCCAGCCAATATCACCTCTCAGAGAAATGAGGCGTCCGGGAAACATTTCCCTGAGAATGTCCATTGATCGTCGCGATGTGTGGGCGGTTGCATCATCCTGTTGAAACCACACATTTTCCCGCCATTTTCTTCCATTTTGGGTTGAAGAAAATTGTCCAGCATGAAACAATAGCGCTCGCTGTTGACCGTTACGGTTTGCCCATTTTCTTTAAAAAAGTAAGGGCCCCAGACGCCTAGTCGGGAAAGAGCACACCACACAGTCACTTTTGGGCTATGGAGGGGTTTCTGATGGATTTCCCGAGGATTTTCGTCACTCCAATATCGAAAATTCTGCCTGTTTACGGCGCCACAAAGGTGAAAATGAGCTTTGTCCGTGAAGAGCACAACATCGTCTATAGGGAGTTCTCGGAGATCGCGACACAGGTTCATACGGGTTTCAAAATCCCTTTCAATTAATTACTGTGCAAAACCATTTTGTAGGGATGCATTTTGAGGTCCCGGTGCAAAATTCGCCGAATACTGCGGTTGGAAATCGCCAAAGCGAGCGAATGTTTTCGTGCCGAACGACGCACAATGTGCCAAATCGGAGCGCGAGCGCCAGGGGGGGATTTTGAGGAAAAAAATTAAATTAAAAATTTCGAGAAAAAAACATATCCACTCCATTGTAGATACATGAAACCCTTCTAATCTTGCATGTTTATATTTTTCAACCCCCTATATTATTAACAATTAACGCTTAAAGTTGAGCGATTTAGAAAACATCAATTTTACGGCGTTTCACTCGCAAGTTTAAATAATTTATTACATGGATAGTAGACGTACTATCAATATAACATTATACACTATTGTTTATAACATAATACTGTATATTATGGTTGAAAAATCAAGTCTCTAAATATTTTAGAACAAAAGTTAAAAAAAAATTGAATATGAAATATATTTTAAATATAAATTTTAACTTTAGAAAGTGTTATAAAAAAAATGTCAACTCGATGAGGTCTGGGACTATCACTAAAAATTAGTTCTATGTTTTCTCTAACTACCCTCAAAATTTCGTATCTCCACCGGTGCGTTTTTGGGGTCTTTTTAATTTTTTTATTTGACGCCACCAATTAAAGTTGGGTCGGGCGAGGCCCGTGTGCGGTGAGTATCGTGGAGTCGAGCGCGCGCTATTCTCGAGCAGCACGCAACATGATTTTTACGTTGGCCCCGAACAAAAAATAATAAAAACGCACCTGTAAAAATTCAAAAAAATTAGGGCAGTTACAGAAAATATTAACAAATGTTTATATGATAAAAAAAATAATATAATAATAATTCAAGGCAGCAAAATTATATACAATTGTTATAATCATTACATAGGTTGTGACTTTCACCAAAAACTGTGGTATGTTTTTAAATGCCCTAAAAACTTCGTAACTCTACATGTGCGTTTTGTGTCAGGTTTTTGCGAATGACCGAGTCGATTTTTATCGGTTGCGCCTAATAAAAAATAAAGCACCTCAAAAAAACGTACAAATGTGAAAAGTATCTGCTGTAGTTTAAAAATAATTTAATCTGTTGTTTAAAATATGAATTTTTAATCAGAATATACATTACATTTTCCTGATTTTGCACAACGAAGTTATGTATTTTATACTGTTTTATTTACTTACTTTTTTAAAATGAAAAATTGTCAGTATCCTCATCAGTCTGTTCGTCTTCGTTGTCACTTGTGTCCGTTTCACAAATAACTAATTTTTTAGCGTCTGCAGGTAGTTGTTTTTATGAATTTTTACATCGCTTCTCAAAGAAAAAATTATTGGATCAGAACATACAAGAAGCATATTAAATAAATCTCGAATTGTATTAAGCCTAGAGTTTTTCCTAGTATGGTTTTCTCTAACTCTCTTATATATTTTATTGGTTGCTTCCTGTGCCTCTTCCGAAAGTTCTCCGATTGGTAAAAGACATTGTCCAATTATTTTGCTCCCGTGATTTAAAATTTTATGGACACTAGGAGGCATTCTATACCATCCATATAACGAGGTGTAAAGTCGGGCCGGGCCGTATTTTCTGCATATTTATCAAACATCAATATATTTATATTACGAGAACTCGACATTGATATAAGAATTGTATAAAATCTGTTCAATAATTCTTCATTCAATTCAGTGATGACAGCTACTTTCTCATAATTTCGAAAAAATATTCGAGCAACGTTGCCAGTATTTGAAGTACCTCCTCCTTGCACAACAATATCAACCCTTATCCCTATTTTATAACTTGCAGCCGTCATTTTTGAATCAATAAAAATTGATAAAGCTTCTTCATCTGTAAATTTGTTTACAGTTTCAACTTCATTTGTTTTTAAATAAGTTAAGACTTTTTTATTTTTTCCTGTGAATCCGAGGAAGCACTTTCCACTAATTTGGCCGCTGGTATATTTCCTTTATCGCGTAAAATTTTTTTTGCTGCTGAAAATATTTGTTCTGGTGTATTTTCGGTGATCAATAAATTAGTTTGTCTTCTTTTAGATGTATTACTTTGTATTGTGAACTGTGTACCTGATGTACTTGGTATTGGTGAAATATTTTCTATATTTTCAAAGGGGTTTGTATTTTCAATTAAGACAGAACCCTCGTTGTATTTAAAAGGCAGCAGTAACCAATTTCTATTTTTTTTAATGAAATTGATATGAGATCTTGAGCACATTTTCCACTTTCTATTAAGAGTACTGCAGAAACCCTTAACTTTTTTAAGAATGTCATCATTTTCACTATTGTTTTTCGTCAAAACATTTTCAATATATTTTATTAAATAATCAATGGTATTGCTTGACTGAATAAGGTTTTTAGGTTTTAGTTCGTACCATACCTTATATAAATCACCGTTTGTAATTTTAATTTTCTCCATTATCACTCAGCGTTTTGGATTAATTAAATTACACTAGCACTAAACACTAGTTTAATTAAAGTAAACTATTTTATACACAAAAAAACACTAAATCAAAGAAAGAGTATATAGTCAACAAATTAAATAACACTTAACACTAACTTAATTAATAATTACTTTATAATGTTCAATCGTTCGCTTAGGGATCAGAAAAATATGTGAACTGTTGGAGACTTCGTTCAACACTAAACGCATATTTTGCTTTCAAGAAAATTAAGAATAATCCATTTCAGATACTTAAACCGTAAAAACTGTGTGACAAGAATGCCATTTGTTACGGTAAATGACAGCTCCAATCGGACCCCTAATAAAAATGTAAACACAAACCAGATGACCTTTATCAGTAACAGATGTACACCCTTATATATCAATAAGAAAAAAACCCATAAAACTATTTTTGTAAATGTGATTTAAATGGTGCAAAAAATACTCAGAGAAGAAATAATTTCCCTATGATATATACCTGTATATTAGAAAAATTGTAGATTGTGAGGATTATGACTATTATATAAACATTTGTCAATATTTTCTGTAACAGCCCTAATTTTTTTGAATTTTTACATGTGCGTTTTAAGTGCGTTTTTATTATTTTTTTGTTCGGGGCCAACGTAGAAATAATGTTGCGTGCTGCTCGAGAATAGCGCGCTCGACTCCGCGATGCCACCGCACACGGGCCTCGCCCGACCCAATTTTAATTGGTGGCGTCGAATAAAAAAATTAAAAAGACCCCAAAAACGCACCGGTGGAGATACGAAATTTTGAGGGTAGTTAGAGAAAACATAGAACTAATTTTTAGTGATAGTCACAGACCTCATCGAGTTGGCATTTTTTTTATAACACTTTCTAAAGTTAAAATTTATATTTAAAATATATTTCATATTCAAATTTTTTTAACTTTTTTTCTAAAATATTTAGAGAGTTGATCTTTCAACCATAATATACAGTATTATGTTATAAACAATAGTGTATAATGTTATATTTATAGTACGCCTACTATCCATGTAATAAATTATTTAAACTTGCGAATGAAATGCCGTAAAATCGATGTTTTCTAAATTGCTCAGCTTTAAGCGTTAATTGTTAATAATATAGGGGGTTAAAAAATATAAACATGCAAGATTATAAGGGTTTCATGTATCTACAATGGAGTGGATATGTTTTTTTCTCGAAATTTTTAATTTAATTTTTTTCCTCCAAATCCCCCCCTGGCGCTCGCGCTCGGATTTGGCACATTGTGCGACGCGGGGAACGTTCAATCGCGGCTCTCACATTGGCCACGTTTTCAGGTCCTGTTGCTGTTCTGGGACGTCCAGGCGACTTCTTTTTCAATGCTGAACCCGTCTGTCGAAAAATTGACACCCACACTTTAATCGTAGCGTGATGTGGAACAGGATCATGACGCCCGAGTCCGAAATGAATTCGAAAAGCACCTTGTGTAGCAATTATCGAACCGCCGTTTTCGATAATAATAATAATACATTTATTTTCAGTGTTTTTGCAAATACAATACAAATAAAATTTCATATATACAGCAATTACATGAAAACAGGTCAAGACAAAACAACAAGTTATATAACACAATATAACTATTCTTAATACTAATTCTAAATATTAGAGTAATATTCATCTAAGTTATATGGTTCTATCAATAGCAGTTTATCGATCAACAATTTTTTCATGACTGCGATAAACCGCTCAATAACAAAAGCACGATGTTCACCAGACCAAGGCATGTTGACTAATGACAAATGGCATAACACCGGCTTTCTAACGGTTTTTACCCCACTACTCTACCTGTTCCCTCTTCTGAGAAAAAGGGATTTCAAATCGGATAGCTTTTTCTGCCCCTCCCTGTATAACTGAGGATTTTATTGTGACTACAGTTAGGTTATTTAGTTAAAGTTAGATAATACTGCAAATTAAAACGTATAGCTTATTGAATTAATCACACTTTCTTATGTTTTAAATGTTGAATTATTTATTTAAAATTAGGTAATATCGGATATTAAAACGTATAGGTTATTGAATTAATCACATTTTCTTAATATGTTTATATGTTAGGTGATTTAGTAAAAGTGAGATAATATCGAAACTTAAAACGTATAGCTAGCTTATTGAATTAATCACAATTTATTATGTTTTAAATGTTGAAATATTTAGTTAAAGTTAGGTAATATCGGATATTAAAACGTATAGGTTATTGAATTAATCACATTGTCTTAGTGTGTATTAAATGTTGAATTATTTAGTTAAAGTTAAATAATATCGAATATTAAAACGTATAGGTTGATGATATTGAATGATTGTGTATGCTAAATGCCTCAAATGGAATTAACAATTATTAATTTAATAAAAGGCAAATTGATCCCGGAAGCTAATGGTGTGAATATCCGCCTGATGTGTGGATTGGATTTAATGGTTTACATTTTCCCATAGCAATATTCCATTCAATTCAGCTAATACTCTACTTGTTTAAATTTGTGCTTAGTTGCTAAATAAGCAGAGCATTTTTCTTTCAAGTATACTTATCACAATGTATACGCTGTAAATATTTCGGCATTCGTTGATTTCATAAAAAAAACGTTCAATTTGAAGCTTCTGACGAGTGTTTCCACTCCCAGATTAGGCTTGAAGTTATATTTCGAGTTTAGAAAAGCCTTTTTTAAAATAGAAATTTTACTTCATGCGCCAACCGTATATGCATACACTATAAATTTTACGACATTCGAAATTTTTTTAAAAGATTTCAATTTCAATCTTTAAACGAGGGTTTTCCACTCCCAGACTAAGCATGAAGTAAAATTTCGAGTTTAGAAAAGCCTGAAAATTTGGATTGGCCGCGTAGCGAAGCGGAGCGGCCAATCCAAATTAGGCTTTTCTAAACTCGAAATTTTACTTCATGCGCCACACGTATAAAACACTGAAATATCGTAAAGTTTAAAATAAACGGCTTTAGCAATCTAATATGTAGATGTGAATAAAACGTGAGTCAAATTATGCGCTGAACAAATTGTTTAAAACAGTGATTATAGGCAACCCAATAACTCTAACGTATATTAGGTTGCCTATAATCGTTATTGTATGTGTGTGCTTTTAAAACTTCACTGTAATTCAGTGTTTTTAAGCGTGGCGCATGAAGTAAAATTTCGAGTTTAGAAAAGCCTAATTTGGATTGGCCGCTCCGCTTCGCTACGCGGCCAATCCAAATTCTTAGGCTTTTCTAAACTCGAAATTTTACTTCATCCTTAGTCTGGGAGTGGAAAACACTCGTTAAAAGCCTTAAATTAACACTGATTTAAGCAGGGTTATTATGTTTAAAACACTTTGATTTAAAACAGTGTTTTAAACATGTTTAAAAACAGCTGTCGTGTTTTGAACAGTTTTGTTTTAAACATGTGTTAAATCTTAAATGTGTTTAAAACATGTTTTAAAGGTTAACTTTGTTTAAAACGTTTTTTTTATCATCTTAAATTTGCTAAATTATATTTTATACTACTTCATTAAGATTTTTTGTTTACGTTTTTAAATTTTAGCTAAATTGTTGTAGATATTTCAAATTACATTATTAAACATAACATTTTATTACAATACAATATCACAACTGTGTGTGCATGAATGTGATTTTTAAATACAGGTAATTTTTCTTTCAGGTATACATATGCATACACTATAAATTTTACGACATTTGTTATTTTTTAAAAAGATTTCAATTTCAATCTTTAAACGAGGGTTTCCCACTCCCAGACTAAGCATGAAGTAAAATTTCGAGTTTAGAAAAGCCTGAAAATTTGGATTGGCCGCGTAGCGAAGCGGAGCGGCCAATCCAAATTAGGCTTTTCTAAACTCGAAATTTTACTTCATGCGCCACACGTATAAAACACTGAAATATCGAAAAGTTTAAAATAAACGGCTTTAGCAATCTAATATGTAGATGTGAATAAAACATGAGTCAAATTCTACTCTGAACAAATTGTTTAAAAACAGTGATTATAGGCAACCCAATAACTCTAACGTATATTAGGTTGCCTATAATCGTTATTGTATGTGTGTGCTTTTAAAACTTCACTGTAAATCAGTGTTTTTAAGCGTGGCGCATGAAGTAAAATTTCGAGTTTAGAAAAGCCTAATTTGGATTGGCCGCTCCGCTTCGCTACGCGGCCAATCCAAATTCTTAGGCTTTTCTAAACTCGAAATTTTACTTCATGCTTAGTCTGGGAGTGGAAAACACTCGTTAAACGCCTTAAATGAACACTGATTTAAGCAGGGTTGTTATGTTTAAAACACTTTGATTTAAAACAGTGTTTTAAACATGTTTTAAAACAGCTGTCGTGTTTTGAACGGTTTTGTTTTAAACATGTGTTAGCTCTTAAATTTGTTTAAAACATGTTTTAAAGGTTAAATATGTTTAAAACGTTTTTTTATAATCTTAAATTTGCTAAATTATATTTTATACTACTTCATTAAGATTTTTTGTTTACGTTTTTAAATTTTAGCTAAATTGTTGTAGATATTTCAAATTACATTATTAAACATAACATTTTATTACAATAAAATATCACAACTGTGTGTGCATAAATACAGGTAATTTTTCTTTTAGGTATACATATGCATACACTATAAATTTTACGACATTCGTTATTTTTTTAAAAGATTTCAATTCCAATCTTTAAACGAGGGTTTTCCACTCCCAGACTAAGCATGAAGTAAAATTTCGAGTTTAGAAAAGCCTGAAAATTTGGATTGGCCGCGTAGCGAAGCGGAGCGGCCAATCCAAATTAGGCGTTACTAAACTCGAAATTTTACTTCATGCGCCACGCGTATAAAACACTGAAATATCGTAAAATTTAAAATATACGGCTTTAGCAATCTAATATGTAGATATGAATAAAACGTGTCAAATTCTACTCTGAACAAATTGTTTAAAAAGAGTGATTATAGGCAACCCAATAACTCTAAGGTATATTAGGTTGCCTATAATCGTTGTTGTATGTGTGTGTTTTTAAAACTTCACTGTAAATCAGTGTTTTAAGCGTGGCGCATGAAGTAAAATTTCGAGTTTAGAAAAGCCTAAGAATTTGGATTGGCCGCTCCGCTTCGCTACGCGGCCAATCCAAATTCTTAGGCTTTTCTAAACTCGAAATTTTACATCATGCTTAGTCTGGGAGTGGAAAACACTCGTTAAAAGCCCTTAATTACTTTAAAACAACAAATTTACGCAAATTTAAAAAAAAACCGCTGTAATTATCGGGATAATAAAATAAAAATTCCCTGTATGTTCTGTTTTAAACGTGTTTTAAACATGTTTTAAACACGCTTTAAACATGTTTTTAATTGTTAGTGTTTCAAACGCTGTTTCAATGAAAAAAACATGTTTTGTAAAAAAAAAACTGTTTTCATTAAAATGAAAAAAAAAAACGTTTTTTTAACAACCCTGATTTAAAGCGAAGTCGTGTTAAAATCGAATTTAAGCAGCGTATATTTTGAGCATTACCATAAATCACTGTAAACGTGTGGCACATAAAGTAACCAATTTTCATAGTTCTTAAGTTTTTGTAAAATTGTCTGATGTGTGCTAGTTTTACCGATTTAATTAAAAAAAATTGTGACTTTCGTATTTAAATATTGACATAAGGGGATTTTTTCACATATTCTATATAATCATTCGCAAAATTAATTAACGTGTGATCAACCCTATACAGTATATTTTGAACTTTAAATTAGTGTTTTATACGCGTTACGCATGAAATAAAATTTCTAGTTTAGAAAAGCCTGAAAATTTGGTTTGGACGCCACCAGACCAAATTTTCAGGCTTTCCTAAACTCGAAATTAGGTTTGGTCGCGACCAAACCAAATTTTTAAGGCTTTTCTAAACTCGAAATTTAATTTCATGCATAACCAAGGAGTGGAAACATTGGTTAGAAGCTAGACAAGAAAAACATCTAATCCCTCCAAATTTACAATTTTCCTCTTTTTTTTCAGAGCCGTAATTTCTCTGATTAGAGAAAAAGGCGCCGATGCCAACATCGTCCTACCAGACAAAGGCATATCGCCTTTACACCTCGCAGTCGGAAGCGAGAATGAGGACTTTGCCCAGCAAGTCACGACCCTCATTATGCAGCACGGTGGGGACCCCAACGTCAGATCTGACGAAGGGTTGACGCCTTTGCACATCTCAGCAGCGTGGGACAGAAAAGACCTGGTCAATTTGCTCCTAAGCTGCGGCGCCGATCCCGACATAAAAGACTATTCTTACATGACCGCAGCGGATTACGCTCAAGAGGAACAGAATTATGAGATAGTCCGACTTTTAAAGGACCATATTAGTATTGATGCAGCTTCTTTCTTTAATGGAGATAATAAGAAAGATGGATATAAGTTGTCTTTAGGTAAGTTTTTCAAAGTAATCATAGAAGTTAAATATTTTTATTCAATTTTGTTAATTTAAATCGACATTATCAACTCCATAACAACCGTAATAAACAAGGTTTTATTCACTAGTGAACTAAATTTTTTTTAGGTCACTAGTGAGTTAAAAAATTTGTTTAATTATTTATTATTCAATTTTGTTAATTTAAATCGACATTATTAACTCCATAACAACCGTAATAAACAAGGTTTTATTCACTAGTGAACAAAATTTTTTTTAGGTCACTAGTGAGTTAAAAAATTTATTTAAAAATAAATGTAAAGTACATTTTCTTTACAATTTCGTCAAAATTGAATAAAAACATATATACGCCATGTGAATTAAACACCTTTATTCACTCAAAGAAATGATTTCACTCGCGCCGAGGCGCTCGTGAAATCAAAAATCTTTTCGTGAATAAAATCGTGTTTAATTCACTTGATGTATAATATTTATTATGTTTTCAAGGTTTCTAAAAATTAGATCAGAAGATCCAGAGTTTTTACTTATCAAAAAGCTAGTCGTCAGATATTTTAATATGTTCAATGTTTTTTTTTTTTAATGGATGACTGTTTTCACCGTTTTGACTTATGAAGTAATGAACGCTTGACATTAGATAATTAGTAGTTTTTAATATGTTTCTAAAAATTAGACTAGTAGTTTCACAGTTTTGACTATCAAACAGAAAAGCAGGTTTTACAACTGGCAAATACAGAACAGGTGCTTATACTTGAAGTTTAGATATTTGGATGTTTGCAAGTTTATTCTAAGAAATAGATCAGTAGGTTCAGAGATTTGTCTTATCAGTAGACAACAATGTACAACTAGTAAATGAAGAACATTTGCTTAATCTTATTGGCTTTGTAGAAGAAATTAGCCTTTATTGGCACAATAAAATAATACATACTATTATACAAATTGAAACATTTTTTTCTCGTATCCTACATTAATATTATATAAACGGACAAAAACAAAAGCAGAACGAAGGACAACAAAAAATCTAATTAAACATCTCTTCTTTCAATTGTGTACGCTCAGCAGCTAGCTACATCTCCCTGGTCTTATTCTCCTCTCTTTCACCACCTCTATCCCTCTTCCGCTCTCACACAAACTCTCTTCACGTGTACTACCTTTCATACTTCCTTTTATTTGTACCCCCGCACACACTCATCCAGTGCTTCCATTCATCTTTCTCCCTTCCACAAAAAACACACTTTCCATATTCTTCTCCCATCCATACCTTTCTTTCTTTTTCTTCACTCCCATATCTGTACGAGCTAGTAAACGCACATCCTCCCCATTTAATACTTTAAAATAGCCCTGTAAATACGTGTATGTTCTTATGGTTGGGATTATAGGTGCTTTTTTATATTCTTCTATAGAACCTGTAGCTCAACTTCCCTCAGCCTCTCCCCAAATTCAACTTTCAGCTTTTCCCCCCGCGCTATTTTCTCTCTTACTATCAATTCCGACTATTCCACTTTCTGATTCATTATATCTCTTTCTAGCATCCACCTTACTCCCACTCCTTTCACCTGCTATTCACTGTAACAAGCATAAGAAGCTTCCCTCTCCAGTCTTTCTTCCCCACTCACTTTTCTCTCAAACTTCACCTCTCTCTTCGCCGCCACCCATTCAACTGACATTCTTTGGCACTTCTGCAATACAGTAGAACCTCGTTATACCGGGATGGCTTTTGGCTATACCTAGCACGATGTAAGGAAAACACGGTATATCCGAATATATGTAATTTGTATAATAGTCACATACACACACGCGCATATATATATATATATATATATATATATATATACATATATATATATACATATACATATATATATATATACATATACATATATATATACATATACATATATATATACATATACATATATATATACATATATATATATATATACATATGTGCAGTAGCCACCTACATAACAAGACATACTCTATATAATACAATAATGACGCCGGAACGTTTTACCTAATCAGGGCGGTACGCAGTCAATTGCTAAAATTAACATCTTTAAAAAAAAAAGAAACCTGAAAAATGACCTCGATATATCCGAATCACGGTATCTCGAGGCCCGGTATAGCGAGGTTCTACTGTACTTTATAATTCGGAGTCGTTCTCACCAGATCAAGAATCATTTTTAAGTATTGCAGTTGTGCTCTCTCCATCCTCTCATTCCCACTCACTCCCCATACCTCATCCGCATACAACAAAATTGCTCTCATACATACATGCCACTATGCCATTTGCATACTAACATTCTCCATTAACATCTTAGCCCATATTCTCCATGTCCGTGCCATTGCTACTCTCACATTCTTACATACAAATTCTACGTGTCGGGCTCTACCACCACTGTCAGAAAACATATACCCCAAATATTTAGATTCTTTCGCCCAATCCACCTTCTCTCCCATCCATTCAAGCTCCTCTATTTTCCTTCTACCACCCCTATTCTTACTTATTGGCTTTGTATCATATACAAAAAAACAGCATCTTTCAATTTGTTTAGTAATAAATTGTTTGTTTCTCTTCAGATAAGATTTTAATAAGTAATGGACAAGCGACAGGCGAATACGAATTCCCGAAAACTGTCGAAACGGAACCACGTGATACAATCGATCTCAAAATCCTCCCCCAAACCACCCCCGACGAGTACGTCATGAACTGGTGCAACACCCTTGAAACCCAACTAGAAAACATGCACCTGAGCGACGAAACCAAAAACCTTTCAGCCTCAGACGACTCCTTCTACGGCCCCATAACCTTCAACAACATCACCTACTACCGACCCCATTCAAACAAACCGATCGATCTAACAGGCTCGAAAAGTCCTAATAAACCGAGTGAATTCAACAACCCCAACATCAGCTACAAAGAACACCCCACGAGAGACTTTTGTGTCTACAATGTGAAATCGGATGAAAGTGGGATTATCCCTTTGTCCGATTCGGCTATTGAGGATAGTAATGGAGAATCTGAGGAGATTAAGCTGGTGGCTAAGGTTGATACGACTAGTGATTATTTCACTTGCACTGACGTTTCGGAGAATGCCAACGTGCTGGAGCAGAATATTTTCGAAGTCGATTCGATCATGTCTTCGAATAAGAGCGTGGAGTTGAATGACGCGCTAATTGTAACGCAATCAGAGACTGACCTTAGTTTCGTTAGTGTGTCTGAGGTTTATAAGTATACGGATGTGGATGAAGGGGTTGTGTTGTTCGAGAAAAGATTACTGCCTATGGCAAAATCGTAAGTACTTTTAATTACCAGTTTACTAAATATTGCTCGACTTATAAGAAACATACTTAAATATTGGTAGTTTTACCTGAAGTTAGAATTTTTATTTCAATAATGTACAGTTGCGAGAGAAAAAAACTAGTACAGCAGTGAGTTCAAGCCACTTCAAAAAAATCGTATTTTTTTTCTTGTAAAACAAACTTGTCATGTAAAGGTTAACAACAATGATATTCTTGTTAAAGTTACGTGAAGTGTTAGTAATAGATATGTAAGTAGTTGAATTCCACTCTTAAAATTAATCCCTTAAACTAGCCAGTCATACATTTAGAATTAAAATAAAACAGTGAAGATTAACGAATTCAACTACTTACATATCTACAGTGTGATCAACAATGATTGTAGACAGGTTAAATTTCCCGCCAAAAAATTTTGGTACAACTGATTATATGAAAAGAAAATCCCCTAGATTGCTTTTCCATTGGCGTAGCAAACATTTTTTCCCAAAATAAATTAAATATTTAATCATAACTATATATAAAATGTTTACAAATTTAATTAAATATACAAAGTAAATTGAAGTAAGTTAAGGTTTTGTGTATTTTTAATAAACGTAGAGTTAGCATCCCTAATTTTATAATAAATGTTGAAAATGAGGGCCTTTATTTTCTAGGCAAATGTTAACTCTACGTTTTTTATTTTGAAATACTCGTTGAAGCTCCTCTGGATTTATGTTCCTTATCTCTTCTTCAATTGGTGCTTTAAGCTCGTTTAGGGTATGCATTCGATTTTTAAAAACCTTATTTTTTAAATGCCCGAATAAATAAAAATCGCACGGAGTGAGGTCTGGCGAACGTGGTGGCCATAATCCGTCGCTTACCAAGCAATCATCGTAAAATTCCCTCAAGTAATTTAAGGTTGCCAACGCAGTATGAGGAGTGGCTCCATCTTGCTGAAAATAACCCATTATCTGTTCGTCATCATGCAATTGATTCAAAAATTCATCTAGAATGAGTGTTCGGTAGCGCTCCGCATTGATTATTTCACTGAAAAATATTGGGCCAATTATCAGACGTCTCGAAATTGCTACCCAAACACCAATTTTTTGTGGATGTAAATCCGTTTCAATAAAAGTATGAGGATTTTCTGTAGCCCACGTACGATAGTTTTGGCTGTTCACATATCCTGACAAGTGAAACCACGCCTCGTCAGTAAAAAAGGTCTTGTCCAACATACCATTATCATTTAAATTCTGATTAAACCAATTGCAATAATCAATTCTTTTTGGAAATCAAGTGGCTGAAGTTGTTGAACTACCGATACCTTATACGGGTGCAAATGCAGAATTTTTTTTTGCGGCTTTTATGCAACTCCCATACGATACTCCTGTAAAAGGATTAAACATTAAAATTTGTGCACACCTTAAAATTAAGAACATACCCGTTTGAGCTGAAAGTTTTCCTAAAGATTTTGTTGGGCTTTGTTCAAGTCGTTGTTGAATGTCGCCAACAACCTCTTCTGTTAAGATAGCCAGTCTTCCGGCTGACTTGCCCTTTAGGATACAATTCTTTCCCTCAAAACGGTCAACAATGCGGGTTTTATGCGAGGAAAATGTTTTGTAAGGAATGTGGACATCGGGGAAGGCTTGAATAAATTGATTCAGACACGATTGTAATGAGTAAGTCCATGTGCCATCTTCATTCATAGTTCCACTTCGATAATGAGCCTTCAGGATGAAAGCATCATGCTGTGGTGCCAACATCACGGTAAACACAAGCGAATTCTCTTAAAATCTGTAAATTTAGGATTAAACTTAAATTTTCTAATTTTCTAACCTTAAAAACAGCAAATCACTTACCACAAAACAAAGACTTGTACAAAGTAGTCCTGATAAGAACTGATGTCTATGAAACAGAATGAAAAATAACTTAATTCGAAGAATGAATTAACACAATGGCAAAATACGACGCACGACGCTGCTAATGTCAAATCGAGTTACTGTTTTATTAATTTTTCCTTGGCATGAACTTGAAGCGATCAAATTCCCCAGATTTTTCGGCGGGAAATTTAACTTGTCTACAATCATTGTTGATCACCCTTTAGGTTAACAACATTTATTTTCTTGGCCAACAAGACGGTATTTTTGTTGACATGCACTTCATTAGCAATGTCTCTAATGCTAATACCATTTCTAAACGGGTCTTTATTATCGCTTTTTGCGTTTCAGTCAGTTGAAGCATGTCGACGTTAATTAAATTTCCTTTGACATTTCCGCAGATTTCTCAATTTGATTGACAATTTGAAAAATCAAAGTAAGTCCAGTTCACATAGCCAAATATTTTACTGTACTAGTTTTTTTCTCTCGCAACTGTACAGTTAATTGGTATTTTCGTTTTTAATTAAAGTTCAAATGAACTCAGTTTTATGCAACTAATCTTTTTGTCTCTTCTTAAAACAATCATGTCTTAAATATTTCAGAAACAGTAGCGATTCTGATAGTATTGCCGTGAGCTCGGTAAAATCATCGAAATTATCCAGTCTGCCGCGGAGCTTCGACTACGATACTGATGTTTTACGAAAAGAGCTAACATATCTTGGATTTGAGCCTGGCCCAATCACCAAGTCGACCAAAAGGGTGTACCTTCGCAAGTTGTACAATCTTAAGAGGACATCTTATGAGTGTCCAACGCCTACATTAGATAACAAAAAAGGTGAGTGATTCAGAATGGGTTATGTCAAAAATATGTCAATTTTAATTAGTGGATCAAGAAAAGTGTACACGTTTGGTAGCAGCTATTTTAGAGGTACAATTTTTATTACATACAATTTGTTTCAACCAGGGTTATTAAAAAACGTTTTTTTAATTTTAATTAAAACAAACATTTTTTTTAAAATTTTAATTAAAACAAACATGTTTTTTCATGCGTTTAAAACATTAACAATTAGAAACATATTTAAAACATGTTTAAAGCATGTTTAAAACAGAACATACAGGGCATTTTTCTTTTGAGTATACACATATCCCGATAATTACAGCGTTTTTTAAATTTGCGGGAATTCGTTGTTTTAAAGCGGTTAATTTGAGGCTTTGAACGAGTGTTTTCCACTCCCAGACTAAGCATGAAGTAAAATTTCGAGTTTAGAAAAGCCTAAGAATTTGGATTGGCCGCGTAGCGAAGCGGAGCGGCCAATCCAAATTAGGCTTTTCTAAACTCGAAATTTTACTTCATGCGCCACGCTTAAAAACACTGATTTACAGTGAAGTTAGAGCAACCTAATATACGTTAGAGTTATTGGGTTGCCTATAATCACTGTTTTAAACAATTTGTCCAGCGCAAAATTTGACTCATGTTTTATTCACATCTACATATTAGATTGCTAAAGCCGTATATTTTAAACTTTGCGATATTTCAGTGTTTTATACGTGTGGCGCATGAAGTAAAATTTCGAGTTTAGAAAAGCCTAATTTGGATTGGCCGCTCCACTTCGCTACGCGGCCAATCCAAATTTTCAGGCTTTTCTAAACTCGAAATTTTACTTCATGCTTAGTCTGGGAGTGGAAAACCCTGGTTTAAAGATTCGAATTGAAATCTTTTAAAAAAACAACGAATGTCGTGAAATTTACAGTGTATGGATATGTATGTATACCTGAAAAAAAAATTCCCTCTATTTAAAAATCACATTTATGCACACACAGTTGTGATATTTTATTGTAATAAAATCTTACTTTTAATAATGTAATTTAAAATATCTTCAACAATTTAGCTAAAATTGAAAAATGTGAACAAAGAATCTTAAGGAAGGAGTAAAAAATATAATTTAGCAAATTTAAGATAATAAAAAAACGGTTTTAAACAAATTTAATGTTTAAAACATGTTTTAAACAAATTTAAGATTTAAAAGATGTTTAAAACAAAACCGTTTAAAACACGACGGCTGTTTTTAAACATGTTTGAAACACTGTTTTAAAACAAAGATTTTAAACATAACAGCCTTGGTTTCAATATATTAGACATTTCAAAGTAATATCCCACACTAACCCACTGAACAAACACATTTAAGTAATGTTTCATCAACATTAAAACTTTTAATGTTGTTACAATGTTGATAAAATGTTATTTGTTTGTTTTTTGTTCAGTGGGTAAGTTTATTTTTGTAGATAGTCAGAACATATACTTACTCGATATTTGTTGTACTACATTCATGATGGTATTAAAAATTTGGATTACGCTTACATTTCAACTTATAAATCAAAATAACATAAATACTGCGTTACTTATAACTATTCTCGCATTTCCTTTTCAGTATTTTCACATGAACTTCAAAAGACTATAAAAGACCCGAAATGGACGTCTGATCTGACACCCTACAGGATCCTAGAAGAATCTGTCTCGAAGCAATTCGCCAATCCAGATCCGAACCGCAAGTGGCGCGAAGGTCTCAACAAATCCTCCTTTACGTACCTCTTGCTCGACCCGAGGGTCACGCAAAACCTCCCCTGCAGAACGGAAAACACAACTGAATCCGAGCAATGGGAAACCTTCCTCGCCTCCATATTCTACGTGGGAAAAGGCAAACGCTCGCGCCCCTACCAGCATTTGTACGATGCGGTGTCTTTGCACAATCAGGGTGTTGTTAAGAGTACCAGCACGAAGTTGCAGAGGATTTTGGATATTTGGCAGGAGGGTTTCGGGGTGATTTGTTTGCATATTTATCAGAATGTGATTCCCGTGGAGGCTTATACGCGGGAAGCGGCGATGATAAGCGCTTTGAAGTTGGAGAATTTGGAGAATGTTAAGAGTGGGGAATTTTACGGCGTTGCTGCCACGTGGAATTGGCGACAAAAGAGGGGGTTGGGGGTGTTTTTGTTGTACAAAGCCATGAAGATTTTTCTACAGGAGGGTGAGAGGCAGTTATGTCCCAATCATATTGATTGAAAACAAGAGGTTAAAACAGCGTCAATTTCAAAAATTAACTTTATAGGAGGTGCGCTTTTTCCAAAATACTGTCTTTCAAAAAGATGTTAAAATCAACTTCCTAGAAGTTATACCTTTTTCTATAATACTGCCTTACTAAAAGATGTTAGTAGAACGTATTAAGGAGACTTTTTTAAAAACAACCTGCTAGATTTACTCATTTTCTAACTTCTCAATTAATAATACTTGGTGAAACATTTTTAATTTGTTTATCTAATTGTTACTAAAAGATGTTTGCAGAGTTTTTAATGAGTCACTTTTTAAATGTAACTGGAGAGCAGTTCGGCTATATTTAAAATATTGCCTGTAGTAAGCCAGAGAGAGAGAGAGAGAGAGTTTTAAAAGATCAAAACAACGTTTGCTGCCTAAATGTTAGTAAAAAGTTTTAAGAGCCCCTAAAATTAATAAATTAAGGCAGAGCCTATTTTATTAATTTTAGGGGTTCCTAAAACTTTCTACCAACATTAAGGCTACTTCCTAAAATGTTCTTCCCATACAAGAAAAATGGTGAGCAATGCAAAAAATTAACTTATACAGTATTTATAAATCATGGAACTAAATGTGTGTTAATATTATAATCATTACCCATATTTTTGCCTGTTAAATGCTGCCATACTTTTAAGACTGTTTAACTGTCGCAATGTTTGTCCTAAGCAGCAAGCATTGCAAATTTATTATTTTTTCATCTCGTTCATGTTTTAATTTAAAATTTGGTCAAACAAAAGAAGAGTGTGTAAATGAATGTGCAATTATCGTACAACATTCTGTAAATTGTTTGTAATTATAAAACGATGTTTTTTCTTCAAAATTTTTATATGAGTGAATTGTCTTTTTAATGTTTCATGCGTCAGTATAATTGTTGACATAAAGTGAACTTATTTATTGTGTGATTTTTTATATTTATATACATATGTATCTCTTGAGTGCATTCATTTGATTTCGCGTGTGTGCAAAACTCGATATTTATTGATTTTATGAACAAGACTTGTACTTGCAATATACATGTTATATTATTATTATAGTTATACAATATTTTATATAAAAATTTATATTATTACTAGAGAATAAAGAGAATACAGATTTTAAATGTTGTTTAACTAATTTAACCAGATTGTATATGGTTGAGGTATTTAATTGTATTATATTCAATATCACTTAAATAAAATCACTTGATTTAGAGTTCCATTCTAGACTTCTAACAAAGTGGACATTGAGTGCGAGTCCTATTCCTGCTCGCGTTTGACCCATACGTGGTTGTTTCACAAATCCTTTTTCATCCTATCTATTTCATCTTTTACAATCGTCTATATCCTGAAAATCCATGCATTTAATACCCATCTTTACAACCACATGAGTATTTTCCATAAATCCCTTTCCTTTACATATTTTTTTCGTTGCAAAACCTGCCAACTTTTTACTTAATTTTACATAATTCGTCTTGCCCCACTAATCTCTATATAACACTGGATTGGGCATAGGCCATATTCCGCTATCTGACAGCGTGCCCATTTTAACGGCAGCAAATTGGGGAACATTTATAGTATACATGCATTAAATATTTGTTTATGTAAGTAAATGTGCATACATAAACGGGGTATTGGTAAATTTTTATACAGCGTGCAAGAATTATTTATAATTGAAATGAAAACAATAACATTAAGTAGTATCAGTATTTTTACCTTTATTTTAAACATTGTAGTCTTTTATAATTACATCAGGAAGAGCAACGTTTTTTGTACTTTTGCTCGAAAATAGTCGGGATAGCTTTATTTTTCAGGTCGTGTAATTCTTGTTTTGCTTAAGCGTAGACGCAACAAAATGTTTGAAATCTTATTCCCTAACAAGGGAGAGGTACGATGTCGCCCTGGTCCAAGAAACATGGATTGTTGGAGATCAGGTTTGCGGACTAGGCTCAACTGACCTCAATGTCTATTACAAACAAGGAGGAGGTAAACCAAGATCTTTCATCTTAATTAACAAAAAACACCCTGCTTTCCTGCTTCCCTGTTTCAGTAAAAATGACATAACTGTCGTCTCCATAAAGAGTGGCTTCCACCAACTTGGGTGGCCTCCTCCTACATGCTCCATGACAGGGAAATACACCCAGAAGACCTGTTAAATATGGTGGGAAAGGCAAACCAGAAGGGGGTTGACATCGTCATCGGCGCTGATGCGAATGCCCACAACACCATATGGGGGAGCTTCGGCACAAACAACAGTGGTAAGTCACTACTTGATTTTATTCTGGCAACTAACCTTTCCATGTAATACTGGTTCCGAACCCATATTTATTACTTTCAACAGGCGCGAGGTTCTAGACATAACATGGATCTCGGACCTGGCGCACAGCAAAGTTAAAAATGTTAAGGTCAGTGGGGAACACTCCTTCTCCGACCATAGATATATAGAGTTTTAGGTGGATATGCACATTCCAGTGAACCCTATAATCACCAACAAAAGACTCACGGACTGGGACCTTTATAGGACCGTTCTTATTTGGGCTCTGCCTAGCGATACATAACGTAGACGCAACACTGAGGGGGAGTTGGATCGCCTAGTAACTACCCTCACAGAGGCCTGCAATAAGGCAATGGGGGCTGCTTGTCCTGGTAAAGTGTACCGAGGCAAAAATTCCTTGAGGAAAGAATGCAATAGGCTGTTCAACAGGGCAAAACAAACCAGCGAATGGTCTCTGTAAAAGGACAGCCTAAGAGCTTTTAAGAAGGCTGTTAGACAAGCGTAGAGGGCCTCTTGGAGAACCTTTTGCAACAAAATTGAGGAAACCTCCGAAGCCAGTCAGCTCAGAAAGATACTATCAGGAAACCCAGCCATCCCGGGTTTTCTCATGAAGCAGGATGGTGACTGGACTACTTCATGCGAGGAAACCCTAATGGCGCTGATAAATACCCATTTTCCCTCCGATTCTGGCAGGAAAGGAGGTCGCCCGGCACCCAAAAGGAGCTGGCCTATACATGATATCTTAAGTGAACACAAATTTATTTGGAGTGTGAAAAGCTTCAAGCTTTTAAAGCTGCAGGCCCTGACAAGATCATTCCTGCTGAATTACAGATAGCAGATATTATAAATCCCTGGTTGGAAGTAATATTTGAAGCCTGCCTAACTGTATCGTACATCCCTCAGAGATAGAAAGAGACAAATGTGGTGTTCATAACCAAAGGGAAAATAACCCACTCAATACCGAAGGACTATAGGCCAATCAGCTTATTGTCCTTCTTACTCAAGACGTTGGAGAGACTAGTTGAAGCGTACATAAAGGAACGCATCAATCCAAACCTTTGGTCAACTAGCCAACACGCTTATACTAAGGGCAGATCGGTGGACACGGCACTGTACGCCCTAATTAGCCAGGTTAAGAAGTCCATGTGCAATAAGGAGTTTTCGTTGGCGGTATTTCTGGATATCGAAGGAGCCTTCAACACATGGACGAGTCGATATGCCTCTTCATAGGGGTGCTGCTGAGGGGGAGGCACGTTTTCTCCTCGCTGGGTGGCTCACACTCAAAAAGAGAGGTTAATAGGGGTCCTCTCTCCGCTACTATGGAACGTAGTCATAAATGACCTACTAAAAGAACTAGAGTCTGTAGGGTGTAGGGCAATTGCCTACGCTGACGATGTGACCCTGACGGTCTTTGGCAAACACTTAAGTATCCTATCCGAACTTATGGAGCAGGCACTCCGCAAGGTAACCCGCTGGTGTGAGAAGTGTGGACTAGGGGTAAACCCCTGAAAACTGAGCTTGTACTCTTCACCAAAATGCATAAAGTACCGAACCTCAAAGTTCCTACTCTAAACGGCATGGAACTGGTGGTAAAAGAGCAAGCTAAATATTTGGGCATTCTAATTGACAGGAAGCTTAGTTGGATGCCCAATATTCAGGAGAGAGCACGGAAAGCGCTCGTCGCGCTGTACTCCTGTGAAGAGCAGCGGGCAAGGACTGGGGACTGCAACCAATCATTGTTCACTGGATGTACACGGCTGTGGTAAGGCCTATTATGTTCTATGGAGCCTCAGTCTGGTGGACTGCCCTGGACAAAAGGATCCACTAAACTGCACTGGGAAACGCTCAGAGAGCTGTCGAATTGCTCATAACGGGGGCGGTCAGGTCCACCCCTTACCACAGCGATCAGAATCAACTCAGTTGGAATAAGGAGCACTAGCAAACAGGGCCAGGATCTTGAATGAGGTTGTCGATATCTCCCTGAAGACTGACAGCTGCATTCCAGAACTTAATTTTCAAAATAAGTTCTCCACTTCCATCATGGACAAAGCCAAATGGTTAGAGGGCAAGATAGTTTAAGGCAAGGACGTCTGGCTCTTTACGGATGGTTTCAAGTCTGAATACAGAGTAGGGAAAGGAATCTTCTCACAAGATTTCAACCTCAAAAAGTCTTTTAGACTCCCAAACCACTGTAATATTCTTCAGGCAGAGGTCATCCGAGTGGCAGTGGACTGGATCAACAAAAATGACCTTCAGGGGAACCGCATCAGGTTCATTACTGATAGCCAAGTCGCCATTAAGATACTGAATAGTCCGTACTGCACCTCGAAGGCTTGCAAATAACTGTGTCGCGGGACTCATGTGGGTACCTAGTCACATTGATATCAGGGGGAATTAAATTGCCGACGACCTTACAAGGAAGGGGGCTAGAATGAAGGACCTGTTTACTGAACTCTCCACCCACATTCCTCTTGTGGAATGCAAGAGACTACTTAGGGACCAAATAATAGCATCGGTCAACCATAGGTGGAGAGAAGAAGATACGTGTCTCGTAACAAGGCAGCCATGGCCTATATGGGATACTATAAACAGCAACAGATTAATTGTACTTAACAGAATCGACATTAAAATGGCGGTAGGCATCCTCACTGGTCACTGCCACCTAGGCACACATGCACAAAAGATGGGTCTTGATCACGACTTTTGCAGAGGATGCTTGGATGTGGAGGAGGAAAAGACTGTACTCCACTATCTGGGACAATGCCCTGCTCTTGAAGGGAAAAGAATCCTCGCACCTCTAAATGTGATAAATCTGATCGGGTTCATTAGGTGTTCGTATTGGTTTGTATAAGTGGGGAGATAGGGGAGATCTGACTCCTTTTTACCCTTATGGTATCACAAGGGGCCCTTTGGACCTATGTGGGCGGTCTAACTGCTGCCATTGAAACCTAACCTATTGTTTTGGTTGTTTTTGTATTTGGCAAACCCATTTGTTCCAACAGTTTTCTGGATGATTCATCATCGGATGGAAATTTTAGAAGTAGTCACATTATAATATAACAATATAAACAGATGATATTTACTTCGATAGTTTATTTCGATGTACTTACTTGTGCAACGTTAAATTTCCCGATGAGATGGGTTTTCTTCCTCAGAAAATGCACTAGAACATCATGTTAACAAACACTGATTGTTGCGTTAATTTCAAATGTCGCGCCATATAGGTGTCACAAAACCTCAATTTTGACCAACATGGCGGCCAGACCCAGTCGACTCCACATGGTTCTGTAAGTTCACATATATAGTTGACCGACCCACTCGATGGGAGGGCGCATATGTCGGAATTTCAAATTTCCCGGAATTTCTAACATGAATTTCACTATATACCAAATACTTTTCCCTCTAATATTTTAGCTGAATATTTTTGCAGTAACAATAACTTTCTTCTGGAAATATTTTATTTGTATTTGTACATACAAGGAGTTTTTCTTTAAGGTATACATATTCCAAATTCATCCTATTTTCTGTAAATCTTGAGATATTCCTTGTTTTTTTCAAGTTCAATTTGAAGCTTTAAACAAGTGTTTTCAACTCCCTGACTAAGTATGAAGTAAAATTTCGAGTTTAGAAAAGCCCCGTGAAAATTTGTAGAGACAAATTTTCTGGGCTTTTCTAAACTCGAAATTTTACTTTATCACGCGTATAAAACACAGATTTTAAGTGAAATTTGAATCTACATAAATTTTACAATATTTTAGTATTTTATACGCGTGCGCGACCCTCGACAAATTTTCACGGGGCTTTTCTAAACTCGAAATTTTACATGCTTAGTCTGGGAGTGGAAAACACTCGCTTAAAGCTTCAATTGAACTTTTTTGAAAAACAACGAATATCGGAAAATTTACAGCTTATGCATATGTTTACCTTAAGGATAAATTCACTGCATGTAACACTACCTACGCCAACATCCATTCTCCGGATAAGGAGTCCTCTCAGTTCATTTCTAAGATACATTTTTTGACGAACTGCAGCCATTTTGCTGAGAAGTGAAATGTAATTGACAAACTGTGATAAAGTTTTGACATATAGGGAAATGTAGTGGTATATAGGGAAATGTATTTGATAAATGGGAAATATATTTGAGATAAAGGGATACATATTGGATATAAAGTGAAATGCAATAGAAAAACTCTGTAATACCTTTTAAAATATCGCACGGTAATTTAATACCGGTGTTCCCCGCACCGCAACCACATTTTAATGTTATGACCCCCTGCACCGTGCACCCCGCTTAGCAAGAAGCCCGCCCGCTACCGCGGCCAATGACGTCATTTGCGATTGCAGCGCCGCCCCATCGAGTGGGTTGGTTAACTAAAATCATGATACGTGGTGCCCCCTAGGAGTTATCAATCTAATTTAATCGACAATGGTGGCGCCTACAGCGACTAAATTAAACACAGTGGCGACAACCCCCTGTCATCCGCCATGATGAGCTATTTTCAATTGTGACAGAGAGTGTTGTCATCTTTTACTTGAAGCGTCACCCATGAGCGGGAGCTATTCCCTTAATTTTGAAATAGGAACATACTATGGTTATTACCTTAAATAATGTGTTTAGGTTGATTCTATGTACCTTTGCGAATTTTCGAGATACGATTTTGGGGTAAGTGAAATAAAGCACAACCTCTAGACGGAATTGCTGTGACTAACTTTAAATTTCACAGCTACGCCGCTGTTTGTCCGCCATTTTGGGTCAGAATTACTAACAACCAATCAAAAAGAATACCAAAGTTGTCGCCAGTGTGTTTAATCAAGGCACTGTAGCGGCACCCATGGGGTAACGGGCCCTAGTGATTAAGCCTAGGGTGGGTTCACGCTTATGGGACTTGTTTATACTATGGCAAAATAGTTGGCGACATTCTTAGTAGATGTCACTGAAGTATTTTTCAAATTTCCCTCCATACATGCAGCAAACTGTATAGCCGGCAAGAGGAAAAACACTCTTAACCTCATCCATTTGTTATTGTTACCTTATAGTGGATGCATCTTACGTTACTATAATTGCGACAATAGCTGTCTCTGCACGTTTCCAAATTGCGACAAAGGTGGTAAAAGGTTCGAGCATTTTTCTTATTTCGTTTGATTATTGCATGGTGTGAGTTCTAGCATGATTTAATAGTTTATTTATAAAACATTTTAATGAGGTTAAGTCACAGTTCATATATATCCAGTTAGCCAGTCCCCATATAAATTTTGGGTACATGCGAATGGGAGCAGAGCGCTGGATGCCAAATTGGTGTATATGGCTGCCTATATACACCAGTCTGGCTTCCTGCGGTCGGTCGGTTACGACTATTTTACTCCAGATGTCGCGAAATCAAGTCTCAGAGAGAGAGTGAGAGAGAGACAATTTCTTTCTCCCTCTATTCCGCGCTTCTCGTTGTATCATATTCCAGATGTTGATTTTTCAATCTTGAAAACACGTTTTTTTTTCTTTTAAAGAGCTAAGGATGCGTGTTACATTCATTCATGCGTTTCCTTCTACAATTTTATTTTCTGCGTTATTAGAGAATAGATTTTATGAAATTATATGTGAACGTTGTAAAATTCATTAAGTATTATTTATTTTGTACAAGAAACTTAAAATACAAAACTATTTAACTTTTGATAACAAGTAAAATAAATACATCTACTTATCATTTTATTAACTAATCAGATCAATCCTATTGATCAGATCAAATCTACTGATCGATAAGGGTTTCTTTTTTAATTAAAGGGGTCAGTGCAAAATGCAGTTAAATCATTTTTTTTTTTTAGTTTTTGAATTATTACCGTTTGAAGTTTTTAACCCATTAAGCGCCGTTGATGCATACACGCAACATTATTATTTTTTGATAATTAAGTTACTAAATAAGTTTATTTGATATATTATATTATTTGACCTGAATTGAAAATGTACCAAGAAAAATTTGAATATTTTGTTATTTAAAGTGTATTATAAATACTTCACAATATTACAATGTTCTATACGCGTGGCGCATGAAGTAAAATTTCGAGTTTAGAAAAGCCTAATTTGGCTCGGTCGCTCCGCTTCGCTACGCGCCCGAGCCAAATTTTCAGGCTTTTCTAAACTCGAAATTTTACTTCATGCTTAGTCTGGGAGTGGATACACTCGTTCTTAACTTCATATTGCACGTTTTTATATAAAATCGACGAATGCCTGAACATTGACAGCGTATACATTACATTGTTGAGAGATTAATTTTTTGAAAATCCATTATCACTTTAATATAATAACAATAATAAACTATTTATGATTTTTAACTTTTTATTAAATTCACGTATACATTATGTGTATTAAAAGAAATTCACAGTATGTAATGCAATAAGTCATTCATAGAAATCATAAAAAGAAGTGTAGAATTTTAATTAAAATTAACTTTTAGAGTTAAAATTGCTTGGCCGATAATGGGTTTATATAGTTTTAAATATACTATGTGTCCCGTTTCAAGGCGCATTGTATGTTTCATGTAAAGATTTCCAATGTAATTGGAATTTGAGTTTGTATCGCTTATTGAACCAAAATGATTACAATAAAATTAAAATCATTTCTTTACTTACTAGCAGTATTTTCGAGGTATTATTTTTGAGTTCTCCTCAGTTTCATTTGAAATATAGCTTGAAAATAGTGAACGATTATACGAAAATTAAATCGTCAAAACAGTAGTTGCTACGAAAAGTCAGTGTTTGGCATCAAATTTATTAAAACACAGAGCAATAATTCAATTCAACATGAGTGTTTATTCTGCAAAAGAAAAAAAATAGATCCCAAAATGGACTCAGTATATATTTTAATCACGATGCGTATTTTATTAAATGAACCATACTTTTAATAAATATTAACAGTTTCAGAAATTTGTGGTTTTTGCACTGACTACTTCAATTATCCGTTTACTTTGAACGATTGTTACATGATCAACTTGTACTTTTCCGCTTGAAATTTTATAAACGCTTATTGTGTGCTATTTGACCAACACCGACAACACTCAGCGGGCACTAAAATGTTACCTTATTTTTGGATTCAAATTTATGGCATCCGTCGTGCGGCTGCATGGGGATAATTTAAAAAGGAATAAGCAAAAATATTTTTCGATATTCTCAATACTTTCCGAGATACACGAAATGTTATATAGAGAAAGTACAAATTATATAAAAATCATGAAACTTTTTAATTGAGAATATTATCAAAAACTGCGAAACAAACAAACTTGTTAAATCAAGTAATTAGTCACATTAATAACATTATAAATTTTACATTTTAATAATGGTTACCGACCTCATGGCTATCTTTTTTTGTACGGAAATATACGTTTTAGGGTCCCAGGAATCAGAAACAAGTGTTATCGATAATATTTGAGATAATTGGCTCAAATATTGAAATATGTTGAAAAGTCTCGTTAAGTGATGATAATCAAAAACATTTAGAAAACAACAAGATGTCTTTTAATAGAATAAGTATAATAGATTTTCTCTGAGAAGTGTAATTGCAAAAATTATTAAATACTCTATTTCCAGTTTACAATGTTTTGTATGTCAGGTTAATTCAATTATTTCAATGGTTTTATTCTTAGTCAGATTACATTTACAAAAGGTACCGATGGGATTATGTTACAGACTAAATAGGTAAGTAAAAATAATTCAAAATGATTTAAGAAAACCCGATCAAAAAGTGTCTAACTAAAATATCGGTTAGTGAAAAACATGATAAGAAATTACCGAATTGGATTCTGCGGATACGGATTAAATATGTCAACAGTAAATAATCTTTTTAAATCCCAAAATATTTATGGTTTTTAGAAGGTTGC
The DNA here is from genome assembly GCA_932526585.2 of Philonthus cognatus. Taxonomy (NCBI): domain Eukaryota; kingdom Metazoa; phylum Arthropoda; class Insecta; order Coleoptera; family Staphylinidae; genus Philonthus; species Philonthus cognatus. Next base: position 36,044,988 of record OW052247.1, read on the forward strand.
GGATTATCTGTAAGTTACAGTGGTATTGTTCTGGTCGCGCAATACTTGAGGGTATACACCATAATAAAAACGTGGTCGAAAAAATGCCTACAAATAGGTAAAAAACAGATAGATCACTTCGAAGAATTTGATTTTTCATCCCTTCTATAAAGCTATCCCCACTAAAATAATGAATATTGTCCAAAAAGAAAATAGTCAAGGAAAAGAGTTAATTCGATATTCATACACGTTATTCAGAGTGTAAATGGATGAAACGGAACGTAGCATTTTTAATGTTAATTTCTCAAAATTAAAATATTATCTTCCCTAATTATTTCAGGGAAATTATGATATTCATTTGGTTAGAGTAAAAATATACACACCGAGCGTTGCTATTTATTGCATTTTTAAAAACCGGAGTGTCATGAAATTAAACAAGCAAATGATGAGGTGTTGATTTGTTGGCTTTTTATTTAAAATATATTCTGTTGATTTTGTGTTACCCTTCGATCAATTCTGTATAATTATTACTGAATAAAAAAAAAACGAAAAAACTGCTTCTAAAATATCGTTAATAAATAAGAAAACAGTTATATGTATATTTAATATAGTTTTTTAATGTTTGTTAGTTTTTTGTATATATGAATGTTTATATGAATCTATATTGCTATGTTTTTAGTTTTGTGTATTCGTAAATAATTTATCTATTTTATTGAAATAATTTCTGTTTTTTTTATTATCAATCAATCAATCAAAAATACCCATCAAACATTTTTCAAATTGATTTTTTCCTTGTAAAAAGATTTTTGTATTTATCTAACTTTTAAATAAAAAATGTTTAATAACATAAATATATTAAAAATCTATTAATTTTTAAACACGTTTTTATTAAAAATATACAGGGTGGAAACTAACTAGAATAAAATTCATAACTTCGATATAGGCGATTTTTGCAAAAAATCCCGAAACATGCTAAGTATTGTTTTTTCTTGCCCTCATTTCTATGTATATGCTGCTTGTTTATCTGTTCCCGGAAGAGCGCAGCCACCTCTGACTTTTTTTTTCAAATGGAAAGGTATGTCAAGTGACACCTCGTTTGAAAGGTCTCTGCGCAAGTAATACAACACACTATTTATTTCTTGAATATTTACAAATCCCACGTGATAAAAGAAAACACTTTTATAACTTGAATACTATTTAATGCAACAAATGTTCAAAATGGGCACCGTTTCTTTCTTGGCAAAGTGCAAATCGATGATAACATGCATCTCTAATGTTTTGTAACATTTCTGGTGTGACTTGCCGTATTTCATGCCTAATACGTTGCTTAAGGTCCTCAATGTCGTTTGGTTTGGTTACATAGATCTTACTCTTGAGATATCCCCACAAAAAAAAGTCAAGGGGACTAAGATCCGGAGATCTCGCCGGCCATTCAATGTGACCTCTTCTTCCAATCCATCTATTGGGAAAAACTTCGTCTAAATATCTATGAACGATCACAGCATAATGGGGTGGAGCTCCGTCCTGTTGATACCATATTCGTTCATCAGGTAAATCTGGATCTAATGGATTTAGAAATAAAGTGGCTAACGTTGGCATAAGGTCGTCTTGAAGAAACGTAAGATATGTTGCTCTATTAAGATTACCATCGAAGAATACTGGTCCTACAATCTGATCACCTATTATTCCAGCCCATACATTGACTTTTTGCGGGAACTGAGTATGAGTTTCTCGCATCCAATGAGGGTTATGATCAGCCCAATAACGACAATTTTGATGATTAACGTCACCATGTAAGGTAAAAGTACTTTCGTCGGAAAAAAGAATTGATGCTAATGAAATCTGGTTATTGTCGATCATGTTCATCATTTGCTCGCAAAATTCGATTCGGCGGTCCGGGTCATCCTCCGTTAATTCTTGGAGTGCCTGCATCTTGTAAGGATACAGCTTGGCTGATCTAAGAATTTTCAGGACAGTAGTATGACTAATCTCGTTGTCACGGGCCAGTTGCCTGGCTGGAGTCACTGGATTTTCTTGAAGAGTTAATAATACGTTTAGCCTGGTATCTGCTTGAACAGTGGGATTTCGCTGTCTGGGCACAACCCTGACATGACCCAAATTGTTGTATTGTGTCTCAATTTTGCTTATGGTACCTTGGCTAATGGGTGATAAATCCGGATGCTCTTCTCGAAATAACTGAGCAACCTCAAGCTGACTTCGTCTTCTGTTACCATAACCGATCATCATCAGAATCTCGATTCGGAGATTTTCGGTTAAATACTGCATTTTAGAAATCACTTCGACAACTTGACGAGCGTATGTGACTGCTTTGGTGACTATTATTATCACTAGTAACTAAGCAACGCAGTTCCATAGCATCAAAACACATGTCAAAAACATACAACTTTACGCCGAAACATGTTCAATGTAAAAGTGGTTTTCTTTTTTTTATCACTTGGGCTTTGTAAATATTCAAGAAATAAATAGTGTGTTGTATTACTTGCGAAGAGACCTTTCAAACGAGGTGTCACTTGACATACCTTTCCATTTGAAAAAAAAAGTCAGAGGTGGCTGCGCTCTTCCGGGAACAGATAAACAAGCAGTATATACATAGAAATGAGGGCAAGAAAAAACAATACTTAGCGTGTTTCGGGATTTTTTGCAAAAATCGCCTATATCGAAGTTATGAATTTTATTCCACTTAAAGTTTCCACACTGTATATAATAACTAAAAGTGTTGGAAATATATTTTACATTATTTCATTGTAAAATGACTTTGTTTATTTATACAAATTATGAATATTTGAAACAATAATCTATTAATCTAATAATTTTAACAATTTTTTTATTAAAAATATATAAAATAACTAAAAACGTTGAAAATATATTTTAGAATTGTTAATTTCATTGTAAATTTGCTTTTATAAAATATATTCCCGAATTTCATAATTTGGAACACGCTTGAAATCTCAAAATAAAAGAAATATTTTCGAATAGACTTTTTGTGGTGATAATAAATTTTATTATTCGTCTACCACAGTTCATATACAGGAAGTTTTCCGTTAAAGTATACATATTTCAAATTCACCTTATTATTTTTAAATTTGTAGATATTCGTTGTGTTTTTAAAAGAGTTCAATTTGATGCTTTAAACGAGTGTTTTCCTCTCCCAGACTAAGCATGAAGTAAAATTTCGAGTTTAGAAAAGCCCCGTGAAAATTTGTCGAGGGTCGCGCAGCGACCCGAGACAAATTTTCGGGGCTTTTCTAAACTCGAAATTTTACTTCATGCGCCACGCGTATAAAACACTAAAATATTGTGAAATTTAAGTATATTTGAACCTCACGTAAAATCAGTGTTTTGTGCGCGGTTCGCATGAAGTAAAATTTCGAGTTTAGAAAAGCCCAGAAAAATGTACAGTGTATTCTGTATATTGAGTTATTTATACTTAAAAAACTCTCTGTATAACTAATCAATAATATAAATTATTTGCCAAATTTGGTACATACCAAAGTTTTAATTGAATTTATGAAGAAAAAAAAAACAATCAAGATAAAAATAATATCAAATGAATTCTTTAATGTAAACTCATTGAATTTAATTTTTTGATTTCTAGTTAAATTTTAGGTTTATTTAGAAGCTTTTTAAATATATTTGATTCCCAAAGTCCATAATTTCGAACACGCTGGAAATCTGAAAATAAAAGAAATGTTTCGGAACAGTTTATTTTTTCTGAAGATCATCAAATTTATCATCGTACAAGTGGTGTAGACGGGATCAAATTACACGACGAAATAAGAGCGAGCGCGTTTGTGTGTGTGTGTGTGTGTGTAGACGCAACCGGAGCAGTTTTCTCTAGAATACTTCTACGTTTACTCTATTCATAAGTAGATGGACGCACTTCCCGACCACAGTCTCTCCTTTTCTATCCTCGAAATCTCGGAATCCAGTTCTCCCATAAGCATTGTCTACCCTTGGTTAAGTTTGCCAATTCAAACACGTAACGTTTGTTTAATATTTAAAACTGTATTTTATTTATCCTTAAATTTAGCATAGATGTCAAGTATTTTTATTATTTCGTATAATTATTGCATGGTGTGAGTTCTAGCATGATTTAATAGTTTATCTTTAAAACACTTTCCAGATTTGAAAAGCTGTTCTTCATGAACGATGAGCGAATTTTATTTGAACTATTTTGTATCGTATCTTTTCTACTACTTTTATTAAATAACCACATGTTATTCCTATTTAATGTGTTTTTATAACGTATTCTTTTAAATCCTTAAAGTAAACCAAAAACAAGGTGTAAAAGGTAAGTGCTAAATATTTATTATTATATTAATTGAGAATGTTCATCAGTTATCAACGAATAACACGTTAAAAAACATTTAAATGTATTATACATTTTTGTAATATCAAATCAATTATAATTTAAACGAAAAGCACGGACCGCCCGACGAAATCTTTTTCGAGTTAGTTGGCGACATCGTTGTCTAGAGGCGGCGCTCTTTGCAGTATTTTCCAGTATATGGGCATGAACCTTCTATAGAGTTCATTTTTCTAGGGTTAAGCCCAATCCAGTATTATATAGAGATCAGTGTCTTGCCCCCATTTGGTACAACGCTCATTCAACACTATTTTAATTTATTTAAACAACGCTGCAAAATAAGCTTTTCTTATTTTGCTACAAGTTTGTCAAAACATGTATGGTTGGTTTTGCATCTGGCCGACTCATTTGAATTATTCATATTCAAATCTCGATACATCAAGAAAATGCCTGCATCTAAAATCAAGATTCTGCTGTATTGTTTCTAAAAACGTCACGTGTCAATCAATTAAAATGTAAATTCTGACGAACCGACAAATTCAAGTTAATTATTTTTTCACAACACAAATCCCCAAAAAAATGGCTGAAAAGACGGATGAAGAATGCGACAAGAAAACATGCACGGGAGTTCCACGCTCTCAAGTCCCAGGCGGCTCATGCACCAAGAAAACCTGCGCCGATCTGAAGAAGAAAAAGAAACCTGGCGATGGAGAAACTGGGGGTCAACCCACTCCTTCTCAAACGGAAGCTAACAGAAAGGGAATCGCTGGGACTGATGCAAATAAACGCAACGCTGATGATGGGAACAGAGCGTTGGCAAGGAGTGTTGATTTCGGTGACCGTATGCGCCAGGACGATGATGATAGTAAAACGATGCTAGGAATGCTGTGGGCTCTCTTTGGGAACAAGTACGCGAGAAAGCTGCTGAAAGCGTTTTTGTTCTTTCTCCTGGGCTTGAAGATTTCAAGAGAGTGCTACTTTATGTTGATACCTATGAAGTACTACAGTCCTTGGAGGGAACCGGAATTTAGATTTTTGTGTTGATGTTTGTTTTGTTTGTGTATTATTTTGCTAGTCTAGATACAAAAATTATAAGAAAGTAAATGACACTTTACTTTAGATCAGGGTTTCTCAACCAATTTCTGCATATGCCCCACCTAAGAACCACTAAAAGCATGGACGCAGCCAGGGGAGGAGAAGGGGGCACATGTCTGATCACCAAGAAATCCCCCTTTTCTCTGGCTTCAACAAATCATATTTTTTGTACCATCAGTGGAAATAATGTTGGGACATGTAAAATTTGTTTAGTGTGTCTCGAACTTTGGACCTTTCTTTTCCTCGCATTCAAATATTTTTATTGTCACTCCATATTATAACCTTTCTTTAAGAAACTTGACTTAACCGGTATAAATTTGGGTATGTAAGACATTACCCTATTTTCGATTTGTCCCAACATTTTATGTCCACCGATGGTACGTTTCAGCTGGAAACAATTAACATTGAAACAATGTTTTGTCTTTTGCAAACACTCGTACTTATTCTTTGTTTGGCATCAATTTACACGTCTAACGTGAAACGTAATTTTTAACGTAATTTTCAATGTACAGGGTGGTGCCTCTTGGAGGTGCGACATATTGAAAAACCGCTTACGCGAGCCACAATCACTTTTTCGTGTTTTAATTAATGGCCAAAAGAAAATTGATCTATCTATGATCGTTTCCGCTCTATAACCGGAAGTTATAGGCTTTTCTAAACTCAAAATTTGATTTCATTCTAAAGACGTATGTTTTGAACTACGCGATCAATCTAAATTTTCAGGCTTTTCTAAACTCGAAACTTGACTTCGTGCTTAATCTGGGAGTGGAACACACTCGTTTAAAACTTCAAATTGAACTCTTAAAAAACAAGGAATGTCGGAAAATTAACAATGTATGCATATGCAGTGGCGGATTTACGAATTTGCCGCCGATAGGCTGAAATATTGTGCCGCCTATTCTTAGTGGGCGGCATTAGATGGCAATTTTGATAATAGATTATATTCTTGATATTGGAGTACGTTTCTTGACATAAGATGACACTTTTCACATTAGATGTTACTTTTTATGAGCAATGGCCCTTTTTACTTATATACAAATTTTTAAATGACAGTTTTGACATTTGATATTTTTTATTTGACATTAGACAATAATTTTGACATTTATTTATTTATTTGGTAATAACCCAACAGACTGTAAAGTCCAATAACAGGGCTATATCATTATTACAAATTAAATACAATATAACTTATATAAATATATAACAACAGATGCATGCAGAACAGAAATACATAAAACCATAAAGAAATAAACAATATTAAAAATTAACTCATAAACTAAGGTAACATAGATAATAATTTTATAGAATCACTAACATTATGCTTAAACACTTTGAATGTTGAAGTGAATATGTCGAGATTGTATGCGTAATGATTATAAAGTCGAGATAATCTTATAATAGGTGAGTTTGCATAATAATTATTAGTTGGAGTAGCATACACAAAAGTTTTACAAAATCTAGAACACACCCTAGGAATGTTAAATTTAAAACGATTCAAAAACTGTATGTCGTCAATCATATTATTCATGAGTTTATAAAGAAAACAAATATTTATAAGTAAAATTCTGTTGTGGATAGAAATTAAATCAAATTCAGCAAGTAGGTCATTGTAGGGTATGTCAAATCTGTACTGACGATATTTTACATAATATAGATACCTAAGAATTTTTTTTTGATATTACATATTCACTTTTTTAATATTAGATCACAATTTTTATATTATCAGACAACATTTGTGACAGAATTACTGATTTTGGCAGAAATGTTTGTTTTTGTAAGAACATTTCAAACTATCACGTATTGACATAAAATTATAATTTTCGCGTAAATCGATTTTAACATTTTTGTCGTTTTTGATATTTTTTATATTTACGAGTTCTAAAAATGTTTGATATTTTTGACATTTGGGGGCAGGTGGTGGCCGAGCGGTAACGTCGTCGGGCTGTATCGCTCGGCAAGCCACAAACTCGGGTTCGATTCCCGTGCACGGGGAGACTTTATTTAAAAATAATTTCTTGTCGTGTCCCTGGGTGCGGTGTGAATGTGTCGTGACGTCCAAATATATGTTAAATTAATACAATCATCGTTAGTGGCTGAATGGCTAGAACCTATGCCAAAAAAAAAAAAAAAAATTGACATTTTGGTAATTTTGATGTTTTTGATAATTTTGACATATTTTAAACATTTTTAAAACTGTACATACGAAATTGTATATGCTCTGAATTTGTATGTTCAGATGTAAAAAAAAAACGCATTGTATATTAACTTTCTATATTTTGACAATATTGAGTGTAATACTCACTGTGTCATTTGAATGTACTGAAAATTCAAATCGCATATTAACTACAAGAATCAATAAAATGTCAAAATTAAATCAATAATAAACAGCGACAGCTCGCAGCCTAACTTCAGGGTAGGCCACAGCGCCAAGGCACACAAAATTTGAGGTTGGGATCGCGCTATATAAATACAAGGAATTGCACAACAAAGTCATCTTTCAATAACGGATACATATTTCCTTGGGTTTCTGGCCGACCCTGAAGTTAGGCTGCGAGCCGTCGCTAATAATAAAGCTTAAGTTGGTGGGTGATCAGCAAAATATTAAAAAAAAAAATCTTTCTCGGCTTATTGAACAAAAACAAAAGAGCGAAGGTAAAAAGTGTTTAGATAAAAGTTGTTTGTTTTTTCATTATACGCAACTTTTGTTTAAAACATATTTTTGAAAAACTATAAGGTAATGTGATACATTGAGAAATAAGTAACCATTAAATTTATAACATTTCAAAAATATATTGCTTAAAAATGTTTTCGATTCGGTTGATAATAACGCTACAGTTGGTTAGTGGTTACTAAAGGAATAAATCTTGACTAGACTTTCTCGTTTCTTGATCAAAAACAAAATAGGTAAGGTCAAAATTGTTTATAAAAAAGTTGTGCGTTTTTTCCTTAGCTACAACTTTTATTTGAGACATTTTTTAATTAAGTTAATATGTTTCTATATTTTTAACTTCACTTGAAATCAGTGTTTAATACGCTTGGCGCATGAAGTAAAATTTCGAGTTTAGAAAAGCCCGCAAAATTTGGTTCGGTCGCTGCGCGACCGAGCCAAATTTTGCTCAGGGCTTTTCTAAACTCGAAATTTTACTTCATGCTTAGTCTGAGAGTGGAAGACATTCGTTCGTAAATTTTCGAATTATCATAAAGTTGTGTATTTTTTTGGTTATCTGCTACTTTTGTTTGAAGCTTTGTTTGATTGAATCGATAATACAGCTACAGTTGATGAGTGATTAGCGAAATTAATCAAAAATATCTTTCTCTGTTTATTGAACAAAAACAGAAGAGCGAAGGTGAATAGTGTTTAGGTAAAAGTTGTTTATTTTTTCGTTGGCTGCAACTTTTATCTAAGACATTTTTTGATTAAGTTTATATGTTTCTATATTTTTAACTTCATTTGAAATCAGTGTTTAATACGCGTGGCGCATGAAGTAAAATTTCGAGTTTAGAAAAGCCCGCAAAATTTGGTTCGGTCGCTCCGCGACCGAGCCAAATTTTGCTCAGGGCTTTTCTAAACTCGAAATTTTACTTCATGCTTAGTCTGGGAGTGGAAAACACTCGTTCGTAAATTTTCTAATGATCATAAAGTTGTGTATTCTTTCGTTGTCTGCAACTTTTGTTTGAAGCTTCGTTTGATTGAATCGATAATACAGCTACAGTTGATGAGTGATTAGCGAAATTAATCAAAAATATTTTTTTCGGTTTATTGAACAAAAATAAAAGAGCGAAGGTTAAAAGTGTTTAGGTAAAAGTTGTTTATTTTTTCGTTGGCTGCAACTTTTATCTAAGACATTTTTTGATTAAGTTAATATGTTGCTATATTTATAACCTCACTTGAAATCAGTGTTTAATACGCGTGGCGCATGAAGTAAAATTTCGAGTTTAGAAAAGCCCGCAAAATTTGGCTCGGTCGCTGCGCGACCGAGCCAAATTTTGCTCAGGGCTTTTCTAAACTCGAAATTTTACTTCATGCTTAGTCTGGCAGTGGAAGACACTCGTTCGTAAATTTCCTCATTATCATAAAGTTGTGTATTCTTTCGTTGTCTGCAACTTTTGTTTGAAGCTTTGTTTGATTGAATCGATAATACAGGTACAGTTGATGAGTGATTAGCGAAATTAATCAAAAATATCTTTCTCGGTTTATTGAACAAAAATAAAAGAGCGAAGTTGAAAAGTGTTTAGGTAAAAGTTGTTTATTTTTTCGTTGGCTGCAACTTTTATCTAAGACATTTTTTGATTAAGTTAATATGTTGCTATATTTATAACCTCACTTGAAATCAGTGTTTAATACGCGTGGCGCATGAAGTAAAATTTCGAGTTTAGAAAAGCCCTGAGCAAAATTTGGCTCGGTCGCGCAGCGACCGAGCCAAATTTTGCTCAGGGCTTTTCTAAACTCGAAATTTTACTTCATGCTTAGTCTGGGAGTGGAAGACACTCGTTCGTAAATTTCCTCATTATCATAAAGTTGTGTATTCTTTCGTTGTCTGCAACTTTTGTTTGAAGCTTTGTTTGATTGAATCGATAATACAGCTACAGTTGATGAGTGATTAGCAAAATATATCAAAAACATGTTTCTCGGTTTATTGAACAAAAACAAAATAGCTGAGATGAAAAGTGTTTAGGTAAAAGTGATTTATTTTTTCGTTGGCTACAACTTTTGTTTGAAACATTTTTTAATTGAGACGTCGAAAGCGATTGTCGGTGAGTTGTTGATCTCCACTAGATTTTTTAGTTTCTAGTTCATAAACAAAAGAACTGAGGTAAAAAGTGATTATACAAAATTTTGTGTTGTTTTTTTTTCAAATCTTTTGTTTAAAACTTTTTTTGATTAAGTTAGTAATAAAGCAGCAATTTGTGAGTGATTATCAAATAAATATCTCACCTAGGCTTTTTTGTATACTGATCATAAACAAAAAAGTTAAGGTGAAAAGTGTTTAGGTAAAAGTTGTATGTTTTTTCATTATCGACAACTTTTATTAAAAATATTCTTTGAAAAACTATAAAATAATGTGATACATTGAAGAATAAGTAAGCATTATATTTATAAAATTTCAAAAAGATATTGCTTGAAAATATTTATAATATAAAACTTTATTATAAACATTTTTAAGCAATATCTTTTTGAAATTTTATAATCAGCAAATATATGGCAAAAAAGAATAATAGTATCAAAATATTTTTGAAAATTCTTCAGTTTTACAAAGTTTCAGAGTTTTTCGTTGTTAACATGTTGAAATTCGTTTAATAAAAAACCGAAAAATCTAATGATTTCTGGTAATTTTTAACACAAGAGTTTTAGACATTTGAGGGTTTAGATTTGGCAACACTGCCCCCCAGGGATATTTAGCCGAGAGAAATAAAGTTTCTCGTCTAAATAAAAATGTATAAAAGCCTCAAAGTCGAAATTAGGTATTAGTCGAAAATTTGCCTTCGTTAAAAATTTGCCGCCGTAGGCTTTAGTCTACCTAGCCTAATAGGAAATCCGCCACAGTGCATATGTATACTTAAATTAAAAATTCACTGTATGTATTATTATTATTTTGTTTGTGTGCAATTGCAATAAATACACTTCTGTGCAATAAAATTAAGCACAATTCTTATAAATATTTTTCACAATATTCTAGTTGTCTAATTCGGGTCTGTTGTATTGCCTACCAGCAGTTTCAATAAATATTAAAACACCATAACACTTCTTTTCTGCTCCTAACGTTTCTTAACTTTGAAAACAATGTCTTTACTGATGTTCAATAATCGAGCAATTTGTCTAATAGAAAAACTATTTTCTATTTCAGTTAGAATTCAAATTTTTGAATTGTCTAAATGACGCGGCATTTTGACATTAAGGAAATTGACATATTTACTTAACTACCTACTAAGCAAAAATCAAACAAATAACGTTATATAAACATTGTAGCAATATTAAACGTTGTTTTAATGTTGTTGAAACATTACTTAAATGAATTTGCTCAGTGGGTAGGGAACCCATCATGTCCGCTTTAAACCATAACATATTTTGTGTACTTAATTTAATTGCACAGAAGTGTACATTCAAATTGTATGCATTCATACGCTATAGATACCTTCTGTTTTGTTTTTGTAAACTTGCAAAAAAAGTGCACACACATGCAATAAAATTAAAATGACTTTCCTCTGGGCGGCAATTAAAGGACGTGCACTTGCGCAATTACGCGACGGTGATGGCCTATGGTCCCCGACATCGGCAATAACGTCGCGACCGATGTTAAATTGTTCGTACACACTTAACATTTTAATTGCTTCGTTGGACATTATAAAACCAACAGGGAAACATTTATTGCTTTAATATGGTCATATTCGCAGATAAGAAATTGCCCGTTTAACAAATGAGATATTTACAATAAAGATTAACTTTATTCTTACATTTCTCTTCGTTTACAGCACAGAATTGTTCTTTAACGAAATTAAGGACGTTACAGGGTGTAAATTAATAAGACATATTACATATTTATAACTAAAGCTCGGATTTCTAAGCAAAGAGCTTATGCTGAAAATTAAAAGCATCAAATGAATTAATAAAATGTGTACGAATTATGGAAAGTTAAATCATTTGACACATTTTTTTTTAATTTGTTTTATTTTCCTTTGTTTTGGGTTTTATGCTCGTTTTACATTTATATGCTTATTTCGTTACATTTTAGATCGTGGACAATTATTATCTGTAGGATCAAAACACGAACTATTAATTCATTTTTCTAGTTTCGTGAATTAAATTAAGTTATTGTCTCATTTAGCCATTTCAATACGATATTTATTTTGTAAACAACTATTAAAAAGCAGTCATATTTCTAAACCAACTTAATAAAATAGATATTTATTATTAACACTGAAAATATTAATTGTTTCAAAAATAATTAATTAATTTACAAGTGAAAATATTAATAATAAAAAAAAAACACGGAATCGAATATTTATTCCATGTTATTCCAATTTAATGTTTAGATGTCATTTTGAACTTAACATAAATTAGTGTTTTATACGCGTGGCGCATGAAGTAAAATTTCGAGTTTAGAAAAGCCCAGAAAATTTGTCTCGGGTCGCTGCGCGACCCTCGACAAATTTTCACGGGGCTTTTCTAAACTCGAAATTTTACTTCATGCTTAACCTGGGAGTGGAAACCCTCGTTGAAGGGAAGTCATTGAATGCTATTATGAGTAAGATATTGTAATTCATACCGATATTGAATTACTGGTAATGGAATTTATAAAAATCCCAAGTAGAAATTCTACATTGTTCCAAAATGGAATTACATTTGAAAATCAAGATTGAAACATTATTGAATCAACTTGATTCAAACTTGAATTACAAGTTAAAATGGAAGCTTGAGACAATTGTATCAACTTGACACAATCATGTGTCAATCTTGCATTAATATTTATTTTTTAGTTGTATTTCAATATTGTTACAACCTAGTGTCGTGTTCACATCCCAATATAGTATACAAGATTGTAAAATTGAAATTCTATTCTATTGTATCAAGATTGCTACAAGATGCAATATCAAGATTGCTACAAGATGTAATTTCTGCTAGGGAAGATTGTAGAATTATAATTATATATTGTTTCAATATTGCTACAAGATGTATTTTCTATAAGAAATAAAATTGTTTTAAAACGTATTAGATCATGAAACTTATAAAAAATATATCGGTTCAGAAATGTAGATTTCATAGTCATTTTGCAACTTAATAATAATAATAATAATAGCCTTTATTGTCCAACAGGATTTCCTACTTACAGGACAATATAAATAATTTATTTATTTAACGGTACAACTTTTTACATGGTAAATAACAAAAGTAACTAACTAAGGGGACTAAGGGGCCGTCTGCCCCTAATTGTACAATCCTTCATGGAAGAGTTGGGGATACCGAATCCGCACAGTTTGTGCTGGAAAACGAGATTCCCCAAGGCTCAACCATAAGTTACACCCTTTTCGCTATCGCTGTTAACGACATCGCTCTGTCTGTAGAATCCCCTGTAGAGAAATGTCTCTACGTCGATGACCTTGTAATATATATGGCGGGAGATACCATCCCCGCTATAAATCGTCAACTTCAATCGGTCATCGACAAGGCGAACAGAGATGCTGAGTCTAAAGGTTTTCGTTTCTCTGAAACAAAAACCTCATGTGTCCATTTCTGTAGACTCAGACATCCACATCGCGACCCCGGTCTGTCTCTCCGGGGTAAAAGGATACAGGTTTTGGATAGTATCCGATTTCTAGGGCTGAGGTTCGACAGGACTCTTTCCTATCGGGCCCATATTGATGAGCTGGTCCAGCGGTCTCGAAAAGCACTGAACGTTATAAAGTACTTGGCCAGCATCAACTGGGGCGCTAGAAGAGAAGTGCTGCTTCAGCTGTACACGGCTCTGGTTTTATTTATTGGCAAGGAAGTCCTGGTTGAAAGCCCTAGTCCCTGTTTGCATTTCGGACAAGTCCCACACCGAGTCTCTGCTGCGAGTCGGGTGTCCCTCCACCATCCGCACGTCGCAACCGCTTCGTGTTGCAATACGCCGCATGCGTGCGATGAGGGGACACGTAAACCGACGACACTTTATTAGTGTCACAGAGCAGCAGAGAAAATACACTAGAAGACCTACTGTCAGTAGGCCGGTGTGCGTCCGCGCGAAGGAGCTTATGGAGAGTCTCAATATCAGTCTCCCAAGGGTATTCGAGGTCGGATTCCTGGAGGTACCCCCTTGGCTAATGCTAAGGGTTAGGTGTCGGCTGGATCTGACCTCAGTTAAGAAGAGCGATATAAGCCCCTATATTCTTAGGGGCCGCTTCCTCCAAATTATCGCCGAATACCCGGACTCTCCGCGGTTGTACACGGACGGCTCGAAATCCGATCACGGTGTGGGCTCTGCCGTCGTTATCGATGGCATCCCACATTCGTGGTCACTCCACGAGTCCGCCAGTGTGTACACCGCCGAACTATACGCTTTATATCAAGCCCTTCGCTATTGTATGATGAAAACCCACCACAGCTCATTCGTTATATGTTCCGACTCATTAAGTGCCATCCAGAGTATATCGTCGTTATACTCAGTCGATCCGCTGGTCCAGCTCATACAAGCCTCGATATTCGAAGTGTCCCGGATACGAAAGACGATCGTGTTCGTCTGGACTCCGGGGCACGTAGGTATCGAGGGCAATGAGCTGGCCGATGAAGCTGCTCGTCAAGCAGCCGAAGCGGACGACATAGACGATGTACCCGTTAGACCAGACGACGTGAAAGGGTACATCAAGAAGAAAATTACAGAGGATTGGCAGCAGAATTGGAACGGCTCCGAATGCAAATTAAGGTCTGTAAAGCTCTCTGTGACTCCCTGGCAATCGCCGGTAAAACTTACGAGGAGGGAGGAGGTCACCCTGTGCCGTCTTCGCATAGGGCACACCAACTTAACCTCTTCGTATCTCCTTGCCGGCGATGAAGCGCCAGAGTGTCCATCTTGTCACGACCGGTTAACGGTGGAGCATATATTAGTCGAATGCCCAGCCTACGCATTACAGCGAAATAGGCTGAGGCTTGGTGGTGATGTGGCGTCCATATTGGCGAATAGTAAGGGGTCCGTAGAAACATGTATAACGTTTCTACGTGAAACAAGTCTATTGAAGCGATTATAGCGATTTGTGTATGTTCTTTAAGTGTTAATTTATTATTAATGTATTAATTGTCTTTGTCTCGTTTATGTATAGTGGCATCGAAGTTCCTTTACAACTTCGGTGCCATCTTTTAGTTTGTGTCCGTCCGCTCCAGAGTCCTTTTACAACTCTGGAGTACATATTGTATATAGTTTTTAGAGTCCGGCATTGGGGTCCATTTACAACTCCGATACCATCAGTCTGTGATATTAGGTTTAGGTTGCGTCGTCCGTTATATGGGTCCGGCATCGGGGTCATTTACAACCCCGATGTCGTCCGCTCTGTGATATGAGGTTTAAGATGTGTTTGTCCATTTTATGTACGATCGGTGACAGGGTCTTTTACAACCCTGCCATCACAATGTCTGTTATATTAGGTTTAGGGTTATTTATTCTATTTATGTTTTGCTTAGTGTTGTTTATTTTAATTAATTTATTGTTTGTTTTTCTTTATAAATAACACAAGCAAACCGGCTAATGACCATGCAGTCGAAGCCGGTAAGTGGGAGGGGTTTTTAGTCGGTAGTCCTCCAGTTTGGAGGGAGTCCGACACTTCGTCCGTAAATGGATTTTCCCCTCCACACAACAAAAAAAAAAAAGTAAATCAATCACCTACTTTTGTTAATTACCAAATTACCATGTAAAAAGGTGTTGTACCGTTAAATAAATAAATTATTTAGTTAAATTGCGTGTAGTAAAAGCGCCCAAAATAAAAAAAAGAATTCCAACTGTAAGTCTTAAATTGTTTATTTTATTGCGAAATTATTTTTTTTAGCAATAATAGGAATTTGTACGATTCTTTAAATATCTAACATTGTAACTCCTAAAATTGTAAGTTTATTTTTAGAATCAGTTGTTTTCAGTAATTAAATTACATTTTACAATTCTTAATTTTAATTATATAAAAAATGTATACGAAAAATGTAAAATAGAAACAATACGTCTTAATAAATAAGACAACTTAATAACATAGAGACTCATTCTTAATTTGTCTTAAGACGTATTGTTTGCATTTTACACGAATATTTTTGTAATTTTATATATTATGTTTATAGTGTGCAATCTGTAAGAAGCGTAAGCTTATTTTCTCGAATTCAAAATGTTTTGAATATGAATTATTCTTGTGGGAACACTTGTCTGAAGTAAATGTCATTCAAATAATTCAGCAGAAGAAATACATTTTCAGAAACACAAACAAAACCAGTGTATGTAACATAAATTACTCTAAATTTAAAAAGAGTGAAGTTGGATCTCATAAATATGCAATGTTGCCACGGTAATTTTATCAATAGTTCAAAACTAACTAATAGCTTGTAAATTTTTTTTTGATTAATACAAAATGTTAGTATTGTCTTTATAAGGCTCTAATAGAAATTAATTAGCATTAAACTATAACGATATTAACGGTAATTCTATTAATAAGGTTGATGATAATTTAAAGACTATTTTAGGGAATAAAAAAAGTGCTCGTTACGGTTTTTAAAGTCCATCAAAAACGTAGATTTAGGGGCCTCTGTGGCCGAGTGGGTAGAGACCGTCCATAGACCAAGAGGTCGCGGGTTCGAATCCCGTCCGGTGGAGTAATTTATGAATAATAAATTATTCCATCTGGGTCCATGGTTGTAGTGTGAATAAGTTTATGTTGTTCCAGGAGTAAATAGTTATTTATCGAAATTAGAATTGGTTAAATACATTGAAAATGTTAAATATATAAATAGATTGATAGCTAATGGTCTAGATACCAAGGCCAATAAAAACAAAAAAAAAACGTAGATTTTTTTTGTATTTCCCACGACATTCTCAAACACAAAATCTACACTACAATCTTATATTCCCATTTTTTTCTTTCTAATTCACACCATTCGATTTACAAAATTCGTTATCCCGATTTCCGATAAAGAAAATACAGCGTTTGAAATCGTTTCGAGATCGATGATAGAATGTGGGCCGAAAATTATCTCGGTGTTAATGGCGCCCGACGCCGATTATAATTTGATAAAATTCAAATTACCGGAGGATATGCCCCACGGGAGAAAAATGCCCACTAATTACGTGAACGCCTCTCCGAAAACGAAAGAAAAAACCGCTATCGTGTTTTAACGTAATTAATTTTTGACGGATTAATTGCCGCGCAACTTACTGATATTTCGTAATTAAGTTTGCTCTTCTTGTTTATGATGTTTAAAGTGTATGTTATTTAAGGTGAGGCTACGGATGGTTTTGTTAATTGACGTTTAATTGCATCAACATAAGTTACTTAAACTCATGTTAATTTACATGGCTTTTGCATAAGAGATGTTGGAGATATTGATTTTATTTAAGGAAATTCGAAATTTCTAGCGAGAGTTTCCACTCCTTGGTTAAGCATGAAGTAAAATTTCGAGTTTAGAAAAGCCTGAAAATTTGGATTTGCTGGGGCGCGCGAGCGAAGCGAATTAAAACAACAATTGCAGATGTCAAAATGGCAAAAGATATCGTAGTCACTTGATTAAAGTAAATATTTTCGAAATTATTTATACTATACAAGAAAAAATCCTCCTAATAAAGTGGTATTATGCAGACCACAGTTATCACGATGTTTGAGTTATGTTTTTTGTCGTTAATTAAGTAACAGCAATATCTTGTGCTATTTTGACATCCGCGATTGAAGGGTCCAATGCAAGAACCGGTTAAGTCCAATATAACAAATTTTACAGGAAACAAAAAAATCGTTTTATGCTTATACTGTAATTAATGAAAAATTTTTTAGTGCATCAATCCACAGGTGGAACCATGCATGATGTGGATGATAATTTTGGTATTTATGAGATTTGAAACCGTCAAGCTATTTAAAACAAAATGGTGGACTTAACCTGTTCTTGCACAGTTTTTGAATAAAAACAAATAGAAAAATAAAATAAAATCCACAATGAAAATAGTATGTATTTCTTACAAATGGTTTATAATAATAATGAACACAAGTTACATTTCTATATATATTTTCGGTATTTTCCTTATTCGGTTTCGTTAAATTCGGATGCCGATGATTGTTTTTCGTCTGACTTAAAACTTCGATGGTACTTCTCTATGTCGTCATAAAACCACATGTCACTTTTTGGTACGTAGTTTTGCGCTAGACTCATTACATGCTCAAATTTCTTCTTCTTCAGTTGGCGTTTCTCAGTGTACAGCCTCTTTTCATTACTGGGTAAGGATAATGGTTCACACACTCTTTTATCCCGTATAACAAATTCGGAGAATACTGGAAAGGAGACACTTTCACTACATTGTAGTTAACAGCTTCTCGTTGCTCATAATTTATCCTTCGATATTTAGATATGGTGAATTTGTTGTTCTTTTTGGAGGGATTTTTTACAAAAAAATTCATAAAGTGTTCTTAAAAATTATAAAACATGTCTTGTGATACTTCAATGACATGAAAGTTCTTACTTGATGACTTAATAATGTTCACATAATCTCGAGGTAGATAAACTCGATCATATTTACGTTTCTGAATTTCAACTAGACCAAAACTACGGTCACAAGGCAGAAAACTATGACCAGGTTCAGGGTACCTGTGATGTATGACTCTGAATCTTTTGTTTTCCACAAGAGTGTAAAAAAACTGCAAAAGTACATAATTTTTGTTTTGTGAACAGTTGTCTCAAAAAATATATAAATCAGTAACTTCCGGTGCCAAAAAGTTATCAATGAAATGCATTAACATGCTGACTACTTCATTTCTTCCCTTTGCCCCTAATGTTTCATCATAGATGTAAAAAAAGCTTTTCCCAGAACTACCCATAAAAATACAAAAGTTGTATGCCCAAAGTTGAATTTTATAGAATACGTCGCCACTTAGTGCGACAGGTAGTGGCAAATTCTGTTGAAAATCGAATGATAAAACTTCGACTTTTGTATCAGTTTGTGCTAAAGTAGTTTTTTCTTTTAAATCTGCATAAAATGTGTCAGCTTCTGTTACATGTATAGCTTTTTCTTGTTGCAACTGTTTTTTCCTGTTGGCAGACTGTGCAGCACTAATTTTATTTTCTAGTTTGTCACACGTTTGGCAGGTATCGGATTTTGGCCTTCCAAAAGATATCTTAAAATTTTCCGCAAAAAATGTCCGGAAATATTCATAGTTCACCATTGG
The DNA here is from genome assembly GCA_932526585.2 of Philonthus cognatus. Lineage (NCBI taxonomy): Eukaryota > Metazoa > Arthropoda > Insecta > Coleoptera > Staphylinidae > Philonthus > Philonthus cognatus. The sequence continues at coordinate 36,064,258 of OW052247.1, forward strand.
ATTACCTATAATAACATTAAACATAATAGTACTGGTACTGCAAAAAACATAAACAAATCTTTTAAATTACCACGTTTCTTTTGCAATAGAAGCTGATGTTGTTCAGGTTCGTGCTTTTCCAAATACATAGCATGCATTTTTGTTACACTCAGAAGAGGCGACAAATAATGGTGTTGAATATTATCCTTCCTGCTGTAATGGGATGTGTACTTAGGAAAACTAAGGATGTGTTCCCTTATTGCATCATTAATATTTGCTGGTAATTTGTTGGGTCTAATATTATGTTTACCGCGTTTATCAACCAGAGGTTTTCCATATTTGCCTATTAAATGTTCTTGCAAACGAGCAAGACTACTTGTTGTTAATCCATGTAAAGCTAAGAATGCTTTTTTACAAACTGTTAAACAGTTGCCATCGTGCCGAATCTAAAATCAATATTTTATTAAAACAAAGAACAAGCAATATGCCGAAAAATTTACCTGGTATATAAAAGATGAAGCTCTGGCATTAGCATCTTTAGAACGAGGTCTGTGTCGTGCACAATACGTTTTTGAACAAGCCCATACAAATGTGCATCCTGTAGGTCTTTTGTGGCAATGTCGTAGAAATCTTGAAAAATTTTACTGCAGCCTGTAGCTCCGATTTTCCGATTTTACAGTCGCAGTTCCTTCCAAGTTGTTTTTTTTGCAGTTAATCTTCCAGCAGTATTTACGTATGCTTCCCCTTTGGTTCGTTTTTCCTTACGGATGTTCCTCTTCCAAAGCGATTGGCGCACCCGCCGCTTTTTACCTGGATGTGCTGTACTGGTAGAAGTTCCAGGCTGTGATAAATCTACAGTGTTTCCGGAAAAATTATCCTCAGAATGACCTGATGAATTTTCCGAAGTTAATAAGTTGAGGTTATGTGACTCACTATCAGGAAAATAACCCTCGTCACTATCGGTATGAGTTCCTTGAAACGGATCTTCATCTTCACTTGCACTAATTGACAACATGATATTCTGTTGCGCGATTCTTCGTAAAACACTCACAAAAACTTTGAAAAGCAACGGAGAACTTACAGCTTTGTTTATCACTTCTGAGTGCAAGAACAGTCTAAGTCCAGGACTTGGCCTGTTATTGCATAGGAACCGACAATAGGCTATCAAACAATCTCTGCTGTAGTGCGGGTTCCATAAGCTAGGGAACCGGTTCTTGCACAGGACAAAAACGGACTAAAAACTGTGCAAAAATCTATTAATATCTAATTTTGGGCAAAAATGGACTTAACCGGTTCTTGCATTGGACCCTTCAATTGTTGTATCAATTTCATGGTATGTCATTATTTTTATAAAGTCACATTACTTTTTCTTAATTATTTTAGCTTTAAATTTTCTGACATTTATTGATTTTTTAAAGAGTTCAATTTGAAGCTTTAAACGAGTGTTTTCTACTCCCAGACTAAGCATGAAGTAAAATTTCGAGTTTAGAAAAGCCCCGTGAAAATTTGTCGAGGGTCGCGTAGCGACCCGAGACAAATTTTCTGGGCTTTTCTAAACTCGAAATTTTACTTCATGCGCCACGCGTATAAAACACAGATTTTAAGTGAAGTTAGAATATACATAAATTTGACAATATAATAGTGTTTTATACGCGTGGCGCATGAAGTAAAATTTCGAGTTTAGAAAAGCCCAGAAAATTTGTCTCGGGTCGCTGCGCGACCCTCGACAAATTTTCACTGGGCTTTTCTAAACTCGAAATTTTACTTCATGCTTAGTCTGGGAGTAGATAACACTTGTTTAAAGCTTTAAATTGAACATAAATAATAAACTTGGAATATCCGCAATTGTTGTATCGATTCCATGGTATGTCATAATTTTTATAAAATCACATAACTTTTTATTAATTATTTTAGCTGTAAATTTTCTGACATTTGTTGATTTTTAAAAGAGTTCAATTTAAAGCTTTAAACGAGTGTTTTCCACTCCCAGACTAAGCATGAAGTAAAATTTCGAGTTTAGAAAAGCCCCATGAAAATTTGTCGAGGGTCCCGAGACAGATTTTCGGGGCTTTTCTAAACTCGAAATTTTACTTCATGCTTAGTCTGGGAGTAGATAACACTTGTTTAAAGCTTTAAATTGAACATAAATAATAAACTTGGAATATCCGCAATTGTTGTATCGATTCCATGGTATGTCATAATTTTTATAAAATCACATAACTTTTTATTAATTATTTTAGCTGTAAATTTTCTGACATTTGTTGATTTTTAAAAGAGTTCAATTTAAAGCTTTAAACGAGTGTTTTCCACTCCCAGACTAAGCATGAAGTAAAATTTCGAGTTTAGAAAAGCCCCATGAAAATTTGTCGAGGGTCCCGAGACAGATTTTCGGGGCTTTTCTAAACCCGAAATTTTACTTCATGCGCCACGCGTATAAAACGCAGATTTTAAGTGAAGTTAGAATATACATAAATTTGACAATATAATAGTGTTTTATACGTGTGGCGCATGAAGTAAAATTTCGAGTTTAGAAAAGCCCAGAAAATTTGTCTCGGGTCGCTGCGCGACCCGAGACAAATTTTCACGGGGCTTTTCTAAACTCGAAATTTTACTTCATGCTTAGTCTGGGAGTGGATAACACTTGTTTAAAGCTTTAAATTGAACATAAATAATAAACTTGGAATATCCGCAATTGTTGTATCGATTCCATGGTATGTCATTATTTTTATAAAATCACATAACTTTTTCTTAATTATTTTAGCTGTAAATTTTCTGACATTTGTTGATTTTTAAAAGAGTTCAGTTTGAAGCTTTAAACGAGTGTTTTCCACTCCCAGACTAAGCATGAAGTAAAATTTCGAGTTTAGAAAAGCCCCATGAAAATTTGTCGAGGGTCCCGAGACAGATTTTCGGGGCTTTTCTAAACTCGAAATTTTACTTCATGCGCCACGCGTATAAAACACAGATTTTAAGTGAAGTTAGAATATACATAAATTTGACAATATAATAGTGTTTTATACGCGTGGCGCATGAAGTAAAATTTCGAGTTTAGAAAAGCCCAGAAAATTTGTCTCGGGTCGCTGCGCGACCCTCGACAAATTTTCACGGGGCTTTTCTAAACTCGAAATTTTACTTCATGCTTAATCTGGTAGTGGAAAACACTTGTTTAAAGCTTTAAATTGAATTTAAAAAAAACAGGGAATATCCGCAATTGTTGTATCAATTGCATGGTATGTTATTATTTTTATAATATCACATTACTTTTTCTTAATTATTTTAACTTAGAGAAACGTAAAGTGTTAAGTGTAAACATTCATAAATTTAGAATTTTTTCCTCTACAAAAAAGTAAAATACATTTTGTCTCTAAAATAAATAGAGAAGCCAATATTTGAACACTTTAAAATTTTCATGCGATTTCCTATGTTGCGTCCGCCAAGTCAACACCCGGTATATTCGAAAGTGTTTAAATTGTTCTATTTATATAAAAGTGAAGATGAACTTTCAATTTATGAGCCTTATCAATCATAGAATCAGAATTTTGTCGAAAATGCGAAAACCTTAAGTGGTAGTTTATTTTCATAGATTTTTGTTTTATAATTTACAAAATAAATACCTTACAATACAAAATTTCACGTTGTGTAGTTTAATTAAAATACCATCAATAACGACAAATTAACGAACACCGCTAATGAATTAACACGGCATGTTTATTCGCATTTATATGCAGTTGTATCATTTTCTCGTTGGAAAGCTGTAACCCATTTATAAAAGTCAGCATTGCGGAAAATGTGCGATACTGATTAAACGTGCGACCGCGGGCGGTACGAATGTTACACTCATCCCGTATACAGCGCACATAAATAAATAAATTCATTCGTACGTAGGTGCCGCATTACATATAAATGCGTGTAATTACCCGCAATTTATCTTTATTATGATCGCGATCGCGATGATTTTATCTAATTAAATGTGAAACTCCACTTTAAATGTAAATTACTCTTCAATTACCGGGCAACAGGGCAGGAATTTATTATTACACGCACGCTAATTGATTACTGATTAAATGTGGCATTGGGGAATTTTATACGATTTCCTCATTCGTGTTTTAAATTTATTTTTAATATTTGTTTCTATAAACATTTAGTATAATTTTAAAATTGGATTCGAGTGTAGCATTTTACGCATACGTGTATAACACAATATGATCAATAGATGGCGACATAGGTAATTAAATTAAGCTAAAAAGGATATGAATCATTACACACATGGGCGCCCGCACATATGGGCAAGAGGGGGCACTTGCCGCACCGGAATTCTGACTTCCCGTTTATTTATACAGGATATCTACGCTAAACCGTTCGTTAAAAGTTTATTTTGAAAAAATACTTGTCATATGGTTGAATCAGCTCTCCTCACGTGAAATATTTTCAACTTTATATCACTTCCGGTTCCACCGGAAGTAGCACCAAGTTAACAAACAAATTTTAAATGGAACACCTTATATATTAGTCATTTTTTAGGTTTCTCGTTTAAATTGCAACATATTTTATTCAAACATATGTACACTTATCTCTTATAGTTTTCAAGAAAAAAATATATTTCTAAAATTCTGACCCCTAAAAGGCATCTTGAAATCTGTCTGTAACTTTTCTTAAGAATAAGATAAAAATATGATTTATATCTCCACTTGTACCTAAAGGATGCCTCTATGAGTGAATTAATTGGAAACTGTCAATTTTCACAATAAGTGTTCTTAAAATGTCAATATCTAAGTGCCCTCTTCAATATCTAGTAATTCAATTTTTAAAATGGAATGACCCAATTTTTATCACATGGTACGATTAGGGGGAACATTTCCTACAAAAAAGTATTATAAAACTATACTCCTAAAGCAAGTAGTTTTCGAATTATTTCGATAATTCGTTTTTCGTCGCATTTATGCAGGGAATAATGCGCGCATAAGTCGCAATTGAATTTTAGTAGGCCAGTAGTATGCTTTTGTTTTGTCGCGATTGTATTGCTAAATGTCAAATAATAAAAAGAATCAATACAAAGTTTTACAGAAATCAACAGAATGAATAATTACACAAATCAGCAAAGTATCAATTTATTCTTTATACATAGCAACTGCCAATTGAACAAAATTTGATTCCAATCTTCTAAATCTTGTTTTATTCATCGGCGGCAAATGTGGATAAGTTTCATTAAATATTCTACATGTTCGAGTACCAATTCTATCGCAGTTGCCATGTATAAAGAATAAATTGATAATTTGTTGATGGGTGTATTTATTTATTTTATTGATTTCTGTATAACTTTGTACTAATTGTTTTTAGCTTTTCTAAACTCGAAATTTTACTTCATGCGCCACGCGTATAAAACCCTGATTTAAAGTGAAGTTAAAAATGCACTGAAAACCAACCCAACTTCGATATCTTTTTCAAAATTGGATGTTTTCTTTAATATCCAGGCTGTAAACCTACAGATATTCATTGTTTTCTTGTAAAAAATCTTCGATTACCTGTAGTCCTTCGGTCTCCGTAGACCACGATTGATCCTTTGAGCTGTAGCCTTTGTAAAATGGTAATAAACTTAGTAATCTAGTGATCCTTCAATTGGAAACTTCTAAGAACGAGTGTTGTCCACTCCCAGACTAAGCATGAAGTAAAATTTCGAGTTTAGAAAAGCCCCGCGTAGAAAATTTGTCGAGGGTCGCGCAGCGACCCGAGACAAATTTTCACGGGGCTTTTCTAAACTCGAAATTTTACTTCATGCGCCACGCGTATAAAACACTGATTTCAAGTGAAGTTAAAAATATATTTTTTACAAGGATTCGAATCATCTACGTCTGGATTCGAATACGAATCCTTTTAAAAAAATGTAACGAATCCGGATCATGAATCCGTTTTCACTAAAGTATTCGAATACCTCTTTTGAATCCTCTTAAAGGATTCGAATCCGGGAATCGAATCCTGAATGATTCGAATCCTGCCCAGCTCTGCAACTGATTAACTTTAATCATCCACCAATCATTGATTAAACCTTTGATTAGGTCAAAATTCTAGAATATAAGAATCTTATAAACTTGCAAGAAATCCTAAAAATGTCTCTTTTATCAATATGCAACTGTCTAAAGAATTTCTATGGTTAATTGACTTGGGTGCAAATGGGGATTAATGTTATGTTTGTTTTATTATTTCAAAATAAAAAAGGAACAAACTGTAAGACAACATTCAATTCTTTGTTTTCAATGTAAAAAAAAACAACAAAATTGAGCCAATAAAACTAAAGAAGCTTAAAGTTAGGACTAAATTATGAAAAATATGAGATATTTGTACGATTATGAAAATCTTTTTCATAATTTTATCTCAACTTTTAGCTTTTCTAGTTTTATTAGCCCCAATTTTGTTTTATATATATATATATATATATATATATATATATATATATATATATATATATATATATATATATATATATATATATATATATATATATATATATATATATATATATATATATATATATATATATATATATATATATATATATATATATATATATATATATATATATATATATATATATATATATATATATATATATATATATATATATATATATATATATATATATATATATATATATATATATATATATATATATATATATATATATATATATATATATATATATATATATATATATATATATATATATATATATATATATATATATATATATATATATAAATCTTTATTGGCAGATTGTACAATAAATAATTAACATAAAAATAATTCTGATGGCTAAAATAACAAATAAATTCTTCTGCCAATTGGCTATCGACCATTGGTCTTTCCGCCTGAATTTTAATTGTTTGTCCTTGTCCGTTCTTGTGTAAAAAACCTCTTGTTTGTTAGTGTCGTCCAATGTCTGTCAGATGATTACTGTTCACAAATCGTCATGATCACTAATGTCATGGAATGATGCAATAAAATCATGAATGGTGATGGTGAAACGTTTACGCTTGGGAGTGATGTTTTGGTTTCGAGGGATACATAAAGGGTGAAGGAGATTGTAAAGGATAGGATTTGAGGCGAATTTTTCAGCTAAGTGTGATAGTCGGGTTTCGATGGGAGTGACTGCTGTTAGTTCATAAAGTAGGGTATTGGATGGGTTATGTAGGGGGTTTTGGGGGTGTCGGATTTTGATCAACACTCTAAGGGCCGATCTTTCGGCGACTTGCAAATTCTTTAGGGTGGTAGGATGGGGATTGTGATAAAGGATTGAGGCATAGTTAAGTAAAGGGCGACAGATCATTTTATATATATGTACGGCTGTGTTTGTACTGATGCCTTGTTGTTTGAAGGTCAGACTTTTGTTTTAAGGATTGCGGAGTGGGTTTTGAATATGAATTTGGGATCAATGTGAATACCTAGGTACTTGCAGGTGGCGGAGGGGAAGATGACTTGGTCGTTTATGGTAATTGAGAAGGTGGAGTTGTTTTGTCGATGGAAAGGAATCAGGAGCTGGGATTTGTTTGGGTTTATGGAAATTCGCCACTTCGGAAACCACGTTTGAATAATGTCGATTAGGCCCTGAAGGGTGCTGAGAGCTTTAGGGAGAGTGGGGGCATGTGCGATTAACGCAGTATCATCGGCGTAGAGGAGAGGATAGATAGATTTATTTATGTGATTAGGATCAGGATTGTAAATGTCATGTAATAGGAGATTATAAAGGAGTGGTGATAAAGGGGAGTCTTGAGGTAAACCTTGTTCAGGTGTGAAGGAACTGGAAAAGGATTGGCGTATTTCAACTTGGAGAGATCTATTGTGAAGGAAGCTGTCTAGGAGATTAATCAGGTGTGGGGGTATATTGAGGGTATTGCATTTAAACAGCAAGCCCCGGTGCCAGACAGAATCAAATGCTTTTTTGACGTCTAAGAATAATACAGCAGATTTGCGGCCTTCGAGGCTCGCTGCTTGGCAGTTTGATGTTAGAATGGTTAGAGGTAGTTCTGTGGAACGATGTTCAAGGAATCCAAATTGGTAGGGAGGGATAAAGTCAGAAATGTAGGTCATGAGCTTATTTTTTATAACGGATTCAAATAATTTTCCAAGGACAGGGAGGAGGGTAATGGGACGGTAGTTGCTAGGTTCTAAGGGATCATTTCCGGGTTTATGAATGCATGTAATTATGCCACGTTTCCACTCACTGGGAATAACCTGCGTGGAGTATATGTGGTTAAATATTTTGAGGATATATTCGTGGATGCTTGGTGGAAGGGATTTTAGGATAGATCTAGGGATATTGTCATGACCGGGCGCGGTATTCTTGCCTTTTTTGAGAATATCGAAGTAATCTTCATTCGTTATAGTATCATTGGGAATTTGCGGGATTTGGGTAGTTTTGAATTTTGTTTTATTTTACTTGAAGAAAACAAAAACATGCATATTTCCTTACACTTTGTTTATTTGTTTTGATATATGTGCAATTTAAGCAAACTGTTCTTATATTTTTAATAATTTCGGTTAATTTTGAGCTTCTCTTTTTACAACTTTACCGATTTGTGTAAAAATGTTTCATACAAACGTCAAATAAAGAGAACAGTCTTATCTAAACAAAAAATGGGACACCTTGAATAAAATTTGTCAATTTCATTGTATTTCTAAGGACTTATTTAGGTTATGTATAAACTACGAAGAGATGTTTTGTTTTGTTTTTTTTTTGTTTTTTTTTTTGTTTTTTTTAATAATGGCGGGCGAAACAAGTACGTCTGAAGAAAATATAACTTACTTAAAGTGTTGTATTAACACCATATGTAAAGTGCTAGTATGCATCACGTGCGGGAATTCTTACCACCGTAGCTGTAGCAAAGCAAAGGGCCTGGAAGTATTGGATGGAACTCGAGTAATATGCTGTGGAACATCCGAGGACCGAAGTGAGGTTAGCAAAGCCACTCTTTTGGTTGAGAACACATCACTCAGAAAACAGGTAGAATTAATGAATAAAATCATATCAGAGATGGACGATAAAAACGCTGTACTAAAAGAACACGTATTAGTTCTCAAGAAACAAATATCAAATCTAGAAATGAAAACACCCGAATTTAACATAAACAAAGACACTAATCCCATCTATGAACCAAAAGCCAAAGCCAAAAATATCGAAATTAAAATGGCAGGCACACGGAGGGGCTGCAATATTATCGACAGGCCACCACAACATCAAGCACCGACCCGATATAAACCAAGTAACAATGGAAGGAACCATAGAGATAGCGGGGGCAGAATATATGCATAATAGGAGAAAAATTGTACTAATATGTATCTATCGACCTCCCGAGGGCATCTTTGCAGACTTCATAAATATTTTTGAGAACATTATACATAAAATTGTAATTAACGAGAAATGTGAAATCTTAATTGGTGGAGATTTTAATATAAATATGCTCAAAACAACTGAATGCCAAGCATTCCTATTCAAAAATCTCATCGAGAGTTATAACTTAAAATTAACTATCAAAGATCCCACCAGAGTTAACAGAAATAGCGAAACATGCGTAGATAATATAATTACAAATATTACATATATAAACGCGGAAGTAATAAACACTAACGTAGCAGACCATAAGGGACAAATAATAAAATATTATAGTAATGAAGAAATAAGTAAAAAAATTATAAAATCGAGATCAATAAATTCAAATAGCCTTAATAAGCTACTTATAGAATTGAGCTTCATAAATTGGAATAATCTTCTTGTAAATCATAAAAACGCCGAAGATTATTTCAATAATTTCCAAAACATAATTCTAACATTATTTGACAAATGCTGCCCTTTAAAAACTAAAATACTAAATAATTTTAAACCAAAAACACCCTGGTTTAACGAAACCCTAAAAGAGCTAAAAAACAAAATGGACTTGTATTACCAATTGTACCAAAGTACTAAGAACATGGCTGTATTAAAAGAATATAAATCAACCAAAAAACTATTCAAAAAAACGCTAGAACAAGCAAAGAGAAATTATAACACACAAAAAATTTACAACTCAAATAACAAAAGTAAAGAATTATGGAACATCATAAAATCCAAATCCCAAACTTCAAATAAAAATAATAAAAATAAAAATGTATTAGATTGCATAATACATAACAACGTCAAAATAGACGATCCCCGTAACATCGTCAACACAATGAACGAGTACTTCGGCACAATTGGTAATCAACTCAGCACAACAAATACTCACAAACAAAATACTTATCATATTAGAAATAATGTGCCTGGATCAATTTTCCTAGTCCCAGCTACTGAAAAAGAAGTTATAAATCTAATAACCGGCATGAAATCAAGTAATACAAAAGATATAAACGATCTATCTATGACTGTCATAAAGCATGTACTAATCCATATAAGTTATCCTCTTACACAAGCAATTAACCTCGCAATTACAGAGTGCATATTTCCCTCAGCCTTAAAACTAGGAAAAATAATCCCTATTTTTAAAAAGGGCGATACAAAACTAATACAAAATTATAGACCTATATCTATATTACCAGTTTTCTCAAAAATATTCGAAAGAATCCTCTACGATAGAATATTCGACTTTATGAAGCGCAAAGATGTCTTCTGCGAACAACAATACGGCTTCCAAAAAGGTATTACTACTGCACACGCCATATTCAATTTTCTCAATTATGTCCTCAATAACTTAGACAAAAACAAACACGTATTTTCTGTATTCATCGATCTAACTAAAGCTTTTGATTGTGTACCACACGAGCTCCTATTAAATAAACTGTATACATATGGCTTGAGAGGAAACTGTTTCAACCTCATATCCTCGTACCTAACTGAGAGAAGACAGGTTACAACGGCTTACTTAAATTACGAAAACTATCAGTCAAGCATAATTCAACAAACAATCGGATTGCCTCAAGGGAGTATTCTGAGCCCTTTACTGTTCCTATTGTTCATTAATGACATGCCACACGAGATCCACGGGCACATAACAATGTTCGCAGATGATACGACAATTAATTTGGAAGATCGGGACATCCGAACCCTAAATAATGCCACAAATCAAATTATGAGGGACCTAGATAAATGGTTAACCAAGAATAACCTTAATGCGAATGTGTCGAAAACACACATTATGAACTATCGCATGCCGATGGAACAGACAGAGGTACAGCTTAAGGGTGAGCCAATACAGGAAACAGACCACGTAAAATTTTTGGGAGTAATTATCCAAAAAGATATAAAATGGGATAAGCATGTTCAATATATTTGCACTAAATTAGCAAAATATTCGTATTTAATTTATATCACCAGGTTAGATATTCATGAAGAAGCTGCACGAATAGTATATTTGTCATACTGTCAATCACAGATGACATACGGGATTATATTCTGGGCCTGTACCACAGATATAAATTTCCAAAAGATATTTACGACGCAAAAGAGACTAATTAGAGCTATTTGCAACGAGAGACCAAACACCAGTTGTCGACCATTATTTAAAAAACTAAAGATAATGCCTATCGCAAGCATATACATATATGAATCACTAAAGTTTGTCAAAAATAATCTCCAGTCATTTAGTACACACCAGAGCCAACACCACTACAATATTAGGATGCGGTACCTAACTCTACCAAAACATCAACATAGCTATTACCACAATTCTTGTATAGTACAATGTGCCAAACTGTATAACTCCCTACCAGGCAATCTAAAAGATTTAACCAATAAGAAATTCAATCAAAAAGTTAAACAAATAATACTGGAAAACGTGTTTTACTCAACCAGTGAATATACAACATTCTGTGATACGATGAGAAGTACGGCGTAATATTGTAACAATTTGTAGTTATAACATTTTTAATGTGTTGTTTCGTTGTCCTTTACAAATACAGCCTATTTATTTTATATGTATATTTTAACTTATTGATATTTTAATTGTATATTTATATTTTAACTTATTGATAGTTTTAACTGTATTACTATATCTTGTTTTTAATATGTATGTATTGTCCATTTATTTAGAATTTTAATTATTGAATGTAATAAGCTTAATATGTAAGCCACATCACACAATTTGACACTCCCAAGAATGTAATCATTTGTTTCTGGAAATAAATATATTATTATTATTATTATTATTATATTATTCTTTGTATAAAAATTGTGTTGTTATGTTTGTTGGTGTTTCAATCGCTTGTTCAAATAAATATTTTTTATTTAATAAGTTTACCAGAAAGACAACGATGCACAGTGTAACACGCGAGCTCGCGGGGTCCACTGGCGGTTTTTGTACCAAAATTGATAACTGAAAATTTTAAAAAATGAATTAAAACATTCTATTAAGGACATTTTAAAACTCATAAAACTAAAGTTTCAGATTTTTTGATGAACTCTATGAGGCATAATTCACCCTCAAAGTTGGAACATTTCTGAAAAACGGTCGGTGCGCAAAATTAGCGTTATCTTAAAAAAAATCACAACTTTACGATCACACGTTCTATCGTCACAATTTTTTGACACAACGATAACATTGTATCATTTACTAAATGACATGTAGTTTGATTAATTTTAATGATTAAGACATTAAGAATTAATACAATTTCGCTAAAACTACATTTTTTGTTATGTTCAATTAAAATTAACTCAAAAACTGCGAATGTAGTATTTTTGGATTTTCACATATTTTCGCAAAAATGAACATAAAAGTGCTTTTCTTTGACGATACATTAAAAATATCTTAAACTCAAAAGGGGAAGAGCATAATTTCTTGAAATTTACAGTGTGTATCAGCCAAATGGAATAAATTCGATAATAATAAAAGGGGGGCGTGTTCGAAAAAACGCTCGGACACTTCAATTGGTATTTTTAGTTGCGCATTTTTTTAACAAAAACATTTTATACATGGTGTGTCATGTAACAGTAGCAAATACCAACTTTCTTATTTTAAATGCAACACCCTGTATATTATTCAGTTTTTATATTCTTCAAAAAATTCTAGACATATTTCATGTACAGTGTCCTATACCTATCTTCAACTGTTTCAGAAATATTAGGTGTTTTCTGGGCAGGTGGTGGCCGAGCGGTAACGTCGCCGGGCTGTATCGCTTGGCGAACCACAAAGTCGGGTTCGATTCCCGTGCACGGGGAGACTTTATTTCAAAAATAATATCTCGTCGTCACCCTGGGTGTAGTATGAATGTGTGTGATTGTCCGAATGAATAGTTAAATTGTAAATTGTAATAAATTAATTGATACAAAAATATATAGATTGATGATGGCTAATGGGCAAGTTCCCAAGGCCAGGCAACAGCCAAAAAAAAGGTGTTTTCAGATTTATTGCAAAAATTAAGATTAAAAAAAAAAATTTAATCACATAGGGAGGCGAGGATCCATGGAATGGCTAGCAAGATCTCTTCATCTGACGTCATTAGACTTCTTCTTATGAGGATATGTCAAAAGTATTGTATACAAAACAAAGACTCTCGACTTAGCTGACGTTTTTTTTGTTTTTTACATTATCAAGAAATAAACAGTATTACTTATTAGTTTTTTGAGTGTGCTGTAGTAAATTTCTGTAATCAAATATTTTTCTTTTTTTTTTAATTTTATCGATAAATCTGAAAACACTTAATATTTTCGAAACAGTTGAAGATAAGTATAGGACATTGTACATAAAATATGTCTAGAATTTTTTAAAGAACCCGAAAATTGAATAATATACAGTGTGTTGCATTTAAAATAAGAAAGTTGGTATTGGCCACTGTTACATGACACACGCTGTACAAAATGTTTTTGTTAAAAAAAATGCGCAAATAAAAATTCCAATCGAAGTGTCCGAGCGTTTTTTCGAACACGCCCCCATTTATTTATTATCGAATTTATTCCAAATTTGCGCAAATAAAAATACCAATCGAAGTGTCCGAACGTTTTTTCGAACACGCCCCCATTTATTTATTATCGAATTTATTCCATTTGGCTGATACACACTGTATTTATATTTTGATGTGAAAAACAGACGAAATGTCAGCCGGTTTTGACATAAACTAACATTTAATGAAATAGATTGACATTATTAACGTAAATAATTATAATTATAATATATTTATTAGTGCTAGTAATAGAAGCTGAACATTGAACTTAAATGAGTCTGTAGAAATATGAAATAATGTTGATATGTTATACAGAGTGTTCCATTTGATGAGATATGATAATTACTATTTTAATTTGACATCAAACGAACGGTTATATTGCTTTTTATATACAGGGAATTTTTATTTTACCCAATTACCAGTGTATATGCTGTAAATCTCCAGATATTCGTTATTTTTTAAATAAAGTTCAATTTAGGTTTTAAAGAAGTGTTTTCACTCCTAGATTAAGCATGAAGTAAAATTTCGAGTTTAGAAAAGCCTTAAAACTTGGTTTGGTCGCGTATCGCGTTTCAGGCTTCTCTAAACTCGAAATTTTACTTCATGCGCCACGAGTACAAAACACTAAAATATTGTGAAGGTCACAATACTCTACTAAAGCAGTATGCTAAAGACGTGTATTTTAAACTACACTTAATGACTAGCTTGTAGTCGAAACTATAGTCACTGAAAAGTTAAATAAAAGTGGTAAAACAAAGTTAATTGTTTTAATTAAATTCACGCTGTGGACCGAAAAACTTTACGGAGAAGTTGTCCTTGTCATTTGGGGCCTTTAATAACGGTGAATGCTACGGAAAATTTCTTGAAAAAATTAATTCTACTTTATAATAATAAAAGTTACGAAAATCAATAATATGAAGGAGAAAAACATATAAATAGGTACACATCCAGCAACATGATCATTAGTGTTACTTCATGTATACCTATTTATTTCATCTAATTTTCTGTACAGCTATTGGGATTGTGTAATTCGTGGGTATTATTCGAGTTTAAAGCGGTCACGCTTTTTAGAGCTACCAGCGACGGCGGAAAATCCTCGAAATTGATGTAAAAATTACAGTAATTCCGAATGTTCTGTTGAGTCGTAAGTCTCCCCAATGCGTAACTGCGTGCACGAACACGAAATTTCGGTTTCGGATTATGAAAGGAAACGGGCCATTATTGCGTAGGCGTTCGCGTTCGTGTTCGTTACCTCGGATAATTACAGTGCTCAGGAGGTTCTTATCTAAATATTGCTATTTGATACTGATAATTAGGATGTGTAATTATTTTATTAATACGATGCGCGATGGATTGATTGCTGTATAATTTATTTACTTAATTTTAAAATAAGATTCTATACATTGATTTTTTTTTTAAGTGTACATCTGTGGCTTACCGCAAAAACCAGTTAAGTCGTATTTTCATTGTTTAAAGATATTTCAGTTTAAAGTTTTGAAACCTATTTTTGTTTGTTGATGAAATAACATCTATTAGGCGATCTATATTGATCCAGTGAGTAAAAATATTGGCAGAAATTATGTGCCGCCGGTTTTTTTTGTCTGCAGTATGGCCCGCAATCCAAAAAATGACCTAACTGGTTTTTATTGGAATCGGACTTAACTGGTCATCACTAGAAACGGTTACAATTTGTACAATAAACTATATTTTAGTGAATAAATTAAACAATTATTGTCATATTAATACTGTTTCAGATTGCCGTAATTCTTAGAACCAATATTGTTCGCCAAACATCGTCAAACACCTTTCGAATAATTTTTGAATTTGTTAAATTTTGACAAATAAAAAAAATAATTCTTGGTATTTTACAAAAATTAAATAGCAAAAAATAACAAAATTATAAAAGAGTTCAATCAAATTATAAAAATTAACAATGTAAAAAATTTGCATATTTGAAATATTTTATAACGATTCGACATTAATTGCTGCGTTATTAACAGTTAATGACGATTATTAATTAGTCATCGTTGTGACGAATTATAGATAATCGTTATAACCTTGATTATTAATGATTCGTCATAACCTGTTTTAATGGGGTATCTTTTAATTATTGCAAATTTTTAAACGGTTGCGTTGTTCGCGCCTCGCACGCGTCAAATGTAGCAGTGGAGCCAACCTTAGGTAAGTTGGCTACAGCGGAGAGTGCAAAATGCTACCCAAATTTCCTAAAGCAAGGTAATTTTTATAGACTTAACTAAGGTTGTAGCCAGAAAAAAATTTCGGACGAGGATATAAAAATCCTGTTTTTGACCTAACGGGGCAGCTTTTACATAGTGACATTTATTATTTTAAAAAAAAAATTGGGGGGGAGGGGGGGATTTGAACCCCCATATCCCCTCCTGGCTACGGCCTTGGACTTAACTGGTTTTTACGGAATAGCCATTTAACGGGTAATTTATTTCTCTTTGCGTTTTTCTGCCAAATAAATTATTAAAACAATATCCAAAGTGCATCTAACTCAATTTTGGCAAAAATCGACTTAACTGTTTTTTCGGCAAACCACAGACATATGCCGATGCATATTTTGTAAATGTTCAAGAATTGGTTGATTTTATAAAAGTGTTCAATTTGAAACTCTAAACGAGTGTTTTCCACTCCCAGATTAATTAGACATGAAGTGAAATTTCAAGTTTAGAACAGCCAGGAGTATGAAACACTGATTTAATGTGTGGAGTGCATAGACCAGGAGTGCTCAACCCATCGATGGCGATCGACCGATCGATCGCTGGACCATTTTTGGTCGATCGCCTACCGATTTCAATCCTGGTGAGATTGCGCGAAAAATAATTTATTTTTTAGTGTGATTGGTGAAAAATATTGTTGTTTAATCTGCAACTCGTCTATTACTATTCCGAAAAAAGCAACATTGAGCGAAATTTTCCATCGTTGCTCAAACAATAGGACAAGGATTTTAAAAGAAACGAGATACGGAAATAAAACTACCTGCGTTTAAAGAAAGGAATTTCTGTCTAACAAAATTAGTAAACAAACCAAAATCAGTTGTTATTGCCACAGTTCATATTTATCCAGTTAGCCAGTCCCCATATAAATTTTGGGTACACGCGAATGGGAGCAGAGCGCTGGATGCCAAATTGGTGTATATGGCTGCCTATATGCTGCCTGCGGTCGGTCGGTTACGACTATTTTATTCCAGATGTCCCGAAATCAAGTCTCAGAGAGAGAGTGAGTGAGAGAGAGACAATTTCTTTCTCCCTCTATTCCGGTCTTCTCGTTGTATCATATTCCAGATGTTAATTTTTCAATCTTGAAAACACATTTTTTTTTTCTTTTAACGAGCTAAGGATGCGTGTTACATTCATTCATGCGTTTCCTTCTACAATTTTATTTTCTGCGTTATTAGAGAATAGATTTTATGAAATTATATGTGAACGTTGTAAAATTCATTAAGTATTATTTATTTTGTACAAGAAACGTAAAATACAAAACTATATAACTTTTGATAAAAAGTAAAACAAATACATCAACTTATCATTTTATTAACTAATCAGATCAATCCTATTGATCAGATCAAATCTACTGATCGATAAGGGTTTCTTCTTTAATTAAAGGGGTCAGTGCAAAATGCAGTTAAGTCTTTTTTTTTAGTTTTTGAATTATTACCGTTTGAAGTTTTTAACCCATTAAGCGCCGTTGATGCATACACGCAATATTATTATTTTTTGATAATTAAGTTACTAAATAAGTTTATTTGATATATTATATTATTTGACCTGAATTGAAAATGTACCAAGAAAAATTTAAATATTTTGTTATTTAAAGTGTATTATAAATACTTCACAATATTACAATGTTTTATACGCGTGGCGCATGAAGTAAAATTTCGAGTTTAGAAAAGCCTAATTTGGCTCGGTCGCTCCGCTTCGCTACGCGCCCGAGCCAAATTTTCAGGCTTTTCTAAACTCGAAATTTTACTTCATGCTTAGTCTGGGAGTGGATACACTCGTTCTTAACTTCGTATTGCACGTTTTTATATAAAATCGACGAATGCCTGAACATTGACAGCGTATACATTACATTGTTGAGGCACTAATTTTTTGAAAATCCTATCACTTTAATATAATAATAATAATAAACTATTTATGATTTTTTACTTTTTATTAAATTCACGTATACATTATGTGTATTTAAAGAAAAAATTCACAGTATGTAATGCAATAAGTCATTCATAGAAATCATAAAAAGAAGTGTAGAATTTTAATAAAAATTAACTTTTAGAGTTAAAATTGCTTGGCCGTTAATGGGTTAAAATAGTTTTAAATATACTATGTGTCCCGTTTCAAGGCGCATTGTATGTTTCATGTAAAGATTTCCAATGTAATTGGAATTTGAGTTTGTATCGCTTATTGAACCAAAACGATTACAATAAAATTAAAATCATTTCTTTACCTACTAGCAGTATTTTCGAGGTATTATTTTTGAGTTCTCCTCAGTTTCATTTGAAATATAGCTTGAAAATAGTGAACGATTATACGAAAATAAAATCGTCAAAACAGTAATTGCTACGAAAAGTCAGTGTTTGGCATCAAATTTATTAAAACACAAAGCAATAATTCAATTCAACATGAGTGTTTATTCTGCAAAAGAAAAAAATCAGATCCCAAATGGACTCAGTATATATTTTAATCACGATGCGTATTTTATTAAATGAACCATACTTTTAATAAATATTAACAGTTTCAGAAATTTGTGGTTTTTGCACTGACTACTTTAATTATCCGTTTACTTTGAACGATTGTTACATGATCAACTTGTACTTTTCCGATTGAAATTTTATAAACGCTTATTGTGTGCCATTTGACCAACACCGACAACAATCAGTGGGCACTAAAATGTTACTTAATTTTTGGATTAAAATTTATGGCATCCGTCGTGCAGCTGCATGGGGATAATTTGAAAAAGAATAAGCAGAAATATTTTTCGATATTCTCAATACTTCCCGAGATACACGAAATGTTATATAGAGAAAGTACAAATTATATAAAAATCATGAAACTTTATAATTGAGAATATTATCAAAACTGTGAAACAAACAAACTTGTTAAATCAAGTAATTAGTCACATTAATAACATTATAAATTTTACATTTTAATAATTGTTACCGACCTCATGGCTATCTTTTTTTGTACGGAAATATACGTTTTAGGGTCCCAGGAATCAGAAACAAGTGTTATCCCTAATATTTGAGATAATTTGCTCAAATATTGAAATATGTTGAAAAGTCTCGTTAAGTGATGATAATCAAAAACATTTAGAAAACAACAAGATGTCGTTTAATAGAATAAGTATAATAGATTTTCTCTGAGAAGTGTAATTGCAAAAATTATTGAATACTCTATTTCTAGTTTACAATGTTTTGTATGTCAGGTTAATTCAATTATTTCAATGGTTTTATTCTTAGTCAGATTACATTTACAAAAGGTACCGATTGGATTATGTTACAGACTAAATAGGTAAGTAAAAATAATTCAAAATGATTTAGGAAAACCCGATCAAAAAGTGTCTAACTAAAATATCGGTTAGTGAAAAACATGATAAGAAATTACCGAATTGGATTCTGCAGATATGGATTAAATGTGTCAACAGTAAATAATCTTTTTAAATCCCAAAATATTTATGGTTTTTAGAAGGTTGCGGATTATCTGTAAGTTGCAGTGGTATTGTTCTAGTCGCGCAATACTTGAGGGTATACACCATAATAAAAACGTGGTGGAAAAAATGCCTACAAATAGGTAAAAACAGATAGATCACTTCGAAGAATTTGATTTTTCATCCCTTCTATAAAGCTATCCCCACTAAAATAATGAATATTGTCCAAAAAGAAAATAGTCAAGGAAAAAAGTTAATTCGATATTCAAACACGTTATTCAGAGTGTAAATGGATGAAACGGAACGTAGCATTTTTAATGTTAATTTCTCAAAATTAAAATATTATCTTCCCTAATTATTTCAGGGAAATTATAATTTTCATTTGATTAAAGTAAAAATATACACACCGAGCTTTGCTATTTATTGCATTTTTAAAAACCGGAGTGTCATGAAATTAAAGAAACGTGTTGATTTGTTGGCTTTTTTTTTAAAATATATTCTGTTGATTTTGTGTTACACTTCGATCTATTCTGTATAATTATTACTGAATAAAGAAAAACGAAAAAACTGCTTCTAAAATATCGTTAATAAATAAGAAAACAGTTATATGTATATTTAATATAGTTTTTTAATGTTTGTTAGTTTTTTGTATATATGAATGTTTATATGAATCTATATTTCTATGTTTTTAGTTTTGTGTATTCGTAAATAATTTATCTATTTTATTGAAATAATTTCTGTTTTTTTATTATCAATTCCAATTAAAATACCCATCAAACATTTTCAAATTGATTTTTTCATTGTAAAAAGATTTTTGTATTTATCTAACTTTTAAATAAAAAATGTTTAATAACATAAATATATTAAAAATCCATTAATTTTTAAACACGTTTTTTAAAAAATATATATAATAACTAAAAATGTTGGAAATATATTTTACATTTTTCATTGTAAAATGACTTTGTTTATTTATACAAATTATGAATATTTGAAACAATAATCGATTATTCTAATAATTTTAACAATTTTTTTATTAAAAATATATTAAATAACTAAAAACGTTGAAAATATATTTTAGAATTATTAATTTCATTGTAAATTTGTTTTTATAAAATATATTCCCGAATTTCATAATTTGGAACACGCTTGAAATCTCAAAATAAAAGAAATATTTTAGAAAAGACTTTTTGTGGTGATAATAAATTTTATTATTCGTCTACCACAGTTCATATACAGGAAGTTTTCCTTTAAAGTATACATATTTCAAATTCACCTTCTTTTCTTTAAATCTGTAGATATTCGTTGTGTTTTTAAAAGAGTTCAATTTGATGCTTTAAACGAGTGTTTTCCTCTCCCAGACTAAGCATGAAGTAAAATTTCGAGTTTAGAAAAGCCCCGCGTAGAAAATTTGTCGAGGGTCGCGCAGCGACCCGAGACAAATTTTCGCGGGGCTTTTCTAAACTCGAAATTTTACTTCATGCGCCACGCGTATAAAACACTAAAATATTGTGAAATTTAAGTATATTTGAACCTCACGTAAAATCAGTGTTTTGTGCGCGGGGCGCAAGAAGTAAAATTTCGAGTTTAGAAAAGCCCAGAAAAATGTACAGTGTATTCTGTATATTGAGTTATTTATACTTAAAAAACTGTCTGTATAACTAATCAATAATATAAATTATTTGCCAAATTTGGTACATACCAAAGTTTTAATTGAACTTATGAAGAAAAAAAAAACAATCAAAATAAAAATAATATCAAATGAATTCTTTGATGTAAACTCATTGAATTTAATTTTTTTATTTTTAGTTAAATTTTAGGTTTATTTAGGAGCTTTTTAAATATATCTGATTCCCAAAGTCCATAATTTCGAACACGCTGGAAATCTGAAAATAAAAGAAATGTTTCGGAACAGTTTATTTTTTCTGAAGGTAATCAAATTTATCATCGTACAAGTGGTGTAGACGGGATCAAATTACACGACGAAATAAGAGCGAGCGCGTTTGTGTGTGTGTGTGTGTGTGTGTAGACGCAACCGGAGCAGTTTTCTCTAGAATACTTCTACGTTTACTCTATTCATAAGTAGATGGACCCACTTCCCGACCACAGTCTCTCCTTTTCTATCCTAGAAAACTCGGAATTCAGTTCTCCCATAAGCATTGTCTACCCTTGTTATTGCTTCGTTATTTCTTACAGAAAAAAAAGTTAAGATATTTCAATTCTAACTTCAGGATCTTAATACGTGTTTATATCTGAGCAAAAGAAATGTTTTTAGAGTTGATAATAATTCATGATTTGTTTAAAATTTTTTAAACAATATTACTGTTCGCGCCGGTTAATTAAAGCGCAAAATTGATAAATTATAATTTCCTATTTCGTGAAATTTGTAACATTCCTTTCCATTGCACAATTTACATTTTATGGCTTGTTTACGTTCGAAGCTCATTTTACGACGGTCTAGTACGCTGCGTACCGCAAGAAACGGATCATAAACCTTTTCAGCAAAATTTTGAATCGGATAATGGTGTACTGCCAATACGCGCTTCATTGCAGGTAATCGGAGTAAATCCGTAGCCTGTATACTAGTAATTTTCAACGACTAAATCAAATCTAAGTTTTGCTCATTTTAACTTATGTTATCTTAACTTGAAACTTTATCTTTGTGTCACTGTCTCTTTGCTTATTCTTATTCTCATTCACTGTATATATTGTTTTAATTGTTTTGTTTGTAATTATTGTCAATACTCATTTTTGTGTAATATAGAAATCTATTCTAAATCTTGAGTTTTATTATTTTTAAATCAAATCGCCAATGGCGTAAACAATTAATTTAAAATATTACCATGTTTTTACTAAACCTTAACTTAAGGTAAGGGGTAAGTTCTTTGTCATCTGCAAATTGTCCCACACCAGTCATTATTTGTCATCTACAAATTGTCCAACTTCTTAAGAGGTGTAAACGTGTTCTTAACCACTAGAAATTGTCCAAAACTTGCATAAATTTAAGGGTTTTTGGCGGCCAACGCGGGGCCAGGCTAACGCTGGGCCCTTGTTGGGCGAGAGTAAAAGTTAAAAACTTCATTTCGTACGCGTGGCGCATGAAATAAAATTTCAAGTTTGGAAAAGATTGAGTTTGGATTTGGACGCTACGGGTCCAAATCCAAACGCTCAGGCTTTTCTAAACTCGAAACTTTACTTCATGCTTAATCTGAGAGTGGAAAACACTCGTTTAAAAATACTTGAAACGCTTGGATTTGAGGTTTTTTGGCGCCGAACGTGGGGCCAGGCTAATGCTGTGGCCCCTAGTTGGGCGCCATAAATCGCGAGCGTCGACATTTTAAACTTCCCACTGAATCAGCATTTCGCTCGCATGGCGGATGAAGTAAAATTTCGAGTTTAGAAAAGCCTGAGTTTGGATTTGGACGCTACGCGTCCAAATCCAAACGCTTAGGCTTTTCTAAACTCGAAATCTTACTTCATGCTTTGTCTGAGAGTAGAAAACACTTGATTAATTGTTATTACTAAACCTTAACTTAACGTAAGGAGTAAGTTCTTTGTCATCTACAAATTGTCCCAAACCAGTAATTCTTTGTCATCTACAAATTGTCCAACATCTTAAAAGGTGTAAGTGTGTTCTTAATCATCTAGAAATTGTACAATACTTGCATAAATTTTAGGTTTTTTGGCGCCTAACGTGGGGCCAGGCTAACGCTGAGCCCTTGTTGGGCGCCAAAAATTGCGAGAGTAAAGTTGAAATATTCACACTGTCAGTGTTTCGTAAGCGTGGCGCATGAAATAAAATTTCAAGTTTAGAGAAGATTGAGTTTGGAAATCCAAACGCTCAGGCTTTTCTAAACTCGAAATTTTACTCGTTTAAAAATACTTGAAACGCTTGGATTTAAGATTGTTTGCGCCCAACGTGGGGCCCGGCTAACGCTGTCGCCCCCAGTTGGGTCCCATAAACCGCGAGCGTCGAAACGTAAAACTTTCCACTGAATCAGCGTTTCGTTCGCGTGGCGCATGAAGAAAAATTTCGAGTTTAGAAAAGCCTGAGTTTGGATTCCCAATTCAAACGCTCAGGCTTTTCTAAACTCGAAATTTTACTTCATGCTTTGCCTGGGAGTGAAAAACACTCGTTTAAAGCTTGAAATGGACGTTAATTAATAATTTTTTTTAAAACCTATTAATTAATGATTATTTTTTTATTATATACTTATTAAGAATTGTAAATTGCCCGTGATTCAATAAATTAGTGAATCTAAACAGGTTTACCGATAATTCACCGGGAAATCATTATATAGTTGTTTCAGAGGTAACATTCATTAAATGCGTTACGTAGATAATTAATAGAATTTAAAGATTTACCTTTGCCGAGTGTTTTCCACTCCCAGATTTAGCATGAAGTAAAATTTCGAGTTTCGAAAAGCCTGAGCGTTTGGATTTGGACGCGAAGCGTCCAAATCCAAACTCAGGCTTTTCTAAACTTGAAATTTTACTTCATGCGCTACGCGTATAAAACACTGACCATATTGTGAAGTTAGAGATATACTGCTTATGTTTAATACAGTTTAACCAAATCTGGCTCGATCAAAATTTGAGCGATTTACAATAAATTTTAAGGTATAACTATAAGAAAAAATCTCGTTATGTACTGTTTTTATTATCTATAATCTGTCGATCGCCAAATAACTTGGTATGCAAAAGTAGCTCGCGAATTACAAAAGGTTGAACATCCCTGACACATTACGTGTGCGTTTTTAAAATTGACAATATGTCAGTGTTTTATTCGCGTGGCGCGGGAAGTAAAATCTCGAGTTTAGAAAAGCCCAAAAATTTGGATTTGGGCGCTACGCTTCGCTTCGCGTCCAAATCCAAATTTTCTGGCTTTTCTAAACTCGAAATTTTACTTCACGCTTAATCAGAAGTAGAAACACTCGTTAAAAGCTATGTGTATTTAAAAGAAGAATTCAATGGAGTACAAAAGATTCCCTGTAAATTTAAATCAAAAATCCCTTTACATTCTCTTTCTGTATTTATTCAATTATTATCATGTTATGATCGATCTAGCACACTTATGTTAAAAAAAACATATGTCAAATATTAAAATTGTCTTACCCCAACCAACAATCCCAGTCAAATAATTCTTCAAAGCTAGTCGAAAAAATTAAAAGTAGACAATGTTCGTGACAGCATCAACAGAATTAAAATTTCACCAATGGCCAGAAAACTTTGCAGGACAGCCCTACAGCCAAGGCATCACTTCAGAAATCGTGAGCCTGTCATGGAGCAAAAGCAACAGCTACATAATCTACCTACAACGGTTAGGAAAACCCGAAATCCTGAGCGTCAAAGACTTGACCAACATCAAACCCATTCATACAATTACAGCAATTGACCACGCGACAGCAGTTGCTTTCCAGAAGAACACGAAAAAAGTCGTTGCTATTGGAACATCGTCTTCAACCGTAGCTCTTTATGATACTAGTAACAGGTCGATTTTGAAATTATTCACACTACCAGCAGCTGTTACGCATTTGGATTTTAATGTTACGGATGAGTATTTGGGTGTGGCTTGTGTAGATGGAAGTGTTTCTTTATTGAATATTGTTGAAGGTGCTAAGAGTGGTTGTCATACAGTAGGAAGCCAGGCTTCTGAGCTGAAATTCCATCCGGTCCTTCCACTGGCTTTCGCTGTTGGGACAAAAGATGGGGCTTTGTTTATCAGCAAAATAAATCCTGCTTTCTTAGAAGGCTGCCATTTTGGGAGTATTAATGGGATAGCCTTCGATGTTAAACAAAACCGTTTGTTAACAGTTGGCGAGGATCGGAAATTTTGTGTGTATGATATGGATAAGAATACGTGCATCTACACAAGTCATCTCCAATTTCCTTTAACTTCAATGGATATAAGTCCTGATGGTAAGCACATCGCTATAGGCACAGATTGTGGGTGGGCTTACATGTTCGAAGCGAAATACCTGCTAACGCATTTATTAAAATGGACCCCTCATGAAGCAAGAGTTAAATTCATAAA
This sequence comes from Philonthus cognatus, assembly GCA_932526585.2. Lineage (NCBI taxonomy): Eukaryota > Metazoa > Arthropoda > Insecta > Coleoptera > Staphylinidae > Philonthus > Philonthus cognatus. The sequence goes on from OW052247.1 coordinate 36,089,834, forward strand.
ATTCTCAAACGCACTCGCGATTGTTGAATCCGCACCCAAACATTATTTATCCGAGGAAAGCATAAACACAATTGATTCAGCAACCTCACCGGAAAAGCTGCAACAGGAAATTGAGTTTAAGTCGTTGTATAATAAATTTATTAATCATACGGATTATGAGGCTGTCATCGGGGCGTTCAGGGATAAAATCTTGGAAGATATCAGGAAGAATGTGAAGCAGGTTTACGTGCATATGAATCGTCACATAGCCAGTTTGCAGGATTTGATCGCGAAGGAGTTTTCTAAGATGAACGAGCAGATGGATGATAAGTGGAATTTTTTGATTGATGCTGAGAAGTTTAAAGCTGATGATGATGGGGTTGATCGGGTTTTTGATAATGATGATGAACCTATAATTCTAGAGTAATCTTGTTTTTAAGGTGTCTTGTTGAAAATTATTGTAGATGATTGCAATAAAAACATAAAAGAAACATTATTCAAACTTTTCTTTAGGAAGGTAAACTTATATTAAGATAAACTAAACTTCAACTATGTATGCTCTAAAAAAATATTATTTTTTAAAAATTTACTCAGTGAAATTATTCAGCTTTATGAATTAATTGTGAGATAGTAAATTAAGGTACGATTCACTAGCACCAATACATGTAATACGAAAATAGTTTAATGTCATCAGATTACGTGTGTGAAAAGAGACAAAAAGCTTCATAATATGTCTGCTATGGTTTCTAGATGGAACATGCGAAAACGTATGTTCCGGTATGCACCTTTAAAATTTTAAGGTTAAACCTACCGACAAATCATTTAAATTAATGTGCACAATCGTTTTAAATGTGAGTTTAAGTGGTATTATTCCAATTTCCACATCTACTAAATAATTCAGTGATTTACAGAAATTAATGCATTTATGTTGATTTTGTGTAAGCTCAAACGAAAATGTTAGTTAAATCGAATGCGCATTTAGTAGATTTGGGGCAATAGTTATCGGATTAATCTGTTAATACAGGCAATTTTTCTTTTAAGTATACATACAGGGAATTTTCTATTAGATGTACATATGCATACGTTTTTTTCCCAGGTTAAGAATGAAGTAAAGTTTCGAGTTCTGAAAAGCCTGAAAATTTGGTTTGGTCGCGTAGCGCGAAGCGCGGAGCGACCAAACCAAATTTTCAGGCTTTTCTAAACTCAAAATTTTACTTCATGCGCCACGCGTATTAAACACTGAAAGCAATGAAATTTTGTGAACTAGTCAACTTCGCTTGAAATCAGTGTCTTGTACGCGTGGCGCATGAAGTAAAATTTCGAGTTTAGAAACTCGAAATTTTACTTCATGCGCCGCGCGTATTAAACACTGAAACATTTTATAAATTTAAGAATATTTAGTAAATTCATGAAAATTGCCAAGAATTATTATTATGAGAAGTATCGAAATTTTCGGATATTCAGGAAACCCGTCAGAACTTTGAAAACTAAAGAAAATCTTAGAAATTTAAGAAAAGCGGTAAAAATCAACTAAAATATTGGAAATTTATGATAATTTTAGTAATTAAATAAAATCTTGAAAATCCATCAAAATTTTCAAAAAACTAAACGAGTGTCTTCCACTCCCAGACTAAGCATGAAGTAAAATTTCGAGTTGAGAAAAGCCCTAATAATTTGGATTTGGACGCGTAGCGTCCAAATCCAAATTCGGGCTTTTCTCAACTCGAAATTTTACTTCATGCGCCTCGCGTACAAAACACTGATTTAAAGTGAAGATATGGGCATTTCAAACTGAGAAAAATTACAAATGCCAACAGTCATAATAATCTAAATGTCATGTGACATAAATCTGACATTATAAATTACATATGTTTGATTTATTTGTATATTGGTTCTGATTTCATATTTTAACTTATTTATTACTTTTAATTTACTGTTAGTATTAAGCATTATGTACTTTGAATGGAATTTTCGTAAATAAGCATTAAATAACCATTTCGTAAATAAGCATTATAAATTAAATGTGACATTACAGACTAAATATCAACTGCCATATTCTTATTCATTTTATTTTATCATAACTGTCAGCACTTGCAACAACAAAAAAATCGATTTTTTCCGATTTCTGATAAAATTTAATAGTATTCAAATAAAACATGAAAATTAAATACAACGAAATATTTTTTATATTTAAAAAACGACAAATTTTGAATTTTAAACAATAACTTTTATATAAAACTCGGAAAATTCAATTGATATTGACAGCAGTTGACAAATCTTCAAAATTGATCAAAATGGAGGTTTTTGACAAAACGCGACCAAACCAAATTTTCAGGCTTTTCTAAACTCGAAATTTTACTTCATGCGCCACGCGTATTAAACACTGAAAGCAATGAAATTTTGTGAACTAGTCAACTTCGCTTGAAATCAGTGTCTTGTACGCGTGGCGCATGAAGTAAAATTTCGAGTTTAGAAAAGCCTGAAAATTTGGTTTGGTCGCTCCGAGCTTCGCGCTACGCGACCAATCCAAATTTTCAGGCTTCTCTAAACTCGAAATTTTACTTCATGCGCCACGCGTATTAAACACTGAAAGCAATAAAATTTTGTGAACTAGTCAACTTCGCTTGAAATCAGTGTCTTGTACGCGTGGCGCATGAAGTAAAATTTCGAGTTTAGAAAAGCCTGAAAATTTGGTTTGGTCGCTCCGCGCTACGCGACTAAACCAAATTTTCAGGCTTTTCTAAACTCGAAATTTTACTTCATGCTTAACCTAGGAGTGGAACACACTCGTTTAAACTTTAAATTGACCTCTTTTAAGAAAACAACGAATATTTAAAAATCTACAACACGTAATTGAAAAATGTATACTCAAATGAAAAAATGCACAAGAAATTATGATTTAAAGCTTTTCTAAAAGAAAGAACACTAATATACTCGCGGCCTAAACAGTATGACATTGTCATGTAACGTCAAAATTTGACACAACTAAGAAATATTGTTGCGGTAACAACTGTCGACATACTCTCTAAAAAAATTGACCTACACATTCCACATCAATGAGTCATAGGACATCTCTCCCGAATTCTACTATATTTAAAATCATTGAAGATTTATATTCATGGGTTTGAAAGTATGTAGAATACGATGGCATAAATAAAAATTCACGCAAGATTTTATTTTAGCCCCACTTGTACGGTAAAGTGTTGCCAACAAAAAAAAAATGACAGCGTAACAGCTGACACTTCAGGGTTAATAAAAATGGAGCGCTATATGAAAGTAAGCTTTTTCATTCTTGAGCAATATTTCAAAAATAATGAAGTTTTGTCAGCTACAGTTCGCGACATGATAATCCAGTTTTTTGTGCCTAAATTGAAACATTTGGTTGTATCCAGTTTTTTGTGCCTCAATTGAAATATTTGGTTGTGAACGACACATGGTTTCACCAAGTCGGGGCCACATGCCATACAGCCCTAAAAACAATTCAATTACTGCATGAATTATTTCCTGGTGGTGTAATTTCCAGTTTTGGTGATCAGAATTGGCCGACCAGATCATGGGATTTAACACAGTTGGATTTTTTTCTTTAAAGTCTGAGATTGATCTAAACAAGCCTATGACCTATCAATGAAATTATGCCACATTTATACAAATCGGCTACTGAAAATTTCAACAGAAGAGTGCCTCTAATGTGCTAGCAAAGCCATGGAGGCCTTTTAACCGATATGCTATTCTATACATTTTTTTTCCTGTGGGGGCCGTCTTCCTTTCGGATCCGGATGCACTGCAGCCTAGGTGGCTTATTGTACTGCCCCGATATTATTACACTCACGCAACTATTCCGAACTCGATGCCCTGCACTAGCTTGTGCAAGTCCTTCAGAGGTTGCGCGTGGAAATCATTTGGTTCCATTTGTCTGTTCCCAAATATGAGCCGTCTTTTGCTCTCCAGCGCATTGCACCTGCACAGAACGTGCATTGCTGTTTCCGGTGCCGTATTACAGAGGCAACAGTTGGTGTCGCCGTTGTATAGCCCGATTTTCCTTAGATGCTCTTTAACAGTCATGTGGCCTGTGAGCAGTCCTAGGGTTGTTTTCAGCTCTGCCCTACTCAATTTTAGTAGTCCTGCAGCTTGGCTTGAGTTAGGCCCTTTTATAAGGGCCTTACTATGGTTAAGGCCTGGTCTGTTTTCCCAGTATTCCTTGTGTTTGTTGCGAGTCCACTTCCTGACTTCAAGGCGACTCGACTTTTTTGTTATGCCCAAGGCAGGTTCGGGTCCCATAAATGAAATGGTGGCTCCCTGCCTTGCTAGCTCGTCAGCTTTTTCATTACCCGCAATACCAGAGTGACCCGGCGTCCAGACAAGCGTAACCTTGTTCTGTCTCGCTAGGTCATTCAGGGTATTGAAGCATTCCAATACCAGTTTGGATGAAGTCTTTTGACTCTGGAGAGCCTTCAGTGCCGCCTGGCTATCGGACATGATATAGATTTGCCTGTTTCGACAGTCCTTCTCTGTTGGGTCTCGCACATTCTGTGATTGCGAATATTTCTGCTTGAAAGACTGATGCCAGGCTACCCAATGGTTGAGCATAGCCTGTCCTCATATTTTCATTATAGATTCCTGATCCAGTACCTGTGGTTGAATTAGAACCGTCCGTGTACCAGATCACACTTTGTTTGTGTATATCTTCCCTAAAGCCGTTCCATTCGTTGCGGTCTGGAATAGTGACTTTAAAGAGTGAATTTTCAAGATATCTGACTACCATATGATCCGACCTCATTTGCAGGAGAGGTCCCCCTATGTCTGTCAAGAGTCTTCTGTGTGGGGTATCAACTCTTACGTTGACCGATGATAATTGCAGCCTATAGAGTGCCAGTCTTGCCTCCCCCACTATCAGAATATGAAGTGGTGTGAGGTCTAGAACCGTCTCTATGGCTGCAGTGGGCGTAGTTCTCATAGCCCCCGTTATGCTAATACAAGCAAGTCTTTGAACCTTGCTGAGTATTTGTATGGTTGTATGCTGTGTGGCTTTAGGCCACCATACCAAAGCAGCATAGATAATTGCGGGTCTGACCACTCTGGTGTACAGCCAGTATACCATTCCTGGTCTGAGCCCCCATTGTCGGTCGTGCATTCGTCTAATTACCGCAAGAGTAATTTCCGATTTGCCTCTGATTTTTGAGATTTGAGGGGTCCAGGTCAGTTTGGAGTCAAAGATTACTCCTATGTACTTCACCTCACCCGACATTTTCAGGTTGCCACCATTCTATTCTATACATATCCCTATACTGTATACTTTATGAATCAATAAAAAAAACTAATGTTGAATTATAAACCTCTCTTATCTATCAAAATTACTTCTTGCGTGAATTTTGCGGTACCCTTTCAAATGTCGTGTTGTATTTTGACTTTTTCATAGACCGCTCGAGAAGCGTTTTGCGACAATGTGCGACGTAAAATTTATCTCGAAAAATTGAAATGCAATAAACGTGCGCATTGTATCCTATGTTCAATAAAAAAAATCTTTAGAGTGCCATGATTTACTCTTTTTTTTAACTTACGTTGGCTACGCGCTTTAGGAATTGTCATATAAAACGTCAGACATACCAATGATAATGTATAATTTCAGAGTTGCCAACCTACAATATATTCCAAGGCACTCTAAAGGTTTTATTTTATGGAACATACGATAGTATTTTATATTGCTCATTTATAATGCTTTAGTTGGTTCAGAAAAATATAAAAATTAGTTTGCATGAGGGCAGTTTTTACATGCAATCATTATTCCTACTTTTCATGGGAGGAAACACGCTTCAAGTGCTCGTACATGGCGTATCTTTTCGAATTCAAATGTTAAAAGTATTTCAACATAAAGATCTATATCTGGGACATATTAAGATCGTATATTATAATCCTGTTTTATGAGTAATATTAATGTGAAATTACTTTGTTTTTTTAGTAAAACTTAGATAAAAAACACATTAAAAACACAAACATTATTTTTATTAAAGAAAATAATGTAAACTATTACACATATTCACATTATTTCCTATTATAAAGATAATGTTTGCGTTTTTTAATTAACATTTTATTTACGATTTACTAAAAAATCTGAGAACCGATTAAAATGATTTAAATTGTAAACTGCATTTATTCAACCTAACAAAAAAATATATCTCCGATTTTCCGTAATTTGGGTTTAAATATTTTATATTCATCATCAGTGGCGTAGCGTGGGTTTCAGCCGCCCGGGGGAGGCCAAATTTGCCGCCCCCTCATTTAGGTGGTATAGGTATTATTAATAAACTTCAAGATTTTTTTCCCTATCTTTTTAATATAAATTCATTTTGTCAAAATCCTCCATTTTGATCAATTTTGAAGATTTGTCAACTGCTGTCAATATTAATTGAATTTTCCAAGTTTTATATAAAAGTTATTGTTTAAAATTCAAAATTTGTCTGTTTTTAAATATAAAAAATATTTCGTTGTATTTAATTTTCATGTTTTATTTGAATACTATTAAATTTGATCAGAAATCGGAAAAAAATGAATTATTTTTTTTTTGTTGCAAGTGTTGACAGTTATGATAAAATAAAATGAATAAGAATATGGCAGTTGAATTTTCGTAAATAAGCATTAAATAACCATTTCGTAAATACGCATTATAAATTAAATGTGACATTACAGACTAAATCTGTAATGTCACATTTAATTTATAATGCGTATTTACGAAATGGTTATTTAATGCTTATTTACGAAAATTCCATTCAAAGTACATAATGCTTAATACTAACAGTAAATTAAAAGTAATAAATAAGTTAAAATATGAAATCAGAACCAATATACAAATAAATCAAACATATGTAATTTATAATGTCAGATTTATTTCAGATGACATTTAGATTATTATGACTGTTGGCATTTGTGATATTTCTCAGTTTGAAATGCCCATATCTTCACTTTAAATCAGTGTTTTGTACGCGAGGCGCATGAAGTAAAATTTCGAGTTGAGAAAAGCCCGAATTTGGATTTGGACGCTACGCGTCCAAATCCAAATTCTTAGGGCTTTTCTCAACTCGAAATTTTACTTCATGCTTAGTCTGGGAGTGGAAGACACTCGTTTAGTTTTTCGAAAATTTTGATGGATTTTCAAGATTTTAGTCAATTATTAAAATTATCATAAATTTCTAATATTTCAGTTCATTTTTACCGCTTTTCGTAAATTTCTAAGATTTTGTTTAGTTTTCAAAATTCTGACGGGTTTCCTGAATATGCGAAAATTTCGATACTTCTCATAATAATAATTCTTGGCAATTTTCATGAATTTACTAAATATTCTTAAATTTATAAAATGTTAAAGTTTTTTATGAAATTTGAAGATTTCTGTTAATTTTTAACAATCTATTTAACGACTATCCTAAAATTTTTAAACTATCGATAGTTTTGAAATATACACTTTTCATGAATTTTCCCTTAATTTGCCTTAAATTTAAACATTTTGGTACTTTTCATAAACTTTCAAGATTTTCGTCAATTTTCATGATATGTCATCTTTCTTAAATCTTAATAGTTTTCGTAAATTTCCTAGATGTTTAGTTTTAAAACCAATGACTTGTGTATACATTGTTACTATCTATTAGCACTAATAAAAAACATTATTAATTTTTCACAATTTTAGTTAATTTCAAAAATATAATTTCTAAAATTTTTATCAATTTTCTCGAAATTGATTTTGATTTTGAAACTTTGATTTTCTTTTATTTTACAAATCTTGCCAGTTTTCACGAAATTTAATTTTTAAAGATTAGAGAATCGCGATTTATTTTTTTAAGATTTTTATTAATTTTAAAAATATTGACACTATTTCCAAGATGTTCGCAAATTTTAAAAATGTTGACGTTTATTCGTGAATTTTCAAAACATCTGTTAATTATCAAAATATTAATATTTTTAGTAAATCTAATACATTTCCGTTATTTTCCAAATTCTTGACGGTTTTCGCATTTGTTAATTTTTTTCGTGAATATCCAAGATATCCGTTAATTTTCAAAATTTTGTTGTTCAGTATTCATGAAATTTAATTTTTAAAGATTAGAGAATCGCGATTTATTTTTTTAAGATTTTTATTAATTTTAAAAATATTGACACTATTTCCAAGATGTTCGCAAATTTTAAAAATGTTGACGTTTATTCGTGAATTTTCAAAACATCTGTTAATTATCAAAATATTAATATTTTTAGTAAATCTAATACATTTCCGTTATTTTCCAAATTCTTGACGGTTTTCGCATTTGTTAATTTTTTTCGTGAATATCCAAGATATCCGTTAATTTTCAAAATTTTGTTGTTCAGTATTCATGAAATTTAATTTTTAAAGATTAGAGAATCGCGATTTATTTTTTCAAGATTTTTATTAATTTTAAAAATATTAACACTATTTCCAAGATTTTCGCAAATTTTAAAAATTTTTACGTTTATTCGTGAATTTCCAAAACATCTGTTAATTATCAAAATATTAATATTTTTCGTAAATCTAATACATTTCCGTTATTTTCCAAATTCTTGAAGGTTTTCGCATTTGTTAATTTTTTTCGTGAATATCCAAGATATCCGTTAATTTTCAAAATTTTGTTGTTTGAAACAAGGTCAAAAGTATTTGAAGATTATTATAATATTATTATTATTATTAGATTATTATTACTATATTATACAGGCTGTTTCAGCGAGGACGGAAATTTCTATAACTCACTTAATATTAAAAATACGAAAAAATTTTTGAAATGAAAGTTGCAAGGAATAATTTTTGTTATAACATAAAATTATTTTAACATATACTGGGTGTCCTATATGTACTGGACATTGCTGTTTTAAATAGAACGCCCCATAAATCATTCACTTTTTGGATTCGGTCTAAGTAGTACCATTTCAGAAATAATTGGACATTTATGAAAAAATTTACGTTTGTAGTTGTTTCACAAACATAAAATATCTCGGAAATTAAATAAGATAGAGAGTTGCAGTTTTCGTCATCCTCTTGAGCATAGGGGGCGCTGTCGTGTCTATGATATAAAAACAGTTGCATTTTTAAATTTTCAATCAAAGGTAACTTGATTTTGGCAATTGTGATGAATATTGAGAACATTAGCGTATAGTAAGTAAGTAAGTAAGTAAGTATATTTATTGGTGCTAAAAACATGGTGGTTATACACAGGTTAAATACAAAATATAATAAAATATATATATATGTATAAAAAAGAAACAATATCACTTAATCACAAGATAAAATTACATATATAGAACAATGACAAATAATTAAAATGTTCAATGTTCAATGGCTTCAATTATTTTAGTTGTGAGGTGTCGCTTAAAAGGTACTCGTCAATACTATAAAATCCATTGCATATTAGGAAGTGTTTGATTGATTTCCGAAATGCGTTTAACGGGAGAGATTTTACTGTTTCTGGTAGAACATTATACAGCTTGGGCCCACAATAGTTTAGACCATTACGTGACTTACTCAGTCGCAATCTAGGAATCTCGATAAGGGTTCCAAATCTAGTATTATGTTCATGTTTTTGGTTTTGTTTTACATATAAATTAAAATGTGTATGTACATAAGTTACGCATTCCAAGATAAATAAACAAGTAATATTTTATAGAAACATGAAATAAAGTAGTTAACGTTTTCAGATCAGCTTAAAAAATATTATTATTATTTATTGTGAAATTTTGCCGCGTCTCACGTTCGTTTCCTTACGAATCCTTTATTGAAGTATTTGTGCTCATATCAGGTTATTCGGATCCGGGGTTTGAAACCGTTTTATAGGATTCATCCCAGCTCTGCTATCTTCTATAGGCCAAAGTTTTCATGTTCTCCTAATTGAATGGCCCAATCATGGAAGAAGACGGGAAGCGACATCCCGTTGTCCTTGTTTTAAGGCTCGATCTAGCGCCATCTAGTAATTTTCAACCAAACTAATACTAACCCAACACGCACAGTTCCGTATTCATGTACACGCTTTCTGTTTGCATGGATAAGTAGTATGTGAATTAGGGTCCATTCCATAAATATTTTGAACTAAGTTCTATCCTGAATAGAGTTCAAAAGGACATTAAACAATAGAAAATGTCATTTTAAACTGCGATTCAGAGATGAACACAGTTCAAAATGTTTATGTAGCCCTTAATTATATTGTTTTTGTTTAGTATGTAATTATGAAATAAATTAGACAAATTAAGAACTTTTACTTACCCACAAAATGATATATTTACGCCAATTAAAAGAATCATAAAAATAATAACAATGAATTTAATGTTTTTATTAAAACAATTAGTTAAAGATTAATAGCGACATTGAAACGACCACGCAAGACAGTAAAGCTATTTTCAGTTATGTAGGCTAAAAATAATAACAATTCTCTGAATATTGAGATACTTTACCCTACGTATTATTTATTGTTTGATTTCGATATATTGTTCAAATAAGATCCAGGAGAAAACACTAAACACAATTATTTTTTACACTAAAACAAAAATATTTACACTTGACAGACGTTGTAAAATCTGAAAGGAATACAGACGGCCTTTCCTCTTTCTCAAAGTATATAGTGGCGCCAAACTAAATTTTTAAAGCTGATTGGGCCCTTGACGTGTCGTCCTGCTGTTGACAATTAGGCCTTTTTGGACGCTAATTTGATGTAAGTTATATTGTCAAAGTGACACATACATCTTTCAACAAAATACAGTCGAAGTGATACAATTTCTCCATAAGCATTATGCATAGAATTTTAGAGAGAACTTTAGGAATCGGCAAGAGATCAAGAATTAATCACATAATCGCCGCTATGTCAGGTATTTTTGTGTTTTAAATATTTGAGTTGATTAATGTAGTCTGTATTTAAAAATACCCCCAGTTGTACTGCTTTATTTTTTCAAGTAAAGTGTGGGCCATTTGTTGCTTCTTAAAAACAAAGAAAACACAGATTTTGTAAGCAAGCATCTGAAATATTTGTATTAAATAAATGTTAAATCTATTACAATTATGTATGAATAAAAATCATTCATATGACCACCACAACTCAGATTGCAGATCTGCATCCGAACGTCGAAATTATTGGATGACTTGAATCAACGGCCTCAATTTCTTGTGGAATATTGTTCTTTCGATCTTTAATTGTTTTTGGGCCATTGGCATACATTTTCCTTCACAATTTAACCAAAGAAAAAAGTTTAAAATGTTAAATTTTTGTACGTAAAAGCGGCACATGCGTACAAAAATTTAACATTTTAAATATTTTGGGGAGAGTTAGGAAGAGTTCAAAGTGCCCCTGGCTACGACCTTAAGGGAAATAAACAGCTTTCGTTCTCTTCAATGTTGTTAAAAGAATGTCTAGAATTAAACAAAAAAAAACCTAGACAACACCAAGTAAATGATGTTTGCTTGCGAAAATAAACAGCTTTCCTTCTTTATAATATTATTTAGAACATCTGTGTTTTTTTGGAGAATTTAAATTTAAACAATTTTGCGAATATATCGATATTTTAACAAAAATTGGAACTTTTGATTTAAAAAAAACGATTATCAAGTCTTTTATTAACTCGAAATATTTAATGTACAGGGTGGCCCAAATTAGATGTTACTATAGGGAATCTCGGTTATTAGAAGAGATAGAAAAAAATCGATGGCGCATCCTCTAGCTCTTTTTTCGAGGAAAGATCAATGTCGAAAACAAAAATTAGCTATTGTCTTTTGTTTTCAAGTTATATAAAAAAATTCAATATTTTCCATATACGATTTTTATTAATATCTCACTCATTTATTATTTTATCAAGATAAGAATTGTATGTTCTACTTTTTCGAGGAAAATCGAATGCAATTTATAGATTATTTCATTAAAAAAGAGATACAGCCCAAAGTTACATTTTTTTAAATAGAAGTTATAGTTGGCTGTACTATTAATAAATTTGTTACTTTTTTCTTCCCTATATTTGGTTTGGTTATATGAAATTATTTTAAGGGGTCTTGGAAAAAAATCTGGCATGAGGGAAGAGTCGGGAAAAAGTGAGAGAAATTTTACATTTCAAATTGGTCGCCACCATGATTTATTATACAGGGTTGGGCAAAAGTATGGGACACCGGATTTCGGGCTTAACTACACGTGTGATAAAAAGATACTCTTAACAAAAGTCGTTTTTATCTATTGAAAGACGTAATGTGATTTTCAACAACTATCCAATTCCTCGAGGTATGACGTCATAGGTGGTTTTTTAAACGAAACTACGTCCACAGTAGGTAGATAGCTGTACTTGTGCTAAATGGGAACATATCAATCTGTCGTGTAACTTAACTTCTAACGTAATCTCATTGACTATCATCTAATCTCACCTAACCCAACATATACATCTGTTGTCTAAGAGGGCCAGGGTGTCATTGATTTATAACCTAACCTTATTAGCTGTACTTGTGCATATCAATCTCGACTGTCATTTAATCTAACCTAACCCAACATATCCAACTGTTGTCTAAGCGGGCCAGGATGTCGTTAATTTCTAACCTAACCTTATCAACTGTAATCTAACCAGACCAGATTGTCATTGTTTTTAATCCTTTTGTCAAAACGTTATGATGTTTTTATAAAAATTGGAGTTTCAATACAAAAACAGTTCATTGATTTCTAACCTAACTTTGTCTGTCATCTAACCTCACCAGTCATTGTTTTTTAAGGTAAACTAACCTTATTGACTGTCATTTAACCTGAAGAGAGTGTCATTGTTTTATAACCTTATTGACTGCCAAATAACCTGAATAAAGTCTCATTGTTTTCTGAGCTAAATTAACCTTATTCCAACCAGAGTGTCATTGCTTTCTAAGTTAACCTCATTGATTGTCATCGAAATGTTATTAAACTAATTAATTAAACTGGGGTTTCATTACAGGTATATTATTTTTCACTGGATGGTGGATAATGTTGGACGTCCACGGAACAAATCCAATACTGTTGCACTTCTACAGAGTATACTACATACCAGGAATTTTCGGAACTTTGGGCTTCATCATCGTGAACGCAATTCCAAACAGTGTAATAAATGCCGATGATAATTTAGATGACAACAAATGCACGAGATTATGCGGAACGTGTTTCCTCTTATTAGGATTTTTCACGAGCTTCTGTGCTCTCATTGGAGCGTTTTACATATTAATGCATGAGTTTGTGCTCTTGGAGGGAGATCCCGAGACAATGGAGTATGTGCTGCACGAAAACAACTGGCCAGGAGCTGGGATTTTGATTCATAATCTGTGTATTTTCGGCGCTACGTTTTTGTATAAATTAGGTATTAAATATGACGATGAATAATCAACTTATTATAGAATACTAATTAATTTACATGTATGTTTTATAAACAGACATTTTCTGTTTTAATAAAAAGTTAAAAAAAGATAATATACTTCAATACAAAAAAAACATACTTAACTCATATACAAACGTTGATTCTAGCAACGTAGCGTCAGATTTTAACATTCCCAATTATCTTTCAAAGACAGTTTTAAAATTTAGGTTAAATTTCACTAATCAATTACTCGTTTGAAATTTTATATTTTTGATTTGGTACATTTTTACATTTTTGTCAATTTACCATAAATTATGTAAGGTACGGTTTCCGAGTGGTGTCCCATGGTTTCCTGGATTTGTAGTGCTTTCTGCACCAATACATGTAATACGAAAATAGTTTGATGTCGTCAGATTACGTGTGTGAAAAGAGACTGAAAACTTCATAATATATTATGGTTTATAGATGGAACATGCGAAAATGTATGGTCCGGTATGCAGCTTCAAAATTTTAAGGTTAAACGTCACATGTTGACAATGTCTTTGTAAAACTAAATCTGCAAAAACCCAGCCACAAATCATTTTAATTAATGTGCACAATCGTTTTAAATGTGAGTTTAAGTGGTATAATTCCAATTTCCACATCTACTAAATAGTTCAGTGATTTACAGAAATAAATAATGCAATTATGTTAATTTTGTGTAAGCTCAAATGAAAATGTTAGTTGAATCAAATGCGCATTCAGTAGATTTGGCAAATAGTCATCGGATTAATCTGTTAAAACAGGGAATTTTTCTTTTAAGTTTTTCTATTAGGTATACATATGCATACGCTTTTTTTAAAGAGTTCAATTTGAAGCTTAAAACGAGTGTTTTCCACTCCCATTTAGTATATAAGATCTACTAAAAAATCTGAAAACCGATTAAAATGATTTAAATTGTAAATTGCATTTATTCAACCTAACAAAAACATATATCTTCGATTTTCCGTAATTTTGGTTTAGATATTTTATATTCATCATCAGTGGCGTAGCGTGGGTTTCAACCGCCCGAGGCGAAGGCCAAATGTCCACCCCCTCATTTAGGTATTATAGGTATTATCAAGGGTAGACAATGCTTATGGGAGAACTGGATTCCGAGTTTTCGAGGATAGAAAAGGAGAGACTGTGGTAGGGAAGTGGGTCCATCTACTTATGAATAGAGTAAAGGTAGAAGTATTCTAGAGAAAACTGCTCCGTTTGCGTCTACACACACACACACACACACACACACAAACGCGCTCGCTCTTATTTCGTCGTGTAATTTGATCCCGTCTACACCACTTGTACGATGATAAATTTGATGACCTTCAGAAAAAATAAACTGTTCCGAAACATTTCTATTATTTTCAGATTTCCAGCGTGTTCAAAATTATGGACTTTGGGAATCAGATATATTTAAAAAGCTCCTAAATAAACCTAAAATATAACTAAAAATCAAAAAATAAAATTCAATGAGTTTACATTAAAGAATTCATTTGATATTATTTTTATCTTGATTGTTTTTTTTTCTTCATAAATTCAATTAAAACTTTGGTATGTACCAAATTTGGCAAATAATTTATATTATTGATTAGTTATACAGACAGCTTTTTAAGTATAAATAACTCAATATACAGAATACACTGTACATTTTTCTAAACTCGAAATTTTACTTCGTGCGCCCCGCGCACAAAACACTGATTTTACGTGAGGTTCAAATATATTTAAATTTCACAATATTTTAGTGTTTTACACGCGTGGCGCATGAAATAAAATTTCGAGTTTAGAAAAGCCCCGTGAAAATTTGTCTCGGGTCGCTGCGCGACCCGAGACAAATTTTCGGGGCTTTTCTAAACTCGAAATTTTACTTCATGCTTAGTCTGGGAGAGGAAAACACTCGTTTAAAGCATCAAATTGAACTCTTTTAAAAACACAACGAATATCTACAGATTTAAAGAAAATAAGGTGAATTTGAAATATGTATACTTTAACGGAAAACTTCCTGTATATGAACTGTGGTAGACGAATAATAAAATTTATTATCACCACAAAAAGTCAATTCGAAAATATTTCTATTATTTTGAGATTTCAAGCGTGTTCCAAATTATGAAATTCGGGAATATATTTTATAAAAACAAATTTACAATGAAATTAACAATTCTAAAATATATTTTCAACGTTTTTAGTTATTTTATATATTTTTAATAAAAAAATTGTTAAAATTATTAGATTAATAGATTATTGTTTCAAATATTCATAATTTGTATAAATAAACATAGTCATTTTACAATGAAAAAATGTAAAATATATTTCCAACATTTTTAGTTATTATATATATTTTTAATAAAAACGTGTTTAAAAATTAATAGATTTTTAATATATTTATGTTATTAAACATTTTTATTTAAAAGTTAGATAAATACAAAAATCTTTTAACAATGAAAAAATCAATTTGAAAAATGTTTGATGGGTATTTTAATTGGAATTGATAATAAAAAAAACAGAAATTATTTCAATAAAATAGATAAATTATTTACGAATACACAAAACTAAATACATAGCAATATAGATTCATATAAACATTCATATATACAAAAAACTAACAAACATTAAAAAACTATATTAAATATACATATAACTGTTTTCTTATTTATTAACGATATTTTAGAAGCAGTTTTTTCGTTTTTTTTTTATTCAGTAATAATTATACAGAATTGATCGAAGTGTAACACAAAATCAACAGAATATATTTTAAATAAAAAGCCAACAAATCAACACCTCATCATTTGCTTGTTTAGTTTCATGACACTCCGGTTTTTAAAAATGCAATAAATAGCAAAGCTCGATGTGTATAGTTTTACTCTAACCAAATGAATATCATAATTTCCTTGAAATAATTAGGGAAGATAATATTTTAATTTTGAGAAATAAACATTAAAAATGCTACGTTCCGTTTCATCCATTTACACTCTGAATAACGTGTATGAATATCGAATTAACTCTTTTCCTTGACTATTTTCTTTTTGGACAATATTCATTATTTTAGTAGGGGTAGCTTTATAGAAGGGATGAAAAATCAAATTCTTCGAAGTGATCTATCTGTTTTTACCTATTTGTAGGCATTTTTTCGACCACGTTTTTATTATGGTGTATACCCTCAAGTATTGCGCGACCAGAACAATACCACTGCAACTTACAGATAATCCCCAACCTTCTAAAAACCATAAATATTTTGGGATTTAAAAAGATTATTTACTGTTGACACATTTAATCCGTATCACTTTTTGATCGGGTTTTCTTAAATCATTTTGAATTATTTTTACTTACCTATTTAGTCTGTAACATAATCCCATCGGTACCTTTTGTAAATGTAATCTGACTAAGAATAAAACCATTGAAATAATTGAATTAACCTGACATACAAAACGTAAACTGGAAATAGAGTATTCAATAATTTTTGCAATTACACTTCTCAGAGAAAATCTATTATACTTATTCTATTAAAAGACATCTTGTTGTTTTCTAAATGTTTTTGATTATCATCAGTTAACGAGACTTGTCAACATATTTCAATATTTGAGCCAATTATCTCAAATATTATCGATAACACTTGTTTCTGATTCCTGGGACCCTAAAACGTATATTTCCGTACAAAAAAAGATAGCCATGAGGTCGGTAACAATTATTAAAATGTAAAATTTATAATGTTATTAATGTGACTAATTACTTGATTTAACAAGTTTGTTTCGCAGTTTTTGATAATATTCTCAATTATAAAGTTTCATGATTTTTATATAATTTGTACTTTCTCTATATAACATTTCGTGTATCTCGGGAAGTATTGAGAATATCGAAAAATATTTCTGCTTATTCTTTTTTAAATTATCCCCATACAGCCGCACGACGGATGCCATAAATTTTAATCAAAAAATTAGGTAATATTTTAGTGCCCGCTGAGTGTTGTCGGTGTTGGTCAAATGGCACACAATAAGCGTTTATAAAATTTCAATCGGAAAAGTACAAGTTGATCATGTAACAATCGTTCAAAGTAAACGGATAATTAAAGTAGTCAGTGCAAAAACCACAAATTTCTGAAACTGTTAATATTTATTAAAAGTATGGTTCATTTAATAAAATACGCATCGTGATTAAAATATATACTGAGTCCATTTTGGGATCTGATTTTTTTCTTTTGCAGAATAAACACTCATGTTGAATTAAATTATTGCTTTGTGTTTTAATAAATTTGATGCCAAACACTGACTTTTCGTAGCAACTACTGTTTTGACGATTTTATTTTCGTATAATCGTTCACTATTTTCAAGCTATATTTCAAATGAAATTGAGGAGAACTCAAAAATAATACCTCGAAAATACTGCTAGTAGGTAAAGAAATGATTTTAATTTTATTGTAATCGTTTTGGTTCAATAAGCGACACAAACTCAAATTCCAATTACATTGGAAATCTTTACATGAAACATACAATGCGCCTTGAAACGGGACACATAGTATATTTAAAACTATTTTAACCCATTAACGGCCAAGCAATTTTAACTCTAAAAGTTAATTTTAAGTAAAATTCTACACTTATTTTTATGATTTCTATGAATGACTTATTGCATTACATACTGTGAATTTTTTCTTTAAATACACATAATGTATACGTGAATTTAATAAAAAGTTAAAAATCATAAATAGTTTATTATTATTATTATATTAAAGTGATAATGGATTTTCAAAAAATTAGTGCCTCAACAATGTAATGTATACGCTGTCAATGTTCAGGCATTCGTCGATTTTATATAAAAACGTGCAATATGAAGTTAAGAACGAGTGTATCTACTCCCAGACTAAGCATGAAGTAAAATTTCGAGTTTAGAAAAGCCTGAAAATTTGGCTCGGGCGCGTAGCGAAGCGGAGCGACCGAGCCAAATTAGGCTTTTCTAAACTCGAAATTTTACTTCATGCGCCACGCGTATAAAACATTGTAATATTGTGAAGTATTTATAATACCCTTTAAATAACAAAATATTTAAATTTTTCTTGGTACATTTTCAATTCAGGTCAAATAATATAATATACCAAATAAACTTATTTAGTAACTTAATTATCAAAAAATAATAATGTTGCGTGTATGCATCAACGGCGCTTAATGGGTTAAAAACTTCAAATGGTAATAATTCAAAAACTAAAAGAAAATGACAACTGCATTTTGCACTGACCCCTTTAATTAAAAAAGAAACCCTTATCGATCAGTAGATTTGATCTAATCAATAGGATTGATCTGATTAGTTAATAAAATGATAAGTTGATGTATTTGTTTTACTTTTTATCAAAAGTTAAATAGTTTTGTATTTTAAGTTTTTTGTACAAAATAAATAATACTTAATGAATTTTACAACGTTCACATATAATTTCATAAAATCTATTCTCTAATAACGCAGAAAATAAAATTGTAGAAGTAAACGCATGAATGAATGTAACACGCATCCTTAGCTCGTTAAAAGAAAAAAAAAACGTGTTTTCAAGATTGAAAAATCAACATCTGGAATATGATACAACGAGAAGCGCGGAATAGAGGGAGAAAGAAATTGTCTCTCTCTCACTCTCTCTCTGAGACTTAATTTCGCGACATCTGGAGTAAAATAGTCGTAACCGACCGACTGCAGGAAGCCAGACTGGTGTATATAGGCAGCCATATACACCAATTTGGCATCCAGCGCTCTGCTTCCATTCGCGTGTACCCAAAATTTATATGGGGGCTGGCTAACTGGATATATATGAACTGTGGTATTATTAATAAACTTCAAGAATTTTTTTCCCTGTCTTTTTAATATAAATTCATTTTGTGAAAAACCCTAATTTTGATCAGTTTTGAAGATTTGGCAACTGCTGCCTATATCAATTAAATTTTCCAAGTTTTGTATAAAAGTTATTGTTTAAAATTCAAAATTTGTCATTTTTAAAAAATAAAAAAAAATCGTTTTTACTATTAAATTTTATCAAAAATCGGAAAAAATTGAATTATTTTTTTTTAGTTGCAAGTGTTGACAGTTATGATAAAATAAAATGAATAAGAATATGGCAGTTGATATTAAGTCTGTAATGTCACATTTAGTTTATAATGCTTATTTACGAAATGCGTATTTTATGCTTAATTACGAAAATTCCCTTCAAAGTACATAATGCTTATTACTAACAGTAAATTAAAAGTAATAAATAAGTTAAAATATAAAATCAGAATCAATATACAAATAAATCAAACAAATGTAATTTATAATGTCAGATTTATGTCACATGACATTTAGATTATTATGACAGTTGGCATTCGTGATATTTCTCAGTTTGAAATGCCCATATCTTCACTTTAAATCAGTGTTTTGTACGCGTGGCGCATTAAGTAAAATTTCGAGTTGAGAAAAGCCCGAATTTGAATTTGCGCGTCCAAATTCAAATTCTTAGGGCTTTTCTCAACTCGAAATTTTACTTCATGCTTAGTCCGGGAGTGGAAGACACTCGTTTAGTTTTTTGAAAATTTTGATGAATTTTCAAGATTTTAGTTAATTATCAAAATTATCACAATTTTTCATAAATTTCCAATATTATAGTTGATTTTTAACGCTTTTTGTAAATTTCTAAAATTTCGGTTAGTTTTCAAAATTCTGACGGGTTACCTGAATTTCCGAAAATTTCGATACTTTTCATAAGTTTTGAAAATTTCAATACTTTTCATAAGTTTTGAAAATTTCGATGCTTTTCATAAGTTTTTAAAATTTTCAATTTTCAAAACTCTTGGCAATTCTCATGAATTTACTAAATATTCTTAAGCTTAAAAATTATTACAGTTTTTAATAAAATTTGAAGATTTCTATTAATTTTCAACAATCTAACGATAATCCTAAAATTTTTAAACTTTCAATAATTTTGAAATAGACACTTTTCATGAATTTTCATGTTCATTACATTTAATATTTTTGACGGTTTTAATGATGTATCTAGTTTTAAGACCAATGACTTGTGTAAAGTTTGTTACTATCTATTAGCACTAATAAAGAAGAACATTTTTATTAATTTTCACAACTTTTTCTGAATTTCCTTGATTTTCTTTTATTTAACAAATGCTGTCAGTTTTCGTAAAATTGAATTTTTAAAGATTAGACGCCAATCGCGATTTATGTTTTTAAGATTTTTATTAATTTTAAAAATATTGACACTATTTCGAAGATTGGCGTTAACTTTCGACATTTTGCCGACTTTCATGGATTTTTTCAAGATATTCGCAAATTTCAAAAGTTATGACGTTTATTCATGAATTGCCAAAACATCTGTTAATTATCAAAATATTGATATTTTTCGTAAATTTAATACGTTTCCGTTATTTTCCAAATTCTTTTATTTATTTATTTATTTATTTATTTATTTATTCAACCAACGGAACAAGGTCCAATTACAGATTGAAGTTAATACAAATAAAGAAAAAACACAATAATTTTAATTAAAGAAAATTAACATTGTAAATAAACGAAATTAACAGGTTACTAAGCTAATAACAAGAAATAAACTAAAAGTAAAAAAAAAACTAAGAAAATAAACTAAGAAAGATACTCAGTGATCACATTGAAGAATTCTTTCGCTGATTTAAAGTTGAATATATCCACATCTGTATTTGTATTAATGAGTTTGTTGTACGTAGCGCACATAGAATACATCGGCGATCTGACCAGTATGTTCGTTTTGGGTATTGGTAGCTGAAATAGACGTTTAGATCTTACACTACAGGGCACCAATATATTCAGTTGCTCCAACAATTCAGGGCAATCAATTTGACCATTGAGTACCTTAAACAGCGTTGTCACTAAATTCGCCTTACGGCGACATCCTAAGGAGTGCATTTCAAATTCATCTAACAAGGCAGCACAATCGTAGTTAAAATCAGGATAAGCCCCGTACTTCTTAAAATGGAGATACTTAACAAACCTCTTTTGTATAGCTTCAATCATCGAGGAGTACTTAGAGTAGTGTGGATCCCAAACACTTGAAGCATACTCCAGCTTACTACGCACAAATGCAAAATAAAGGGTTTTTATTGCACCAATATTCCTAAATGACTTACAATTCCGTATTATAAAACCTAAGGAACGGTTGGCGGTTGAGACAATTTTCATAATATGATCATTGAAAGATAAATGATCGTCGAATATCACACCTAAATCTTTAAACAATACCACTCGGGACAACACTGTACCATTGATGCTATAATCATAAGTGATTTTTGATTTGTTTTTAGTATATGACATAACCTTGCATTTGCCTACATTCAATGAGACATTGTTATCCCTACACCAGTTAATTATTATCTCAAGACTATCCTGTAAATATTGGCAATCATTCACAGTAAATATTGGATTAAACAATTTTAGGTCATCTGCAAATATCAAGATGTTATGTGATATTTTATCAGCTATATCATTTATGAAGCAATTAAATAAGACAGGTCCTAGGTTGGATCCCTGCGGGACACCTGAGGATGCGATAAATTGGATTGACTGATATCCCTTATATTCCACAACTAAATGTCTGTTACTAAGATAACTCTGAAATAAATCACATAAACCAGTGGAAAACCCAAGCCGTTTTAATTTATTTATCAGGATCCCATGATCAATTCTATCGAAAGCCTTCGATATGTCAGTGTAAATAACGTCCACCTGAGTACGATTATCCATAAATTTTGAAATAAATTGGGTTTTCAATAAAATATTTGACACAGTTGATTTCATGGGCCTGAAGCCATGTTGATATGAGGACAATTTATTATTAACGTAAGGATTAATATATTTGCAAAGAATAAGTTCAAAACACTTTGCAACGTTAGAGATAATAGCAATAGGGCGATAGTTCGGAACGTCCCTTTTATTGCCCGATTTAAAGACGGGTACAATACGTGCACTTTTCCAACATAATGGAACTTTGCTATAGGTCAGGCATAAGTTAAAGATATGTGTTAAAGGTCTATCAATAATATCACGACAATCTTTTATTATTAGAGCTGGAATTCCATCCGGGCCCGCACTTAACTTGTTATTTAACTTCCCGAGTGCTTCAATTACTACACAAGTACTGACTTTACATATATTTAAGTAATCAAAGTTATCGTAAGATACATCATTTATTTCGTCAACTTTTCGTAAAGATGATCCTGCATAAGATTTGGAAAAGTGCGTAGCAAAGGCATTGACTATTTCATGTGGGGATGATAATTTTATGTCGTTATATTCCATATATGGAGGAATTGAGGACTCATTACGCAAAGTATTAATAAAATTCCAGAACTTGCCCGGTTCCTTGGATACCTTATCTTCAGTGTTCATGATAAATAACTTAAAATCAGCTGCAGAGAGTAATCTTACTTGAGTCCGCAACTTATTAAATCTTTGCTTAGTAAATTGGGATAAGGGATTCTTTTTTTTTAGTTTGAGGAATTTATTTTTTTCTCGAATTTTCTTTTTAAGTTTATCCGAGAACCACGAAGGGAATTTGCATTTACTTCCGGATACTAAGGGAACATGGTCATGAAATACTTCAAATAACTTATTATAAAAAAGTGTACACGAATCTTCAATGGAATCCGTATTCAGAATATCAGACCAATCAATTAAAGCAATTGACTCATACAGATTAATAAAATTCGCTTTCTTAAAATTAAAAGAACGAGTGTGAGTATTACTTTCAAAAGTTGAAGATGAACTAGAACCCTCAGTCAATGGAATGGTAATATTCACTACAAGTGCAGGGTGGTATTTATCTTCTTGAGTAATAGGATCTTCAAAACGATTTACTTTGCAATGCATGTTACTAAAAACTAAGTCAAGAGTACGATTAAACAGATTATTAATATTATTATATTGATCTAACCCCAAAAATTAAAAGCTATTATATAACCAGGTGCAAGAGGAGTTTAACATTGGGTTAATGACATATTCACTTAGATTAAAATCACCTACAATGACTAAATTACTATCGTAGAGGACCGCTAAGTTCTCCAATAAATCAGTAATAGTAACTAATTGATTTAAATTTACTGGTGGACATATATATACATTAATAATATATACAGTAACATTGACAAAGATTACTTTTACTATCAATAACTCAATTTTATTCAAAGCAAGCAAAGAGTGATCAAATGTTATTTCCGTAGCATTTAGGGCAGAATCAACAGCAATTAAACCCCCCCTCCGCATTTCTTATTAGATAAAATACAGTTTCGATCATTACGAAAAACATTATTCTTGACAGTTTTCGCATTTGTTATTTTTTTTCGTGAATATCCAAGATTCCCGTTGATTTAATTTTGATGTTGAAAGAAGGTCAAGAATATTTCAAAATTATTATTGTATTATTATTATTATTATTATTACTATACAGGGTGTTTCAACGAGGACGGAAAGTTCTATAACACTTAATATTAAAAATACGAAATAATGTTTGACATGAAAGTTGCAAGGAAAGATTTTTGTTATTACATAAAATTATTTTCACACATACTGGGTCTCCCATATTTACTGGACGCCATTCAACATTGCTGTTTTAAATAGAACGGCCCATAAATTATTCACTTTTTGGATTCGGTGTAAGTAGTTCCATTTCAGAAATAATTGGACATTTATAAAAAAAAAAATGACGTTTGTAGTTGTTTCACAAACCTAAAATATCTCTGACATTAAATGAGATAGAGAGTTGCAGTTTTCGTCGTCCTTTTGAGCATAGAGGGCGCTGTCGCCAACGCTATAAAGTTGCCGCGATAGAGTTAGGTGTCTATGATATAAAAACAGTTGCATTTATAAATTTTCAATCAAGGGTAACTTAATTTTAGCAATTGTGATGAATATTGAGAACATTAGAGTATACACCTATTTTTATATAGAAACATGAAATAAAGTAGTTAACATTTTCAGATCAGCTTACAAAATATTATTATTATTTATTGTGATATTTTTCCTTACGAATCCTTTATTGAAGTATTTGTGATTCGAATCATATCAGGTGATTCGGAACCGGGGTTTGAAACCTTTTTTTTATGATTCATCCCAGCTCTGCTATCTTCTATAGGCCACAGTTTTCATCTTCTCCTAATTAAATGGCCTTGCAAATCATGGAAGAAGACGGGAAGCGACATCCTGTTGTCCTTGTTTTAAGGCTCGATCTAGCGCCATCTAGTAATTCTCAACCAAACTAATGCTAACCCAACACGAACAGTTCCGTATGCATGTACACGCTTTCTGTTTGCATGGATAAGTAGTATGTGAATTAGGGTCAATTCCATAAATATTGTGAACTAAGTTCTATCCTGAATAGAGTTTAAAAGGACATTAAACGATAGAATATGTCATGTTAAACTGCGATTCAGAGATGAACACAGTTCAAAATGTTTATGTAGCCCTTAATTATATTGTTTTTGTTTAGTAAGTAATTATGAAATAAATTAGACAAATTAAGAACATTTACTTACCCACAATATGATATATTTACGTCAATTAAAAGAATCATAAAAATAATAACAATGAATTTAATGTTTTTATTGAAACGATTGGTAAAAGTTTAACAGAGCAATTGAAACGATAACGCAAGACACTAAAGCTATTTTCAGTTATGTAGGCTAAAAATAATAACAATTCTCTGAATATTGAGATACTTTACCCTACGTATTGTTTATTGTAGTTGATTTCGATATATTATTTAAATAAGATCCAGGAGAAAACACTAAACACAATTATTATTTACACTAAAACAAAAATATTTACACTTGACAGAAGTTGTAAAATCTGAAAGGAATACAGACAGCCTTTCCTCTTTCTCAAAGTATATAGTGGCACCATCTAGGATTTCGCAACCAAACTAAATTTTTAAATCTGATTGGGCCATTGACGTGTCGTCCTGCTGTTGACAATTAGGCCTCTTCGACGCCAATTTGATGTAAGTTATATTGTCAAAGTGACACATACATCTTTCAACAAAATACAGTCGAAGTGATACAATTTCTCCATAAGCATTATGCATAGATTTTTTGAGAGAACCATAGGAATCGACAAGAGATCAAGAATTAATCACATAATCGCCGCTATGTCAGGTATTCTCGTGTTTCAAATATATGAATTGATTAATGTATTCTGTATTTAAAACAACTCCTAGTTGTTCGCTTTATTTTTTCAAGTGAAGGGTGGGCCATTTGTTGCTTTTTAAAAAAATTAAGAATGCACAGATTTTGCGAGCAAGCATCTGAAATATTTGTATTGAAAATAAAAGTTAAATCTATTACAATTATGTATGAATAAAAATCATTCATATGACCACCACGAACGTCGAAATTTTTGGATGACTTGAATCAACAGCCTTAATTTCTTGTGGAATATTGTTCTTTCGATCTTGAATTGTTTTTGGGCCATTGGCATACATTTTCCTTTAAAATATAACCAAAGAAAAAAGTTTAATGGTGCCACTTTTACGTACAAAAATTTACCATTTTGAAAATTTTGGGGAGAGTTAGGAAGGGTTCAAACTGTCCCTGGCTACGACCTTTAGGGAAATAAACAGCTCTCGTTCTCTTCAATGTTGTTGAAAGAATGTCTAGAATTAAATAAAATAAAATAAAAATAAACGTAAATAAACAGCTTTCCTTCTTTATAATATTATTTAGAACATCTGTCTTTTTTTGGAGAATTTGAATTTAAACAATTTCGCGAAAATATCGATATTTAAAAAAACATTGAACTTTTGATTAAAAAAAACCGATTATCAAGTCTTTTATAACTCGAAATATTTAATGTACAGGGTGGCCCAAATTGGATGTTACTATAGGGAATCTCGGTTATTAGAAGATATAGAAAAAAATCGATGGCGCATCCTCGAGCTCTTTTTTCGAGGAAAACTCAATACCGAAAACAGAATATATCTCTTTTATTAATGAAGATAGAAATAAGCTGTGAATTGCATTCGATTCTCCTCGAAAAAGTACTTGTAAAACATACAATTCTTATCTTGATATAATAATAAATGATAAATGAGATATTAAAAAAAATCGAAAAAGGAAATTATTGAAATTTTGGCTATAACTTGAAAACAAAAGACGATAGCTAATTTCTGTTTTCGGTATTGAGTCTGTCTCGAAAAAAGAGTTCAAGGATGCGCCATCGATTTTTTTCTATCTCTTCTAATAACCGAGATTCCTTATAGAAACATCCAATTTGGGCCACCGTGTACAAAGTCGAGATTCAAACTTCAATAACATTTAGAGAAATTACAGATTCATTGTAATTTACTGAACATTACTAAAGTACTGAAATTCATAATTTTTTTAAAAACAAAGAAAGATTAAAATTGGACAAAAATTTAAAGAAAGTACAGATTTGTTGAAATTTTTGTTCAAATTACTAAAATCACGATTTTTTTAAAACTTTCTTAAAATTATGCAAATTAAAACAACGATTCAAATTTGAAGGAAATTTAAAGAAATTACAGAATAATTGTACTTTTACTAATAATATCGAGTGAATGAAATTTTCTAATTGTTTTTAAACTTTATAAAAATAACATAAATTGAAACAAAGATTCAATTTTCATCAATAGTAATATATTAAGTGCATTAAAAATGATCGAAAATTTTGCACGAAAAGCCGTTGCCTAGAAACTGCATGAGTCCATTTTGATTGTGATTTGACAAAAAGTGCCCGAGACGCGAAGCGTCGAGGGCACTTTTTCAGTCAAATCACAATCAAAATGAACGAATGTAGTTTCTTAAAGGCAACGAGCTTTGAGTACTAAATTTTCAGAGCATTTTTAATGCACGAAATGTATTTAATAGACTATTTCCTGAAAAATGCGATTTTCAATCAAGTTGACGTATTATTTAAAATATTAATTATCAATCAGTGTCACTTAATGTGTCAACATGAATCGCTTCGGAAGTTTTTCTTCGAAAGATATATCGAAAAATATCGAGAAAAATTCAACCTTATTTTTAGTTCTGGAAATAGTCGCATAAATTATTCTCAATACTTTCCAGATTCTTTTAAAATAAAAACTTTCGAATCGATTAATTTTGAAAGATTGAGAGAAATTGATTGATACCTGACATGTGACGTCACAACAGTGCAATTTTCGCTGTAATTTTTCGTAGAATTTTCACCTACTATGCAATTTTCGCTGAAATTTAATTGTGATTGGGCAATGAAAATGAATTCTCGTAATATGATTGGTAGACATTTTTTGAAGGAAATAGTCATAAAAACTATCAACATACAAAATTTTAAGATTCGGATTTATTAAAATTTGACGTAAATAACAAATATCTTGACCAAAATTAAGAACATACCATCTTTCAAAATCCGGGGAAAACAAGCGAATTATTAAAATTAAAGTTTTGTTACGTGACGATAATCAAAAACATTCAGAATTTAATTTAATAATTCAACATATAAAATATATACTAGATTTTCTAGAAATGTTCCCTTTTTTGTACTTTCTCGACATTTTGGACATTTCTCAATTATTATTAAACTCGAAATTTTACTTTATGCGCCACGCGTATAAAACATTGACAATATTGTGAAGTTTAAAATATACTGCTCATGTTTGATTTCGGGTTAATTTATTTCAGAAAAGTATTATCAAATCTTGCGATTTTAAAATTCGTGCTTTATAATGTTTCTTTTTACCTCTTAATATTACTTGAATAACTTTTTTCTTTCCTATATTTGGTTTGGTTATATGAAATTATTTTAAGGGGTCTTGGAAAAAAATCTGGCATCAGGAAAGAGTCGGGAAAAAGTAGGGAAAATTTTACATTTTAAATTGGTCGCCACCATGATTTATTTACAGGGTTTGGCAAAAGTATGGGAACGTACTATATAATTTTTCTTTTTACCTCTTAATATTACTTAAATAACTTTTTTCTTCCCTATATTTAGTTTGGTTATATGAAATTATTTTAAGGGGTCTTGGAAAAAAATCTTGCATCAGGAAAGAGTCGGGAAAAAGTAAGGGAAATTTTACATTTTAAATTGGTCGCCACCATGATTTATTATACAGGGTTTGGCAAAAGTATGGGAACGTACTATATAATTTTTCTTTTTACCTCTTAATATTACTTAAATAACTTTTTTCTTCCCTATATTTGGTTTGGTTATATGAAATTATTTTAATGGGTCTTGGAAAAAAATCTTGCATCAGGGAAGAGTCGGGAAAAAGTAAGGGAAATTTTACATTTTAAATTGGTCGCCACCATGATTTATTATACAGGGTTTGGCAAAAGTATGGGAACGTACTATATAATTTTTCTTTTTACTTCTTAATATTACTTAAATAACTTTTTTCTTCCCTATATTTAGTTTGGTTATATGAAATTATTTTAATGGGTCTTGGAAAAAAATCTGGCATCAGGAAAGAGTCGGGAAAAAGTAAGGGAAATTTTACATTTTAAATTGGTCGCCACCATGATTTATTATACAGGGTTTGGCAAAAGTATGGGAACGTACAATATAATTTTTCTTTTTACCTCTTAATATTACTTAAATAACTTTTTTCTTCCCTATATTTGGTTTGGTTATGTGAAATTATTTTAAGGGGTCTTGGAAAAAAAGTGAGGGAAATTTTACATTTCAAATTGGTCGCCACCATGATTTATTATACAGGGTTGGGCAAAAGAATAGGAACAGCGGATTTCGGGCTAAACTAAACGTGTGATAAAAAGATACTCCTAACAAAAGTTTCTTTAGTCGTTTTTATCTATTCAAAGACGTAATGTGATTTTCAACAACTACCCAATTCCTCGAGGTATGAAGTCATAGGTGGTTTTTTAAACGAAACTACGTCCACGGTAGGTAGATAGCTGTACTTGTGCTAAATGGGAACATATCAATCTGTCGTGTAACTTAACTTCTAACGTAATCTCATTGACTGTCATCTAATCTAACCTAACCCAACATATACATCTGTTGTCTAAGAAGGCCAGGGTGTCATTGATTTTTAACCTAACCTTATTAGCTGTACTTCTGCTAAATAGGAACATATCAATCTTGACTGTCATCTAATCTAACCTAACCAAACATATCCAACTGTTGTCTTAGCGGGCCAGGGTGGCATTGATTTCTAACCTAACCTTATTAACTGTAATCTAACCAGACCAGATTGTCATTGATTTTAATCCTTTTATCAAAACGTTATGTAGTTTTAAAAAAAAATTCAGTTTCAATACAAAAAAATGTCATTGATTTCTAACCTAACCTTATTGTCTGTCATCTAACCTCACCAGTCATTATTTTATAAGGTAAACTAACTTTATTGACTGTCATTTAATCTGACGAGAGTATCATTGTTTTATAACCTTATTGACTGTCAAATAACCTAAACAAAGTCTCATTGTTTTCTAAGCTAACCTAACCTTATTCCAACCAGAGTGCCATTGCTTTCTAAGTTAACCTCATTGATTGTCATCCAAACGTTATTAAACTAATTAATTAGACTTGCGTTTCATTACAGGTGTACTATTTTTCACTGGATGGTGGATAATGTTGGACGTCCACGGAACAAATCCAATCCTGTTGCACTTCTACAGAGTATACTACATACCAGGAGTTTTCGGAACTTTGGGCTTCATCATCGTGAACGCAATTCCAAGCAATGTAATAAATGCCGATGATAATTTAGATGACAACAAATGCACGAGATTATGCGGAACGTGTTTCCTCTTCTTAGGATTTTTCACGAGCTTCTCCGCCCTGATTGGAGCGTTTTACATATTAATGCATGATTTTGTGCTCTTGGAGGGAGATCCCGAGACAATGGAATATGTGCTGCACGAAAAGACCTGGCCAGGAGCTGGGATTTTGATTCATAATCTGTGTATTTTCGGCGCTACGTTTTTGTATAAATTATGTATTAAATATGACGATGAATAATCAGCTTATAATAGAATACTAATTCATTTGCATGTATGTTTTGTAATCAGACATTTTCTGTTTTAATAAAAAGTTAAAATAATATAATTTAATACAAAAATAACCATACTGAGCTCATATACAAACTAAAATCAAGGTAGCGTCAGATTTTAACATTTCCAATTATCTTTCAAAGACAATTTTAAAATTTAGGTTAAATTCCACTAATCAATTACTCGTTCGGAATTTTATATTTTTGATTTGGTAAATTTTTACATTTTTGTCAATTTGCCCTAAATTATGTAAGTAAGGTACGATTCACGAGAGGTGTCTCTTGGTTTCCTGGATTTTTAGTGCTTTCTGCACCAATACATGTAATACGAAAATAGTTTGATGTCGTCAGATTACGTGTGTGAAAAGAGACAGAAAACTTCATAATATATTTGCTATGGTTTATAGATGGAACATGCGAAAACGTATGGTCCGGTATGCAGCTTCAAAATTTTAAGGTTAAACGTCACATTTTGACAATGTCTTTGTAAAACTAAATCTGCAAAAACCCAGCAACAAATCATTTTAATTAATGTGCACAATCGTTTTAAATGTGAGTTTAAGTGGTATTATTCCAGTTTTCACATCTATTAAATAGTTCAGGTATTTACAGAAATAAATAATGCATTTATGCTGATTTTGTGTAAGCTCAAACGAAAATGTTAGTTTAATCGAATGCGCATTCAGTAGATTGGGCAAATAGTCCCCGGATTAATCTGTTAAAACAGGGAATTTTTCTTTTAAGTATACATATGCATATGCTTTTTTTTTAAAGTTCAACTTGAAGAATAAAAAGAGTGTTTTCCACTCCCAGACTAAGCATGAAGTAAAATTTCGAGTTTAGAAAAGCCTGAAAATTTGGGTTGGTCGCGTAGCGCGAAGCGCTACGCGGCCAAACCAAATTTTCAGGCTTTTCTAAACTCGAAATTTTACTTCATGCGCCACGCGTAATAAACACTGAAAGCACTGAAATATTGTGAGCGAGTAAACTTCGCTTGAAATCAGTGTCTTATACGCGTGGCGCATGACTAGAAATGTTGAAATAAATAAATGAAAAACAAATACCTCAAAAATTAACAATAATCATTAATTTTAAATTATAATATTTTATAAGAAATATAAAATTACGAGAAAATTAGTGTAATATAATATTTTATTTTGAAATTTTAAATAATAATGGTTATTCTTCTAAATCAACATGATTTAAAATAATAATCATTATTATTTAACATTTCAAAATAAAATATTATATTACACTAATTTTCAAATTCTTCTTCTTCTAATCTTCTTGTCAAAACCAACATACTTTATAAACATAAACAAAAACTTCAAAACTGTTAAAATTAACACAAATTGACAAAAACTTCAAAAAACATGACACTGTTTACAGGAATCTGTGAAATATTGACAATGATAAAACTTGACAAATCTAACAAAATACGAGGTGTGTAAGTAAAGTTATGAGACTCATTTTTTTATTTTCTCTGGGAAAGTCTTTTTGCCATTTTATTATCTTTTTCTTGCACATGTGCACAAAAGAATATTACCAATGTTACCAAAACAGCCGGGTAATATACCGTAATTTACGGTAAGTTACCAGTGGTAATTACCGACGCAAATTACCACTAACATTACTAACCCAAATCAAAGTGTATTTAATCCTGATAACCAACTGTTTAAATTTTTTTTTCAAATAATTGTATTTGAAAAAAAAAATTTAAAAAGTTGGTTATAATTGATTTTAATCCATTTTAGTGATTCAGATTGTTTTTTCTATTCGAATCACTTAGGGCCAGTTGCGTTAAACTCGTTGAATTGGTTCATCTCTGAGCTTGAGTTCAAAGTGACATTAGAACAATAGGAATTTTATTCTACCTGTAATTGAAGGATCGGATATTCGATATATGTATAGATCTTTCTGATTTGATGGCCAATTCAGCAGTATTAAGCAGTACTATACTCCATTCATTTTAAGAAAAATGTAACTAGAAGCCTGGTTTATACGGCTAAAATTTGAATAAGTATTCCAACGCACTTTCTTCTTTTTCCTTATTTTAACTTCTCCTGTTGATTCCATTTTAGCAATAATTTTGAACATGGATGATATAGATGTTCCCACATCAGCACCCGCAAGATTTTTAGCTTTGCTTTTAAATTTTGTCACAGAATTGCACTTTAAATAAATGTTGAGAGCCAATAACTTCTGTCCACTTTGAGTTATTTTTCCTTGTTTATTTTTAGAAGAAGAAACAGTCGTTAGTTTTTCGTTATTAACATAATAACCAAAAATTTGAAAACACATTAACAATTATGACAAGTTTGACAATTCATTTTCCACTATAAGTGAGAGTGAGTGGGAAATAGAAAGAATTGTCTATTTATCAGCTTTGTAAGTTTTCCTCGAATTTGGGCCAATCAGTGATCAAGGACAAATAAGCCCTATGTTTCCTTAACATTAATCTAAACGTGAATGGAGTATATGCAAACTCAACTTTAGGGCAACTGGACTCAATTAAGAATCTTCTTAAAAAAAATCCATATCTTTGATGGAAAATTTCCTTTTAATGTCAAAATTTATTGATCTTACGCAAAAAATACATTCACTAGATAACATAAATATCACTCCAAAATAACAGGCTCATCATTTTCGTAAAACATCTGATCGACGACATCATCAATTTGCTTATCAGCAACCAAATGCAACAAACTCCACTTCTCGTCCATTTCATCGGTCATCTTAGCGAACTCCTTCTTGATGAAATCCTGAAGACTCGCCATGTGCACCTTAATCTGGACATGAACCTTCTGGGCTTCAAGCCTAACCTTCGCCTGAATCTCCTTCCTCAACTCGTGCAGAAAATCCTCGTCCTCGGATTTATTATTCACAAACTTATTGTACAGAGATTTAAACTCGACTGCTTCGCGCATTTTGTCATTTGATATGGTGTCGGTTGTGTTCATGCTTTCACTAGATACAACTTTTTTGGAAACTTCGCTTGCTTGAGGTTTTCCTGTGAATTTTAAACATCTTATCCTTCCAGTGTGCGGTGACCACTTCAGCAAGGGTGTAAGCAAATGTTTGGTTGCGTAAACATAAACGATACCACGATCCGTACCAATGGCTATATGCTTCTCATCAGGAGTTATATCCATTGAAGTTAAAGGGAATTGCAAATGCCCGGTGAAAACGCATGCGTTCTTACTCATATCATAACTGCAAAATTTGTAATCCTCCCCGATTGTTATTAAGAGATTGTTTTTGGCGCTATAGACAATCCCGTTGATACTCCCGAAATGGGATCGTTCCACATAAACAGGATTCACTTGGTTTATATTGAATTTAAACAAGGTCCCGTCTTTCGTCCCAACAGCGAAAACTTCAGGTAAACAAGGATGGAACCTCAGATCGGAAGCTCTGCAACCAACCGAGTAGCTACAGCTCTCGGTACCTTGAACAACATTCAAAAGCTCAATAGTTCCATCCTCGCAAGCCACAGCTAAATACTCATCGGTCACATTAAAATCCAGATGCGTAACAGCAGCTTTAACAGTAAACAACTTAACTATAGCTTTGTTTTTTGTGTCGTACAGAGCCACTGTTGAGCAGGCCGTTCCGATTCCAACGACTCTTTTCGTGTTCTTTTGAAAACTAACAGCAGTCGCGTGGTCGATGGCTATTACCAAATGCACTGGTTTAGCGGAGGTTGGGTCTTTGACCGTCAGGATTTCCGGGCGGCGTCCTTCTTGCACGAAGATTACAAAGTTGTTGTCGTTGCTCCATGAAACGCAGGTTATTGGTGATGAGCTTTCGGTGCTGTAGGAGGTTTCGGTGGTGTCTTCTTCTGGCCATTGATGGAATTTTAGGTAGTTTGATGCTGTTACGAACATTTTTAACGAAAATTAGAGGTGCACTCACGTTATTCTTGGATTTTCAAAGGGGATTTAACAAATTTGTAGGCCAGACTTTGGTGAGGGTTTACTGATTAAAAAATTTTGATAACTGTCAAATCTGCTATTTGCATGCTATGATCAGTCAACATTTTTATTTGATGGTTTAGTTTTACACTTGTTACCGGCGTTTTACCGGAAACGCCGCAACTATGATTATTTCGGCGATTTATATAGTTTAATTTCATTTCGCGATAACAACGGACCCCACATAATTTTTATTAATCATTTTTAAATTCACTTTCATAATCATTTATTATGAAATGAACTAAGTTCGTTTACATACACTGATCGTTCGGGTTTTGTAAATATTTGTAATTATAGGATTAGTCATTTTTATTTTCATTTGTAGGTTTTAGAATTTTTGATTTTATTGCCTTACGCGGCGCAAATCTCGTTTGGGTCGTAAAATGCAAAATTCCAAGTAGCGGCCCTAAGCCGGGAAATTTTCACCATTACGGCAGTTCGTGACCAAAACAATAGCAAGACAGATTTGGTCACGAAAGGCTCACCGTCCAGTACCGCCCTCCGGATTAGGGAGAGACGGTATTTACTGCCCGGCTACTTGGAATTTGCATAAAGGGAAATACCGGCAATTCAACTAGTAATTCGGGTTGGATGATCCGCATGCGCCAGGGCGCGCAAAATGAGTGAACGCAATAGACTTGCGCATGTCACCCCTAACCGCTGGACCAATCAGAGGCAGGAGCCTTAACCACTTCCATCTCCCACATCCCACCTAGCGACGATCATGGGAAGGGAGAGGGTGGTTATCGAAACTGATGGTTCAGGGGGAGGACAGTAATCGGTATCAATCTTCTGAATCGTGCGGTCATCCGAAATCCGAGTGTTGTTATAATATTAACGTAAGAGTCGCGTCGCGTAAGGTGATAGTTGTTTTTGTATTATTTGTATATATATTTCGGTGATTGTCAACTCTTGTTTATTTTTAATAAACACCATTGTAAATGTTTTTTTTGAAATCGTACTCTTTCATTTATCGAATCATTTCCATTCTTATAACCTAAAGAAATATATATACAAAGTGAGTTGTTCTGGAAAAATGCTGTTCCAGGACCTGACGATGATAAGGTGAGTATTTTTATGTTTTATCTTGTTTTAAAAGTGACTGTGTGGTATCTCTGCCTACGAGCTACTAGGTAATCGAGGGTGATCCGATTTTGAGAACAAGGTCAATAATTCAATATAAATTTCTCAAAATCGGGGTGGTTGTCTCCCAGAAGGCAACACCTTAATTTCCCCCTTTGATACACTGAGTATTTAAAACCGTATTTAACTGCAACAAGTTATTTAGAATTAATTGAATTATAATTATAGTGGAAATCGGGAGAGATGTCCAATGACTAATTGATGTGGAATGTGTGGGTTAAATTTTTTAGAGAGGCCTACCGCTGTATCTGCAACGATTTTTCATAGTTGTATCAAATTTTGACGTTACATGACATTGTCATACTGTTTAGGTTGCGAGTATATAGTGTTCTTTCTTTTAGAAATGCTTTAAATCATAACTTCTTGTGATTTTTTCTTTTGAGTAAACATATCCCATTATTACGGGTTGTAGATTTTTAAATTTTCATTGTTATCTTAAAAGAGGTCAATTCGAAGTTTAAACGAGTGTTTTCCAGGTTTTCCCAGGTTAAGCCAGGTTAAGCATGAAGTAAAATTTCGAGTTTAGAAAAGCCTGAAAATTTGGTTTGGTCGCTCCGCGCTTCGCGCTACGCGACCAAACCAAATTTTCAGGCTTTTCTAAACTCGAAATTTTACTTCATGCTTAAAAAATTTAACCCACACATTCCACATCAAGTAGTCATTGGACATCTCTCCCGATTTCCACTATAATTATAATTCAATTAATTCTAAATAACTTGTTGCAGTTAAATACGGTTTTAAATACTCAGTGTATCAAAGGGGGAAATTAAGGTGTTGCCTTCTGGGAGACAACCACCCCGATTTTGAGAAATTTATATTGAATTATTGACCTTGTTCTCAAAATCGGATCACCCTCGATTACCTAGTAGCTCGTAGGCAGAGATACCACACAGTCACTTTTAAAACAAGATAAAACATAAAAATACTCACCTTGTCATCGTCAGGTCCTGGAACAGCATTTTTCCAGAACAACTCACTTTGTATATATATTTCTTTAGGTTATAAGAATGGAAATGATTCGATAAATGAAAAAGTACGATTTCAAAAAAAACATTTACAATGGTGTTTATTAAAAATAAACAAGAGTTGACAATTACCGAAATATATATACAAATAATACAAAAACAACTATCACCTTACGCGACGCGACTCTTACGTTAATATTATAACAACACTCGGATTTCGGATGACCGCACGATTCAGAAGATTGATACCGATTACTGTCCTCCCCCTGAACCATCAGTTTCGATAACCACCCTCTCCCTTCCCATGATCGTCGCTAGGTGGGATGTGGGAGATGGAAGTGGTTAAGGCTCCTGCCTCTGCTTGGTCCAGCGGTTAGGGGTGACATGCGCAAGTCTATTGCGTTCACTCATTTTGCGCGCCCTGGCGCATGCGGATCATCCAACCCGAATTACTAGTTGAATTGCCGGTATTTCCCTTTATACAAATTCCAAGTAGCCGGGCAGTAAATACCGTCTCTCCCTAATCCGGAGGGCGGTACTGGACGGTGAGCCTTTCGTGACCAAATCTGTCTTGCTATTGTTTTGGTCACGAACTGCCGTAATGGTGAAAATTTCCCGGCTTAGGGCCGCTACTTGGAATTTAGCATTTTACGACCCAAACGAGATTTGCGCCGCGTAAGGCAATAAAATCAAAAATTCTAAAACCTACAAATGAAAATAAAAATGACTAATCCTATAATTACAAATATTTACAAAACCCGAACGATCAGTGTATGTAGACGAACTTAGTTCATTTCATAATAAATGATTATGAAAGTGAATTTAAAAATGATTAATAAAAATTATGTGGGGTCCGTTGTTATCGCGAAATGAAATTAAACTATATAAATCGCCGGTAACAAGTGTAAAACTAAACCATCAAATAAAAATGTTGACTGATCATAGCATGCAAATAGCAGATTTGACAGTTATCAAAATTTTTTAATCAGTAAACCCTCACCAAAGTCTGGCCTACAAATTTGTTAAATCCCCTTTGAAAATCCAAGAATAACGTGAGTGCACCTCTAATTTTCGTTAAAAATGTTCGTAACAGCATCAAACTACCTAAAATTCCATCAATGGCCAGAAGAAGACACCACCGAAACCTCCTACAGCACCGAAAGCTCATCACCAATAACCTGCGTTTCATGGAGCAACGACAACAACTTTGTAATCTTCGTGCAAGAAGGACGCCGCCCGGAAATCCTGACGGTCAAAGACCCAACCTCCGCTAAACCAGTGCATTTGGTAACAGCCATCGACCACGCGACTGCTGTTAGTTTTCAAAAGAACACGAAAAGAGTCGTTGGAATCGGAACGGCCTGCTCAACAGTGGCTCTGTACGACACAAAAAACAAAGCTATAGTTAAGTTGTTTACTGTTAAAGCTGCTGTTACGCATCTGGATTTTAATGTGACCGATGAGTATTTAGCTGTGGCTTGCGAGGATGGAACTATTGAGCTTTTGAATGTTGTTCAAGGTACCGAGAGCTGTAGCTACTCGGTTGGTTGCAGAGCTTCCGATCTGAGGTTCCATCCTTGTTTACCTGAAGTTTTCGCTGTTGGGACGAAAGACGGGACCTTGTTTAAATTCAATATAAACCAAGTGAATCCTGTTTATGTGGAACGATCCCATTTCGGGAGTATCAACGGGATTGTCTATAGCGCCAAAAACAATCTCTTAATAACAATCGGGGAGGATTACAAATTTTGCAGTTATGATATGAGTAAGAACGCATGCGTT
This sequence comes from Philonthus cognatus, assembly GCA_932526585.2. Taxonomy (NCBI): domain Eukaryota; kingdom Metazoa; phylum Arthropoda; class Insecta; order Coleoptera; family Staphylinidae; genus Philonthus; species Philonthus cognatus. The sequence goes on from OW052247.1 coordinate 36,128,008, forward strand.
TTCACCGGGCATTTGCAATTCCCTTTAACTTCAATGGATATAACTCCTGATGAGAAGCATATAGCCATTGGTACGGATCGTGGTATCGTTTATGTTTACGCAACCAAACATTTGCTTACACCCTTGCTGAAGTGGTCACCGCACACTGGAAGGATAAGATGTTTAAAATTCACAGGAAAACCTCAAGCAAGCGAAGTTTCCAAAAAAGTTGTATCTAGTGAAAGCATGAACACAACCTACACCATATCAAATGACAAAATGCGCGAAGCAGTCGAGTTTAAATCTCTGTACAATAAGTTTGTGAATAATAAATCCGAGGACGAGGATTTTCTGCACGAGTTGAGGAAGGAGATTCAGGCGAAGGTTAGGCTTGAAGCCCAGAAGGTTCATGTCCAGATTAAGGTGCACATGGCGAGTCTTCAGGATTTCATCAAGAAGGAGTTCGCTAAGATGACCGATGAAATGGACGAGAAGTGGAGTTTGTTGCATTTGGTTGCTGATAAGCAAATTGATGATGTCGTCGATCAGATGTTTTACGAAAATGATGAGCCTGTTATTTTGGAGTGATATTTATGTTATCTAGTGAATGTATTTTTTGCGTAAGATCAATAAATTTCAATAAAATTTTCCATCAAAGATATGGATTTTTTTTAAGAAGATTCGTAATTGAGTCCAGTTGCCCTAAAGTTGAGTTTGCATATACTCCATTCACGTTTAGATTAATGTTAAGGAAACATAGGGCTTATTTGTCCTTGATCACTGATTGGCCCAAATTCGAGGAAAACTTACAAAGCTGATAAATAGACAATTCTTTCTATTTCCCACTCACTCTCACTTATAGTGGAAAATGAATTGTCAAACTTCACTCTCACTTATAGTGGAAAATGAATTGTCAAAGTTGTCATAATTGTTAATGTGTTTTAAAATTTTTGGTTATTATGTTAATAACGAAAAACTAACGACTGTTTCTTCTTCTAAAAATAAACAAGGAAAAATAATACTTAATTGTTGTTGAGTTGCGTGAAGATGGTTTTAAATTAATGACACACTTGTATCTTTTCTTCACTTATTTATTTGGAGTACCAAATGCACATTTCGATCACGATGTGATCATTATCAATGGTTGACAAATACGTATTTGCCAACCATTGATAATGATCACATCGTGATCGAAATGTGCATTTGGTACTCCAAATAAATAAGTGAAGAAAAGATACAAGTGTTTCATTAAGGAAAAATAACTCAAAGTGGACAGAAGTTATTGGCTCTCAACATTTATTTAAAGTGCAATTCTGTGACAAAATTTAAAAGCAAAGCTAAAAATCTTGCGGGTGCTAATGTGGGAACATCTATATCATCCATGTTCAAAATTATTGCTAAAATGGAATCAACAGGAGAAGTTAAAATAAGGAAAAAGAAGAAAGTGCGTTGGAATACTTATTCAAATTTTAGCCGTATAAACCAGGCTTCTAGTTACATTTTTCTTAAAATGAATGGAGTATAGTACTGCTAAATACTGCTGAATTGGCCATCAAATCAGAAAGATCTATACATGAATCGAATATCCGATCCTTCAATTACAGGTAGAATAAAATTCCTATTGTTCTAATGTCACTTTGAACTCAAGCTCAGAGATGAACCAATTCAACGAGTTTAACGCAACTGGCCCTAAGTGATTCTAATACAAAAAACAATCTGAATCACTAAAATGGATTAAAATCAATTATAACCAACTTTTTAAATATTTTTTTCAAATACAATTATTTGAAAAAAAAAATTAAAAAGTTGGTTATCAGGATTAAATACACTTTGATTTGGGTTAGTAATGTTAGTGGTAATTGGCGTCGGTAATTACCACTGGTAACTTACCGTAAATTACGGTATATTACCCGGCTGTTTTGGTAACATTGGTAATATTCTTTTGTGCACATGTGCAAGAAAAAGATAATAAAATGGCAAAAAGACTTTCCCAGAGAAAATAAAAAAATGAGTCTCATAACTTTACTTACATACCTCGTATTTTGTTAGATTTGTCAAGTTTTATCATTGTCAATATTTCACAGATTCCTGTAAACAGTGTCATGTTTTTTGAAGTTTTTGTCAATTTGTGTTAATTTTAACAGTTTTGAAGTTTTTGTTTATGTTTATAAAGTATGTTGGTTTTGACAAGAAGATTAGAAGAAGAAGAATTAGAAAATTAGTGTAATATAATATTTTATTTTGAAATGTTAAATAATATTGATTATTATTTTAAATCATGTTGATTTAGAATAATAACCATTATTATTTAAAATTTCAAAATAAAATATTATATTACACTAATTTTCTCGTAATTTTATATTTCTTATAAAATATTATAATTTAAAATTAATGATTATTGTTAATTTTTGAGGTATTTGTTTTTCATTTATTTATTTCAACATTTCTAGTCTACGTTTATTAATGTTGATGTTTTATTAAAAAAGTACAGATATGGAATAAATATAAATGTATTTTTTACCACTATCAAGGCAGTGTACTTTATTTTTGAACACCGCATTATCTTTTGTCACATAGTAGCTTTTTTAAGCAGATGTACATCAAATAGTATTAGTCATTTATGTATATTCTGCAATATACATAGGTACTTCATAATTGATTATAATTGAAGTAAGTCGAATCGTTCGATAAAATCGTCACGCTAATTTGATTTATGTATTCACTAATAGTCGACAATTTATGTTAATGGCCGGTTCTCCGGGGACTGATTATAAATCAATTTGCATTTCTGCTAGAAAGTAATAGCCGTAAAATCCTGTAGTGGAACGTTTTAAATATTCAAATCGTCCGCTCGGACGCTCAACGGCGATCAATCAAGCAGATCTACATCTGCATCTACAATAAATGTACGCCCGTTCAGACGCTCTGCTAATTCCATTTAATGCCACCCTTTTTTTTATATAGATTCATATCGTTTGGATACATAAACGTAAAATATAGTGGCGTAAAGTGGAATTATGTATGATGCATTCTGAAAAATTGTTCACCGATACAAAAATAAAACAAGACAAAATCATAAGTAGAGAATAACACTAATAAAGACTGTTATTCCTTACTTCACTTTTTATTTTTATCGTTAGATGTACATTTCGAGACACAAAGTGGTCATTATCAATAACAAACTGTTTGTTATTGATAATGAGCACTTTGTGTCTCGAAATGTACATTTAACGATAAAAATAAAAAGTGAAGTAAGGAATAACAGTCTTTATTAGTGTAATAATCACTTCACGTAAACTCAAAAACAATAAGAAATTAAGAATGGCTTTTCTAAATTTAGAGGTCTGTAGGCTAAATCAATCATCAATTACAATACATTTTTTGAAAATTGCTAAAAGCATAAATATTAAATAAAGTCGCCACAAGCAACAAACATAAAAATTTGATAAATCCAAAAAATTCGTAAATATTGTCAATTTTTCGATGTCCGTGAGTTTTCGTACCAATCAAATTAAATTTATTCGTTTATTTTCAAGATCCATTTTCAATACAAAATACTACAATTATATTGAAAAAAAAGTATAGAAATGTTGAAATCAATAAAATGTAAATATAAATACAGGGAATTATTCTTTTAGGCATTCATATCAGAGCTGGGCATGATTCGAATCATTTAGGATTCGAATCCTGGATTCGAATCCTTTTAGAGGATTCAAAAGAGGCATTCGAATACTTTAGTTTAACTGAATTCGTGATCCGGATTCGTTACATTTTTTAAAGAGGATTCGTATTCGAATCCAAATGTGGGTGATTAGAATCCTTAAGCAAGAATTCGAATATTTATAAAAGGATTCGAATATTACAGACAATTATATCAATCAGTGGAACCGTATTCGTTATATGAGTACAATCAATAACATCAACCAGAAAGTTATTACTAAACGCTAATAATATACCTCCGCCCGTACTACGACCTACTATTGAACATCTCTTGTCACACCTTATTACATTATACCCGTCAGCAAATAATTCACTGTTCAATATAGAGTTATGTTGTAAAAGGAGCTTGAAACCAAAGAATACATTTAATTTGATCGATTGGTAAGAAATGTTTTTTACGCGTGGAGCATGAAGTAAAATTTCGAGTTTAGAAAAGCCCAGAAAATTTTCACGGGGCTTTTCTAAACTCGAAATTTTACATCATGCTTAGTCTGGGAGTGGAAAACACTTGTTTAAAGCTTTAAATTAAACTTAAAAAAAAACAGGGAATATCCGCAATTGTTATATCAATTCCATGGTATGTCATTCTTTTTATAAAATCACATTACTTTTTCTTAATTATTTTAACTTAGAGAAACGTAAAGTGTTAAGTGTAAACATTCATAAATTTAGAATTGTTTCCTCTACAAAAAAGTGAAATACATTTTGTATCTAAAATAAATAGGGAAGCCAATATTTGAACACTTTAAGAATATCATGCGATTTCCTATGTTGCGTCCGCCAAGTCAACACCCGGTATACATAGATACCAATTAGTAAATACACAATTAACTTCATCCCAAAGTTGTTCAACTGTTAACCTCTCATCAACCGAGTCGGGCATTATTTCCGGGCAATCTGTTATCCGCACCGGGAAGGACTATAATTAATCCGCATACACAACTTCGAGCATATATCGCAGCATTTCACGATCCTAAATCTGGGCGGGCCTTTCGCCCCGGAACCAGAGTGCCTCCTTTTAAATATACAAACATACATTTATACCTTTTCCATGTAAACGCGATCTGAAAGAGTCTTAATGTTAAGATCATAAAGTTTTCTCCACGCGAGGAGTTTAAGCTCCAGATGATACATTTTTAATATGATCCTCGTTACGTTTTCCTCTAAATACTAAAAATAATTCTTTTTGATTTCGGGTTGTTTTCTATTTTAACAAAGCAGGTAATAATCTCAAGTGTTTTCTGTGATATCAAAAGCAGTTAATAATTAGTATGATATATACTTTCCCCCAGTCATTCTGCATTTGAATCCTGGATTTGAATACTTCAGTGAAAAGGATTCGTTACATTTTTAAGAGAATTCGTGTTCGAATAGATCAGTAGTTCCCAACGGGAGCGGTACCACCCACCGGTTGGCATTGCAGAGATCTGAGGGGGCTTTTTTGGTAAAAGGTAATTTTAGGGGGCGCTGAGAACCAAAATGTTATTTAAAAACAGATTAAAAAAAATAATTAGGTCTTTTTTCTCACATCAATATCCACAACTTATATTTCACACGTAAAATAAGTGTTTTGAACTTTAGAATAAATCAGTGTTTTATACGCCTGGCGCATGAAGTAAAATTTCGAGTTTAGAAAAGCCCGAATATTTGAATTGGCTGGGACGCGACTCGCTTCGCTCGCGCGACCTTCAAATCCAAATTTTCAGGCTTTTCTAAACTAGAAATTTTACTTCATGCTTAATCAAGGAGTGGAAAACACTCTTCGGAATAAAATTAACGACTTTAATAAAATAATATTCGGTCTGTTTTAGTGATTATACAGGGTGCGGCAAAACAGACAGTGCAGTTTGGAACGCCCAGTACATCCCGTGTGGTGGGGGTACCTACCTGGGAGGGATATCATTGTGTCGGGGGCGTCGTGCCGTTTTTGGTCGTTACCATGGTTTGATCTGGAGAACATCGGGGCTTCGCAGTCCGCACGTTCTTGAAAATGGCCGGTCTGCCGTCGCCACCCAGCGGGCCTTCCGGCTGCATTTTAATCTTGTGCGTCGTGATCCCGCCCCTTACCGTAATTTATTCACGAGTTGGGTGCGTACATTAGAATAAACCAACAAAGACCAGAGCTGGGCAGGATTCGAATCATTCAGGATTCGAATCCTTTTGGAGGATTCAAAAGAGGCATTCGAATACTTTAGTTAAACTGGATTCGTGATTGTGATTCGTTACATTTTTTTAAGAGGATTCGTATTCGAATCCAAAGGCGGGTGATTCGAATCCTCATAAAAGGATTCGAATCCACATAAAAGGATTCGAATATTTCGAATACTTACAAAAGGATTCGAATACTTACAAAAGGATTCGAACCGTCAAAAATAATTCGAATTAATCGTGAGGATTAACATACAAAATTCGTTTTGTATGTTTTTAAATTTCTCGTTAAATCACTGTTTTGTACGCGTGGCGCATTAAGTAAAATTTCGAGTTTAGAAAAGCCCCGTGAAAATTTGTCTCGGGTCGCTGCGCGACCCTCGACAAATTTTCTACGCGGGGCTTTTCTAAACTCGAAATTTTACTTCATGCTTAGTCTGGGAGTGGAAGACTCTCGTTCGTAAATTTTCGAATTATCATAAAGTTGTGTATTTATTTTCAATAAAATCTTTCTCGGTTTATTGAACAAAAACAAAAGAGCTAAGGTGAAAAGTGTTTAGATAAAAGTGTTTTTTTTTTTCATTGACTACAACTTTTGTTTGAAACATTTTTTGATTTAGACGTCGAAAGCTCGGTGAATTGTTGATCTCCACTAGGTTTTTTAGTTTCTTATTCAAAAACAAAAGAGCTGAGGTGTTTAGGTAAAAGAGGTTTATTTTTTCGTTAGCTACAACTATTGTTTGAAACATTTTTTGATTTAGACATCGAAAGCCATAGTCGGTGAGTTGTTTATCTCCACTAGATTTTTTAGTTTCTAATTCAAAAACAAAAGAGCTGAGGTGAAACGTGTTTAGGTAAAAATGGTTTATTTTTTCGTTAGCTACAACTATTGTTTGAAACATTTTTTGATTAAGACATCAAAAGCCATAGTCGGTGAGTTGCTGATCTCCACTAGATTTTTTAGTTTCTAATTTATAAACAAAAGAACTGAGGTGAAAAGTGATTAAACAAAAGTTTGTATTGTGTGTTTTTATTATCTTTTGTTTGATTTTGTTTTGATTAAGTTATTAATAAAGCAGCAATTTGTGAGTGATTATCAAATAAAAAATGGTGATGTGTCCATCATAGTACTTTCCCCCGTAAATTGCGTATTAAATCACTTTTAAAATATTTGTAGCATTATTATTTTCAAAATGTCTTCAACTTTTTGATAACTACAACTTTTATTTGAAACATTTTTCAATTGGATCAACACATACTGACACAAACCAATGACTAGATAAAACACACTATTTATTGAATATCTCAAAAACTAAGAGTGCTATGACAAAAAGTGAAGATACAAAACATCTTTAGTTTATCATTTCCTACAACTTTTATTTGAAACATTTTCCAATTGTATCAACACACACGCTGACACAAATCAATGACTAGATAAAAAACACTATTTATTAAATATCTCAAAAATTAAGAGTGTTATGACAAAAAGTGAGTCCACAAAAAATCTTTAGTTTTTCATTTCCTACAACTTTTATTTGAAACATTTTTCAATTGTATCGACACATACACTGTCACACACCAATAACTAGATAAAACACACAACTTTTGAAATATCTGAAAAACTAAGAGTGCTATGACAAAAAGTAAAAGAACAATACATCTTCATTTTGTTATTATCTACAACTTTTATTTGAAAGAATTTTTTGTTTGATGAACATTTATTGAAAAAATCTGAAAAAACTGAAAAACGCTAAGAGTAAAGTACCACTTCCGGTTTTCCGATTTTCACCAAAAGCTTTTCAGTTCTTCCGATTGTAACAAAAAGCTTAAGTTTCAAGTTTCATCTCGATATCTTTAGCGGTTTTTGCGGTACAGCGCACACAGACACACACACAGACACACACACAGACAGACAGACAGACAGACATTTTTCAAAAATGGTCTTATTCTCAGGGGACCTCAAAACGGATATTTCCGCTAAAATTTTTGATTCGAAAATTTTCACGAAAACAATACTTTCCCTTTGTATTACATACGGGGGAAAGTAAAAAAAAAGCCTAGGGAAGATAACTTTTTCGTATAGTGATCATAAACAAAATAGTTAAGGTGAAAAGTTGTGTATTTTTATTATCTCTTTTTCTCTTCTTAACTTTGTGTATCTCTTTATAAAATATCATTGTATTTATTTATTTTAGTTTAAACTTTTCCCTGAAGAAGCTAACAAATTTATATATTGGCTAATTAAAATAAAGTTCTGGCTAAAAATGGAACTATAATTTTTGAATTCTGCCGCTTTTCCACAATAGTTTATAGAAGTTTAAAACATGTTTTTGAAAACTATAATATGATACATTAAGGTAAAAGTAAGCATTAAGTTTATAAAATTTTGAAAAGGTATTGCTTAAAAATGTTTATAAAAAAGTTTAAATGAGCAAATATATGCCAAAAAAGAAAAGTAGGAACCAAATCTTTTTAAAAATTCTTTAGTCTCAAAAAAAATCTTAATTATATTAGAGTTTTTCGTTGTTAACATAATTGAAATTCGTTTAATAAAAAAACATCTAATGATTTCTGCTGATTTTTAACACAAGACTTTTAGACATTTGATGGTATAAGTAAAATTAAATTACTGAAATAAGTATTTATTTTGTAATATATTCGTAAATATCCTGCAAACAATGTAAAATATTTATTTAATTATAATATTTAGGTAATAACAATACAATAAATTTTATATTACGATTATTATTATTATACAGGATGTCCGTATTTCAACAGAATGTATGGGAATCTCGGTTATTTGAAGAGATTAAGAGTCGGTTAAATTAAAGTCTCATAACTATTTTTCACAATATTCTAATTGTATAATTCGGGTCTGTGTTAATTGCCTAGTAGCAGTTTCAATAAATAATAAAACACCATAAATTGAAAATAACACCTTCATTAAAAAACCAAAACACTGACCTTTCAAAAAAAACTCTTGTAATAAATACAAGAAAGACGAAATAGAAAAACCATTTTCTATTTTACTTAGAATTCAAATTTTTGAATTGTTATTTAAATGAATGCTGCGTCATTTGAACAAAAATTCAAAAATTTGAATTCTAAGTAAAATAGAAAATGGTTTGACATTACATATTTACGTAGTTTTGTAACTAGGAAACTCATCACGTCCGTTTTAAACTATAACATATTTTGTGTGCTTAATATTATTGCACAGAAGTGTACGTTTTATATGTAAAATTTTAATCTTTTAGTTTTCCAAAGAGTGCCTTGGAAACAGTTGAGTAACTCGCTTATTTGGCAACTACTAGGAGCCATAATTCGCTTACATATCACCTCTGAAGACGGGCATCCGACGATACATACTTTACCAGTTGTGACATATTTTAAAGTAACGAGTGTCTTCCACTCCCAGACTAAGCATGAAGTAAAATTTCGAGTTTAGAAAAGCCCCGCGTAGAAAATTTGTCGAGGGTCGCGCAGCGACCCGAGACAAATTTTCACGGGGCTTTTCTAAACTCGAAATTTTACTTCATGCGCCACGCGTATAAGCCACTGATTTGAAGTGTAGTTCAAAAGCACACAAATACATCTTTAATCAGAGTAATACAGGTATTTAGTCTGTTATCAACGATGTTCAGTGTTAATAATAAATAATTAGGTTTTGAATATTTTTGTTAAAACAACTGATAACGATATTTATATGTTAATGGGTGTAAAAAAAAATAAAATTAAATTTATTCATAAACGATTTGTATTCGTGATTCGAAAAAACAGGATTAGAATCTTTGATTCGAATCATATTTATCTCTTACGAATCCTTTATTCGAGTATTCGTGATTCGAATCATATTAGGTGATTCGGATTCGTGATTCGAATCCTTTTTACGAGGATTCGTCCCAGCTCTGACAAAGACGTAGGGGTTTAGGAAGACCCAGAAACTGTAGCAAGAGTAATAGAAGCTATCGAACAGTCACCTACGCGCTCTGCCCGCAAGCATGCAACTGCATTGGCCATTGCTGATCGCTCTCTAAGACGGATATTGCGTGAAGACTCATTCCACCCCTACAAGATGATGCTTGTTCAAAAGTTAATGCCCCCTGATTATAAAAACCGCATGAATCGCTCCCAAGAAATGTTGTACCGGATCAATGCGAGGTCAACTTTTTTCAGTAGTGACGAGGCCCACTTCCATCTCTGTGGAGGGGTAATTAAACAAAATTTTCGATACTGGGCTGTAAATAACCCAAGGCAACTTCACGAGAGACCACTTCACTCCCCAAAAGTCACCGTGTGGTGTGCGATTTCCAAATTTTGGGTGATTGGGGTTATTTTTTTGGAGAGAACGGACGAACCGTAACTGTCACTGCTCAACGTTATGCTTTCATATTGGAACATTTTTTTCAACCTCGATTGGAAGAACTGATAGAGGAAGCAGATCTAAGAGACATCTGGTTTCAGCAGGACAGGGCTACGGCCCATACTGCTCGAGTTTCAATGACGAAACTGCGACAGGTGTTCCCTGGGCGCCTTGTTTCTCTGAGAGGGGATGTGGAGTGGCCCGCACCCTCCACTGATCTGAGCATTTGCGACTTCTTCCTGTGGGACTACCTGAAGGAAAAGGTTTTTAGGCATCGACCTCGCACCTTGGAAGAACTCAGGGATCGAATTCGGGAGGAAATCGCCGCTATACCCATCAAAATGTGCCAAAATGCGGCCGAAAATTTCAGAAATCGCCTTCATCAATGTATCGCTGCTGGGGCTCATCATCTTTCTGATGTCATCTTCAGGACTTAATGCATATAACGGCATAATGTACCGATTAAGATAAAATAAACAAACACAAAAACACAAACCATCGCATTGCTAAACTATTTTACTCTTCAAACATTGAATCCCAATTAAGATATGGTCTGATATTTTGGGGTGGCAGTACTTCTGCAGGGAAAGTGTTTACACTGCAAAAAAAGGCAACAAGAATATTACTTAAACAAAAAATAAATGCAAGCTGTAGAGGTTTGTTTAGAAATCAAAAGATATTGTCCTTTTATGGTCTCTACATTTACGAGTGTTTGAAATTCTTTTTAAAAAACAGGTCGCTATTCGGAGACGTGTTTTACTCAACTAGATACCCTAGCAGATACGGTCAAGTATACAACTTACCACATCATTCACTCAGTAAATTTAAGCAAGGTTGTTTTTACTCATCCCTTAAAATGTTTAACCATCTTCCATTGTCAATTAAAGTAATAAATGATTACAACAAAGCCAAAAGAAAAATATATGAACTCTTATGTGATCTTGAGCCATACTCTATGTCAGAATTTTATAATTTTAAATTTTAATTACGTGAACTTTCCATGTTATTATTTATTTATTTATTTTATCGATATTTCACATTGAATTTATCCATCTAAAATTTATATATATATACAGCGTGTAATCGAACTAATGTACATCCTCTTAAGGGCGTATACACAAAATATTTTGACACCAATTGCAGCAAAAATAAAATCGGAAAAAAAATATTGGTTTTTTCATAATTTTTCATGCATTTTTTACTTTTTGAGAACTTCTGGTTACCTGTGTTCATGATATTTTTCGTGGATGCGTAAGTTGTTGTATTTTTTTATTTACTTTTACTACTGCGAGGCGCATAAATCACTTCGCACGCACTAAACTTTAGTCAGCAATGGGTACTTATGAAAACGATAACATAGACATAATTCTTCACAATCTGACCCACTTTTCTCTGGATGGTGTAATTCGATATCCAAATCGTTTAAAAACTACCAGTCTATGTGGAATCTCTCTTAAAATAGGCAATGTGCGCGTATACCAGATACCACAAACATGTGGCCTATTATTATTAATTATTTTTAATAATTATTTGTGAGCTATCTACTAAAGGTATGGTAATTTCAAATGCAGGTATTGTTTATTTAAACGCTGCCCCTTATGTGTTAGAGAGCCTGTACAGTAGTTCGTTTACACGCTGTATATATACCTTTGTGACGATTTACATGTACAAGTATTATTTTGTATGTATTTGTGGAATGTAAATAAATTATTAAATTAAAAAAAAATTAAATTAAAAAAAACCCTATTTCATTAAATTGCGTCGTTTTTTTTAATAGTCCTTCAAAACTGTACTGTCTGTTTTGCCGCACCCTGTATTAAACATTTATGATTTTTATTAACTATTTCACTAAATTCCACAAATCTATTCTAAATACTGCAACTGTTTTAATAATTTTTATTATTTACGATTTTCTGCCATATATTTGTGTTGCACTTCAATACTTTGAAATTGAAACTTAATTTTCTACGGTAAAATTTTGATCTTGAAAATTTTTAGGACACTTTAATAATCAGCAAAGATAGGCTGATTTTTCTGTAATTTTGAACCAAACTTAATGTTTTGTTGAAAACTCGTCCTATTTTTTTTTAAAACCTTGTTTGCAGTAGGACACGATTGACACATGTATTATATTCATCAATGGCCTTTAAAATATCAAAATACAATAATTTTTAAATGTTTATTTCGTCTAATCAAATCCTTCGCTTTGAAAAAATTTTATTAAAAAGAAATTCGAAAGAAAACTTTCCAGGGGCAAGAATTTTTTAGTTAAACTATTTGAATATCTAAATGTTTGAATCATTTGATGTTAGAAAACATCTATTATATTTTCTAACACTAGCGCCTGGTATTATAAACGTTTAATAAATCATTAGATAACTATTTGTGGAGTAAATTTATTTACCTATTAAACTAATGGGCAAATAAAATTGTGTATTATAAAGCAAACCTACCAAATTAATAGCAATTCTAGAAATAAATAATTTAATTAGTAGATTACAGACCGAAATTATACATTTTCATTGTGGCCATAGCGGGAACCGCCAATTTGTTAAATTGAATTGTCAATATTTCAAATTAAATTGTTAATCAAATTGTAAATTTAGTATAATTCCTTATAATTATGGAAAATAACCGTGGAATAGGACAGAATTACACAGAACAAGAAAAAAAAGCTTATTAGAAATTATAAAAGACCTCAACGAGTGTTTTCCATTCCCAGGCTAAGCATGAAGTAAAATTTCGAGTTTAGCGACCAAACCAAATTTTCAGGCTTTTCTAAACTCGAAATTTTACTTCATGCTTAGTCTGGGAGTGGAAAACTCGTTTAAAACTTTAAATGGAACTAATTTTAAAAAATGAGAACAAGAAAAAGAAAGCTTATTAGAAATTATAAAAGACTTACACGAGTGTTTTCCACTCCCAGGCTAGCATGAAGTAAAATTTCGAGTTTAGAAAAGCCTGAAAATTTGGTTTGGTCGCGTAGCGCGAAGCGCGGAGCGGCCAAACCAAATTTTCAGGCTTTTCTAAACTCGAAATTTTACTTCATGCGCCACGCGTATTTAACACTGAAAGCACTGAAATATTGTTAACAAGTGAACTTCACTTGAAATCAGTGTCTTGTACGCGTGGCGCATGAAGTAAAATTTCGAGTTTAGAAAAGCCTGAAAATTTGGTTTGGCCGCTCTGCGCTTCGCGCTACGCGACCAAACCAAATTTTCAGGCTTTTCTAAACTCGAAATTTTACTTCATGCTTAGTCTGGGAGTGGAAAACTCTTTTAAAACTTTAAATGGAACTAATTTTAAAAAATGAGAACAAGAAAAAGTAAGCTTATTAGAAATTATAAAAGACTTACACGAGTGTTTTCCACTCCCAGGCTAAGCATGAAGTAAAATTTCGAGTTTAGAAAAGCCTGAAAATTTGGTTTGGTCGCGTAGCGCGAAGCACGGAGCGGCCAAACCAAATTTTCAGGCTTTTCTAAACTCGAAATTTTACTTCATGCGCCACGCGTACAAGACACTGATTTCAAGTGAAGTTCACTTGTTCACAATATTTCAGTGTTTTCAGTGTCTTGTACGCGTGGCGCATGAAGTAAAATTTCGAGTTTAGAAAAGCCTGAAAATTTGGTTTGGCCGCTCCGCGCTTCGCGCTACGCGACCAAACCAAATTTTCAGGCTTTTCTAAACTCGAAATTTTACTTCATGCTTAGCCTGGGAGTGGAAAACACTCGTGTAAGTCTTTTATAATTTCTAATAAGCTTTCTTTTTCTTGTTCTCATTTTTTAAAATTAGTTCCATTTAAAGTTTCGAGTTTAGAAAAGCCTGAAAATTTGGTTTGGCCGCTCTGCGCTTCGCGCTACGCGACGAAACCAAATTTTCAGGTTTTTCTAAACTCGAAATTTTACTTCATGCTTAGTCTAGGAGTGGAAAACACTCGTTTAAAACTTTAAATGAAACTAATTTTAAAAAAGCGTATGCATAAGTATAAAAATCCCTAGTAATGTCTTATTTCATAAACTCTAGGTCTTGTGGTTCGAATTAGTCACTGTCAGGAAAGATACTATGAGCGAACTTAAATCTGACACGGATGATATTGTAGACATGATAACCGTAATGAAATTAATAAATACAAGTAGTAGAAACTAAAGTAATTATAATAATATAATACACTTTTGACTTTTAACTGTTGTATTATGTAGAGAATAAAATTTACTTGGTAGAGAAACAAATAAATAAATTACTGGGGAAATGTATTAGCCAAATAAAGTTATTTTGTGTTTATAATACCGAAATCTTTGGAATAAATTAATTTATTCCTAAAGTAAATTTTATTTATGTAGGACCCGTGTTCTGCCTGGATGTTGCGTGCACGTTAAAGATCCCTACCGGTGGGTTGGAACTCCCACCGGGTTCGGCAAAATTCCCGGATAGCTATAGACCTAATCTCCGGCGTCATGATTGGCCTTAGCAGCGGAAATAGATGACGTAAAACCCAAAATAAAAAAAGAATAAAAAATTATTTAGGGAATAAAACGTTTTATAATATCGGGCATCAATAATTCAAAAATTCAAATGTTTTAATTATTTCATTATTTCGAATATGTTTTATATTTGAATATTCCTAGTCTTAATTATGATTAAATTAATTCTAAATAACCTTATTTTGCAATGGCCAGGTTTATTGATTAACACTCGGTATTACATGTATGTAAACTTTAGAAAGGCCTAATAGATATAATAAAAACACAATTTTATGTTTCTTTTTTGCGAATGTGTAATTTCCAATATCTTATAAATTACATCTACAAGATTTCTTCTCCGCGTTGGACTTCACGAATGCTGTTTTTTTCTACTTCTGCTTCGGCTATCGCTTTCCAAAAACGTGTTCTTCGTGCCAGCGCTCAGAGCTACCGTTTTTACCCGGTAATTTATTCGGTGTTACAAAAACTGGATAGTATAATGGATATCACAAATCAAGCGACATTCTGCCCACGGGCCATCTCGGTTGAATTACCGAGCAGATATGAAATCATCATCCGCAGATAAGCTGTATTTTTTACATTGTTGTTAAATTATTCAGTAGTCGTTATTTTTGATTATTAAAAAAACTGAAACCCTTGTAAATGAAAGTATTGACCAGGAGCAGATTCAGCGAGCAATTTAGGGTGGGGGGGCACAATTCAATTAGAGTTTTAAAATTTAGATATAATTCCACTTTAGAATTTGTGACGTTCATTTTGCTTAAATCGATTTGTTCCTTGCCCAGCTCTCTCAGTAAATCGATTTGTTCCTTACTTGACTTTTCTGTTTTTTTTTCCTTTTTCTTTTTCTTTGTCTAATTTTTAAAGTAGGTCTTTATTTATTTATTTATTTATTCACGAGATACCTCTTTAACATTGAAATCTTCTTAAAATTATTTAAAAAATACGAAAATCAAACTACTAAAAACTGAACAGTCACAAATTTTACATTTATGTTGATTTGGTAAATTTTTACATTTTTGTCAATTTGTCCAATGCTGACATTGTAAACATTTATGATAGATGTTTGTTTTGACGGTTTTATTTAAAATAGTGACAATTATTAAAAATTTGTGATTTTTGTTAAATATTGACACACATTGTTTTTTAGGTATACTCTCACATATTTCATATAAAAATTTGAAAAATTAATAAACATGTGATCAAAACTAAGCAGGATTTTTTGAGCTTCGCTTTAAATCAGTGTTTTATACACGCGTGACTCATGAAGTAAAATTTCGAGTTTAGAAAAGCCTGAAAGTTTGGAGAAAATTTTGGTTTTTTACATCAGGTTATGATGAGAATGTTTTAACTACTGAATTACAAACCTATTTGAATAATATTAAACCATACGCATATGAATGCATAAAATTGCTTGTGAAAACAAAAGGAATAAGTTCTTTTAAAGTTGGTGTTCCATATAACTCACACAAAGAATTCCTGAATGGTGATCTTTGGCCGGAAGGTACTATTACTAAAAAATATTATTTTCCTAAAACGGATTTTCTACCAGGCGATCGGAGCAGACTTCCAGTATAGAAACTAGATGCCTAAGCATATTTTGTATTAATATTCAGTCACTGTTTAGAGAGATCGGAGAAATTGAAACGTTTCTGGAAACTGGTGATTTTTATGATATTTTATGTTTTACCGAACATTGGCTAAATAGTGATCAAACCTTAAGTAGTATAATTGAAAATTACAAGTTAATCTCTTATTTTTGCAGAACCACAAAAAAACATGGGGGAACTGCAATCTATGTACACATATCTGTACATTCAAAAAGAAGAGAGGATATTGAGCTACTCTCTGTCGAACACGATTGTGAACTATCTGCAATAGAGGTTGTTACCTGTAAGATAATTATTATAACTGTGTATAGAGCCCCTCTATCAAATTTTAACACATTCCTATCAGTAATTGAGACTCATTTCACAAATATCACAAGTAGGATTGTAATGATGGGAGATTTTAACATAAATTTCAATGCGCAAAATTCGGCAAATTCGAGCTTTGCTGATATTTACACCTGTTATGGGTTCGAAGCCTTAGTTCGCGAACCTACAAGAGGAACTAATTGCATTGACAATATAATAACAAACATACGACCAAATATAACTGGCGTAAAAACCCTTGAACCTTGCCTCTCAGATCACAAAGGGTTAACAATGAAAGTAAACATTCCCAATATTAATATGCAAAATAATAATTTTGTTTATAGACCAATTAATCATCGAGGTCTTTATATGTTTTACAATACGTTGTCACACATATCTTGGGAATTCATTAATTCACATATTGAAATAAACGAAAAATGTAACTTATTTGTCAATCATATTTCAGATGCAATGACAGATGCGTTTCCATACAAAATAGGGAAATCCAAATCTAATCCCAGCTTTAAGCCTTCTTGGCTTGATTTGGAATTGCGGAACATGCGCGAACAGCTAATGTTTCTAAAAGAATGGAGTACTGCTCACCCTACTGCAGAAAATTAATCAATCCTCAACGACATTAAGAACAATTATAAAAACAAAATCCAATACAAACAACGTTTATCGAATGATAACTATATTGCTACATCTAGCAATCCCCAAAAAGCAATGTGGAACATTCTAAATTACCACAAAGCTACAAATCGTAATAAAGTGTCATGTGATATCTCCGCAGATGAATTCAACACATACTTTGGTACTGATGCAAAACACCTCATCAACTGTCTTCCAAAAACGAATGCAGACCCACTAACGTATGTCAAAGCACAAAATAGATGTACATTTTATTTCAAACGAGTGACTTACAACCAGGTTAGAAACATCATTGATAATCTAAAAAATAAAAAGGGCACTGATGTTCACGGTATGAATGCAAAAATAATTAAAACAGTAAAAGATATTTTAATAATCCCCTTAAATAAATTAATGAACCAATGTATAGATTCTTCCACATTTCCAACATCTCTTAAACTCTCAAAAATTATACCTATTTATAAAAAAGGAAACGTTAACGACCCAGGTAACTATAGGCCCATAGCGATAATACCAACAATAGGTAAAATTTTTGAGTATGTCTTACAAAACCAACTATACGAGTACTTCCACTGTAACAAATTATTTAATGCATGTCAATTTGGTTTTAGGCAAAATAAATCAACTTGTGATGCAATCCTGGACTTGACTAATTTCATTCTATCGGGATTTGAACGTAATGAATACATCGGATGCGTCTTTTACGACCTATCAAAGGCCTTCGATTGTGTGTCGCACGACATATTCCTAAGTAAGCTGCCTTCTTATGGTATCAGTGATGATTCGATTGCTTTGTTAAGTTCTTATTTACAAGGCAGACAACAAATAACAATACATGGCGGGACGCTTTCAAATGTAGATTACATACACACTGGGGTACCTCAAGGGTCTGTCCTAGGACCGCTTCTATTCTTGATTTTTATCAATGATTTGGCAAATTGTGACCCTAACTCAAATTTCACTTTGTACGCAGACGACACTACGTGCTACCAATCAAAGAAACATCTCCCTGTATTATTGGATGGTCTCGGGGATACACAATCGAAGGTTAAAGAATGGTTAATCAGCAATCGTTTGTTGCTGAATGAAAATAAAACATCTAATATGATCTTCAGTCTAAAGGACTGCTCAGATATTGTCAACAAAAACGAAACCAAATTTTTAGGGGTTGTGCTGAACCCGGGATTAACGTGGAGTAATCAAGCTGAATTTATCTGTAAAAAGATTTCAAAATATGTGTACTTGATCCGCAGTTTAACTAAATTAAATAATTTAACAACTATGTTAAATTGCTATTACTCGCTGGTATAATCACAAATAAATTACTCCATCTTGTCATGGGGCCATACCACACATATTAAACGTATATTTGGGCTTCAACGAAAATGTATACGAGCCCTACTCCAATTACATTTTCGCCAAGACATTAAAAATAACTTTAGAAACTTAAACATCTTAACAGTTCCGTCATTATATATTTTAAGGTGCCTGCTATTTGTGAAAACGAATCTACATATGTACACAATTACAAAGGAACATCACAGTTATAATACAAGAATTTCTGACAACGTTAAGATAAAATATACTCGTATTTATAGAACAAGGAATAGTGAAAATTATTACGCTCCACTATTTTACAACAAATTGCCAAATCATATAAAATCTTTAAACATAAAAATGTTTAAATCACAAGTGAAACGATAACTGTGTTCAGGGTCCTATTACAGTGTTAATGACTTTCTGAACGGTGACTTGTTAATATAAACATATGTATAATATTAGTAATTTTATTATATATTTAATTTTTGTCTTGTGTTTCGTAAAAATACTATTATGCGCTGATCATGTAAAAAATGTCTGTGCTTCTATGTCTTGTAATTACCTGATTTTATACTATTACATGTATGTTTTGACGTGTGTACAGCTATGCTTTTAACACTAAATAAATTGAAATTGAAATTGAAATTGAAATTGATTTGCTGAGGCGAGTCACGCCCCAGCAAATCCAAATTTTCAGGATTTTCTAAACTCGAAATTTTACTTCATGCGCCACGCATATAAATCACTAACTTCAAGTGAATCTCCAACTACTTGGTTAGAGGGAAATAAATTTAGTATGTCAATTATAAATTGTTCATTTTTTTGCTAACACTGGGCCCATTTATCAGAGACAGCACTTGGGAGTTTACTGCCAACTGTTGGGGAATTCTCTGACGACCGGATTGTTAATCGTGAACGTGTTTGGGATTTTTGCAATCGCACAAAATATATCGGCTGCAGTATAGTTCATTAGATATCAACAAACACCACAAATAAATCCAAGCATGTTGAATGTTGAACATTTTGATAAACGGGCCCATTCATTCAAATTTTAAAGATTAACAAATACAAACCCTCATACTATGTGTGATATTTTATGATTTTATTATTAATTTTATCAGTCCGAGTTCATCAGTGAATTGCAGTTTAAAAGTGCATTTTCTATTGGCCTAATATGGTTTTGAATTTTGGAATTCTCCGATATTAAATGCCCTTATTCCCAATAGAACTCAACTGTAAAGGGTGGGCCATTTGATGGTTTCATTTTGAAAATACTATTAAAACTACAGCGTTGAATATTTTTTAATTATTCTTGCATTATTCAAGAAAGTACACCTTCCGATTATTTACGGAAAACAATTTCAGTTAAATGGTCGCCGCGGCTAGCTTGACAGTAGTGCATCCTTTTCACCCAATTTTGCTGTACATCTTCGATTGTTTTTGGCTTTATTTGAGGAATAGTTCAATGAATGTTTTCCTTCAAAGCGTCAATTGTTTGTGGGTCATTGGAGTAACAACGATCCTTAACATATCCCCACAAAAAATAGTCCAACGACGACAAATCGCAGCTGCGCGATGGCCAATTAATGTCTCCAAAACGACTGATAACACGGTTACCAAGCTTAGTGAGCAAAAGATCGATAGTTTCACGGCTGGTGTGGCATGTTGCTCCATCGTGCTGTAACCAAAGCTAGCCCAAGTCGAAATTTTCTAATAGTGGCCACTAAAAATCAGTCAGCATGTCTCTGTACTGCACTACATTACGACATAACACTCTCTTTGGAAATAATTTTTTAATATATCCCAACTTTGTTCCAAATAGAAACAATTCATATCTTACAGCAGAAGTTTGACACTACATTTATGTCAATATGTTACGCGCGCCAGTGTTGCCGATGTGGAAATAACAAACAGTTCAAAAAGGAACTAATCGATGGCCCACCCTTTATATATATTCCCAAACAAATCCATTTGTACATTATCGTGATAATGGCATTAAGCCAAAACTAGTAGAAAATAAAATACGTATAAGTGAAACAAACCAAGTGAATTTAATTTAGAAACCAATATATTTCAGTTTTCGGTTTATACACAAACTATTTATAGTACAGTTCAACTCTTTGTACTGCAGTTCAAAATTTCATTTTATCGTTATATGATGAACACTATTATGTGTACTAAAAACTAAAATTTCAATATTTTAAACAGAGTTAAGTCAGAGCATGGATTCCACCCCACTTTTTCCAATCCATTTTTTCCACTGAGTTTTTTATCCACTTGTTCTTTTTTCCACTGAATGGTTTTTCCATTCATTCTTTTTTCCATTAATTTTTTTCCAACGTTTGATTTAAAATATTTCGATGTCAAAGCCAACTTCATATCGCCTTGTCATAGCGTTTTGACATTTCGGCTGACAGTTTCAGTCGGGTTGTGAAAATTTCGGGTTGTGATTCTGATTGGACGTGGGATTCAAAATGATTGTGGAATTAATTGTGGGTGTGACTAAAAATCCTGCGCTACATATTGACGGTTACCTGTACACAAAAATGGATGAAAAAAATGGAAGGGTCTTTTGGAAATGTAAGTCCTATCCGGAATGCAAAGCTCGAGCTGTTACGCGGTCGCAGTTGACTCACGGGCAGGTAAGAACAATTTTGTTCTCAATTTAGAACAAGATTCTAATGTGGCGGGTTGAATGCAGGTTGTTGAAGTTGTGAGAGGCCCAAACGAATCTCCACACGAAAATCATGCCCCTAACGTAGAGGCTGTAGAAGCTATGCGAATAAGGGGTACTATGAAGCGACGTGCCGAAGCTCATCCAGAAGCTCCCCCGGCTCGCTGTTGCGGACCGAACTTCAACATGTGCGTTCAGGCGTTCTTGCACAGCTTCCCGAGAGACAAAATCTGACGAAAGCTATCCAGCGGAGAAGGCTGAAAGACATGCCAACGAACCCCACCACTCTAGAGGAACTGGGCGACGTGCCAGCCACATATAAATCAACACTCGGTGGAGAGACGTTCCTCATCTACGACTCGCGGGATGATGCCGACGTAGATGAATCTGTTGGAAGAGTGATGATCTGGGCCACCAAGGAAAATTTGCGACGACTGGCCAGAAGCACAACGTGGTACGTCGACGGGACGTTCAAAGTCGTCCCAGCTATATTTTTCCAGCTCTTTGCTGTTCTCGGAAATTTTGTCCAAATTGTTAACGGAGTTGAGAAGAGGGTGGCTCTGCCTATCGCGTACGCGCTCATGGAAAATAAGGCACAGATGGCATATGAGAAGGTCTAATAGTTAAACTTAAAGTTAACTTTAAGGTTGTATTTGTGAGTAATAACAAATATTTAACTAGGTTTTTGAAGTTATTCGAGACGAATGTGACAGGCATGGGTACGTCATATCTGCCACTGTTGTAATGACGGATTTTGAGATGGCTATCAACTATGAAAACTTGCTTTTTTCACCTGAAACAGTCAATATTCCGTCGCATACAAGCAGAAGGACTGCAACAGGCTTACAACAATCCCGATGACCGATCGATCAAAGAGGCAGCGCAGATGATGTGTGCGACTAGTTTCGTTCCAGTTGAGGATGTTGGGGAGGCGTTCGACATATTTTCAGAATCGGCACCAGAAGAATTTTCTGAAATCATCGATTACTTCGAAAATAATTATGTAAGAGGCAAACCGGTCAGGGGGAGACGTCGTGCCACGCAGCCGAGGTATCCTCCAGCGCTCTGGAACGTGTATGAGGCTGTGATGACTAACTCATCACGAACAAATAACATGTCAGAAGGATGGCATCACAGATTTGCAGTTGTAGTTGGCAAAGACCATCCCAGTCTCTATGCGTTTCTCCTGGAGATACAGAAAGAACAGGGCGACACCGAAACAACGTTTCGCGAACTGGATTTGGGGCGTAAAATTAAAAGGTCGGAAAATTTGGCGCGAGTAAAGACAGAAGAGAGGATATGTAATATAGTTAGGGACTACGAAGTACGAAAGGAAGCTGATGAGATAGCAGAGTACCTCCGTGCAGTAGGGCACAACATTAAATTTTAATCCGTGTAAATCCTTGTAAAATAAAATGTCTAAAAAGAAGTGAAATAATATATTTATAGTAGAATAATATATTAATGGATAAAATGATTGGTGGAATAATACATTAGTGGATAATAGGATTGGTGGAAAAAAAGGAGTGGAATATTCGGATTGGAGAAAGTGGAGTGGAAAAAGTGTCCCCATACCCAGAGCATGGATAAGTTTAACTGTACTCTAGTTCAATTTTGAACAGAGTTTAAAATGATATCAAGGTAATATAAAATCGTTAAATAATTTTATATTGCCCTGATATAATTTTAAACTCTGTTTAGAATTGAACCAGATTACAGGTAAACTTATCCATGCCCTGACTTAACTCTCTTTAAAATATTGGAATTTTTTTTATTCCCATCTACCGGGTGTTAACTTGGCGGACGCGGATGTCAAAATGGCAAAAGATATCGTAGTCACTTGATTAAAGTAAATGTTTTCGAAATGATTTACACTCTACAAGAAAAATGTCATTATTTTTATAAAATCACATACTTTTTCTTAATTATTTTAGCTGTTAATTTTCTGACTTTCGTTGATTTTTAAAAGAGTTCAATTTGAAGCTTCAAACGAGTGTATTCCAACTCAATTTGAAATTTTAAACATGTGTTTTCCACTCCCAGACTAAGCATGAAGTAAAATTTCGAGTTTAGAAAAGCCCCGTGAAAATTTGTCGAGGGTCGCGCAGCGACCCGAGACAAATTTTCTGGGCTTTTCTAAACTCGAAATTTTACTTCATGCGCCACGAGTATAAAACATAGATTTTAAGTGAAGTTCGAATATATTTCACAATATTATAGTGTTTTATACGCGTGGCGCATGAAGTAAAATTTCGAGTTTAGAAAAGTCCAGAAAATTTGTCTCGGGGCTTTTCTAAACTCGAAATTTTACTTCATGCTTAGTCTGGGAGTGGAAAACAATTATTTAAAGTTTTAAATTGAACTTAAAAAAAACAGGGAATATCCGCAATTGTATCAATTCCATGGTATGTCATTATTTTTATAAAATCACATTACTTTTTCTTAATTATTTTAGCTGTTAATTTTCTGATATTTGTGATTTAAAAAAAAATCAATTTGAAGCTTTAAACGAGTGTTTTCCACTCCCAGACTAAGCATGAAGTAAAATTTCGAGTTTAGAAAAGCCCCGTGAAAATTTGTCTCGGGTCGCGCAGCGACCCGAGACAAATTTTTTGGGCTTTTCTAAACTCGAAATTTTACTTCATGCGCCACGCGTAAAAAACACAGATTTTAAGTGAAGTTCAAATATACATAAATTTGACAATATTATAGTGTTTTATACGCGTGGCGCATGAAGTAAAATTTCGAGTTTAGAAAAGCCCGGAAAATTTGTCTCAGGTCGCTGAGCGACCTTCGACAAATTTTCACGGGGCTTTTCTAAACTCGAAATTTTACTTCATGCTTAGTCTGGGAGTGGAAAACACTTGTTTAAAGTTTTAAATTGAACTTTAAAAAAAAAAACAGGGTTAATCGCAATTGTATCAATTCCATGGTATGTCATTATTTTTATAAAATCACATTACTTTTTCCTTATTATTTTAGCTGTTAATTTTCTGACATTTGTTGATTTTTAAAAAAGTTCAATTTGAAGCTTTAAACGAGTGTTTTCCACTCCCAGACTAAGCATGAAGTAAAATTTCGAGTTTAGAAAAGCCCCGTGAAAATTTGTCGAGGGTCGCGCAGCGACCCGAGACAAATTTTCTGGGCTTTTCTAAACTCGAAATTTTACTTCATGCGCCACGCGTATAAAACACAGATTTCAAGTGAAGTTCAAATATACATAAATTTGACAATATTATAGTGTGTTATACGCGTGGCGCATGAAGTTAAATTTCGAGTTTAGAAAAGCCCAGAAAATTTGTCAATATTATAGTGTTTTATACGCGTGGCGCATGAAGTAAAATTTCGAGTTTAGAAAAGCCCAGAAAATTTGTCTCGGGTCGCTGCGCGACCCTCGACAAATTTTCACGGGGCTTTTCTAAACTTGAAATTTTACTTCATACTTAGTCTGGGAGTGGAAAACACTTGTTTAAAGCTTTAAATTACACTTAAAAAAAAACAGGGAATATCCACAATTGATGAATCAATTCCATGGCATGTCATTCTTTTTATAAAATCACATTACTTTTTTTAAATTATTTTAATTTAGAGAAACGTAAAGTGTTAAATGCGAACAGTAATAAATTTAGAATTTTTCCCTCTAGAAAAAAGTAAAATACATTTTATCTCTAAAATAAATAGGAAAGCCAATATTTCAACACTTTAAAACTAACATGCGATTTCCTATGTTGGTCCGCCAAGGCATCACCCGGCATATGTGTCTATTTGAAAATCTGTATACATATCCATATGTATATTTGATTTAATCCACACATTTCTGAAAGGTAGTGAATAACAACAGTGTGTGTGTGTTTATAGACGTGATATGTTTGACTACTTAAAGGTAACATGAGCTGGAAAGGCCATAACAACCAAATACAGACATCATTATCCTATTACAATCTGAAACGGCCCGAGTGGCTATCATTCGATTCAAATTGAATCGTCCTCGCCGACAACGGCCATCCAACAACAATCCGGATTATAATTTACGATTATTGATTCGTCGATTCGAGCCAACACAAAAGCTCCATGTCACGACCATCGCCAATAAATATCGTTACAATACAGTCGAACGTAACACGCCGATTTGACAATATTGTGTATCCATTTAATTTAACAACAAAAAAATAGTAGAAATAAATTTAATGAACGAATTGATATACCGGATTACACGACAAATCCGGTATATTTATCTGTATGTTTGAAATCAGTATCTCTGTTTATCAAATTAATGACGATAATTATGTCGCATTATTGTAAAGGTAACCGTCGTGAAGTGCTATCGATATTCTATGTATTTAACGGTTTTAAAATTATTACACCTGAGATACTGCCTGAAGCCTATAACCTAATGGGCAAAGTTATAGGCTTCAGGCAGTATATCAAGTTTAACAATTTTAAGACCGTTAAATACATAGAATATCGATAGGAGTTGACGACAGTTATCTTTACAATAATGTGTAATTTCCCAGCGCATCCACCATTAGTATCTTTTCACTTTTATATAAATAAAACAATTTAAACACTTTCAAATATATATTGTAATAACGCTACAATTGTTTCGCCACACTGTGGCTTCTTCAGGCGAAGAAATGATAAATGCAATTTGTCGGGTCGGGTATATATACAATGTTTATGGGGGTCGGGTTTTTCAAAAAAATTTTAATTTAAGAGGGGCGAATTATTTAAATCTGTTTGATCGTTGAGAAGATGTCCTGAAAATTTTCTTTTATTGATTTCTAAATACTCCATGAAGTTGAGTTTCCGACCTTTCCTTTCTAGATGTAGGACTTGAAAATTTTCATCGAAGTGGTGGTTCTCTTCGATGAGGTGGTTGGAGTATGTGGAGTTTGTTTTCTTTTGTTTGAAGCTGGTTAAATGTTCTTTTATCCTCTCTTGAAACGATCTTCCGGTTTGTCCTACATATTTCTTGGGGCAGTCTTTGCAAGTTAGTAAATAGACGCCACTTTGTTGAAGAAGCCACAGTGTGACGAAACAATTGTAGCGTTATTACAATATATATTTGAAAGTGTTTAAATTGTTCTATTTATATAAAAGTGAATATGAACTTTCAACATTTATCAGCCTTTTCAATCAATATTAGTATCTTTTGTTTTATCTATGCAGAATTATGGTTAATATATTAATTCGACACCATCATAACATAAAACTATCTTATAAAATGTAGTTGTAGACGATACTTTATATCTATTATAAATTTAAAAAGTTCAATATTAGTTACAGCATGACTTGATTACAAACTTATTACCTTGAAGTTACTTGATACATTTATAACACAAACAGTGCTGCAGTAAGGAGGGGGCCAAGGGGGCGACGGCCACAGGCGCATCAAGCAAAGGGGCACCATCGAAGCCAGAGATCCGAAATTTCGTAAATTTAAATCAGAAATTTAAAATTAACAAAGGAATCTATATTTTAAACTAGGGCTGGGAATCTGAATATTCGCGAATATTCAAATACCACATTATTAAATCACTCACTTCTTCACATATTGGATTAATTTAGCTAATTAAATATTTTAATAAATTAGTATTACAAAATGTCTAATATATTTTCTAAAACTGAACAATTTAAAAATTCAAATAGTTGATTTGTTTAAATATTTGAGTAATTTGAATGTTTCATATTTAAATATTCATGAATAATCATATTCCTAGCCCTATTTTAAACTTCACATTAAATCGGTGTTTTATACGCGTAACACATGAAATAAAATTTCTAGTTTAGAAAAGCCTGAAAATTTGGATTTGCCGCGTAGCGAAGCGGAGCGGCCAATCCAAATTAGGCTTTTCAAAACGCGAAATTTTACTTCATACGCCACGCGTATAAAACACTGAAATATCGTAAAGTTTAAAATATGCGGCTTTAGCAATCTAATATGTAAACGTGAATAAAACGTGAGTCAAATTCTGCGCTAAACCAATTGTTTAAAACAGTGATTATAGGCAACCCAATAACTCTAACTCATATTGGGTTGCCTATAATCGTTGTTGTATGTGTGCATTTTTTAACTTCACTGTAAATCAGTGTTTTTAAGCGTGGCGCATGAAGTAAAATTTCGAGTTTAGAAAAGCCTAATTTGGATTGGCCGCTCCGCTTCGCTACGCGGCCAATCCAAATTCTTAGGCTTTTCTAAACTCGAAATTTTACTTCATGCTTAGTCTGGGAGTGGAAAACACTCGTTAAGAGCCTCATATTAAACGCTTTAAAACAACGAATTCCCGCAAATTTAAAAAACGCTGTAATTGTCGGGATATGTATACTCAAAACAAAAATTTTAAACTTCACTTAAAATCAGTGTTGAATACGCGTTGTATACGCGTGGTGCATGAAATACAATTTCGAGTTTAGAAAACCTAATAATTTGGATTAGTCGCTTAATTTCTACTACTTTATACTATACGTAACTTCTTAGTTTTTCTTGATTACAAAAACGATTACATGACTTGATTTCAAATCATGTCAGAAATATGAAGAATGGAAAAGCACCCGGAGTTGACAAAATCACTGCAGAGATGTTGAAAAAAATGGGAACAAAGGGTATCTCCATTCCCTACTAGAAATATATAACAAAGCATGGCAAGAAAATGAAATACCAAAAGAATGGAAGACAGTGCTAATAGTGCCGATATACAAGAAAAGAGACAAAACAGAGTGCCAAAATTATAGAGGAATAACGCTATTGAATACAGTCATGAAAATTTTTGAGCAAATTATTGACGGCAAACTCAGAAAAATCATAGAACCAACACTTCACGAGGCTCAAAGTGGATTCAGAAAGGGGAGAAGCATCCAAGACCACATCTTTACATTACAGCAAATAATAGAAACATTTCAACAACAGAAGAGAAATGTGTACCTTGGATGAATCGATATGGAAAAAGCATTCGACGGGGTGAAAAGAGAAGAACTATGGGAAATACTAAGAAAGAGAGGAATTAACAACAAATTAATTAACATAATAAAAGAAATATACAACACAAACAACAATGTTGTAATAAGAAACAGCCTACAATCAAAAACTTTTAGAACAAACGAAGGACTTAGACAAGGAGGACGGTTGAGCCCAACGCTGTTCATTATATACATAGACGAAATACTGAAAAGTGCACAAACAAGACCAAGAAACTACTAATCGGACATAGAAGCATGCAAAGAATAGAAATCTCAGAAGGGGCATTTGCAGACGATATAGTTATAATAGCTGGGGAGGAGAGAGAACTTCAAGAAAGCCTAAATATATGGAATGTAACACTGAAGGAATATGGAATGAAGATAAACAAAACAAAGACAAAGGTAATGAAGATAGGTCAACCAATAGACATGAATATAAAAATAGAGGACGCAAACATAGAACAAGTAGGTACTTTTAGATATTTGGGAGTAGAAATAACAAGAAATGGAAAACAGGAAACAGAAATGAACAGCAGAATAGAAAAATCGGTTAAACTTTACTATGCAATGAATAAGACGTTTATTAACAAGAAGGAAATATCACGCAAAACAAAAATAAAAGTATATAAGGCAATGTTTAGACCAGTATTGACATTCGGATGTGAATCGTGGACACTGACAAGAGGAGAAAAGAGCAAGATACAGGCGATAGAGATGAAATACCTACGGAGAGTAAGAGGAGTCACAAGGATGGACAAAATGAGGAACTCTGAAATAAGAAAAGACTTGGAAACAGAACCGCTTAAGGAATTTATGGAAAGAAGACAGCTGAGTTGGTGGGGACATCTACAACGAATGGGAACCACAAAACCAGTTAAACAAATATGGCAAGCAAGAGTAGGAAAAAGGAAAACTAGAGGAAGACCACGGCAGACCTGGGCTAAGGCCATACAGGCGATACTAGAAAAACGAGGAAAAACATGGGCAGAAGCAAAAGGACTCGCAAGAAACAGAAAAGAATGTGCAAAATTTGTACATAGCAATCAATAACAGAGACAACCTACCCCTAAACGTACAATTATGGTAGATAGGAGATTTTATATATATATACATATATAACTGTATCATCCTGGTGTTAAATCATTATTTCAATGATAGAAAATAATATTATAGACACAATCATTTGTTTCGTTTTTTAGCCTAGTCATTTGGGGGGAAATTTCCCCCATTTCCTTCCTTTCGTAGATCCTGACTACATAACAATATATTGATGTTGAATTATAACAGTCGCTAGTTTAATTATCAATAATAGCTATTTATACAATATTGATTACACAATACTACAATACATAATTAATTTTTACGACTCCTTTTAATATTGTTGTCTACATTACGTTGCAAATTTAATTGACCGCATTGTTCCATTTGCATACTCTATTTAATTTGGGAACAAATAAAAAAAGAAGTGGGAGGGGGGGGGGTAATTACTCATGCATACCATTAGTCCGATGGGTTGATTGCGTGGACACAAAACATTGTGAACTTACGTAACACACAATGGATGCATGCATACATACACAGTAGCACACATTAAAATGGAAATCGATGTAAATAAAGTAAAATATCAGCTGGCGTGCCGACAGCTGTTTTATTTCTTATCACTGAAAGCGTTCTTTCATGATCGCTCCTCGTTACTATCGCCCCCTTTAGATTCACCTAGAGATATCATATATTCACGACAGGAGTCAAGCATAATACACAGGAATTACAGAATTTATACTGAAGATTATTATTACGATTTTTCAGAGACAGATTAATAATGGTGCATTTTTTATACAGAGAGTTTTATGTAACACCGAACATTTTCATAACGAGAATTTTTCTTTTAAGTATACATAAGCATACGTTGTACATTTGCCGATGCTCGGTTTATTAAAAGAATTTAATTTGAAGTTTTAAACGAGTGTTTTCCACTCGCAGGTTAAGCATGAAGTAAAATTTCGAGTTTAGAAAAGCCTGAAAATTTGGTTTGGTCGCGTAGCGCGAAGCGCGGAGCGGCCAAACCAAATTTTCAGGCTTTTCTAAACGCGAAATTTTACTTCATGCGCCACCGGTACAAAACACTGATGCAATGTAAAGTGTTTTGTACCGGTGGCGCATGAAGTAAAATTTCGAGTTTAGAAAAGCCTGAAAATTTGGTTTGGCCGCGTAGCGCTTCGCGCTACGCGACCAAACCAAATTTTCAGGATTTTCTAAACTCGAAATGTTACTTCATGCTTAGTCTGGGAGTGGAACACACTCATTTCAAGTTTCAAATTGAACTCTTAAAAAAACAATGAGTATCTAAAGATTTACGGCATATACGCTATAATTGGGACATACTTGAAAGAAAAACTCCCTGTATGTACAAGTTAAGGCATTAATTGCGATTGATTGGCAACAATTTTTAATCGTCATATAGGCTTCCCAACTTACACATAACTTAAAAATTAAAGGTGTCAAATTGTATTGGATGAAAATGTTCGGTGTTATATAAAACTCTCTGTATGTCAATTTAATAATATTTCATTACAAGTACTTTTTTCTCGTACTATATTCATGAGTTGGATTAATGCACGCATAATTTTTTATTAATGATTTTATAAAATGTAGGTAATTAAAGGTGAAATTACTATTCTTGAACTTCAAATTATTTCAGAGTTTTGTGCGCCTGTCGCATGAAGTAAATATTTCGAGTTTAGAAAAACCTGAAAATTTAGTTTGTTCGCTCTACTTCGCTCCCACTCCCAGATTAAGCATGAAGTAAAATTTCAAGTTTAGAAAAGCAATTGTGAATCAAATTGTTAGTATGCATTCAAATACTTAACTATGTAATAAATTATAATATTCCTCTATCTATATCTCTTCAAATTAGCGAGATCCCTACAGTGCAACACTAAAAACAGACACCCTGTATATTGTAAAACCCATTTAACCGATTCTCTATCTCTTCAAATTACCGAGATCTCTATAGTGCAACACGAAAAACAGACACCCAGTATATTGTATGTCATTAAATATTCTCTGTTTAATCGTTGAATGTCGAATATTCGTATTTTAAGGAGTTCGTATTCGTCATTCAACGGTTTTATCAAAAATATTGTCGAAAACATTTTTTTGTAACCATTTCGTGAATTATAAATGAAATTGCCAATTCTTGGTTGCAGAATACTTCAAATATTAAAAGTGCGATTCTTTTCGCAATCTACAACAAGTTAGTCTTACAAAGACTATATCAAACACTCATTGAAACAACTACTTACCGGGCTAATACCCCGACGGACATTGAATTATACAACAAGTGTTTGCTGTTACATACAGTAACCTACTGCAAATATAACAATTTGGGTCAAATTATTTAGGCCATCTATAGACGCGTTTCGAGATTTATCTCTCATCAGTATAGCTTTGCCATTCTCTAAACAATTTGACACCTTAGAAAAAATCGCACTTTTAATATTTGAAGTAATCTGCAACCAAGAATTGGCAATTTCATTTATAATTCACGAAATGGTTACAAAAAAATGTTTTCGACAATATTTTTGATAAAACCGTTGAATGACGAATACGAACTCCTTAAAATACCGCCAGTCTAAGGTGTCAAATTGTTTAGATGGAATGGCAAAGCTATACTGATGAGAGATAAATCTCGAAACGCGTCTATAGATGGCCTAAATAATTTGACCCAAATTGTTACATTTGCAGTAGGTTACTGTATGTAACAGCAAATACTTGTTGTATAATTCAATGTCCGTCGGGGTATTTGCCCGGGAAGTAGTTGTTTCAATGAGTGTTTGATATAGTCTTTGTAAGACTAACTTGTTGTAGATTGCTAAAAGAATCGCACTTTTAATAATTCGTGAATTATCAAGCGATTAATAATCTCTACAATTAATAATATTTTGGTTTTTTATTCTTAGTTTCGACTTTGAGTCATTCTCAAGGAGTACTTTAATATAATTAAATTATTTTATTATGATAATTAAATTATTAATCGCCTTTCTAAACATACTCGATCGTTAAATAACAATTAATAGTTAAATTTGATTCAGGAATAAAGCTTAATTTTAAGTAGTTCATAATTTTCTGTTATTTAAAATCCACTCTAAGAAGTACATTAGTAAACCTTTATTAGCGTAAATTTCATCACCTACACTTATATCGAAATAAAAATTTTGAAACAAAACTTCCGTCAAAACAACCTACCTTTTTATACACAAACTGCAATTACTTATAAACACGGTGTTTAAAAACATTTCTCTCAAGAATATAAATGGGGCAAGGTAATTGATGGCGTTCAGTGATGTACCGGTTCCTGAATAAAAGCCCGGCGAAGGAAAAAAAAAAGTAGCCCCATTTACATTAAGTCCACGCAGTCTCGGGGTCCATTTTTATATAAGTTTGCACCGCCATTAAGCGAATAACCAATAATTACGCTTTCTGTCGGCTGCCGGTCGCCGCAATTCCATTGTGATTACAAAATCGATCCTAATTGCGAACTTTTCTCTACCCTTATTTTCCACCCCAACAATTGCTTTTTGTATTGTTTTTTGTCGATTAACGATTATTAGATACAAGATAAATTCAAATTCAAAACTATTTGAATTCGAGAAAATAAGCTTACGCTTCTTATAGTTTGTACATTTTAAACATAATATATAAAATTACGAAAATGTTATTCGTGAAAATGCAAACAATGTCTTAATGAATAAGACAACTTAAGACGATAAATATTCTGTTTCAATGAATATTTATCTATAAATGAAATTGCCAATTCTTGGTTGCAGAATACTTTAAACATTAAAAGTGCGATTCTGTTCGCAATCTACAACAAGTTAGTCTTACAAAGACTATATCAAATACTCATTGAAACAACTACTTCCCGGGCTAATACCCCGACGGACATTGAATTATACAACAAGTGTTTGCTGTTATATACAGTAACCTACTGCAAATGTAACAATTTGGGTCAAATTATTCAGGCCATCTATAGACGCGTTTCGAGATTTATCTCTCATCAGTATAGCTTTGCCATTCCCTCTAAACAATTTGACACCTTAGACTGGCGGTCACGTTACCGTTCAAACATAAGTATAAATGAAATTGCCAATTCTTGGTTGCAGAATACTTCAAACATTAAAAGTGCGATTCTGTTCGCAATCTACAACAAGTTAGTCTCACAAAGACTATATCAAATACTCATTGAAACAATATTTATCTTCATAAGTTGTCTTACTACTTTCCGTGCAAATACACCTCCGGATATTGAATTATACAATGAAATATTTAAAATCTTATTAAATTTGATTTGTTACAACACTCTATTAAAGTATATGTAACGTTTAGGTCAAATTCTCGTCAAACCAACTAACAAATACAACACAATGAAAAAAACTGTTTTTATTCCTTACTTCACTTTTATTTTTATGTGTTAGATGTACATTTCGAGTGCTAAGCACTCATTATCAATAACTAGTTAGTTATTGATAATGAGTGCTTAGCACTCGAAATGTACATCTAACACATAAAAATAAAAGTGAAGTAAGGAATAAAAACAGTTTTTTTCATTGTGATTAAATACTCCACATAACTCAAATCAAACAATTAGTAACAAATACAAATTTAAAATGAAAGGAGAAATAACAAAAAAATAGAAGTGAAAAATCATAATTTAAACGATCGCACATCAAAGAATAACACAATGGAACAAAATCAGCTAATCACTTCCTGGACAAGAAGCATTTACCTGATCCTCAGAGAGACTTTATTAAATTGGTAGTAGATACAAATCAATTGAGGCGGTGATAGGTACATTTGTAATCTTAATCTTTTATTAATTAATTATCTATTTTATGAGTTAATTAAATAGCCATATTACTGTCACATTTTCCTTCACATAACCTATAAATTAAAAGTTGGTTTACAACATAACATGTAATTATTCTTGCCCTAACCTAAAATACAGAACCTGCATCACACAAATACATTTTTCGAAATATCATATTAAAAAAATAGATTATAAATAAAAAACAAACAGTACATATATGGTTCCTAATATTAATATTTATATAAATGTTATTATATTAATGTTACCGTATTTATTTACATCACTTTGGTTATGTTTAACAAATTGGCAAGTGCCCCCCCCTCCCCCTTGCTCAAATGTGCGAGCGCCCATGTCTACATTCTGCTTAGTTTTTTTATGATGTTGTATTAACTTTGTTGAATGTTTCTAGAACTTCAGCAAAATATCGATAACTTGTAATCAAACTCAACTAGTCCAGTAAATAAAAGCAAATAGTAAAACAATCCAAGTGTTATTTTTGATTTATCCTCTATTATTATTAGATCAAAATCTTTCATTGCGTGATAAGTAAGAAATTCAAGAAAGACAGATTTTATTTACCAATTATTAAGATTCTCTTTCTGAATGTTTTTCTTCGCGGAGCGACCAAACTAAATGTCTACATTTTTCTGAACTCGAAATTTGACTTCATGCTTAATCTGGCAGTGGAAACACTCGGTAATGATTTTGTTAATTTATTTTCGATTTTCAATTGATTAAATGCACGATTTTTTATTTCTAGTTTTAGAACAAAATTTGTGCATTTTTAAAATAATCGAACTCTCATAAACTATTGATACTTTATAATTTCTTGAACCAAATAATGATTTTCTTCTCTTGTTCTTAGACGAATCCTCAAACATTTTATTAAAATTGTCTTTAATGATATCACCCACTTTAGATTGCTTAATTGGTAGATTTGATAATAATATTTATTTAAAATTTCTTCTCTTTATTAACTTGGTACAAATTAATACAGTATATAATTTGAAGTTATCACATCAAAAAACGAAATCAATAGAATTATTATAATCATGAGAAGAATGTTAATTAATTTTCTAGATATGCATGATATGATCCTATATCCATATTATTAAAAGCCCAAAAGTTGGAGTTATGAGATTTATATGAAAAAAAGGCTGGAAGGCGAAATCTTGGTTTTTAGGTCAGGTAAATTTCACGCCTAACTGCGAAACCAATCAATCACACAATGATTTAGAAATTATATTTAAGATGCTAAACTATTTCTACAGTTTGACCATCCGTCACACTTTTGTAATGTTACAAATATTAAGAAACTATACAATGAACATAAGATAGAATACACGTTTTTATAATGTATTGAACAATAAGGACACGAAATAAACATTTAGAAAAGCCTGAAATATTTACTTCTGAATTACCTAATTGTCAAACATTTCTAAACTCGAAATTTTACCTTATGCTAAATCAAAGAGTGGAAACACTCGTTAAAGTCTCTCATTTAAGTGTTCGATATTATTTGTATGGTGTATCCGATAAATCAATAAATGATTGTGCAAATATTAAAACCGTAACAAGTTAAATTACATAATATAATAAAAAACTAAACACTAATTAACGTATCAATTTATGAATGTTCTAATTTGTTCAAACCCAGGGTCGTTATTGATTCGCTAATAAAAACTTAATCAGTTCATATTTTTTACAACCGGCAATAAAGCCTGTTTTTTATGTGAATCACCTATAATAAAATTCACTTTTTTCTGTTATAATATAGCCGGATTTTATCGGTCGTCGTGCATAATTCGGACTATCAAATGCTTAATTGGAATTGCGCTGCACTAATTACGGTGATTAAATATTGATTGGAAAATTACGTTTGTAACATACCAAAAAAAAAAATAATTCGAACGAAACGAGTAATTACATCAGCGTTAAATAAATTAAAGTAGTGTATGTTTGGAAATCGCATTTTTTTTCATGTTTATATTATCGTTCTTACATTTTTTGGGACAGTGTGTCAGTTAAATAAAGTAAAATGATTTTAGTAAACACTTAGTAAAGATTTACGAGATTTTATGAATAATCGCACTATGCCAGTGGTTCCTAACACAAAATCTATTCTATATACATCGATATCTTGGAATATCGATATTTTGGTGCAAAATAATCGATTTTTATATCGATATTTCATTTTCCAATATATTGGTAGTATCGATACAGTA
Source organism: Philonthus cognatus (assembly GCA_932526585.2). Taxonomy (NCBI): domain Eukaryota; kingdom Metazoa; phylum Arthropoda; class Insecta; order Coleoptera; family Staphylinidae; genus Philonthus; species Philonthus cognatus. The sequence goes on from OW052247.1 coordinate 36,164,308, forward strand.
CGGTCGGTATCGTTACATACGATACTAGTTACTTATTAAACGGCATCTATTGCATGAAGAAATAAATTTACAACTTGTAGAAAAGTAAAAGTAAAAATTATACAGGGATTTTTTTCTTTTAAGTACACTTACACATAAAGCAAATTGGTCGAATTAAAAAAAAATTGATAAGCAGTATATTTTAAACTTCACTTGAAATCAGTGTTTTATACGCGTGGCGGAGTAAAATTTCGAGTTTAGAAAAGCCCGAAACCAAATTTTCAGGCTTTTCTAAATTCGAAATTTTACTTCATGCGCAACGCGCATAAAACACTGATTTAGATGAATGAAGTTCATAATATATCTACTGCTTTGGTTTGATCACATGTTCATTAGTTTTACAAATGTTTATACGGAATATGTCAAAGTATACTTAAAATAAAAATACCCAGTATGTCAATATTAAAAACAAAAATCACAAATTTTAAATTATTATTATTTTAAATAAAATCCTCAAAACCAACACACATTACAACATTTTACAAAAACTTTAAAACTGCGAAAATTAGGACAAATTGACAAAAATTGGAACATTTACTAAATCAACGAAAATGTGAAATTCCAAACCAGTAATTGGTTAGTGGAATTTAACCTAAATTTTAAAACTGCCTTTAAAAGATAATTATCCCTCCCCCTTCCCCGTCATCCGCTCCTGGTTCGTATTCCATGGTAATAGGATTATTTAAAGAAATAAAAAGTCGGTTAAATTGCGAAATTTTAAAGCCCAATAAAAGCTAGATTAATATTTATGATTTTGGTGTTTGTTACCAATTAAAACTGCGTTCAGAAAGTTATTATGTTGCGCATTGAAAATTCGAATTTTATTATAAAAATTAATGTTTATCCCGCGTAATTTTCGAAAATTGTACACATGAAATTTAATTTTGTTAAAAGCTTCATTAATATTAATGTTTTTGGCGTATCTAACTATAATTAAACATTGCGACTGTTTCGGGTATTCACGTTTCAACTGTTGTTTGCCGGAGCGTGCGCGATTAGTTTAATTGAAATTGTTTATGCCCCGACAATTAATGTTGCACATTGTAAATTGGAATCTGAATTTAAATTTCCCGGATTGGTAAATAGTGTCGATTATGTTTGCGTTCGTTCGTGGAAAACATGTGATTTGTTGCATATCGTTGATGGATTAATTTGTAATTTTGATTAAATAATGATTAAGAATAATAAATTATATTTAAAATTTTGTAAACTTATATAAACAATGATTTATTCCTATCAGTTCATTCAAAATATTAAAATTTGATAAGAAATATCAATCTTCCTTTGATAAAAAAATATTATGTGATTTTCAGGTTTTTCTAAACTCTTAATAATTACACATGTTCTAAAGCGTAAACGCCATCTAATGCCTATTAGCTTAAATAGCCTTGTCAATAGCTAGCAAACTAAACGTTTGTATACAGCAATTGTTCGTCCACAACAGGGCAATATTTTATAGAATACAAATATCAAGAACATGAATTTGTGTTTTATAAAGTAAAGCCCTGTTGTGGACGAACAATTGCTGTATACAAACGTTTAGTTTCTCAGCTATTGACGATGTTACTTAAGGTAATGGGCATTAGATGGCGTTTACGCTTTCGAACATATGTATACTAATTTTTTAATCTTAAAGGCGTTCACTTCGCGATAAATTTTTAATTTGATATAAAGAAAACACTTAACTCTTGTATACTACTTTTATTTGACTTTTATGACTAGGTTCAATTACACGGTAATCATTCTCAATCTTAGTTATATATTTTTAACTTTACTGTAAATCAGTGCTTTATACGCGTAGCGCATGAAGTAAAATTTCGAGTTTAGAAAAGCCCCGTGAAAATTTGTCTCGGGTCGCTGCGCGACCCTCGACAAATTTTCTACGCGGGGCTTTTCTAAACTCGAAATTTTACTTCATGCTTAATCTGGGATTGGAAATACTCGTTAGAGGCTTCAAATTAAAAGTTTCGAATACTAATCCTCGAGTACTGCCCAGCTCTGGTGGCAATAAGTTTAATTAATCGATTCTAAAAATATTTTTAAGCGCTCTCTCAACGCGCTTAAATTTAACGAGATCAACAGTATAGTAATTAACCACACAAATAATCCATTAAAATAATAACGTTTGTGTATAAAGTACAATCGCATTAAGGATTATATTACCGCCTTTACAACAATATTCATTGTTAAATTATGCAATTTGGTGGAAAACGTAATGGTGGCTTATTAATGCAACTCGGCCGAACTCCCAATCCGAATAGCAATCGCACAATAATCAATAACTATAATACTATTGCAGGCGTCCGTTTTGTAGAAACGGCGAGTGGTAAATAGCGTACGACAAACGGATAACACCCAACAATTCGTGTGCATGCGTTGGTGTGTCAGTGCGCACTTGCCATTTCCCCATTTGCAATTGATTATTTGATGCGCCATAAATCATTGCACGGCACACAGAGTCGGGATTCGTGCAAAAATACGGTATGCAAACAGAGCACTGTTTGTGTCTGCAATTTTAAACAAGGGAGGATTCGTAGGTTAAAAGTAATCAGAGATCCAAATAGAAATAATTTCCGTTCTGGGGGTTCCGGTTATGTTCTTAGTAAATGTTTTTGTTCCGGTTCAGATCAGAAAAAAAAACGTTCCGGTTCAGATTACAGATTATATCGATAAAAAATGCTTTCGAAAATGTATCGTTAAACATCATTAATTTGACAATAACGTAACGATAGTGGCAACCCAATTCAGATAAACAGTATTGGGTTGCCTATAATCATTGTTTTAAAGAATTGGTTCAATGCATTCGACTCGCGTTTTATTCAGAGATATTTGAATATCTTATTAAACTTAAAATAAGCTACTTAATTTATTCATTACTTGACTTGATATTCAAAAACTACTCTCATCATGGGCGTAGACAGGATTTTCACTAGAGGGGGACAAGAAGTAAAATATGTCATATTTAGTAAAACGTCAGAAGTGTAAAATATTGAATATCAATAAATCTTGATGTTCATATGTAAAACCCTCTCTCTCTGGTGAAAATCCTGACCAGCGCCGTGGCAAGGGGGGTGCGAGCGGTGTGACTACATCAGGCGCCAGTAGATGCAGGCGCCGCGTTACGATAGAATTTTTTTGTTACTTTTTTGACATAGCTGTCACAATGTTTACTAAATGATGGTCAAAATAGTAATTTTTACATGCTGAAATGAAAGTCAGTATAATGTTTTTTTTAGAATTTCGAAAATAGTCAACATCACATTACTGATACTTTTTTTTGGTAGAGGAGTGGAAAAAGTTCAAGAAGTCGGAATTTTTACTGGGAGAACAAGTAACGAGTGAGATACATCAAATTAGGCTAGAATTTCAAGAAATCGATTGCGATTGTCAATACTGATGACGTAATAAGGACAGTTTTCGAGATTACAGCACTTTCGTCAAATCACGTCAAAATTTACCAAGGGATCGATTGCGGTTGTCAAAACTGACGTGACGTAATAAATAAAGACAGTTGAGAAGCGTAACTCGGTTATTTTCGAGGCTAAGGCAGTTCGCGCATTTGTAATCAATGGGGAATTCTAATATAATTTCATGTAATTTAAAATTTGGTTTGGTCGCTTCGCTTCACTACGCGACCAAACCAAATTTTCAGGCTTTTCTAAACTGTAAATTTTACTTCATGCTTAACCTGGGAGTGGAAACGCTCGTTAGAAGTTTCAAATTGAACTATACAAAACAAATGCCTCAAGATCTAGATACATTAGGTTATGTATAATTGAACGAAAAATCTCTTGTATTTATGCTAATATTTGCCTACATGATTTCTTGATATCTAGAGGGTGGCCCGGGCACCCCCTATTGGCTACGCCTATGCTTTTCATTGATTTTAGCTTGACTTCATTTCAAGTCAAATCAGTTTAAAGAAATGTGCAAAACAAGAGAATATTCAAATCTATAAGCATCTATTATTAAACTTCTTTCTATTTCAATACTATTAAACTCGTATATAAATATAACTGTAAGTAGATAATTTTCTACAAATTCCGTACATTTGACTCTCGAGCCTCATGAAAACATACACCCATGCCATTACCTTCGAATGCCTGTATATAATTTGACAAGCTTTTTCCATTTCATTCCGCTTATATAATCTATAACATTCGCTCAAAAGAAATTACATATTACACACCGGAAAGTTTACAATTTACCGGGCATATGCACACCGTTGGACGGTCAACTTGTTATTTTAAATGATACGTTCATTACTATATAAACATTTAATTACACACTCAGCTATACGAGTAAGGTATATACAAAGAAATATATATAAAAACAGTTGTATAAACGGTAATCCAGCTTTATTCTCGTGTAATAAATATTCGAGTCATAATTATATTGTAATGTTCTAAGAGTAAAATATTTATTTGAAAGGCGTTTTTTAATTAAAACAATGTTCACTACATAACAATGACGCACAATAATTAATAGTCTATAAATGTTTTAATATCTCCATTTATGTCTGTATCACGAAAAAATAAATGGATTTTATGGTTTTTCTTTTGACAAAGTTGTCTTTTTTTGCTAGTGTAATAATACAAAATCAGCCACTACTACGCCAGGGTAGGGGGAGGAGCGATTGAGAAATCGTAGATTTTAAAATCATTATTGCAGTAGTATATAATAATTTTAGTGTGGAGGATATAATAGGATCGGACCATCTTTCAGTCACTGTCACAGTGGAGAACCGAAGGACGCAGCAAGAGGAAAACACAAGAAACGGATGGAGCTGGTCAGAAAAAGCGAGATTAATATACATGCGAAATGTCAAGAAAGTAAAGTTTGAAGGAGTAGAAGGTATAGAAGAAGTTAGGGAACTGATAAAACAGTCAATGTCGAGGAAAGCTGGGGGAAAACGCAGAGAGGGGGCAGTGTGGTTTGATGAAAATTGTAGGGTTGGAGCTAAGGAGAGCAATTAGGGAGGGAAGAAATGGAAGAATGAATGACAAGGAGGTAGACGATGCAAAAAATAAATTCAAATGTGTCTGCGATAGCAAGAAAGAATTTTGGACCACGAGAGAAATGGAGCTGATTGGAGAGATTAGCAATGAAAAACAGTTATGGACATTTCTATAAGAGAGAGCGCCGTATACGAAAGTATCGGGATTGGAGATAGAATTAAACACGTGGAGGGAACATTTTAAGGAACTCTTAGGAAAGAACGAGGAGATATTAACAGACCCTAAAGAAATATTTGACAAAAAGGAGTTAGAGAAAGTTCTAAGAAGGATAAAAGTAGGGATAGCAGCAGGCCCAGATCAAATTAAAGCTATGATACAATTATTAAATAGAATTTGGAGAGGAGAGGACCTAGTGCCGAAAGAGTGGACGGAAGGCATTATTGTTCCAATACATAAAGGAGGAGAGAGAGTGGAACCAAAAAACTACACAGGAATCACGTTGATGGACAGCATCTATAAAGTGGCAATGATGATGGCTATGGAAAGACTGGAAGTAGAGGTAGAGGAAAAGAAGCTCCTACCGGAAGTTCAAGCAGGATTTAGAAGAGAGTGGTTAGGCACAGAAGCGAAAGAAAAAGTGGTACAATTATTAAATAGAATTTGAAGAGGAGAGGACCCAGTGCCCAAATAGTGGATGGAAGGCATTATTGTCCCAATACATAAAGGAGGATAGAGAGCGGAACCAAAAAACTACATAAGAATCACGTTGATGGACAGCATCTATAAAGTGGCAATGATGATGGCTATGAAAAGACTGGAAGTAGAGGTAGAGGAAAACGAGCTCCTACCGGAAGTTCAGGCAAGATTTAGAAGAGGAAGGTCAACCGTGGAACAGATAGCAACGCTCAACTGGCTGGTGGAAAGAGAATTGGCAAGGAAGGAAAAACTATATCTGCTATTTATTGACTTAAGGGTAGCATATGACTCAGTAGACAGGAAGGTACTTATTAAATGCATGAAACAGAAAGGCATATCGGAACAATTAGTAAATGGGATGAACGAGATCTACAAGGAGACTTGGTGCAATGTGAAAGTAGGGGATACAGTGTCGGACGCATTTGAAGTGAAGAGGGGGGTGAGACAAGGGTATCCGATGAGCCCACTGCTTTTTAATTTGTTCATAGCAGATATGGAAAGGGTACTTGAGCTGGGGAAGGGGAAAGTATGGAGTTTGGCATATGCGGATGATGTGGTTGTAATGGCGAAGTCATGGAATGATTTAAGGGACATGAAAGAGCGACTGGAAAGATATTTCCAGAAAAGACATTTGACGGTGAACGTGGGAAAAACCAAATGGATGAGGTGCAAAAATAAGGGAGGCAGAAGAGTGAATGAGGAATTAAGGTGGGCAGGAGAGAAAATAGAAATGGTAAGCGAATTTAATATTTGGGATACATGATTAGTGAGACGGGCAGCCAACATGTTTGCAAGAAGGCAAGGGTGGCAATGGTGCGTCTTCGGAATACGTCGGAGGATGTACTATGTGAAAACGTAGGTATGCAAATAGCGTGGTGGGATGCATGCATCAGATCTATAGTGCTATATGCGTCAGAAGTATGGGGCGTGAGTGAACAAAGCAGAGTGGAAACTCTTCAACTGCAATATCTAGAGAATACTAGGTCTGGAGAAAACAACACCACGGTATATCGTGTTGCAAGAATGCCATAGATTGCCTGTAGGATAGTGGGCAGCAAGAAGAACGATTAAGTTTGAAAGAAAAGTATATGGCCTAGACGAGGAAATACTGGTAAGGGAGGTATGGAGGGTATGCTATAAGGAGAGCAAGGTGAATGTAAATGGACGGAAATGGATGCAAGAAAGGAACAAGGTATATATGAGCGCAGGATAGTCGAACACAATGTTTGAAGAGAATATTGCCAAGGGAGTAAAAGAAGAGGAGGTAGCGCTAAGAAATATTGAAGGTTCGTGGCTGCAGGCATGACAGGAACAGATTAAGGCGAGTAGGTACAATCCGGGGTACGCAGCTTTACAAACATATGTAAGTCCCCCACGCTACATGAAAATATTGAAAGGAGAAGATATACAAACCATGGACCGTTTAAGATGCGGAAACGAAGAAAGACGCAATAAATGGTGGATGGGACAGGACTAAAACAGGTGTGCGTTATGTGGGAAGAATCGGGATGTATGGGAACACTGGATGTTTGATTGTGAGGGGATAGATGAAGTGATAAATGAGTGCGAGAAGGAAACTCTAAGACGAACAGGAAGATGTGAGTCTGGGCAAGGGTTAGAGGCATGGAAAAAACTTTTGAATGGCCTGGCAGGGCGGCGTAGATGTTAAATGTTAAGCGTAGTGCTAAGAATGATTTATTGTTTTATTGTAGTGTTACCAAGAATGTATTAATGAGGTGGGGCAATGATGCCAGATAAAGGTTTTTTTTATTGCAGATAAAAATTATTTAAGTAATATTTTATTCATTTTCTTATGTACCAGAGTTGGGCAGGATTCGAATCCTTTTAGAGGATTCAAAAGGCATTCGAATACTTTAGGTAAACTGGATTCGTGATCCGAATTCGTTACATTTTTATAAGAGGATTCGTATTTGAATCCAAATACGGGTGATTCGAATCCTTATAGAAGGGATACGAATATTTATAAAAGGATTCAAATATTTATAAACGGATTCGAACATTTATAAAAGGATTTGAATACTTACAGAAGGATTTAAATCGTCAAAAATAATTCGAATTAATTAAAATGAAAAATGTATTTTGTGTGTGTAAATTTCTCGGTAAATCAGTGTTTTGTACGCGTGGCGCATGAAGTAAAATTTCGAGTTTAAAAAAGCCCCGTGAAAACTTGTCTCGGGTCGCTGCGCGACCCTCGACAAATTTTCTACGCGGGGCTTTTCTAAACTCGAAATTTTACTTCATGCTTAGTCTGGGAGTGGAAACGCTTATTCGAAATTTCAAAGTGAATACTTTGATAAGAACATTAAATGACTGAAAATGTTTTTAAAGACAATATTCTAGTTTGCAAAATTTTGTTTAATATTATTTGAAGTAAAATTGAAATGGTAGCCACAATCTTAAATGTTAAATTTTTCCGACATTTCCCTGATTCAAGATTTTTTTTCCTGAGCTGTTAATATAACTTTCTTCTGTGGGAAACGCCCATTTTGTTAAATTGTTTTCATTCTTTTTGTCAATATTTAAATTAGTTTTATAAACACGTAAATTTTGTAAATTTTGTAATTTTTATGATGCCTGTTGATTTTGACAAAATTAATAATATCAATATTAATTAATATTAATATTATAATATTAATATTTTTTGTTAGTGTTTTGGTCAATTTGAATAAAATTCCATGACTTTTCTCTGACTTTTCCGGTTTTAATAATATTCAGTGATTTTTTTATTCAAATAATTTTCAGGCATTCGTCTCTATTATAGAGAGTTCAATTTGAAGTTTTGAACGAGTGATTTCACTCCGAGGTTAGGCATGAAGTAAAATTTCGAGTTTAGAAAAGCCTGAAAATTTGGTTTGGTCGCGTAGCGCGAAGCGCGGAGCGACCAAACCAAATTTTCAGGCTTTTCTAAACTCGAAATTTTACTTCATGCGCCACGCGTACAAAACACTGATTTAAAGTAAAGTTCAAAAACACACAAATACATCTTAAATCAGAGTAACACGGAATCAGATATTTAGTCTGAACATCGTTGTTCAGTGTTAATAATAAATAATTAGGTTTTGAATATTTTTGTTAAAACAACTGCTAACGATATTTATATGTTAATGGTTGCAAAAAAATAATAAAATCAAATTTATTTTTAAAGGATTTGTATTCGTGATTCGAAAAAATAGGACTCGAATCTTTGATTCGAATCATATTTATCTCTTACGAATCCTTTATTCGAGTATTCGTGATTCGAATCATATTAGGTGATTCGGATGCGTGATTGGAATATTTTTACGAGGATTCGTCCCAGCTCTTCTATATACTGAAAACCAAGAAATCGTATATTTTTGACGTATCACGTGAAAATAATTAACATATAAGTTTCTAACTAAATTTGACATACAAAAATTCTACATTTTTGACGTTTCATGTAAAAAGCAATGTCAATTGTTTTTATATGGAATGTCAAAAAATTACGTCCAATGGCATATATTGGATATGGAAAAATCGTAAGTTTTGTTTAAAACACATATCGATCCCGGCTACGCCACTGGTTAAAACTTCTACAATTACTTTACAAGTATGTAATATGGGAAGGGAATTATTATTATTATATTTTTTCTCTCTCGTGTGATATAGATCTTTATGGCGGTTGCGCACTAGTTACATAAATGAGCCTCCGCTGGGTCCAATAAATATCGCTGACGGTGATAAAAAATAATGTTATGTGCCATGATTAATATTGATAATTGCCGCGTAGCGTGTTGCACGTTGATACTGGAATTAATAATGAAATTACAACCAGCGGGTTTTGTGTGTTGGTGTTTTTTTTTTGTGTTTTATTATTGCCTCATTTAACCATTCAATTCCATTATTTGTAGTGCATTAAATATTACATCAACTTATACGTTTTCAATTACGACTGATTTATTGATTGATGAAAACATTTTGTTCTGGAAACCATACCCGGTTTAAATTGTTTCTAACATTGAAACGTTTACCGATATTCTCAATAACTACCGAGATATAGATATCTATTAAAAAATGAACTTGATCCGGATTCGTTACGTTTTTTTGAGTGGATTCGTATTCGAATCCAAATGCGGGTGATTCGAATCCTTATACAAGGATTCAAATATTTCTAAAAGGATTCGAATACTTACAAAAGAATTCAAATACTTACAAAAGGATTTGAATACTTACAAAAGGACTTGAATCGTCAAAAATAATTCGAATTAAATATGAGGATTCGCATGAAAAATGTTGTTGTGTTTTTAACCCTCACGTTCAATCAGTGTTTTATACGCGTAGCGCATGAAGTAAAATTTCGAGTTTAGAAAAGCCCCGTGAAAATTTTCTACGCGGGGCTTTTCTAAACTCGAATTTTTACTTCATGCTTAGTCTAGGAGTGGAGAACACTGGTTAGAAGCGTCAAATTAAAAGCCCCGTGAATTTGTCTCGGGTCGCCGCGCGACCCGAGACAAATTTTCTACGCCGGCTTTTCTAAACTCGACATTTTACTTCATGCTTAGTCTGGGAGTGGACGACACTCGTTCGAAACTTCAAACTGAATGCTTTGATAAGAACATTAAATGACTGAAAATGTTTTTAAAGATAATAATCTAGTTTTCAAAATTTTGTTTAACATTATTTGAAGTAAAACTGACAAGGTAGCCACGATCTGAAATGTCAAAGTTTTCCGACATTTCCCTGATTCAACATATTTTTCCCTGACCTTTTAATATAACTTTCTTCTGTAGAAAACCCCCAGTTTGTTTAATTGTTTTCATTGTTTTTGTCAATATTGTCAATACTTTTCAACTGTATATTCCAGTGATACGTCACCCACTAACAAAGTTGATGGCTCAGGATCAGTTTATATTAAATCATTGTCAGTTAGTACTAGTGAGTTGTTTAATTGTATGAGTACTTTACATGATACCGTCACTACTGGACTAGATGGTATACCCCCATACCTTTTAAAAAGATGCGTTTTTACTCTCACCACACCCATTCATATTCTTTTTAATCGATCTTTGTGCTGTTGTGTCATTCCTGAGATATGGAAAGAATCGTTCATTAAACCTATACATAAGGATGGTGAGAGAGATAATATACAAAATTATAGAGGTATTACTATCCAGTCTACTATACCAAAGATTTTAGACGAGTTAGTTTCTAGACAGATCATGTGGGTATTTAAGCGCACAATTTGTGAGGAACAGCATGGTTTTCTTGAAGGAAAATCAACTGTTACAAATTTGCTAACATTCCAAAATTACTTATTAAATGCTCTAGAAAAGGGTTATCAAGTTGATGCGATATATACTGATCTGTCCAAGGCGTTTGATCGCGTTAACCATAATATCCTACTTTCTAAACTCTCTAGTCTCGGATTTAATAATTTAGCGCTTACATGGCTTCAGTGTTTTTTATGTGGTCGAAAGCAATATATAAAAATTGATAATTTTGTATCTGATGTAATAAATGTAACCTCGGGTGTCCCCCAAGGTTCTCATTGTGGGCCCATTCTTTTTTTACTTTTTGTTAATGATGTAGGAAATTGCTTCAAACATTGTAAATTTCTTTTATTTGCAGACGATTTAAAATTATTTTCAATTGTTAAAAACGAATATGATAATATAGCACTACAAAATGATTTGAATAATTTCACTACGTGGTGTTCTTATAACAAACTGAGCTTGAATATTAGCAAATGTGTTTCCTTTTCTTTTACCAGGGTTAAATTGTTACACTATTCTTATTTTATAAATGGAGTAAGTTTCAACAGTGCTAATGAAGTTAAGGATTTAGGTATAATTTTTGATTCGCGTTTGACGTTTTGCTATTGATAGAATCATATCAAAAGCGTTAAGGTCACTAGAAGCTATTACACGGTTTTCATATGAGTTCGATGTATATACTGTAAAGTTATTATATATATCGCTTGTACGCTCACATTTGGAGTATGGTTCAACAATATGGAGTCCATTCTACAAGAAGTCAATAACTAAAATTGAAATGGTCCAGAGCAAATTTTTAAGATTAATTTCTTATAGGCTTGGTCATTCTCGCACTACATTTAGCCATTCTAATATGCTATTGCTCTTAAACATAAGCTCGCTTGAATCTCGGCGAATTATGCACGAATTGTGTTTTGCATTTAAATTAATTAACGGCTTAATTGACTCTTGTAATTTGCTCTTGTAATGATTCGACCCTAGGTATTATACAAATTTATAATTTGTATTTTATTTACGTTGTGTTGTGTATGTAGTAACCCTTTTTATTTATTTAACAGATTCGTTGTTTGTGTCAATATGCATTATCGGAAATACTGTGTCTTTCTTCCCTTTTAATGACCAGGAGTATGTGTAGACAAATAAAACAGGATGTGAGTTTAACGGATGCAAACTTTATTGACCTCAATTATGACATTTCTAATTAATTTGTGTTTCTTAAATTATTTATATTCTCGAAATACTTTATTTTCGTTTGTACTTAGAAGCCATGTGCATTTTAGTTAAACTCAAAAAGTATATGACTCTACTGTGGGAGCAAAATTAAATAACCCCTGCATTTGCAATACGAGATGGGAAACCCACAAAAACCATCTCGGAGCTTACCAGATAACCAACTAGCGGGAACACTCCTCTGATTAGCAAGCAGATCCCGACGTCATCCGTTGATTGTTTTGTGTCATTAACTAGCGGGAACATAACTCTGCAGTACTAACTCGGGACGACCACACCCGTTAATTGTGATCAGCAATTAACTAGCGGGAACACTCCTCCGTTTTCCACGCACAGTTCGACCACACCCGTCAATTGTTTTTGTGCTATTAACTAGCGGGAACATAACTCTGCAGTACTAACTCGGGACGACCACACCCGTTAATTGTTTTCAGGCAATTAACTAGCGGGAACACTCCTCCGTTTTCCACGCACAGCTCGACCACACCCGTCAATTGTTTTTGTGCTATTAACTAGCGGGAACATAACTCTGCAGTACTAACTCGGGATGACCACACCCGTTAATTGTTTTCAGGCAATTAACAAGCGGGAACACTCCTCCGTTTTCCAAGCACAGCTCGACCACACCCGTCAATTGTTTTTGTGCTTTTAACTAGCGGGAACATAACTCTGCAGTACTAACTCGGGACGACCACACCCGTTAATTGTTTTCAGGCAATTAACTAGCGCGAACACTCCTCCGTTTTCCAAGCACAGCTCGACCACACCCGTCAATTGCTTTTGTGCCATTAACTAGCGGGAACATAACTCTGCAGTACTAACTCGGGACGACCACACCCGTTAATTGTTTTCAGGCAATTAACTAGCGGGAACACTCCTCCGTTTTCCACGCACAGCTCGACCACACCCGTCAACTGCTTTTGTGCTATTAACTAGCGGGAACATAACTCTGCAGTACTAACTCGGGACGACCACACCCGTTAATTGTTTTCAGACAATTAACTAGCGGGAACACTCCTCCGTTTTCCACGCACAGCTCGACCACACCCGTCAACTGCTTTTGTGCTATTAACTAGCGGGATCATAACTCTGCAGTACTAACTCGGGACGACCACACCCGTTAATTGTGATCAGCAATTAACTAGCGGGAACACTCCTTCGTTTTCCACGCACAGCTCGACCACACCCGTTAACTGTTTTGTATTTTTTTTTTGTTGTATCGTTTTTATATTTGTTTCATAATTTTGATTTTTGTTGTGTTATTCTTATTTCCCTCTGTGATTTGGAACTTGTGGTGCTTTTCGTGATGTTCTTTTTCCGAATTGTTTCTTGACTCTCTCCGAACTGCCTCTTGACTCTCTGAACTGCCTCTTGACTCTCTGAACTCTCTCTTGACTCTCTTCATCAACATTACTTCACTAACTCACATCCCACTGAAACTTCCCATTTTCAACTGTCCCCATTTACATTCAGATACTGACTGTCCCCGTCCCGGTCCCAAAACTAACTGATTTTTAGAATCGTTTCTTTGCTGCTCTCAAAGTTCTCCCCTTCCCAAATTTTGTTGCTTAAATTTTATCTACTACCATATATGGTCACAAAACCCTTCCCTCTCTGACGTCAACTTCATTTCCCTGACTTTGCACACTTGTTGTGTTTGCGTTCGTTAAACCCTGAACTGAATCTTTGCATTTGTTATTTCTTTCACATAAAAAAATTTGATCGACTAATGTTATTCTCGTGTTTACTGGATGTTGATTTTTCTTTATTATTTTCTTGGGTGATTCTTGTATTAATATTTTAATTTAATTTCGTCAAAAATAATATTTGCACATGACCCCTACTGACCCATTACACTCTTAATCCTTAACTTCAATTTTCTTATCTCTAAGCCCACTAGGACTATTTTTTTCGTCTGCCGTTTCATTGTACCAACTATGGAATTCACAATCCCATGGTTAGGATGATGAAATATTGCAACATTTTAAATTCCGACTCAAATTTCCATATATTTTGCTCATCTTTTAATTTGTTTAAGCGTGATCTGAGGGTTATTGACTTGTCTAGGTGTATTCTTTAGTTTAGTACTTTTGGTAGTGTTCATTTAAGTTGAATTTCATTTTTTTGTAATATATTTTTTAATTGGTGTGTATAATACTTATTTTTAGTTAAAATTTATATACTTTTTGTAAACGAATTAAATGTATTATTGTTAAATAGGCGATGTCCGTAAATAAATAAATAAATAAATTCAAGTTGGTTTTATACATTTTTACGTGTTTTGTAATTTTTGTGATGCCTGTTTTGATTTTGACAAATTTAATAATATCATATGGCTTTTTTGCTAGTGTTTTGATCCATTTGAATAAAATACCATGACTTTTCTCTGACTTTCCCGGTTTTAATGATATTCAGTAATTTTTTTATTTACGTATTTTTCAGGCATTCGTCGGTTTTATAATAGAGTTCAATTTGAATTTTACGCCACGCGTACGAAATACTGATTGAAAGCAGAGCTGGGATGAATCCTCAAAAACAGGATTCGAATCACGAATCCGAATCACCTAATATGATTCGAATCACGAATACTCGAATAAAGGATTCGTAAGTGAAAAATATGATTCGAATCAAAGATTCGAATCCTCATTTTTGAATCACGGATACAAATCCATTAAAAATAAATTTGAATCTATTATTTGTAACCAGTAATATTTTATTCCATCAGTTTCTATTAACCAAAATGTTCATTTACCGACTAAATATCTGATTATATAATAATTTTAATTAATGATGATATATGTGTTATTGAACTTCATTTTAAATCTGTGTTTTATACGCGTGGCGCATGAAGTAAAATTTCGAGTTTAGAAAAGCCCCGTAAAAATTTGTCTCGGGTCGCTGCGCGACCCTCGACAAATTTTCTACGCGGGGCTTTTCTAAACTCGAAATTTTACTTCGTGCTTAGTCTGGGAGTGGACAACACTCGTTCTTAGAAGTTTCAAATTAAAGGATCACTCTAGATTACTAAGTTTATTACCATTTTACAAAGGCTACAGCTCGAAGGACCAATCATGGTCTTCGGAGACCAAAGGACTACAGGGAATCGAAGTTTATTTACAAGAAAACAATGAATACCTGAAGGTTTACAGCATGGATAGGAAAGAAAACATCTAATTTTGAAAAAATATCGAAGTTGGCCTGGTTTTCAGTGCGTTTTTAACTTCACTTTAAATCAGTGTTTTATACGCGTGGCGCATGAAGTAAAATTTCGAGTTTAGAAAAGCCCCGTGAAAATTTGTCTCGGGTCGCTGCGCGACCCTCGGCGTATTTTCTACGCGGGGCTTTTCTAAACTCGAAATTTTACTTCATGCTTAGTCTGGGAGTGGACCGTCAAGATTTTCTAAATGTCGAGATTTTCGATATTTCTAGATTTATGTCGATTTATTCACAGTTTGTTATTGTATTAAATGCAACTTTAATATTGAATAAAAACGGTTTTTTTTCAGGAATAGAATATTCACCCATTAAGAGCTAAGCAAATTATAAAGTTAACTCAAAAAGTTAATTTTAGGTAAAATGTTGCATCTTCTTCTATGATTTCAATGAATGATTTATTATATTACGTACGTCGATTTTTTAAAAGAGTTAAATTTAAAATTCAAACGAGTGTTGTCCACTCCCAGACTAAGCATGAAGTAAAATTTCGAGTTTAGAAAAGCCCCGCGTAGAAAATTTGTCGAGGGTCGCGCAGCGACCCGAGACAAATTTTCGCGGGGCTTTTCTAAACTCGAAATTTTACTTCATGTGCCACTTGTATAAAATACCGATTTAAAGTGAAGTTAAAAATGCACTGAAAACCAACCCAACTTCGATATTTTTTCAAAATTAGATGTTTTCTTTCCTATCCATGCTGTAAACCTTCAGATATTCGTTGTTTTCTTGTAAAAAAAACTTCGATTCCCTGTAGTTCTTCGGTCTCCGAAGACCATGGTTGGTCCTTGGAGCTGTAGCCTTTGTAAAATGGTAATAAACTTAGTAATCTAGAGTAATCCTTCAATTTGAAACTTCTAAGAACGAGTGTTGTCCACTCCCAGACTAAGCATGAAGTAAAATTTCGAGTTTAGAAAAGCCCCGCGTAGAAAATTTGTCGAGGGTCGCGCAGCGACCCGAGACAAATTTTCACGGGGCTTTTCTAAACTCGAAATTTTACTTCATGCGCCACGCGTACAAGACACTGATTTTAAGTGAAGTTCAAAAACACACAAAAACATCTTTAGTCAGAGTAACACAGATATTTAGTCTGTTATCAACAATAATAAATAAATAATTAGGTTTTGAATATTTTTGTTAAAACAACTGATAACGATATTTATATGTTAATGGTAGTGGAAAAATAATAAAATCAAATTGATTGTTAAAGGATGTGTTTTCGTGATTCGAAAAAATAGGATTCGAATCTTTGGTTCGAATCATATTTATCTCTTACGAATCCTTTATTCGAGTAATAGTGATTCGAATCATATTAATTGATTCAGATTCGTGATTGGAATCCTTTTTACGAGGATTCGTCACAGCTCTGATATTAACGCAATAAAATTGTTGAAAACCACAGCCTGAAGCCGTCATTGCCTTTTATTTACCAATTTTCATTACCAATCTGCATAATTAGAGCCCAGCTTAAAGCAGATACTAATCATTTGATTGATAGTTATCGATATCTATATCAATCTATATTCTTGGTCACGTAATCGAATCTAAACAGTGCGCGTCTCTCGTTGAGGTGGATTGACACTCGTTAAGGGGCTGCGCGGAGCGAGGGGCGCGGCCGTTCCGCGTAGGGGGTGGCCGAGGGGCGAAGGGAGGCGCCCTCCGCATCGGCTCTGCACGGCGCGGCCGGTGCGCGCGCTCCGCACGGCCCCGGCCGCGTTCGCGTTCCCGCCGAACAGCGGCCGGCTCGGCTCTTGTTCCTCCGGACAACTTCAATCCGAACGGCATAAAACCTCTTTCATCTCCTTTGCCCTCCCGCCCTGTTTCTCGTCCGTCCTTCTCTCGCGCGGTCTCTCTCTCTCCTTCTCCGTTATTTGCCGAATAAAATATGTAACTTCGCCGTGTAAACGCCGATCATATTTCATATTTACGGATTGCCCAACTCACACACACACACATACAAAGGCGCATAATACAAAATTATCGATATAAAGTTTTGTACGCGTGTGTAAATACACTATGCATTCCAGATGATTTGGTTAATTACGCGCATAAAATGATATTTGTTGTGCTTTTCAAAACTTTTAACTGAATTTTGCTAAAACTGCATAAAACTGTTGCCTAAACATTTTACATTTATCCGATTATCTGTACATGCATATGTATGAGTGTATGCAACTACAAACAAACATGGGAATCATCAATGTTTGTTCAATTCACGTTATTTTACCCATTTTTGAAAAATAATCACGATCCCTATCAGAGCTGTTCCGAGTACATGTCAAATGTACGCGAGTATTAAGACTAGTACTCTACTCAAATTGTACTCGAATACCAAGTACAAGCACGTAATCATACTTAAGTGCATATGTGAGTACAAAGTACTGAGTACATCTAGTGACTAAGGGATATGATAAAAATAGTTCAATTTAAATTTGCGTTTAGTATATTTATTTATTTATTCACGAGATACCTCTTTAACATTGAAATAATACAAAATAAGAAATAACAAAAGTTTAAGAGCCGCATAATGACTACACTCATACGTTATGATAACTACATTGCTAATTCTTACATAATCTTAAAAAGTTTTATCCAGATTAATGGCCACCAGTGCTCTTCGAAATTACAGAAAAATCCTTACAAAACAATCAAGTTCAGTTAGGTAGGTTATTCATCATCTAATTATGAGGTTCACAATTTAGTGTAGTCGAGTTAGATGACAAGTTTCGAAGTTAGGTTAGGTCAAAATTTAGTGTTATTGGATTAGTTGATAAGTTGTGAAGCTAAGTTCGTAATTTAGTGTAGTTGGGTTATATGACAAGTTGTGTTACGAATCGTTTCTTAATATTTCTACATTTACTATTTATTTGTATCAGTGTTTACTCGCTTCGCTCGCGCGCCCCTCAAAGCCAAATGTTCAGGCGCCACGCGTATAAAAAACTGATTTGAAGTGAATTTCAAAATGCACCCATTCTTTATGTTTGATCCTTACGTCAATACATTCTATAAATGTTTACTATTTACTAATATACTTACTTATACACCTTTTATATTTCATTAATTTCTCATTTAACCCGCGGTAAAACATTTTAAACTATCAACTATTAATTAAAACACTTGGTATTGTTTCACTGATGTTATTTCACCTTAGACTAGTTTCGACTAAAAGTCATTATCAAGGTATTCCTTGATAATGACTTATCGTCGAAACTAGTCGGAAAGTTAAATTAAATCCGTAAAACAATACGAAGTGTTTTATGTAATAGTTTATACAGGGTGTCCTCGAATGGTCTGTACAACGCTCTACCACATATTCTCTGAAACAAAATAAGACGATTTAACTAAACTTATCTCTATCCAAAAGTGGTTCCTAAGCCATCTACGAGGCCTCAAAGATATTATTTTTTTTTCATTATTTTTCAAATATTTTTATTTTGGACTTAGGTAAGAAAACCTAATTTGGCACATTTAATTACATTGATACCATGCACTTTTTGCGTTATTTTTATTCAAGAGGTCAAATCATGAGGAATACTTTTTTTCTGCAAGATCATTCAATTTTACGTATTTCTTGTCTCTTATAAAATTTTGCTATTTTCCCCACAAAAAAATATTTTTATTTGTCAAAAAAAGTAATAAAATTATGAACAATATTTTGCTTCTCAAAACAATTAACAAAGTAGAAATAAAGATAGGTACCTAACAATAAACACAAATTTATTAGTTTCACAACAAATGTTCAAACTGATTGCCATTTTCAGCAATACAACAATTTACACGTCGCAAAAAATTTAAATGGACACGTTGTAAAACACCAACATTGTTTTTAACTGTTTGAAACGCATTCTGTATTCGCGCCCATAATTCGTCGTGCGTATTTATGGGCTTACCATAAACAATAGATTTAATAGTTCCCCACAAAAAAAAGTCCATTGGGGTGATATCCGGGGAACGTGGAGGCCAAGGCACTGGTGCGTCATTGCCTCTCCCAATCCATTTACCGGGATACTTTTGGTTTAAAAAAGTACGCACTGGTAAAGTGAAATGAGGTGGAGCCCCATCATGCATAAACCACATATCACGCCTAAGTAAAAACGGCACATCCTCCAGTAAGACTGGCAATTCCTGAAGATTTTGTAAGTACTGTTCTCCGTTTAAATTTTGTGGTAAAATTACTGGTCCTACAATAATATCATTTACTATACCGGCCCAAACATTTATTTTAAATTGCCGTTGGAAATGCATGGTTTTAGTTGCATGTGGATTATCTTCGGAATAAACATGCTCATTTTTAAGATTTGTTATACCTCTTCGGGTAAAACACGTTTCGTCTGTAAACAAAATTGTCTTGGCGAAATTCAAATTGTCAATTTGGCAAAACTGAAGTCACTTATCGTGATCCTGAGGCATTAGCTCTTAAACTTTTTGAATGTGATATGGGTATAGCAGTTGCTCTTTAAACACCTTATGCACAACATTTTTAGATACGCCTAGTTCAGCACCTAAACACCGGGTACTTTTAGATGGATCTTCATCTATCCGTTCTAAAATCTCTTCTTCAACATCCACAGTTCGTACAGTGCGTCTTCTACCACAATCCCTCGCAGAGTATTCTAAGCGGCCAGTTTCTCGAAGTGGCCTTTCTACGGAAGCAAATGTTTGATGGTTTGGTATTCGGCGATTTGGAAATCTTTCACTGTACACTCTTACACATTTGCGGCCATTACCTTCACAAAACCCAAATACTAAAACAATATCAGTTAATTCATGAATTGAGTACATGACTGACGTTGTCACAAAATCACCGATAACTGAATTTCACAGGTGTCTCAATTTCTATTTTTGTAAATAAAGAATCAGTTTTTTGTTAGAATTTTATTTCTTTGTTGTTTTGACAAATAATTTTTTTTTTTGTGGGGAAAATAGCGAAATTTTATAAGAGACAAAAAATACGTAAAATTGAATGATCTTGCAGAAAAAAAAGTATTCCTTATGATTTGACCTGTTGAATAAAAAGATTTGGGTATCTTAAGAAGTCGATGGTCCTAGTTTGACCACTTACTTTAAACGTAGGATAAAGAAACATATCGCAAAAAGTGCATGGTATCAATGTAATTAAATGTGCCAAATTAGGTTTTCTTACCTAATTCCAAAATAAAAATATTTGAAAAATAATGGAAAAAAATAATATCTTTGAGGCCTCATAGATGGCTTAGGAACCACTTTTGGATAGAGATAAGTTTAGTTAAATCGTCTTATTTTATTTCAGAGAATATGTGGTACAGCGTTGTACAGACCATTCGGGGACACCCTGTATACTTTTGCTGTAACACTTGGATTTCCAGATATTATGTTTATCATATTTAATCGTAATTTCAATAACGAGGAAATAGTACTATAGATACATAACCAATTTTGCGTTTCTTTTTTTGTCGTCTGACTATTTGAGAATTGCGTGGTTGGGAAGGATGTGGTGGGATTAGTGGAGACGTGGGTAACGAAAGAGGAATAGAAAAGTGTTAAAGGAGCGGTACCGGGGGGGTTTAGATGGTCATTTAAAGGAGCAGAGAATAGTGCAGCAAAAGGAAGAGGGAAGGGCGGGATGGTTGTGGGGACAAGGGATGAGTTAAAGGCGGGGGTCATAGAATTTAGTGAGGAGGTAGGAGGCATGGTATGGGTGAGCTGCTATCAGGAAACGTGGCAGTTAGAAATAGAAGTAGTATATGTGAAATGCCAATGTAGTTAGACAGGAAAGCCAGCGAAGAGAAGAGATGTGTTGTGGAGGGAGATTTTAGGAGAGATGGAGGGGAGTACGTGATCAGTGGGGATTAATAGACCGAACATCTTAAGACAATCAATAGTGAGGGAAGAAGGATGGAAGAGTGAATGTTAGAGGAGGGATGGGATATATTAAACGGGTGTATAGAGGCGATTGGGATGGGGAAAAACCAACATTGGGCAACATGGATTGTCGGTAGACTATGTGATAATAAAGGGGATAGATAGGGGAATAGTGAGAAGAATGGAGGCGTAAGAAGTGCTAGGGTCAGATCATCTACCAATAATAGTAGAAATATGGATGGGAAAGCAAAAGGAACATCAGCAGGGGATACACTGGTGGAAATTGGCAGAAGGAGCAAAGAAAATGGAAAGGATGGGAAACAATTGGAGAAGATCAAGTGGTGTCAGGTGGAAAACATGGAGAAAATGGAAGAGGTTATAGCAAGATGCGGAAGGAAAACAAGAAGGAGCAGTGGAGGGGGTGCCCATGGTTTGACAAAGAGTCAAAGTCGGGAGGCAAAGAGAGTAATAAGGAGGCAGTAAATGAATGAAGGAGTGGAATGGAAGGGGAAGGTGAAGTGGGTGAGGGAGAAAAGAACGAAATACACGAAGGTACGCAAGAAAAAGAAGGCTAGGCTATCAAAAAACTTGCACAGGATATGAGAGCTTGCCAGAACAAAAAGGAAATGTGGAGTATTTTAAGGAGAGGACAAGTAAGGTGACAGATGGAGGTATCTATGCAGGACTGGAAAAAGAAATGTTCAGAAAATTGCGGGGAACTGATGGGGGTGGGAAGACGAGAGTTGAGAACAGAGGTGGAGGAGTTTACAGAAGAGTAGGTGGAAAAGGGTTTTAAACAGGTGAAAGGAGAAAAAGCGGCTAGGTTGGATGGAGTGAAAGCGGATGTGGAAGAGGATTGGAGTAAAGGGGAAACGAAGATTTGGAGAGCTGCTCAATTAGATGTGAGTAGGTAGAGAAGCATATTCCGGTAATGTGCCCGATACACAAAAGTAGAGATAAAAAAGACGAGGGGAATTAACGTGGTATAACCATTATGGGTATCGGGTACATGATTGTGATGACGATAGTGAAGAACCGGCTGGAAAAAGATGTAGAGGAAAAGGAGTTGTTGCCGGAAACACAATTAAGGTTCCGAAAAGGGAGGGGAAGTAGAGATCAAATTTTTACGCTAGCGAGAATAGTTGAGATACTGTTAGAGAAATAGAAAAGTGTGTATGCGGTGTTTTTAGGTTTGAAAGCAACGTATAATTCTGTTCCAAAAGAAAGGTTCAATGGGGAAGGTCGAATGGGTGGAATGGGTGAAAGGAGTGTATGAGGAAACATGGAGAAGCACAAAGGTGGACGGAAAGCTATCGGAAAAGTTGAGAGTATGGGTGGGGGTGAGACAGGGATGTCCGTTTAGCCCGTTACTGTTTAACTTATATATGAGTGAACTAGAAGAGGTCTTGAGAAAGGGACAAGTGGGTGGGGTTGTAATAGGGAAAATGAAGGTGTGTATGTTGGCGTATGCGGATGATGTGGTGTTGCTGGCGAAGGAATGGGGAGAAATGAAGGAAATGTTACAAAGGGTGGAGAGGTATACTGATAAACAAGGTTTGTGTGTAAATGTAGGGAAAACGAAGTGAATGAGATTTAGTAATAGAAGAAGAGAAGTAAGAATGAAAGAATTGATATGGAAGGGTGAAGTGATCGAAAGAGTGAAAGAGTTTAAATATCTAGGTTGTGTGTTTAGGTGGTGTGAGGGGTACAGGGAGCACGCCAGATCTAACGAAGGCAAGGAAAGAGTGATATGTGGCGAAGGAGAAGTGGGGAAAGTGGCTGGAGGGGAATTTTCAGATGGCGTGCAAACTGTGGGATGCATGTGTGAAACCAATTTGAATGTATGGGGTGGAGGCATGGGGAATAAAAGCATATGAAAGTATCGAGAGAGAGCAAGTGGCGTTTCTGAAGCATCTACCAGCGGTGGAAAAATCAACAGCTACATTCTGCTCCAGGAAACCAACAGAGCATGTATGCATGGAGAAGCAATGAAAAGAGTGTCAAGGTATGAAATGAAATTGATTGGATTGGGTAGTGAAAATCTGGTGAAAGGTATGGAGAACATGTGTAGGAGTAGGAAAGATTGATTGAAGAATGGAGAGGAGAAGAGCAGGGGGTCTGAAAGTTTGGTAAATGAGTGGTTGAAAAAATTGTTGAATGTGGCGGCGTGGATGAAGGAAAAAACTGAAGAAGTGAAAAGGCAGGAGCGTCAAGGGTTTATTGGGAGGAGTGGGTACACTCCTCTAAATAAAAGGTGGCAGGTACACGGGAAACTACCAGGGTACCTCACGAAGACTCTCCTCTGCTAAGGGAGAGAAGGTAGCACTGACTAGGGTTAGGTGTGGGTCGGAGGAGAGAGGAAGAAAGGTATGGATGGGTGGTAGGTGTGTATTGTGCGGAAGTGGAAGGGATACGTGAAAACATTTAGCGGATGAGTATAAGGAGATAAGTGAGAAATTGACGAGAGGTAATAAAAGGATAGAGGAGTGGATGCGAGAGGACGGGACTGGCGTAAAGATGGGAGGGGGAGAGGAGAAGAAGGATGTAAGAAACGGGGTAGTAGGGATAAATTTAGTTTGTATCGTATTTATTTGGAGATATGTTTCAGTTTTGATGCCAATAAAGGTTATTTTATTTTTTTATTTATTTATTTGGGTGGAATTGCCGCCTTGCATCCCCCCCCCCCCCTCCATTTAAAAATAAAATACTGAATTATACAATTTGTCCTTAATAATTAGCCAAATTAAAAACGATATAATTAAACTGATTACAATAATTAACATCCGTGCAGACATCTCTTTCAGCACAAAATAATTAACCCGATCATCCTTATCCACCACGAATTAATCAAACAATGACGGTTTAATCACTTGATTGCCGCTAATTTCGTGTGGGAACGTCCAATTAAGCAACTTTAATTACACGACACACTCACACACAACATTTTATTGCTCACTCCCACACACACATACTTAAATAATCTCCCAAGCAAATGAAAATCCCCAACAGCGTCAGCCTTTATCAGTTATTATGTCAGCGTGCTAAAGCGATTTTACAGAAAATAATTCCACTCGATTCCATTACACACACGTTCTAGATAGATATATCGGATCGATTGGTTTTGGTTAGTGTCAGCGGGCGGTGAACATAAACAAGGACAATATCGGAGCGGACAAATTGAAAAAGGGCTAATTCCGACCGGAGACTCCCTTTTTTTTATCGGCGAAAGCTCAAATGCAGCCCCGATTTTTTTTATAGTATTTTCAGCCGTTCTGCGAATCAACAGAAATATTGCGGGGCGAACGAAACGAAATGAAATGAAACAACGGTAGAAAGGAATGGTGCGCTTGAATAATTGCATGGAATATTTCATTTGGCCACCAGCGGTGGAATAATTCAATTGCTGCTAAACACACAGCGCGGCACTGCAAAGCGGTCTATATGTGAATATGTGCATGTGTAATTTGATAATTTTGTTTAAATAGAAGTAAATAAATAGTTGCAATGGATGATGAAATTAATAATTTAGAATATGTTTACTATTATTGTATTATTATTCATTTTTTATATTATATACTATAGTTTTAAGTTGACTTATATACATCAATACATATGAATACAAGTTAAATAGAAAATAAGGTGATTAAGTAGACGATGGAAGAAAATTAGTAGTTTAATAGTCATTGGAAACTCTGACGAAATGTTTCAGGTGTTTTCTGGTGGATGCGCCGGTGACCAAACATCAAATAGTGCTACATTCGGATCGATTCTGTAAGCAAAATGTTAAATTTACCGTATGTGCTAGTACATAGCAAATATTAAATTCACTTAGAAGTTGAAGTTAATGAATAACATATACGTTAAGTTTAACATTTCGCTTACAGAAGCGGTCCGAATGTAGCACTATTTAAAGTTTGATCCCGGCGCATCAAAAAAATGTCTCTAAGAGTAGCTAAAGTGCTAAATATTTAATCTAATAAACCAAGTGTGTCTCTCTGTAATATGCAAACTACTTTTGCATACCAAGTTATTTAGCCATCGACAGGTTATAGGTAATAAAAACAAATACAAAAAGTATAGACAGACATTTTTTCTTGTACTTATATTTACTTCTATAACCTTAGAATTTAATGTAAATTGTTTGTGTAAAATTTAAAATAGTGTTTGTGATATTTTTAGATTTTTAATTGCTCGATAATGCTCATTATACCCATTCCGATATTGGTACCCATTCCCGCATTGCGAGGTCTTGCACTTCCTAGTTACGCCGCTGGTAAATTATCGGTATACCAATTTTCATTCACAAACTTACCGAATAACCAGTAATTTAATTTAATAAGTCGATAAGCTTACAATATCTATTTTATTGTAGGTACACACATACCAATATATTATAATTAAATTAATTGAGCACACTGATCCATCACTGTCGAAATAAAGACATTGGCTCAAACGTGGAAACGGATTTTGGTCGTCCAGTGTAATAATTAATTAAAGCGCAATTCGGTCGGAGTCTGGCTCTTGCTGTAAGCCGCAGACATTGCCTCAAGAATAATTAATCACTTAATCGATTCCATAAACACATTCGTCGCTGTAATTACGTGTAATTTGATATATGACGTCCGGCAACTATTAAAATAAATAATTACCGATAATTACAAAACCTGGGAACCTGTTTTTCGAACCGCGGACGACGAAATTATGGAAGTATTTCTGTTAAATTACCTTTCGCGTTTTACAAGCTAAAGCTATATGTAAAGATACTAAATAAATATTTACTGTATACTCTTCGCAAACAGGGCTATATAAATAAATAAATACTGAGTTCAAACAAATATAGTCGGGTCGCAGTAAACTACTAAGCAAGAATATTGTGAATTTTACAATATTTCAGTGTTTTATACGCGTGGCGTATGAAGTAAAATTTCGAGTTTAGACAAGCCTGAAAATTTGGTTTGGTCGCTCCGCTTCAGGCTTTTCTAAACTCGAAATTTTACTCCATGCTTAATCAAAAATTTGAAACACTCGTACGAAACTTTAAATGGAACTCAGTTGAAAAAAACTACGAATGTGTCAAAAATTCCCTGCATGTTTAGGTCTACAGCCCCACCAATAAAACTTCTCACCAGCCTTTTCTTATTTATACATACTTCATTAAATTAAGTAAATTATTTGTTAGACTGTCTGCTGACGTTTATTAATAAGGCACAAAGTGTTTAATTATTCCACGAAAAAAATAATTAATTCCCCGTTATTTTTTTGTAGTGAATTTCCAACATTTAAATATACATGAGTAAGATAAACATTCATCGTCTGGCTTGTTGTGCCTGTATAAATATTGATAAACTCAAATATTTGAGGTACTCGAATTTATATACATATCTTTATGGTGGGGGCAATAAAAAACAGTTTGTCCTGGCATTAATTCACTTGCTTATTTACAACTAGCACGGCCGTAAACAAATAAATATTCACTGGTTTTACATTGAAACTGTAAGGAGAGAAAGCGCTCTCTCGAATCGAAACGATCGAATTTGATTTATCGCTCCATTTCTGTTTATTGTGCTCGACTTCCTTTATCTTTATTGTGTTCTAGTGTATGTGTGTGTGTTCGAGTTGTTTAATTATTTATAATTTCATC
Organism: Philonthus cognatus; assembly: GCA_932526585.2. Lineage (NCBI taxonomy): Eukaryota > Metazoa > Arthropoda > Insecta > Coleoptera > Staphylinidae > Philonthus > Philonthus cognatus. The sequence continues at coordinate 36,191,175 of OW052247.1, forward strand.
GAGTTGGCGTTGATATCTCTTTTTTACACCTTTTTATTATGTTGATTGAATTTTCGTTTTAATAGACTTGTTTGTTTCTACGTCTGTGATTGGTGGTAATTTATGGTTACGAACGTTCGATTTAAATTGTTTGTTAAATCAATAAATGTTTTCACGCTTTTGGAAATCATTTTTTTGGGGTAAATTTTGGATATATGGTTATATGGTAGGTTAGATAAGAAAGCAGGAGGTTCGGTTACATGGCCAAATCAAGATTCTTTTACTTTTAAATGCTTCAGTGTATTTTAATCTTCACATTATTTTATTTTGTTTGAGAAAATGATAAGATACAGACAGGACAAGTCCCAAGATAGTATCTAGTTACAATTAACAACTAATTAATAACAACGAATAACAATAACAATAATATAAATGAAATTGTACACTTAATACAACATAATTATAGTGAATAACAAACAATAATAGTTACATTTATGTAATGCTGATAGCAAATCTAAGATTATTACGTATATAATGAATGAATTATGAACAAAGTGTGACCAAAAATTATAGTAACAAACAACAATTATAATAACAAACAACGTTATTGCTCAGGAACTGCGACTCTCTTAATCATTTGTTTAAATCGTTTTTTATTGAAAGTAAAAACATCAAAGTCACTAAAAAAGTTGTAGGTGTTAACCATGCAAGGTATGGGTGAATTGACCCTCGAATAAGTATTAACCCTCTCTTCTCTGAAAATGGTAACTGATCGAGTGTTATAAGCAATAACACTCAAGTTAATCCGCGACAATAGGAACGGAGAATCAATGTGGGATTGTACTATCTTTTGCAAGCAAATAACATCCGACATTCGACGACGATAGATCAGTGGTATTATCCCCGACACCTCACACAATTCCAAGTAGTTTAAGCGACCAAGATTAAACTTCCAATTTAAAAACCTAACAAATTTACGCTGAACCGATTCCACTCTGTGAATATACACTGCATATCGTGGATTCCAAATGACACTGCAAAAGTTTATGACGCTGTATACATATGCATTATATAAAAGCTTTAAATTAGTTAAACTTTTAAAATCTCGCGATGATCGAATTAAAAATCCAAACATTTTTCGAGCTTTTGCACAAACAGTATGTACATGTTTGTCAAATAACAGTTTTCTGTCGAATACAACCCCAAGATCCTTTATGTAAGAGACACTTTCTGATATATTCGATGAAATAGTGTACTGGAAGTTCAAAATGCTTTTGTTTCTGGCAAAAGTAATGCTAAAACATTTATTTTGGTTTAGGTGAAGTTTATTTTCGGAGCAGTATAATTCCAGACGCAACAGATCTTCTCGCATGTTATGACAGTCCTGTAAAAAATAATTCTCCGAGAAAATATTTAAATCGTCGGCGTACAGTAAAAACTTGCTATAACTGGAAACACGCTTATATGTCGTTAATATATATTGTAGAGACTAGGGGGCCTAGGTGACTACCTTGGGAAACCCCTGAGGTTAGTGAACATTAGTCTTCGGAGGTAGACTAATGTCCACTAACATTCACAACCTGTGACCTTTTTGTTATATATGAGGAAATCCAACGCGAAAGCTCTCCATTGATCCCCATCAAAATTAGTTTTTTAATTAAATTAATCCTATCGAATGCTTTACTGAAACCAGTGTATATGGTCAAATAGTAGTATAGTCAAATTGTGTTCTACAGTCTAATGATTTGGAGATGAATTAGAGATAAGTTACAAAGTTTGTTTCGACAGAACACCCGGAAACGAAATCATGTTGTTCTTTAATTATGTTATTTTTTACTGTTCAAAAATATGATTTTATGTATTATAGACTCAAAAACTGTAGGAATGGATGATAAAATTGAGACGGGACGGTAATTGGTCACAACATTTCTATCGCCAGACTTAAAAATGGGGATTACATTGGCCTTTTTCCAAAATGACGGGAATTGTTAGGGGTTCGGCTAAGGTTGAACTGCAGTTACGTAAAAAAAGCGATGGAATACCATCTAGGCCTGGAATGATCCAGGAGCGAGAAGATACTGCCAAAAGTGCTCACCTGAGAAACACACCTGGCTTGAGGCAGGCGAAAAGGTTCATCGCCTTCTCTGCCGTAAGAACCAAATAGTTTCTGAGGCTAAGCAAGGGCAACCTAAGGCTCATAACTAGCTTTCTAACCGGATACTGTCCTCTGAAATACTACCTTACTAAGGTAGGTCAGACAACTGATGCCAATTAAAGATTCTGCAACGAGCCAACTACCTGTCATCGGTCACTTTAAAACCTGATGACATGGTACACATTAACCCTCAAGTTATTGTAGACTACGCAAGGGGTCTAGACTTAATTACAAAAGATCTTTCAAGTGGAGGTAATTTCTGAAGGCCCGGAGGCCACACGACCCACCGACCCCATACCATAATATAACAACATAACATCTGGGCCTGGCACTTTAGTTGAATCTAAAGTAATCAGTGCCTTAAAAGTATTTGATTTTAAAATATATTGCTGATAAGAGTTGTCGAGTGTGCCAGTAGAAAATCCAATAGGTTCACTGTCAGTAAAAACAGACTTAAAATACTAGGAAAAAAGTTCAGAAATGTCATCACCACCAGATGCTGCCTTATCGTAGAATGTCATCATATTAGGTATACCCAAGTTAACTCCTTTATTGCGCATAATATTCCAAAAATGCCCAGGATGTAGTTAAATATCGTCTTCCACACTGATAATGTACCGCTTATAATCTCGATTTATGTTCAACTTAGAAAAACGTCTAAGATAACTAAAAGTTAAATAGTTCAGGTAATTTGAATACTTTTTCCATTTCCTATGATATCTTTGTTTTTCTTTAACTGATTTAATAGTGTCCTTAGAGATGGATAATTGTTGTCAAGACGACGAAAAAGAGGGTGTTTCTTAATGACATTAAATATCACATTGTGAAATAAATTAATAGCGCCTTCCACAGATGTATTACTTAGAATAGACTAATCAGTTTGACTAAGAACGCTATGAATAACTCTAAAATCTGATTTTTCGAATAAATAAGAACCAGTTTAAGGATAGATAAAGCTACAAAGTTTAATAAAAAATCGAAAGGAGGATGGTGCATATCCACTGGTAGTAATGGCAGAGGGCATACAGATACTGCTGAAACCAGGTTACTGTTACTAAATTTAATATAATAAAAAAAACAAAATCTAATATATGATCATTAGAGTTATAAATGAAATTGAACTGATTTAGGCCGCATTGGATCAACAAACGCGGCACTTTTATTATTATATAGTATTGGTTGCAACGTGGAACCTTGATGAGTTGACTACTGTACATCAGGAAGATTGAAATCACCCAGTATTAAAAACTGTTTATCACTGTATAAATCACAAATGTCGCACAAACGCTCGTAAAATGATCATGACCTGGTAGCAGATATACGCAGCAAATGTTTAATTTTATTTAGAATTCTATCCAGTTACCCTTTTTCTTCTTCGTCATCTAATCTAGATCTCCATGAAATTTGGTCAGTTGCACAATATTCGGTTTTAACTGCAATCAGAACCCCGCCTCCATCACTTTATGTTGAATCTAGGCTCACGATCACGGCTAAATATATGATAATTACGATGTAGAATTTCGCTGGATAAAAATTTCGGAATATTATAGTTTTCTAAACTCAAGGAGTGGAGTGGAGACACTCCAGTTGCTTCAAATTGAACACTTCACAACAACCACTTATTGTTAAATGTTTGCACGATCGACCCTTTTTAATACTTAGCATATCTGTTCCCACGACAGTAGATTGTGTTTACCAAGTTGCTATGAACAACAAATCGGTAAATGGAACTTAAGTTTTACTTACCATTCAATAAACATTAAATGAAACTTACCATTCATGGCAACTGATAAAAACAACTCAATTAGAACTGAAAGGAGTCAATTTCTATAATCAGATTTGACAAAACGTCAGTAACATGTTGATAATAATTGCAAAGAAATAGTGTCCATCTTCTCCGATCGTGCAAAAAACGTGATTAGCATCTCGAACAGTAAGTACAATACCGATTTTAGTTGCAGTCGTCCTCCACACAATTGTCTTCGATCGGTAACAAATTCTTACTGTTCTTGATACCTAGTACCAGGGTGCGGACGATATATATCATCAGATTTCTATCACAATATTTATTATGATATATATATATATATATATATATATATATATATATATATATATATATATATATAAATTACCATATAAACCATGAATATTTATAAAATGCACAAATCCATTAAATTGGGAGTTTAAATCTTCAATTTTGTGGGCTTTTCTAAACTCGACATTTTACTTCATGAGCCACACGTATAAAGCACTAAAATATTGTGAAATTTATTTATTTTCAAACTTTACTTGAAATCTGTGTTTTATACGCGTGGCGCATAAAGTAAAATTTCTAGTTTAGAAAAGTCCAGAAAATTGGTCTCGTGTCGCTGCGCGACCCTCGACAAATTTTCACGGGGCTTTTCTAAACTCGAAATTTTACTTCATGCTTAGTCTGGGAGTGGAAAACACTCGTTTAAGGCTTCAAATTGAACTTTTTTAAAAAATACGGATTTCGGAAAATTTACAGCTTATGCATATGTTTGAAAAATTCCCTGTATTATTTTCTTTGAATCTTTAGATGTTCGTTGTTTTTTTTTAAAGAGTTCAATTTAAAGCTTCCTACGAGTGTTTTCCACTCCCAGACTAAGCATGAAGTAAAATTTCGAGTTTAGAAAAGCCCCGTGAAAATTTGTCGAGGGTCGCGCAGCGACCCGAGACAAATTTTCTGGGCTTTTCTAAACTCGAAATTTTACTTCATGCGCCACGCGTATAATACACTAACATATTGTAAATTTTATGTATAAAACACTAAAATATTGTGAGATTTATGTACATTTAAACCTCATTTAATGTTAATATACGCGCAGAAAATTTGTCTCAGGTCGCTGCGCGACCCTCGACAAATTTTCATGTGGCTTTTCTAAACTCGAAATTTTACGTCATGCTTAGTCTAGGAGTGGAAAGCACTCGTTTAAAGCTTCAAATTAATTGCCATGGATTGCCCATGCATACCTGTGAACATCTAAAAAGCAACTAATATCCGAAGATTTACAGCATATACACTGTGATTGGGACATGTATACTTAAAAGAAAAACCCCCTGACCAATTAATAAATATCATAAAAATCAATATTTACGAACAAAACTAATTATCAAGTAGTTGATATATATCGGATCAATATCGATATATATCCGATATTTATATAAATATTATGATATTTCCGAACCCTGTTTAGTATACTATCAGTATATGTATATTAAAAAAAATATTGAATTTCACATTATTTTGTGTATTATACGCCTGGCGAAAAATTGTTTAAATATTACCTTTCATCGATTTTTTCATTTCGCATTTTATTCTTAGTAATCTTGGTAAAATAATAGTTTTCCTTCGATTGAAATTAGTTTCATCTACTTGTAATATGTTTATGGTATTATAATCCTTTTACTAATTACTATCGGATCATAAATTTTAATGTGATCACAGTAAAACTAAAACTAATTAATTAACTCAGGTTAATTGAAGATATAAACAGAATTATGTATTCCATTATTACGGCTCGTAAACTCGCGCGCATACCTAGTTTATTGCTATTAATCATAATAAATAATTACTTAAACCAATTATAAATACGTGCCCAGTGAAATTTAGCAGCAATATGTTATTCTTAGTGAAAACATTACGATAAGAATGTAAATGTTTGGGTTTTTAAAAAACCGTGAATAATTTCAGCGTTTACAGTCTGGGCAATGCGTTCGCAATCACTTTTGTTTTTCAATTACTTAGCATTGAAAATTATTCACGAAATAACCAACGACGTTATTTCGTTTAGTGAAAACTTATGATTATGTTAATTGTTTAAAAAACAGAAATAATTATTTACTTATTTCATAAAAATATTTTAACAAAATCCTTCCGTTATTATATTAATTTCTTTGCTAATGAGCTAACTGAATAAAGCTAGTCAGATTGGTAAAAGTAAAAGAAAAGTAATTAATTTTAGATTTAAATTTTAATTAAACTAATCGTTGTATTCATTAAAAAAATATTATACAGGCCCACTCTGTATAATCAATTTTTTTAACGAATACAACGATTAGTTTAATTAAAATTTACGGGAATCAAGTGGTATTGAAATAATTATAATATTTTTAGATTCTGCAGTAGAAGAAATTTATTGGTAAAAAAATCTTTATAAGTACATAAATAGCATATTTTTATTATTCACGTTTGGAAAATTAATCTGGCATGTGATGACCATTTATTTTCATTGACTTTCTTCTATTGGGATACACTTATGTAATAAAATGGAGATTCCGTTAATAAATAAATAAATCTGAAATATGTGTTTACAAGAACAAGCCATGTACATTGATAGGCTTGAATTCGCGATCCGTCAGCAAATCACCCAAATCAATAGAGACCTGCTGGAAAGAGTGGAGACTGATTTTCTTCAATGCAAAATTAAGGTTTCGAAGAAAACTAGTCTCCACTCTTTCCAGCAGATATTTTTCTGATTCGAGTGATTTTCTGACGGATCGCCTCTTTTAAGTCTATAAATGTACGGGGCTTGTCCTTGTAAACACGTTTTTTCAGGTATCTTCATAGAAAAAGTCACATGTAAATAAGTCAGGGCTCTGAGGGGGCCATAACACGTCACCAAATCTCGAAATGAGATGATTCAGAAACAGGGGTCGAAGAACAGCCATTGTTGCTCTGGCGGTGTGTGCCGTGGCACCATCTTGCTGAAACCACAAATGCTGATGATTAGTATTTCATTGTTGTAACTAAGGGATGAAAAATTTATTCATCATGTCAACGTAATGCTCATTTGTTACAGTAATGGTAACCAAATTTTGTTGGAAAAAATAGGGACCGATGATGCCTAATTTTCTGGTAACTAATTACCGACAGTGAAATTCATAGCATTAAATATTGACATACAGGGATTTATTCTTGTAAGTATACTTTCATATATTCTATTTAAATATTTGTAAAATTAATAAATAGTATATTTTGAACTTCACTTTAAATCAGTGTTTTATACGCGTGGCGCATAAAGTAAAATGTCGAGTTTAGTGAATCCTGAAAGGAATGTAGCCAAGGAGTGTTATGCCACCTAACGCACGCTTCTCTTTTCAATAAGGAGAGAGTAATACCCCTCCCAAAACCACTTGGTTTCGTGCCCCACCCTGTATTATACTCGTATGAATTATTGAATAGATTTATATGCGCTTCTGTTTTTTAAATAACTCGCGACGTTTTCAATTAACTCCTATACAAAAAATCCACATGCCTCAGTCACGATTTCATTTAGCCTGTTATTAACCACGGTATCAGTTATTTAACCGTGGACTGATAACACTCGGCTCATAATTAATGTTTACGTTGCGGCTAATGAATCAAATGCATGCGCGCTTCGGATCAGAAAACGCTGGCTTCGCAAAACGGAAATTTATTATTCGATTTCCTGGTAATTTATTGTTAAATTAATATTAGTTATTGATTGTTGATGCTGTAGTAAGCATGAAATAACGTGATAAAATATCTGCCTACTGTAATATATCAGTCGCGTAGCTACATACAGGGATTTTTTCTTTTAAGTATACATATCCTTATCTACACACTGTAGAACTAGTTGATTTTTTTTTTCAATTTGAAGCTTCTCGCGAGTGTATCCAATCCTTGCTTAAGCATGAAGTAAAATTTCGAGTTTAGAAAAGTCTGAAAATTTGGTTTGGTCGCTTCACTTCGCTACGCGGCTAAACCAAATTTTCAGGCTTTTCTAAACTCGAAATTTTACTTCATGCTTAACCAAGGAGTGGAAACACTCGTTAGAAGCTTCAAATTGAACGGTTTTATAAAATGAAGTAATACTTGAAAATTTACAGTATATTGGTGTATGTATGATTAAAGGAAAAATTCCTTGTAAAGAGTGCCTAACAAGTGGATGTTTCTTAAAAAAAGTGTCTAATACTATTTTGATAGATTTAGTGGGTGTAAAATTATTTGATATTTAATCGGTATTCAATTTGAAACTTCTTACACAAGGGCTCACAACCTTTTTCAACCTTCTAACCAGGGTTGTTATATTTAAAACACTTTGTTTTAAAACAGTTATTTAAACATGTTTAAAAACACCCGTCGTGTTTCAAATGGTTTTGTTTTAAACATGTTTTAAATGGTAAATTTGTTTAAAACATGTTTTAAACGTTAAATTTGTTTAAAACGTTTTTTTATTGTCTTAAATTATCTAAACTATATTTTATACTACTTTATTAAGACATTTTTGTTTACGTTTCTAAATTTTCGAGTTATTTTAAATTGAAAGATAAAAACGTAGAACTTTATAGAAATATTTAGTGAGTTTAAAGTTTTAAACATTCAAAACATGGATATTTTTTTCAGATATGTTCATGAAATTCGTGTATATGTTAAAAACACATTGTTTTTTCAGAATATGCGAAAAACAAAAAATACGCCATCGACAGTTATCGAGCTATTTTTAATTGAAAGTCGAAAAAGAAGAATCATAACAATATTAATTTTAATATAATTGTCGAAAGTATAAAGCGTCGTAACTGTTAAAACATATCATTACTGTCACCAAAAAACATAATATAAAAAATAAATTATAATAGACAAGAAATGTTCAAAAATATTAAAATTGTAAACTTAAACACGTAACATAAACTTGTTAAAATTTAGAACAAACACAAATTCGTGTGCGTTGAAAAATTAAGTGTTATACAATCAACATAAAATGTACTTAGAATTAATTGCAGTTGCATATGTTTTACAGAAAGTTAACTTATGACAGAGTATTTTTCCAAAATATTAAGCCAAAGTTGAAATTATTTAATAAATTCAACGATTTTAGGAGAATGTTTATTTTGAGAGAATTGTAAAAATTCAACGGATTATCAAATTAATCTCAAATTTATAGAATCTACACAGAAATGAATAAGCTTTGATTGGCCGTAATGGAAGTTTGGATATCTTTACTGGATTTCCCGAAATATCAAGTTAAAGTTGAAATTATGCAATAAAATTAACAATTTTGGGAGAATGTTTACCTTCAAATTATTGTAGAAATTAAAATTTTATACCATCAACGTGAAATGTATCTTATAGAAAGAAACTTAATTGATCTTGACGCATTTTCTTAAAATATTCAGTCAAAGTTGAAATTATGCAATAAAATTGAAAATTTTTGGAGAATGTTTCCTTTGTAAAAATTGCACTTACATTTTATAGACAAAAATTATATTATCTCACTACAGTTTCTAAAAATATTCAGTCAAAGTTAAAATTATGCAATAAAATTAACAATTTTGGGGCAATGTTTTCTTTGAATAAATAGTTAAAAATTAAAATTTTATACCATCAACGTGAAATCCACAGAATTTACTTAGAATTGATGGCAATTACATCTTATAGAAAGAAAATTAAATTATCTTGACGCATTTTTTAAAAATATACAGCCAAAGTTAAAATTATGCAATAAATATAACAATTTTGGGGAAATGTTTTCTTTGAAAAAATTGTAAAAAATTAAAATTTTATGCCATCAACGTGAAATTCACAGTATTTACATAGAATTGATTGTACTTATATCTTATAGAAATTAAATTAAATTATCTCGCCGCGTTTTCCGAAAATATTCAACCAAAGTTGAAATCATACAATAAAATTAACAATTTTTGGAGAACGTTTTCTTTGAAAAATTGTAAAAGAAAAAAGTTCTACACCATCAAGTGCAATTCACAGAATTTACTTGAAATTGATTGCACATTCATTTTATAGAAAGAAAATTATATTATCTCACTAGAGCTTCCTAAAATATTCAATCAAAGTTAAAATTATGCAATAAAATTAACAATTTTGGGGCAATGTTTTCTTTGGAAAAATTGTAAAAAATTTAAATTTTATACCATCAACGTGAAATCCACAGAATTTACTTAGAATCAACTGCACTTACATCTTATAGAAAGAAAAGTAAATTATCTTGACGCATTTTCTTAAAATATTCAGCTAAAGTTGAAATTATGCAATAAAATTACAATTTTTGGAGAATGTTTTCTTTGAAAAAATTGTAAAAAAATAAAATTTGACACTATCAACGTGCAATTCACAGAATTGACTTAAAATTGATTGCACTTACACTTTATAGAAAGAAAATTATATTATCTCACTACAGTTTCCTAAAATATTCAGTCAAAGTTAAAATTATGCAATAAAATTAATCGTTATGGGTCATTTTTACCACTCCATTTGTACCACTCCATTTTTACCACTCTATATTTACCACTATATTTTTGTACCACTATATTTTTTTCCACCATTTTATTACCATCATATTTTATTACAAATTATATTTTTCCTGATTTACATCATAATTGGTGATTTACATCGTAATTGGGTACGGTATATCCAGTTTGGTTAGTAAACACACAGCTAAATTTAAATACAATTGAAATAATTTAATAGAACCACATAATCAAGCAAAATTATCTGATTAAGGGCTTAGTATAGCCACACATTTTTCTATAAAATAATAAGATGCAGATAAACATTTTATTATGCTTAGGCGATTTTAAATGTTTTTAAGTTAGGTTAGTAGAAAGGTTTGCAATAGAATAAATTGCGGAAGTCTTTTTGCGCAAGTTAAATATTTCACATACTTCTAGGTTAGGCTAGGTTAGGTTAGGAGAAAGGTTTGCAACAGAATAAATTGCGTATGTCTCTTTGCAGACGATGACTATTCCACATACTTCTAGATTAGGTTAGGAGAAAGGTGTTCAATAGAATAAACTGCGTAAGTCTCTTTGCGCACGGTGACTATTCCACATACTTGTAGGTTAGGTTATGTTAGGAGAAAGGTTTGCAATAGAATAGATTGCTTAAATCTCTATGAGATTCTACATACTGCTACGTTAGGTTAGGTTAGGAGAAAAGTTTGCAATAGAATAAATTGCGTGTCTCTTTGCGTGTACGGAACAGCCCCTGAATATTTAAATATTAACATTAATATTTTACATCATTCTCAAAGATGTCGATGACAGTTTTGTAAACAATTAATATTTATTACATTTTAATACATCTAGCGCGAAAAATCAAAAATAGAACCGAATGAATGTACAGACTTGTAAATACTTCAGAAATATTTGTAAGATAACTAATGGTAAAAAATTAGTAGTAAATAATATATGGTAGTAAAACCGGAGTGGTAAAAAGAATTGGTGGTAAAAAATATATGGTGGTAAAAATGGAGTGGTAAAAATGTCGTACAATCAAAATTGGGGCAATGTTTTCTTTGAAAAAATTGTAAAAAATTAAAATTTAATACCAAAATCAAATTCACAGAATTTTCATAGAATTGCTTGCTCTTACATCTTATAGAAAGAAAATTAAACTACCTTAACGCATTTTTTTAAAATAAGCGGCCAAAGTTGATATTATGCAATAAAATTAACAATTTTGGAAGAATGTTTACCTTGAAAAAATTGTAAAAATTAAAATTTTATACCACCAACGATAAATTCTCACAATTTACTTAGAATTGATGGCAATTACATCTTATAGAAAGAAAATTAAATTATCTTGACGAATTTTTTAAAATATACAGCCAAAGTTAAAATTATGCAATAAATATGACAATTTTGGGAAAATGTTTTCTTTGAAAAAATTGTAAAAAATTAAAATTTTATGCCATCAACGCGAATCGCACAGAATTTACTTAAATTTGATTGCACTTACATCTTATAGCAAGAAAATCAAATTAACTTGACGCATTTTCTTAGAATATTCAGCCAAAGTTGAAATTATGCAATAAAATTACCAATTTTGGGGCAGTGTTTTCTTTGGAAAAATTGTAAAAATGTAAAATTTTAAACCATCAAAGTGAAATTCACGGAATTCACTTAGAATTGATTGCTCTTACATCTTATACAAAGAAAATTGAATTATCTTGACGCATTTTCTTAAAATATTCAGCCAAAATTGATATTATGCAATAAAATTAACAATTTTGGGGCAATGCTTTTTCAAAAAAATTGTAAAAGTTGAAATTTTATACCATCAACGTGAAATTTACAGAAATTATTTAGAATCGGTTTCACTTTCATCTTACAGAAATAAAATAAAATTATCTCTCCAAGTTTTCCGAAAATATTCAGCCAAAGTTGAAATTATGCAATAAAATCAACGATCATTCCCTATTTTTTTTGTAAACAATTGTAAAAAATTAAAAGATTATCAAATCAACATGAAATTCTAAGAATCTACACAGAAATGAATAAATTTTGATTGGTTATAATTGAAATTTGAATATCTTCACTGCATATTCCAAAAATATCAATTAAGTTTCAAGTTAAAGTCCGTGTTTTAATGATTCTTAATGAATTCTTAAAAAATAGTCGCTCAAATAATTAAGCGCAATTTTTTCCACGAACTTGATATTTTCTCAAAACAAAAAGCAAACGACAGCCGAAGAATGTGGCTTTGAAGTGATGTAACGCTGGATTAATTTTAAACTTAAATCAAGGCTAAAATTTTAACTTAAAGGCTATGTTTTAATAATTAGTAAATTAAACTATGATTGCTCAAACAATTAGGCGCAACATTGTATACGAAATTAATATTTTCATTAAACAAAAGACAAACGACAGCTGAAGAACGTGGCTTTCAAGTGACGTAACGTTCAATTGTTTTCACACTTAAGCCGAGGCTTAAATTTCAAGTGAGTCAGTGCAATTTCGCTCTGTTTTAATAACTGTTAAAAAGAAAAATGCTACCTCAAATAATTAAGCGTATTTTATATTAATAATGTTCACGGATTTTATATTTTCATAAAACAAAAGGCAGACGACAGCCGAAGAATGTGGCTTTGAATTGAAGTCGTAAAGCACAATTGCTTTCACGCTTAAATCAAGGCTTAAAAGTAAATCAAACTCTCTGCTTTTTCGCCGTGAATTCATTCAATTGAATTCACTGGGCGAAAAAGTACAGATTTTGATCAACAAAAAAAAACAGTGTTTTATGCGGGTAGCGTAAAAAATTGAATGTCTTAAATACATAATTAAGCACAACTTTTGTGAAAAATTTACCAATTTTACGAAACAAACGGCAAACGACTACCAAAGAATCAAACTTTGACGTTGTGACTTTGACGTTGTGACTTTGACGTTGTGACGTGCTGTTTAATTGTTTTTACGTTTAAATCAATGCTTTAATTTTGAGCTGCGTTTTCATTATTTAAAAAAAAATCTATATTTTACAAAAATCGAGCATAACTTTTTTCAAAAACTCGACATTTTTCTGAGTCAAAAAAAAACTACAAACAAATATATTATAGTTTTATAAATCATATTATTATTATTTATTTAAATATTCAACAATATTTGTTTGTTGAAACTAAGTTTTTTTTAATGAAAACAATTGCTAAAGATCGACACTTTGAGATTATTCGAAAATCGAATCTATCGAACTTAAGCGATTTAAAGTTAATGTTTTTGAATTAAAATTGTTATTTTTAAATCAAACGGTCGTAACTTTAACTTCTTGTAATTTATTTCCCAAGTTATGCTTTATTTTTAAGCTTATTTATTCGCACGTGACAGTAAAGCGCATTCTTTGCTCTCGCGATTCCTGAAAAGTTCATGAAAATCAGACATTTCGGTAATTTTTCACAACTTTTTCAATGCGCAAAAAAAACGTTCGCTTGTATCACAATGTTCATTCACTTATTATTTAACTTTAGCCACCTATAGTTTATTTTCAAGTAATGAATTTGATTCATTTCTACGTTACAGTAAAAACGCACTCTTTCCTCTAGTGATCCCTGAAAATTTCATGAAAATCCGACGTTTCAGTCATTTTTCCCATTTCTTTAAAAACACAGCATACAAATCTGATTTTAAACGTGTTTTAAACATATTGTGGGCTAAACACGTTGTAAACGTGTTTTAAACATGTTTTACGCACGTTTAAAAAGCAAATAGTCATCGGATTAATCTGTTAATACAGGAAATTTTCTACTAGGTATACATATGCTTACGCTTTTTTTAAAGAGTTCACTTTGTAGTTTGAAACGAGTGTTTTCCACTTTCAGACTAAGCATGAAGTAAAATTTCGAGTTTAGAAAAGTCTGAAAATTTGGTTTGGTCGCGTAGCGATAATTTTTAGAATTATCTAAACTCGAAATTTTACTCCATGCGCCACGCGTATTAAACACTGAACGCACTAAAATATTGTGAACGACTAAACTTCGTTTGAAATCAGTGGCTTGTACGCGTGGCGCATGAAGTAAAATTTCGAGTTTAGAAAAGCCTGAAAATTTGGTTTGGTCGCTCCGCGCTACGCGACCAAACCAAATTTTCAGGCTTTTCTAAACTCGAAATTTTACTTCATGCTTAACCTGGGAATGGAAAACAATAGTTTAAACTTCAAATTGACCTGTTTTAAGAAAACAACGAATATTTAAAAATCGACAACACGTAATTGGGATATGTATACTCAAAAGAAAAAATGGTGATGTGTCCATCATAGTACTTTCCCCCGTAAATTGCGTATTAAATCACTTTTAAAATATTTGTAGCATTATTATTTTCAAAATGTCTTCAACTTTTTGATAACTACATACACTGAGACAAACCAATGACTAGATAAAAGAACATTATTTATTAATTATCTCAAAAACTAAGAGTGCTATGACAAAAAGTAAAGCTACAAAAAATCTTTAATATTTTATTACATACAACTTTTATTTGAAACATTTTTCAATTGTATCAACACATACACTGACACAAATCAATGACTAGATAAAAAACACTATTTATTAAATATATCAAAAACTAAGAGTGCTATGACAAAAAGTGAATCTACAAAAAATCTTTAGTTTTTCATTTCCTACAACTTTTATTTGAAACATTTTTCAATTGTATCGACACATACACTGTCACACACCAATAACTAGATAAAACACACAACTTTTGAAATATCTCAAAAACTAAGAGTGCTATGACAAAAAGTAAGTGAACAATACATCTTCATTTTGTTATTATCTACAACTTTTATTTGAAAGAATTTTTTGTTTGATGAACATTTATTGAAAAAATCTGAAAAAACTGAAAAACGCTAAGAGTAAAGTACCACTTCCGGTTTTCCGATTTTCACCAAAAGCTTTTCAGTTCTTCCGATTGTAACAAAAAGCTTAAGTTTCAAGTTTCATCTCGATATCTTTAGCGGTTTTTGCGGTACAGCGCACACAGACTCACAGACACACAGACAGACAGACAGACATTTTTCAAAAATGGTCTTATTCGACTCAGGGGACCTCAAAACGGATATTTCCGCTAAAATTTTTGATTCGAAAATTTTCACGAAAACAATACTTTCCCTTTGTATGACATACGGGGGAAAGTAAAAAATCACAAGAAATTATGATTTAAAGCTTTTCTAAAACAAAGAACACTAATATATTGGCGACCTAAACAGTATGACATTGTCATGTAACGTCAAAATTTGACACAACTAGGAAAAATCATTGCAGATACAACTGTCGACATACTCTCTAAAAAATTTGAACCACGCATTTTGAACCACACATTCTACATCAATCAGTCATAGGACATGGGATTTTCATTTGATAAAATTAAAATCAAACGAAAAACCCTGTAAATTCGAATTATGTATGCGAAAAAAATATTAGTGAAATTTAACCAAGTGTTCTCTTTTTGAAATCATAATTAAATATGTTTCATTAAAAGATGAAAAACTTGTTAAAGATATATTAAAGTAAAATAATGTTATAAAAAAAATCATTGTAAAAACGTGTTAATAAAACACAAAATTCAATAAAGCATTGCTATTATTGAAAGTGGAAAATTATTTGAAAGACCTTTAAAAATCGATGAGATATGAATAACACAAAGGGCCCCGTTTTTAATCAAAAAAATCTGCCGCGGATTCGCTTCTCACACACACACACCCAAACACAAATCCATCCCGTGCAGCAAAACCGCAGCAGCACAGAGAAACAAAAGCGAATCGCGACGTCCCTCGCCCGTTCCCGCCGCTTGTTCGGCCAACTTCGCTGCGGAAAATTGTCATGGCTGCCACACTAGTCGAGCGGCTCAGCCAGTGACCGTACCGTGAGTGTTACAAAGTGTGGTGTCCTTTTAAAATTAGAAAGAAAACAAGAAAAACAACGGGGATACGACACAAAATAATTGAAATAAATTTTGTTTAAATCCGGCCGGGAAAATGTGTGTAAAATAACGAAACCGTCGCGCTGTTGTGTTTTTCTTTTTTACGTTTCCCTCTCTCTCTCTCTCTCTGGGTGTGTGTTTTTGTGTGCATGTGTGTCTTCTGTGTTACCAGTGCACAAGTTTTTATTTGATTTGTATTTATTTATTTATCACTCAAAACCGTGAAACGGAAAAAGAGGATTACGCCCGTACTCTCAAATTTGGATTATACAATAACTCATCCCCCGGTCCATAAATTAAACTCTATTTTGTGGTGGATTTTAAACATCATCACCAACAACATCTCACCCTGGTAAGTCAGTATTTCAAAAACAATTGTCAATACCTATAAGCTTTTGTTTCACGCTCTAACCGTCTCTTTCCAACATACTCACAACAGGCTGCATCCATCTCTTTTTATTCGGAGTGTTTACATTTAGTGAGTGACGCCTAGGCATCGTTCTTGTCGTTGTGGATCTCGGATTTAGCGACACGTAGGTCTCAGCTGGTTGTCCTTTCCTCTTTTGCTCGTAGAGTTTGGCTTTCTCCTTCTTCGTCTTTCTCTATCTCTCTCGCTCTTTCTGTGGGTATGTTTGTGTGTGTGTGTGTGCATCGAGCGCCGCGGATGTTCGATTCGGCGGGAGCCATTTTGTGATAAGGTTCTTCTGTCTCTATCGCGCTCGTTGCGAGCGTGAAGGGTCCGATATGTTATGGTAGTCTAGATATAATAATAATTCCAATTGGAATGAACTCCACTTGTCAATGCTCAATAATGTATATCAATGAATGTATAATTGATCGTTGGGTTCAGTAGTTTTCATAAATTAATTATAATTAAATCAATTTAATTAATTATTATTTAGCAACATTGTTATACAGGGTGTCCCGAAAGATAACTCGGTACTTCCTGAAGATCAAACAAGTGTCTTATAATCAAAAGAATCAATAAACAAAATAATATTTCATATATACCGGGTGTGCCATCTGAAAAATGTTCGTTTCCTAAATTTAGGCCCAATTATTATTTAATGTTTGGATTCTTCATATGAATTTTGTGGTATTTTACTAATTGACATCAGAACTATATCATACGGTATTGGAACTATTCAATTTCTTTTTTTTTTAATTGATTTTTTGGTGCAATTTACAAATAACTCCGAAACTAAAAGAAAATAGTGATTTGTTATTTTCGTCATTAACAGACGTAAAGAGGGCGCTGAAATTGACTGTCGCGAGGTTAGGCGGCAGTGAAAAATCAATTGATTAATAATTGAAGAAAAAAGATAACAATATTTCTTGGATCAGTATTAAGATATTAAGAATCAGGGTTCAAACGATATATGTCAAAATATCTATCACGATATTTATCATGATATGTATCGATATTTATATTCTACGATATACAGGGTGTTTTACTAGTGTGTTCTCGGAGGATATCTCGGCTCACGTTACAGATAGAAAAACAGTTTCTTTACCAAACTTGTTTGGTTTTAAAAGCTGCACAACCTAAAAATATTTGCATGTGTACAGAGTGTGCTATAAAGACAGTAGCGGACGCAACTTACTTATTTTAAAGGAATCACCCTATATATTATTTGTTTTTGAATCCCTCATATAAATTGCGTTTCATTTTATTAAAAGCATTTGGTTTAAGTCACATCGCTTCGGAGTTATTTAACAATCATTAAAAAAAAGTGGTTTCGTAAACCTAGAATATCTCTAAAACTAAATAAGATAATCAGTTGCAGTTTTTTTTTTAAAATAATAAGTATTTATTGCCCAACAGGAAATTTCCCAATTACAAGACAATGACAATACAATAAACAATGTATGTATGTACATAAATAAATTTAAATCTAAACAATATGAAGACGCTCGTGAGTGTGACAGCTATTTGACAGATTGTTCATCAACGATTTAACAGAGTCGTGCAGAATATCACAACAGGGTGGTAATTTATTACACATGCATGCATGACATGATAACAATAGGAGATTTTAATCTCACGTTAGTCCTATGGTTTGGGATGCTAAACATAGGTTTTTGCCTGCCAGTTTTCACCATTCTCTCTGTTCAATCAAGGATAATAAATTTTTTTTTAATCGAACTTTTTTAAGACCTATCGACTCAAAATGCAATTCTTTTTCTATTAGGTTTAATATTTTTATTCGTAACTTTAAAGTTATTAAAATATTTAGATTACATCTACAGATGAAAAATTCTTAACTAAATCGAAAATGAATTTCATTTTGAGTCGCTGATGTAAAACAATGTATATGGTTACATTTAAAAAAATCATGTTTCACTTAATTGAAAATGTATAAATTCAACTATTTTTATTTCATAGCCAAATAACTTAAGACAACAAATTTGTAGTGTAGCCAATAGCACTCTCTATTCTCAAGAGAATGGCAAAAATTGTAACTCTTTATTATATTTAGTAGCAGAGATATTTTAGGTTTACGAAACCACTACAAACGTCATTTTTGTCCATAAATGTCAAATAACTCCGAAACGGCACGACTTTGACCAAATGTTTTAAATAAAATGACACGCAATTTTCATGAGAAATCTATAAACTATATAATATACAGGGTGATTTATTTGAAATAAGTAAGTTGCATCCCCTACTGTCTTTATGGCGGATCCTGTATACATAAAAATTTTAGGCTATGCAGCTCTTAAAACCAAGCAACTTTGGTGAAGAAACATGGTTTCTATCTTTAACGTGAGTCGTTTTATGGAATGCATAAAACTATTAAATTTCACGTTGCCGGGTATTCCCCTGTTTGGCGAATATTACCTATTTGCTAACAATTAATGCAACAACAGCGGAACTCAAGAGATCTTATTCATTGTTTGGCTTGGTGCAATCAAAAGGTAAAAAAAAAGAAAGCTGCCAAACTTGTCCTTTTATTTAAATATTTAAATTGGGAACATTTTCCTAGAGATTGCTATTTAAACTGGATTTGGAAAGATTATGGATATTTTCGATAATGAACCATTAATTAAACTAATATGCTAAGAGTGTTTTTGCAATTTAAAAACAGATTAAATGTTACATTTTTTTACAATTTTGTAACCAACTATGTTTTTTTTTTCTAATAAATGAAAATAAAATAAATAAAGTACTAAATGAATTTAATTTGAAGCTTTGAGGGAGTGTTTTACACTCCCAGACTAAGCATGAAGTAAAATTTCGAGTTTAGAAAAGCCTGAGAATTTGGAATTGCAGTGAATCAGTAGGAGCTGGATTTTAATATACCTCGGTGTATTAATTCCAGACAACGATCAAAATTTAGAATTTGTTTTCATACCACAAAGTATGGTATGTATAACCCTATTGATCGTATGATGAGACATGCAAACGATTTGTCTAATAATTCCAACTTAATGCTCTTCACTTCTTCATTTGCAGTTTTCAAAGCCCATTTACGCCATATTGATATATCCCATCTCATTCATATTACATAAATGTAATGCATTTTATTTTTATTATTTATTGACTTTATTTATTCGTAAATTATTTTATATAGTATATGTATCTTTGCTTTTTGTTAATTCAATTCAAGTCTACGTAATTTACACTGCATATTTTCACCTGTGATAATTTGCTTTTGCAAATAACACTTTGTAGTGATACTTTCTGTGATATTGGATTTTAGTTTTGTTTTATCTATATTATTACTTGTTATTTGTACATTTTACTATTTTAGATTATTTATTTATTGCATTTTAATTAATTATTTTATTTATTTTATAGTCTTGTTGCTTTTTATTTAAATTTGCATTTATTTATTATCGCTCGAAGATGTGGTATATTTTTCTTTTCTTTTATAATTCATGTGTTTGAATTTGTCAGTTTGATGTATTATAGTGTTGTGTTTTGTTCTCTCTTTCTCTGATTTTTATATTTATGTTATATTCATTTATTATTTCTTGAAGATGGGAATGAGCTAATTGCATATTGTTTTGACTATGAACTGTTTGGGATTGAGAAATAACCATTTTGACGTGTTTCTTGTGCCATTTTGCTTTTAGTGTTAGGCACACTTTTCTTGTATATTTTTAATATGTATTTTTTGTATATTTTCAATATGTATTTATAAATGTATTTTGGAAATGGAGATTCCGTTAATAAAATGAAATTGAAATTGAAATAATCTGAATATGCACAACTTAACATTGATTTGTATATTTTTTTTATGAAAAGAAGTTACCGTTTAATAAAGAAACTTCAACTTAAACTTAAACGTATCAGCAAACAGAATCAATATTGTTTCAGATAAAAACATAAGTTATAGCTATGCAAATTATAATTATATGTATTTACATGAATAAAATATTATTTACCAACAAGCGCGTTTTCATTATTCAGGAATAATTAAAACCGCGTACATAATTAAAGATAATAAAAACGGTCCCCACGCAATATTAATAAAAATCTCGGCTGTAATAATTAATGAATACGATAAATAAATAATAAATAAATTCAGGCTAATGACCCAGTTTATTCTACGTCGACAACTTTATAAATTATTCAAATAAATATGAACGCTGCCAATTTTTTTTCCAACAAACGCCCACGATAAATTCCGCAAGTGTATTTATAGCCAAACAATAAATATGAGATATTTTGAACAAATGAATAGGTTTTTGAAAAGTGCCACGCTTTGTCATTCTGTGTGTAGAGCATAAGTTTAAATATTTTTGAAAATAAAATTACACAGATTTTATTTTTAAAAATTCACTATCAATTAAGTTATAATAATATATAAAATTACAAAAATGTTATTCGTGAAAATGCAAACAATGTCAATTAATAAGACAACTTAATACGATAAATATCCATTGAAACTACTTCCCGTGCAAATACACCTCCGGATATTGAATTATACAATGAAATATTTAAAATCTTATTTAATTTGATTTGTTACAACGCTCTATTAAGGTATATGTAACGTTTAGGTCAAATTCTCTTCAAACCAACTAGCAAATACGAATTAAAAATGTAAGGAGTAATAACAAAAAATTAGAAGTGAAAGGACTTGGATTAAAGCTAATGTTTTAGGCCATTTATTAAATACCTCAGTAATTTTAAAAAATAGTTATTTTTTAAAAAATCGCTCTCAATTAAGTTATAATACTTTTAAATACCTCAGTAATTTAAAAAAAAGTTAATTTTTTAAAAATGATACAAAATATTTTATTATTGAAAAGTTGTGAAAATTCGAGAGTCTGATGAATCATTGTAAAACTAACAGATTTTATTTAAAAACGAATGCTTTTCAAGAATCAGCAAAGCATATTCAAATATCTGGCATAGTTATACTGTCAACTAAATTCGATTTTATTCTAGTAATAAAAATGTACAGACTTCATGAATGTTTAAATAAGGATACGAGCGAAGCGAGCAAGGCAAGCGAGCGGCTGGAGCGAAGCGACCATCTCTTCCAACCTTTTCACGGACCTTTACATCCATCCACTCCATAACCACTACAAAACAACGATTTACCTTGCAGTCACCACCATTCGGCTCATGCACCAACGCCTCCCCCCCTCCCTTTCCCCTTGCTACTATTATACATATATTTTTCTTCAACATTATTTATTTTTTTTTAATTATGCAATTCTCTTTACATTTCTACCTTTCCTTGATTCGGCCCTCGACTCCCCGGTTTGTAAACCGGGCTAAATGCTAGTTCTAGTAATAAAAATGTACAGACTTCATGAATTTTTAAATAAGGATATAAAATTAAAAAAATGATATATTTAAGAATCAGCTAAGAATTTTTAAATAAGGATATAAAATAAAAAAATGATATATTTAACAATCAGCAAAAAATATTTAAATAAAGATATAAAATAAAACTAGTATATTTAAGAATCAGCAAAGAATATTTAAATAAAGATATAAAATCAAAATAATATATTTAAGAATCAGCAAAGAATATTTAAATGTCTCACATGGTTATTCTGTTATTTTGAGGTAAAGACGATTTTATTGTAGTAATAAATTTACAGATTCCAGATTTCTCTTTTATTCTAATAAAAAATGTATAGGGTAGGCCCAAATTCGATGTTTTTATAAGGTATCTCAGTAACCCGAATAGTTAGACAAAATCTGATATACATGTCATGACCTCTTTTTCAGAGAAAATAACAATATTAGCTTGATTAGTTTTCGAGATATCGGGCGTTTTTCAATTGTTGGCTATTTTTAAATACGTATTTTTCTCAATAACTATAAGATATACAAATAAATAGTTTAATAGTTATTTGTGTAGTTACGTAGAATTCAGTGGCGCACTTATTTTTTTATTTCAACTTTTAATTTCAAAGTTATGACACAAAGTTGCATTTTTGTAAAATGTAACACCCTGTATGTTTCTATGTTATTAAATAGCATTTTAAATTATCTTTACATTGATAAATATATATTTAACAAAAATTCGTAAAAATACGCAAAAAACGATTATATTAAAAACTAAGTTAGTTTAAATATTAATTTTATGATTTTTGAAGACTTTTGCGATCAATTACTGAGTCTACAGATCACTTCATTATTAATAAATAATATTAACATCTCTGTGATTATAATAGTATGTTTCATCAAATATTTATCTAAAAGTTTCAGAGTAAAAAACACAATTTTTCAATTAAAAAAAAAAAAAAAAATTATAGAAAAATGTAAAACTAATTTAATATGCTATTCAATAACATAAAAATATTCAGAGTGTTCCATTTAAAATAATGCAACTTTATATCATAACTCGGAAATTAAAAGTCCGAATAAAAAAATAAGTAAGCCACTGCATTCTACGCTGAAAACTACATAAATAAATATTGAAGTTTTTTTGTATATCTTATAGTTATTAAGATAAAGACATATTTTAAAATAGCCAACAATTGAAAAACGCCGGATATCTTCTAAACTAATTAAGTTAGCTATGATCTATTTACGCCATTATTATTGTGTCGTAAAAAGAGGTCATGACGTTTATATTAATTTTTTTCTAACCCTTCAGGATACCGAGATATCCTATGAAAACATCGAATTTAGGCCACCCTGTACAGACTCCATACAATACAAAAAATCGTAAAGTTTGTTAAATGTTCAATAAAACTCATATTTTACTTCATGCGCTAGGCGTATAAACACTGAAAGGTTTATTAACTTTCCGAATCAGGAATCCTTTTTCACTAAATTATTCGAATACCTCTTTTGATTCCCTGAAAGGATTCAAATCCAGGATTTAAATCCAGAATGATTCGAATCCTGTCCAGCTCTGGCATCTAGTAGTAATAATAATTTATTTCTGTTGATTATATATCTTCTAAAAATGGTTGTAAAACAGCGTATTATCTAAGTATTAGCGATGATTCGATTCCTTTTAGAACAGAGTTCAGAAATATCATGATATTTATATAAATATCAAAATATCAGATATATATATATATATATATATATATATATATATATATATATATATATATATATATATATATATATATCGATAATTATCCGATATATGTATATCAACTTCTTGACTATCCGTGTTCATAAATATTAATTTTTATATTATTTATTAATTATACAGCAAGTTTTTCTTTTAAGTATACATGTACCAATTTACAGCGTATATGTTGTAAATCTTTAGATATTTGTTGTTTTTTTACAAAAGTTTAATTTAATGCTTTAAAAGAGTGTTTTCCACTCCCAGACTAAGCATGAAGTAAAATTTCGAGTTTAGAAAAGCCTGAAAGTATGGTTTGGTCGCTCCGCGAATCCTTTTTAAAAAAATGTAGCGAATCCGAATCAGGAATCCTTTTTCACTAAAATATTCGAATACCTCTTTTGAATCCTCTGAAAGGATTCAAATCCAGGATTTAAATCCAGAATGATTCGAATCCTGCCCAGCTCTGGCATCTAGTAGTAATAATAATTTATTTCTGTTGATTATACATCTTCTAAAAATGGTTGTAAAACAGCGTATTATCTAAGTATTAGCGATGATTCGAATCCTTTTAGAACAGAGTTCAGAAATATCATGATATTTATATAAATATCAAAATATCAGATATATATCGATAATTATCCGATATATGTATATCAACTTCTTGACTATCCGTGTTCATAAATATTAATTTTTATATTATTTATTAATTATACAGCAAGTTTTTCTTTTAAGTATACATGTCCCAATTTACAGCGTATATGTTGTAAATCTTCAGATATTTGTTGTTTTTTTACAACAGTTTAATTTAATGCTTTAAAAGAGTGTTTTCCACTCGCAGACTAAGCATGAAGTAAAATTTCGAGTTTAGAAAAGCCTGAAAGTTTGGTTTGGTCGCTCCGCGAAACGGAGAGGCCAAACCAAACTTTCAGGCTTTTCTAAACTCGAAATTTTACTTCATGCGCCACGCGTATAAAACTCTATTTTCAAGTGAAGTTCAAAATATACCACTAAAACAGTATGCTAAACACAGATATTCTGAACTTCATATCAAATCAGTGTTTAGTACGCGTGGCGCATGAAGTAAAATTTCGAGTTTAGAAAAGCCTGAGAATTTCGTTTGGCCGCTCCGCTTCGCGGAGCGACCAAACTGAATTCTCAGGCTTCCCTAAACTCGAAATTTTACTTCATGCTTAGTCTGGGAGTGGATAACACTCCTTTGAAGCTTTAAATTGAATTCTTTTCAAAACGACGAATGTCGGAAAATTTACTTCGAATGCACAAGTATACTTAAAAGAAAAATTCCCTGTATAATACACATACTTTATTTATTTTATTTTCATTTATTACAAAAAAACATAGTTGGTTACAAAATAGTAAAAAATGTAACATTTAATCTGCTTTTAAATTGCAAAAACACTTAACTATCTTAGCATATTAGTTTAATTAATGGCCCATCATCGAAAAAATCCATAATGATTGATTTAGGAATAGGAACATCTTTTCAAATTCAGTTTAGATCGCAATAGGAAAATGTTCACAACTTAAATATTTAAATAAAAAGACAAGTTAAGCGGCTTTCTAATTTCCTAATCTATTATTTTACTTTTGATTGCACATAGCCACACAATGAAAGATATCTCTCGAGTTCCGCTGTTAGTTGCATTAATTGTTAACAATTCATTAATTAATTCAAAAACAGTGCATCTGGAAATATTCGAGAAACAGGGGAATACCTGGCAACGTGCAATTTAATGGTTTTATGCATTCCATAATTTTTTTTTCTTAAGACCTTCAAAATTTATCATTTCACAATATCTACACTATGAAAAATATAGATGACAAAGTTGCTGCTTTCAATAACCTGATTTACAAATTATTTAATAAACATGCTCCTTATAAGACATCCCGTTTTACAAAACCGATAACTTCCCGGATCACTGATAATTTCAAATTGATGATATATTTGAGAAATAGTGCCCTCAGTAAATACAAAAGAACAAAAAAACCTGAACACTGGAACTATTACAAATCATTGAGGAATTTAAAAACAAACTCGATTCGAAAAGAATAGAAAGCTTATTTTGAATTTAAATTTCGCACAGCACCAAAGCAGTTATGGAAGGCATTAAAGGAGCTAAATCTTTCTAACAAACCTAAAATATTAATTCCAGAATCTCTTCGTAACCCAGAATCTTTTAACAATTATTTTATTAACTCTATACCTAAAACCTCGAACATTAGTCAAGATGTGATTCAATTTTATAGTAACAACAGAAAATATAATTTTAATGAATTGTTTACGTTTAAATTGGTAGAAACTTTCGAAGTGCATAAAATATTATATAATATTAAAACGAATGCAACTGGCAGTGATATTAATGGATGCATGCTAAAACGTTGCTGTCCTTATATTATACCTGCATTAACTCACATACTTAATTCCTGTCTTCTTTCAAATTATTTCCCTAGCCATTGGAAGCATGCATTAATAACACCACTTGCTAAAATTTCAACTCCAACTTCTACAGCTGATTTTAGACCGATTAGTATACTACCTACCGTTTCTAAGATTCTTGAAAAAATAGTAGACTTACAACTGCGGGTACACTTAGCAGAATATAATATTTTGCCTGAACAGCAATCAGGTTTTCGGCCACACCACAGTTGTACAACTGCATTGCTTGATATTACAGACAACATTTTAAGAGCTGGAGACTGTGGTGAAGATAGTTTGCTAATCCTTCTTGATTTTAGCAAAGCTTTCGACACTATAGATCATAATATTTTAATTTCAATATTACATTATATTGGATTGTCTAAAAGTGCATTATGTTTCTTCTATTCATACCTGTCAAATCGCGATCAATCGGTTATTATGAAAAGTGTTACATCTAGTCCTCATAAAACCACCAGAGGGGTACCTCAGGGGTCAATTCTGGGATCTCTCATGTATGCAGTGTATACATCCAGTTTCGGACAATACTTTAAATATTTAAAATTCCATATGTACGCGGATGACACACAGTTGCTGCATTCATTCAAAAGGTGCAACCTTAGAGATGCTGCAAATAAAATAAATTTTAATGTAAAAACATTTACTAACGCATGCACACAACATTGTTCACAAGTTAATCCTAACAAATCATGCGCTATATTATTCAGTAAAAAACTAAATAAAAAAGACATAAATATATTTTTAAACGATGTGCCTTTGATTTTTGTTGAGGAAGCCAAAAATCTTGGGTTAATTGTTGATAAAAAATTGAGGTTTGCCTCACACATTTCAAAATGTATCAGAATTACTCATTCCAATCTTAAGTTGATTTATGCCGCTAGATCGTTTCTATCACAGGAATTAAAAATTATATTATGTAATAGTTTAGTTCTTTCACATTTCAATTTCTGTGATGTAGTCTATGGACCATGTTTAACTGCAGTCACACAAAAAAAGAATACAACTAGTGCAAAACTCATGTCTCAGATTAATTCACGGCATACGGAAACATGACAACATATCACATACATTAAAACTTACAAACTGGATTAACATGGTAGAAAGGAGGCACTTGCATATGACATGTTTGTTCAATAAAATAATTCGGTTAAAATGCCCACCTTATCTTTACAAAAAAATATCTTTTCGAACTGACGTACACAACATTAATATAAGAAATAAAGGGCTCCTAACACAACCAATTCACCGAACAACGAATTTTGAACGCAGTTTCACTTTTAATGTGGTAAAAGTGTACAACAATATTCCCATTGAGTACAAAACTCAACCACTGCTAACATTTAAAAAATCTGTAAAGTTCTTCGTATTTTCACGCGAATAAAAATGAAAATGATGGTATACCAAGTTACTGCTGCAGATTTTATAATTTTTTATTATATATAATTATTTTTATTATTATTATTATTGTAAAAGTTATACATATATTCTTAAATATAATTGTAATTATATTTTTTTGTAAATTACCAATAATATTCGCCACAATATGAATATATCTTTATTTTAAGTTGGTTTGTGTTCGAAGCAGTTATGCCTGTTTGTATAACCAAACAGGCTGTACACTGTACACCGCCCATGTGTTTTCTACAATAAGTACTGTTTGTGTTATTATTTTAATCTTGTTTTGTTTTTTTAATTGTGGAAAATAAAGAATATTATTATTATTATTATTATTATTAAATATACATGATATATATCGTAGTTTATAAATATCGATTCATATCATGATAGATATCATAAGATATATCGTCTGAATGAATCGTTTTAAAATGATTCGAAACACCTACATTTGGATCGAATACGAATCCGTTAAACAAATTATACGAATCCGAAACACAAATCCTTTTTCATTAAGCATCGGATACACCGATAATAGAGCTTAGTAAGATTCGAATCATTCAGGATTTAAATCCTGGATTTGAGTCCTCGATTCGAAAGAGGCATTTCCAGTCCTCTAAAAGGATTCGAAAGAAGCATTTCGAATCCTCCAAAAGGTACGAATCCAGGACTCAAATCAAGGATTTAAATCCTGAATGATTCGAATCCTACTCAGCTCTATAATCAGTATATGTATACTACAAAAAAATCCATTTATATTGTCACATACTCGTATGTATTAAAAAACAAGCAGAATGTTAGAGAAGAACATCTCGACCTCATTTCGGCCATTCCATAAATAAGTGCAAACTTTTTGGGGGTATATCAGGGATTTTAGCGAATTTCACATCTATTATAAAGGCTATCAAGACATGGTGTTTGGTTGTTACTAGAGGTTAAATAAATTATTGTGTCAAAAGTTATAACAATATAAACTTTTAGTATACTTTTATTTTGAACTCAAAAATATCGTAAACCGTTACCTATACAAAAAAAGTTATTGTGTACTTTTTTGTGCTTAAATGTACAAAGTTTAAAATACATTTTTTTCCAAATCGAAAAAACTTTATATAGATTTTTTTTTAATAAATAAAACATATCTCAAAAAATAATCAAATACTCATGTTTTAATTTTCTATAAAAAAATATATGTTATACCCTGATCCTTCCTAAGAAATTTTCCGTTTTCAAAAGTGTGGGTACTTTAAAACTTTTTGAGGTATGATTTTTTTACCCAAGCGCCACATTGACATGAGGCGCTCCCGCCAATGGTGTACTGGCCCGGATCGCGGTGAGCGCCTCGCGTCAATGCAGCGCTCGGGTAAAAAAATTATATCTCAAAAAGTTTTAAAGTGCTCATCTTTTTAAAAACGGAAATATTCTTAGAAAGGATTGGGGTATAACATATATTTCTTTTAAGAAAATTATAACATGAGTATTTGATTATTTTGTGAGATTTGCTGTGGTAAAAAAATCATATCTCAAAAAGTTTTAAAGTGTCCATCTTTTTGAAAACGGAAATATTCTTAGAAAGGATTTGGGTATAATATATTTTTTTTTCAAGAAAATTAAAACATGAGTATTTGATTATTTTGTGAGATTTGTTTTATTTATTGAAAAAAATCTATCTATTTAAAACTTATTTTAAACTTTGAACATTTAAGCATAAAAAAGTCAAGTATAATTTTTTTTGTATCAGTAACGGTTTACGATATTTTTGAGTTCAAAATAAAAGTGCACTAAAAGTTTATATTGTTATAATTTTTGAAACAATCATTTGTTTAACCTCTAGTAACAACCAAAAACCATGTCTTGATAGCCTTTATAATATATTTGAAATTCGCTAAAATCCCTGATGTACCCCCAAAAAGTGTGCACTTATTTATGGAATGGCCGATTTATACATTTCACAATCCTTTTACTTGAGTGCACATTTGTAGAAGATATCTCAAAATAAACCGCAATTTCATCTCTTAAGAGAATACGTCGTAAATAATCCGCAATATTAAACGAAACAATAAAAACCATCCATTATTACACATTGTACTCGCAGCTATTAACGATGTTATTGTTGTGTATCAGAAGCCACGGCTGTAAATCGCCAACATTAATCATCTAATGCGATGCGCACGTTCTTCGCCTATCTCCGGGCACTTCTAATAAGAAAACCAATTTGCGGTCGGCAAATTCTCGGATTAGAATCTCGGACGGACTGACCAACAACAAAGACACGAGAGGGATCGATTACCCGTGCGGGTTTCGCTCAGATTCCAATAAGAAAGGCAAAACGGTGATCGATGGAATGTCTTTTGAGGACGGTGGTAGCATAAAAAAAGGAGGAGTGGATTTGCACAAAGGACGGATCGAGGGATTTAAAGGGAGCTTCTTGTGCGGAAGGGAAGGAGATAATTGCGATACAATACTGAGAGAGAGGAGTCAATTAGTGAAGGGATCCGGAAGGGACTAGGGTCTCCTTTTTTTTTGTAAGAATTAGCTGCTGGGATTGTGTGAATGGAAGATGGATTGGGGGATTCTGAGTTTGGAAGGTTTAGAACAATCCTTCATCACAGTTTATAACAAATACAAAAAAAACATGAACTATAGTAGATATAAGGATAGGTATCCTATGATTAGATATTTGAAACTGTTATATGTTAATTTAATTTCTCACTTAACCTGTGGTGAAACATATTTAATTAATAGTAGAACTTTGATTAAAACACTTGGTTTGTTTAACCGATAAATCAGTGAAATAAACCAAGAGTTTTAATCACACTACTATTATGTAGCTGTCATGTTAGTCCTAACTTACGTGGGTAATTAAAACTGGAAATTTACCGTAAATTACCATCTGTTTCGATAGCATTGGTAGCATTCTTTCGTCTACATGCATAACAGATTTTATGTTTATTTACTGTTACATAATGATGTATATTTCATGAAGTAATTCATTTCAAAATAATTAACATATTTTGAATATATAAGATTTTAATTGAATTTGCTTGGTTTGTTTTACTAATAAATTATTTTATTTTCGACTAGTTTTGGCTTAATGCCATTTGCAACAATGATGTACAATAGAAAAAAATTGGTTATGTATACTAGATGTCGACATTTCAGGTAATAAACGCTTTAATTATCAGCGAATTCCAAAAGCCCATATTAAGTATAGAGGGTCCATATCCATATTTCGACAGAATGTATGGGGATTTCAGTTATTTGAAGTGATAGAGAGTCAGTTAAATTGGGGCCAAGTTGCGTATTTTAGCCCAACAATAATCTGAAAACAATTTTGAAATATCTTTTTTTGATTTCGAGATATCAACAAAAAACTGATTTTTTGAAAAATCGTGCGTATTTCAGCCTAACAATAATCTGAAAACAATTTTGAAATATCTTTTTTTGAATTCGAGATATCAACAAAAAACTGATTTTTTGAAAAATCGTTTTTATTTTTTTATTCAAAAACTACTGAATCTGGACGTTTAGAACTTTGACAATATCGAGGCACTTTTTAATGAGGAATCTAGAAGAATTTTTTTTAAGAAAACTGTAACATTTACCCGAAGACCATAGCCAATTTTTGGTTTTCTTATGGGCGCTATTTTGGATTTTCATATTTTTTGAAAGAATATTTTTTTCTGAACACAGTGATGTATCACACCCATAATTTATTTTAGATTTGATATTTAAAATTATAATATTTTTTTTTGCAATGAGTGTCTTGGAAACAATGACGTCATATCTATAAATCAATAAAATCTTGACAGGAATCAATCATTGTTAGCAGTTAAAATTATTTAATAGCTGTCAATCGTTTATAATAATAATATCAATCGATTATTACACAAAACATAAATTAAAAAAAAATGGTGGTGTCCATCATAGCACTTCCCCGTTAAAGATATTATGATCTATATATCAACAGTATGAAAAAGTTGCAAAAACTAAATTTTATTATTATTTTTTCAAAACTATTCACAAAAAATGCAATTCTTCCATTTTCACTACATCTAAATAAATGTTGATTACCATCACATTTAAGCGTTATATATTTTTAACTTTACTGTAAATCAGTGGTTTGTACGCATGGCGCATGAAGTAAAATTTCGAGTTTAGAAAAGCCCCGTGAAAATTTGACTCAGGTCTCGACAAATTTTCTACGCGGGGCTTTTCTAAACTCGAAATTTTACTTCATGCTTAGTCTGTGAGTGGAAGACACTCGTTAGTTTTAAATACATCACAACTAGAGGGTCCTAGGAGTTGTCAAATTAGTGAGTTACTCAACTGTTTCCAAGGCAGTCTTACAAATAATAAAATAATAAAATTTTACATATAAAATGTACAATAAACTATAAGTATAATACATCATTGAATTCAGAAAACAATATTCTTCCAAAATGGCGCTCATAAGAAAAACAAAAGTTGGCTATGGTGCCTGGGGAAATGTTATAGTTAAAGTCTTAAAATAAAATATGTTTTCTCGTTAAAAAGTGCCTGTATAATGTCAAAGTTGTAAATGTCTGGATTCAATGGTTTTTGAATGAAAAAATAAAAACGAAATTTCTAAAAATCCGTTTTTTTGACAATATCTCAAACACGAAAGCAGATATTTCAAATTTATTTTTAGATTATTATTGGGACCTCAAATACGCAACTTTGCCCCAATTTAACCGATTCTCTATCTCTTCAAATAACCAAGATCCCCATACATTCTGTTGAAATACGGGCACCCTGTATACCTGAAGTTTTTTAAAATTTGGTGCCAATTTTCATTACACATACCTTAGTTCAAGTTTCTTTTTAATCCGTTTTTGAATAACCGAGATTGTAGTTCTTCATGTTTTACGCTTTAATTCTTATGAAAAAAATAAACATTTTTTGTTTAATGTATCTTTTTTTGATTTCGAGATATCAACAAAAAACTGATTTTTTGAAAAATCGTTTTTATTTTTTTATTTTCTAGTGATCATCCTATTTTTTTTCATTATTCTAAAACGAAGAAACACTCAATTCAACTCGACCGTTTTGAAAAGTACACGAAAAAACACACGTTTTTACCAAATTTAATATATTTAACAAATTTGAAATATCTGCTTTCGTGTTTGAGATATTGTCAAAAAACGGATTTTTAGAAATTTCGTTTTTATTTTTTGTTTTTTGTTTGCAAATAAAATTCTAAAAAAAAATTTGCATATGTAGAAAAGATGTATCTTTATTTGGTGTAAACTTGATAAAATCGACTGTACCAAATTTAAAATATTTAACTTCAAGGTGACATGCACCGCTTTTTAATAGTAGTTTCGGCTTAATGCCATTTGCAAAAATTATGCACAAAAGAAAAAAATGGTAATATACAGGGTGATTCAGTTTGCTGTTCCACACCCTTCTAAAAATAAGAAAATATCCAAATCGGTTTATTATACCGAGTGTCTGAGATAAGGGACGAGTATAGGAATTTAACATGTAAAATGAAATATGTGTAATTATTAGCGAATTTAAATTTCCATAAATTATAAATGGCCCAATAATATTATTCTTAAAAATACCAGCCCAAATATTTATTTTTGCGGGAACTGGGCATAGCGTATCCGTGGATTTTCTTGGGTCCAATATCGCATGTTCTGTGTGTTGGGCTTGTTATTAAGAGTGAAAGTGCATTAATCAGTAAAACAGATAGACTGCATAAATATCTCTTCAAATATCTAATCAATGTTTGATCGATCCTACATTATTTCACAGAATACACGCCTGCTTTCTTCATCCACTAGTAGTATCTCCTGACGACATTGATGTTTGTAGGGATGATATCCATGCTTCTTCAGAATCTTATGTATGTACAGAGAATTTAGAGACGTTGCACTCACGAGCAATACATCGTATGCTAGTTGTTGGTTCAGCATTTATCAAACCCAAAACTCTTTCTTCCAATTCATAGTTACATCTTCTGTTCCGTTTGCCTGTAAGGTTAATGTTTTTGAATTAATTTTTGTTGAAATTGGACTATTAAAATACCTGAATCATCTGCCGCTACACTTGCTGTATTTAAAATTTTTCACAAACTTGGTAATTGTTGATAAAGACGGAATTGGTCGATTGTTAAATTTAACCGAAAATAAGTCACGAACTCTGCGTAAACTGACGTCACTGTAAAATGTTTTTATAATGAATACCCTCTCTTCATTGGAATAACTCAGATTATTATTCATAACAATTATAATGCGTGAATTGATATCTGACTAGCAAAATTCTTTTAACTATAACATGACATTTGTCAAACTTATGGCAAGGGTTTTTATTAAATGGTACATTGTTCAACTTATTTTTATTATTTTTGAAGTGGATTCTTTCACAAACGTAAATTAAATGGATACATTTATTACAGTTTTTAATACTCTAAAAAATATTCCTTTACGATTTTTCTCTAAAATTAATAGGGGAGCTAATAATTACAGATATTTAATTTTACATGTTAAATTCCCCTTAATCCCAGACACTCGGTATAAAAATATCATATGTGGCTACGAAAATTATAACAAATTAAACAAATGATTTCAAGTGTTAATAATTTTTGACGGTGGGTCATTTAAAAAATTGAGATACTTGTTTAAAAGAAAAAAAAAAAAAAAATACTTGAACCAAGTGTTTACCAGCAAACACTTGGTTCAAGTAATGGTTCGGAAATCGAAATGAGATCAAGTGGCCTGCAAGATTTCCAAATCAGAAAACGAGCTATAACTATTTTTCGACACCTGTCATTTTGTCACTCCCAGACTAAGCACGAAGTAAAATTTCGAGTTTAGTAAAGCCCCAGCGTGGAAAATTTGTCGAGGGTCGCACTAGCGACCCTCGACAATTTTTCACGGGGCTTTTCTAAACTCGAAATTTTACTTCATGCTTAGTCTGGGAGAGGAAAACACTTGTTTAAAGCTTTAAATTGAATTAAAAAAAAAAACAGGGAATATCCGCAATTGTATCAATTCCATGGTGTCATTATTTTTATAAAATCACATTACTTTTTCTTAATTATTTTAACTTAGAGAAACGTTAAGTGTAAAGTGTGAACATTCATAAATTTAGAATTTTTCAATCTACAATAAAGTGAACATTTTGTCTCTAAAATAAATAGGGAAGCCAATATTTGAACACTTTAAAATTAACATGCGATTTCCTATGTTGCGTCCGCCAAGTCAACACCCCCTAGAGAATCTTGGTTAGTAGAAGAGATAGAATAAAACGGATGCCGCATACTTATCTCTTTTTTCAAGACAAACTGAACCGTTAAAAGCAAAAATCGGCTATCGTCTTTTGTTTTTTTAGTTTTAGCCAAAAACTCATTCTTTTCCAATTTCGATTTGCGCCATCCGTTTTTTTTATCTCTTCTACTAACCGAGATTCCCTATAAGAAAACATAAATGTGAGCACCCGAATTAGCAGAATATGCATCGAAATACGTATACTTAAATAAAACTCCCTGTATATTGATGGTTTCGTAATTTTCAGAAATGTTTTTCTAAATACTTTAAATTAAATTTCAACATATTTATTTTGAAGTATATTAAAAGAAAAAGAATTTGGTCAGTGTTTATAAACAATTAAATATATTGATTTTTATAAATATTGTGACATTCTCGTTTCTATATTAATTAAATTTTATAATCGCACATTTATAATATAATAGTTGAAAACATGTTTACACCCGAGGCGAGATATGAGGAGCATATTTAAATAATTGCTTATTTATGCAGCTCGATAATTACATTAATAAACACATCTGTTTTATTATAATGTGACTCAAAATATATACACACAATTTTGCGAAGTGTTGAAACAATGCTTATAAGAATCTGAAAATATTATTCAAAACAGCTCTCGTAACCGCTTGGTGAATTTTCAGGAATTCGTTGTTTTTATTAAAGCGTCCAATTTGAAGTTTCTAACGATTGTTTACGTTCCTTGGTTAAGCATGAAGTAAAATTTCGAGTTTAGAAAAGCCTGAAAATTTGGATTTGCAAATCCAAATTTTCAGGCTTTTCTAAACTCGAAATTTTACTTCATGCGCCACGCGTATAAAACACTGATTTATCGTGAAGTTTAAAACATACTGTTTAAGTTAATAAATATTACAAATGTTTATTTTGTGTAACCTGTAATTATTATATCGCACAATGTTATTTTAATAGGTATAAATAAAATGAAACACTTATTACTTTGATATACTTTATTGTTCTCGCGACAATTGTTTCGCCACACTGTGGCTTCTTCAGGCGAAGAATAATTGTCGCGAGTACAATGAAGTGTTTGAAAGTAATAAGTGCTTTATTTAAACTAAAATCAAAGTGAAAATGAACTTTCAACTATTAACTGCCTCAAAAATTAAGTTATAAATAAAATGTAATGATAAAGATTATTCATACAATCCCAGGATGCACTAAAAATTTGTAAAACGCTCTATATCCTTACGACTGCGCCATTTTATTAATATGCGTATTCGTAGCTCGAATCCCAGTTCGCACCAAAAATTTGTAAAACGCTCTATATCCTTACGACTGCGCCATATTAATAATATGCGTATTCGTAGCTCGAATCCCAGTACGCACCAAAGATTTGTAAAATGCTCTTTAACTTTACGACTGCGCTATATTAATAATATGCGTATTCGCAGCTTGAGTACATAACATTGTATTATACTTGTGGATGTTGTATATTCGCAAACTAATCTAACGAGATGAGATGCTGAAGATGGAAGGTATTTATAAGCCATTAGCATTGATCGCATATTTTCAAAAACCTCGAGAAGACGAAACGAACCGTGCATGACAGACTAATTACAAGTACACACGTGGCCAAAGCAATTACCCAACTGGCAATAGCTAACAGGTGAGCTGCTTCTGTTTGTAGCGACTGCAACACACCGTTATGCACACATACTCCAATCACCAATTAATCGCATCCCTCGTAATGAAGCCGGCATTCTCCGTGATCCAGTTTAAAACCGCTTAATCGCCCGTCCATTGTTATCCGGGCTGCATGCGAATAATACGGATCCGACAATTACTACTAGTCGTGTTGCGTTAGCGATTATTTAAACTAGTGTCGACAGTGCGTGGGAGTCGGAAACGTGTTTCGCGAACGGCCGTTTTTCGCTTAACGAGCGGATAATTTGGCGCTTTTAAATTTCAATTATTGAAACGCTCGCCGGCCGGCCGAGAGCTGAAATCGTTTTGTTTGCAGGGCCCGGGCTATTATTAGCGTTGCAAATATTTTTCTTGGTACGATATCAAACGGGGACGTGCTCAATTCGTGTTTTTAATATCGCCACAAAAGTTGTTTGTGTGTATGAATTATTAAACAGTTTTTGTGAATCATTTCAGCCATTGAATTATTATTTTTTTAAATAAAAAATATGTTCGTTTAATTTTTTTTTAACCATGATTAATGCTTTGATCCCCGCTAGTGTGTTTCAAACATTGGAGATTGCCGTTTAAAGTACTTATTTAAAAAAAAAATAACAAGAATTGTTAATTCATTTAATAACCCACAAAAGTCAAACAAATTATTTTGTAAAACCCAAAAAAAATTAAAAATATGTTTTTCAAAAATTAATTTATTACAGAAAAGAATTTTTAATTAGCATTAAACAAAGTTTGATTAACGTGGAAAATCTTCCTCTTTAAATCCACACTTGAATAAATTGAAATTATATCTTTCTATCCCCGCTGATGTATTAAAACTATCAATAAGAATAATCTATTTTGTTTAAAAAAAGGTGCCATGGTTGTCAACATCTAATAGCAGCTCTCAGTTCAGACTATTGCCGATAGGTTGATCAACAGCGGCGGCTCGCAGCCTAACTTCAGGGTTGGCCAGAGACCCAAGGTAATATGTATCTGTTATTGAAAGGTGACTTTGTTGTGCAATTCTTTGTATTTATAAAGCGCGATCCCAACCTCAAATTTTGTGTGCCTTGGCGCCGTGGCCGACCCTGAAGTTAGGCTGCAAGCCGTCGCTGTTGAGCATCCATGGTTAATGTAAAAAGATAGACAACTAAACACAAAGTAATATAGTGAGGGATTTTATTGAACTAAACTCCAAAGACAATGGCTGTTTAAATACTAAGAAATAGTATTAATATTGATTTTTATTAATAATAACTTTATTGCCAAATAATAGCTAACTTGAACATTTTAAACAGATGCCTGTAATTTTTTATTGTTATTACATTTGACATTATTTTTCTGAATCCAATAATGCCCTATATGTTGTTTTTCAAAAATATTATCGTCGAAAATAAATTGAAATAAACCTTCTGGTTAAAATTATATTTTTTAATATTAAATTAGTGTGCCTTAAAAAAAATATTCAAATACATCAATTTTAAAAATTCAGACTTCACTTTGAACCAATGTTTTATGCCCGTGGCGCATAAAGTAAAATTTCGAGTTTAGAAAAGCCCCGTGAAAATTTGTCTCGGGTCGCTGGCGCGACCCTCGACAAATTTTCTACGCGGGGCTTTTCTAAACTCGAAATTTTACTTTATGCTTAGTCTGGGAGTGGAAAACACTCGTTTCATCGTTAGACATTATTTTTCTGAACCCAATAATGCGAAATATATTTATATTTTTTTTTCAAAAATATTGTTCAAACAAAATTAAAATATACCTTCTATTTGAAATTATATTTTTCAAAAATTATAATTAGTGTGCCTTGGAAAAAAGTAACAAATGTCATTTATTATTGGGTTAACCGTTTTTAAGATATTTTAAATTTTAAAGAAATTTTATGGAACTAAAAACCAAAGACAATGGCTGTTAAAATACCAAGAAACGGCATTAATATTGATTTTTTTTTAATACTAACTTCATTGCAAAATAATAGCCAACTTAAGCATTTTAAACAGCTGCCTGTAATTTTTTATTTTTATTCCATTAGACATTATTTTTCTGAATCCAATAGTGCCCTATATGTTGTTTTTCAAAAATATTATCGTCGAAAATAAATTGAAATAAACCTTCTGGAAAAAAATATATTTTTTAAAAATTAAATTAGTGTGCCTTGACAAAAATATTGAAACACATCAATTTTAAAAATTCAGACTTCACTTTGAACCAATGTTTTATGCCCGTGGCGCATAAAGTAAAATTTCGAGTTTAGAAAAGCCCCGTGAAAATTTGTCTCGGGTCGCTGGCGCGACCCTCGACAAATTTTCTACGCGGGGCTTTTCTAAACTCGAAATTTTACTTTATGCTTAGTCTGGGAGTGGAAAACACTCGTTTCATCGTTAGACATTATTTTTCTGAACCCAATAATGCGAAATATATTTATATTTTTTTTTCAAAAATATTGTTCAAACAAAATTAAAATATACCTTCTATTTGAAATTATATTTTTCAAAAATTATAATTAGTGTGCCTTGGAAAAAATTGACAAATGTTATTTATCATAAGATTAACCGTTTTTGAGATATTTGAAATTTTAAAGAAATTCAGTGCTTTTTAGAAAGCCACTACCCGAAAGTATCCAATGGTGATTAATTTTTCGAATAATAATATACAGTGTTTAAAAGTTCATACCATATTTAGTCAACTTTAAACCCTTAAATGTCGATTATTTTAAATGAAACAAGAATTAAATTCTACATTGAGCTATACTAGCATTTCCTATACCCATCTTCTTTGGTTTTCAAGACAAAAAAGTCGAGTTAATATTTTAAAGTTGACAAAATGTGGTGTGAAATTTTGAACACTGTATTATACGAAAAATTAACCACCATTGGATACCCAACATTCCATCTCATCGATTTTTTTTGTTCCGAGATACGAATCTCAAAATGAATCACGAAAAAGCACTAAATTTCTTTGAAACGTCAAATGTCTCGAAAACGGATAAATTTGTAGATTATGTTACTTGATATAATTTTTATCACAGAATTTTATGTAAAATCCAAATTCGAAATAAAAAATATACCATTCTATTCAAAACAAGGAAGTTGGTGTCGACTTCAGGTATAACCGGAAGTCGAATAATCTTCAAAATATTTTCATTGAAACGAGCACACATGATTACATATCACTGAGAATCTCATTACAATACATTAATTAGAAGACCATATACTTTAAATGTACGGTTTCGGTGGAACACTGTGTATACCGGGTGTTCGGCAAAAAACGCCCAACGTCATAACTCTGTTATTTATTGACCGATTTAAATGAACTAGAAAACCAGGTCAATGGCCGTTTTATTACCACAAATTGACAGTAATTATATATTTTTTTAAATTAAATAACTTCATAGTAGTCAACTTTAAATTTTTAAATGGCTGCATATACTTTTCTTATTTTATTATATTAGAAATTGTTTTTCTGAATCCAATTATGCCCGATATGTTGAGTTTTTTAGAAAAATATAATAACAAACCAATCACACATAAAAAGACCCTAATTACAGAGAAATATATATAAACTAAATATAGGTTTACAGTGTAAGTGAGTAGGGTACAAACTAATAAGTTAATTAACAAATTCAGAAAACACATTCGGTAACATCACACATAAACTGTTCTATACAGGGTGAAAACATTTCGACAAAGCAATGAATTTCGTGATAATTTCGCAACATTTTATATAATGGGGAACCATGTAGTAATTAGTACGGGGCGTCGTATAATTAAAGGTTTGTTTATATCTAGAGAATAGTCTGGGTACATTAAAATCGATGTTGCATAACAATTCAGAATTATCAGTAAAATTATGAATTAATTTATATAAATCAACAATAGATATGCGTCGATGTCTTTTGTGTATGGTATCTAATTTAAATAATTTAAATTCGTCTATGAGTGTAGAATAACTTGTGTGGAGTTCTGGATATTGTTTGTGTTTTATGAAGTATAGGTATTTGAGAAAGCGTTTATTAACTTTCTCAAGCATGTTAATATGTGTTGAATTTCCAGTAGTCCACAGTAGCGCAATAATTAATTTTAGATAAAATAAGCGACGTATATAAATTCATAACTGTGTTTGTGGACTTAAAGTCACTACAATTGCGTTTTAGGAATCCTTATTTATTATTTTATTCCTTACTTTATTTTTTAATTTAATAATTAGTGAAGTAAGGAATAACAGTACTTTTATGTGTAATAATCACTTCATGTAAACTTAAAACATACAGTTATAAATCAATCAATCAATCTATTGGTCTATTAGATTATATAATATAATATTAGAAAAGTCATGCAAACACATAATAACAAAAATCTTGTTCTGCTGATTTTTTGGCAATAAATGTAGTGTGCCTTGAAACGAAAAAAAAAAACATTAATTAAATACTTGCGCTACTTATTTATTCTATGCAACATAAAGTATCTAAATTACTCAGATTCAATTAATCTAAACTCCAAATTTAATGTCAAGAAACAGGATTTAACAATCCTAACCCCCAAATTTTGAGACATGAAACTAACTAACCTAACCTACAAGTTTGATGTAAACAAAGAAGATTTGATTAACCCAACCTACAAACTTGTTGCAAGCAAGCAAGATTTAACCAACATAACCTACAAATTTGATGTAAAGAAACAAGATTTACCAACCCTTAACCCCGAATTTGATCTAAAAAAAACAGGATTTTAACAAACATAACCTCAAAGATTGCTGTAAACAAACAGGATTTTACGATCGTAACCTCCGAATTTGTTTTAAACACTGGAGATTTTAACGATGTAAGCTCTAAAAATAATGTCTAATGATGAAACGAGTGTTTTCCACTCCCAGACTAAGCATGAAGTAAAATTTCGAGTTTAAAAAAGCCCGCGTAGAAAATTTGTCGAGGGTCGCGCAGCGACCCGAGGCAAATTTTCACGGGGCTTTTCTAAACTCGAAATTTTGCTTCATGGCCACGGGTATAAAACACTGGCTAAAAGTGAAGTCCGAATTTTTAAAATTGATGTATTCCAATATTTTTTAGAAGGCACACTAATTTGATTTTTAAAAAATATAATTTTAATTAGAAGATTTATTTCAGTTTATTTTCGACGACAATATTTTTGAAAAACAACATATTGGGTAATACTACTAGCCTAACCTACAAATTTGATGTAAACAAACAAGATTTGATTAACCTAACCTACAAACGTGATGTAAGCAAACAAGATTTAACCAACATAACCTACAAATTTGATGTAAACAAACAAGATTTAACCAACATAACCTACAAATTTGATGTAAACAAACAAGATTTAACACCCCTTAACTCCGAATTTGATCTAAACAAACAGGATTCAACAAACATAACCTCAAAGATTGATGTGATCGATCGTAACCTCCGAATTTGTTTTAAATATTACAGATTTTAACGATGTAAGCTCTAAAAAGAATGTCTAATGATGAAACGAGTGTTTCCACTCCCAGACTAAGCATGAAGTAAAATTTCGAGTTTAGAAAAGCCCCGCGTAGAAAATTTGTCGAGGGTCGCGCAGCGATCCTCGACAAATCGAAATTTTACTTCATGCGCCACTGGTATAAAACACTGGTTCAAAGTGAAGACCGAATTTTTAAAGTTGATGTATTCAATTATTTTTTAGAAGGTACACTTTGATTTTTAAAAAATATAATTTTAAATTGAAGATTTATTTCAGTTTATTTTCGACGACAATATTTTTGAAAAACAACATATTAGGTAGTACTACTAACCTAACCTACAAATTTGATGTAAACAAACAAGATTTGATCAACCTAACCTACAAACTTGATGTAGGCAAACAAGATATAACCAACATAACCTACAAACTTGATGTAAACAAAAACATTTAACAACCCTTAACTCCGAATTTGATCTAATCAAACAGGATTCAACAAACATAACCTCAAAGATTGATGTAAACAAACACGATCGTAACCTCCGAATTTG
The DNA here is from genome assembly GCA_932526585.2 of Philonthus cognatus. Classification (NCBI taxonomy): domain Eukaryota; kingdom Metazoa; phylum Arthropoda; class Insecta; order Coleoptera; family Staphylinidae; genus Philonthus; species Philonthus cognatus. Next base: position 36,233,800 of record OW052247.1, read on the forward strand.
TTTTAAACACTGGAGATTCGGACGATGTAAGCTCTAAAAATATTGTCTAATGATAAAACGAGTGTTTTCCACTCCCAGACTAAGCATGAAGTAAAATTTCGAGTTTAGAAAAGCCCCGCGTAGAAATTTTCACGGGGCTTTTCTAAACTCGAAATTTTATTTCATGCGCCACGGGTATAAAACACTGGTTCAATTTTTTAGAAGCCACAGTAATTTGATTTTTAAAAAATATAATTTTAAATAGAAGATTTATTTCAGTTTATTTTTGACGACAATATTTTTGAAAAACAACATATTGGGTAATACTACTAACCTAACCTACAAATTTGATGTAATCAAACAAGATTTGATTAACCTAACCTACAAATTTGATGTAAACAAACAAGATTTAACAACCCTTAGCTCCGAATTTAATCTAAACACACAGGATTCAACAAACATAACCTCAAAGATTGATGCAAACAAACAGAATTTTACGATCGTAACCTCCGAATTTGTTTTAAACACTGGAGATTTTAACGATGTAAGCTCCAAAAATAATGTCTAATTATGAAACGAGTGTTTTCCACTCCCAGACTAAGCATGAAGTAAAATTTCGAGTTTAGAAAAGCCCCGTGTAGCTTTTCTAAACTCGAAATTTTACTTCATGCGCTACTGGTATAAAACACTGGTTCAAAGTAAAGTCCGAATTTTTAAAATAGATGTATTTGAATATTTTTTAGAAGGCACATTAATTTGATTTTAAAGAAATATAATTTTAAATCCAATCGACAATATTTTTGAAAAACAACATATTGGGCAATACTGGATTCAGAAAAATAAGGTCTTATGTAATAAAAATAAAATATTACAAATTTTAGGTTGGCTTTTATTTGACAATGAAGTTATTATTGAAAAAAATATAGTAATGTCATTTCTTAGTATTTAAACGGCCATTGACTTTGGATTTTAGTTCACTAAAATCAGTCGAATAAATAACGGAGTTATCGCGTTGGGCGTTTTTTATAATAATGCTTTTTTGCTTAAAACAATGCTTTTTTTGCATAAAATAATGCTTTTTTGCTTAAATCGGTGCTTTCTAAGGCGCTTTTTTTCAAATGTTTGTGCTTAGAAATCCGAGTTATTTTATGCTCGGATTTCTAAGCACAAACATTTGAAAAAAAGAGCCTTAGAAAGCACCGATTGCTTTTTTTGCTTTAATCGGTGCTTTTTAAAGCTCTTTTTTCAATGTTTTGTGCTTAGAAATCCGAGCTCTACTCATTAATTTGTTTACCGATTTTACTAGTAAATCACAATTATATGGTTTAGAGTTCAAATAACCGAGATCCCGATATATTCTGGCGAAATACGGACACTATTTATAATTACTTTGAATGTATTCGGATTTATAGCGTAAGCCTCAAAACACTAGTTATAATATGGATGGATATAAAGCTGAAATGACTAACATAAAAATTACATAAATATCTCAATCATTTACGTCTAGACAAAAATTATATTGACCATTCCAGATGTCTCTTTTATTGTCTAGACGAAAAAATATGCATTTTTCTATTTGTGTTGATTTGTAAAGGAATTGGCGAGTAATTCATTACCATCCCATTATGTTCGTTCATGTTGTCTTTGCGCTCGGTGTAATTAATTCAGCCGGTTGGCCTCCTCACAATTGATCATTTAGCTACATGGAAACCATTCAGATTTGCATATTTAAACAGCGAGCAAAGATCCATTTGCATTTCGTCGTGGGTCGCGAACAATAGGAACTGTTCACGATGTTCGGTGAAATTTCGATATGTGTCGTCGAAGCCGCAATTTACATAATCTTCTTATTATTCACCAACCACGGTATTTACTTAAGTAATAAGGCTAATACAATCAATAATTTAATCTAGAGGTGAAATTGAGTCACAAAAACGAGGGTCTTCCACTCCTTGATTAAGCATGAAGTAAAATTTCGAGTTTAGAAAAGCCTGAAAATTTGGATTTGGGCGCTGAGCGAAGCGAAGCGTCCAAATCCAAATTTTCAGGCTTTTCTAAACTCGAAATTTTACTTCATGCGCCAGGCGTATAAACACTGATTGAATCTAGAGTTCAAAAACAGCGTTCATCTTTTATTAGTTAAAGATGTCAAAAGTGGAGTTACAGATGTTAAATAAAAGTATAAATTATTGTTAACAGAAAAAAACCCTTATTCTTTTTTTATATATTATATATATATTTTTGGATAAAATTCGCGACCAACACCTTAAAAGTTTTGAATGCCTTAAATTATGTAAATCAAACTAACTTATTTTTCTGATATTTATGATGTTGCGGCATTTTCACGTTTAATGTGATGAATTAGAGTAACTAACCAATAAATTTTGATTAAAACCCTTAGAACAACCTTTCTTCAACACTTTATTTTGTGAAAACTATTAATGATTTCGATAGCTAACGCCATCTAATGCTTCATAGTGGCATCGTCAGTGACACGAATGCACAAAGTGCATATACAGGTCACTGTTTCGTCCACGAGCGAGCAGAACTCTGTGAAACCAGAAAACTTACTTTATTTACTTTACTTTATTTTATAACCAAATGTACATACATTTCGGATACAAAGTGTCCATTATCTATGGTTTATACTAATTAGTATTGATGGGAATTATCAAAATATTTTTATAATCGATTATATTGAACCGAGATATTTTACTAATTGATTTTTACAATTACAATTATAATAATAATAATCTTTATTTTCAAGGTGTAGAAATTGTATAAAAAGAAAATTGCGTTAGTTTGAGTTACATACTATTTAGAATATCTAGATACTATAATATATTACAATAAAACTAAAAATATACATAGAATTTATTAACAATTTGATATACTAATTCATTATTATTATTTTGTCTACTAGTTTAAGTACCATCTACGCTAGTGATGTTATAATTCAAATGGAAACAATTGATTGTTTCGATTATAAAATCAATTAAACATCTTGAAATCACTGCATAATTTCTAGTACCATTCGATTATCCGCTCAATAAACGAAGCATTTACGCATTATTAAAAAGTAAATCAGAATTTTATTGTGGCCACACATAATCTAAACATCATTCAAATTTGACCTATATCTTGTTAATTATTATTACTATCACATTAATACTAAATCAGCAATGAACTTCACAATAAATCTGTGTTTCGCGCAGTTGGCGCATAAAGTAAAATTTCGAGTTTAGAAAAGCCTAATTTGGATTGGTCGCTCCGCTGCGCTACGCGACCAATCCAAATTTTCGGGCTTTTCTAAACTCGAAATTTTACTTCATGCTTAGTCTAGGAGTGAAAAACACTTGTTCAACAAGTATTGAACTAAATAATAAAACCACTGACCGCGTAAACAAAAATTTATTTTGTGAAATACTTGAAATATTACTGTTTCGCTTTACAAGAGAATTAATTAAACTAAAAAAAAATAAAAAAAAATCTGGTAGATTTTAAACTGAAATTTCAGCAAAACACAAGGGTTAGATGATTTTATTTATTTATTTAACGTATATCGATTTGTTGCTCAACTGAAATATAACTGACATTATTTAAATCTCATGAGAATCAACTACAAAAAAGTCAATTAAACACACGTTTTAAACGAAAGACTGAAATGAAATTAAACAACAGATTTCAAACTAAACAAATACAATTATTATTAAGTAACAAACAACTAAGTGTGTTTGTTAATTAATAATAATTGTATTTTTTTGAGGATTGGAAAAAAGTCAATAAAACTCAAAGTTGATACAAGTTATTTAAATCGCATCAAAATTCTAAGTTTTTTTATTGAAAATCAAGAATTTAAAAAGTGAATAAAATTTGTTTGCATACTGGAGAAAATAATAGAAACATTTCAGGAATATTTAACGGGTAAGCAGATTTTCCTTAGTTGTTAAATAAAACAAATGATTCGCAAATATTTCGCTTAAGTGCATAAAAATAGTAGTATTATTCGAATCTTATATACGTGTATAATAGTCGAGACAATAATCGATACAATAATCAATGTAATAATCGATATCAAAAATCGATTAATAAACTAATATTTAATGTAATAATCAATATAATCGATAAATAAAGCACTAATATTTGGTGTAATAATCTACACAACAATCGATTATATCGAGATATTTTAATAATCGATTAATTCGGTTATCATATCTCGATTATTCCCATCACTACCAATTAGTATCCAATGGTTTGATACTAATAAGTATCAAACCATTGATAATGGACACTTTGTGTCCGAAATGTACATTTGGTTACAAAATAAAGTGTTCAAGAAAGGTTCTAAGCGTTTTAATCAAAGTTATAATTATCTTCAAGTAACTCAATCAATCCAAATAACCAATAAATGATGATTGGCAGAGCAAATCAATTGTAGAATTGTTGAACTGTATATTTTTAGAATTAATCTTTATACTAATTGTCTTTTGAAGCAATGAACTGCTGATAATCTGATAAACCGTCGGCCAAAAATTATTAAATATTTTGAAGCAATATACTGTAATTTTTATGGACTGCTGAAGTTATGAATTGATGAAATCTATGATTGTCGACCTCTAAAACTGCAAAAGTGATGAAGTGCAGAACTTGGAATTGGTAATATTTTGAAGCAATAAACCGTAAATTTGATAAGCTGCAGAAGTTGCGAGTTGATGAAATATAGGATTGTCGACTTCTAAAACTGCCGAACTGATTTATTGCATATTTGATGGAGTGCAGTGCTTGGAATTGGTAATATTTTGAAGCAATAAACAGAGCTGGGCAGGATGCGAATCATTCAGGATTCGAATCCTTTTAGAGGATTCAAAAAAGGCTTTCGAATACTTTAGTAAAACTGGATTTGTTAGATTTTTTTAAAAGGATTCGTATTCGAATCCACATGCGGGTGATTCGAATCCTCATAAAAGGATTCGAATATTTATAAAAGGATTCGAATATTTACAAAAGGATTCGAATACTTACAAAAGGATTTGAATCCTCAAAAATAATTTGAATTAATTGTGAGGATTAACATGAAAAATTTGTTTTGTGTTTTTAAATTTCTCGTTAAATCACTGTTTAATACGCGTGGCGCATGAAGTAAAATTTCGAGTTTAGAAAAGCCCCGTGAAAATTTGTCTCGGGTCGCTGCGCGACCCTCGATAAATTTTCTACGCGGGGCTTTTCTAAACTCGAAATTTTACTTCATGCTTAGTCTGGGAGTGGACGACACTCTTTCGAAACTTCAAACTAAATACTCTGATAAGATCATTCAAATGTTTGTAAAGATAATAATCTAGTTTTCAAAATTTTGTTTAACATTATTTGAAGTAAAACTGACATTGAAGCCACAATCTGAAATGTCAAAGTTTTCCGACATCCCTGATTCAAGATTTTTTTCCCTGACTTTTTAATAAAAGTAAAAGAAAGTTTTCTTCTGGGGGAAACGCCCAGTTTGTTAAATTGTTTTCATTGTTTCTGTCAATATTTAAGTTGGTTTTATAATTTTAGTTGGTTTTGTAATTTTTATGATTTAGATTTTAACAAATTTAATAATATATAGGTTTTTTGTTAGTGTTTTGGTTCATTTCAATAAAATACCATGGCATTTCTCGGAATTTCCCGGTTTTCAGTGAATTTTTTATTTACGTAATTTTCAGGCATTCGTCGATTTTATAATAGAGTTCAATTTGACGTTTTCAACGACTGTTTCCACTCCCAGACTAAGCATGAAGTAAAATTTCGAGTTTAGAAAAGCTTAGCGTAGAAAATTTGTCGACCCGAGACAAATTTTCTACGCGGAGCTTTTCTAAACTCGAAATTTTACTTCATGCGCCGCGCGTACAAGACACTGATTTAAAGTTCAAAAACACACAAATACATTTTTAATCAGAGTAACACAGATATTTAGTCTGTTATCAACGATGTTCAGTGTTAAACAGGATTTATCTCTTACAAAGCCTTTATTCAGTATTCGTGATTCGAATCATATTAGGTGATTCGGATCCGTGATTGGAATCCTGTTCACGAGGATTCGTCCCAGGTCTGGCAATAAACCGTAAATTTGATGGACTGCAGAAGTTATGAGTTAATGAAATATAGGATTGTCGACCTCTAAAACTGGAACTGAACCGATTTATTGCAAAATTGATGGAGTGCAGTGTACACAACATCTACAGACTATTACTAACTAAACTGATGATCAGTAAAACTGATGATCTATTGAAGTGGTAATGTATTTGAAAACTAATGAACTACAGAACTTATGAACTGTAGTACCAATTAACTATTTAACTGATAAATAAAGAACGGCAAAACCAATAATCTCTGCAGAACAAATAAACTGTAGAATTTCTAGAACTGATAGCGATTTACTCGCTATCAGTTCTAGACATTCAATCAGTAGAATGTCTCTTTTGATGTAATGAATAGTAGAACTGATGACTGCAGAAATAATAACTGTAGTTAATAAAGTTTAACCGTTGTATTGACTGTAGAACTTATTAACTGATGAGAATTGTTGAATTGAGAAACTACAGAACTGATGATCTTCTGAAGCACTGAATCATAGATCTGATGAACTTTAAAATTGTCGAATTACAGAACTGCGAATCTTTAGAACTGATGATTATTAAAAGTAAGTATCGTATGAAATAATGACCAATAAAACTGATTAATTGTGGAATTTATGATCTGTAGAAGTTATAAAGTGATGAAATAGAGAACTGGTGACCTATAGTGCTGAAGGCTAGTGAATGAGTAGATAATTCTATAAATCAATAGGCCGATAAACTGCAAAATTTATTAGTTGTAATATTTCTACAGTTGTAGCAACTGTAATACTTATTATAGACGTATTACCCAAATTAGGCACTTGCACGGCAGAACAGCATTTCCCGAAAATAGCCAAGACAGTCCTGAAAACGTTGGTCCATTTGGTGCTGGCTCTCGCAGAGATAATACCATTGAAATCCCGAAGGATCCCTGGCATGTGCGCACGAGTTTCTTTCTTTCAAATAAATGTGCGCCCAACGTATTCAGGTTCCACTTTTTCATTTTTTGAGCAGCGGAAATACACGGAAATACTGCGCATGAGAGTACCTAATTTGAAAAATTCCACTATAACTGATCTGACGATAGGTTTTCAACGCTACTCGCTGTATGAATATAGCCTGTTATCGATTTTAAACTCAGGAATAAAATTACGAAATTTTCCTTCACTTTACATAAAGATTATAATAGTGGGCCTATGATACTCATATCTAACTACTTTTACGGTAAGATTTTTTTGAAGATATGAGGCATTCATGTTTTTTTCTTTTCGTATACTATTGTTATATTTGGTTTAACAAAGGAATGTTGAATAATTAACTAACGAAACAAAGATGGAATTTATCGTGTGGTCATGAATATGCATAAAGGCGGCTTCCATTAGTTTATTAGTAATTTCCAGCGTGTTGATGATGGGCAACGGTTGATGGATCTCGACGAAAAAGTGATTAACTTTTACTGCCGGACACGTAGCGTCATGCTTCCATTAGGCTGTGGATGTTATTAAAGAGCCGGAGCAGTTAAAAATTCGAATTGTGAGCAATCAACGAGATCTAATGGTAATCGAGCTTCTTCATCCGCCCGCACTAATTTTTTATTCAAATATTTTTCAAGTGAAAGTCGAATATAATTAATACGTTTTTTATAAAAATATTGTTGCATTGAGACACACGTCTAAAGAAATTCACAGTTTCAAATCAAGTGGTTTACAAAAACCTGAAAATTTATATTTGCGGGGCGAAACAAAGCCAATCTGCCGACAAATCCAAATGTTCAGGCTTTTATAAACTCGAAATTTTGCTTCATGCTTAATCAGGGAGTGGAAGCACTTGTTAGAAGTTTTAAACTGAACAACGAATGCCTAAAAATATAGGCTGTGGATGTTATTAAACAGCCGGAGCAGTTAAAAATTCAAATTGTGAGCAATCGACGAGATCTAATGGTAATCGAGCTTCTTCATCCGCCCGCACTCTTTTTTTATTCAAATATTTTTCAAGTGAAAGTCGAATATAATTAATACGTTTTTTATAAAAATATTGTTGCATTGAGACAAACATCTAAAGAAATTCACAGTTTCAAATCAAGTGGTTTACAAAAACCTGAAAATTTATATTTGCGGGGCGAAACAAAGCCAAGCTGCCGACAAATCCAAATGTTCAGGCTTTTATAAACTCGAAATTTTACTTCATGCTTAATCAGTGAGTGGAAGCACTTGTTAGAAGTTTTAAACTGAACAACAAATGCCTAAAAATATAGGCTGTGGATGTTATTAAAGAGCCGGAGCAGTTAAAAATTCAAATTGTGAGCAATCAACGAGATCTAATGGTAATCGAGCTTCTTCATCCGCCCGCACTAATTTTTTATTCAAATATTTTTCAAGTGAAAGTCGAATATAATTAATACGTTTTTTATAAAAATATTGTTGCATTGAGACAAACGTCTAAAGAAATACACAGTTTCAAATCAAGTGGTTTACAAAAACCTGAAAATTTATATTTGCGGGGCGAAACAAAGCCAAGCTGCCGACAAATCCAAATGTTCAGGTTTTTCTAAACTCGAAATTTTACTTCATGCTTAATCAGGGAGTGGAAGCACTTGTTAAAAGTTTCAAACTGAACAACGAATGCCTAAAAATATACAATTTACACATCAGGATATGTATGTATACTTAAAAGAAAAACTCATTGTATTTTCAGTGAACTTTGAGCAACTACAGTTTTGTTCACAGTCAATTAATTTTGTATTATTTGACATTAGAACAAAGTTTATTCCTTGCTTAATAATACCTAAGAATATTTTCAAATAATGACGATTCGTTGGTTTTTTGCAATTTTGTAAAAAGAAAAACAAATTCTTAGCAGAAATTTCGTTCCCAGTTTATGAATTGTTTTTGTTTTCCATGATGGAACAAAGTTTATCAATTTTTTTATAATTTTATTGTAATTTCTGTCAGACTCTGGCATTTATTAGATTTTATTTTTTAATGAAAACTCATTTTCTGCAATTTGAAAAAGTATTTTTATTTCAGGTAATTTTGAACAACTACTTTCACCGAGAGTCAAAATATCTAATATTTTTTAACGTTAAAACGAATTTTTTTTATTCAATAACAATTTAATTTAAAATCAAAATATGACATTATGTTGATTTTTTGCGATTTTATAGAAAATTGTAGATATTTCAGTCAACTTTGAGCAACTAACGAGTCAACTTTGAGCAAACATACTAAATTTTCTAAAAGTCAATTGAATTTGTTTATTAATTTCTCAATAATCTCTCCGAAAAATAGTTTCTTACATTTTTTTAAAGTAAATACCCATTTTTAGCACGTTGAAACCAAAATATTACCCGCGAAGCGGAGCGGCTAAACCAAATTCTCAGGCTTTTCTAAACTCGAAATTTTACTTCACACGCCACGCCTATTAAACACTGATTTGATGTGACGTTAATAAAATCTGTGTTTAGCATACTGCTTTAGTGGTATATTTTGAACTTCACTTGAAAAGTCTTAATAAATTGTAATGATTGAACTAATTTTTACAACATGGGATTTTTGAAAATAAATTATACCTTAAAGCTCAATGAATTTTCTAGAAATGATGTATGAAAAATCAAAAATTCCTGTATTCTATAAAACGTTAAAACCAAAAAAAATGCGATATCAAGAAAAGTCGTGAAATGGTAAATATTAAGAAAAACTATGAAATTTGTTAGCAATGAAAAACAAACTATGATTTTTTTATTAAAAGTTGAAATGATCAATTTTTATAAAAAGCGTACAAAAAAATTAAATCATAAAATGTGTCAACATTTTAAAATGTCCTTTATAAATTTTGACTATCAACATTCAAGTTCTAATTAATACGCATATTATATATTTTTTTTTATGAAATCAGAAGAATATTTTAATCTTTAAAATATATCAGTGTTTTTAACATTTTGAGTTGAGAAAAGCCATAATTCTTTGGGCATTTCTAAACTCGAAATTTTACTTCATGCGCCACGCGCAAACACTGATATATTTTAAAGATTAAAATATTCTTCTGATTTCATAAAAAATTATATAATATGCGTATTAATTAGAACTTGAATGTTGATAGTCAAAATTTATAAAAGACATTTAGTAGTTTTTTTGCCGTCAAGTTATTAAAAACTTCTATAAACTTTTGGGGAAAAGCGGCAGAATTAAAAAATTATAGTTCTAATTTTTAGCCAGGACTTTATTTTAATTAGCCAATATTTTGCTATACATTTTTCAGCTTTTTCAGGGCAAAGTTTAAACTAAAATAAATAAATAAATAACTTTGTGTATCTCTTTATAAAATATCATTGTATTTTTTTTATTTTAGTTTAAACTTTGCCCTGGCTAATTAAAATAAAGTTCTGGCTAAAAAATAGAACTATAATTTTTGAATTCTGCCGCTTTTCCCCAAAAGTTTATAGAAGTTTTTTAAAAGAAATTATAAAAGGCCGTTTTCACGGTATCTACGATTTTCTATTTTAAACTTGATTATTTCTCTTTCTCACTCTAATAGAAATTTGTAAAAATAATAAATAATAAGGAAAACTTATGACGTTATCTATCTACCATTACCTACTTGCAATTAAATATGCTACCGGTTCTCCATCTCACTCTTTCATCTCTAAAAATTCTCTCTCGCACCCATAGGTTCTTATGGGGATTTGCGCTAGGGGTGCGCGTCGACCGGATGTAACTGATAAGGGGGGGGCCCCGACAAGATAAGAAGATGACACGTGACATGATAAGATGATATGAGAAGATGACACGTGACATGATAAGAAGATATAAGAAGATGACACGTGACATGATAAGATGATATAAGAAGATGACACGTGACATGATAAGAAGATGACACGTGACATGATAAGAAGATGACACCCCCTACCCCCCTCTTAGTCCTATTTTAAAACAAATGATGTTAGCTGAAATTTGTTGACATATTCTTAGTTAGTATCAAATATTGAAACTTGTCTAATTTGTCCAACTTCGTATCCTCATTGGTTTAAGAAATCCCAATGGTGAGCACGATAAAAAAACAAACGGTATAAGTGATCTATCTATTACTTATGGGTTTAAAAATGATATTTTCATGCTTCTCCATTTTGATACGTCTATGGATGCCGGTCCGTGAGAAACTTGAATTAGAAATACCGGTCCGTCACATAAAATACTTTGGAAAGCGCTAATCTAGACCATTCAGTTACGTTTTTACTTTTTTTATTGGCCTTGGCATCTAGACCATTAGCCAATATGTTTACTCTTTGATACGTGTAAACGTTAATAATACTAATTTTTTGTACATCTTGGGAGGTATTCAATGAGTTTTTTCCTCGGCAACTTTTGTCACTGAAATTGTGTCAATTTACTCTATGGACTTTTGCCATATCAGTGACAAAAATCACCTTTCTCTACAGTTCTGTCACTTCAGTGAGATGGGTCAACTTTCTTTACAGTATTGTAATTTTTGTGAGAAACGTCACTTTCTCCATGTTTTTATTCAAGTTAATTGGATGACACATATACTATGTGTCTAGGTATGACACAATTTGACGTTTTTGCTGCAGAAGCAAGGGGAGGGTCTTGACGTCAATCGTTATAAGTACAGATCACACACGAAAAATAACGTAATAAATGTATCGTGTGTAACGTACTGGATACATCATACTTCATTCTTTTCTCTGGATCTGATTTTCTATACAAATAATTGTGATAAAAATTTGATTTTGATTGCTCTGACGGTCGCCAGGACCATTAATTACGCAGAAGAAACAGAATTATTAGGCATTAAATAACTCGTCATATATCAAATGACAATAAACTGGTAGACGTTTATTGTCATTGTCGTAATACATCTGTGAACTAAATGTAGCAACATATACTGCCTTTCAAAAAAATCAGAACACAAAGTATTTATTGGACGATTTTAATGAAATTTACAGAATTTGATCATGTAAATGAACTGCATCGATGATCAAAAAATTAATTGGTTTGGTTACTATTTAATGGTATTTTTCCTTGATTTCACCATTATGAAGAGCTGCTGATTTTTTAATGTAATTGCTTCTAATATCCAACTAGCCTCTGAGTAGTTTGACGTTTCAGTTTGTAAAACATAAAAAGATGCCCCGTGTTCGTCGGCGTGCACAATATCATCATCTAAGTGAATTTGAAAGGGGTCGCATTATTGGAATGCGAGATGCGGGTTTTTCGGTTCGTGCTGTTGCTGAAAGGGTAGGCCGTAGTGTATCGGTGATCGTACGCTGCTGGTCTAGATGGTCCGAAGCTGGGGAGAATCGACGTAGACTTGGATCAGGACGTCCAAGAAGCACCACTGAGCGTGAAGATCGAGCTCTTCGTCTTACAACTTTAAGGGACAGATTTACAACGTCGCGGGCATTGGGAAATGACTGGTTGGCTCTAAATGGCCAAAGAGTATCCATGGCTACTGTTTACAGAAGAATCCGCAGTTTTGGTATAAGATCCTACCGTTCACAATTGTGTCTACCTCTTACTCCGCAGCATTGCAGAGCAAGACTTGATTGGTGCAGGGAAAGACAACATTGGACCCATGAATGGAATAACATTATCTTCAGCGTTGAGTCTCGGTTCTGTTTATGGGCTCATGATGGTCGCAGAAGAGTGAGACGTCGACGCGGTGAACGCAGAATTTTACAATTTGCTGCTAAAAGACATACGGCTCTTACACAGGGAGTTATTTTTTGGGGGGCGATAGCATATGGTAGTCGGTCTCCTCTAGTTTTTTTAGAAGCAAGTCTTAACGCGATTCGGTATATTGACAACATTTTACGGCCAGTGTTAGTGCCCTATGTAAATGGCTTGCAGAACCCCATTTTTCAGCAAGATAATGCTCGACCTCACACAGCGGCCATTACAAGACAGTTTTTTGATAGTGCCGAAATCAATTTGTTACCTTGGCCATCTCGTTCTCCAGATCTATCGCCAATAGAACATGTTTGGGATATGATAGGTGTTAGAATAAGTAACTTACAGCGCCCCTCTAACAATGTAATAGAACTTAGAGGTCAAATTATCGAAGTTTGGAATGAAATACCCCAAGTCGATATTGACAGCCTGATTTCTTGCGTGCCTCGACGTGTTAATGAGTGTTTGGGAAATCGTGGAGGCCCAACACATTATTAATTTTTATTCATTTGTTTTTTTGTTTTTCAAGTTGATTTTTTGATCATCGATACAGTTCGTTTACATGATCAAATTGTGTAAATTTTATTAAAATCGTGCAATAAATACTTGGTGTTCTGATTTTTTTGAAAGGCAGTATATAACGTCAGTGGGTACATAGGGCGCTGCGGGGTTATGGAATGGCGAGATACGATTGTGTCGGACCTTCATACATGATATTTATGTCATCCAATGACGTTGGTTTTTATTTTTTATTTTAGTGATAAAAATCATTGATGACAACACACATCGTCTTTCAGAATAACACAAGATTAATAAATAACATATTTTTAATAGTATTTAATCCTTAGAAGTCTCTTCAATAAAATACACTTTTCCAAATGAATAAATTACTCTTGCTATATAATAAATCAATTAACTTTTCATAATCCCTTTACTTATACACCACCGAAGAAAATAAATTTCAGGTTAATCCCGCGCCCCCGCATTCTAATGACAAAGTTATAAAATAAATAGCCCGCACGGTATCGATCTCAAATTAAAAATTAATTTGTACCCCCCTTCCACCCCATTTGTCATTCGCATTAGGTAGATCAGAAAATGCCCCTCGGTAATAACGCCGAATGGAGTGAGTGATAGAGAGAAACTTTGCCGGGAAATCCATTAGGGTGAAATCCCCGGAGGTCTCTCCAAAACCTCACCCCCTTAGCACACACACATAAAACGGCTAATCGATTACGTTACGAATATTATTCTATATCCCCGTGCGTGCTTTTACGGCTCAATTGCTTTATCGTTACTACGTAAATCCTCACAATACAGATGGAATATAATGTATTGATGAAGAGGGATTTCAGAGATTTTTTTCTTTGAGTAAGAATAGTAAAAATTAACAATGAGTCAATAATGTCTGCAGATACAGAATTTAAAAAAAACAAGCGCTAACCAATACGCAATCTTGATATCTTGATGTTATGATAACAACATTTTTATTGGTGGCGATCTCTAGATGAACGAATCGATTATTTTCATTCAAATGATCCTACTACTAGGAGTCTACATATTTTTTGACAGTCTCATTTGGCCTTGTCTGTAGGATATACATAATAAGTAAAGTTCGTCGTATTTGGAAACATCGTAAGTCCACTAAAGCCGATCTGTCAACTCATATGTATTTCACTGAACAATAGCTGAATCATCCGGCGCACATCTCGTGATTTTCTTTCACATTTATCGACACAAACCCACAATTTACAATCCAAACACAATGACACACATGGGACTCCATTTGCGGCAATCCAAATAAGAAAACCTCAACAACAAGTCGGTTTTCAATAAATTAGCATTGAATGCTCCTCCACGGTGCACCACTTAACCTCCTCCAAGCATAATGCAGATATGCGAATAGTTTGTTATGACACGCACACACACACACGCGCGCGCATCTGACAGATGGCCGGTGGAAAAGGATGAGACTATGGAAGAAGAGTAGCAGACAGATGCCGTGTGTGGATGGCCTTTTCGTGTCATAAATATGGATTAATTAAAAGCAATAAATCCAGCTCACCTTAATTCCCCCCAAACACGAATGGGATTGAATTAATAGCGGCCTCGTCGATTTCGAAAATGTTCAACGCGATAGAGATGGGGGGATTAGTTTTTATTTAATTATGAATGCATTTTTTACTTTTTTTCCTGTAATTACCATAATCAACGCGATTGGGTTAATTGCGTGGTAGCATGCACTTTTGAGGTGATGGTAACGAATTTATAATCACACGTAACGCAAGCGTATCTAAAGAAATTTATCTAACTCATATAGGATAAAGAAACACACTTGTTATGTTCCACATTTTAGTTTTCAGGCATCAGATGGGTTATCGATTACTTAGCAGAGCTGGGACGAATCCTCGTAAAAAAGATTCGAATCACGAATCCGAATCACCTAATATGATTCGAACCCCGAATACTCGAATAAAGGATTCGTACGAGATAAATATGATTCGAATCAAAGATTCGAATCCTGTTTTTTCGAATCACGAATACATATCCTTCAAGAATAAATTTAATCGTATTGTTTTTCGCAACTATTAACATATAAATATTGTTACCAGTTGTTGTAACAAAAATATTCAAAACCTAATTATTTATTATTAATAACTTTCAAAATGTTTTCATTAATCACTTGGTGAAACATGATTAAAATAAAATTTGAAATAAAAACACTTGGTTTGTTTCACTAACGTTTTTTTTCACTAACGTTAGTGAAACAAACCAAGTGGTTTTATTTCAAATTTTATTTATTATTAATACTGAACATCGTTGATAACAGGCTAAATACATAATTCCCTGTTACTCTGATTAAAGATGTATTTGTGTGTTTCTGAACTTCACTTCAAATCAGTGTTTTGTGCGCGTGGCGCATGAAGTAAAATTTCGAGTTTAGAAAAGCCCGAAAATTTGTCTCGGGTCGCTGCGCGACCCTCGACAAATTTTCACGGGGCATTTCTAAACTCGAAATTTTACTTCATGCTTAGCCTGGGAGTGGAAACACCCGTTTAAAACTTCAAACTGAACTCTATTATAAAATCGACTAATGCCTGAAAATTACGCAAATAAAAAATTGACTGAATATCATTAAAACCGGGAATAGTCAGAGGAAAGTCATGACCAAATTAACCAAAACACTAACAAAAAAGCCATATGATATTATTAAATTTGTCAAAATAAGCAGGCAAATTACAAAACACATAAACATTTATAAAATTAACTTAAATATTGACAAAAACAACGAAAACAATTTAACAAAATGGGGGTTTCCCACAGAAGAAAGTTATATTAAAACGCCATGGAAAAAATCTTGAATCAGGGAAATGTCGGAAAAATTTAACATTTCAGATTGCGGCTACTTCAAATGATATTAAACAAAATTTTGAAAATTAGATTATTATCTTTGAAAACATTTTCAGTCATTTGATGTTCTTAACAAAGCATTCAGTTTGAAGTTTCGAACGAGCGTTTCCACTCCCAGACTAAGCATGAAATAAAATTTCGAGTTTAGAAAAGCCCCGTGAAAATTTGTCTCGGGTCGCGCAGCGACCCGAGACAAACTTTCTGGGCTTTTCTAAACTCGAAATTTTACTTCATGCGCCACGCGTATAAAACAGCGATTTAACGAGAAATTTAAAAACACACAAAATACATTTTTGATTAACATGAAAAATGTCTTTTGTGTGTTTTTAAATTTCTCGTTAAATCGCTGTTTTATACGATTAATTATACAATTAATTCGAATTATTTATGACGATTCAAATCCCTTTGTAAGTATGACTATTTAGTTAGTAATAATTTAGAAATACTCAATCGTGGAACGGAACCCACTTTCGTGAGCACGCGTGGCCAGACAGTGATTGATATCACACTGGCTACTATTGGTATCTCTAACATTATAGATATATGGGAGGTCAGTGGGAAGCGTCCATGTTTGACCACAGATGGATCACTTTTCAACTGGGCCTAAAAATGAGTCCGAGCAAACCTTAAGGATGCATACCGTATGCACCTTGGTGAGGGTTTGCAGGATATAAAGAAGCAATGCCCTAAGGACTGTGCCAGCCTAGACCTCCTAGCGGAGGAAGTGCAGGCAAAGATTCTTAGGGCATATAGGGCATATAAACTGTCCTGACCACTTAAGAGGAGGCCTGAGACAGGGACGGCTACCCCATGGTGGTGCCCAGATCTCGACTCCTTAAAAGATGAGGCCAGGAAAGCATTCAATAGAGCACAACGCTCCAAAGAGGCCTCCGACTGGACCATCTACAAGGTCCGCCTTAGAGAGTACAAAAAGCTCATAAGGCAATGTCAAAGAGCCTTATGGCGTGCCTTCTGCGAAGGAATTGAAAGCACTCAAGAAGTTAGCAGACTTAAGAAGACTCTATCACAGGACCAACATCAATCTGTGGGAGTCCTGAAGAAGGAGGACGGCACCATGACTGACGACCTCCATGAAAGTCAGCAACTATTGCTCAAGACTCACTTCCCTGGATGCACTCTACTATCTACGCAATCTAGGGATGTGGTTGAAATCACTTCGGCAATACCAGAGGACTGGGAACTGGCTCATGAAGTGATAAATGAAGAAAACACCCTTAGAGCAATTGCAAGCTTTTCCGCCTTTAAAACACCCGGACCCGACGGCATCTTTCCCGCCCTGCTACAGTGGGGACGGGATGAACTAGCTGAGTTTGTAATGATGCTGTTTCGGTTCAGTTTGGCGCTGGAATATGCCCCTAAGGTCTGGAAACGAGCCAGGGTTGTTTTCATACCGAAGCCCGGTAGAGCAGACTATACTGCTCCCAAGGCATACAGACCAATCACACTTTCCTCGTTTCTCCTTAAAACACAGGAAAGGATTTGTGAATGGCACATAAGAACATCAGCTCTAGTCAGCAGCCGCTGATGGCGACACAACATGCATACACACGGGGGAGGTCCACTGATTCAGCCCTGCATAGTGTAGTGAGCAGAATCGAGAGAACATTGGATGTTAAAGAATCCACCCTAGGTGTTTTTGTTGACATAGAAGGTGCGTTTGATAAAACAACCATACCGAAGATAGGAAACGCGCTAAGCAAGCGCGGAGTACCATCTAAAATGTGTGAATGGATTTGCAATGCACTGACCAATCATATAGTCACAGTGGAACAGGGAAGGGAACGTATAACCTGTAAAATTGACAGAGGCTGTCCTCAGGGAGGTGTTTTATCACCACTATTATGGAACATGGTTCTGGACAGCCTACTAGACGAATTTCAGCAACTAGCTTGTTTGTGACAGCCTATGCTGATGATCTGGCCATATTAGTCTGTGGTAAGTTTGAAGACGCCCTATGCGACCAGATGCAAGGAGCTCTAAACATAGTTTCTAGGTGGTGCAATGATCACTCCCTATCGGTAAACCCTGCCAAAACGGAGATGGTCCTGTTCACCAAGAAAAGGAAGGTGTCGAAAAAAGCACCAAAATTATTGAATACGATGTTGCAGTACAGCGACGAGGTGAAATACCTGGGCATCACTCTCGACAGGAAACTGAGCTGGAAAGCGCACATCGACATCAAAACAGACAAAGCTATAAGGGCCTTCTGGCAATGTCGTCGGGCAGTGGGGAAAACCTGGGGTTTGAAACCACGCACGACTCTGTGGTTGTACACAGTTGTCATAAGGCCCATGTTGACTTACGGAGCTTCAGTTTGGTGGCCCAGAACCAAACAGAAGACCACGAGGAAGCAACTCTCGCAAGTGCAGCGGACAGTCTGTCTTAGTGTAACAGGCGCCATGCACACTACTCCGACGATGGCGATGGAAGTCATGCTATGCCTTCCACCACTTGATATCCACGTGGAGAAGGAGGCCATGGCGACTATACTTCGCCTTCAGTGCAGTGGGATTTGGAACAGTAACAGCTGTGGGGAAGTTAGAGGACACCTCTGGAGGAATGTCTGTAGAGATATACCTCTTTTAGAGGCTGTTAATGACTGCTGTGTACCAACACTAATACGGAACACACCCTACAACGTTACTGTTCAACCCACTAAGCGGATGAGAGAGTCTGCTATAAGGATCTACACAGATGGATCTAAAAGGAGAGAAGGATCGGGCCTTGGAGTTTTCTCTAAAACCCTAAAAATCCAAGCAAAGGTTCCGATGGGAATTCATGGAACCATCACGCAACTGGAGCTGATGGGAATAACACTTGCGGCTGAGTACATCATAAACCGCAAGGTGACAAATGTAGCCATACTAATCTTACCGGATAGCAGGCAAGCGATTCTGTCTCTGCAGAAAGCCTATGCTTCGGCAGAGACCGAAATAGAGTGCCACGGGAAACTCAGACAGGCAGCAATGCACAACAACATTGAAGTCTGCTGGGTGAAAGGGCATGATACAGACACAGGTAACGGGAGAGCTGACGCGCTGGCAAGAGCTGCGGCTGGGATGAATCTACTCTCACCGGAGCCGCTAGTGCGGTTAGCTCCTCTCTCCCTGTGTAACATGTTACAAACCAATGCCCTGGAGAAATTCAGGATACGGTGGGATGATATCGAGGGCTGCAAGCTCTCTACGGAAACACTTGTGTATCCCAATGAGAGATCAGCGAAACGGTACCTGCAGCTGGCCAGAGGGAATCTCAGGCGCTTAACTGCCATCCTTACTGGTCACTGTGGACTAAACGGGCACCTCTATAGGATGGGGATAGTTGACTCCCCATCTTGTAGAGGTTGCAGCATGGAAGACGAGACTGCATGGCATTTTCTTTGTGAATGCCCGGCACTATCGTCAATCAGGGAATCCATATTGGGTGATAGATGGCCTACAATGGCCTACATAAGAGATCTACCCACCTCAGCTATGCTAGAATACCTAAACAAGGTGGGCTGGCTAAACTGAGGATGGGTGATCTACGGGAGGTGGCACAATGGGCCTAATGAGGCCTAAGTGCAGTGCAGAACTGCACACTCCCCTTTGAACCAGAACCAGAACCCTTTGTAAGTATTCGAATCCTTTTATAAATATTCGAATCCTCTTATAAATATTCGAATCCTTTTATAAGGATTCGAATCACCCACATTTGGATTCGAATACGAATCCTTTTATAAAAATGTAACGAATCCGGATTACGAATCCAGTTGAACTAAAGTATTCGAATGCCTCTTTTGAATCCTCTAAAAGGATTCGAATCCTGAATGATTCAAATCCTGCCCAGCTCTGTTACAGAGCACAAATAGAGTATGTTACGATAACTATACCTTAAACTGGCAAATCTGTAGAATTCCCGGTATATATCCACATAAACCTGTATAGTAATGGAATCGTTTGAATGATAATATTCGATTCGTTCGATTATGAAAATAATCGAACATCTCGAGATATATCGGAGATTGCTTAAATGATAGCTTGAAAGATTGCTCTAGAGCAACGTTTCTAAGCGGGATCGATGATTGGCAAAGGGTCGATTAGGGATCGATGATGGTCAAGGCGTCGATTGAGAATCAATGATCGTCAAGGGGTCGACAACCAAATAAATATAACAACATGAAAACCGACATTATCGAAATTAATTGATAATATTGATTATTATTATTATTTATTTATTCATTCAAAAAATATATAATATTGTACAACTAAAAATATAAAATTACACATTAAAACATAATTAAAACAATAAATATAAAAACAATTAAAAGTTACGACAAATAACATTTACACAATTAAAATAGATAACATAACACTTGATAACAATCGAGTGTTATGAGTAAATTTAAATTAAAATATTGTGTAGACTACAAATAATATCGAGTAATTTCGAACCTAATATTTCTTCAATATTATCCAAGCAATCTTCTTATTACCAAATTTAATTTTTCTTGTGTCGTGTCGTTGTTGTTCAAGTGTCGGCTGGCGCCGACTAGTGTCAACTGTTATTGTTAGTTGAAATATCGGCTAGCTTATGTCAAGTGTCATTTATGTTAAAATGTCGGCTAGCGCCGACTAATATATGCTCTCTTAATGAACTTATGTCTGAGTCGATAAATGTCAAAAATTACATATCAAATGTCAAAATTATTGAAAATGTCAAAAGTTTCGATATGTTTAAAAATTTCAATAACTACAATTTTACGGAAATTTTCGTCTGTTTATAACATGAAACCATCGGTTTATAACATGAAATCATGAAATTTTCAGTATTTTAAGATTTTTCATCAATTTATTATAACATTTTCATAAGATTTCCGATATTTCGAGATTTTTGTCATTATAGCGTGCGTTTTATTTAAGTGTGGTCATAGGAATTTACATGGTAAAATTTTACCCCATGTTAACTTTTGTAATCGTCCAAATTTGAACCAATTTTTTGTTTTTATTAATAAATCAAACACTTTTCGACGAAATGTTCATTGTTAAAAAGACATAAACATGTTAGAATTCTTTATATTAGCTTTCAAGTTTAGCAAAACAAATACTTACATTATGACATTTTCGCCAAGTTGATGTTTTGGCTTAATTATTGGTATTATTTATTTCAACGTTGAAACGAAAAATTAAAATATTCTCACATGTTTATGTCCTTCTAGCATTATACATATTGTAAAAAAAATGTTGAATTATCAATAAAACAAAAACATTTTTTCAAATTTGAACGACTACAAATGTTAACATGGGGTACATTTTTTACCACGTAAATCCCTATGGCCATACTTAAATATAACGCACGGTATAAAATGTTTTTATGTCAGATTTTCAATATTTTTTAATCAGATTTAGAACAATTTTCGAAAGTCAATTCGTAATTTATCAAATTAATTTATTAAATCCATCAATGTATTCGGAAATTATTTGAAACACAAATTTGAAATTTTTTACATTAGATGACATTTTTGATATGTAGCCAAGGGAAGCGGCGAAAAAACAAAAAAATTATAAAAATTAGCAATAAAATTTGACAGTTGTAGAAAATCTTTAAAATTGATAAATCTCTAAACCAATGACTTATGATATTGACCAATAACTTATGGCATGGACGAAAATCACCAATATTTACGTAAATTGATAATAATTATAGAAACCGATGACTTCCGTGAATATTTAGTTGATTGACGAAAATCTGAAAACTTGGAAAATAGGAGCACTGTATAAATCGAAACAAAATATTGACTAAAAATCTTGAAAATATTTGACAATTAAATTAGAAAAAGTTCATATAGATTGTAAAAAAAGCTGTAGTTTGTGTTTTTGTGTTGCAAATAAGTCTTTAACTTAATTGTTGAGGCAGTTAATAGTTGAAAGTTCATTTTCACTTTGATTTAGTTTAAATAAAACATTTATTTCTTTCAAACACTTTATTGTACTCGAGACAATTGTTTCGCCACGCTGTGGCTTCTTCAGGCCAAGAATATTATTCCTGAAGAAGCCACAGTGTGGCGAAACAATTGTCTCGAGTACAATAAAGTGTTTGAAAGTAATAAATGTTTTATTTAAACTAAATCAAAGTGAAAATAAGTCTTTTCTAAATTTCTCAAAAAAAAAAAAACACATAGGGAAGTTAAGGGTCGTACATCTTAAGAAAACATAGCGGGTGGCCATGAAGTATCTTGCCTGAAATTGTAGTTATGAGTCTTTAAAATCTTCCATTTATAACCCCTTAACCCCCACATGAGTCTTGAAAATCTTCCATTTATAACTCCTTAACCCCCCACCCCCCTCTATATACGCCACTGCATTTAAATGATCATTAATATTATCATTTGAATGATGATTCGAATAATCATTCGAATGATGATTTGAATAATCATTCAACTGATAATATTAATTATCAATTAAATGGTAATATGAATGATTATTCAAATGATCATTCGAATGATCATTCGAATGATCATTCAAATGGCTATACAGGGAATTTTTCCTTTATGTATACATATGCATACGCTTTTTTTTTATAAAAGTTCCATTTAAAGCTTTAAACAAGTGTTTTCCACTCATAATAACAGATTATTAAATAATCGATGATTTTAATGACCGAATGATTCGATTATCCTCACTCGAATCAGCCCATCACTAGTCTACATGTGTTCCCATGTCTATGAAGTTAAATAATGTATTGATTTACTTGTATTTATGTTTCTATATTTATCTTATTTCATACTAAGATACATTACCATCGTTTTCTATTTATTTTCAGGAATTCCTTTATCATACGGAGGGATTTCGGTGGGAAATTAAATTGCCCAAAATTTGTCGAGGTAAGTGCATGGTTTTCATTCCTTTGAACATTACCAAAGATTACTAAACAATAGACATTAAAGTAGAAAATGTGCACCGTGTTTTTGCAATAATATTTGACATTGACCAAATAATTACGTGTAAAGTTATTATGGAAAAAATGCAACTTACATACCACTTCAATATTATTTGAAGTATGTGTACCTTGCATTAATTATATTTCGATAAGGAGAAAATTGAAAACATTGAATATTATATTTATGCATGCATTCGTTGTTGCATTGAAATATCGCACAAATTATTGGTTCAATACTAACATAATTGAAAATTAAAATTTACTTAGTCACATTTTTATAGCTCACAAAAATTAATATTCTAGAGTTAATTATACAGATTTATTTCGCAACTGGACTCTTTCGGTCAGTCTCTCATTTAATATTTCAAATCAATAATATACTTCAGTGAGATATGGGGGTTGTTAGTTGGGTAACATAACAAACACTGACATTTCTGTAATTCTTCACAATTTGATTTAAAAATAATGTTTTCTTAACCCTTTCGGCCCCGACGGTGGCATTTGCCATCACTAAAATTTGGTAAACATACTGGGAATTTTTCTTTTAAATATATACATACATGCATGCATGAGCTGTAACTTTTCTGATAATCGGTTGTTTTTTAAAATAGTTTAATTTGAAGTCTTAAACGAGTGTTTTCCACTCCCAGATTAAGCATGAAGTATAATTTCGAGTTTAGAAAAGCCTGAAAATTTGGTTTGGTCGCGTAGCGCTACGCGACCAAACCAAATTTTCAGGCTTTTCTAAACTCAAAATTTTACTTCATGCGCCACGCGTACTGATTGTATGTGAAGTTCAAAGTATTCTATTAAAGCAGTATTCTAAAAACGTGTATTCTGAACACAACATCACATCACATCAGTGTTCAGTACGCGTGGCGCATGAAGTAAAATTTCGTGTTTAGAAATGCCTGAAAATATGGTTTGGTCGCTCCGCTTCGCTACGCGACCAAACCAAATTTTCAGGCTTTTCTAAACTCGAAATTTTACTTTATGCTTAATTTGGGAGTGGAATACACTCGTTTGAAAGTTCAATTTGAAATATTTGTAAAAAAAACGAATATCTGAAGATTTACAGCGTATACAGTATATTGAGATGCATACTTAACTGAAACTCTCTGTGTATCTGAGATAGTAATAAATAATATGCAGTGCACAAAACATGTTTTTGAGCACCAGAAAAATTACATGACTGAAAGGGTTAAAGCAATGAAACATTTACTGTAAACTAAAATATATACACTGTTGATGAAAATGTTATTACTCAGACTAGAAAAAGCAGGGATGGTCATGTGGATTTATGTTACCAATAACTAAATAAGGTCCCGATGAATAATTCAATAAATAATTGAGTTCCGATTAAGGCGAGTGCGACATTGATAAAAAACGGGACCCGGGTAGATTGATGATGGCCGTGAGTGTGTGTGAAATATTCGAAACATAATACCAAAAGTGGTAGTGAAGAGAGAGAAGTCATGTGCTCGGAGGCCAATTAGTTTGATGACAAGACCGATTATACTGAACGGCTCTGGGTCCTTGGTAACAGATACTCTACGTGAATCTATCTCCAGCTTCCATGGAATGCATACGCGGCTCTCTGTTTTTTCTTGTTACCTTTTTTATGTATCAAGACCGGTCTATAATGTATATCCATGTATTTATACTTAGTTGAAAGATGAATCAAGATCCATACTTTTCCAATTCAAAACTATGGAAATACCGGAGCTGGGCAGGATTCGAATCCTGAATTCGAATCCTTTTAGAGGATTTAAAAGAGACATTCGAATACTTTAGTTAAACTGGATTAGTGATCCGGATTCGTTACATTTTTTTTAAGAGGATTCGTATTCGAATACAAATGCGGGTGATTCGAATCCTCATAAAAGGATTCGAATATTTATAAAATGATTTGAATATTTATAACAGGATTTGAATATTTATAACAGGATTCGAATACTTACAAAAGGATTTGAATCGTCAACAAATAATTTGAATTAATTGTAAGGATTACCATAAAAAATTTGTTTTGTGTGTTTTTAAATTTCTCGTTAAATCAGTGTTTTATACGCGTGGCGCATGAAGTAAAATTTCGAGTTTAGAAAAGCCCCGCGAAAATTTGTCTCGGGTCGCTGGCGCGACCCTCGACAAATTTTCTACGCGGGGCTTTTCTAAACTCGAAATTTTACTTCATGCTTAGTCTGGGAGTGGACACACTCGTTAGAAACTTCAAAGTGAATGCTCTGATAAGAACATTAAATGACTGAAAATGTTTTTAAAGATAATTATCTAGTTTTCAAAACTTTGTTTAATATTATTTGAAGTAAAACTGACATGCTAGCCACGATCTGAAATGTTAAATTTTTCCGACATTTCCCTGATTCAAGATGTTGTTTTCTTGACCTTTTAAAATAACTTTCTTCTGTGGGAAACCCCCATTTTGTTGAATTGTTTTCAGTATTTGAGTTGGTTTTATAAAAGTTTACGTGTTTTGTAATTTTTATAAAGCCTGTTGATATTGACAAATTTAATAACATAATATGGCTTTTTTGTTACTGTTTCGGTCAATTTAAATAAAATACCATGACTTCTCTGAGTTTCCTAGTTTTATATCTTCAACAAGTTTCTCATCTTTCACGTGGTGAAACATATTTAACTATGATTTAATAAAGAAAAGTTAAAATCATGTAAGAATTTACTAACAGAAAAACAGATATTTAAATTAACAAAAATGAACCCAAAAGCTCCGATTTTATATGGATTACCCAAATTGCATAAAGAAGGTAACCCAATGAGGCCTGTAGTCTCATATCTATATGCACCCACATATAATTTATGTAAATATCTCAATCATACTCTACCAAATTTCATAAATTTTAAGTCAACGTATGCAATAATAAATTCTATAGAATTAGTTAAAAATCTGGAAACATTAGTTACCCCTCCAAATGCAAAGCTTATATCATTCGATGTAAATAGCTTGTTTACGTCTATTCCAATAAATGAACTCAAAATAATTTTGAATAAGTTAATTGCTGATAGTGATTAACCAAACACACACAAAGATGAAATGATGCCATTAATTAATATATGTATCGATCAAAATTATTTTGAGTTCAATAGTAAAATATACAAACAAAGTGACGGTCTCCCAATGGGTTCGCCTTTGTCACCGTTACTATCAGAAATATTTATGGCACACTTTGAAAAAGATTTATTCCAACAAAAAATAGCCAAGAATATATTTTACTAGAAAAGATACGTAGACGATGTGTTTTGTATTTGGACGGGCACTAACAGACAACTAGAAATATTTAAAAACGAGCTAAATAATATTAATAAACATATACAATTTACCGAAGAAATAGAGATAAACAATAGCTTAAACTTTTTAGACATAACAATTACAAGAACACATAATAAGTTAGAATTTAAAATTTTTAGAAAAGATACATTTTCAGACGCCATTATCCCAGAAACATCAAACACACACCACAAAATTAAATATAGCACATTTCATTCATTAATTCATAGATTAATACATATACCTCAAAGCGAACAAAACTTTTTACAAGAAACAAAAATAATAAAAACAATAGCAGTAAATAATGGATATAGTAAGCAATTAATTGATAATATGATAGCAAATAAAAAATCAAAACAGTACCAAAAATATTTTTATATCCGAGACAAGAAAGAAAACACAAGTTTGTGTAAGTTAGATTTTGTTAGCGACTTTTCTCCAAAAGTTAAAAAATGTATTAAAGGGCAAGAATTTAACATAATCATGACTAACCCAATAAATTTAAGCAAACTCCTAGTGAATAGTAAACAAAAAACTGATAAATTTAAAAAGTGTGGAGTGTATGAAATCCAGTGCGACGATTGTGACTCAATATACATTGGCCAAACCGGGAGGAATTTCAAAAAACGACTGGAAGAACACAAAGCTTCAATCATAAATAAAAAATATTGTACTGGGTTAGCTAAACACTGCATTGACAATAATCACTTTTTTAATAACCAAACGCTAAAGATTTTATACACAGGCAATAAAGGTCGTCATCTCAACTATCGCGAAGGACTGGAAATCCAGAAAGCAATAAAACAGGGAAAACCAATTGTTAATGACATCGAAGATCTGTGGAGCTCACCCATCATGACAGCCCTTATTGCTTAACCATAAAATTTAAATTAACCTCTCTTGTATATAATGTTTGTAAAAATGTAATTTCCTGTACTCCTTGAGAATGACTCAAAGTCGAAACTAGTTGGAATAAAAAACCAAAATATTAGTGAAATTTAACCAAGTGTTTTCTTTATTAAATCATTTCCTAGTTTTAATGACATTCAGTGAATTTTTTATTTACGTAATTTTCGGGCACTGGTCGATTTTATAATAGAGTATAATTTGAAGTTTTGAACGAGTGATTCCACTCCCAGGTTAAGCATGAAGTAAAATTTCGAGTTTAGAAAAGCCCCGCGTAGAAAATTTGTCGAGGGTCGCGCAGCGACCCGAGACAAATTTTCACGGGGCTTTTCTAAACTCGAAATTTTACTTCATGCGCCACGCGTACAAGACACTGATTTGAAGTGAAGTTCGAAAACACACAAATACATCTTTAATCAGAGTAACACGGAATCAGACATTTAGTCTGTTATCAGCGATGTTTAGAGTTAATAATAAATGGTCCACCCATCTAGCGGTTTATTTTTTAATCATATGTTATTTTAACTCTGACCAATATTTTGCTCTCAAAATATTGACAAAAACTCAGTATCGTATGCCCGCGGTACAAAATTCAACAACCTTGGGAATATTAAAAACTTATTTTCAAAGTAACGGCTCTGTTATCCAAACAAATGAAGCACCAACCGCGCCTGCTGTACGCAAATCTGTGCAAATAGTTCATAAGATTGGAATTTTAGTGGACCATCGAAGCCACCCTCTCCTCATCTCATGCGTACAGACAAAAATATTGCTATTGTAGCCTAAAGTATTACAGCCAATATAGCGTCAACTCGCCATTTCAAAAACATTAACTCGCCATTTCGGTCAACGGGAGCACTACAAAGGCATGATTATCGACTTATGTGGCCAGAAATTGAGGATATGGACTTGAACGATCTTTGGTTTCAGCAGGATGGTGCAACGTACCACAGCCTACCAAACAATCGATCCTTTGTGCACTAAGTGCGGTAATCGCGTTATTAGTCGTTTTGGTGATATCAATTGGCCTTCAGGGAACTGCGATTTGATGTTGTTGAATTATTTTTTATATGGTGCTGTTAAATATCTATGTTATGCAGACAATCCACAAACGATTCAGGCGCTTAAGCACAATATTAGTCAAGCTATTCGTGAGATAGAGCCCTCAGCCATCAAATATGTACTAAAAAATTGGGTTGACAAGATGGGTTTCTGTCGTTCCAGCTGAGGCAGCCACATGAATGAAATTGTATTCAATTATTAATAGGAAGGATTGCTCTTGCCAACAAAGCACTAACATTTTCAAAAATATTGATCCTAGTTTATTTTATAGCTAAAAAGATTGAAGATTAAAGATTAATGGTTGCAAAAAAATAATAAAATCAAATTTATTCTTAAAGTATTTGTATTCGTGATTCGAAAAAACAGGATTCAAATCTTTGATTCGAATCATAATTATCTCTTACGAATCCTTTATTCGAGTATTCGTGATTTGAATCATATTAGGTGATTCGGATTCGTGATTCCGATCCTTTTTACGAGGATTCGTCCCAGCTCTGGTAAATACTTGATGACATACACTGTCGAAACTTAAGTTGTAAAAATATTCATATGTAACACCTGTATATTTATAAATTATTAAAAGTGGGAAAAACCATAGTAATAGTTTAATTTAATTTTTATATGGATTACCACGTAGTAACGCTCAAAACCATCGTGATGCTATATAAATATTGTAGAATTATGTGTTAGGATTGATGTTTATTATTTCAATTTGATTTAAATTGCTAAACTAACTTAAACATGCAATTAGTATATATTTTTTAACTTCAAAATACTTCAGTGTCTTCTACGCCAGACGCACTAAAGAAAAAAAAAATAGTTTGGAACAAATTGTGACCGTTCATAACGCACACATTATTTATATTTGACCTACATCGTCTTCATTGTCATCACTAAGGCTCGAATTATATGCAAAATGCATATTTGTTATTAAGTGGTATATCAACAAAATTGTGTTTTCTATGCATGTTTGGCTTATTTTAAGTTAAAAAATATTAGATATTAAAAACGTACAATTTTGTTGATATACCTCTTAAAAATAATAATTTTAGTTGTTTTTATATTGATTGTTTTAATTATGTTTTAATGTGCAATTTTATATTTTTAGTTGTACAATATAATGTATTTTTTAAATGAACTCCGTTGAATGAATAAATAAATAAATAACAAATATGCATTTTGCATATAATCCGAGCCTTAGTCATCACTATCAGATTAATGCTGAATAAGCAATGGATTTAAAAATAAACCAGTGTTTTACGTAGTTGGCGCATGAAGTAAAATTTCGAGTTTAGAAAATCCTGAAAATTTGGATTTGCCGGCGCGACTCGCTTCGCTCGCGCGCCGACAAATCCAAATTTTCAGGCCTTTTTAAACTCGAAATTTTACTTCATG
Source organism: Philonthus cognatus (assembly GCA_932526585.2). Taxonomy (NCBI): domain Eukaryota; kingdom Metazoa; phylum Arthropoda; class Insecta; order Coleoptera; family Staphylinidae; genus Philonthus; species Philonthus cognatus. The sequence goes on from OW052247.1 coordinate 36,263,568, forward strand.
CTTAATCAGGGAAGAAGTCTCAAATGGAACACTTTCAGAAAAACAAACAGTCTGAACATTTACAGGGTGTACATCGGGATATGTAAGCCTAAAAGAAAAAAACCCTGTATGCATAATTCAGAAAAACTTTTTATACTGTACCACTCCTAAACTTTTCCAAAAAAATGACTTCACTGGTTATTGCTTAGATATTATAATATAATACATATTCATTTCTATTCATGTGTGTGGTCAAAAGTGTAAACCCATTAATAATACACGCGTATCAGTATTAAATGGTTTATTTCAATGTGCATGGAATTAAATAATAATTTTACGCCTGTATTGGAATCTCAATCGGTTCCGAATCCATTGTTCTGCTGGGGGCCTTCCATGAATACCGATCGAGGCCACGGAACCGGCAATATCGTGTCGAATCGAATGAAAGGGTTTCGCAGAAAATTTCGGTCTCTTTGTTGCCGCCTTTTTAAATCGCTCTGCAGACAATTTACACAACTCGGCCCAGATTCCCAAATTAAACCATACATCAATTCAATCTTAATATTTTAAATATGTTTCTTATCTTTCACGTAAGGAAACATACTTAACCATGTGTTTTCTTTTTAAAATCATCAATTTCTTATCTTTCACGTGGGAAAACATATTTAACCAAGTGTTTTCTTTTTAAAATCATAAATCTTAATAAATTATTGAAAGAAATACCAAGTGGTATTATTTACAGATTGTAAATCTATCGACTTTTTAAATTGCGGGTAATTCGATGAAGTTAAAATTACCTACAGACAATTATACAGTAGTTCCAATGTAAGTATTTGGAAGCCAAAAAATGGAATCAAGGATTTATTGCGAGACAGTGTTTGGAGTCTAGGAGGCTTTTACGTTTATATAAAATAATAACATCTATCAATTGATAGCATACTTTAAGTTTACAATTATCATATCTGATTAGTAATGAAATTGCGAATGAAATTACGAACACAATCTTAAAGATGGCATCTTCAAGATTGTGTTCTAATAATAATTTAGTTTCCTGAATTCCATATCCCATGGACTATTTGTATAGTTATCTGTGGTATGAACATTCTTGGACAATTTTTCAGCATCCTCATTAATTCCATTCAACATCTTCTAAACGAAGTGTGAAGATCGTTTATTTAAAAAAAAAATGCTGAAACAATAAATTCATCCGTCCGTAGCGAATGGCAAACATCCACGGAAAAATAATCGCGTTGGAAAAAATAAAAGAACGTCGATTTTTTTTTCTCTCATATTTATTTACTTAATATTTCTCTTGTTCGGTCTGGCGCTGATGGACGTGTATTTATAAACACATTTCAGGCGGGCAGGTATAAAACACGAGGGTTTCTTATTTATAGGTGTATTTGTATTGTATCAAGGTGAACCATCTGTCGTTTGAAGTGGCGGAAGATATTTTTTCACACAAAGATATTATCTTCCAAATGGTGTTGTTGTTTGTGGTGCGGTTTAAGTGGGTATTAGGATGGGATTTAAGCCTTTTTTCTGTTAATATAAATATGGTAAATATAATCTGATACCTAGTCGTATTTGATACATATTTTGGCATATAGTCAGATGCGACTTATTCTTTATGTCCACATCTGCAATAAAAACTTAGTCTCAGCTCTAGAATCTTTTCCATACAGTTTGATATTTATAGAAATTCAATTTGAGGAAGTGACTTATTTCCTATCTAATAAGCGTTAGTAGAAATTAAATCAATTTTTTTAAAGTCTACTAAAAATATTTCTCACTACTTGTAATTATCTTAACAAGTCAACTTATATCTATTGATAACAAAATTTGAAGTAATTTAAATAAACACGTTCGTAATGCAACTGGGAAATAATATCTTTATCAAAATACAATGAGTTTTTTTTTAAGTATACATACCCCTCAAGTTGCTGTATAGCGTGACCCAAATTTTATGTTTTTATAGTCTACTAGTTTTAAAGTCTACTAAAAATATTTCTCACTACTTGCAATTATCTTAACAAGTCAACTTATATCTATTGATAACAACATTTGAAGTAATTTAAATAAACACGTTCGTAATGCAACTGGGAAAAATATCTTTATCAAAATACAATGAATTTTTTTTTAAGTATACATACCCCTCAAGTTGCTGTACAGGGTGACCCAAATTTTATGTTTTCATAGGGTATCTCAGTAACCCGAATAGTTAGAAAAAATCTGATCACGCCATGATCTCTTTTTCTGAGAAAATAACAATAGCATTAACAGATCATGGCTAGCTCAATTAGTTTGAGAGATATCGGGCGTGTTTCAATTGTCGGCTATTTTAAAATACGTTGTTTTCTTAATAACTATGAGATGTACAAATAAATAGTTAAATAGTTATTTGTGTAGTTTACAACGTAGAATTCAGTAGCGTACTTATTTTTTCATTTCAACTTTTAGTTTCAGTGTTATGACACAACATTACATTTTTTTTTAAATGGAACACGCTGTATGTTTTAATGTCACTAAAAAACATTTTAAATTAGCTTTATATTGATATACATATTTAACAAAAATTCGTAAAAATTTGCAAAAAAAAACCGTTTAAATTGAAAACTAATTTTACTTTAATTATTAATTTTGGAAGACTTGCAATCAATTACTGAGTCTACAGATCCCTTCATTAATATTAAATACATAAATTATTTAATATTAATGAAGGGATCTGTGGACTCAGTAATTAATTGCAAAAAATTGCTAAAGCTCTCATTTTTCTAAGTTAAAAATTGTGTTCTTAGTAGACGCTCAAAGTTTGAATTTTTGTTTTCTGATGTTTGAAAAAGTAAGTAAAAAGTTATAGAAATGAAGAAAAAATGAACCGATTTAATTTTTAACGTCACACCTTCCTGATTTTTTCAGAATTTGAAAAAATTTAATAAAAATACGATCGAAAATTCACAAATTTTGTCGATTTTCACCAAAATAAATTTTATTAAATCCCAAAAAATGTACAGATAAACTTATAAATGCTAGAAACAATGTTAGCTATCCATTTTTTGCTCTGATAGTTTTGTTCAAAAGTTATTCCATTTTTAAAAACATCCGAGAAGCATCAAATCCCACAAAAATCAACTTTAAGCGCTTGTCTTAGGTACAATTTTTAAGCTTTGAAAACATTTTAAAACTCAAACTACAACTTATTCAATCCTCAATCGAACACTTTTCTAATTAATAATATACGATAAGGATTTTACAAATCAAAGCGATTTAAATGAGGCAAATGATAAGTTCGTACAAGTGAGTATTTTATTAAAAACAATGTTTACAAATAATCTTACGAGAAATAAAGAAACGCTAGACATTACCTTATTAGGAATTAAAAAGGCTTTAATTTAAGTTATTTTAGGTTTTTGTAACTTAAAAATGACGTCCGATATAAACAGTCAAAGTTAGAATTTTGTTTTGAATCGCGATTTTCAAGAAATTTTAGTTTAAGCTGGATGCTTTTCTAGATAAAATTAATACCTTAATTGTTTCTAGTATCGATGGGAAAGTCTCTAATTTTTTTGAGAATAAAAAAAATCGTCAGTTTCGTATGAATATTTTGATCTAATTTTGTGTAGAATCGCGATTTTCAAGACATTTTAATTTAATTACTTTAAGAACTTTCAACAACTATCAGCCACCTCGATTAATATTTTAATTTAAGCTAAGTGTTTAATTTTTTTTTCTGTTAAAAAAATTATTACCTTAGATTATTTTTAGTATCGATGGGTAAGTCTGTGATTTTTTTGAAAATTAAAAAAAAAATCGTCAATTTCGTATGAACATTTTGAACTAATTTTGTCTAGAATCGCGATTTTCAAGACATTTTAATTCAAGCTAAGTGTTTAATTTTTGTTTTTCTGGGAAAACAAAAAAACCCTAATTGTTTTTAATATAGATGGAGGACTGTGCATTTTTTAAGAATTTTTAAAAATCTTTTAAAAAAGTCGTAACTTTCGTTCGAACATTTTTATGGAATTTTGTTTTAAATCGCAATTTTTAAGATTTTTTTATTCAAGCTGGGTGCTTTAGGAATTTTTTTTTGAGGGTAAATGAATACCCCAGGTTGCTTTTAATATCGATGGGAAGTCTGAAATTTTTTTGAAAATTAAAAACAAAGAATTTAAACATCGTCGATTTTGTTAAAAGATAATCGCATGCGAATTTTTTATTTTTTTTAATTCTCACGAGTGTTTTCCACTCCCAGGTTAAGCATGAAGTAAAATTTCGAGTTTAGAAAAGCCTGAAAATTTTCAGGCTTTTCTAAACTCGAAATTTTACTTCATGCGCCACGCGTATAAAACACTGATTTAAAGTGATGTTTAAAATATACATCACCTACTGTATTTTTATTTTATGAATTAATTGAATAAAATTATATTATTTGTTTAGACACCAAATTACGTGTGTACAGAGAATTGACGAATCCAGATTCACTCATGTGTAAAATTAAATCAATTCACATTCCCTCCTAAAAATATTACAATTTATAAAAATAAATTGAGACTATGAGACAAATTGCATTTTATAAAAAAAATTGCATTTTATAAGAAAATGCATTTTATAAAAAAATGCATTTTATAAAATACTTGCATTTTATAAAAAAATGCATTTTATAAAAAAATTGCATTTTCTATAAAAAAATGCATTTTATAAAAAAATTGCATTTTATAAAAAAAATTGTATTTTATAAAAAAAATGCATTTTATAAAATAAATTGCATTTTATAAAAAAAAATTCATTTTATAATAAAAATGTATTTTATAAAAACATGCATTTTATACAAAAAACTGCATTTTATAAAAAAATCGCATGTTATTAAACAAAAATTCTGTTTATAAAAAAGTTGCATTTCATAAAAAAAATTACTTTCCCTTATATGTAAAATAAAGACAAGAAAGTAATTTTTGGAAATTGTAATCACTTTATTTGTGTATTATCAAATATTTATCTAAAAGCTTCAGAGCTAGAAACACAACTTTTCAATAAATAAAAAGGTTAATTTTATATATATTTATAAATGTAAAGCTAATTTAATGTTCTACTCAATGACATAAAAATATATAGCTTGTTCCATTTAAGAAAATGCAACTTTATATCATAACTCGGAAATAAAAAGTCCGAGTAAAAAAATAAGTACGCCACTGCATTTTACGGTGAAAACTATACAAATAATTATTTAACTGTTTTTTTGTACATTTTATAGTTATGGAGATAGAGACATATTTTAAAATAGCCAATAAATGAAAAACGCCTGATATCTTTCAAACTAATCAAGCTAGTCATGATCTGTTAAGGCCATTAATAATAGAAAATAGAAAAGGAGCTCATGCCGTGTATATCAAATGTTTTCTAACTCTTCGAATTACCGAGATACCCTATGAAAACATCGAATTTGGGCCACCCTGTATACGCTGTAAATCTTTAGATTTGTTGTCTTCACAAAGAGTTCAAATTGATGCTTTAAACGAGTGTTTTCCACTCCCGGGTTAAGCATGACGTAAAATTTCGAGTTTAAAAAAGCCTGAAAATTTGGTTTGGTCGCGTAGCGCCTAGCGCTACGCAACCAAACCAAACTTTTAGGCTTTTCTAAACTCGAAATTTTACTTAATGCGCCACGCGTATAAAACGCTGATTTCAAATGTAGTTCAAAATATACTACTAAAGCAATATTCTTAAGACGTATATTCTAAACTTCATATTAAATGTGTTTTATACGCCTGGCGCATGAAGTAAAATTTCGAGTTTAGAAAAGCCTGAAAATTTGGTTTGGTCGCTCCGCGCTTCGCGCTACGCGACCAAACCAAATTTTCAGGCTTTTCTAAACTCGAAATTTTACTCCATGCTTAATCTAGGAGTGGAAAACACTCGATTTAAGCTTCAATATCTGAATTTTTACAGCGTATACATATCTATACTTAAAACTAAAATTCGCTGTATATTATTTATTGAATGAATAAAAGACAAATAGTAAGTTCTTGAAATAAATAGAATTTATTATTAACCACCAAACTAATGTTCGATTGAATACCGACTCTTCTTTGACAAGCCGGTGTGGACGAAATGAGTAGGTCCTTCGTCAGATGCTCTCAGGTGTAATTGAATGGAATGAACTGATTGTTATCAAAAACAATTAACTCTACGATTAAAACAGTAACACGTCTCTTCCAATTCCAGATAGCAACACCTGATTTACCTCCAGACTTGAAACCCAGCCAACTCTCTCTTTCCTCACTCCATCCACCCAAACACGAAACATCAAGCATACCATCAGACTATAAAATCCTGACGGGAATTAATTAAATATCGCACATAATAGGCGTTCAACGGGCGTAACGACGACGCAGCGAAAGTTAATTTAACGTAATGTTACCGACATCGGAGTCAGCTCGCCGGGCTCGGTCGGCTCGCTCTCCTCATTCCGTGTAATTTCCAGCGAGCGAACGAGCGCGGCGAGAAAAGGAAAGGCAGCCGGGGAACGACCGTGAAATTTCGTTTCGTTTCGTTTCATTGTTTCGCATGCGGACGACATCCGAAATGCGATTACGCTCCGCCGGATCCGTTACAAAAGGGACAAACAACACCGTAAAGAGCTTTCCAAAAGCTCTCCCCAGGATCACTTACAACGACACCAATTAAACTTTTGTGATGTGTGCTGCGAGAGGTATTGCATTAGTTGCGGGATTGTACGAATGGTGTAGACATTGTCTGTTTTATTTGGAGTTTTGGAGTTGGTGTCTCTTTTTGTTTATTTTATAACTTAAATATAAATTGCGAAAGATCCACATACCGTCATTTGCTGTTCTAAACAAGGAGCGGATTCAGAGAGTGATTTTGGGGAGAGGAACAATTATCTTTCAAAGACAGTTTTAAAATTTAGGTTCAATTCCACTAATCAATTATACGTTTGGAACTTTACTTTTTTTTTTCTACTCCCATCTGTAAAACACTAATTATCACATATGTTTTCATGACACTAAGTAATCTTTTAAATACACATTCGACAAGCCGTAGGATCGTGCGTTTTAACCATGGGGTGAAGTTAGGTACAGATTTTTAACCATGAGCTGAAGCAAGTTTTGAATTATTAGTTGTCACATGTCAAACATTTCAACGCGACGCGGCGCGAAAACGCGCAAGTAGTTTTCAGTTTTGCAATAAAAATAAAGTACCTTTCGTGTGAATAATGAACGACAGTGAAAGTGACGAGAATTCCCTCGAGACGATTCAAGCAGCAGCATCGACCACTACTAGTTTGCTGCCGCCAAAATAAAAAAAAAACAATACGAACGTACATACAGAGAGTTTTATGTAACACCGAAATTTTTCATCCAATACAATTAGGGACCTTTAATTTTCAAGTTCTGTGTAAATTGGATTGCCTATATGACCATTACAAATTGTAGCTAATCAATCTCAATTAATGCCTCAACTTGTACATACAGGGAGTTTTTCTTTCAAGTATACATGTCCCAATTACAGCGTATATGCCGTAAATCTTTAGATAACCGTTGTTTTTTTTTAATGATTTTAATTTTTCTTTTAAGTATACATTACACTTGCTGACGCTCGGTTTATTATAAGAATTTAATTTGAAGCTTTAAACGAGTGTTTTCCACTTCCAGCCTAAGCTTGAAGTAAAATTTCGAGTTTAGAAAAGCCTGAAAATTTGGTTTGGTCGCGTAGCGCGAAGCGCTTAGCGGCCAAACCAAATTTTCAGGCTTTTCTAAACTCGAAATTTTACTTCACGCGCAACCGGTACAAAACACTAACATATTACGAAGTTTAAAACACCCCGCTAAACTTTACATTGCATCAGTGTTTTGTACCGGTGGCGCATGAAGTAAAATTTCGAGTTTAGAAAAGCCTGAAAATTTGGTTTGGCCGCTCCGCGCTTCGCGCTACGCGACCAAACCAAATTTTCAGGCTTTTCTAAACTCGAAATTTTACTTCATGCTTAGCCTGGGAGTGGAAACACTCATCACTCATCTTTAGATAACCGTTGTTTTTTTTTTTAAATGAGTTCAATTTGAAACTCCACTCCCAGACTAAGCATGAAGTAAAATTTCGAGTTTAGAAAAGCCTGAAAATTTGGTTTGGTCGCGTAGCGCGAAGCGCGTAGCGGCCAAACCAAATTTTTAGGCTTTTCTAAACTCGAAATTTTACTTCATGCGCCACCGGTACAAAACACTGCCATATTACGAAGTTTCAAACACCCCGCTAAACTTTACATTGCATCAGTGTTTTGTACCGGTGGCGCATGAAGTAAAATTTCGAGTTTAGAAAAGTCTGAAAATTTGGTTTGGCCGCTCCGCGCTTCGCGCTACGCGACCAAACCAAATTTTCAGGCTTTTCTAAACTCGAAATTTTACTTCATGCTTAGCCTGGGAGTGGAAAACACTCATCACTCATCTTTAGATAACCGTTGTTTTTTTTATAAATGAGTTCAATTTGAAACTTGAAATGGGTATGCTCCACTCCCAGACTAAGCATGAAGTAAAATTTCGAGTTTAGAAAAGCCTGAAAAATTGGTTTGGTCGCGTAGCGCGAAGCGCGTAGCGGCGAAACCAAATTTTCAGGATTTTCTAAACTCGAAATTTTACTTCATGCGCCACCGGTACAAAACACTGACATATTACGAAGTTTAAAACACCCCGCTAAACTTTACATTGCATCAGTGTTTTGTACCGGTGGCGCATGAAGTAAAATTTCGAGTTTAGAAAAGCCAGAAAATTTGGTTTGGTAGCTCCGCGCTACGCGACCAAACCAAATTTTCAGGCTTTTCTAAACCCGAAATTTTACTTCATGCTTAGCCTGGGAGTGGAAAACACTCGTTTAAAGCTTCAAATTAAATTCTTTTAACAAACCGAGCGTCGGCAAATGTACAACGTATGTTTATAATAATAATAATAATAAACAAACTTTATTTTTAAAGGTATGTATACCAAACACGGTTCGTGCAGACATAACATAAAATAGAGTCAAATAGAAAATAAAAGATAATTCAAAACAATAACATTAAATTAAGAATATTCGATATGGAAAAAATCATTGAATGAATACATTTCTGCATCCAGCAATAATCGATACACTGTACTTTTGTACTTTGAAAACGATTGTATTTCCTGTATGGCTCTGGGAAGTGCATTATACATTTTACTGCATTTGTAATGTGCATTTTGCTCTGTAAGTGTTAGCTTGTGCTTGGGATATACAACATTTTGATTCCTTGTCACATACTTGTGGTTTTGAGAAGTGCAGAAAATTGTTTTGTTTTTGAAAACAAACTTTAAAGATTCATATACAAATAGGGAATTAATTGTTAATATATTATTTCTTCTAAAGAAACCTTTACAGGACTCGTGATATTTTAAGCCGAACATTGCTCGAATTATTCTTTTTTGCAATTTAAATATTTTTACAATGTGGCTGCTGTTTCCCCAAAACACAATACCATATCTCAGGACTGATTCTATGCTGGCATGGTAGATTATTTTCAGCGATTCTGTGTTAATGTATTTTTTATGTTGCTCATTAGATAACACAATTTTGACATTTTTTTTGATAAGTATTCTACATGCGACCACAAATCCAGAGACTCATCAATGGATATTCCTAAAAATTTCACCTGGGGAGTTAATTTAACTGATGTTCCCAAATGTATGTCTCCATGGCAGCATATTTTTGATTGTTTTGTTTTAAATACAACAGCACTAGTTTTATTTTTGTTTAATATTAATAAGTTGGATTTAAACCAATCATCAATGCTTGTGTAAATTTCATTGCATGTGGCAATAAGCTGGGGGACAGTTTCGCAGTTACAAGAAAGTTTGTGTCGTCCGCGTAATTAATTATACTGCAATTGAGATTAATATCAGATCTTATTTGATGCAAATCATTTATATATATATATTAAACAAAATTGGGCCTAAATTGCTACCCTGAGGTATTCCTACATTGCCATTGTTTATACCAGTGGTGGGGAAACTTTTTTTAATTTTTTTAAGACGGGCCATTTGTAATAACCAGACAATCGTAGCGGGCCAAAGAATAATGCTTAATCGTAGGTAAGTAGTTTTTATGCGGGTCGTCACATTACGAAGTAAGAACGCGTTCAACATTCTCACGACGGCACTCTTAAACGGGCCGGATTAAAACTTTCCGCGGGCCGGACTTGGCCCGCGGGCCGTAGTTTTCCCATCACGGGTTTATACTATCAGAATTATATTGCTTGCCATCCCTCTCAATTGTGACCTACTGAACTCTATCTGAAAGATATGACGTGAACCATTTTAGTGTACTACCCCTTATTCGGTATTTTTCCATTTTTTCCAGCAGTACTTTATGATCTATCATATCATACGCTTTCGATAAATCTAGAAAAATACCTAGAGCTAATTCTCCATTTTCAAATGCTTCTACTATTGACTGTGTGAATTGAAATATAGCACTATTAGTTGATCTTCCTTTTAAGTACGCATGTTGAAATTGGCTGAATAGATCGCTTTTATAGAAAAAAATTCAACACTCTTTCACTTATGGCCAGTTCAAATATTTTTGAGATGGATGGCAAGAGACATTTTCTGAGGATCACCTTTCTTAAATATGGGTTTTATGAGAGCCAGTTTTAATTTATTTGGGAAGATGCCGAATTTAAAAGAATTTTATATAATGTGGAGTAACACTTGTGATATATGCTCTGTGATTAGTTTTATTATATTATTGGACATTTCATCGTACCCACTACTACATTTGTTCTTAAGCTTTTTTGAAATATTTAACAGTTCAGAAATGTTGACTTTTAGTATACTTAAAAGAAAAATATATACTTAAAAGATAAATTCCTCTTATAAACATGTTCGGTATTACATAAAACTCTCTGTATAAACTTCAACAAACAATGTTGATATAAGCAAGTATTCCAAATTGTGCGCGTTCCTGAAGCGGAAATCATACGGTTACGGACCTAAAAAGTCAGAAAATTAAAGAATTTCTATCGTCTGCTCCAGATAAAGATAAATAGGTAAAATGTAAAACCAAATTAAATACAATTGTCAAAATTATAAATATTTTAAGTTGGGTTAATTTTCGGCATTATGAGAGTTTTTCGGAGAACAGAATTGATAAAAATTAAAACAGGTCGTATTGAAGACTTCAACTCTGCCATCTTAGTTCACATTCACAACCCAAGCAAGGCTCAGCAAGGTTCAACGGCTGGCATGTTTAGGCATCACAGGGGCTATGAACACCTGCCCCACTGGAGCAATGGAGGCTATGCTAAATCTCACACCTCTGCATCTGCATGTGAAAAGGGAAGCAGCACTAGACGCATTAAGAATAATCCAGACAGACATACCAAAATATGGATACTTTAACGGGCACCTAAAAATCCTCAACACTGTGTGTGAAAGAGCGATATACATGCCCAAAGACTACATGTCAACTGACTACGACTTCGACACAACGATTGAAGTGGCCATCCATGGCCGCCATGATGTTGGAACGAAGGTCAAGCAGTTACAAGGCTCCTCGATAGTTTGGTTCACTGACGGATCCAAAACTGAGAACGGAGTCGGAATCGGTATCACTGGCCCTCGATTCGAGTTATCAAAGGCCTTGGGACGATCCCCATCGATATTTCAGGCAGAAATCGAGGCCCTGAACATATGCGCCCACATATGTTTAGACAGGGGATACAACAAACAGAGGGTTTGCATCTGCTCAGACAGTCAAGCTGCATTAAAGGCAATAAAATCGCCTACATGCAAGTCTAAATCTGTCTGGGAGTGCAAGCTATCCCTGAAACAGCTGGCTAGGAACAACAGAGTCAAACTGGTCTGGGTTTCCGGACACGCAGGGATCAAAGGCAATGAAATTGCCGACAACCTTGCCAAGGAAGGGTCCAAAACTCTATTTGTCGGACCAGAACCTTACAGTGGAATAACTAAAGTCCGCATCAAAGGGATGATCCGGGAATGGGAAGATGCTGCCAAAAGTGCTCACCTGAGAAACACACCTGGTCTGCGGCAGGCGAAAAGGTTTATCGCCTTCTCTGCCGTAAGAGCCGGACAGTTTCTCAGGTTAAGCAAGGGCAACCTAACTCTCATAACCGGCCTTCTAACTGGACACTGTCCTCTGAAGTACCACCTCACCAAGATGGGTCAGACAACTGATGCCAACTGCAGGTTCTGCAACGAGGCACAAGAAACAGCAGAGCACCTACTTTGTGAATGCCCTGCCTTGTCCCTTCAAAGAGGGAACTACCTGCCATCGGCCACTTTAAACACCGAGGAATTGGTACACATTAACCCTCAAGTTATAGTAGACTTCATAAGAAATCTAGACATTGAAGGACTCAAGTAGGTCAGGGATAGTTACAAAAGATCTTTTAGGTCGAAGTAACTTCGAAAGGCCCAGAGGCCATACGACCCACCGACCCCATAACATAACATAACATAACATAGTTCACATTCCCGATACAAAGACAAAAACAGAACGTCAATTTGTTATTGGAGGTACTTTCTATCATACCTGCAAGAAATACATAGAACTTTTTTGTAAATTTTTCGTAAATTACTAGAAAGGAAAATGTACGAAACAGCCATACTTTCAACTTAAATAAACTAAATAATACACAACACCAAAGCAATGTAGGAGAATCAATGATTTTCTTTAGTGCCATAATGTCTCTAATGTGGCTGTTAATTTATATTTACCTAAGTAGACGAATTTAATAAAATTGTACTGTTACCATGTTCGTTTAAGATAATAAAATAATTTCAATTTTTTTCCATTTTAGTCGTAGAAAACGTATAGTATGCAATTCGTGTTATAAACTTCTCTAGACACTCGTACTATTAAACACTTGATCCGCTACGCTCCGCTTGTGTAATATACTCGAGACTAAAGTACAGTTTATAACACTTGTCGCATAATACACTATTAAATTTTGTAAATTTGTTCATTTTTGTCCGTCCTGGTTTTTGTAAAGTTTTATGATGTTTGTTGGTTTTGACGATTTTATTCAAAACAGTAATAATTATCAAAATTTTGTGTTTTTTGTTAAATATTGACATACAGGGATTTTTTCTTTTAAGTATACTTACACATATTTCATATAAACTGTTGTAAAATTAATAATTATGTGATCAAACCTAAGCAGTGTATTTATAACTTCACTTTAAACCAGTGTTTTATACGCGTAGTGCATGAAGTAAAATTTCGAGTTTAGAAAAGCCTGAAAATTTGGTTTGCTCGCTCCGCTTCGCGTTCCCTAATAGAAAACGTCTACTACTAATTAATCAAAATTTCTGACACTAGCATGCTTTACGATAACGCGAGATAGATAATTCCCGACATCATTCAATAAACCGATAACGCCAAAATAGGGTACATGTGTTTCCCAAGATAACGGTTCAGCGATTAAAGCATGGCCAGATCCGAAAGCGACAAATCAAAGCGACATAAATTAGGCCCTTGATTAGGGATCTCCCCACATGCCTGGCCATCGCCGGCATTAATAATAATCGTCGTCGCAATAAAATTAAATTGGACCAGTCGATAAGCGTAACAAGATACCACTTACATATATTTTAACTCTGATAGGTATCTTGGAGCTTCACGTATATTTTGAGTGTTGGAAAAGTTAAAAAAAAAAATCGGCTGATAAGTAGAGTTTCAAAATATAAAAATGAATTAAAATTAGTATCGACTTTCTGCAACAATTTTTTTTCTCTCATTGAGACAAGTCTGAAATTTTTAAAAATGTTTGCAAAAAGTCGATATTAATTTTAATTCGTTTTTATATTTTGTAAATATTGTGCAAACTATTGACAAACTCAATTTTTCTTTATGCAAATTTTTTTTTATGTTAAAGTAGAGTTTCATTCTTTAACTTGATTTTAAGGTTAAATAGCTTGAAATCTAGTCAAGCAGTGATACTTTGCTGCCTAATTTATCAAGTGACTTCATTTTGAAATTACCTATTGTTAGTCCCAGAAATTAACTTTCACTGCTGAAATTATAGCGAAGATTTTGAAGTCTTGTCTTGTTTTCTAGTTATTTCTATACCTTTTCCACTTCAAATAGACTAATCAATATCAAATTGGGAATAAACAATTACAAATTGTAACTTCAAACGAAGCTGTCAGTTTAAACACAATCAAATTGGTAATAAAAAAACATCAAATTGGGAATAAGCAATTTCAAATTGGGACTGAGCAAATATTATTAAAAAAATAACCAGTTTAAATAACTCAGCAAAAATAACGTAAACAATAATAATTTAACATGTTTTGCATCCATCTTTTAAATTTAGAGTGTTTTTTAATGTGAGCGATGTACAGAAAGTTTTATTTTATATACATACCCTAATTATATATATAGTTATGCTGTAAATCTTTAAGCATTTGTTGTTTTTTTCAAGTTTAATTTGAAGTTTTAAACGAGAGTTTTCCACTCCCAGGTTAAGCATGAAGTAAAATTTCCAGGTTAGAAAAGCCTGAAAATTTGGTTTGGTTGCGTCTACGTGCTACGCCACCAAACCAAATTTTCAGGCTTTTCTAAACTAGAAATTTTACTTCATGCGCCACGCGCATAAATCACTGATTTATAGTAAAGTTCGAAATATACTAATTATGTTTAATCTTAAGTTAATACATTTTATAAATGTGCATTCATTGTAATTTAAAATTAAATGAAATAAGTATATGTAATATTTATTAACGCGAGATAAAATTATGGAGTATGATTTAAACTTTACTTTAAATTAGTGTCTAATACGCGTGGCGCATAAAGTAAAATTTCGAGTTTAGAAAAGCCTGAAAATTTGGTTTGGTCGCTCCGCTTCGCGGAGCGACCAAACCAAATTTTCAGGCTTTTCTAAACTCGAAATTTTACTTCATGCTTAACCTGGGAGTGGAGAACACTCGTTTAAATCTTCAAATTGAAGACTTTTAAAAAACACCGAGTGTCGGAAAATATTTTAATAGTAAGTTCTAGGGCGATAAACTCTAAACTCGGTTTGCGAAATACTGGATCTGCCTTCATTAGCCTAAAATTGTGGTATCTGGACAGGCATATCATTCTTCCTTGATAGCAGCTTTAAAAGTAGACCAACCAAATTCGTATTCTGCAAAATATTCGCTTACTTTCAAAAACACGTTTTCAAAGCTTTAAATTTGGAAGATATAAATTATTTCTTAGATAAAATTCCAATTTAAAATTATTTGTTCTCAATTTGATGTTATTTGTTTTCAATTTGATTGTGTTTAAACTGACAGATATCGCATGCCTAGAATAGTACTGTGACAGGTCAAAAATCACAAATTTCGGGAAAACGCATTTTGAAGTTTTGGATTCCGAAAATTGCTTATAAAATCGGTGATTTTTTTTAATTCGACTTGCACCCACAGATTTCTAAGTAATCTAGCCGTTATTTCCACTAACAAAAAAAAACCTATGTAAAGCTCTGGCATTATTTTAAAAAAAAATAAAGAATAGTTGTTACAGTAGGTACTATCTTGGAAATTTGAATTATTGCCTCACGCCATTTTTTTTTGAAAATTCCTAAGAAAAGCAACGACAAGGAATAAAAAATATGAAAAAAGGGGGAAATGGAAAACACTTTTGCAACTTTTAATTAATTATGCGTGTGTAGTGTGTAAAAACTATACAAACTGACTTGGCCCAGTCGCAATTACTGACTTGGCTACTATTCGTAGGGTTCCTTCCCTCACTGTACGTAGAGTAGCCCAGTAACTACCGCTACCAAGCGTTAACTATGGAAATTAGAAAAATTGATTAGTCTCGATTTTAAGTTGAAAAGGTATACTCGTAGTCACAAAATATAAACATCACATCTTGGTAATCACTCCTAGAAAGTTGAAGACGAATAAATTAGATATGTTAGTCAATCAAACATTGTAAGTTTGGTATTTTTGTAACAGGAACATAGAAGTTTTTGATATTATTTCTATGATGTATCAAAAAGTTGTAGACGGTGTTTTTTTGTGAGGAAGATATAAATATTTCAAAACTTGTCGATACTATCACTACTAAATTGATCTCATCGTAATTTGTTGGCTGAAAATAATCTGTGCTTAGCACGTGATGAGGCCAGACATAACGGCAGGTATGGGTTTATAAATAGTAGGCTATTTAGTTGTGGGGTTTTATTTTTAGATGGGCACGGTACATTGTTGTTACATGATGTATTTATTTAGAGGAAGTCGTGAATCACTTGGAATTTATGGTGAATAAATAAATCTTTCAATAAAATTACATTAACATAATTAATGAATAGTTCAAGATTTATTGGCTTTGAATTAACATTGTGATCACTGGGCGTATCTTGAAAAACTTCAGAAATCATTTTGGCACATTAAAGGCGTGTCGAGTTTCATCGCCACTAGAGTGCAGTTCTGCCAGTATTAACCTGCAAATTTTAAATGTGTGCAAGCTTTTTCTATAATCTCGGCAATATTACTTATGCTTATACAGGGATTTTTTTTTAAGTTTACATACCGTGCGATCGTTTAAATTATGATTTAGAGTAGGCGACATTTTTTTGTGCAGTTGCCTAGAATGCTAATTAAATAATGGAATGCATTTCAGGTTATGGTAAACTATGTGTTAACAGTCAGTAGTGCCAATCTAATTTAAAATTCAAAGCCTACTCTAAATCATGTTTTAAACGATCGCACGGTATTTCGATGCATACGGTATAAGCTTTGAACCTTCAAACGAGTATCTTCACTCCTTGGTTAAGCATGAAGTAAAATTTCGAGTTTAATAAATCCTGAAAATTTGGTTTATTTAGTTTGGTCGTGTAGCGGAGCGGAGCGACTAAACCAAATGTTTCTCTGTATAAGGCTACTAATATTTTTGACGCCTCTCAAATTTCTATAACAATTTTAGAAATAAATTCCCTTAAAACAATGTTCATATATTTTTTAAATTTAACTTTAATGTAGGGGTGGCCGTGCGGTAACGTCGCCGGACGGTATATCGCTCGGCGAGCCACAGACCGGGTTCCCGTGCACGAGGAGTCGTTATTTAAAAATAATAACTCTTCATGTCCCTTGGTGTTGTGTGAATGTTATGACGTCCGAATAAATGTTAATATGTTTAAAAAAAACTACAATAAAATATGGCTATGGTGAGAACCAACCTATACCAGGATCGTCGAATCCAAATTAAAAAAAAAATAAACTTTGACGTAAGGATTTTGGCGATAACATAAATAAAAATATACAGGTAATTTTTCACATTCTGCCATGATAAAAAATAAGGCGAATTTGTTTATAAAATGAAAAATCTTTATTTAATCTTCGAAATCAATTGCAACTCCTTTAAAGTAGTGGAATGCCGGTATATGTTGATTCAAGTGATGAGTCGGAAAAATTCGTTTTTCATTTATTTTCCAAATTGAATGTGCGACACTCGGCGATCTGATTGCTGAGGCACTTAGTCAGCTTAGCGTCTAGAGTTTGAATTAGGTTATTGTAATTTCTCATTTTTTGTACGGCTTAACCTACTCAGCTTGAAGTGTCGTCTACCCAGCTTAGAGGGTAGACCTCCTCTCGTGTTCGCTTCATTGAAATTTACCAAATTAAGGAGTGCAGCACGTGACAGTCATGTATGATATTTGAATTTTGATAGTAATCATTTAAATCACTTATGTAGTTGCAAATAACATAAATATATATTTTATGTTGCCAGAATTTAACTGTTTATCTACAATATAAATACAGAGAATTTTTCTTTTAGGTAAACATATGCATAAGCTGTAAATTTTCCGACATCCGTTGTTTTTTAAAAGAGTTCAATTTGAAGCTTTAAACGAGTGTTTTCCACTCCCAGACTAAGCATGAAGTAAAATTTCGAGTTTAGAAAAGCCCCGTGAAAATTTGTCGAGGGTCGCGTAGCGACCCGAGACAAATTTTCTGGGCTTTTCTAAACGCGAAATTTTACTTCATGCGCCACGCGTATAAATACTGATTTCATGTGAGGTTCAAATATACATACATTTCACAGTATTTTAGTGTTTTATACGCGTGGCACATGAAGTAAAATTTCGAGTTTAGAAAAGCCCAGAAAATTTGTCTCGGGTCGCTGCGCGACCCTCGACAAATTTTCACGGGGCTTTTCTAAACTCGAAATTTTACTTCATGCTTAGTCTGGGAGTGGAAAACACTCGTTTAAAGTTTCAAATTAAACTCTTTTAAAAAACAACAAATACCTAAATACTTAAAGAAAATAATCCGAATTTAGAATATAGATACTTTAAAGAAAAACTCCCTGTATATACTTATATAGAATATCAAACTAACATCATTAATGGTGAAGGCATCTGTTTCGTTATACAGTTGTATGTATGTCGATAGAAATTAAAATTGTGAATATTTATCCACATTATTTTCACATTTATTCGCACGGCGCTATGTAAACAAACAAACAACGCTCTCTGCACAATTTTGATAGTAATCATTTAAATCACTTATGTAATTGCAAAAAACATAAATATATATATTTTATGTTGCCAGAATTTAACTGTTTATCTACAATATAAATACAGAGAATTTTTCTTTTACGTAAACATATGCATAAGCTGTAAATTTTCCGACATCCGTTGTTTTTTTAAAAGAGTTCAATTTGAAGCTTTAAACGAGTGTTTTCCACTCCCAGACTAAGCATGAAGTAAAATTTCGAGTTTAGAAAAGCCCTGTGAAAATTTGTCGAGGGTCGCGCAGCGACCCGAGACAAATTTTCTGGGCTTTTCTAAACTCGAAATTTTACTTCATGCGCCACGCGTATAAAACACTGATTTCATGTGAGGTTCAAATATACATACATTTCACAGTATTTTAGTGTTTTATACGCGTGGCGCATAAAGTAAAATTTCGAGTTTAGAAAAGCCCAGAAAATTTGTCTCGGGTCGCTGCGCGACCCTCGACAAATTTTCACGGGGCTTTTCTAAACTCGAAATTTTACTTCATGCTTAGTCTGGGAGTGGAAAACACTCGTTTAAAGTTTCAAATTAAACTCTTTTTAAAAACAACAAATATTTAAATACTTAAAGAAAATAATCCGAATTTAGAATATAGATACTTTAAAGAAAAACTCCCTGTATATACTTATATGGAATATCAAACTAACATCATTAATGGTGAAGGCATCTGTTTCGTTATACAGTTGTATGTATGTCGATAGAAATTAAAATTGTGAATATTTATCCACATTATTTTCACATTTATTCGCACGGCGCTATGTAAACAAACAAACAACGCTCTCTGCACAATTTTAATAGTAATCATTTAAATCACTTATGTAATTGCAAAAAACATAAATATTTATTTTATGTTGCCAGAATTTAACTGTTTATCTACAATATAAATACAGAGAATTTTTCTTTTAGGTAAACATATGCATAAGCTGTAAATTTTCCGACATCCGTTGTTTTTTAAAAGAGTTCAATTTGAAGCTTTAAACGAGTGTTTTCCATTCCCAGACTAAGCATGAAGTAAAATTTCGAGTATAGAAAAGCCCCGTGAAAATTTGTCGAGGGTCGCGTAGCGACCCGAGACAAATTTTCTGGGCTTTTCTAAACGCGAAATTTTACTTCATGCGCCACGCGTATAAAACACTGATTTCATGTGAGGTTCAAATATACATACATTTCACAGTATTTTAGTGTTTTATACGCGTGGCGCATGAAGTAAAATTTCGAGTTTAGAAAAGCCCAGAAAATTTGTCTCGGGTCGCTGCGCGCCCTCGACAAATTTTCACGGGGCTTTTCTAAACTCGAAATTTTACTTCATGCTTAGTCTGGGAGTGGAAATCACTCGTTTAAAGTTTCAAATTAAACTCTTTTAAAAAACAACAAATATCTAAATACTTAAAGAAAATAAGAATTTAGAAATAGATACTTTAAAGAAAAACTCCCTGTATATACTTATATGAAATATCAAACTAACATCATTAATGGTGAAGGCATCTGTTTCGTTATACAGTTGTATGTATGGCGATAGAAATTAAAATTGTGAATATTTATCCACATTATTTTCACATTTATTCGCACGGCGCTATGTAAACAAACAAACAACGCTCTCTGCACTCACCATTTTTATTATTCGTTGTGATAAAATTTGGCAGGCACTATAAACCAATACTTACTGCAATTTTGCTATTTTAGCGCCATCTCGTATCCCAGAAACACTCAACCAGCAAAAATTGGCCCTCCTTAGTTTAAATATTTTACATTGCATATTAATTGATCTGTAGACATTTGCTAATAATCTTTCGAGCGCTCTGTAAGCTATTGCGTTTATTTGTTGGAGATAGCAATACGTCATCATCAATAATTACCGCAAACGCCTTTATACTCGTATTCACAACGAATTATCCGCGACTGTTAAGATGAATCTTAAAAGCTTCCTGAAAAGCGTCGTTTCCTTATCACAAAAAGACTGCACAGCACCAATAAAACAAAACACCAAGTGCCAATTTACATGCCTTTGCATCTTGTGCATACTCGAAACGCTTATCAACATTTTACGTTTATCCTCATGAATGCAAATACAGCAGCAGCTCGAATCGACTGCCTGCATTCTCTCTAGCCTTTTGCAAACAAAGAAATCTCTCGCTCCGGCCTTTTTCGACAAACGCTAGGAAACTATCTTCCTCTCTCGCAGCTTTTTCAACAAACGCAAGGAAAAGCTCGCTGCTTGCCTTTTTCAACAGACGCTAGGAAAAGCTCTTTCTCTCTTGCCTATATCAACAGACACTTCAGAAAAAGCTCTCTTTTGCCTTTTTCAATAAACTCGAGGAATTCCTCTTTCTCTCTCTCTTCAGCGTGTTTTCCAAGAAACTCGAGGAATGTCTCTTTTTCTCTCTTCAGCGTGTTTTTCAACAAGAGCCAAATGGGAAAAAGACAAATATCATATACGACCTCGGCTCAACTCAATTCAAAACGCTAGTATCGGTTACGCGGCACGAATTTTTCCATTCGGAGAGACATGCATATTTATACGAGTACACCGGATAAAACGGAATTACAACATAACATCACCGTCGTAACACGCGGAAAATGTTGACTCCGGCCACGCCATTGTCGTGCCGCGATGATAACGCGAACATGGAACATGAAACATGCCCACATGCACTGAAAACTGAGCATTGCGCGCTTATTTATGGGCGACAGAAGGCAGGCGGGCGAATGCGGCCACCGCTTTAATAATGGATAAAATAGCAACAATTGCTGTTTGTGTACTGCATGGGCGGTTTTCTAGCATCCGCCTACTTTTACATAAATGATGGAATGCGTGTACAGTTGCGCTTGTTTGCGCAATTTATCGGTTTGATGGGACCGACCGGTGTCGACAGTTAAATGCTGGTTTTTGTTGATCCTCAGATGATCCAGGAAGTTGAGGTGGAGAGTTGACAGGAAACCAGAGGTCGTATGTAAATATGGTGGGTAAATAAAGAAAATGCGCATACAAAGTTTGTTTGATGATTATACTAGATAAATCTTGTAATATGCTAATATTAAACAAGCTACAGCTGGCAAAGTCTTTAAATTTGAGGTCAAAGATTTCAATACCATTGTCATCAAGACATTTTACTTATTTTTTTTATCACCAGTTTTACAGTTCTATACCTTTTCAACCTCAAATTAAGACTAATAAATATCAAAGTAGGAATAAGCAATTTTAAACTTCAAACATAGCTGTCAGTTTAAACTCAATCAAACGGGGATTAACAACATAAAATTGGAAATAAGCAATTTTAAATTGGAACGGAACGAACATAATTAAAAAAATAACCAGATTAAATATTTAGCAAAAATTAGGGAAACAATATCTTCTAAATTTAACAGGAATGTCTTTTTGAATTTGAGGGACATATTTTTCACAATGTTTAACGCTTGTTATTGTACGTTCATTATTATTTTTTTTTAATAATATGTTCCAGGTCGAGTAGGTCTCAAGTTAGTTTGCAAAATATTAAATTTGCCTTTATCCCCTACAATTTGTGGTATCTGAACAGACTTGTTTTCTTTGAAAGCTTCAAAATTGGACCAAGCAAGTTAATATTGTACAAAATATTTTTCTTTCAAGTATACATACCCTGATGCATGTAAATGTTGAGTCATTTATTTTTATAGTTCAATTTGAAACTTCTAACGAGCGTTTCCACTCCCAGGCTAAGCAGGAAGTAAAAATTCGAGTTTAGAAAAGCCTGAAAATTTGGTTTGGTCGCTATTAATGACAATATGGCTGTTTACAGATCAGCACAGATCTTATAACATTATCATTTTCATTTTGAAAATCTCGAGTAATTTTATGTAATCTTAAAATATGTATTGGAAAGTGTTATGGGATTAGGGGGAAAAAGTAAATCTTGGAAACTTTCCAACATGATATCGATTGAGTTGCGGTCTTTTCCGTCTCTTGCGGAAATTATAGGACACGGATAAAAAGTTAAGAGTCGAGAGTTTTCAACGATATGTGAAGACGTAGAATTAAAGTTTTCCACAGAAACAATTCATCCGATAAAACATCGGAACAACCACACAACGATGAAAATTCGGTTGAAAACGGTCGAAAGTTTAAATCTCCATTTCAGAGTTTTTCTTTGATAGCAAAAATATATATTTTCTCACCGGAATAAAAAAGATCCCTATCAGTGGCTGCTTGTGAGAATTTTTACTGGTGGGGCACACAAAGAATTTGTAAGTATACATAATGAGTTCAATTTAAAGCTACTTACTAGTGTTTTCACTCCTTGATTACGCATGAAGTAAAATTTCGAGTTTAGAAAGGCCTGAAAATTTGGTTTGGTTGCGTAGCGAGCAGAGCTTGAAAAATTACAGCGCATGCATCGGAATATGCGCCTAAAAGAAAAATTCCAAGGAGCATATCTCTGCTCAGGCTAAAGATATAACAAAAGTATCTTCGCCAAAGTTGCTTGGTTTTAAGAGCTGCATAAACTAAAAATAGTTTTATGTAACTTGCTTATTTTCAACGGATAACCCTGTATATTATTTGGTTTTTGAATACCTTATCAAAAATGCATATCATTATATTGATAACATTTGGTTTAAACCATACAGTTTTATAGTTATTTGACATTTATGGATAAAAATCAGTAGTTTCGGAAACTTAAAATATCTCCGAAAATAAATAAGATAGAGAGTTGCGGTTTTCGCCACGCTCTTGAGAATAGAGAGCGCTATCGGATGCATGAAGTTGTTGCGATTAACACGTTGATCGCCACTTTTTTTTCAATAAAAAAATTACCTCAGCCCGCTGCTTAAGTTTTTGTTCCAATTATACAGAATAATAAAGCAAACATTTGAAGGAGCATAAACGTTTTTAAACGTTCAGGCCACCTAGTTTATATGTCTATATAGTTATACTAGTTCCGTGGCATGGGCAGCACGATGCTCTAAAAGTTGTTTCTGGATACGGCACAAGGATCGACGTGTTAAATTATTTGGCTACGAAATAAAAATAGTCGAATTTATAAATTTTCGATCAAGGGTAACTTGATTTTTTTAAATGCAACTATATAATTTTTCAAACACCAATCAACTCAAAATTATTTCTCTTTTGCTCAAGATTATCATTTTTATTCGTAACTTTAGAGTTTTTTTTTTAATAATTATACTACATCTATAGATAAAAAATATAACAAAATCGAAAGAGAATTTCATTTTAAGTCGATTCATTTAAAAAATTATATAGTTTCATTAAAAAAAAAATCAAGGTACCCTTGATAGAAAATATATAAATTCAGCTATTTTTATTTGATAACTAAATAACTTAAACGAAACAGCTTTACACTATAGGCGATAGCGCCCTCTATTCTTAAGAGAATAGCTGAAATTGCAACTCTATCTTATTTAGTTTCAGAGATATTTTAGATAAATGTCAAATAACTTCGAAACGGTACAACTCACCAAATATTTTTACTAAAATAAACCGCAATTTTTATGAGTAATTTAAAACGTAAATAATATACAGGATGATCCATTTAAAATAAGCAAGTTGCATCCGCTACTGTCTTTATGGCACACCTTGTATACATACAAATATCTTTAGGTTATGCAGCCCTTAAAACCAAGCAACTTTGGTAAAACAATTTTGGTTCTCTCTTTAACGCGGCCCGAAATATCCTCAGAAACGCACCAAATTCAATCTACTTTTCATTATTGGAAGTGAAAGTAATTCATTATCAAGAAATCAAGTTTGGTTTGATATTATTTGAATATATTATTACTTTTTGACACATTTGAACTATAATGACAGTTAATATAAGTTATAGTCCACAGAGTGACATCCTACCTAACCTAAATAACAGTGTAACCTAACAAAACTTGACGGTATGACATATAATCTAATCTAACTTAACACAATGGCATCTCACCTAACATAACTTGACTATGTGACATCTAAACTAACCTAACTTGACAAAACTTGACGATATGACATATAATCTAACCTAACACAATGGCATCTCACCTAACATAACTTGACTATGTGACATCTAAACTAACCTAACTTGACCAAACTTGATGATATGACATATACTAATAATAATAATAATTAACTTAACACAATGGCATATCACATAACATAACTTGACTATTTGACATCTAAACTAACCTAACTTTATATGGTTTTTGTTATTTTTGCTCAATATGTATATGTACACTTATGTAAAATGGAGATTCCGTTAATAAATAAATAAATAAATAAAAAAACTTGACGACATTACTTCCACTGTAACTTTCCTACTTTTTATGTCGCTTTTTGATGTATTTGTCACATTCAAAGTTTTATGCTTTAGAGAATTTATGTTACGTTACTTTGTGACATATTGTGCTGTTTTATTGATTTATTTTATTAATTTCGGAATACAACTGATAATATAAGAAATATTACCAAATTTTTAATAACCGGTAATTCTGGAAACGTGGAACAAATTTACACAAATTAATTACGAAATACGCATTTGTGTTTTTACCCTGATTTTGTCGCAATTTCATGTATTTTTATTAAAATATCTGTATGTAATGAGAAAACTATACAAACAAAAGATGCAAAATGCTTTCGCAGTTTTCGAGTTATTTTCGCTAGAAGTGAAAATTGTGTAAGTTTTTGTCTGATTTTTGAGGGAGTTAAATTACAAAAAATTATAACTCAAAACATCAGCCGTGAATTTTCATGAAGTCATGTTAAAATGTTAGGGGTAAAATAATATACAATGAAACCTAATAGCGTTTAATGAATTTCTTTTACCAAGAGTCTTTACTGCTGGGTTAAGCATGAAGTATAATTCCGATTTAAGAAAAGCGTGAAAATTTGGATTTGGTTGCGTTGGTGTCAAGTATACATATCCTGATGCATGTAAATGTCGAGATATTGGTTTTTTATATTTTAATTTGAAACTTCTAACGAATGTTTCCACTCCCAGGTTAAGCATGAAGTAAAATTTCGAGTTTAGAAAAGCCTGAAAATTTGGTTTGGTCGCGTAGCGCGAAGCGCGGAGCGACCAAACCAAATTTTCAGGCTTTTCTAAACTCGAAATTTTACTTCATGCGCCACGCGTATAAAACACTGATTTAGTGTGAAAACACATACATAATAATTTGAAATAAAACACTTTTAACCTTTTTCACATGCATATTAAATTAATTAAAATATCACTATCGTAATAATATATTTAGTTTAGTTTTCATTGATCACTTGATAAAACATCATTAAAATATATATAAATTAATTTGTAAAAATTAATAAAATATTAAATCACTTGGTTTGTTTCACTAATATTATTTATTTATTCGTAATTAATTGCCTCACCCAAACAATAGGTTCTTTTAATTTACATATTAAAAATACTCAAATTGTCGGTCTTTTTTACGATTTACCAGTAATTTTTTAAATTCCTAGTGTTCTGCAAAAAAGGCCAATTTGCAATGCAATGCAATTGTAAAAGTTGTCGATTATTTCATCGTATTATTTGCATATTTATTATTATTATTTATTCGAAAAATCCCTGACTTTTCGTTAATTAAAAAACAAAAATTCTCTGATGTTTACATGACATTTCCTGATGCATAAAATTCCCTGACTCATGATTTTTGCAGTTTGTCGCTATCCTGCATTCCAGAAATATCCATGATATAAGGGTGTCAAATTATAAGTGACCCCACTTGAATTATTAAGTGCAAACATTTTAAACATGTAGTTATAACGATTATAAATGTCAAATGTACTGTCATATTTCAAGTTTTGTTAAATATGGAGCGCTGGCTGATTGCTCAAAGAATATTCTGTGTAGAGAAGGTTTTAAGAATTGACTCCATTATTCAAACACAGCGACAGTTCTTTAATGTTGAAGTGGCTCCTTCTCGTAAGACAATTAGAAAATGGGTCACAAACTATCACTATAGAGGATCAGTTGTGAGTTTGAAACCTCTGAAAAAGGTAAAGCGGGCAAGAACGGAAGGGAATATCTTACAAGTTAGAAATTCGAAGATGAATTGGAAAATTCGGAAGTTGTTTACAGTGAACGATATGTGAAAATGTTGCAAATGTTGTTAGTAGATGCCATGGGTTAACTCCGGTTGCCATTAGATGTTACATGGTTTCAACAAGACGGTGCAAAGCCTCATGTGTCAAATTTATCTATGAAAGTACTGCGAGAGATGTTTCCGGGTCGTCTGCTATCTCAGCGTGGAGATCTACGGCTAATCTGCGCGCTCTCCTGATTTCTCGCCTCCAGATTAGGGCTATGTTAAATCAAAAGCATACCAGAACCGACATCAAACTAGGGAAGACTTGATAAATAACAAGACAAGCTATTGCTGAGATTCCGCTGTAATGTGTCAGCGTGTAATGGAATCAATATTGCACTGCGCGCAGATATACATCAATTGAAATGGAGGTCACCTGGTCGATGTTATTTTTCAGTATTGAAGTTTAAAATAATTAAGAATAAAACTTGGAATGTCCGTCTTTAATTTCTACCTTTAATTTCCGAAAAAATAACAATTTCATTGCATATTTGTCGTGCCTGTAAATGGGTCACTTATAAATTGACTCCCTTCATATCGCAGTTTATAAATATCGATATATATCATGATAAATATCTAATGATATATATCGTCCTAACTCTAATTTTATAAGCATTAGGTATATTGAGTTAAAAACATAAACACCTTATTAGATTACATTTTCTATGACTAGTGTTGTTATTTGTCCACAATAAATAATTTTAATTCTAACAATGCACTATCAACCTATTTATACACCGTATAATTCCCCATTACCCGCAATCAATGCACTCTGTATTTACGTCGATCGATATCACGGCCAACATTCCGAGAGTCATTCCATATCAGTGCACATAAAAGCGAGTGCTTGTTGACTCCGATGCCGTAAAGACCCGTAATAAAGTCGTGTAATTGTTATTTTTTGACTCCGTCGGATGTCTTTGATTATCATGGTAGACGGTGTGTTTTATATTATACTGTTGGAAACGGATTTATAATGGACGCTGTCGGTTGTTGGCTGGCGGCCGCGACCGTAACGAAACGCTTAATTTGATTTAAATTCGTGCGATTTCGCTCGGTTTCTGCCCATGGATAATATACCATGCCGCGTATAAAACCGCGACATTGGATGGGATTTATTTTATTTACTTTTCATTACCATACTTTATTCAGTATGTATTCGTTTCAAAAATATACTCACCTTTATTTGTATTTCCCTTTTTTAGGTTAGGTAATTTATCAATTAGGAAAGTTTATATTGAAATTCATGTTGGAGGCGGTTGAGTGAGAATAAACCAGTGGTTCTTAACCTCTTCAGAGCCACGGAACAGTTGCAAGTGTATATGATTTTTGCGGAATACAAACAATGACGTTGCTTTCTTCGTCTTTCGCCAAAACAATTGAAGAAGTTACGACTCCGTAATATATTGCATGATTTTAATAAATATATAGAGATGTAGAGAAATTTTATTATTGTTACACTTTCGAGTAAAAGAAAACTCCAAACAATGGTAAATTATAGAGATCGTTGCCAAAACACATGATTCGAAAATTTACGTTGGACCTGGACCAAATCTCGCGGACTCCAGTTTATTTCAGCGAAAAAATTCGCGTGCAATTAGAGAGATGATTTAAAAGTTATTTGGCAGGGACCGTTGGCGGTATCCGAAAATCGCGATATCCCTGGCAGCCGATCGACGCCGGCAGATGTCCGAGTTGATTCACGCAGATAAATTCGGACAAACGTAAATGTACGTGTACCGAATAATTTTCACTTAAATCAGAGACTTGAATGAATCGAGTTGTACAAGTCACACCCAATAAATGTTCACAAGATTTCATTTTCTGTACGATTATTTATTCGTCGGTTACATTGGAAATTTATCAAGATTTATATATTTTGCAAATTGGATTTACAAATTATAGTGACCCTGAATATTATCAAACAAAAAAATACTCCAGTCTTTAATTAATTTTGATATTAATAGTGGTATTTTTACTATCATTTTATATTGAATCACTCCTCCTCAAAATATCCTTTTCTATCTAAATTACAGTTTGTGTTAAAGTTCTTAATAACTTGGTTTATTATTATTATTAATAGGAAATAATAAATTCTGGACTAAAGTGGAGTAGAGTTTGTAATTTTTTTGTAAAGATCAATTTGTGTTTTTAAAACTTCACTTAAAATCAGTGTTTTATATGCGTGGCGCATGAAGTATAATTTCAAGTTTAGAAAATCCTTAAAATTTGGCTTGGTCGGGACTAAACCAAATTTTTAGGCATTTCTAAACTCGAAATTTTACTTCATGCTTAATCTGGGATTAGAAACACTCGTTAGAAGCTTCAAATGAATATTTTTAATAAAAGCAACGATTGTCTGCAAATGTATATCGAAAAATCGTATGTATACCTAAACGAACAATTCATTGTATCATAAATCTGTAAATGATTTTTTATTTTGAACAACCAGGGATTTTATTCCAGAAACTTAATTTCTCTACTATACACATCTGGAGCGATATTTGTGGCATATGTATACATCAAAATCGATGTTTATATATTAAAATAATTAATGGAGATGTCATTGTATGTGAACGGATTATGAAACGACAAGGATTCATTTTAAATTTAATTACATTTATTAGTAGATAATAATCGAGAACTATATTTATAACATTGTGGACAATTTCCTTTTGGGCCAACTTTCCTTAACGATTATAAAGTGGGAACGTTAATGGGCCATTACGCAGTTTGCAAAACGGTTTAATGAGTCCTCACCGGGACAAAACCTGTGGGAGGAAATTAGGTTAAATAACCCACGAAAAACCTCCCTCCGAATAAAATTAAAAAAATCCATTTTCATAAATATCCTTGTCTGGTCTTAATTAAAACTAATAATGCGATCTACTCCACATTAGATTAAAGAGTTTCGTAATTTATGAAAATATATCCTCAGCGGAGAGTAATTTATAGCCGGTTATTAATAAACACGCCGTTGGCGGAATTTCGGATTAGCATATAACTCACTTAGTAGGAATAAGTCGTGCATAATGTGACTCTTGTTAAGTATAGGTTGGGATGGAATAATGAGTGAGTTGGGATTGAATTAATCTCGCCGGCGGGCCGAGTGTTGCCGCTATTGTGCATTGTTTTGGTGAGATTTGTATCGAAAGAGGAGTTCTTTTGCTTCCGGCATTCGCTTTCTTGTACACTTCTAAATGTTAGTAGTACATCATGGTATTTTTTTACAACTACTTTATATGCAATATGAAAATTAATAATCAACCATTGTTGTGAGTATCTGAGGAGTTGATCCGAATCCTAACGACTGCGCCAATTGTTTTAACATGTTTTCAAGGTGCACCTGCACTCGTTTAGTTTTATCTAGATTATGTCATCATACTCATAGAGAGCAGATGGGCTATGAGGACATGAACCCTACATATTTTGGAAATAAAAAGTTACGTATAATTACTGTTTAAATTGTAAAAATCGCTATTAGTTACACAGAGAATTTTTAAATACAAGATATTCTATTTTATTAAAATTAAAATTGTAATTGTCATAATTAAAATAGAAATTATGACAATTTCAATTTTAGTTTTAATAATGGAACATCAATTTTGAATATGACGCCTGAAAAAAGTTGGAAATAAAATTTCCTGAAGAAATCAATAATGGCTGCCGTAAGAAAAAAATTAACTTTGATGTCGTATCTTGAAAATGGGACACACCGTATAAAATCTATCAATTTTTTTACATATTATTTAGACGACATTTAAAATTTCTCGTTGTCGTTCTAATTAACAAAATTATAAGCAAAAAGATAATTTTGTCGATTTTCACTTTTTCGCTATATCTCTAAAAAAAAAATAACATTTACTATAGATAAAATTTGGGCAGCTTGGTGGTGTAGTAGTTAGAGTGTTGTACTGCCACGCCACGGACCGGGGTTCAAATACCGGCCTAACAAGTTGTCTGCATTTATATAGGTTAGGATAAAAATGCCAAACACTCCGTCTTCTCGGATATGACGTTAAATGCATGTAGGCCCCGTGTACTGCCTGGATGTTGCGTGCACGTTAAAGATCCCTACCGGTGGGTTGGAACTCCCACCGGGTTCGGCAAAATTCCCGGATAGCTGTAGACCTAATCTCCGGCGTCATGATTGGCCTTAGCAGCGGAAATAGATGACGTAAAAGCCAAAATAAAAAAAATAAAAAAATAGATAAAATTTGTTAACGCAATTTTATTTTGTATTAAAAATCGAAACATTTGTCAAATTCAACCGTCTTCGTATCTCGTATACTTTACAATATACCAATAGTGAGCTCGATAAAACAAACGAACGGTATATCCTGATGTAGCATACACATATATGTTCATACATTCGTTGTTTTTATAAAATTGTTTAATTTAAAGCTTCTAAAGAGTGTTTCCAATCATTGATTAAGTATGAAGTAAAATTTCGAGTTTAGAAAAGCCTAAAAAATGGTTTAGTCGCGTAGCGCTAAGCGTATAAAACTCTGAAATATTGTGAAGTTCGAAATTGACTGCTTATGATCTATTGTCGACTGAGCTTGATTTTATGTTTGATCTCACGTTAATACATTTTACAAATTAGCGTCTGAACATAGCTTGCTTCCACTTCCGAAATTGTAGTGCCTCGAAAATTTACTGTAGGATATGTAGGTATACTTAAAAGAGGAAATCCCTGTATGTAATATTAAAATGAATAAATAGCCATTGTACTCCTAATTGATAAAACACTTTCACGTTTTATACATTTGACTTTATATCTGTGATGATAGTTTTAACAACATTAACATGTCATTATCAAACTAAAAGTAACTTAAACTAATGTTAAAAAAATAGCGCAGTCGGTAGGATCAATGCGCTATTTTTTAAGTATGTCGTTCCAACTCACTTATATTCTATTAGGATACTTGATAAGAGCAAGTCCTTGTATGGAATATTAAATTGAATACACATCTATTGTATTCTAAATTAATAAAACACGTTCACTTACATTTGACTTTATTCCTGTGATTAAAGTTTCGACTACATTAACATGTCACTATCAAACTAAACGTAACTTAAACTAACGTTAAAAAAATGGCGCAGTCGTAGGATCTATGCGCTATTTTTTAAGTATGTCCTTCTAACGCACTTGTATTCTAGTAGGATACTTGATAAGAGGAAGTCCCTGTATGGAATATTAAATTAAATACACATCTATTGTAGTCTAAATTAAACATGTTCACTTACATTTAATTGGATTCCTGTGATTATAGTTTCGACAACATTACCATGTCGTTATCAAACTAAAAGTAACTTGAACTAACGTTAAATAAATGGCGCAGTCGATATGATCGAATGCGTTATTTTTGTAAACATGTCCTTCTAACGCACTTGCATGCTATTAGGATAATCAGTGGATGTCAAAATTTCAGTATTTTGTATATAATTCTGAAACAAAATCATAACCTCCTTTAGGGATATCATATTGCTCTAGCTTTTAACATTCTAACAAACAATATTAATAAAACCAAATTTATGGTACGTATATCATGTATTATCATTATTTATTCTGGGAACATTTCTTTTGGCTCGAACTTACATACATATAAATATTTCTCTGGTGTCTAAATTAAATTTAATAAAGCCAACAGGTGATTTTTATTTTCGTTCGTTTAACGGGCAACGACCCACAAACGCCATTTTCTGGAAAGTCGCGTAGTCGAACAATAAAACAGAATGAAAGCCGTTGTTGGAACATGATAATAGTGTCGTTGTCGTGTACTCTGTACGAATTATTGTACTGGTTTATTCCAGATTGTGAATAATCGGTATCAGTAGAAATATTTGGATATTTTATCGGTGAAAAGAAAGGTAATGAATCCAATTATGCTCGATATGTTGATTTTAATTTAATATTTATGCTAGCAAAAATTATAATAAATCTTGTTCACATGATTTTTTGGCAATACATGTAGTGTGCCTTCAAACAAAATTGGACTTCTAATACTTATCAAAATTTATAAATAAAATTAGTATGTATAATCAACTTAAAAGATTCAACACAATTTGTCACCCAACCGAACAAAATAAAGGCAAGTATTTTTTAAACTTTACAATATTTCAGTGTTTTATACTCGTGGCGCATGAAGTAAAATTTCGAGTTTAGAAAAGCCCCTTGAAAATTGTGAAAATAAACAGCAAACAACTAGCTGCTATTAGGTGCCGTTTCGTTTGCAATGCAGCTTTTTTTATTAAGGGTCCTATCTGATTAGTTGCTTAAATAAATTTATTCTACTTTTATTATTATTATTATTCCAAAACTATTCCCAAAAATAAAATGTTTTCTCTACATCTCGGTAAATATTGATCACCATCACATCTAAGCGTCTATATTTTTAACTTTTTAATCAGTGGTTTATACGGGTGGCGCATGAAGTAAAATTTCGAGTTTAGAAAAGCCCCTTGAAAATTTGTCTCGGGTCGCTACGCGACCCTCGACAAATTTTCTACGCGGGGCTTTTCTAAACTCGAAATTTTACTTCATGCTTCGTCTGGGAGTGGACCGTCAAGATTTTCAACATGTCGAGATTTTCGATATTTCCAGATTTTCTTCGATTTATTCACAGTTTATTATATTAAATGCAACGTTAATATTTAATAAATACTGTTTTTCTTAGGAATAGAATATTAACCCATTAAGAGCCGAGCAAATTATAAAGTATTAGAGTTAATTTTATATTTTATAATAAATTGATTTTAGGTAAAATTTTGCATCTTTTTCCATGATTTCAATGAATGATTTATTATATTACATACGTCAATTTTATAAAAGAGGTAAATTTAATGTTCGAACGAGTGTTTCCACTCCCAGACTAAGCATGAAGTAAAATTTCGAGTTTAGGAAAGCATTAAAATTTGGTTTGGTCGCGTAGCGCGTAGCGCTACGAGACCAAACCAAATTTTCAGGCTTTTCTAAATTCGAAATTTTAGTTCATGCGCCACGCGTATTAAACACTGAAATTTTGTGAAGTTATATATACACTTAAAAAATGAGTAATGATCGAAATATTGAAATAACAAAATATTTTCATTTTTCCTTCACTTTTATTCTACATTAAGTTGTAACGTAGGTACTTATTTCTAGTTTTGTTATTATTAATGGCATAGCCTCACAATAAATAACATTTGTCACTTTTTTTACAAGGCACACTAATTATAATTTTTTAAAAACAAGAATAATACAAAACTATTTAAATTTGAGAAAATAAGCTTACGTTTCTTATAGTTTGTAAACTTTAAACATAATAAAAAAGGTAAGAGTACTTGACTATAGTTTTTTTGTTTTCGTTGATTCCGAGTAATGCAAAGCTAATAAAATTGTTTAATATGGAGCACAAAGATAGACTAGCAAATGTGCAAATAATGTTTGTATACAATACATAAATACAAATATATTGTTATTTATTCTAAAAACACTTGAAATTTTATTTGATCTTAATATTGGAGAGAAGACCAATATTAAAAAAGAAAACAAAACTTATGATTAAAACTAAGTTTGGCTTATTTATTTTTCGAATTCAATGCTATCTTGAATTTCAAAAAGGTGCTTATGCTTTTAGTTTGCAGAACCAAGTAAGTTTATTTCAATTTCAGTCTCAAGTGTCTAATTTATAAAGTTATAAGCAAAGCTATACTCAAGATAGATAACTCCTGAAACGCATCTATAGATGGCCTAAGAGATTGGTTTTAATCTAAATCCTTTTTATTTTAATTTTTCTAATAATTCCTCATTTTTGTTCATTGGTATGAAGTGAATTTGACCTAAAAGTTAGATACACAGGGTGTCCACAAAGGGTAGGGGGTATTTGTAAAGCGGCTAATTTCCGTTTTCGTTTAAAGGAGTAGCGTGAGGGTCAACATTTGGACAACGTAATCTTTGCACTTAATTTTCCAAAACTTTGCCTGAAAATTAATATAAGACTTTATTCTTTCTGACTTTTTTAAGTTTTTATTCAAGTTACAAATACCCTCTACAATTTGTGGACACCTTGTACTATTGATAGCGTTGTAATAAATCAAATAAGATTTTTTAATTGTTTATTGTATAATTCAATATCCGGCGGTGTATTTGCACGGAAGTAGTTATTTCAATGGATATTTATTGTTTTACTAGTCTCATTAATTGACGCTATTTGCGGTTTATACGAATTTTCTCATAATTTCATAATTGTTTTTTTTATCTCGTGCCTCTCATTGCTAAAATTCATGGGAGCGCTCAAGAGCATCAATAATTGTATTTTTAGATCATTTCCCGTACAAATTTAATTAATTATTTTTCAAAGTATAATTCTAACTCTAGAGAATGTTCGTTATCACTCGAATAAATTACACCATTCGCCTTTAACTTATATCGCATAATAAATTCTCTTAAGGGCAGGTGGTGGCCGAGCGGTAACGTCGCCGGACGGTAAATCGCTCGGCGAGCCACAGACTGGGTTCGATTCCCATGCACGGGGAATTGTTATTTAAAAATAATAACTCGTCGTGTCCCTGGGTGTGGTGTGAATGTGCTGTGACGTCCAATATATGTTAATACAACTTATGAAATAAGTTATAAATTACATAATATAGGTTAAAAATAAATAATTGATGTTGGCTAATAGTCAAAGCAACTAAGGCCAGGCAAAAGCCAAAAAAAAAAATTCTCTTAAATAATGGTCAATTTTTTTACTCGGTAATAATATACTATTTTATTCATATAATAGCGCATTATTTTCCTTAACAAGGTTTTAATTAATCAAAGCTCGTATTTTATTAAGCTCAGTTTATACTTAAAATAAAGCAGCAGTCTTGGGTGTTGAATTTAAGCATCAATTATTCACACAATTTCCGGTGTACAAATTCCTCTCAGTCTCTCCCTGTTTTTAATTTCAAAGACAAAGTGGGCGCTTTTTACGTGGGGGATGAAAATGAATGAGAATGGCAAAGAAAAGGAAATTCTTCTTCACATCAAAAAGGGCACCGTCGCGCTCGTTTCAGGAACGAAGGGGGGAAAGCGGAGAAGACTCGGAGGGCTTTGATTCATTACAAATTGATTTTGGGGGAAAGGGGCTTTTTGACGAAATGCACACTGTAAAAGTCCCACAGATTTTATAATCTATCGTTATGCATAATATAGAAATTATATCGTATGTTCAATAAAATAAAACCTTTAGAGTGTCATGGAAAATATTGTAGGTTGGCAACTCTATAATTATACATTATAATTATTATGTCTGACGTTTTATATGTCAATTTCTAAAGCGTGTAGCCAACTTAATTTTAAAATGAAAGATAAAATCATAGCATTCTAGAGGTATTTTTTTATTGAACATACGATATTATATTTTATTATAGAAATTAAATTAATGTATCTCATTAACTAAAATTAATATTATTGATTATTAATTCTTGAAAGTCCCACAGATCTTATATATATTTAGTTAAATTAACTATCTAATGACATACATTAGATACGTAAAGTTTGGTGAAACATGTTTAAACTAAAGCTTGGAATTCGAATATTCGAATAACACATTTGTTGACATACAATTATTCACTTGTTCCCATATTTAACTAATTAAACTATTTGAATATTGAAATTCGGGCTGGGAATTCGAATATTCGTGACTATTCAAATATGAAACATTCAAATTAGTCAAATATTTAAACAAATAAACTATTTGAATTTATAAATTGTTTAGTTTTAGAAAATATATTAGACATTATCTAACACTAATTTATCGAAATATTTTAATATTCAAATATAAGTTTAATATAGGGAATTTTTCTTTTAAGTATACATATCCCAATTATGCGCTGCAAATTTTCAGATATTCAGACTAAGCATGAAGTAAAATTTTGATTATAGAAAAGCTTGAAATGTTGAGGCTTTTCTAAAATCTAAATTTTATTTTATACTCAACCTGGGAGTGGAAAACACTCGTTTTACGCTTTAAATTGAAGATCGTATGCATATGTATATGTTAAAGAAAAATTTCCTGTATGGAGATTTCTCGATTTATTTTCAGGCTTTTTTTAACTCGAAATTTTACTTCATACTTAATCTGGGAGTGATATACACTCGTTTAAAGCTTCAATTTGAACTCTTTTCAAAAACAACGTATATTTTTAGATTTGAAGCGTATACAGTATATTGAGGTGTGTATACCTAAAAGAAAAACTCCCTGTATATAATAAATTACGACAGTTAATGTGTTAGTTAAAAAAGTATCTGAATGAAATCTAAAAGCAACAACATTCATGGCTCGTAATTTTTATCTTAATTGGCAGATTTGATTTTAATTTTCGCCATTTGTGCTTTCCACAGATGATTTTTATTATGTGTTATTTTCGTAAAAAATTAAGTGGGCTCCAAGAGAAATATTTACACAGCTGGGAATGTCGGAATTCCCCGTTTTCAACGGATGGCGAAGTTAACTTTTTTTATTCCAAGGAATGGTGTTTTTGCGGTTTCTGAATCATGAATATGTTAATGGTGGTGACAATATATGTCGTCTAAGAATTCTAATAATGAACACATCCTGAACAATAAAAATATGTATCCAAAATACAATTAATTTATACTTCTACAAAGAGGAAATCGAGTGCTATCTAAACTGCATATTTTCGTCTTATTTACATCCTTATTTATTGATAAAATATTTTTAAAAATAGGTATACATTAGGAAAAGTACAAACTTTGAGCTTGTCTCAATAAAATGTTTCTTGCTTTAACTATTATTTCTTAAAAAATATCAAACATTGGTGAAGTAGCGTAATAACGTCGTGAATTTTATTTTTTTCTGCAATATCTATAAAAATTATTGAAAAACCAAATCAGTCACATTGTAAAAGGTTACTTAGTGTTTGTGTTTTTTTTTTCTATTATTTCTATCTTACAATAAATTCACTAGAATGTCGCGCGATATTGAATTATCCGAAAATTTTAAGAAAAACTGTTTTACGCGCGACTTCCTAGTAACATTATTTAAGTAAATATATAATGAATAAAGTCAGAAATCTCATTTACAAAATAAATTTACAACACACAAAAGATACAATTTACAAAAGAAACAGAAGTAGATTTTTCCATTAACTTTTTAGACTTAACAATAAAAAATAGTTAACAACAAACACAATTTTTCGATTTTTCACAAACCGACACCTACAGACAAACTGATACATCGTATTTTTAGAACGTATATGTATTATCAGCTTATCAATATCCTCGGAAGATTTGGAGCCAAAACGCGACACTTTATTCAATAACTTAATTACAGTATCCTAATGTCATGACCGTATGTTTTTATCATTTGTAAAGCTACTCGCCTAATTACCGTTTTTCTGTTATCAATTTTAACATTACAACAATTCAAAATAATGTCAAGCTATTCAACTAATTATCGATCTGTGATCTGTTATCGCTCCTATTATTATAAGGTTAATTATCATTTTAAATTTCATTTAGGGCAGCTTGGTGGTGTAGTAGTTAGAGTGTTGTACTGCCACGCCACGGGCCGGGGTTCAAATACCGGCCTGACAAGTTGTCTGCATTTATATAGGTTAGGATAAAAATGCCAAACACTCCGTCTTCTCGGATATGACGTTAAATGCATGTAGGACCCGTGTACTGCCTGGATGTTGCGTGCACGTTAAACATCCCTACCGGTGGGTTGGAACTCGAAATTTTCGGCAAAATTCCCGGATAGCTGTAGACCTAATCTCCGGCGTCATGATTGGCTATAGCAGCGGAAATAGATGACATAAAACCCAAAATAAAAAAAAAATTCATTTATTATTCCTACTATAAAAATCCTGAATATATTTTTTTCCGGGTGTGAAATACGGTCGTCACACCAGAAAAATCGATACGCCTCGTTTCGCTTCCTTTCCTTCCTTCCACTCAATTGTCCCAAGTTCCCAGCACACGATTAAGCCCGGAAGTATCCGAGCCGGACGAGGAAGCAATTGATTTTCCTCTCGCTTCCCCTCACGAGTAATAAAGAAAAATCGCGGAGGAAAATTTAATTAAAATCCCGTCTGATGAACGGCTTTCATCAGTTCCAAAGATATCGCCAAGTACTCTTTTAATACCCATACAAATCCCTTTATCGCCAATATCAATCTGTTGCACACTCATTCCATTATACTTGAACTCGTCCTTATCTGAGATCAGTATATTGGAAATAATTATACTCGGAGACCAAACAAGAAAACGGAGACACAAATAAATCAAAACGTTGTAAAATAAGATTGTAGGTACGTTTAGAAGATATGTGGAATTTAATGGGAATCTGATTAACAAAATCGTTTTATTATACAAATGTATAAACATTACCACAAATTATACGACCAATTTTAAATAGTATCTACAGAAATACCAAATTATAGTTTTTTTTATAAGTTTAATTCATCCAAAAATAAATACATATTATTTATTATTTGATAGAGCGTTGTAGCAAATTAAATAAGATTTTAAATATTTTATTGTATAATTCAATATCCGGCGGTGTATTTGCACGGAAAGTAGTTGTTTCAATGGTTTTTTTTATTGTCTTAAGTAGTCATTAATTAAACTCATTGTTTGCAGTTAATACGAACATATTCGTAACTTTATATACATATTATTTAGCTTATGAAATCTAAAAACGACAGAGAAAGACAGGGAAAAAGTTCTTGAAGTTTATTATTAAATATGCATGCATGCATGACTATTTTATTTAAACCCTGTACAATACACGATAACAAATGTATTTTTGCCGGAACGATCTTTAGAATTACTGTAAATTTTTGAGCCTTTTACATTTAAATACCTAAATGAGAGGGCGGCGAATTTGGCCTACGCCCCGGGCAGCTGAAATCCATGCTAAGCCACTGGCTATGCTTTAGACTTTCAATACCGAACAAATTTAAAATAAACTGTTGTTCCTCATTGATAGTAATAAATTTAATGAAGAGAATAAGCAAAAATTTAATGAAGAGAACAGATGCGAATGGGTACAGAACTCGGCGATTGAGATTGCAGAACTTGGTGATTGAAATCGATTTAGTGCAAAACTTGGCGGTTGAGTACAGAACTCGACGATTAAGATCGATTCAGTGCAGAACTTAGTGATTAAATTCGATTTAGTTCAAAACTTGGCGATTGAGTACAGAACTTGGCAATTAAGATCGTTTCAGTGCAGAACTTGGCGATTGAAATCGATTCAGTGCAAAACTTGGCGATTGAGTACAGAACTCGGCGATTAAAATCGTTTCAGTGCAGAACTTAGTGATTAAAATCGATTCAGTGCAAAACTTGGCGATTGAGTACAGAACTTGGCAATTAAGATCGTTTCAGTGCAGAACTTGGCGATTGAAATCGATTCAGTGCAAAACTTGGCGATTGAGTACAGAACTCGGCGATTAAGATCGTTTTAGTGCAGAACTTAGTGATTAAAATCGATTCAGTGCAAAACTTGGCGATTGAGTACAGAACTTGGCAATTAAGATCGTTTCAGTGCAGAACTTGGCGATTGAAATCGATTCAGTGCAAAACTTGGCGATTGAGTACAGAACTCGGCGATTAAGATCGTTTCAGTGCAGAACTTAGTGATTAAAATTGATTCAGTTGCAAACTTGGCAATTAAGATCGTTTCATTGCAGAACTTGGCGATTGAAATCGATTCAGTGCAAAACTTGGCGATTGAGTACAGAACTCGGCGATTAAGATCGTTTCAGTGCAGAACTTAGTGATTAAAATCGATTCAGTGCAAAACTTGGCGATTGAGTACAGAACTTGGCAATTAAGATCGTTTCAGTACAGAACTTGGCGATTGAAATCGATTCAGTGCAAAACTTGGCGATTGAGTACAGAACTCGGCGATTAAGATCGTTTCAGTGCAGAACTTAGTGATTAAAATTGATTCAGTGCAAAACTTGGCAATTAAGATCGTTTCAGTGCAGAACTTGGCGATTGAAATCGATTCAGTGCAAAACTTGGCGATTGAGTACAGAACTCGGCGATTAAGATCGTTTCAGTGCAGAACTTAGTGATTAAAATCGATTCAGTGCAAAACTTGGCGATTGAGTACAGAACTTGGCAATTAAGATCGTTTCAGTGCAAAACTTGGCGATTGAAATCGATTCAGTGCAAAACTTGGCGATTGAGTACAGAACTCGGCGATTAAGATCGTTTCAGCGCAGAACTTAGTGATTAAAATTGATTCAGTGCAAAACTTGGCAATTAAGATCGTTTCAGTGCAGAACTTGGCGATTGAAATCGATTCAGTGCAAAACTTGGCGATTGAGTACAGAACTTGGCGATTAAGATCGTTTCAGTGCAGAACTTAGTGATTAAAATCGATTCAGTGCAAAACTTGGCGATTGAGTACAGAACTTGGCAATTAAGATCGTTTCAGTGCAGAACTTGGCGATTTAAATCGATGCAGTGCAAAACTTGGCGATTGAGTACAGAACTCGGCGATTAAGATCGTTTCAGTGCAGAACTTAGTGATTAAAATTGATTCAGTGCAAAACTTGGCGATTAAGATCGTTTCAGTGCAAAACTTGGCGATTGAAATCGATTCAATGCAAAACTTGGCAATTGAGTACAGAACTCGGCGATTAAGATAGTTTCAGTGCAGAACTTCGTAATTCAAATAGATTCAGCGCAGAACTCGGCTTACGTTTTGCTCAGACAAGTGGCAAGTTGTAACGTTGATTTTGTTCAGTACTAAACTACTTAGCTAATTTAGCTGAATGTATTATTAAACAAAAATAAGTATTTTTTCTTTATTAGCATCACACAGAAAGTTTAATAACAATCTCTCAACAAACCAGACAATTTATTCTCCTTCCTTGGCTTGTAATTCGTGTATTCATTCAACGGAGCGTTAACAAAGTCCACGCTTGGACGATCCGGATTTTCTCCAATTCCGATCTTGTATTTCAATTATAATGCGAACGACTGTGGTACAGGATGAGATGTAATTAATTGTGGTTGATTTTCTGGTTTTATTAACCGTTTCCGGAAATTCCGAGTGACTACTGTAAGTAGCAACCATTACATTCCCCGTTATTAACAAACACGGCGTGCTCTTAATGGAACTGCCAAGTATGCGAAAGTGTAAATGGTTTGCAGGTCTGATAATGACTATCTACATCCTGTTACAATAAAGTTTCAAGTTAATGTATGAAGAAGGTATCAGTATTGTTTGAAAGACAGGGCTAATCCGAGGTTTTTAGTTGATGTATGAAGAAGGTATCAACATTTTTGTTTGAGAGATACAAACAGGGCTGCCCCGAGGTTTTTATTTGTCAAATATACTTTTAATTTTGCACTGAATATTTCGTCAATATTCGAAATTAAATTTAAAAAAAAAATCCATGGCTAACTTCTTGCCGATGAGTTAAGTTTTCTAATAGTTGCAATTAAATAAAGTATTTAAAGTGTTCTTTCAGAACAAGTTTTATTATCTGACCGCATATTGATTTTCTTTATTTATAAAAAGAGTTCTCCTTATTTATCAAACTCCAGATTTATAAAAGATAAATAGTTATGTTGGTAGTTATTTAATTTTTTTACCTAATTCCCATGGTTTTCACTCGAATATTGATAATTTGCGAAATTTTGAATAAATTTACAGTTGATTTCTCTATTTTCAATTTATTAAATTATTTTCAAATCTATGATTAAGAGTAAAATAAATAGAAACAATGTTCATTCAAAATGAATTCCTTAAAGAAGCCATAAACCTCAAAATAAATCAATGTCTTAGACGCGTGGCGCATGAAGTAAAATTTCGAGTTTAGAAAAGCCCCGTGAAAATTTGTCTCGGGTCGCTGCGCGACCCTCGTCAAATTTTCT
Organism: Philonthus cognatus; assembly: GCA_932526585.2. Classification (NCBI taxonomy): domain Eukaryota; kingdom Metazoa; phylum Arthropoda; class Insecta; order Coleoptera; family Staphylinidae; genus Philonthus; species Philonthus cognatus. The sequence goes on from OW052247.1 coordinate 36,306,065, forward strand.
ACGCGGGGCTTTTCTAAACTCGAAATTTTACTTCATGCTTAGTCTGGGAGTGGATGACACTCGTTAGTTTGAAATACATCACAACTGTTAATATATGTATTGTATAAGTATTTTGTCATTAAATCACTATATTGACTATATTTGACATAGTGATTTAAGTGACTTGCAATCATAACATCACAATAGCCGAAATACAGTCCTTAGAGAGATATAATCAGACAAAATCCTAGCATAGTCAAACTAACGAGTGTCTTCCACTCCCAGACTAAGCATGAAGTAAAATTTCGAGTTTAGAAAAGCCCCGCGTAGAAAATTTGTCGAGGGTCGCGCAGCGACCCGAGACAAATTTTCACGGGGCTTTTCTAAACTCGAAATTTTACTTCATGCGCCACGCGTATAAACCACTGATTTACAGTAAAGTTCTCTTCAAATAACAGATCCCCATACATTCTGTCGAAATACGGACACCCTGTATATCAAAAATTAATGTATATTTAAATGATAAATTGCTTATAGGATTGATTAAATATTAGAAAGGAAAAGACACTTCCTTCATTTCAGGATATTTGAGCAAACAAAGGTCCAAAACAAGCAAAACCCAACAATTCCCATTAATTGGAAATACATCACAACTGTTAATATATGTATTGTATAAGTATTTTGTCATTAAATCACTATATTGACTGTATTTGATAAGTGATTTAAGTGACTTGCAATCATAACATCACAATAGCCGAAATACAGTCCTTAGAGAGATATAATCACACAAAATCCTAGCATAGTCAAACTAACTAGTGTCTTCCACTCCCAGGCTAAGCATGAAGTAAAATTTCGAGTTTAGAAAAGCCCCGCGTAGAAAATTTGTCAAGGGTCGCGCAGCGACCCGAGACAAAATTTCACGGGGCTTTTCTAAACTCGAAATTTTACTTCATGCGCCACGCGTATAAACCACTGATTTACAGTAAAGTTCTCTTCAAATAACTGAGATCCCCATACATTCTGTCGAAATACGGACACCCTGTATATCAAGAATTAATGTATATTTAAATGAAAAATTGCTTATAGGATTGATTAAATATTAGAAAGGATAAGACACTTCCTTCATTTCAGGATATTTGAGCAAACAAAGGTCTAAAACAAGCAAAACCCAACAATTCCCATTAATTGCAATTCCACCTTTATATTTTTTCCTACCCTCTGATCCCTTGTTTTTTGACCAAATCCCAAATAAATCCCGTGATTTACAGCGATATATTACCCCCCATTCATCAAGTGTGTGTCCCAGAATAAAAGAGATATGTTACATGGTGACACAATCACACTGTTCCCCTGTTTTTTTTTCTATCCCGGTATTTATATTTTGGCCGCGTTCCCGTTTAATTTGTAGAGATGACAAACCCATTAGATCGCATCCGGTGTCGTGATTATTAAAATTTCAGGCTCGGAAAATGAAAGCTCGGTAAAAAAAAAAATAAGCGAGAATATCCGGATGTTGTCACTATGTAAATTGGATCATACAAATCTTTCCTTCAATGACAATCAATTTGTCATCATTCTGTGATTTCTGATGAGTGCGTGTGGTAATGGTATTTCTTTTGTTGTTGTATGTATGATGGGAAAGGATATATCGTGGGAAATTGTTAAGATCTCGTTTGTTGGGAAAAAATGTTATTTTAAGTTTATACCTGTTACTCTGTAATTGGGTTTTTACCTGTTGGGTAATAAAGATTATTATTATCAATAATAAAAAAGAATGGTTTGTTGAAAATTAAGAAAAGCGTACACAGGGTATTGTTGTTTCGTTCAGAATATTTTTCGACACTACATGTATCTGGTCATAAGCCTGAGCATAACTCTGGGTCGGGAAAAACACATGATAACTAAAGTATATAACTTAAGCTAAAGAAAACCCCCCACCCACACTTCTGAAATCTGTATACAATGTAAATAAGTTTGTAAAAATTTTGTATTAATTTCTTCACCTGAAGAAGCTACAGTGTAGCGAAACAATTGTAGTGAATTTAACATAAAGTTGAAAATCATAAATAGTTTACCATTATTATTATATTAAAGTGATAATGGATTTTCAAAAAATAAGTGCCTCAACAATCAACGAGAAAAAATATACCGGGCGTTGACTTGGCGGACGCAACATAGGAAATCTCATGTAAATTTTGAAATATTCAAATTTTGGCTCCCCTATTTATTTTATAAACAAAATGTATTTACCTTTTTTGTAGAGGGAACAATTCTGAATTCATTCGTGTTAACGTTTATCACTTTACGTTTTTCTAAGTTGAAATAATTAAGAAAAAGTAATGTGATTTTATAGAAATTCTGACATGCCATGGAATTCAAACAACAATTGCGGATGTCAAAATTGCAAAAGATATCGCAGTCACTTGGTTAAAGTAAATATTTTCGAAATGATTTACACTATACAAGAAAATAATCCTCCTAATAAAGTGATGTTATGTAGACCACAGTTATCACGATGTTTGCGTTATGTTTTTTGTCGTTAATTAAGTAACAGCAATATCTTGTGCTATTTTGACATCCGCAATTGTATCAATTCAATGGTATGTCATTATTTTTATAAAATCACATTACTTTTTCTTAATTATTTTAGCTGTAAATTGTCTGACATTCGTTGATTTTTAAAAGAGTTCAATTTGAAGCTTTAAACGAGTGTTTTCCACTCCCAGACTAAGCATGAAGTAAATTTTCGAGTTTAGAAAAGCCCCGTGCAAAATTGTCGAGGGTCACCCAGCGACCCGAGACAAATTTTCTGGACTTATCTAAACTCGAAATTTTACTTCATGCGCCACGCGTATAAAACACAGATTTTAAGTGAAGTTAGAATATTCATAAATTTGACAATATTATAGTGTTTTATACGCGTGGCGCATGAAGTAAAATTTCGAGTTTAGAAAAGCCCAGAAAATTTGTTCACGGGGCTTTTCTAAACTCGAAATTTTACTTCATGCTTAGTCTGGGAGTGGAAAACACTTATTTAAAGCTTTAAATTGAACTTTAAAAAAAAAACAGGGAATATTCGCAATTGTTGTATCAATTCCATGGTATGTCATTATTATTATAAAATCACATTACTTTTTCTTAATTATTTTAGCTGTAATCTTTCTGACATTCGTTAATTTTTAAAAGAGTTCAATTTGAAGCTTTAAACGAGTGTTTTCCACTCCCAGACTAACCATGAAGTAAAATTTCGAGTTTAGAAAAGCCCCGTGAAAATTTGTCGAGGGTCGCGCAGCGGCCCGAGACAAATTTTCTGGGCTTTTCTAAACTCGAAATTTTACTTCATGCGCCACGCGTATAAAACACTGATTTTAAGTGAAGTTAGAATATACATAAATTTGACAATAATATAGTGTTTTATGCGCGTGGCTGCGCATGAAATAAAATTTCGAGATTAGAAAAGCGCAGAAAATTTGTCTCGGGTCGCTGCGCGACAGTCGGTTAGAATATACATAAATTTGACAGTGGCTTTTCTAAACTCGAAATTTTACTTCATGCGCCACGCGTATAAAACACTATATTTTATACGCGTGGCGCATGAAGTGAAATTTCGAGTTTATAAAAGCCCAGAAAATTTGTTAACGGGGCTTTTCTCAGCTCGAAATTTTACTTCATGCTTAGTCTGGGAGTGGAAAACACTTGTTTAAAGCTTTAAATTGAACTTTAAAAAAAACAGGGAATATCCACAATTGTTGTATCAATTCCATGGTATGTCATTATTTTTATAAAATCACATTACTTTTTCTTAATTATTTTAGCTGTAATCTTTTTGACATTCGTTAATTTTTAAGAGTTCAATTTGAAGCTTTAAACGAGTGTTTTCCACTCCCAGACTAAGCATGAAGTAAAATTTCGAGTTTAGAAAAGCCCCGTGAAAATTTGTCGAGGGTCGCGCAGCGGCCCGAGACAAATTTTCTGGGCTTTTCTAAACTCGAAATTTTACTTCATGCGCCACGCGTATAAAACACAGATTTTAAGTGAAGTTCGAATATACATAAATTTGACAATAATATAGTGTTTTATACGCGTGGCTGCGCATGAAATAAAATTTCGAGATTAGAAAAGCGCAGAAAATTTGTCTCGGGTCGCTGCGCGACCCTCGGCAAATGTTCACGGGGCTTTTCTAAACTCGTTATTTTACTTCTTGCTTAGTCTAGGAGTGGAAAACACTTGTTTAAAGTTTTAGATTGAACTTAAAAAAAAAACAGGGAATATACGCAATTGTTGTATCAATTCCATGTTATGTCATTATTTTTTACAAAATCACATTACTTTTTCTTAATTATTTTAACTTAGAGAAACGTAAAGTGTTAAGTGTGAACATTCGTAAATTTAGAATTTTTCCCTCTACAAAAAAGTTAAATACATTTTGTATCTAGAATAAATAGGGAAGCCAATATTTGAACACTTTAAAATTAACATGCGGTTTCCTTATTGCGTCCGCCAAGTCAACACCCGGTATAAGATTTTACTGCATTTTGTACAAAAACAGCAATGAGATTTTACCATATTTTATACAAAATCAACATACAATTCCTGTATTTGGTAAGGGCTAGGTCGGGCAAGAGCAGTCCAACCTAGCCTCGCCCTTTGGCTAGGGCCCTGCACTACAGGAGAATAATTGAGGCATTGACACTAAAAAGGAGGTAAGTGAAAAAATCAACGAAATTCGCGTTTTGCCTTGTTGTGAGATCAGCGAAAACAAAATTATCCGTTCATTGTGATTTCAATGGAAACGCACGATTTTTTCGACTTTACTCAAGCCTGTGATACGTCCATAAACACAAGCTCTCTTCGCATTTCAAACAAATCCTGGATACGGATTTCCGATACAAGTCTTCCTGATTACTAACAAGAGCAACATTCAACGAACTGGGAGGATGTTAGAAAAAATAGTGTTTTCAAGAACGGGAAATTCCTACAATTCAATGTCATGGAAATGTTCAATATGATAAAAAAAAAACTCCGATTACACTGATTTAAAACAATATGGTTAAGTGACTTTACATTGTTGTTGTTTTGGGTACGCTGAATTCAAATCCGATACTCATTTGGGCCCAAAGTCGCCAGATTTTAAGATATCTTATCTCAAAGTAGTCAAAATGGGCCATTTGTGGCATTTTTGGACCCCCGGTGACTTCTGGCCGGCGAGTAATGGCACGTTTTAAAGACATAGATCTATACTTTTAGAATCAAAAAAGACAATACTATTAACCCGATTAGTTTTCGAGTAATCTCAAAAACCCTGAGCCATGTTTTTGTTTATTTCCCGATCAAAATTAAAAAACAAACGGCCTTTCTAGAGTCAAAATAAACGCTTTCAGACAGCCGACTGGCCGTCGGCGTTTCGCTGGAAAATTGTCGCAATTCTCCTTCTCTTGCGATTCTGGTTAAAATCAATATTTTCCAACTCGTCTTCACTCTCTGAATTAAATAGTCTTGTACTTTTATTCATTTTTTTTTTTTTGGCAGGAAATGGAAGTTAGGGTTATTTCTGCCCTAGCACCGCAGCCGTGTGGCTTATTGTACTTCTTCCGTTACCGTAGTTAATCAAAAAGCTCTGTTTCCTTGGCTAGTCCCAGCAGCCTTTCGATCATCTTTCCCTTCGGAATGTGGTACAAGCAAATTCATCATACAAACAAATTACAAATACAAAATGCAGTAATAATACATTTATTTATAAATAAGATGGGAACGACTAAGACGTCTTCCTCTCCCGACTCTGCCCTTCTAAACAAACAAACAAAAAAATACATGGCTCATGGTTTTTGAGATTGCTCAAAAACTAAGTAGGTTAATTGTATTCCCTTTTTTTTTATTCTAAAAGTATAGATTTGTGCCTTTGAAATGCACCATTACCCGCCGGCCAGAAGTCACAGGAAGTTTAGTTACTGGGGGGTCCAAATATGCCACTAATGGCCCATTTTGACCACTTTAAGATAAGATCTCAATATCTGGCGACTTTAGGCCCAAACGGGATTCGGATTCGGATTCAGTGTACCTAAATTAGTAGAACAACAATGAAAACCCACTTAACCAAGTATAATCTGTTTATCAGTGTTATCAATGAAGCGAAAAAAAAATTATTTATTACAAATGTTGGAATTTATACACAATATGTACAAGAGCATTTGTGGCTAACAATTTTCTTTGAATGAACATTTTAATACTATACAGGCTGTCCCGTTAATGTGGGAAATGGCAGGAATCTATGGTTAAGAGTCCTGGGAACAAAATATGATTCATCTTTATTAATGCCTATATATAAAAAAGGTAATAAAAATAATTTAGGAAACTATAGGCCTATCAGTCTCCTAAACTCTTTATCAAAAATATTTGAAAAAATCATACAAAATCGTTTGCTTACATTTTTTAAAAAACACAACTTATTCTCATCTGCATAACATGGATTTTTAAAGGGTAAAAGCATAGAAACAGCTCTTTTCGATCATATAAACGAAATATTGGAAAATATGGACAATCATCAACTATCCTGTGGAATTTTTGTGGATCTGTCGAAAGCATTCGATACCATCAACCATAAAATACTGATGGACAAGCTTTTTATGTATTGTGTTCGAGGCGTTGCGTATGACCTAATTCAATCATACTTAATCGACAGAATCCATTTAACAAAAATCACAGACACTAAAAATAATATCGTTTCTTTATCACAGCCCTTAACTATAAATAAAGGAATTCCGCAAGGGAGCATCCTAGGCCCTTTGCTGTTTGTTATATACATTAACGATATCTCTAAAACAGTTCCAGCGTATTGTAAAATCTTAAATTACGCTGATGATACTAATCTACTAATCAGCGGAAAATCTATTTCTGACATCGAACATTTGAGCAACGACTGTATTAACAACCTAGAAATATGGTTTAAAACAAACGATCTAATACTAAATGAGTCTAAAACCAATATTGTATTATTTAAGACAACTGAAGCCATAAACACGCCCCCACACATCACTATAAATAATAAATTATATCCAATTACAAATAGTGTCAAATGTCTTGGAATTATATTAGATAACACCTTAAAATATAATCATCATATTGACTATATCTGTAATAAACTAAGCGGAGCGTGTTATGGACTTAGGGTATTAATCAAAAACACAAACCATCGCATTGCTAAACTATTTTACTCTTCAAACATTGAATCCCAATTAAGATATGGTCTGATATTTTGGGGTGGCAGTACTTCTGCAGGGAAAGTGTTTACACTGCAAAACAAGGCAACAAGAATATTACTTAAACAAAAAATAAATGCAAGCTGTAGAGGTTTGTTTAGAAATCAAAAGATATTGTCCTTTTATGGTCTCTACATTTACGAGTGTTTGAAATTCTTTTAAAAAAAAAGGTCGCTATTCGGGGACGTGTTCTACTCAACTAGATACCCTAGCAGATACGGTCAAGTATATAACTTACCACATCATTCACTCAATAAATTTAAGCAAGGTTGTTTTTACTCATCCCTTAAAATGTTTAACCATCTTCCATTGTCAATTAAAGTAATAAATGATTACAACAAAGCCAAAAGAAAATTATATAAACTCTTATGTGATCTTGAGCCATACTCTAATGTCAGAATTTTATAATTTTAAATTTTAATTACGTGAACTTTCCATGTTATTGTTTATTTATTTATTTTATCGATATTTCACATTGAATTTATCTATCTAAAATTTATATATATATATATATATATATATATATACCTTTGTGACGATTTACATGTACAAGTATTATTTTGTATGTTTTTGTGGAATGTAAATAAATTATTAAATTAAAAAAAATTTAAAAAAAAATTAACATAACTTTTCTATATCCAAAAGTTTATGGTTAAGCCGGAATTAGTCTTCAGAGTTAAAAAAAAATATTATTAATTTTATTTATTACGATTGAACGCTATATTTGATCCGACTAAAATTTATTACGGTTAATCTCTTATTTATTTATTTATTTATTTATTCCCAACAGAAATAATCCAATTACAGGGAAAATTTTAAAATATAACTATTATAACATAATAATCATAATACAACACACCATTTCAGTTATTATGGTCATCATTGATTGACAAGAAGTATAAACAAAAATAGTACCACAAGATAAAAACTAATATTTGTTTTTTTTGGCGCACATTATAAAAATTTTAAAAATACACCTTGAAAGATTAATTCATTTAAAAGCGTTTTTGTCTCTTAATAATGTTTGATATCTTGTACCGTTTTGCCACAAAAAAATAAAATGCAAATAAATTATTTTTTTATTATTTAGTAAAAACGAAATCTTGTTTTTCGGATGGTAAAAAATACAGGGTTTTTCTTTGTTGCCGCCATTGTTAATAAACGTCAATTGTGTATACTATTAATTAATGAGTGTTTTTTGAGAATTAATTGTTATCTTCATAATGGTTTATAATTATTCATATTTCTCTGGATACAGGGAGTTTTTCTTTTTTTTTTTCTTATAAATATACATATTCCAAATTAAGCCTATTTTCTGTACCCCTTTAGATTATCCTTGTTTTTTATTTAAGTTTCATTTGAAGCTTTAAACGAGTGTTTTCCACTCTCAGACTAAGCATGAAGTAAAATTTCGAGTTTAGAAAAGCCCCGTGAAAATTTTCTGGGCTTTTCTAAACTCGAAATTTTACTTCATGCGCCACGCGTATAAGTCACTAAAATATTGTGAAATTTATGTATATTCGAACTTCACTTGAAATCTGTGTTTTATACGCGTGGCGCATGAAGTAAAATTTCGAGTTTAGAAAAGCCCAGAAAATTTGTCTCGGGTCGCTGCGCGACCCTCGACAAATTTTCACGGGGCTTTTCTAAACTCGAAATTTTACTTCATGCTTAGTCTGGGAGTGGAAAACACTTGTTTAAAGCTTTAAATTGAACTTTAAAAAAAGCAGGGAATATAAGTAAGTAAATTAGTAAAGAACAACAATGAAAACCCACTTAAGCAATGGGTATTTTACAATCTGTTTATCAGTGTTATCAATGAAGCGAAAAAGAAATGATTTATTATAAATGTTGGAATTTATAGACAATATGTACAAGAGCATTTGTGGCTAACAATTTTCTTTAAATGACCATTTTAATACTATACAGGGTGTCCCGTTAATGTAGGGAAATGACTTACCCATAGATTCCTGGGAACAAAATATGATGATTTAACATAACTTTTCTATATCCAAAAGTTTACGGTTAAGCCGGAATTAGTCTTCAAAGTTAAAAAAAATATTATTAATTTTATTTATAACGATTGAACGCTATATTCTATCCGACTAAAATTTATTATGGTTGATTATCATAATATAACACACCATTTCAGTTATTATGGTCATCATTGATTGACAAGAAGTATAAAAAACAATTGTACCACTACGTAAAAATTAAAATATGTTTTTATTGGCGCACCTTATAAAAATTTAAAAAATACACCTTGAAAGATTAGTTCATTTAAAAGCGTTTTTGTCTGTTAATAATGTTTGATATCTTGTACGGTTTTGCCACAAACAAATAAAATGCAAATAAATTATTTTTTATTATTTAGTAAAAACGAAATCTTGTTTTTCGGATGATTAAAAATACATGGTTTTACTTTGTCGCCGTCATTGTTTAACAAACGTCAATTGTGTATAATATTAATTAACGAGTGTTTTTTAAGAATTAATTGTTATCTTTATAATGGTTTATAATTATTCATATTTCTCCGAATACAGGGAGTTTTTCTTTTTTTTTTCTTATAAGTATACGTCTTCCAAATTGAGCCTATTTTCTGTAAATCTTTAGATATTCCTTGTTTTTTTGTAAATTCAATTTGAAGCTTTAAACGAGTGTTTTCCACTCCCAGACTAAGCATGAAGTAAAATTTCGAGTTTAGAAAAGCCCCGTGAAAATTTGTCGAGGGTCGCGCAGCGACCCGAGACAAATTTTCTGGGCTTTTCTAAACTCGAAATTTTACTTCATGCGCCACGCGTATAAAACACTAAAATATTGTGAAATTTATGTATATTCGAACTTCACTTGAAATCTGTGTTTTATACGCGTGGCGCATGAAGTAAAATTTCGAGTTTAGAAAAGCCCAGAAAATTTGTCTCGGGTCGCTGCGCGACCCTCGACAAATTTTCACGGGGCTTTTCTAAACTCGAAATTTTACTTCATGCTTAGTCTGGGATTGGAAAACACTCGTTTAAAGCTTCAAATTGAACTCTTTTAAAAAACAACGAATGTCGGAAAATTTACAGCTTATGCATATGTTTACCTAAAAGAAAAATTTACTGTATGTAACTTGTATTAGGATTTAGCTGAGGAAATTGAGGATACCATATTCATAATTTATATTTTTGTGGCAAAACCGTATAAGATATCAAACATTATTAAGAGACAAAGAAGTTTGTAAGTGAACCAATCTTTGAAGTTATATTTTTTAAATTTTTATAAGGTGCGCCAATAAAAACATTTTAGTTTTTATGTTGTGGTACTACTGTTTTTCATACTTTTTGTCAATCAATGATGACCAATGATGACTAAATTATGTGTTATATTATGATAATCAACACTAATTAATTTCAGTCAAATCGAATATAGCTCTCAGTCGTTACAAATCAAATTAATAATATTATTTTGAACATTAAAGACTAATTACGGCTTTGCCGTAAAGTTTTGGATATAGATAAGTTATGTTAAATCATCATATTTGTATCCCAGGAATCTACAATAAAACCATTTCCTCACATTAACGGGGCACCCTGTATTTCTATTGAATCAATAAATATTTTTATAGAAAGTGTTACTTGAAATTTCTAACCTACCATAATGTTTTTTGCTTCCCCTGTAAAATGTTCTTCAGGCACTTACCTCCTTTTCAGTGTCAACGCCTCAATTATTAATAACCATCATTGTGAAAAGAGATATCAAAATATCCAACGATATATAACTTCTGTAAGTAAGTATAAATTAAATATTAAGCTAGGTAATTATTTTTTCAAGTACTTGAAAATGATCCAATTTTAAGTACTTGAAAAAATAATTACATAACCCTATGTTTAATCACTTTGATTGCATTTGATTTCAAGTGCCTTTTAAATATACAAATATCAATCAGTATTATGAACTTAGATTTGCCGATTTCGAACCTATACTCGGAGCATTACGTTACTCCCTGGTTGCCGTTAAAAATCATAACTCCAATCGGGCGTACTTTATCCAATAAGTTGCCTTTTTGGAAGTATATTTAATAAATAAAAAGTAATAAAAATGCTTTATAAACACTTGAGAAATTATAAAAAAAATATCTCCGACTTAGTTTATCGACAGACAACTATACAGACAGTCCATAAGATAAAAAAATCCAGGAAAGCAAATTATGATTAAAACAAAATCTTACAGATGGAATCTCTATTCGCAATTTCATTATTAATCCGATATAATAATTCTAAATTTAAAGTACGCTATCAATTGATAGACGTTATTATTTTATTCAAACGTAAAAATGCCTCTTAGAATGCAAAAACTGCTTCGTAATAAATCCTTGATCCCATTTTTTGGCGTCCAAATAATTACATTGGACACTGTCTTCATAATCGTCTGTGGTTCGATGCACTTATTGTTAATTTTTATTCTACAAGGCCTTTAAAGAAGTCTGTATGAATCAAGTATACTTTTTCAGAGACATTGCAGGAGAAAAATCGAAAATAAAGTGTTCCAGATTGGAGTTATGATTTTTATTTAATTGCAGCTATAACGGCGAGGCTTCGTGTGGACTATCGGGAGCTGAGGGGGGATTATTTTAGCTCCTAGCTAAAAGAGATCCCCTCAGCTCCCCGCTAGACTACACGAAGCCTCTAATCTTGCCGCTTGCCTCCTCACTATGTAAAAACTTTTAGTAATAACACACGTGGTTAAGATTTCACTGTTACTAAAAGTTTTTGATATGGAATTTCACCAAGTAACAGCCTCAACTATTAAATTTCCTCACTATGTGTTGATCGTAAGGCACTTTTCTAATGATTGAAAGTACCACATTAGGGACAATTCTCGTCCAAAACTTTGTAAAGTTATCTTAAAGAAATGGGTGATTTATACTGGTATTTTATTTGGTGATTAGTATCAAATATCTAAAAAAATATCTTAAAGTCTGTTTACAATAAAATAATTGACTCGTATTACTAGTTTCTCACTAGCTTTAGTAAATATGTTATTTTCCGCACCGTCAACTAATTAAACATTTGACGACTTCTCTTACAAGCTCGGCCTCTTATTTTAAAACCCGGAGAGTGTTTCCGTGGGGTGTCTTAATGACTAATTGCCTCGCTCGGACTTAATATTCGAGTCATGGGATCGAAGTGATGCGGCGGGACGTGAGAAACGCGTTTCCTGCGGAGTCAGGTTTGTGCATAATGTTATTTGTGGCCGAACTCAACAGCCTGCCGACTACTAAAATCCGGCTCGATGAACGGAATAAAGACGGAGTCGTGCGGAAGGCTCTGAGTGAGAAAGAGAGGGAGACGCGGAATACACAGAGACAAGCTGCTGCTTCTCCAAAAGGGGACGAGAGAGGAATTTAGATAGATATGAGATGATGGCGGCGGTGGCGGTTGCTGGAGGCGGAGGAGAAGATCCTCGGGAATCGATACCGGTGCCAGGGTGGAGTTGAAGTAGGTAGGAATTTCGTCCTTGTTTCACACAGTTTCCTCGATCTAATTCCCTCTCTTTTATACTCCTTACTATTTCTTTCTCTTTCCCTCCTAATTCTCCTGCGAGCACCCGTCTCTTTCTCTTACACTCCTATCTAATTCTCTCATACTCCTTGTACAACGTTACCAGTGTATCTATACTCTGCTTATACTCCTCACTACACCATCCATCTTTTCCTTTTATATTCCTCCCAGCATCTATCGTACTCTTTCAAACTGTTTACATTGCCTCCAATATGTTCCCAACTCTCTCACACTTACAAGCTTTGTTCCTCCTTACATCATCTATCTCTTCCATTCATATTCCCTCTAATTCTCTCCTCACACCATCCATCCTTTCCTATCACCTTCCCATCTGAATCATCCATCCTTTTTCCTCGCGCGCACTTAACTCTCCACTTAGGTACAACTTGTTACAACTTACTCCCTCTTGTTCATAAAATTGATATACATATCTCGCTCTGGCTTATTGAGGGGGGGGCTTTCTCACTCAGTTAATCATCATCATCATCTTGGCCCCTCGGTTATGACCAGACGTAGTGTGCAGTAGTGATAAGGGCTATTAAGGAACATCATTTACACTTTAAATGCCGTGGTTCGATCGGGGCCGTGCCGCCCCCGAGGGTGCACTCAGCCACCTTAATTGTTTACTGGTCGGTCGTCCATCATTAATATTGATGGGGAGTTCCTATTAGGCGATCGGACACAATGGCCCATTGTCTCGTCGTCGTGGAATTGGAAAAAGTGATGCGTCTCGGGGAATTTAAACTTTACCCAATTAATTATTGATTGAGTATTTTTATTCTTGATATAAAGAGCTTATGTATTCTTTTTTATTTTAGAAAAAAACAATAGAATAATGTGAATGTCAAGGATGTTATGTTTGAAGTTGAATTTTAAGGACAGTATTTAAGCACGAAGGAAAGAGGATTACTCTTTTCAAATTAAATCTCTAATGCTGGATTGCACATCATTTTAAGTCCTCCTGAACTTTCTGGAAATCAGAAACAATGCAAGTTTGATGCTAGATTTCATTATTATATTGATCAAAACATCTAAAGAAAACACAAACTAACATAAAATAAAAAAAATACGAAAATTCGTGTAAAATGCATAAAATAAGTCTTAATTAATAAGACAACTTAAGACAATAAATACCCATTAAAACAATAACATTAAGCTGTCTTATTAATTAAGACGTAATGTTTGCATTTTATACGAGTGTTCGTAATTTTATATATTATGCTGTGTTTATGTCTGCCGCGCCACAAAAAAAAATTCTAACGAGCCGCCACTGGTCCAGTTATACAATAAAAATGAATTACTTTTGGCACAGACACACAAGACTATTAATTTCATAAAATGTGTTTACATTTCATCCAAAAAAATCTTTCTTTTGTGAAAAAAATAAACTTTGAAAGTATTTTTGGATGTCATAAATATTATTCGGGTAATAATTTTATTTTGACTTTATTCGAACGCTAATTATACGTGTTACAAAAATGACATTGATGTAAACGTGCGCCGGCGACGATAAATTATGCACGGGTCGCCTTGACGTGAATTATCGCCACTTTATTATGCACCAAGTTAATTGATTGGACTTTTTATTGCCTTTTATACTGTCCATGTATTTAAAAGAATGTATTTTGTTGATATTTATAGTTTAACTTTACTGTTTACCAAAGTATTTTTAGCATAGATAATTACGAACATACAGGAATTTTTCTTTTAAGTGTACAGGCTGGCCCAAATTCTATGTTTTCATAGGGTATCTCGATAACCTGAAGAGTTGGAAAAAAATTGATATACACGGCATGACCTCTTTTTCTGAGATATTAATTATTAACAGATCATGGCTAACTTGATTAGTTTAGAAGATATCAGACGTTTTTCAGTTGTTGGCTATTTTAAAATATAATATTAAAACACTGAACTTTGTTTTACCACTTTAATTAACTTTTTACAGTGACTATAGTTTCGACTACAAGCTAGTCATTATCAAACTGAGTACCTAAAATACATTGTACATTGTGGCTACAATCCAGCTCTAATAAACAACCTTATAGCGAAACAAGAATTAAAACAAATTCAAAACTTGATTTATGCAACAAATAAAATAAATAAAAATAAATTTTATCCAATAACATATTTCGGAAACATTAGCAACCAAATTAAAAGAACCCTTGAAAAGTGTAACGTCAACGTAGTTTTTAAACCATTTTCTAAAATAGCAAATATTATTCATAATCCAAAAACAATTATAAATAGAAACAAAAAATCAGGTATTTACAAATTAACTTGCGAAACATGTAAAGGAGCATACATTGGTCAGTCTGGTAGAAATTTTGAAATAAGATTAAAAGAGTATTTAAATTCAGTCCGTTTAAAGAATAACAAGTCCACTTTTGCAACTCATTTAATAGAAAACAACCACACCTGCACAGAAGACAGCATGCTTTCCGTAATCCATTTGTCGGACAAAGGCCGAAAAATGGATTTACTGGAAGCGTTGGAAATTCACAAGTTGAAAGCTAATCTGGAAATTCCCCTCATCAACGACCAGACCGACATAATGTATACTCCCCTCTTTGATGCTGTATTATAAAAACAATGTACAATGTATTTTAGGTACTCACTTTGATAATGACTAGCTTGTAGTCGAAACTATAGTCAATGTAAAAAGTTAATTAAAGTGGTAAAACAAAGTTAAGTGTTTTAATATTATTTTATAAAGATGTACCACAAAGTGAACGCCAACCAAATCAAATATTTTAAAATATGTCTTTATTTTAATAACTATAAGATGCACAAAAAAACAGTTTAATAGTTATTTGTGTCATTTTCACTGTAAAATGCAGTGGCGTACTTATTTTGGACTTTTAATTTCCGAGCTACCATATAAAGTTGCATTTTTGAAATGGAACACCCTATATATTTGTATAAGTTTTTAGATAAATATTTGATAATACATACTGTTATAATTACAGAGATGTTAGTATCATTTGTTAATAATAAAGGGGTCTGTGGACTCAATAATTTGTAATAATGATATAGCCCTGTTATTGGACTTTACAGTCTGTTGGGTTATTACCAAATAAATAAATAAATAAATTGATCGCAAAAGTCCTTAAAAATGATAAAATTAATATTTAAAGTTAACTTAGTTTTCAATATAATTTTACTTCATGCGTCACTCGTTTACCAAGCTAATTTCAAGTGAAGTCAACTTGTTCACAATATTTAATTGTATTCAGTATTTAATACGCTTGGCACATGTGCTAAAATTTCGAGTTTAGAAAAGCCTGAGTTTGGATTTGGACGCGCGTAAATCCAAACGTTTAGGCTTTTTTAAACTCGAAATTTTACCTCATGTTCAAGCGTATTAAACACTGAATACACTTGTTCTAAACTTAGAATTGAACTTATTAAAAAAACAAAAAATAAAATATTTAATATATACGTAAAAGAAACATTCCCTGTATGTATAATGAGTGTGATGCATATGCAAATATACTAAATTAACTATTGGACAGTAGTTATTTTTTTTAATGGAACACCCTGTATTTTATTTTACAGTCGGTTATAGATTTTAATTAGAAATACAAAGATTATAGCCGATTTTCTTTCTCAGATTGTTATAATTAATGGTTATTACTTGTAGTCCTGCAAAAACCTTTATCTTAAGTTGATTTTTTTATAATAATTCATACCAATATTTTTAGCGGCATTTTAACGACATTATATTCCTATTCTAGATTTATGGATTGTATATTTAATACTAACACTGACGATGGCTTCATTATCAAGTATTATGGGGAGTTAAACTTCGTTACAACCTCATAATAGAAAATATTTCATAGCTTAATCTCCATCGTGAAACTTCCTCAATCCACCAAGTTTACATATTTAGTATGCATTACAGAACTTGTTACTTTAGAGCAAGAGCACTATCCATTCCGCAACGCGCGTGTAAATTCCTTGCAATGTCGTCCAGTTGTTTAATATTCAACGTCGAATCTGTAATGACATTCCATTGATGTATCCATGTACAATTAGGAGTGGATGTAATGTCTGGTAGTCGTGTTCGGCGTACAAGTCAGGGCGTGTCGGCTGCCATTCCAGAACAGGTCATTCCACATACAGCATGCGGCCAGCAACAATATACACACACACATGCACACAAACAAATTCTAAATCCTATGCATAAATCATTCGTTGAGTATTAATTATCTCACCTGTGTGCACGCGGTACTAGAAGAACGTGTCTGATAATTAACACAATAAATCTTGAAATAATGTAATTTCTTAATCTGTAAGTAGCTGTGTACTGGTTGTTGATGATGATATTTATTTTTAGTCTACCGCTGTGGAGCAGACTTGATAGTGTACCGCGGGTCACGGTACTTTCTCATGACCCCATGCTGTCATTACAGCGACCATTAAGGACGCGGTCGTCCATCAACTGCACGCCACACTAAAATTGACCGCCGGAGAAACGAGCCGGGTCGTAATCTATTTGACTCTTGACTGACACCAACTGATCTCGTATCTTATCTTTAGGTAATCACGGTTGTTTGCTCGGTTTATAAATGGTACCATGTAATGTTCTAGTATTTCGAGGTGCATAGCACTTATCTTCAAATGTCTTGATTGAAACATATTATGATTGACCTATTGGAGAAATAGGTCGATTAGAAGTGGGTCATACCTTAATTTTCAATAAATTGAGTTTAGTCAGTTGTATGAACTGTCGTTTAGTCCAAAAATCGGAATTCAAACCATTGTTTACAGAGCTAGAGTGATCTACGTACAGTTTTAGTAATTTGTTATAGAGGAGCGCTGCATAAACATGGGCCTTAATCGAGCAAAGTTTTAGTATCTTGGACCCTCCTCAAACGTCTAGACGGTTTTCATGGTACAATGGTTTATGGTATGGCTTTTGGGTATCAATTGGTGTGACTTTCAAAAGTAGAAGATACCCTTTCAACTTTAAATTGTGACTAATCAATATCAAATTGAGAATTAGTAATTTCAAATTAAAACTTCAAACATAGCAGTCAGTTTAACCCATTAAGAACCATTGATGCATACACGCAACATTATTAATTTTTGGTTAATTAAATTACTAAATAAGTTAGTTTGATATATTATATTATTTCACCTGACTTGAAAATGTTTGAAGAAAAATGTAAATATTTTGTTATTTAAATATTTCCATTACTACTCGTTTAAAAAAAAAAAATAATGTGAGTGTATTTCTAACTTCACAATATTTCAGTGTTTTATGCGCGTGGCGCATGAAGTAAAATTTCGAGTTTAGAAAAGCCTGAAAATTTGGTTTGGCCGCTCCGCTTCGCGGAGCGACCAAACCAAATTTTCAGGCTTTTCTAAACTCGAAATTTTACTTCATGCTTAGTCTGGGAGTGGAATCACTCGTTCTAAACTTCATACTGCACGTTTTTATATAAAATCGATGAATGCCTGAACCTTTACAGCATATAAATTATGTATATTTAAAAGAAAAATTCACAGTATGTAATACAATAAGTCATGCATAGATTTCATAAAAAGAAGTGCAGAATTTGACCCTAAATCAACTTTTAGAGTTATATCTATAATTGCTTTGCCGTTAATGGGTTAAACACAATCAAATTGGGATTAAACAGCATCAAATTGAGAATAAGCAATTTCAAATTTTGTGCATTTCGAATGCATTTTGAATATGAGCAACATACAGCAGTTTTTCTTTTATGTATATATATTCCGATGTATGATGTGGAATAATACACTGATTTCAGTATAATTTGAACATCACGTTAAATCAGTGTTTATATGCGTGGCGCATGAAGTAACATTTTCTCAAATTTTGAAAGTACGAGATTTGCTTAGGGTAAATTAGGGTTTTATACGGGTGGCGCATGAAGTAAAATGTTGAGTTACGAAAAGCGTGAAAATTTACTTCATGCTCAACCTGGGAGTGGAAAACACTCATTTAAAGCTTCAAATTGAACTCTAAAAAAAAGCGTATGTTTATGTATACTTGAAAGAAAAATTCCCTGTATGAATATTATTGGTATAATATGCCCGTTTGCATCCCGCTCGATTAAAATCACCGCTCAATAAATCAATGATTAGATTAGTATTAAGAACTGAGCAATAGAAGAAGTGTGTTTTTGTAAATAAATAAAATTTAGCTGAAAATACCTCACCGTGTTATAAAATGAAACAGATTGTTAAGGTGAAGGTGTCGGAGGTACGCAAGTTAGTTCTGAAAGTCGTTTCGCAAACATGTCCAATAAATTATCCGGTGCATTAAACAAAGGAAATTAATTAAGCGCTTAACTCGCCTCGGATAATAAAGTGTAACGTAATCAGTAATCAAGCGGAGCGCCGAATAATAGTTTCAGAATCTTTTACGGCGCACGAGGAACTTTTACCTGGGCCGCAATTAGGTCGACACCACCACGCGATCACGACACACATAAAACGCGGGCGATAAAGTGGAAAAGTCGACTTATCTTTGCAGGAAATTTATAAGTAGAGATAATTAAGAAAGTGTAATTAAATTTTTGAAAGATTGTATCGTAAGCTATCTTGCAGAAATTGTAAGATTAAAATATATTGTCATTGCGCTACAACTCGTAGCGTCTTTAAATGGCGATATCCATGAATTATTGTTCTAGATTATTCTAGTCTGCTTCATATTCAAGTGCTTCATATTCAGTTCTGGTTAAAACAGGACATCTTCAGTTGTTTGGCACGTCGAATGTTAAGTTTGCATTCTATCATCATGACATATATGACGCCTGTCAAAATACACCAATTTTACAAAAATTGCTCAAAATCTCAATCGAAACTATTTAAAGAAGAAACAGATCAGATTTCCAATTGAGAGCGAATGGTTTGCATTAAAAGTAAGTGAAGGAGTAATTAAAATGTTAGAAGTAACCAGGATCCACAGAGATTGATCACTTACAATTTATCGCAGAAGCAAGAGGATTATTGTGGTTGTAAACGTATATTTTTTTTTTAATATTGTGACTAATCCAATACTGAGCACATTAGTAATATCCAACATAAATGAGGTTTATTATTCTGTGGGATTCAATTCGTTCTTGTTTGTCGCTCCTTCTTTTAAAATAATTTGATTGCTCACTGACAGGTTTGTCAAATAAAATCAAACAAAACCGTAGACATGCGTTTATGATACGGTGATCTGTTTTTTTGTGACGTCACACAGTGGTCCCGAATTCGGAAAAACTGGCCATAATATAAGGGCTTATGGCGATTTGTCTGAAATTGTAAATATCGGGGTTCTTTAGCATGCTCATTCAGAATCTGATTTTGAAATATCAAAAAACAAAATGGCGGGCCATATATGACGGACAAAAAAGTAATTATGTTTGTTTTTTCCATTAAAAACAGTACACCCGTGTTTTTTGAGCATGCTTATTCAGGGTGTGATGTTAAAATTAAAAAAAAAAAAACAATGAAATGG
Organism: Philonthus cognatus; assembly: GCA_932526585.2. Taxonomy (NCBI): domain Eukaryota; kingdom Metazoa; phylum Arthropoda; class Insecta; order Coleoptera; family Staphylinidae; genus Philonthus; species Philonthus cognatus. Next base: position 36,326,320 of record OW052247.1, read on the forward strand.
CGAATCAAATCTGACGGCCATAAAAAATTATGATTTTTGTTTTATAAAAAACAGTAAATACGTGCTTGTTCAAATGAATTGATTCGAATTCGGTCATTCACCTGAAATTGTTTTTATTTTAATTAATTTTTATTTACTTCACCCTGTGTGTAGATTAGTGTGTTAAAAGAATAAAAAGAAATTCGAATCGGTTAGATTTCCATAAAACTTTTTTTAATTTCTGTATTTTTATTCTTGATATAAAGAGCTTATGTATTCTTTTTTACTTTTGAAAAAAACAATAGAATAATATGAATGTCAAGGATGTTATGTTTGAAGTTGAATTTTAAGGACAGTATTTAAGCACGAAGGAAAGAGGATTATTCTTTTCAAATTAAATCTCTAATGCTGGATTGCACATCATTTTAAGTCCTCCTGAACTTTCTGGAAATCAGAAACAATGCAAGTTTGATGCTAGATTTCCTTATTATATTGATCAAAACATTTAAAGAAAACACAAACTAACATAAAATAAAAAAAATATGAAAATTCGTGTAAAATGCATAAAATAAGTCTTAATTAATAAGACATTATGTTTGTTTTTTCCATAAAAAAACAGTACACCCGTGTTTTTTGAGCATGCTAATTCAGGATGTGATGTTAAAATTAAAAAGAAAACAACGAAATGGCGAATCAAATCTGACGGCCATAAAATATTATGATTTTTGTTTTATAAAAAACAGTAAATACGTGCTTTTTTCAAATGAATTGATTCGAATTCGGTCATTCACCTGAAATTGTTTTTATTTTAATTATTTTTTATTTACTTCACCCTGTGTGTAAAATTAGTGTGTTAAAAGAATAAAGACAAATTCGAATCGGTTAGATTTCCATAAAACTTTTGTGAATTTCTGACTATTATCTGTACAATACACAATAACAAATGTATTCTTGCCAAAAAGATCTTTACAATTACTGAGAGGGGGCGGCTGAAACCTACGCTACGCCACTGCTAAAATGACAGTTGACATTAAGTCTGCGCACGCCGATATTTAGTCCATCTCGTTAACTTGACATAAGTCGGCGTCAGCCGACATTTGGACTATAATGACAGATGACATACAAGTCGGCGCCAGCCGACATTTAGACTATAATAACAATTGACACAAGTCGGCGGTGGCCGACATTTAAACTATCATATGTTCAATTAAAAAAAACCTCTAGAGTGCCATGATTTAATCTTTTTTCAAATTTAAGTTGGCTACACACTTCAGAAATTGACATATAAAACGTCAGACATCAAGGTAAGTCGATGGGCGTAACACATATGAACACATATGTGTTACAAGGTATGACAGAATTGTATCTTTCCATGTTTTCCCCTACCCCTTTCCCCGCAGGCACTAATTCCTGAGAGAGAGAACAATGAACTTGATTTGGTTACGTTTTTGAGTCTATCATAACCTCTCTTTCCGGTTTCGCTGTACTTTCATAGATAGATTTTTAATATTTTGTGTTAAAAATAAGTGTTATCAAAATAAGACTTTGTGTTAGTGTTAAGTGTCGACCAACCGGTTTCAGTGCAAACCAACCGGTTTCAGTGAAATATATCGTGATGTACAAATTAAAATGTAAAATTCAGTCGAAATAATGCACAAAATAATCCGCTAGGGAGAGATGACTCAATTTCGTCAAGATCAAAAAGTGGAAAAGACCCTTAAGTATGTATTTACATTATACAGAGAGTTTTTCTTTAAAATATACGTATTCCAAATTCAGCCTATTTTCTGTAAATCTTGAGATATTCCCCTTTTTTTTTAAGTTCATTTTAAAGCTTTAAACAAGTGATTTCCACTCCCAGAATAAGCATGAAGTAAAATTTCGAGTTTAGAAAAGCCCCGTGAAAATTTGTCTCGGGTCGCGCCGCGACCCGAGACAAATTTTCTGGGCTTTTCTAAACTCGAAATTTTACTTCATGCGCCACGCGTATAAATCACTAAAATATTGTGAAATTTATGTATATTCAAACTTCGCTTAAAATCTGTGTTTTATACGTGTGGCGCATGAAGTAAAATTTCGAGTTTAGAAAAGCCCAGAAAATTTGTCTCGGGTCGCTGCGCGACCCTCGACAAATTTTCACGGGGCTTTTCTAAACTCGAAATTTTACTTCATGCTTAGTCTGGGAGTGGACAACACTCGTTTAAAGCTTTAAATTGAACTCTCTTAAAAATCAACGAATGTTAGAAAATTTACAGCTTATGCATGTTTACCTAAAGTTTACCATGAAGTAACCACATTTAAATTCAGCGCGCATTTGTGACGTAAGCGATCTCTACCCCCCACTCTAAAATCTTCGATTCTGTACTCGAATGTTCTTGGTCAGACATAATAATTATAATGTGTATTTTCAGAGTTGCCAACCTAGAATATTTTCCATGGCACTCTAGAGATTTTTTTTAATGAATATACGATATAATGACTAGAGATGGGTAACTCTTGAGCGAATCGATTTAAAGAGTCAGCTCAGTGAAGTGAGCTGGTGAGCCAAATGACTCAGTTCGAAATATGTAGCTCTTTTTGAGCCATGACTCATTTTGATTTGCCCGCTCTTCTAGAATGGATGTAGATTCGCAATGCATTAACAGATCATGATTTTCACTCGGCTCGTAGATCAACAGGCCAGGCCGGCTACTCTCAGCTTTACTGAACATGCACTTTTTACTTTTTCCATTTGTACACTATTGAATTCATTTCTAAAAACCGAATATTTTTCACGTTAATTTCTAAACCAGTTTTATTCGTTTGTTTAGATCGAGATTTGCCTCTTCTTAGTTCACAGATACTACAATTTAGAATATAAGCAAATGCCGTTGTTTACTATCTAGTAAACATTACAAGTGCAATTATTTTTTCGTCAACTTTTTTGTAACCAAAATTTCAAATTTAATAAGAAGTGTTTGTTATTATAGTAAGAACATAGCTATCGTTATATTTTTATCATGTTATTGCAACATCATCGATTCGATTTACGACGCGTGCGAATGGAGTTAAATAAACCCATTGAGTTGGCGAATGGACTCTAAAAGATCCACGGCGGCTGTTGAATCCGACTGAGCTAGCTCACTCATCGGGATCCAACTTCGCGGTTCGGAGTTGGATCGCGATGATTCACGACGGCTTTCGAATCCAACTGAACTAGCTCGTTTTACAGAGATCTTGAATTCGACTGAGCTATAGCTCACTCATCGGGATCCAACTCCGAGGCTCGGAGTTGGATCGCGATGTGCTGAATGTATGTATGTGTGTTTTTATAGGCGCGCACACGTACTTAATGTATCTAAACACACTATTAAACTACCAATTAAAATTGAAGACAATTCTAGTTCCGTGTCCCCCTTGAGGAGCAGCAGGAGATTATCAAGGAAGGCTGTTGAAAAGGAACAAAACAACACAGGGGATAAAATTGAAAAGTCTAAAGAGGATGTGAAGAAAATTAGGATTGAGGATGAAAGAAGCAGAGTCGAAAATGAAGAACCTAGCAAGTCTTTAACAGTTGAAGATATTCGAAGCAAATCCATGTCATCCAACTGAACTAGCTCGTTTTACAGAGATTTTGAATTCGACTGAGCTATAGCTCACTCATCGGGATCCAACTCCGAGGCTCGGAGTTGGATCGCGATGTGCTGAATGTATGTATGTGTGTTTTTATAGGCGCGCACACGTACTCAATATATTTAAACACACTATTAAACTACCAATTGAAATTGAAGACAATTCTAGTTTCGTGTCCCCCTTAAGGAGCAGCAGGAGATTATCAAGGAAGGCTGTTGAAAAGGAACAAAACAACACAGGGGATAAAATTGAAAACTCTAAAGAGGATGTGAAGAAAATTAAGATCGAGGATGAAAGAAGCAGAGTCGAAAATGAAGAACCTAGCAAGTCTTTAACAGTTAAAGATATTCGAAGCAAATCCATGTCACCAATGCCAAGAAAATCCCAGAAATACTCTGCGATTGATAAAGATGGGGAAGATATTCAAAGCAAATCAATGTTGCCTTCGCGGAAGAATAAAAGAGACAATGGTATTGAAGAAGAAGAGGAAAAGACTATACGAAGATCCCTAAGACTGTCCAACTCATCCTCCCCTTTGCAATCCACACAAGATGTCAACGTCGAAGAAGAAAAGACAATGCGAAGATCACTAAGATTTTCCAACTCTTCTTCCCCTTTGCTGTCAACAGAAGCTGCTCAGGGAAAATCACCTTCAAGACTGTCCAACACAAGGGAATCATCCCGTTTGAGTAAAAGCAAAGATAAGGAAGAAACTGCGCAGGGTGTAAAGGAACAATTGATTTCTTCGTTCAATCAGGACGAAGAATCCATGTCACCAATCTCAAGAAAATCCCAGAAATCTTCTGCAAATGATGAAGATGGGAAAGATATTCGAAGCAAATCAATGTCGCCTTCACGGAAGAATAAAAGAGACAATGATATTGAAGAAGAAGAAGAGGAAAAGACCATACGAAGATCTCTAAGACTGTCAAACTTATCCTCTTCTTATATAAAAACGTAAGAGTGAATATTAAATCATAATTAAAGTACACGCGTATTCATTTCGTACAATTACACTTCACAGTCTTGAAGGTGATTTTACCTGAGCGGCGTCTGTTGACAGCAAAGGGGAAGAAGAGTTGGACAATCTTAGTGATCTTCGCATTGTCTTTTCTTCTTCGGTGTTCACATCTTGTGTGGATGACAAGATGTGAACACCGAAGAAGAAAAGACAATGCGAAGATCACTAAGATTGTCCAACTCTTCTTCCCCTTTGCTGTCAACAGAAGCCGCTCAGGGAAAATCACCTTCAAGACTGTGAAGTGTAATTGTACGAAATGAATACGCGTGTACTTTAATTATGATTTAATATTCACTCTTACGTTTTTATATAAATTATGATTAAATTATTGCAATCATTGTTTAACCGAAATAACTAATAACCACCTCGCTTAATTCAATAAGTTGGCGAATCAGATGGATCTCTAAGTCAGAACTCTCGGCGGATTGCTAGCTCGTAACTGAGTCATGTAACTCTTTTGAGCTGCCTCACTGAATCAGCTCTTTAAAGTGAGTCAGATCTTTTGAATCAGCTCACTGAAAAGAGTCATTTTGCCCATCTCTAATAATGACAGTTAACATAAGTCGGCGCAAGCCGACATTTAACCAATCGTGCCAACTTGACGCGAGTTTGAATTGAACTAAAATGAGATCGCTATGTTATTTGTTTTTGTTTGTGACAGTTACGATACACACTTTAACACTTGTGACACATTTTAAAATAACGAGTGTCTTCCACTCCCAGACTAAGCATGAAGTAAAATTTCGAGTTTAGAAAAGCCCCGCGTAGAAAATTTGTCGAGGGTCGCGCAGCGACCCGAGACAAATTTTCACGGGGCTTTTCTAAACTCGAAATTTTACTTCATGCGCCACCCCTATAAACCACTGATTAAAAAGTTAAAAATATAGACGCTTAGATGTGATGGTGATCAATATTTACCGAGATGTAGCGAAAACATTTTATTTTTGTGAATAGTTTTGGAATAATAATAATAAAAGTAGAATAAATTTATTTAAGCAACTAATCAGATAGGACCCTCAATAAAAAAAGCTGCATTGCAAACAAAACGGCACCTAATAGCAGCTAGTTTTTTGCTGTTTATTTTCACAATAGCATTACTAAAAAGGTGGCGTTAAGTCTTTGACCGAACACGGCAGAACAAATAACTTATTTCTTGTACAAAACAATTTTTTTTTTCAAAGATTGTTAATTATAAAAATAATAAATTATTTCGACAATTTTTATTATGCAGTCAATAATTCTACTTACTTTAAGGAAATGAATCGATTTCACAGATCTAAATTCCGTTAACCTACACGCTTATCAATCCACGAATAAAAATCACGCAATTGTTCTCGGCAGATGTGCACCGCTCCAGGGTTACTTATGAAATTGGCACTACGGTTAGGTATAAGATATAAACGGTAACTGCATAGAACATTTAATAGAGCCAATACTAATCTATCAAAATAGTAACGTCAAAATCCACAGATAGTAATTTAATTTTTTTACTTTTGGCCAGTTTTTTTGGCCAGTAACGAAGCCTTATAATCTGCTTGACTTTAGAGTAAAAATCTTCCAGACTAATGTCAAAGTCCCTATTCTATTGAAGACTAGAACAGGGGCTCCCAAACTTGTATATCGATAGCCACCCTTGATACTTGATTAGCTAGAAAAGGGCATATTAGCTAAATTATTCCTTTTTTGTCTTTTGATCAAGGCAGACCGAAAATTGTCTAGCGAGTAACATTTTGGAAAACGCTAGTGTTTGGAATATCGGTGCCCTGTCAATCTATATACAAGGAATTTTTTCTTCAAGTATATATATTCCGATGCAAAGTCCGTACATTTTCAAACATTAATTATTTGTTTACGATGAAAATTTGCAGCGAATACATTGGGGATATGTATACTACTATTAGGTGTTCAGGTAAAAGCCTGGCTATGAAACGTTCAAAATATTGTGAAGTAGGTCGTATGTGAATTTGTCAGTCGCTCCTGCCAATGTTAATCTAAACCAGTTTTGTAAAAGTTTTTTTTATTTTATTTCTTTCACTTCTTTTTCACTCACACGAAAGAAGAAACAACACAACACCTATAAGAACAAGGCAAATTAATAAATTAACACAATATTGATTGACACAATCTGAGATTTATGTCAAGTATGACAAAAAGTAAATTAAGCTGCAGCTTCAATTTTTCGTTCCATTTCCTTCTATCAAAAAAGCAACGCCTTCTCGATCGGGTTTTTAATGAACTATCAGGTGTTCATTAAAAACCCGATCGAGAAGGCGTTGCTTTTTTGATAGAAGGAAATGGAACGAAAAATTGAAGCTGCAGCTTAATTTACTTTTTGTCATATCATATGTTCAATTAAAAAAAACCTCTAGAGTGCCATGATTTAATCTTTTTTCAAATTTAAGTTGGCTACACACCTTAGGAATTGTCATATAAAACGTCAGACACAATAATTATAATGCATATTTTCAGAGTTGCCAACCTAGGATATTTTCTCTGGCACTCAAGAGATTATTTTTAATTGAACATACGATATATTCCCTGTAAATACTGCGCATTGGGATTTATGTATGATGTATTTTTTTATTTTTCATATGATTCATTACCTACAATGATTTTCATATGATTCATTACAAAAAAAAAAAGTCATATGATTCATTACCTACAAAAAAAGTGTAACACTGAAATGTTAAGTTGTTTTCTGTTTGTGTAGCTCGTTGTAATTATGTAGATACAGAATAAAGAATTCTGCTAACCATATTATTCCTTTTTCCTCCCTGCACTTTTTTACGACTATAAATCCCCATCTTTTAATCCAGACTAGCGAGAGAGAGTTTTGTTACTTGTAATAGACTAAGAGCTCCACTTCGCAGGCAAATTGCCAAGTAATGTGCATTAATTCCCCCGCCCGCGTACAACACGCTAATCCGTCCGTCCCGAGAGACAAAAAGCTGACCGTATTTATTATCAAACACTCCTCCCCCGTTTATCAACCCCCGGATCTGCAGTCATTCTTTGAAGATGAAAGGAGCAGAATATTCTCATTTTTTAGAGAGAGGAGAGAAAAAGAGTAAAGGCGAGGATGTATTCAAGAGCGAGCCCGTTTTCCTTGAATGCCTTTGAAATGTCTGCGGACAAAGAAACACGGTAAAGTGCCTCTGGAGCCCAGTTTGCTTCACGTTTTGCTCCATTTTTGTTTTATTATTGGTAATTTGTTTTATGGGAATTCGGGATAGTTTCCACTGACCTAGTTTTCATTTTGAATTTATACAGGAACGTTTTCATTAACGTATAAATACTACCTATACTCTTTGTTACGCATTAAGCAAGAAGTAAAATTTCTAGTTTTGAAAAAACTGAAAACTTGGTTTGATTGCGTATTGTAAATTTTAAAATATAAGGGAGAGTGGGGAGTTGTGAGACATGTCAATATCAGCGATATTGGAAAAGTTTTGTACATTCCAATAGGTGTCAATTTCTTTGCTCGATATGATCTCAGTTTTGCGTGCCGTGGGTTTCTTGTAAATGCCGAGGCATTTGTTTTTTTTATAATTCAATTTGAAACTTATAACGAGTATTTCCACTCCCAGGTTAAGCAAGAAGTAAAATTTCGAGTATAGAAAAGCCTGAAAATTTGGTTTGGTTGCATAGCGCGGAGCAACCAAACCTTGTTTGTAACCTTGTTTCTTGTAAATGCCGAGGCATTTGTTTTTTTTATAATTCAATTTAAAACTTATAAATAACGAGTATTTCCACTCCCAGGTTAAGCAAGAAGTAAAATTTCGAGTTTAGAAAAGCCTGAAAATTTGGTTTGGTTGCATAGCGCGAAGCGCGGAGCAACCAAACCAAATTTTCAGGCTTTTCTAAACTCGAAATTTTACTTCATGCGCCACGCGTATAAAACACTGATTTTAAGTGATGTTGAAAATATTAAGCTTGATTTCACGTTAATACATTTTACAAATATTTATTTACTCTAAGCAAATCACGTGCTTTAAAATTTGAGAAAATTCTTTAGGACATAAAAGTAAATTTAAAACCTAATTTTCTAAACTCTAAATTTTACTTTATGCGCCACGCGTGTCAAACATTCAAAACACTGGAATATTGTTAACAAGTGAACTTCTCTTAAATTTCGAATTTCGAATTTAGAAAAGTCTGAAAATTGAAACCAAAATTTCAGGCTAGTGTAAACTCGAATTTTTACTTCATGCTTAATCTGGGAGTGGAAAACATTCGTTTGAAGCTTCAAATTGAACTTAAAAAAAAACAACGTATCTGATCATTATACAGGGTGTCCCAGAAAACGGCCATAGAGTTGGGATACAAAATTTTATTACAAAAGCCGTATTAAAGAATCAGATAGTAATATTGTTTTTTTCGCAAAAAGGTTGGCATCTGAAAGTTTGCTTAAAAATGTCAATAACTCCAGATTTTTAAATGGCAAGATAAGTCAAAAGTGGTGTCATTGAAGAGCTCTTTAAAAATAAGCAACTTTTACAGGAAACATAATTTTATTACTGGCATCGATTTTAAGTAATATCTGTTTATTTTTTTTTATATTCTAACCAAGCCCGCAAAGTCGCTAAAGATATATTTGAATCCAACTCCTCTATTTTTTGAAAATTCTACGCTAACTCTGACTGCTGCTTCGAATTATGTGACCATTTTAAATATTCACTTAATAATGCAATTTTTACAATACAAATAAATATTCAAAGGTTGCTACACCTGCATAATTGCAATTTAATGGATTTTTGGAAAAAAAATCGAAATTTTGGTTTTCTCTCATATGCAAATTACATAAATTTCCATTGTTATTAAAAATTCTATTTGGGTTCAAGTTTTAAAAAAGACAAATTATGTCTAGCACAATTATATTTAAATAATTATATTGAAAATCGGAGTCGGAATTATACGAAATTTCAAACTCCGCGACTCCGATTTCCTCATCACAAAAAACTTAAATTCTGATCCCACAGTTTTGACTCTAACTCCGGCTCAGAGTTCACAGCACTGGTTCAAACTGTTTTCCATTTACTTCTAAACACTGTTGAACTGTTCTGGTTCTATTACCAGTCGCCCTAAGTATCTACCAGAGCTGGTACGAATCCTCGTAAAAAAGATTCGAATCACGAATCCGAATCACGTAATATGATTCGAATCACGAATACTCGAATAAAGGATTCGTAAGAGATAAATATGATTCGAATCAAAGATTCGAATACTGTTTTTTTCGAATCACGAATACAAATCCTTCAAGAATAAATTTGATTTTATTATTTTTATGCAACCATTAATATATAAATATCGTTACCAGTTGTTTTAACAAAAATATTCAAAACCTAATTAATTAATATTTACACTGAACATCGTTGATAACAGACTAAATATCTGATTCCCTGTTACTCTGATTAAAGATGTATTTGTGTGTTTCTGAACTTCACTTCAAATCAGTGTTATGTACGCGTGGCGCATGAAGTAAAATTTCGAGTTTAGAAAAGCCCGAAAATTTTCACGGGGCTTTTCTAAACTCGAAATTTTACTTCATGCTTAGCCTTGGAGTGGAAAACACTCATTTAAAGCTTCAAATTGAGCTTTAAAGAAAACAAGGAATGTCTAAAGATTTACAGAAAATAGGCTAAATTTGGAATACGTATACTTAAAAGAAAAACTCCCTGTATTTGTTTGCTCCGAAGAAATATGAATAATAATTATAAACCATAATGGAGATAACAATTCATTCTCAAAAAACACTCTTTAATTACTATTTAACACAATTGACGTTTGTTAAACAATGGCGGCGACCAAGATAAAACATGTATTTTTAATTTTTTAGTAGAAATGCGTTTTATGTTAAAAGAAGTAAACTATCCATCTTTCAGCTAGTAGTACAAGTTCTTCCTGCTAGCAGCAATCGTCCTTTTAGTAGTAGATGAAATAACTACTATTTTGTTCCTTCTACTATTATTAGAAATTTCTGCAACTAGTTGTAATACAATCATGATGCAAATGCAGTATCGGCAGCACCTTGTACACAAGAATTAGTTAATTTCATAACTTACAATAATTTATGCCAGTCTAACACGATCCTTAATTGTAACAACCGACTTTTGGATCTGATTGTACACACTAATAACATCACATGTAAATCGTCCATGGCACTAGATCCCCTTGTAAATGTTGACAAATATCATCCTCCTTTAGTTATCGCAGTTTCTATTATTAACTCAGAGTCTGCGGTATTCAAACCTAATAAAGCAGATAAGCAATTTAACTTTAGAAAGGCAAACTTCCCTCTGTTATACGAGAAAATATGCGATTTCTCTTGGGAGGATGTTATTTCCACAAAAAAACCAGGTATAGCCTGCACCATTCTCTATTCCAAATTAAACAATATCTTTGAGATCAGTGTCCCGAAGAAATCAGTGAACAATAGTAAATATCCGAAATGGTTCTCTAAACGCACCATAGACTTAATTGCTTCTAAAAACCGGTACCTAAAACTTCAAAGGCGGAGTAGAATTAAACGGCATTATGGTTCTATCAAGATACTCAGACGATCCATAAAAATTTAACTTGACAAAGACTACCAGCTATACATTAACAATATAGAGCTCTCAATAAAAACAGATCCCAGAAAATTCTGGACTTTTCTAAATGACAAAAAATCTTCATCCCGAATTCCAGGCATTATGCACTACAATGAAACAACTCTCGAAAAGGAACAAGATATAGTAAACAGTTTTGCAGATTTTTTCAAAAGTGTATTCAGGGCAAAACTAAGTTCGAGTGTCACTAATTCTACGTCTTCCCGCGACAGCGTTGGATTTCATATTGATGAGATAACTGAAGAAGATGTGTTAACTGCCTCTACGACTCTGAAACCAAAGTTTACAGCCGGTCCTGACAAAATACCCTCTCTTATAGTCAAAGACTGCATAGCTTCACTTGTTACTCCGTTGACTCATATATATAACTTGATCCTAAAAACATCATGTTTCCCGGATGTCTGGAAATCTGCTCGAATATGCCCAATTTTCAAGGCAGGTGATAGGAACTTAATCACCAACTACGGGCCAATTGCGTTAATAAACAACTTCTCAAAATTATTTGAAGCCATTCTTTCAACGAAAATCTACCAGCACGCGCAGAATTACTTTACGCCTTTCCAACACGGTTTTATCCGAGGTCGATCCACAACCACTAACTTGTTTAACTTTGTACAATTTGCCTCTGAAGTTTTAGATAGACGTGGACAAGTCGATGCTATATACCTAGATTTCAAGAAGGCTTTTGATAGTATTAGCCATAGCATTATATTGCAGAAACTGCCTAATTTCGGATTTTCCCCTTCCCTTTGTCACTTATTGGAATCCTATCTATCCAACCGCAGCCAATATGTTGAATTTAATAGTTTTAAATCACCGAGTTTTACGTCTACAAGTGGTGTACCCCAGGGGTCGAATTTGGGCCCACTCATATTTATCTGCTTCATTAATGATGTCGTAGTGGGTATTAAGTCACACATACTTATATATGCTGACGATATCAAGCTTTATCGAGACATAAACTCAAAAACAGATTGTGATATTTTATCAAGTGATATCAACCAAATTCATGAGTGGTGTATCATGAATGACCTCCCTCTAAACCTCAATAAGTGCAATTTTATTAGTTTCAATAGGAAAACAAATCCCATCAGTTTTAATTACGCTATTTGCAATGACATCATATCAGGTTGTTGTACAATTAAGGATCTAGGAGTGCTACTCGATTCCAAATTAACACATTGAAAAGGTATGTAAATCTAGTTACAAAATGTTGGGATTTATTGCACGTAACTCAAAGGACCTCAGGAATATCGACACGTTAACTAAAATGTACGATACATTTGTACGGACCAAACTAGAGTACTGCTCTATTATCTGGTCGCCATACCTCGCTTGCTCAATTAACCAACTAGAGAGCATTCAACGCAAATTTCTAAAAATGATTTATTTCAAAAAACACCGAGCTTATCCTGTTCAAAATTACAATCACGATAATCTGCTTCGAGAGTTCAATATGCACTCCCTCGAAACACGTCGGAAACTATCTTCTCTGTTATTTCTACACAATCTACTAAATAATGAAATCGACGCTATCCACTTAATGTCAAAACTTAATTTCTATGTACCAAGATTGAATTCCCGAAGCAGATGTACATTTGCATACACCGTGTCGAGAACTAATGTTCTCCATTATTCTCCCTTAAACTGCATGGTACGACACTGTAACAATGTTCCAGACATGGATATATTTAATGTAACCTCCCTTGATATCAGAACCTCATTGTCACCGTTAATATAAGTCTTTTCTTTTGTTTTTTGTTATCAAATATGCCATATAATTTATCCACTACTCTACTTTATTTCTACCATTTTGTATTAATGTTTATTTTTAGTATTCATGTTTATTTTTAGTTAGTATATTTTAAAAAAACTGTATTTTTCTCTGTAAATAGAATTTATTCTGCTGAGAAATAAACGATTATTATTATTATTATTATTATTAATACAGGCTCCGTCTGCTGGTAAATTTGTCGAGGGTCGCGCAGCGACCCGAGACAAATTTTCTGGGCTTTTCTAAACTCGAAATTTTACTTCATGCGCCACGCGTATAAAACACTGATTTAACGAAAAATTTATAAACACACAAAAGGCATTTTTCATGTTAATCCTCACAATTAATTCGAATTATTTTTGACGATTCAAATCCTTTTGTAAGTATTCGAATTCATTTATAAATATTCGAATCCTTTTATAAATATTCGAATCCTTTTATAAGGATTCGAATCACCCACATTTGGATTCGAATACGAATCCTCTTAAAAATACGTAACGAATCCGGATCACGAATCCAGTTGAACTAAAGTATTCGAATGCCTCTTTTGAATCCTCTAAAAGGATTCGAATCCTGAGTGATTCGAATCCTGCCCAGCTCTGGTATCTACTTTGTAAATAAGGTAGCCATGAGATATTTATATTTGGTAACTTCAATCCAAAATTACTCAAAACAAACGCCAATTACAAAAATATTTTTTCTACAAAAGTTACTTATTTTTCAAAGACCTTTTGAATGATACCACTTTTGACCTATCATGCCGTTTGAAAATCTTAAATTTTTGACATTTTTAAGCGAAATCTAAGGGATGCCAACCGTGTCTGAAAAGAACAATATCACCATTCGATTATTCAATATGGCTTTAGTAATAATATTTTATATCCCAACTCTCTAAGACTAGCCGTTTTCTCAAAAAATGCAGGATATGAGTGGTATATATATATATATATATATATATATATATATATATATATATATATATATATATATATATATATATATATATATATATATATATATATATATATATATATATATATATATATATATATATATATATATATATATATATATATATATATATATATATATATATATATATATATATATATATATATATATATATATATATATATATATATATATATATATATATATATATATATATATATATATATATATATATATATATATATATATATATATATATATATATATATATATATATATATATATATATATATATATATATATATATATATATATATATATATATATATATATCGGTCCATATCTTATATATATATATATATATATCTTATATATATATATATCTTATATATATATATATATATATATATCTTATATATATATATATCTTATATATATATATATATATATATCTTATATATATATATATATCTTATATATATATATATATCTTATATATATATATATATATATATATCTTATATATATATATATATATATATATCTTATATATATATATATATATATATATATATATATATATATCTTATATATATATATATCTTATATATATATATATCTTATATATATATCTTATATATATATATATATATATATATATATATATATATATATATATATATATATATGGTGATATATGGTATATATATATATATATATATATATATATATATATATATATATACATATATATATATATATATATATATATATATATGGTGATATATGGTATATATATATATATATATATATATATATATATATATATATGGTGATATATGGTATATATATATATATATATATATGGTATATATATATATATATATATATATATGGTATATATATATATATATATATATATATATATGGTATATATATATATATATATATATATATATGGTATATATATATATATATATATATATATATATATGGTATATATATATATATATATATATATATATATGGTATATATATATATATATATATATATATATGGTATATATATATATATATATATATATATATATGGTATATATATATATATATATATATATATATATATATATATAAGATATATATATATATATATATATATATATAATTAGGATATGTATACCAAAAAGAAAAACTCCTTGTATGTTAAACTGTTATCAGAGTGTTGAATTTTATGTCTGTGCATTTATACCTAGTTTTTCTGTTGTTTCGCGAAATACTAAACTTTCTATTCTTAGTTGTTTAGAATAGTTTTTATGTATATTTTTTTATATATAAAATTTATTATCTTTTAAGATTTTCCTGTCATTGGAATTTTTCTATTGAAATAAATAAATAAATTAAATTAAAATTCTCTGTAAGTTGATACAGCATTATAATTTCCTCTTTCTTTATAAAACGTAATATTCCCATCAAGACACAACAAAAGAGCTAAGATACTCTTGATCCCGCAACGAACGAGAGAAAACGACATTAAGTTACGAGGCGGTCCATTAAAGCGTACACGCTGCGGAATTAAATATAATATATTAATTACATGGAAAGGCGAGTTCGAGCGATAAATAATACATAAAAGCCTCTCGGGAATAATGGGACGCTCGCCGTCGTAAAACCGCGCCATATTTTCTCTCTCGTTGCGAGCCGAGCTAAAAACGCGCGCATAAATTCCCAGCTCAAATGTCAATACGATTCGATGCGTCCGTCGCTCGGCGCATTTTTCTCGGTCCCGATTATTATTTTTACGATGGGAACAGAAGAATAAGGGCATGGGAATTGTTTAAAAGATGATATAATATGGTTGTAAATGTATTAGGATTGTTTTTGTTTTATTGTTTACGATTACGAGCGGACTTACATAATAGTATGTATAAAAAATGAATAAAAGGTTAATAATAGTATAAAGAGTTTACATTGTGGAGATCTTCCATTTAAGGAGAACCTTTAAAAATAACTATTTTTATTGGAATCACGAGTTGCTTTTCATGCTGGTTTTGAATATGGAACGAGTTTTTATCGCTTGTTTCTCATTGATCACTTTGTACAACATTTCTACTAATATACAAGGAGTTTTTCTTTTCAATGTTTAATACGCATGGAAGTAAAATTTCGAGTTTAGAAAATGAGGTTTTAAATTTACTTTTATGTCCCAAAGAATTTTCTCAAATTTTGAAAGCATGAGATTTTCTTAAAGTAAATAAATATTTGTAAAATGGATTAACGTGAAATCAAGATTAAGCAGTATATTTTGAACTTCACTTGAAATCAATGTTTTATACGCGTGGCGCATGAAGTAAAATTTCGAGTTTAGAAAAGCCCAGAAAATTTGTCTCGGGTCGCTGCGCGACCCTCGACAAATTTTCACGGGGCTTTTCTAAACTCGAAATTTTACTTCATGCTTAGTCTGGGAGTGGAAAACTTTCGTTAAAAGCTTCAATTTGAACTCTTTTAAAAAAAGCGTATATTTAGTATTCTTAAAAGATGTATGAATATATGTGCTCGATTCTTTTAAGTATACATACCACAATTACAGCGTATTTGCTGTATATCTTTAGATATTCGTTGTTTTTAATAGGAAACGTGAATTTGTTTAAAATAATGTTCATTGTCCATCTTGAGCACTTCTTCAAAAATATTAGCCCCTAATAATTACAAAATTGTTAGTCAAACTTATGAGTATCTGTTGTGTCATATGTCATATGTGATAAAAGCAGTGTTGTTCCGTACTTTCCGGATATTGGAAGAGCACTTCCGCGAATTTCGGTAGATCACTTGTACACACTTTTAAATTTGATTTATTTAGATGCCACGAAATGATAATATACTGCATACAAAATTTACAATCAATACGTCAAAATGTTTACTAAATATGTTGAAAAATCAGCGATAATCACGAAGAAATAAATGTCATCATTGAACATGATTTTGTTAAAAAAATGTCTAAAAAACTGAAGAGATTGACTAGTAAATCAGCTGATGATGACCGGTCGATCGCTCGACAATTTTTGATCAATAACCTACCGGTTTCATCGTCTGGTGAAACTTTTTTTTTTATTATTTGCAAAACACTTAGTTGTATTTAACTATAATTACAATCTGATCACAAATGGATCAATGAGTAATATTAAGCTAACTTAATTTACTAAAGGTGGTGAAATTTTGTGAAAAATAATTTATTTTCTAGTGATCTTAGTGAAAAATATTGTTCTTTGATCAACAAAATAATTTAAACATTAAAAGTGCGATTCTTTTCGCAATCTACAAGTTAGTCTTATTGAAACAACTACTTCCCGAGCTAATACCCCGACGGATATTGAATTATACAACAAGTGTTTGCTATTACATACAGTAACCTACTGCAAGTGTAACAATTTAGGTACAATTATTCAGGCCATCTAAGGTGTCAAATTTATTAGAGGGAACGGCAAAGCTATACTGATGAGAGATAAATCTCGAAACGCGTCTATAGATGGCCTGAATAATTTCACCTAAATTGTTACATTTGCAGTGGGTAGGCAAACACTTGTATAATTAATATCCGTCGGGGTATTAGCTCGGGAAGTAGTTGTTTCAATGAGTGTTTGATATAGTCTTTGTAAGACTAACTTGTTGTAGATTGCGAAAAGAATCGCACTTTTAATGTTTGAAGTAATCTGCAACCAAGAATTGGCAATTTCATTTATAAACAAAATCATTCTATACAAAAACATAAGTATCAAGATTTGAACTGCCGCTTTTCAAGGAATCGCCGGAGTGAGTCGCCAAAATGTCTTTTTTTAAAATATTGTGAATGATATATTTCTCCACTTCAATCAGCATATTTTTTTTCCTTTTGAATTTTATGAATAAGATATTTCTGTAACTTAATCAACTTTTTTTTCTTTCGATTTTCATTAATAAGATTTTTTTCTACCTTAATCATGATGACTTCCCCCCCATGTTATGATCTTAAAGCATGTGTATTTCCAAGCATTATTAGTAGTTTCGAAGGTGACTCAATGCTCATGATTTTTTTTATAAATTTCGAAACAAAACTACCTTCAAATCTAAAGATTCTCACGAGTCTCAACTTTGACATCAAAAGAACCAGTTAAGATATTTTATTTTGAACTTCAGGATCTTAAAACGATTATATCTAAGAAAAATTGAAGTTGATTGAATAATTTATGATTTATTTATAATTTTACCTTAAAATAATGCGATGTTTTTACTAAATCTAAACTTTGACACGATTTAAAAAAAGAAAACAGATATTCAAGCCGGACTTCAGGATCTTAAATCTTGTTTATTCTTAAGAAAATATTTAATGTTTTTTTTGCAATAATTTTTCGAACAAGAAAAATCATCGGATTTTGAGGTAATCTGACGATTTTCTCAACTTCAGAATGGTAAAGCTAAACAATCTTTATGAATCTGAAGTTGGCACTACAATATCTCAACCGTTTTTTTCTGAAAAATCCTGAGATTACCTCGAAATCCGATGATTTATCTGTTCGAAAAATTATTACAAAAAAACATTAAATATTTTCTTAAAAATAAACAAGATTTTAAAGCAAAATTAGCGCTCTCGAAGTTGATTCGATAATTCATGATTATTTTATAATTTTTTAAACAAGATTACATCAAAATCTTAGGATGTGTTCACTAAATCTCAACTTTGACAAGATTTTTCAGAAAAACTAGTTGAGATATTTTAACGCTACTTTCAGGATCTTAAAGCATGTTTATTTTTAGGAAAAATTGTAGATTTTGACGTGGATTTAATAATTTATAATATTCTTATAATTTTTCAAACAAGATTACAACTATTCCTATTCATATCACGATGTAATTTTTTAGGCATTCATCGTATGTGTCCAGTGTTCAATTTGCAGTTTCGAACGAGTGTTTCCACTCCCAGGTTAAGCATGAAGTAAAATTTCGAGTTTAGAGAAGCCTGAAAATTTGGTTTGGTCGCTCCGCAAAGCGGAGCGGCCAAACCAAATTTTCAGGCTTTTCTAAACTCGAAATGTTACTTCATGCGCCACGCGTATAAAGCACTGAGCATATTTTGAAATTGAAAATATACAGCTTATGATGAATTTATTTTAACCAAATCTCGCTCTTTCAAAGTTTGAGCAATTTGCAATAAATTTAAAGGTATACTTAAAATATATACTTTTTGTAAAGGGTGATTTATTTTGGATTTCCACATTAAAAATAATAAAAAAAACACGTAGAAGTTGAAAAATATAAAAAAAATTATTTGCCCTTTAAGGTTAGTTCATTACAATTATGTGTGAAAGATGATATCATGTAAATGACCGCCGCGGCTCATGTGACATGACGTAATTCGTTTGTTAAAATTTTCGACTACTCTGCGACAAATCAGGTTCTATGCCGGCTATTTCGCGTCTGATCTCCTGTTTCAGCTCTGCAATGGTGTTCGGTTTATTCTTGTATACTCTGCTCTTCAGATACCCCCAAAGGAAAAAATCTGCGGGAGGTAAATCACACGATCGCGGCGGCCAATTGAAGTCACCATTACGTGAAATAATGCGACCGGGAAACTTGCCGCGCAGTAATTGTATCGTTTCTCCTGCTGTGTGGCAGGTGGCACCGTCCTGTTGAAACCATAAATCTTCGATATCCATATCTTCCAACTGCTCCCAAAGAAAATCTGTTATCATGTTCCGATAACGAACGCCATTAACCGTAACAGAGTTCTCCGCATGAACCTCGAAAAAAAATGGGCCAATTACGCCTCCGGACCAAAAGGCACACCAAACAGTGACCTTTTGAGGATGCATTTTCGTTTCAACAATCTCTCTTGGATTTTCCAATCCCCAAATACGACAATTGTGCTTATTTACGAAGCCGTCAACGTGGAAATGTGCCTCATCGCTAAAGATAATTTTCATTGAAAAATTTAGCCCTTGTTCTCTTATCCATTCGGCAAACACACGGCGCTGTTGATGGTCTCGAGGCTTCAATTCCTGTGTTATTTGGAGTTTGTACGGGTGTAACTTCAAATCTTTTGTTAAAATTCGCTGTGTAGTGGAATACGTAAGGCCCACTTGCTGCGATCGATGACGAATCGATGTGCTTGGATTTTCGGCCACGCTTTCGCGAACAATGGCAATATTTTGTTCCAAACGACCTCTACGAGCACGCTGAGGGGTTTTGATGTTAGCTACGGATCCAGTTTGTTCGAATTTTTGGACCACATTCCAAATTGTCCTCTCACAAGGTCGATTTTGCGCACCACAAACTTCACGTAAAGCACGAAATGCACTTTTCCTCAATCGGCCATTTTCATAATATGCTTGGATAATTTTAACACGTTGTTCTTGCGTATATTGCTCCATGACTACTTTTGTTTAACTTTTTAGGTTAGAAATCACACGCTGCCCTTGACAAATACAGTGGCGTGTCAAAAATATTTTAGATTGTAATGTGGAAATTCAAATTGAATCACCCTTTATTTGTTTTTATTACCTATACCTTGTTGATAGCCAAATAACTTGGCAATAATTTTATGCACAATGGATTTTGAAATTCCTAATTTATCTACTAGCAATCTGAAATGTAAATGTCAATTACAGTTCAAATTTGCTTTCATTTTTGCTACATTTTCTGTCAAGTAAACAAGCATTGTTCTTTTCCTTAAACATTCTCTAAGTACGCTTTCTAATTAATAGCAATCGTTTCCGTTGCTTATTTTAAGCTTAACACAAAATGTTATGCCGTATCAATTTTGACCCAACTCACGAACGGCTGTTCATTTTGTCCTCGATTCACACTCTGGAAAAGCTCTGAGGTTTAAAAACTGGGTTAAACCATTTAGCTAACACCCCCCACCACCGATTACACACAAAAATTCCACTCCCATACCTTTCGGCTAAGAGCGAAAAAAACATTCTTATTACTTTTCGGACAAACCATGTATTAACTTTGTCGCTTTTTCTAAGCTGAAATATATTAAAAATAGATCGAGGAATTCAATATTAAATAGTAATTTGGATGCCTGTATGTTGATGTCATGTGAATATAAGATTTTGTGCAATCTTGACACTGGTATGTAATAGGCCTATAATTTATTCTGTACTTAATAGATTATCGGTAGATCCAAGCAGCATTTCGGAAGATCGGTAGGCAGTCATGAAATTCGGTAGATCTACCGAAAAATCGGTAGACGGAATAACACTGCTCAAACACAAGTGACTTGTTTTTAGATGTGTGTATGCAAATCAAGTACATTTGGTTTTAATACTCAAATAAATAACTTTAATTAATTAAATAATATTTTACTTAATTCTATGTAATGGTTACATATGGTGTGGAAATAAAATTGTATTTGTTTCCAAAAAATATACGGAAAATGTAAGAATCTGTTACAATTCCAAAAAGTATAGGAATCATTTGAAATTCGAACAAAATAAAGGATTGATAGATTTGTAATTCAAATCAACGTTAGAATGATCATTCGAATGATGATTCAAATGATAATTCGAATGATAGTTCGAATGATGATTCGAATCATCATTCTATTGATCATTAAACTGATCAGTCGATTATCAAGATCATTGTTCAAGTACCAAACATTCGATTATTAAAATCATTCGTTAATGCCCATCACTACTCCAGGTGCAGTTCAATTCTCCTAAATTCACCATTCCAACTAACAATGTTTTTTTTAAATTCCTTGAAAAAAAGGATCAAATTCCTAAACGAACACTCCTCAATACATTGTAAATCTTCCATTATTACTCCCACTACAAATAATATAATTAAAGAAAACTTAAAATAATAGCAGAACCATTACACTTTTCATGCGATAATCAAAACCGCATTAAAACCATTCTGCCGCAGTATCAACCAACAAAATGGGGCATTAAGGAGTTATTTATTGCCGCGGATAATGATCTAGCAGGGACAATTACGCCTTTTTCATAACCGGCCAGCAATTATTATCAATGCCACACACGTCGATCTCCTGAACTGAGAAACACGGAGAAAGTTCAAGGCGAATTTGATATCTTATCAATGCAGGAAGACGGCTGTCAGCTATCATCGACTTTTTTTTTTCGAAAGACGTGATTAATACGCTTTGAATGGCAATAAAGGGGAGAGGTTAAAAGGCAGAGGTTAAATGTGTAAATATGTTTAATTAATTTGTTACTAGCGGATGATGATGTTAATTACTGGTGAGTTTAAGTAGTGATGAGAAGGAAGATTTATTACTGTATTGGCAGATATGAATATTCAAATAATGTTAAGAAATAAATAAGTTATGTAAGAATCATATGCTTAGTAATAAACTTTAGTCTTTAAAAGCCAGTTGTTCCCAAAATTTTAAACTGTAACAAAATTACATAAGGTCAGCGAAAACTGTAACTTGAACTCAGATTCATAAGATTAATTTTTCAGAAAACATGTTTTACGTGTGATATTGTACAAGTTTATTTTAACAATATGAAAGAAATCGTGAAACATCGCAATGTAAACTTACGTCAACTGTCATTATAGTTCAAATGTCAGCTGATACGGGCTTATGTCATTTGTCCCTATAATTTAATGTCTACGTAAAAAGTCACATATAAAAACATATTTGCTTGTAAAAACATTCACACTTGTTTTTGTAGGCAATAACATAATAAACCACAATATTTAAAAATAAAATTGTTTTTCAGAATACAATTACATTTTTGTATCTCCTATCTAAGCATATTTGTCAGAAAGATACCTAATAAACTTATTAAAAATGCTTTAAATGTCAAACTCTAATAACTCTTTTTTGTTTACTTGTGGTATATCACGTTATTACAATAAGCCATTCAATTGTAGGGGTCCACCGAATAACGTTGTAAGCGTCAACTTTTGCGAAGTAAGTTTATACGGAATATCGGAATATCCAATTGAATTTTCCTTTCATTTCTAGGTTTTAAATGGCAAACAAAAAACGTGTTTTTCATTTAAAACCTAGAAATAATAATAAATTAAAAAAAACATTTTATTCATTATTTCAGTCAATTGAGCATTGAATTTGAGCTTTCCTTTAAGCCACTTTTCATTACACTAACTTAATAATTTAATATATTTAATTAATATCTCACGTAACTCTGGGTGAAACATTTTTGAAGTATTAAAGGTTTCAAAATTGAATAAAACACTTGGTTTATTCACCTAATTTGTTTTATTACTTTCCGACTAGTTTCGGTCATGGGCCATTCCTTGATAATGGTCCATGACCGAAACTAGTCGGAAAGTTATAAAACAAATTAAGTGAACAAACCAAGTGTTTTTATTCAATTTTGAAACCTTTAATACTTAATAATTTAAGTCCCAAAACGAGTGTCTTCTACTCCTTGATTAAGCATGAACTAACATTTATAATAGTTTACTTACTGTTAGGAATATCCACGCTCTGAACAAAATCTGCATTTGATAAATGCTCATTACAAAGAACTTAAGCTAAATTTATTGTTTTTCTAGCAATATCTGTTTAAGAAATATGGAAAGAAACAAATTAAGTCATAGTTCGTAGGGATCGTGATAACGTGCAATAAAGTTAAGGAATCGCCTGTTTCTCGGTCGTTACGAATGAAAGAGTGGAGGTGAAATGGATTGAAATTACGCTTACGTTTTTCTTGTCGTGGGTTTTTTTGTCTCGTCGTAGAGAAGTAATCAAGTTATTAGTCAAAATAATTACTGCATTCACATTCGGCTTTTTCAATTGTTGTCAGGAATTCGTATTGGCTTGTCATTTCATTGTTTCCTATTTATAATTCCTGGTTCTTTTAATCTTTTAAATACATCTTTGCACAGTTATTTGTAAAATTTGGCAACTCTTTACAAGAGTCAAAGTTGAAATTGAAGCATTTTCAGCCCACTTCCGGACAATTTTTTTTACAAACTGCATGTTCATGTGAATGATATTTTGCTATTTTAGATCGATCAATTTTTGACTGTAGCATAAAATCCTAGGCTTCTATACATTAAAATCTCTCACAATTTATTGGAAACAAGGCATTATTATTTAGTTAGTCCCAGTACATGTAAGCGACAATTTAATCGCATTCACTCTTTATTTTTTCAAACACGAACAAAATCAATAAAGATTGCGTGATTGAATCATGATAATCACATATTTCCTTACTAACCATCCTCAGGGCTTCTTCAGGAAGCCTCACAAATGTCGCCACCGACTATCCTCCACGTGTGTGTGTAAAATAGGGCAAAGCGCGTTATCGACCTCGGTTCTCGTGTTCAACCCATTTAGTCCAGGGGTGGATTCCTTCATATTCCATGCTTTAACCGAAACGAACGCTTATTTATTAGGGTGCATTTTCAGGTCAGCTTTTTCACGCGTCACCGTACTTATTCACCACCCCTCGGAAATGTGTACATTGTATATTGAATGCTGTATATGGGAGGGGTGGCTTTTTGTTCACCCCTGAATAAAAAAAAGGAGAAGCACGGTAGCAGATGTGATGGTGTTTTTTTGTATATATGGTGTGTGTTTGTGTGGATTAATGTAATTTGGTTATGTTCTATTTTTTTGTGTTGTGTGATTGATTGTTCCTTTTATGTTGTTTTGTTAGTTATATGTTAATATGATCAATCTTTTAGTTAATTAACATTAATATTAAATATAATGAATCAAAAATTCAAAAATAAGTGAATTTATTACGAATCTACAAATCAAAATTAAGTTATAGGGATTTTTGTTAAGTATACATATAAGTAGTGATGTAACATTGCCGGTAATATTAGATTGGGTAATATTCTCATGACTAAAGCTCAAGTTATAAGCAAAATGCATATTTGATATTAAGAGGTAAATGAACAAAACTATAAGTTTTCTATACGTATCTAATGTTTTTTTGTTATATTCAATACTTGTTTTGCTACTCTTTTGATGGAACCAAATGTTCAAATTGGGTAAAGGTAAACACTTGTATTGTTCCATGTTTTTAAACATGGAGCAATACAAGTGTTTACCTTTACCCAATTTAATGTTTTTTGATTAAAATAAGCCAAACATTAGATATGCATAGAAAACTTACAAATTCGTTGATATACTTCTTAATAATAAATATGCATTTTGCATATAATCCGAGCCTTACCCATTAATGTTACTGAAATCATGGTATCAATTGGTAATTTAAAGTAAGACAAAATAAATATGAAATCAAAAAGTACAATTTATAATAAGTTCAGTGTTTTTATAAAATGTACACAAGTAAAATTAATTATCTATAAATATTGAAAATGAAATAAAAACGTTTTACTTGGGTTTTTAATCTTTAAAACGATATTATAAATACCAAATTATTTAATTTCTTGTAGAACGTTATTTTTTCACAAAATTTCCGAAATTATTAGAAAATTCTTAGTCGATCGCGTTTTGAACTTCACGTTAAACCAGCGTTAGCGCGCCTGGCGCATGAAGTAAATATTTCGAGTTTAGAAAAGCCTGAAAATTTAGATTGGTCGCTCCGCTTCGCGGAACGACCAATCCAAATTTTCAGGCTTTTCTAAACTCGAAATATTTACTTCATTCATGCTTAATCAGGGAATGTAAAACATTTATTAAAAAAATAAAATATTAAAATCAAAACTGTTTACCCAAAATATGAATCTTTTATCTAAAATAAGCGGAGTGGCAATTGTTTTCTAAGCTGTTAACGTCAACATTTGCAAAAATAACAATTTTCCAGAAAAAAATATGTATTCGCATATATTTTAGTTTGTTTTTTCTGATATCATTATTATTATGTTGTTGTAAGAAGGGGAAATCTGTTAAATAAATAAAATACATAAATCGAATAAAATCCAGACAAAACGTTAACATTAATAGTAGTAAACACATTTCCAAATCAATCAAATTAAAAAACAAATATCTCAAACATTTTCATGATTTTTGAAGTTTTAGCTGTAATACTATGTAATACTATTTTTTTAATTTGAAATAATAATCATTAGTATTTTAAATAAAATCATTAAAACCAGTAAACATTAAAAACTAGATAAAAATCTGTCCAAATTGACACAAATTGAAAAACACCCAAAAATAACTATTTTATCAGGAATATTGGACAAAAATAGTGTGATAAAATAGCCAAACTTGACTAACAAATAAGAACTAACATGCTCAACAAACTTATTACACAGGAAACACTTGTTATAAGTTTCGATCTGGACGCTTTTTAAAAACAACGAATGTCTGAACGTTTGCAGAGTACATACCAGAGCTGGGATGAATCCTCGTAAAAAGGATTCGAATCACGAATCCGAATCACCTAATATGATTCGAATCACGAATACTTGAATAAAGGATTCGTAAGAGATAAATATGATTCGAATCAAAGATTCGAATCCTGTTTTTTCGAATCACGAATACAAATCCTTAAAGAATAAATTTGATTTTATTAGTTTTTTGAAACCATTAATATTTAAATATCGTTACCAGTTGTTCTAACAAAAATATTCAAAACCTAATTATTTATTATTAACACTGAACATCGTTGATAACAGGCTAAATATTTAATTCCCTGTTACTCTGATTAAAGATGTATTTGCGTGTTTCTGAACTTTACTTCAAATCAGTGTTTTATACGCGTGGCGCATAAAGTAAAATTTCGAGTTTAGAAAAGCCCGAAAATTTGTCTCGGGTCGCTGCGCGACCCTCCACAAATTTTCACGGGGCTTTTCTAAACTCGAAATTTTACTTCATGCTTAGCCTGGGAGTGGAAACACCCGTTCAAAACTTCAGATTGAACTCTATTATAAAATCGACGAATGCCTGAAAATTACGTAAATAAAAAATTCACTGAATATCATTAAAATCGGGAAAGTCAGAGAAAAGTCATGGAATTATATTCAAATTGACCAAAACACTAACAAAACAGCCATATGATATTATAAAATTATTCAAAATCAGCAGGCAAATTACAAAATATGTAAAAATTTATAAAATTACCTTAAATATTGACAAAAACAACGAAAACAATTCAACAAAATGGGGGTTTCCCACATAAGAAAGTTATATTAAAAGGCCAGGGAAAAAAATCTTGAATCAGGGAAGTGTCGGAAAAATTTTACATTTCAGATTGTGGCTACCATGTCAGTTTTACTTCAAATTTTTATTTATTAATAATAATAAACAAAATTTTGAAAACTAAATTATTATCTTTAAAAACATTTTCAGTCATTTAATGTTCTTATCAAAGCATGCAGCTTAAAGTTTCGAAAGAGCGTTTCCACTCCCAGACTAAGCATGAAGTAAAATTTCGAGTTTAGAAAAGCCCCGTGAAAATTTGTCGACGGTCGCGCAGCGACCCGAGACAAATTTTCTGGGCTTTTCTAAACTCGAAATTTTACTTCATGCGCCACGCGTATAAAACCGTGATTTAACGAGAAATTTAAAAACACACAAAAGACATTTTTCATGTTATTCTTCACAATTAGTTCGAATTATTTTTGACGATTCAAATCCTTTTGTAAGTATTCGAATCCTTTTATGAATATTCGAATCCTTTTATAAATATTGGAATCTTTTTATAAATATTCGAATCCTTTTATAAAGATTCGAATCACCCACATTTGGATTCGAATACGAATCCTCTTCAAAAATGTAACGAATCCAGTTGAACTAAAGTATTGAACTAAAGCCTCTTTTGAATCCTCTAAAAGGATTCGAATCCAGGATTCGAATCCTGAATGATTCGAATCCAGGATTCGAATCCTGAATGATTCGAATCCTGAATGATTCGAATCCTGCTCAGCTCTGGTACATACACATCGGGATATACAGAGAGTTTTATTTAACACCGAACATTTTCATAACGAGAATTATTCTTTGAAGTATCCATATGCATACGTTGCACATTTTCCGATGCTCGGTTTATAAAAGAATCCAATTTGAAGCTTTAAGCGAGTGTTTTCCACTCCCAGGCTAAGCATGAAGTAAAATTTCGAGTTTAGAAAAGCCTGAAAATTTGGTTTGGTCGCGTAGCGCGAAGCGCGGAGCGGCCAAACCAAATTTTCAGGCTTTTCTAAACTCGAAATTTTACTTCAGGCGCCACCGGTACAAAACAACGATTCAATGTAAAGTTTAGCTTTGTGTTTTAAACTTCGTAATATGTCAGTGTTTCGTACCGGTGGCGCATGAAGTAAAATTTCGAGTTTAGAAAAGCCTGAAAATTTGGTTTGGCCGCTCCGCGCTTCGCGCTACGCGACCAAACCAAATTTTCAGGCTTTTCTAAACTCGAAATTTTACTTCATGCTTAGCTTGCGAGTGGAAAACACTCGCTTAAAGCTTCAAATTGGATTCTTTTATAAATCGAGCATCGGAAAATGTGCAACGTATGCATATGGATACTTCAAAGAATAATTCTCGTTATGAAAATGTTCGGTGTTACATAAAACTATCTGTATATCCCGATGTGTATGTACCAGAGCTGGGCAGGATTCGAATCATTCAGGATTCGAATCATTTTAGAGGACCAAACCAAATTTTCAGGCTTTTCTAAACTCGAAATTTGACTTCATGCTAAGCCTCTGAGTGAAAAACACTCACTTAAAGCTTTACATTAAATTCTTTTAATAAACCAAGCATCGAAAAATGTGCAACGTATGTATATGGATACTTAAAAAAAAATTCTCGTTATGAAAATGTTCGGTGTTACATAAAACTCTCTGTATATACTAAAAGGAAAAATTAGCTGTATGTATAGAATTATATTTTTTTTTGCTACACCGGTATCTATCGCTTTTCTTTTTGTTAAATTTCAACCCTAACAATGACAAATCATCCGGCAACGTTGTAGTCAATATCAATCCTGAAAAGCTGTACATTTCCTCCGTAAAACCTTTCAAAGGAAAATAAAGCGCAAACATGCTTCAATATTTCCAATACTGTAATATTCATATAACTTCTGCAAAGATGAAAATACATCCCCCTTTTGATCTCGCCAATAAATTCCAGTGCGAAACGACAAAGTGGAATTGGGTGTGTAGGTACACAAAAGGCGGGGTTTCGCAACAAAGTACATCTTTCCAGATAATTTACAATTTGAGTGTTTTGATGTAATGTCGGAGATGAAACGGCGCATCCCGTCTGCGAATATAATTTATCGCGCTGTAGCAAAGTTTTTTGGCATGCACCGACTTTACGCGGTGCCCATTAAATTTATGCTCTTTTAAAAGTTACGAATTAATGGATAATGTTCCGTTATATTTTTAGAAAGCGTGGTTTAACTGCGAAATGCATATATCATGGGAAATGCTTTCGTATTCGTGACGAAAATGTGTTCTTAAATTAGAATATGTACATTTATTAAACTAAAATGTTTCGAATATGGGTAATTTAATTGATTTGACGGGAATTTTAAGGATGTTAGACATTTATTTTATGAGAATGAAGTTACCATTTCGTGGTATGAAGAAAATCTTGGTGCGACCTGAAAAGGGTTGAGAGCATATGTTCTCAACCTTATTTTGCCCATCGCTTACTTTAAGAATGTTTTTTTTCTACAGCCCCCCAATTTGTTTTACTTACAATCTGTCGCAAATCTAAAACAGCTATTGCCACGATTATATTTAAACGCCCCCCTAATTTTCTATGAGATTTCTACTGCCCCCTAAACGTCTGGCCCGCCTAGAGAACCTATGATATAATCGCTACTCAATATCGATTCATTTTTTTGGGATCGGAACATCCCTAGTCAATACTGGTCACCAGTGTTTTTAATCTTATTGAAGTTGTTTTTTTTAATTGCCAATACTTGGTTGTAGAATACTTATATATATATATATATATATATATATATATATATATATATATATATATCAAAAGTGCGGCGATTCTTTAGATAACAATTAAATCAGTTAAAAAATATGGGACAATTCACACGCTCAGAGCGACAAATTAACCCACACAATAAAAGAATAATTACAATGTACACAACACCGTTTCATGAATAATTCGCTGGGATAATGAGTGCAAATAAATGTCTCTATCAAATAAAAACAAATTTGCCGGCGACGTGTGTTTAAGTCCGTGGCATTTAAACTCCCCGCCCACGCCCTTTTAATTTTATATGGGCACATACAGTCATGATAAATTTATTTTATTGTTTTCTGCTCGACCTATTTCCTATTACAAAACGGCGATAATTGGTTGTAATTGGTCGAATAACGACCACGATTCCGATAGTTAATGACAAGCCCGACTGGCTTCGCCATATTTGTCTATCTGAAATGTTTATTGTCCGAGACGTCATCGGTGATTGTAATTGGGAATATGTCGGTGTCTATTAAATTTAATTGTGAAAGTGAGTATATTGAAATATGATTATTGTTTGATGTTCTTAAAGTACAGTACGACGCGGATTTTTTTATATCTTAAAGCAATTTACAAAACTCGATATCACCATTAATGTCCCTAGGTAACGAATATCTATCTAATGAAAGATATATTTAATATTGAACTTTACCAACTAAAGCGTAAACTAACCTGCATATTTAGTCTATAAATAATTCAGTTTAATATTTGTAAGCTATATTTATATTTATTTGTGCACGTCGAAACTGGATACTTTAATTATTAATGTCATAGGCAATACTACTATATATTAATTAATTATTCTGTAAAAAGGTGTTATACCGTTAATTTAATAAATAAATAAATTTGAAGTTATAATTGAAACGTTGGTTTCCCTAAAAATTAAGTGAAATTTCTTAAAAATTAAAAAATATTTCTTAACGTTGATTTGATAATAACTCAAAAACTGTTTATAGATTTTCTGAAAATATTCCAAGTCCTTTATAAGTTATAATTTCTTAAATTAGCATATCTCTAAAATTTAGACAAATTCACTTATCAAAATATTAAAAGTGCGATTCTTTTCGCAATCTACAGATAATTTGTCTTAAAAAGACATATTCTAAAACTAGTTAGAACAACTACGTCCCGGGCTAATACCCCGATGGATATTGGATTAACCTATTATGCGCTATTGATTAATAATTTTTTGTTAGTTAAATTACTAAATAAGTTAATTTGATATATTATATTATTTGACTTGACTTGAGAATATTAAAGAAAAATGTAAATTTTATTATTTAAGTATTTCAATTACTACTAATTTAAAAAAAAACAATGTCAGTGTATTTCTAACTTCACAATATTTTAGTGTTTTATACGCGTGGCGCATGAAGTAAAATTTCGAGTTTAGAAAAGCCTGAAAATTTGGTTTGGTCGCTCCGCGCTTCGCGCTACGCGACCAAACCAAATTTTCAGGCTTTTCTAAACTCGAAATTTTACTTCATGCTTAGTCTGGGAGTGGAAATACTCGTTCTAAACTTCATATTGCACGTTTTTATATGAAATCGACGAATGCATTAAAACTTACAGCGTATACATTATATATATATATATATATATATATATATATATATATATATATATATATATATATATATATATTTAAAAGAAACATTCACAGTATGAAGTCATTCATAAAAATCATAAAAATAAGTGCAGAATTTTACCTAAAATTAATTGTTGGGGAATTTTCAAATTTAAATTTATTCTGAAAGAGAAAAGTTTGTTTAATATCTACACAATAATTTATATACCGGGACCAAAACAAATTTTCAGGCTTTTCTAAACTCGAAATTTTACTTCATGCTTAACCTGGGAGTGAAAACTCTCATTGGAAACTTTAAATTGAACGCTTTTATAAAAACAACGAACGCCTGAAAATCTATAGTGTATAATTTGAGATAAGTACCGGATGCTTGAGTGGCCATCGGCTGTATCTCAGAAAGTATAAATCGTAGCATGTTGTGGTAAAAAATGTCATTGTAAAAGTGGTCAAGAGAAATCGCTGGAAATTATTTTTAAGTTCATAGCTTTGCCGCAAGAGGGCGCTATCTATCTATAGTAAAAGATTAAAACAGTTTTTTATCAAATAAATACCAAATTTAGCGATTTGAAAAATATGAAAATCTTAATCTACGGTAAATTTTACCTAATTTTAACTATCTTCTCGTTTTTTTATGTCTCACATAAAATGCACAGGAGAACGAAAATGTCTAATTATTTAAATGCCTGTAACTTTTGTTAGGTTCTACTGAACTCAATAAACTTGGGCTCATTTGATAGATAATTAAATGCACTGTAAAACATAATTCACTCTGATTTATTTTAGTTTCGATATTAAGCGCCAAAGGGTGCGATTGTGACAATCACTGGATTTTCTCCATTTTTTTTTAATTTTCAAATTTTTAGGTATACGTAAATATTTAATTAAAATGAGAAATATTGTGAAAACTGGCAAAAACTGCATCCTAATATCTTCATCCTAACCGGAGATATATTGAAAATTGTGCAGAATATGATAGTTTGTACTAATAGCGCTCTCTGATCCTTACTATAAACACTAAATTAAATCAGTATACATAGTGTTTAAAAAAACATTTAATTATTTATCAGTTTAGTTATTAAATTCGGTTTGACCTTACTAAAGTTACAAAAATTTTAATGGTTAGACTTTTTCATTTTCATCTGCATCTTGTGTAAAAGCAAAAGAAACAAAAAGTTAGTTAAAATCGAGCAAAACTTAGAGTAGATTAAGATTTACATATTTTTAACATGCAGCTTAATTTAGCATTTTAAATTAAATCCTGTTTTTATTCTTTGCGGTGTAGATTGCGCCCTCTACCAGCGAGGCTAGATTTAATTATTGTATTCGTTTTATTTTCTTATGTTTTATCAGTTATTGTTCCAATAAAGTATTGTAATTAGTGTTTTTAATTGTAGTAAATATACGCTATTTTAAACTTTCTACTAATCTCATAGCCTACTGTATTTTGAGATTTTAAATAATCATGGATTTACTTACATATTCGCTTTTCAAAGCATATAAATGGGGAAAAGTGATCTCTGTTATTCTTAAAATTATTCTTTTTGACCTCTTCAACATAAAAAAAAGCCTAAAGGCTTACTAGATTTTAAAATATATTTTAATATGGTGCGCGGTTGAAAATGAGCAAATCTACTCTTTGTTTAGGATAAAGATATCAGGATAAGGTTTTCACCACATTTCTTAGTATTCCTTCCTGCAATAAACTGGCGTAACAGAACTATAGCTTATAGTTTAAAATGTTTAAGAAAATCAAGAAAATATGAAGGTTGTTCAAAAAACGCCCTCTGGCGTTTTCTATAAGAACAAAAGTAAACGAGAGTAGACAGTGATTTAAAGTGCTTTCAGTTACTTATCAAATGAGACTAACATAATTAATTTCGGTTAATCCTAACAAAAGTTACACGCAGTTAGTTTAATGATCACACTTTCCCGCTCTCCCCTGCTTGAGTTAAATTCAGCGTAGATTACGATTTGTATATTTTTTAACCTAGCTTAATTGAGCAGTTTTTTGATTAAAATCTGTTTTTGTATTTGGCGATTGATGTTACGCCCTCTAGCGGCGGAAGTAGGGACTTAAAACTAATTTCCAGTGATTTCTTTTGGCCACTTTCACTCTACAATTTTTTACCCCAACCACGCTTAATCAAACACCCAGTATACTCAAATGAAAAATTCCCCGTATACATGGAATTATTGAATGATATTAATTTTTCTTGTATTTAAAATTTATTATCCCTAATTCAGACGATTTTATACATATAATCCAATTCACGAGAGGTATCCTGTGACATTTAAGTTCAAATTATAACTATGATAATATAAATCCCATATTTAAGACAGTTTTGCATTAGTTGCTATTGAGTACATACAAGTAAAAGAAATAATGTTTATATGAAAATACCTCAAAGAAAAGTTTTACCATAGATTACAAATCTGTAATCATAGGACACCTCTTGTGAATTCTACTATAGTAATTTTTTTCGTTAAATTGAATTTAAAACATCCACCTATCCTAGGAGAATCTCTATGAGGTTGGTTTAATAGTAAAATTACTATAATTATATGAAAAATTCTCTCATATTCAAAAATCCCAACAAACTATTTATTAATTTTATTAAAAAAAGGAAGTGTAACATGATAACTTATTTTATAACCACCATTTTTATATAATGAATATTTAATAACACTAGTTAGTAAATAAAAATGTCTATGTAAACTGATACATTAACGCTATATTTAAAATGAATATTAGAGTCATAAAAGTGTAAACTAATTTGTGAATATGTAAATAAGTAACAACTTTACTACGAGCTCTCGGTCCGTAGTTTCGGGAATTAAAATGATTCCGAATCATACATTTTAATTTCGTTCACTTGCTTTCAGAACTTTATGCTTATTACCTGTTGAATTATTCATCAGCGTATATCCGACAGAGTCAACGATACCATTAGATATGCTAATTTATGCGTTGCTTCCAAAAAAATATATTTATAGATATGTTTTGTATTATTTTAATTAGAGTGGTGATTTGTAAGAAATCAACAGGAAATATGAAAATAACTGGTCTTTAGATCAAAGTGTAATTAACAATAAGGCTGTTAGCCTTATTAATACAAATTTGCATATAGCTTTAACACTGTTCTAAGGATGATATTAACATTTTCGTATTAATAAAATATTCTAATAGATAACTATTGTTAGTTACAACTTCAATTTGAAGCTTTAAACGAGTGTTTTCCACTCCCAGACTAAGCATGAAGTAAAATTTCGAGTTTAGAAAAGCCCCGGGAAAATTTGTCGAGGGTCGCGCAGCGACCCGAGACAAATTTTCTGGGTTTTTCGCGTATATAACACAGGTTTTAAGTGAAGTTCGAATATACATAAATATGACAATATTCTAGTGTTTTATACGCGTGGTGCATGAAGAAAAATTTCGAGTTTAGAAAAGCCCAAAAAATGTGTCTCGGGCTGTTCACGGGGCTTTTCTGAACTTGAAATGTTACTTCATGCTTAGTCTGGGAGTGGAAAACACTCGTTTAAAGCTTTAAATTGAACCCTTTAAAAAAAACAGGAAATATCCGCAATTGTATCAATTCAATGGCATGTCATTATTTTTATAAAATCGCATTAATTTTTCTTAATTATTCTAACTTAGAGAAACGTAAACGTTAACACGAATAAATTCCGAATTTTTTCCTCTACAAAAAAGGTAAATAGGGGAGCCAAAATTTAAACATTTCAAAATTTACATGGGATTTCCAATGTTGCGTCCGCCAAGTCAGCACCCGGTATACGAATGTATGCATTTCCTATGGAAACATAAACATTATTTTGAAATGTATTCAGCTGTACTAAATACAGTTCAAGGACAGGACCAAAATTTAACCTACCAAAACATAGGCTTCAAAAATGCTAAAGTGGCACATTTTACACATGTATCAAAATGTATAACCATCTGCCTATTCAAATAAAAAATATTACAAGCTATAAAATGCTCAAACAAGAATTATATAATTCTTGTTTGAGCAGTTTATAGCTTGTAATATTTTTTATTTGAATAGGCAGATGGTTATATATATATATATATATATATATATATATATACGTTTTGTATACACATTTGTACTATCATGAGAATTATAAATGTATAATGTAAATATCTTATTTAACCTTGTCCAACTTGTCATCTAATCTTGTCCAACTTGTCATCTAACCTAGTCCAACTACACTAAGTGAAGTAGGGTTAGGTTACATAAATGCCTAAAATAATTTAACAATGACTCCTCTAACCTAACATGAAACCTAACTGTATTAGACGACATAGTAAATTTGGGTTAGTTTTTTTTTAATGGGCAACACTAAGTGAAGTAGGGTTAGGTTACATGAACGCCTAAAATAATTTAACAATGACTCCTCTAACCTAACATGAAACCTAACTGTATTAGACGAAATAGTAAATTTGGGTTAGTTTTTTTTTAAGGGCAATCAACGGAAGTTAAGGTTATTTCTTCCCTAGCACCGCAGCTGTGTGGCGTATTGTACTTCTTCTGTTTCCGTAGTTAAGAGTTCTGTTTCATTAGCTAATTCCAGCAGCTTTTCGATCATCTTTCCCTTCGGGAAGTGGGTTGAATTCCCTTGGACAAGGTTTGCTTCGCTCCAGGTAGTAAGTGCCTCGCACTCGAATAGTACATGTGAGGCGTCTTCATCCTCTTCATAGCATAGTCTGTATATTGGATCTTCTGTAAACAGTTTCATGTTATGCAGATGTTTCCTTAGGATGCACTTGGGTTAGGTTTGATGCACCACTAGATGTTGGTATCAACTACTTTTTCATCCATATGAAATCATAATAACAATGAATATTTGTGTTTAAATTTATTATTATCATATTCCTGTCATATTCGATGCACCTACTCGTTTAAGTACTTCAGTACTTATTGTTACGTACTATTACTTGGTACTCGGGTACATTTTTATGTAAACTCGAGTACATTTTACTAGTACTCGGAACAGCTCTGAGTGCCAGGTTCTGTTGGTTTCATTTTATCTCGGCTAGTGTTTTTTTGTATTCACTTAAATGACTGTAATTAGAAGAACTTATTGTCCTTTGAATATTTGTTTGTACTTTAATGCACATAAGCGAGTGTAAGTAGGTATATTTAAAGAGTGTAATTACGATGATCGATGGCGTTGTTGAAAATGCTTTAAAGTGCGGAATTATGTGTCTGGCGAGGGCCCGCAGGCGTTGCCGTAACAATACATTAAATATAATATTCGTACATTAAAATTCATGTATTCAACAGATTGTTTAACGAAATTAAGTGGGAGCTCGCAGTTGCCCATTAATAATGTCGCGGTAGACGTGCCGCAATTAAAATGAGCCACTTCTCTCCGCTCGTCCGCTAATTAAATGAGCCTCCTCCTCCTCAGCCATCTGCACGGGTTTTCCGACAATTCCAACATCCAAAAGTCCAAATACTTAAATATCAAAATCATTCAAATGATGAATGAATTCCAATTTGACTTATATTTTCATAATTTTCATTAAATCACGTTTTCTGCCTTCACTTTGGTTCGATAGTTATCTACGTGAGCGTAAACAGTTCGTTAAAATCGACATGCGTGTCAGTGTTACGTCTGGTGTACCACAGGGGTCACATTGTGGCCCTATCATTTTCTTACTTTTTATTAACGACATTGGCAGTGTTATTAAAGAAATTAAATTATTGATGTTTGCTGATGATCTAAAACTATATAGAAAAATCGAAAAAATCAGTAATCACAGTATTTTGCAATCAGATTTAAATAATTTATCAAAGTGGTGTTCAAAAAATCATCTTCATCTTAATTTAAAAAAGTGTTTATCTATTTCTTTTAGTCGCCGTAAACGTATTAAATTTGAATATTCAATTAACAATTGTAGATTACCCGGTGTTGACACGGTACGCGATTTAGGTGTAGTTTTTGACAGTCACCTGACCTTTGTTCCCCATTTTATAAATGTTACCAGTAAAGCTTATTGTACGCTAGGATTTATTAACAGATTTTCCAAACAGTTCTCTTTGGATACGTTTAGGACTCTGTATGTTAGTTTGGTAAGACCGCAGTTAGAATACTGCTCGGTTATCTGGTCTCCTAATTACACAAACCACATTGAGTCAATTGAGAAAGTTCAAAATAAATTTCTATTGCTGGTTTCATTTAGAATGGGCATTGGCTGGGTGCAGTACAGTCTGTTGGATATCCTGATTACAATAAACTTAAAATCCCTACAATACCGAAGGGTTACACTGGATATGTGTTATGGATTTAAGCTGATGAATGGACTTGTGAATTCCAGTCATTTAATTTCTTTATTGAATTTAAATTTCTTTTTAAATACAACTGTTCGTAACAGGCCATTGTTTAGGTTAAATTTCCACCACACAAATTATGGCAGTCATAGCCCGTTTTCACGCATAATGCGGTATTTCAACATACTAATGTTAAATCCAAATTTTATAACATTTTCAAACTCATATGATGTGTTTAAACGCCACTTATCTTTTATTGATCTTGATGTTATTATAAATTACTAACATTTCTGTTTAGTTTACTTTATTAAGTGTTGAGCGCGATATTTATATATTGTAATTTATATTTACCTATTTTTTATAATTCTGTAAAAAGGAGAAATCCGTAAATAAATAAATAAATTAAAAATAGTTAAGAACATATTGATTTCATATTCTAATCAATCAACTTTACATAGTTCTGTTATGATTTATCAGGATTCAGACGATATATATCATAAGATATCTATCACAATATTTGTCATGATATACAGGGTGATTCATCCCTTTCTAACTTTTTTATCTTGATAGTAAAGTATGATAAACTATATATATATATATATTTGCAAACGGCAGGAAATTCTCTAATTAATGGCGTCACCGAATTGACAATACGATGACAACTGTCAATGTAACGATAGTCAACTTTTTTTTCAAATGACACAATACCTATTTTTGTTCAATTCGATTTGAAGCTTTAACGGAGTGTAATCCACTCCCAGACTAAGCATGAAGTAAAATTTCGAGTTTAGAAAAGCCTGAGAATTTGGTTTGGTCGCTCCGCGAATTCTCAGGCTTTTCTAAACTCGAAATTTTACTTCATGCGCCCCGCGTATTAAACACTGATTTGATGTGAAGTTCAGAACGGACGTGTTTGACATACTGCTTTAGTAGTATATTTTGAACTTCACTTGAAATCAGAGTTTTATACGCGTGGCGCATGAAGTAAAATTTCGAGTTTAGAAAAGCCTGAAAGTTTGGTTTGGCCGCTCCGCTTCGCGGAGCGACCAAACCAAACTTCCAGGCTTTTCTAAACTCGAAATTTTACTTCATGCTTAGCCTGGGAGTGGAAAACACTCGTTTAAAGCATTAAATTTAACTTTTATTAAAAAAAAACAAATATCTAAAAAATTACAACATATACACTGTAAATTGGAACATGTATAGTTAAAAGAAAAACTCCCCGTATGAAAAATAAATAAGATACATTTTAATATTCATGAACAAAAATTATGATCAAGAAACGGATATATATCGGATAAATATGGATATATATCCGATATTTTGATATTTAAATAAATATCATGGTATTTCCTAACCCTGTGATTTATCTACAAATATACTCATTATTTCTAATAGTATTCCATTAAATATTTTGGCTACTCACGAGCTAAAGTTCAGTTGCGGTTTTAGTTAGGGTAACGCATTGGTAGGAAGATAAAGTTTAAACTTAGGAATAATATAATAGTTTAATTTCTCAAAAATTGTAAAAGTAGAACCTAATTAGCAGTTAAGACCAGTGGCGGATCGTCCATAATGACTAATGGGGTGTACACATTCCGATGAATGCGATGTAAAATTTCAGGCATCAATTGCTTTTTATTAAAGCGTTAAATTTGAAGTTTCGAACAAGTCTTTCCAACCCTTGATTAAGCATGAAGTAAAATTTCGAGTTTAGAAAAGCCTGGAAGTTTGGTTTGGTCGCCAAACCAAACTTTCAGGCTTTTCTAAACTTAAAATGTTACTTCATGCGCCACGCGTATAAAACACTAAAATATTGTGAAACTAAAAATATACTGCTAAATCGAAATCAAAACATACTGTGAATGCAGGATTAAAAATATACCTACTGCTAAACTAGAATATTTTGAATTTTACAATATTTCAGTGTTTTATACGCCTGGCGCATGAAGTAAAATTTCGAGTTTAGAAAATTGAAATTCATGATTTTCAGGCTCTTCTAAACTCGAAATTTTATTTCATACTTAATCAAGGAGTGGAAAAACTCGTTAGTAGCTTCAAATTGAACTTATTTAATATACAACGAATACCTCAAAATGCATACGCATTAGAATATGTATACTTAAAAGAAAAATTTACTGTATGTTTTGTTTGCAGCCCCACCAATAAAAATTCTCACGAGCCGCCACTAGTTTAGACTATTAAACTCAAGAATAAAATAAAGAATGATTAATTTACATAAACGTTTCTCAAACATTTTAAAACTGTGTCTTATTTAACAGTTTATCTACCTGATGAAGCCACAGTGTGGTGAAACAATTGTTGTAGTACAATAAATATAATTTTGAAACCTAAACAAATTAAGTGTTTTATTAAAGTGATTTAACAGTTTTGTTTGAATTTATTGAGTATGCCATAGATGCCTTTGAAAACAATGAAATGGTTGCAAGTGGCCTAATAGGCTTAAGTAAGGCATTCGATTGTGTCACTCATTCTATATTGCTACGAAAGCTTTATTTTTATAATTTTAGTCCACATAGCTGTGGAATGATGACTTCGTAATTAAGTAATAGAAAACAAAGAGTATATTTTAACAACTTAGTTTCAGAAGAACGTGATATTGTGAATGGGATGCCTCAAGGCTCAATTTTAGGTCCTCTGTTGTTTCTGATATATGTCAACGACATGCTATCTCAGCTTCCATGTGCGTCTACAATTCTATACGCAGACGATACGACAATATCATGTAGAGGCAATACTACCCAAGAAGTAACAGCTCAACTGCAAGTTAATTTAGAACTTGCGAAATGTTGGTACGCTAGTAATAAGCTTAAACTAAATAATAACAAAACCATCGAGATATTCTTCTCACTTAAACGAAGCCAACATGTGTCAAACACTTCTTGGGTATGTATGTTGATACAGAATCAACATGGGAAAAGCACGGCTCAGAATTGCAGAGCAGGCTAAGTCGAAATGTATATCTGTTAACAAATTTGACCAGATCTGTCACCAATGATATGTTAAAGTGTGCATACTTTGCTTTTATTCATTCTCATGTCACATACGGAATACTCATATGGGGACACTCGGCTATAATAAAAGATGATTTCAAAATCCAGAGACGTGCAGTGCGCGTAATTTGCGCAGTGGGATATAGAGAGGATTGTAGAAACTCCTTTAAACAACTTAAAATACTCACTGCGCCTTGTATATACATTATGGAGTTTTTTTTTTGTTTTTGGCTTTTGCCTGGCCTTGGGAACTTGCCCATTAGCCAACATCATTTATATATTTATTTGTATTTGTATTAATTGTTAATATAACAATTTGTAGTATGCTATTATTTCATACGGACAAACACTAACATTCATACCACACCCAGGGTCACGACGAGAAATTATTTTTAAACAAAGTCTCGCCGTGCACGGGAATCGAACCCGAATTGTAGCTCGCCGAGCGATACAGCCCGGCGACGTTACCGCTCGGCCACCACCTGCCCCATTATGGAGTGTCTTCTATATATCAGAAACAATAGAACCTTGTTTACATGCAATAACTCATTCCATGCATATAATACTCGAATAAAAAACGACGTACGCTTAAATCCATTTAGATTATCAAAGGCAAAAACTGGCACTAGATATTATTGCATAAAATTCTTTAACGTTTTACCACAACATGTACAGGACCTTACTTTTAATAGGTTTAAAACTTGGTGTAAATCATTTTTTACTGAACATGCATTTCATACATTTAAAGAATATTTAAATTTTGATAACAATATACTGTGATACATTTCTGTAATATTAATATACATTTTTAACATGTTCGTGAACATTCTAACTTTAAGTTTTACTAACATAACTATCTTTTATATTATAATTTATTATTTTGTTGTGTCTTAGCTTTTATTTATATGTGCATTATTTTTATCCTTTTTTAAGATTTTATCTAGATTTTAAGCTAATTTTATTTATAAGTATATTATTATTATCGTTATGTCTTTATTAAACATTTTTATTAATCTTATTAACATAATAGAGTTCTGTCTACTAAGTTGCATCACTTTGGTATCCGTTTCTATTATTAGAATGTCTTGAAACATTATACCCCATCTTTTGACCTGTGTAAAACAACTGTTACTAGCACCAATAAAGTATTATTATTAAAGTATTATTATTATTATTATTATTATTATTATTATTATTATTATTATTATTTGTAAATATATTTTTCAGTTAATAACAAACGATATTAACCCATTATTCCATTATACAGTTGTTAACACACTTTAATACCCACTTACAAAATAACAAAAAAAAAGTTTATTACACACACGTATACACTAATCTAATCTAATGTAATAATACATTAGCGTTAAGTAGTAACGTTATAATCCGAACGGCAATTACGTTGTGCAACTGAGTGTGTTCTATTTTGATCCAATTACACGTTATTAAATCGATTCGGAAATAAACTGTGCGACTAATTGATCCGTAGTCGGGCTC
Organism: Philonthus cognatus; assembly: GCA_932526585.2. Taxonomy (NCBI): domain Eukaryota; kingdom Metazoa; phylum Arthropoda; class Insecta; order Coleoptera; family Staphylinidae; genus Philonthus; species Philonthus cognatus. Next base: position 36,368,540 of record OW052247.1, read on the forward strand.
TAGAAATAAACTCCAGTGTAAACATTCACATGCACATACTACACGGTTTTAGATTGTAACATTGGACACACTATATATAAACATGTCACACATCAGGTTTACGCAATGCTCGTGTCGTTAGTTACGAAATGGAGTACGTTTGAAACAAGTCACCTGTTATTTTACATGAGTGTTTTATTCAATAAGAAAAATATTCGTGACTTGATTTAAAAATATGCTAGAAGTTTCTAAAATTGTTTTTTTCTACTCCTATTTTAACATGTCTTACTTATGGATCCATCACTGATTAGTAAATGTAATATATTATATGCGATATCTTGAACAAGTTTCTCATCTTTTACGTGGTGAAACATATTTAACTTTGATTTAAAATACACTTGGTTAAACAATATTAGTGAAATTTAACCAAGTGTTTTCTTTTTTAAATCATAAAATTAAATCATATCTACAGATGAAAGCCTTCTATAATGTTCATGAGTGCCTAACATATGAGTTCAGCACCTCTGTGACACATAATCACATATTGATTTTAATGTGTTTGTACTTGTATATACTTTATATTTTTTATATTTTTGATATTTTAATATTTTTATTATTGTGACGATTTTAATATGTTTGTACTTGCATATATTTTATTTTTTAATGTCTTTATTATTATTTGTTCAAACTGTGATCACATTTTGTTTTAATCACTAATTTATATTTCTTAATATTACTGTATGTTTAATCACTACTAATTATACTCACTGACTTATGTACACCGATGTAATACATGAATAAACTTTACTTACTACTTACTTACTTACATTATATGCCATGTTTTATTATGTGGACGTTGCCATAGAAACCACTGTCTTCATTTTTATTGTTTTTAATTTAGTATTCTTATTTCTATTAAAATACAGTATAAAATAACAGATAAGTACGTAAAATAGAAACTTGCGTCAAATAATGTATGTAGGAAAAATGTATGCAGTTCTAGAGTTACAACAGGTGTATTGTAGAACTGTAATGGTTTCTATGACGACCACATAATAAACACACTAGGTGCAACCTGGATTACGTGAATCTGACAAAACGTCAGAAATTGCAAATTGTATACGCTTGGCTTGCGTTACAGAGACTGAATGGGGCCTCCGGATGGGTCTAATCCGATGTAAGTCAGTGCCCCCGACACGTGAATACCACTCGACACGCTCAAAAGTGCCGAATAAAAAAGTTAAATATAAATCGAAATTGAAACTGTTCCCTTTTTGAATCGAGTGTGTGAGAACGGAGCAGTAGCGGTAGGTAGTGGTGTAGATAACTTTTTGCGATGGGGGGGGGGGGGGGGGATAATTTGATTTGCTATTTAGTTTCATAAATGCATTTTTCTAAAGTATAAAAAATGGTTTTGTTGTTAACTTAGATCCAGGGGCAAGTTTAGAAAAGCGTGAAAATTTGGATTTGACAGGGCGCCCGAGCGAAGCGAGTCGCGTCCCGGCAAATCCAAATTTTCACGCTTTTGTAAACTGGAAATTTTACTTCATGCGCTACGCGTACAAAACACCGATTTAAAGTGAAATTTAAAATATAGATTACTTATATAATTTCAAATTTCTGATATAAATTTAAGAATTTTCAGATCTCTCGCTTCGATAGCGCCCCTGCATCTAATTAAAAATAAAACAATTTTTATACGTATAAATGAAATTGCCAATTCTTGGTTGCAGAATACTTCAAACATTAAAAGTGCGATTCTTTTCGCAATCTACAACAAGTTAGTTTTACAAAGACTATATCAAACACTCATTGAAACAACTACTTCCCGGGCTAATACCCCGACGGACATTGTTTGCTGTTACATACAGTAACCTACTGCAAATGTACCAATTTGGGTCAAATTATTCAGGCCATCTATAGACGCGTTTCGAGATTGATAACGCATCAGTATAGCTTTGCCATTCCCTCTAAACAATTTGACACCTTAGACTGGCAGTCACGTTACCGTTCAAACATAAGTATATATGAAATTGCCAATAATTGGTTGCAGAATACTTCAAACATTAAAAGTGCGATTCTTTTCGCAATCTACAACAAGTTAGTCTTACAAAGACTATATCAAACACTCTTTGTAGAAACAGTTGTTTCAGTGAGTGTTTGATATAGTCTTTATAAGACTAACTTGTTGTAGATTGCGAAATGAATCGCACTTTAAATGTTAGAATTTTTTATACTTTTGAAAAATACATTTATGAAACTAAATAGTAAATCAAATCCCCCCCACCATCGCAGAAGGCTATCTACCCCATTACCTCGCACTACTCCATATTTTCTCGATTTTCACAACTCGAAATTTTACTTCATGCGCCACTCGTAAAACACCGATTTAAAGGAAAATTTTAAATATAGATTACTTATATAATTTAAAATTTTTGATTTAAATTTAGGAAATTTGATGTGCCTGAGAGACTCGAACGGAACGCAAAATTAAACGCTTTTAAAAAATGTAATGGGTGCAAACACTTACATATCAAAATCCGCAGCAAATTAGCATAAAAGGAGCAGGAGTTCTTAGTATAGGTTCTTCAATGACCTACTTTGCGCGAATCAAACAAAAATAGATTTAAAAGATAACAAAAAAAACTTCAGCTTAATGTTTATTTACTTAAAATAACTATCAATCCTATTGTGTAAATGTACTATTATTTGCAGAATGTCTTTGTATCAGTAATACATATTTTCACGACGGGTTTTTTTTAATTAGTCTTTTGTCGGAAACAGTGATTTGATTTTGGAATTGTCGGGATTGGAAACGTGAGAACGGCCTGGGTATAAAATCGAGTCGTTCAATTAAAACGAACACAAAGGCACGTTTAATTGCATTAACAGCAGTTAACATTTTCAACGCAGCGCTAATCTTACTTTCTTTTTTTGTTGCAGGTGAGTGATGATCGTCCTCAATGGATGTTATTCTTGTCGTCTTTGTAGGTAAAGTACAGTACACGTTATTATTGTTTAACATCAACCATGTTCTCTTCGCTTTGTTCAAGATAATTTAAACAGTATTGCTTGATTATTGTCTAACATCAATGAGAAATGTTTTCTAATGTTGTTACAACAGTATTTGATAGATAATTGATGTTGTCTTTTTAATTCGATTGAACAATTGAGTACAGATTTGCCATTGATGATAATAATGAATTATTGATATACAGATTGTCTTAGGATAAATAGAACGTTATACAGTGAATATTTCTTTTAAAATCGCATGTTAATTTTAAAGTGTTCAAATATTGGCTTCCCTATTTATTTTAGACAAAATGTATTTTACTTTTTTATAGAGGAAAAAATTCTAAATTTATGAATGTTCACATTTAACACTTTACGTTTCTCTAAGTTAAAATAATTAAGAAAAAGTAATGTGAGTTTATAAAAATAATGACATACCATGGAATTGATACAACAATTGCGGATATTCCCTGTTTTTTTTTAAGTTCAATTTATAGCTTTAAACTAGTGTTTTCCACTCCCAGACTAAGCATGAAGTCAAATTTCGAGTTTAGAAAAGCCCCGTGAAAACAAATTTTCTGGGCTTTTCTAAACTCGAAATTTTACTTCATGCGCCAGGCGTATAAAACACTATAATTTTGTCAAACTTATGTATATTCAAACTTCACTTAAAATCTGTGTTTTATACGCGAGGCGCATGAAGTAAAATTTCGAGTTTAGAAAAGCCCAGAAAATTTGTCTCGGGTCGCTGCGCGACCTGATACAAATTTTCACTGGGCTTTTCTAAACTCGAAATTTTACTTCATGCTTAGTCTGGGAGTGGAAAACACTCGTTTAAAGCTTCAAATTGAATTCTTTTAAAAACCAACGAATGTCAGAAAATTATAATAAAATAATTAAGAAAAAGTATTGTGATTTTATAAAAATAATGACATAACATGAAATTGATACAACAATTGCGGATATTTCCAGTTATTTTTTGAAAAATTTCGAGTTTAGAAAAGCCCCGTGAACATTTGTCGAATTTGTCGTGAACATTTGTCGAGCCAAATTTTCTGGGCTTTTCTATACTCGAAATTTTACTTCATGCGCCACGCGTATAAAACACTATAATATTGTCAAATTTATGTATATTCGACAAATGTTCACGGGGCTTTTCTAAAATCGAAATTTTACTTCATTATTAGTCTGGGAGTGGAAAACACTCGTTTAAAGCTTCAAATTGAGCTCTTTTAAAAATCAACGAATGTCAGAAAATTAACAGCTAAAATAATTAAGAAAAAGTAATGTGATTTTATAAAAATAATGACATTTTTCTTGTATAGTGTAAATCATTTCGAAAACATTTACTTTAATCAAGGAACTATGATATCTTTTGCCATTTTGTCATCCGCAGTTGTTTCAATTCCATGGCATGTCATTATTTTTTTTTAATTATTTTAACTTAGAGAAACGTAAAGTGATAAACGTTAACACGAATGAATTCAGAATTATTTCCTCTACAAAAAAGGTACATAGATTTTGTTTCTAAAATAAATAGGGGAGACAAAATTTGACAATTTTTTGTAAATTTTCATGGGATTTTCTATGTTGCGTCCCCCAAATCACCGGGTGTTGATTTGGGGTGGCGCAAAACTAGCGATATGATTTGAATGTTTAATACCTTTTTTATTTAATGGTTCATTATTTTTTTTTGTTATACAGTATATTAATGGGGAATATTTTTGGCTTAGTATGAAAAATTATATCCCGCAAGTGGTGGCCATTTCGGCTTCGCACATTCGTGCTCTTTCCAGTACATTTTCCATAACTTTTCGTAAAATTTCCGGTGTTATGGCTTGAATTTCATTGCGAATGTTTTGTTGTAGCTCTGGTATGGTCGCTGGCTTATTTACGTATACCCTTTCTTTCAAATAACCCTAAATAAAACAGTCTGGACCTGTTAAATCCGGTGAACGTGGGGGCCAATTAAAATCGTTTCTGCGCGAAATAATGCGTTCACCAAAGAGGTCCCGTAACAGAGCCCTTGTGTCCCTTGCAGTGTGGGCTGTGGCTCCATCTTATTGGAACCACAACTGTGGATGGTTTTCTACAGCTAGCCTCAAAAAATTGTCCAGCATCGTTCGATATTCAGTACTATTAACCGTAACTGAGGCGCCATGTGCATTTTCAAAAAAATATGGACCAATGATCCTTTCAGACGATACACCGCACCAAACAGTACACTTAAGTGGGTGTAATTGTCGCTGATGAACTGTTCTTGGATTTTCCCTAGCCCCTATCCTGCAATTTTGCTTGTTTACGAAACCATTCAATTGGAAATGGGCTTCATCGCTCATTATCAAATTGTTAATGAAATCGCGATTTTCTTCTGCTTTTTGTCGGAATGAAATGGCATAATCAAGCCGTTAATGGTAGTCTATCGGCTTCAATTCTTGCATAAGCTGAACCTTATACGGTAACATGTGCAATGTGGCCAAAATCCTCTGAACGGACCTCCGCGATAGCCCCAGTTGTGCCGAACGTCTTCTTGTTGATGTTTCTGGACTGTCCTGCACAGTATCCACAACACGTTGGATATTTTCTTTCGTGTGGACCGTACGTGGTCTTCCGGTACATGGAAGGTGTCTTACTGTACCATGTTGCCGAAAATTTGCAACCAAGCGGTTTATTGTTGATGCTGAAGGTCCAGTACGCACATTAAAAAAACGACGATAAGCACGATGCGTCAAAAAAATTGACCGTTTATTTTCAAAATAAAATTCAACAATTTTTGATCGCTGTTTTGTTGTGCACTATTCCATTTAAAATTCCCTAAGTTTTCTTCACAAAATTCTGAAATAAAAATAAAAAATTTAAATAAATTTAAAAAGTTATTAAACATTTAAACCATATCGGTAGTTTTGCGCCACCCTGTAGTAGGTATTATGCAAATGCTCGCATAATAAATTCCTCATACATCATTCAGCAAACAGCGTTAATTAGTCACAGCACAAAAACCCACCGTGTATATCCACCTGTACCTAATATATAAACGTACATACATAAATAAACCTAATGTATTATGTAGATGCGCATACTTCATATTCCACAGTTCGCGGGCCGCCTTTGCTGTGTCTAATTCCCAATAATTTACATCAATTTGCATTCGGCCGCGACGCGAAAGAAACATTAACCGGTTAAATTAATTCGTCATGCATTATAAAGTTGGCGGACCTTGCTCGTGCTTGTTCAATCAACACCTTGCGACCGACACCGTTCTATTAATATATTTACAATAAACATGCAATTATTGGTGTTTATTAGTAATTTATTAGTGCTAAACATGTTTGAAAACAGACAGTCACGCTTTAAGATAAAATTATCAAATACAATTTTTTTAAAAACTCCTGCACGAACCTTGAAATAAAATTCGTTTAATTTTGTTGTACTCATTATATTATTTTCGTTTTTGTTTGTTTTTTGTACACAAAAATGGTTATTTGTCCATCATAGCACTTTCCCTGCCATGGCAGGGAAAGTGCTGTGATGGACATACTGCCATTTTTTTGTACAAATAGCGCTCTATTCAAATAATTGATAATTGGCATGCTAAACTTATTTTACTTGCCAATTGGTTAAACTATTACGCATTAAATCAGCGATTTTTTTAGAAACAAAACAATTAGCTCAATTTGTTTTCAACATAAAGAAGTACACTAATAAAGACTGTTATTCCTTACTTTACTTTTTATTTTTATCGTTAGATGTACATTTCGAGACAAAGTGCTCATTATCAATAACAAACTGAATTCTTACAACTATTTACTAAAAGGATTTGGGAAAACCAATAAGTAATTAGCTAGGTCTTACAGGGGCTAAGGGTTCGGCATGGTTTTCGGTGGGATTACATTCTCTGTGGGGTACTTTTTTGGTAATAAATCTAATAATGGGTTATCTAAGGGACTAAGGTCAAAATTTAGCAAAGCATTTTTATTTTTGTACATTTCAATTGATTCAAGCATATTTAATCTACGATGACCTGACTGCTTTAAAAGTTTAATATTGTTAACGAATATGTGTGTCTTGCTTCTAGTAAATGGTGTGCGACCGCTGATTTGTCCAGGTTTTGAATTTTGAAGTAATATTGGTGTTCTTTGAATCCTTTTAATATATTGCGTTGTGTTTAGCCTACGTATATTTTATTGCAATTGTTGCAGTTTATAGAATAAATTCCGGATTGTTCTAGGTGGTTTGTTTTTGCAAAAGTGTTGCCAAGTAAACTTTTTAATTTTGTATTGACATAAAAAGCAGGAGAGATGCTGAATTTATTCAATAAACTACCAAATCTCATACAAATTAAATTGATGGATGGTAAATGAATCTAGCAAACTTTTTTGGGGTGGTTTCTTTCGAGTTGATTAGGGTGGTACTTAATTTTATTTTGTGATTTCTAATGTGTCTGTTAATTCATTTATTGATTGTGTCTATGTAAAGTTAATTAAAGGAAAGGCACTTGGTATTGTTTCACAATTAAATCTTTATTCCGACTAGTTTCGGTTTGTTAGACCATTTTCAAAGGACATTCCTTTGAAAATGGTCTAACAAACCGAAACTAGTCCGAATAAAGATTTAATTGTGAAACAATACCAAGTGCCTTTCCTTTAATTAACTTTACATAGTGTAATATGTTTCACCAAGTGCCAGATGAGAAATTAATTCAAGAAAGAAAAAAAAAAGATTGTGTCTATTTTGTAGTTTAATGAAATGCCTATTTTCCTGATTAAACTAAATTCCTTTTCTCTATTTTCTTTAGATATTGGTATGTTAATTGCTCGAAAAATCATGCTATTAAAAGCTGCTAATTTATGTTTAAATTTAGAAGATGAAGATGAATAGATGTAATTAAAAGTGTGTGTGTTTTTCCTATATATTTTAAATTCTATTTTTTTATTATTATTTATGAAAAGTAAATCTAGAAATGGTATTTGATTATTTATTTCTATTTCATGCGCGAAACTGATACTGGGAAAAAGTTTATTTAAATTGGAAGTTACGTCTTGAAAGACATTTCTTTTGAACTTGACTAGTAATCACCATTTTATATGCCACCAAACCAAATGTTTAGGCTGTTTTTAACTCGAAATTTTACTTCATGCTTATTCAAGGAATGAAAAACATTTATTTCATCATTAAAACAATTGATAATTGACATCAGGGCACTGCAACTCTAAAACTATTCGATCTACAGATAAGCGTGATAGATATTTCGACGATATCTACAATTACTTTAATTTGAGACATTTTTCGATATAATCAATATTTAAGAAAATGTCAAGAAAAACTGAAAAAACACTAAGAGTAAATAAACTACCACTTCCGGTTTCCGCATTTTCATCAAAGCTTTTCAGATCCTCATATTGCAATAAAAAGCTCAAATTTAAAGTTTCATCTCAATATATTTGGAAGTTTTTGCTGTACAGGGTGGTGCATTTTGGAGGTGCCACATATGGAAAACTTTTTTATTTGAGGAGATATTAAAATACCGTTTTCACGAGCCAGAGTCACTTTTCATGTTTTAATCAATGGCGAAAAGAAAATTGATCTATCTTTCCGCTCTATAACCGGAAGTTGATAAAATGTCGTTTTTCTGACGTAACTCAATCAATCAACAGTAGTAACTCATTTGTTTTTAAAGTTATAACCAAAATGTAAAAACTTCTTAATGGCAACTTTTCTCGCCAACTTTAAAACAAATGAGTTACAGTAACTTCATAAAAACGGCATTTTATCAACTTCTGATTGTAGAGCAGAAACGTTTAGAGATGGATCAATTTTATTTCGCCATTGATTAAAACACAAAAAAGTGACCCTGGCACGCGAAAATGGTTTTTCAATATCTCTTCAAATAAAAAAGTTTCTACATATGTGGCACCTTCAAAATGCACCACTCTGTACAGCCTTCGCAGACAAACATATAGAAATTGTTCAGAAATTGTCCTAATGGATTTAGGGGATCTCAAAACGGATTTCCGCTAAAATTTTTAATTCAAATAAATCACGAAAACAATACTTTCCCCTTAATATTACATACGGGAAAAGTAAAAAATGTAAAGTGTCCATCATAATACTTTCCCAGTGATACTATCATATAAAATTTTAAAAATTCTAAAGAAGTAACAGCTACAAGTTTTTATACCGAATCGACGCGAACGAAATTGAATGTCGTCAAATCAACACCATCTGTATCAACTGTCACTGTGGAATATTTATAGCAAGAACGTATGTTCCACTTCACTCTGAAAGGAATAAAAAAGTTTACTAGCCCTTTTTATTTCCCTCGTGTTATCAATCTCTCAATCAATCAAAGATCAACCCCGTCCCGTTCAATTTAATCCGACCCAGAAATCCGCACGAACTCCTTCCCTTATTTTCCCCGTCGGCAACAACAAGAAACGAACCCCAATACGTCTTCATAAATATCCCTTCATTCATCGCGTCGTATGTTAGACAACAATAACAATCAGCGGACCCTCATCGAAACCCGTTCGATTCCAATTACAAATCAATATTCGAGCGAATGGAAAAAAAGGGCTTCGCTACCCCCGGAGCACTATAAATCAATACGGGCAAAGCCCTGCAGCCCTCCCGATAATCGACTGATGCATTAGTGTTTATTACATAATAGGATGTTGTCGGTGTTGTTGGACAGGAAGTGCGGCGAGCGCTAAAGTCCTGCCGGCCGGAAACGGGCGAAATGAATCGGTGTGGATTGCCTACGGCTAATTGGCCTTTTAATAGAACAGATCTAAGGATTAATTTTTAGCAAATCACCTAATATTTTTTTGTGTTGTAACTTGATTACAAATTCTATTGTTTTCTAAGGAGGCATTTTCAGTTTTGGAATAATTATTAAGGCAATATGTGTCTCACACCAGGGGTGTCCAATTCGCTGCCTAAAGAGAGTATGAATTAGGGATGTTCGATTTAAATCGATATTTTGAAATATCGATATTTTTATGCAAAATAATCGATATTTATATCGACATTTCTTTTTCCGATATATCGCTAATATCGATATCATATGGTAGATATCGTTACATTCGATATTAATTATTTATTGAACGTCATTTATTATATTAACCTATTCCGCGCCTTTATTATTTTTTTGTTAATTTGATATATTATATTATTTGACCTGATGAACATATATGAAGAAAAATGTAAATATTTTGTTATTTAAATATTTCGATTATTACTCAATTGAAAAACAAAACAAAGTCAGTGTATTTCTAACTTCACAATATTTCAGTGTTTTATACGCGTGACGCATAAAGTAAAATTTCGAGTTTAGAAAAGCCTGAAAATTTGGTTTGGCCGCTCCGCTTCGCGGAGCGACCAAACCAAATTTTAAGGCTTTTCTAAACTCGAAATTTTACTTCATGCTTAGTCTGGGAGTGGAAGACACTCGTTAGAAGGTAATTTTAATTGAAAATTCAACATTTTAACAAATATAAACAAAAACAGTGTAACGTAAAGTGTTAAACCATACAAGAACACACACGGCCATGCACGACCATACACGAACATACCCGACCAAGCACCACGTTTGTTCGTGTATGTTTCCGGACTCTACGCTGAAACAGTGTCTTGTGCGCGTGGCGCATAAAGTAAAATTTCGAGTTCAAAAAAGCCTGAGTTTGGATTTGGACGCTACACGTTCAAATCCAAATGCTCAGGCTTTTCTAAACTCGAAATGTTACTTCATGTTTAGCCTGGGAGTGGAACACACTCGTTGGAAGCTTCAAATTAAAAGAAACTCATCAAACAACTTTTTACAAAAAAAGTAAAAAATATATAAAAAAAAAATCCCTGCATACATATCATTTAAGTTATATTTACATTTCTCTGTTATTAAAAAAATTAAAGTACCTGTATCTTTCAAGAAATTAATAAATAAATAAAATACCTACACATCCCAGAGCAAATTAATTAAGGCCATCGAGTTTTTAAAGATTTAATAAGCAGTATATTTAATTGATGAGGCGGATACATGATGAAACTCCATAATACTATTTGAAATAAAACAACACAGTTGGGAGGGTTTCACTTTTATTGTTGAACACTGCAACATGTTTCACCACACAGTGGCTTCATCAGGCAGATGAAATAATTATTATTTCATCTGCCTGATGAAGCCACTGTGTGGTGAAACATGTTGCAGTGTTCAACAATAAAAGTGAAACCCTCCCAAGTGTGTTGTTTTATTTCAAATAAGCAGTATATTTTGAATTTCACTTGAAATCAGTGTCTTATACGCCTGGCGCATGAAGTAAAATTTGAAGTTAAGAAAAGCCCCGTGAAAATTTTCTACGCGGGGCTTTTCTAAACTCGAAATTTTACTTCATGCATAGACTGGGAGTGGAAGACACTCGTTTAAAGTTAATTTTAATTGAAAATTCAACATTCTCACAAACATAAACAAAACGGTGTAACGTAAAGTGTTTAACTATACACGACCACACACGGCCATACACGGACATACACGGACATACACGACCATACCCAACCATACACGAACAAGCACCAGGTTTGTTCGTGTATGTTGTCTGAGTTTACGCTGAAACAGTTAAAAATTATATATCATAGTCAACTTTGAGCGTCTTTAATTTTAATTTCAGTCATTCGATTTTTATTATTCTTTTTTTAAAATTATTTTTCACTTGTTCGGTATTAGGTCTTTCTACAGTTTTGTTTATTACTGCAGAAGAAGCACCTTTCTCCGATTTTAATTTTTAAATTTGTCTCCTTCATGTCAAGAAATATTTCTGGACATGGTGGTGGAGACTGTTTCACTTTTTTAATATTGTATTCAGATGAAATATATGATATTATGATGTTTTAAATGATTTAAAATGGAAGTGTGGATGAAATGAATTAATAAGTCCATGAATTGATGAAAATATAAACATGCAAAGTACACATACACACAGTCAACTTACAAACATTCATACATCAAATTAACAATACATTTTTTTGTATTTACTATTAAATGAATTCGATAGCTAACGCCATCTACTGCCCCATAGTGGCATCGTCAATGACACGGTGCACAAAGTGCATATACAGGTCACTGTTTCGTCCACGGAGCTATACTCTGTTTGTGAAACCAGAAAACAAATATCAAAATTGAATTTAAGTTCAGTATTCCGGCACTAGATACCCATCTGTGGGTATCTAGTGCCGGAATACTGAACTCAAATTCAATTTTTTTGTATTTGCTCTTTTGCCATTATTTTAAAAATGTTAATATCTTCCTGGTTCTTTAAATATGTCGACAATTTATTATATTGTATAACTCCATCTACTAATACTTCTTGTTTAAGCATATTGGTTTTATTTTGTATTACATGTATATTGCTTTTTCTTCTGGTCATATCTTTATTTTTTTTAGTCTTACATTAGATTTACTTGCACCTATCATTATCGCATGTATGAATTTTATTCTTTCGAAAGTAATTTTTTATCTAATATTCAGCTCGGTTAATCAATTTATATAGCGTGCTCGTTGGTGTCTTTTTCTCTAAATTGTAAATTAGTTTAATACTCTTATTTTGCTGCCTTTGTAGGGTATTGATATTTTCGTCGGATGTTCCGCCCCATATTGCACATAGATAAAATTAATTTTGAAATAAACAATGTATTATATACACATTTTTTAAACACTTTTTGGCAGATATGTTTTTGATCTGTAGAGAACCCCTGTTGCAGCACTAGTTTTTTTTTAAACTTTTCTATGTGTTGATTCCATTTAAAATTGTCCGTGATTGTTAGTCCTAAATATACCGATTCGCTTGTTTTGGTTATAATTTTGTTATTCATTTCTAATTCTATTTCGATTTGCTTTTTGTTTTTTTATGTGATTACCATATAGTTGGTTTTTGTTTCATTAATGGTTAGGGAATTATTGGAATACCATGTTGACAGAGTTTGAAGATCTAGATTAATGCTGTTTTCTAGCTCCATTAGATTTTTTCCGCTATATATTATACGGGTATCGCCAGCGTATACGTATAATCGTCAGCGTATACGTATAATTGTTCTACAAATTTTTATAATATCTATATTTTATCAAACATAAATCATATCCAGACAAAACGATTAGCTACTCCAGTTTACTCCTAGAATTCAACACAATTTCCATAAATGATAGGCATAGGCGTATCTCATGCCTGTATCTGTACAAACTAGTTAACAACATCATTGATGATACCACTGCCATTGACTTACTTAACTTTCATGTACCTAGGTTGGCAAGCAGATCTTGCAGCACCTTTTCTTACAATACGCCTAATTCACTTCATCATAATAATTCTCCACTACATTCATAAAAAGTGCGATTCTTTTCGCAATCTACAACAAGTTAGTCTTACAAAGACTATATCAAACACTCATTGAAACAACTACTTCTAACTACTTCAATGAGTGTTTGATATAGTCTTTGTAAGACTAACTTGTTGTAGATTGCGAAAAGAATCGCACTTTTAATGTTTGAAGTATTCTGCAACCAAGAATTGGCAATTTCATTTATACTTAATTCTCCACTATATAAGCTGTACAAATCATACCATAGTGTGCAATATAATGCTGATATATTTGGTGATTCTTTCAGTTCATTCCTTAGTCATATCAACCAATGCTTTAATTTGTAATTGCGTCCAAGTACTAATTTATTGTATTTTTATTTTATTTTCAAATTTTTATATTTTATTTTTACCTTAAATTTTTATATTGTTATTTGTATACTTAAGTTATGATAATAATAATAATAATAAGCATTATGCTTTATTTCTCAACAGAATTATTTCCAATTACAGAGAAATGTATAATGATATCTAAAATATAGTGTAACTATTACTAAAAATAATACATATAAAGAAAACATGGAAAATTTGGAGTGTATAAATCTTGAAGTATGGATATATATAAGGTTGTGCGCTATAGATAATTACTTATAAAAATGCATTCCTGATTAGCTGGGGCGTTACATTGAATATATCAATATTTGGGTTGTTATTGCAATTTCGAATGATTCGAACTAAAGGGGAGTAATAAAGAGCATTTGTTCTAGATGTAGGATACGCAAAGGTATGGGAACACCTAGAGTTTAACCTTATGTGATGTGATTATTTGTATACCTAAGTTATGATGTTACCCTGTTACTGGATTCTGTATCTGTTGGGTAATAAAGTATTATTATTATTATTATATCTAGCTCAAATACATCGTTGATATAAGTTATTAACAAAGTCGGCGGTAGAACTCCTCCTTGCGGTAAACCATATTCTGTTTGAAGATCGTCACTGTATGTATTGTTCACTCTAGTTTGTTGACTTCTATTTTCTAGATAACTTCTCATTAAATGGTCTGCTATTCCCCGGATGCCTAGTTTTTCTATTAGCGTTTCTTTACATATTGTGTCAAATTCAAAGGTGAAAACAAAGTTTATTAATTTCTCAATAATCTATGCGAATTTTATCAAAAGTATTGTTATAAAGTATGTTTTAAAGAATTTGAAAACACAAATTCTTTGCACTGCATATTTGATTTATTCCGACTAGTTTCGGCTTCTAGCCATTATCAAGGAATGATAATGGCTAGAAGCCGAAACTAGTCGGAATAAATTAAATATTTTGTGAAACGAACCAAGTGATTTTTATTTAAATAGTATTCATACTTATATAAGTACCCTAATTTTTTACTTGAAAGAAATTATCAAAATTATTCCAAACAAGTAGATAGAAGACCAGCATTATTACGGGCAAAAATAGTGTGAATGTTTTGATAGGGTCCCGCCGGAACGTAAAGTTTGCGTTCAAACAAAAATATTATTTTTTAATTTTGATTATTTTTTTTGAGACCCATTTCGATACCAAATAAATCGATCTAGCTCTCAAAATGCTACAAGGCAAGATTAAAACCTAGGTAATCATCAGAGCTGGGCAGGATTCGAATCATTCAGTATTCGAATCCTGGATTCGAATCCTTTCAGAGGATTCAAAAGAGGCATTCGAATACTTTAGTTAAACTGGATTCGTGATCCGGATTCGTTACATTTTTTTAAGAGGATTCGTATTCGAATCCAAATGCGGGTGATTCGAATCCATATAAAAGGATTCGAATCCTTATCAAAGGATTCGAATCCTTGTGAAAGGATTCGAATATTTATAAAAGGATTCGAATATTTATAAAAGGATTCAAATACTTACAAAAGGATTTGAATTGTCAAAAATAATTCGAATTAATTGTGAGGATTAACATAAAAAATGTCTTTAGTGGGTTTTTAAATTTCTAGTTAAATCGCTGTTTTGTACGCGTGGCGCATAAAGTAAAATTTCGGGTTTAGAAAAGCCCATAAAATTTGTCTCGGGTCGCTGCGCGACCCTCGACAAATTTTCACGGGGCTTTTCTAAACCCGAAATTTTACTACATGCTTAGTCTGGGAGTAGAAAACACTTGGTAAAGGTAAATCTTTAAATTGTATTAATTATCCACGTAACGTATTTAATGAATTTTACCCCCGAAACAACGATATCATGATTTCTCGGTGAAATATCGGTAAACCGGTTCAGATTTATTAATTTATTGAATCACGGGTAATTTACAATTCGTAATAAATATATGTATTTTTATTAAGAATTGTAAATTACCCGTATAATTACCCTGAATTAAAAATGTACGAATCAAATTAAAGCGTATTTAGTTATTAATCAATAAGTTAAAAAAATTATTAAGCGTTCATTTTGAAGCTTAAAGGAGTGTTTTCCACTCCCAGACAAAGCATGAAGTAAAATTTCGAGTTTAGAAAAGCCCCGCGTAGAAAATTTGTCGAGGGTCGCGCAGCGACCCGAGACAAATTTTCACGGGGCTTTTCTAAACTCGAAATTTTACTTCATGCGCCACGCGTATAAAACACTGATTCAGTGAAAAGTGTTAAATTTAGATGCTTGCGATTTATGGCGCCCAACTAGGGGCCACAGCGTTAGCCTGGCTCCAGGTTGGGCGCCAAAAAACCTCAATTGCAAGCGTTTTAAGTATTTTTAAACGAGTGCCCTCCACTCTTAGCTTAAGCATTAAGTAAAATTTTGAGTTTAGAAAAGCCTGAGCGTTTTGATTTAGACCCGTAGCGTCCAAACTCAGTCTTTTCTAAACTTGAAATTTTTCTTCATGTGCCACGCGTACGAAACACTAATCAGTGTGAAGTTTTTAACTTTCACTTTCACAATTTATGGCGCCCAACAAGGGCCCAGCGTTAGCATGGCCCCAGGTTGGGCGCCAAAAAAACTTCAAATTTATGCAAGTATTGGACAATTTCAAGATAATTAAGAACACACTTACACCGTTTTACCGTTTCGTATAGCATAATCTGAAATATGTAATTTTTTTCCAAAACAACGTTTTGATAGAGTTTTTATTTCTTTATTATAAAATTCTTCAAGTTTTGATTGAAAAGCAGTTGGCAAGTCCATTTTTAGTGTCTTTTCATTATGATTATTTGTTCAGTTTACACTGCCATTTCTGGATACACTGCCATGGTTGCTTTCATAATCTAATGAAATTTTTCTGTGACGAAATTTTTTAAACCAACTTTGACATTTTCAATTGTCATAGCACCTTCATCGAGAGGACTGCAACTATTTTTTTGCCAATTTGTTTTTTTAAATTAGAACTTAAACAGCGTGCAGTGATTAATGTGTTTATTTTTATTTCTAACATTTTTAATTGTTTTAACTGAAAAATTGTCATCATTTATCTGCCTGTGTGGCAAAACAAGTGTTGCAGTATCAACTAATAAACACTGAAATCTTAACCAAGTGTGTTATTTACTAAAAGTGTTGAAAAATTGTTCTTGTTACGCAAAAATCGTGGTCACTAAACTTTAAACTCTCTGTACATATAAAATGTTTTTATGTTATAATGCTTAGATTATTAACAAAATTTATCATCTCTATCAACGCGCACAATAAAAACGACATTAAATATTACTAATTACTAATGATGCAAAATCAAGTTATTCCATGATTTTTAAAAATTATAAGTTTTTTAAAAATCTTTCAACAAACTGTTATTGTTCTCTAAGAAAGAAGATAGTTACGAAAAAACTTAAAGATAGAAAAATTGTCCAAAATTTTCTTATCTAAAACTTTTGTTTAAACGATTTTTTTGTATTCCCATTAGTTATTGAGTTATTCGCAACTTTTGCGAAATACAAAATAGCGTAAATTCTCGACTTTTCTCAATTCTGACAAAAAACGTTATAACTCAAATACTATTCGAGCTACAGAAAAGTATAATACATGCATTTAGGCTATTGTGGCGAGATCTACAAGTTGTTTTTATACAGGGTGATCCATAAAGTATCTAGAAGAAAAAGTCGATTGTTTTTTTTTCTAAATCTAGAAGGCGAGTGTTTATCAAAAGTTATCGATATTATATACAAGACTGTTTTCCACTCCCAGACTAAGCATGAAGTAAAATTTCGAGTTTAGAAAAGCCCCGTGAAAATTTGTCTCGGGTCGCGCAGCGACCCGAGACAAATTTTCGGGCTTTTCTAAACTCGAAATTTTACTTCATGCGCCACGCGTACAAAACACTGATTTGAAGTGAAGTTCAAAAACACACAAATGCATCTTTAATCGGAGTAACAGGAAATTAGTTATTTATTTTGTTATCAACGATGTTCAGTGTTAATAATAAATAAGTAGGTTTTGAATATTTTTGTTAAAACAACTGGTAACTACATTTATATGTTAATGGTTGCAAAAAAATAATAAAATCAAATTTATTCTTAAAGGATTTGTATTCGTGATTCGAATAAACAGGATTCGAATCTTTGATTCGAATCAT
Source organism: Philonthus cognatus (assembly GCA_932526585.2). NCBI lineage: Eukaryota > Metazoa > Arthropoda > Insecta > Coleoptera > Staphylinidae > Philonthus > Philonthus cognatus. The sequence goes on from OW052247.1 coordinate 36,386,417, forward strand.
ATTTATCTCTTACGAATATTCGAGTATTCGTGATTCGAATCATATTAGGTGATTCGGATTCGTGATTCGAATACTTTTTACGAGGATTCGTCCCAACTCTGGTAATCATCTATCAATGAGATAATCCCTTCGAAAATTCCGAAATATGTCTAACACATACGCTACGTGTCTGAACGATTGATATAAACATATTTATTAAAATCAAATGTAACAATATTTGTATTATCGGACACGATCCATGTCGTACCGTATAATATAACATCAGCTTTATGCTGTGTGCTGTTTTGAAAAAACGTGTTTTGAGAAAAAGTTTTGAATAGTCGTTCAGGGGTAGTCCGAAGCGTTTGGGGAAAAGCTCGAAACTTTAATGAAAACAATTTCGGGCAGGTACAAAACTATTGTCACTTTATTCTGGATGGTTCAGAGTATCTTTTAAGACAATAAAAAAACATCGACTTTAAAAATGTTGGTGGTGTATCCCCTTAAAGTTGTCAATCAAATATTTTTAGTAATTTTTACTACTGTTAATAAAAAACCTTGTTTAAGAAAAAAATTGAGATTTCTACGCTTCTCAAAAGTTATCTATTCAAATCACCCTTGTGCTTCGAATATTTACTTAATGCTTCGGACTACCCCTAAACAACTACTCAAATCTTGAACGCGTTTTTCTCAAAACACGTTTGTTCAAAAGAGCACTCAGCATAAAATGCTGGTGGTGTATCTTCTTAAAGTTGTCAATAACATATTTTTAGTAATTTTCACTACTGTTCATAAAATTCCGTGTTTTTTTTTTTTGTTTTGGCTTTTGCCTGGCCTTGGGAACTTGCCCATTAGCCAACATCATTTATATATTTATTTGTATTTGTATTAATTGTTAATATTACAATTTGTAGTATGCTATTATTTCATACGGACAAACACTAACATTCATACCACACCCAGGGTCACAACGAGAAATTATTTTTAAACAAAGTCTCGCCGTGCACGGGAATCGAACCCGAATTGTAGCTCGCCGAGCGATACAGCCCGGCGACGTTACCGCTCGGCCACCACCTGCCCAAATTCCGTGTTTGAGATTTCTACTCTTCTCAAAAGTTTTTTATTCAATTTCACCCTTGTGCCTCGAATATTTACTTAATTTTTATTTCTCTAAACTATTTCTCGGAATCATATTAAAAAAAATCGTTTTGTCTCAATCGTTTTGTAAATTCGTAAAAACTCCTCGAATACTTTAATGGCATCTCGAAATACCTTAACGTCCTCCGAGAAACGATTAAATCGTTTCGAACGAGTTTCTCATTAGCGGACATAAAACAAGCAAATGTCAATTTTAACAACCAATTTCGTGTCCCGGTTCGGAAAACAAGAGCAGACCGAAAATGACATGTGCCCATATTATCGGGTGACACGTTTCGGATTTTTCTTTTAATTAATCACCAATTAACATTCTCCATAAAATTATAATTATACGCACATAAGAAATTTTAGAAATTGACGTTGTTTCTTTTAAGAGACTAATTATAAATTAATATTTAATTGATAAATAAAGCACTAATAACCTTTCTTAACACTTTTATTGGAATTACCAAATGCACATTTCGAATACAAAGTGACCATATCAATGGATTAATACTGAGTACTAATCCATTGATAATGGTTACTTTGTGTCCGAAATGTACATTTGGTTTCTTGAATTAATTTCTCATCTGGCACTTGGTGAAACATATTACACTATGTAAAGTTAATTAAAGGATAGGCACTTGGTATTGTTTCACAATTAAATCTTTATTCCGACTAGTTTCGGTTTGTTAGACCATTTTCAAAGGAATGTGTTTCCTTTGAAAATGGTCTAACAAACCGAAACTAGTCGGAATAAAGATTTAATTGTGAAACTATACCAAGTGCCTTTCCTTTAATTAACTTTACATAGTACATTTGGTAATTAAAATAAAAGTGTGAAGAAAGATTATTAGTGCTTTATTTATTAATTAAATTTGATCTTTACGCAACTCACTCAATCAATTCACTTAAAATTTGTTTGTATAAGAAAGGTTTTTATTGTGACTATAGTTTTGACCACTTTAACCACTAAAGCAGTATGTTAAAGACGTATATTCTGAACTGCACATAAAATCAGTGTTTTATACGCGTGGCGCATGAAGTAAAATTTCGAGTTTAGAAAAGCCCAGAAAATTTGTCTCGGGTCGCTGCGCGACCCTCGACAAATTTTCACGGGGCTTTTCTAAACTCGAAATTTTACTTCATGCTTAGTCTGGGAGTGGAAAACACTCGTTTAAAGTATCAAACTGAACTCTTTTAAAAAACAACCAATATCTGAAAATGTGCTTCAGATGCATTTGTATACTAAAAAGAAAAATTCCCTGTATGCATATAAGTTTACTTAGACAAATAAGACACGTAAACTTTGTTTGCATTAGTGAGGTTTTTATTATGACTATAGTTTCGACAACTTTAACTAGAAGTACTTCTAGTTTGATAATGACAAGTTAAAGTTGTCAAAACTATAGTCACAATAAAAACCTCACTTATGCAAACAAAGTTTAAGTGTCTTATTTGTCTAAGTAAACTTATATACATACAGGGAATTAAACTAGAAGTATTTCTAGTTTGATAATGACAAGTTAAAGTTGTCGAAAATATAGTCATTATAAAAACCTCACTTATGCAAACAAAGTTTAATTGTCTTATTTGTCTAAGTAAACTTATATACATACAGGGATGTTTTCTTTTTAGTATACAAATGCATCTGAAGCACATTTTCAGATGATGGTCGTTTTTTTAAAAGAGTTCAGTTTGATACTTTAAACGAGTGTTTTCCACTCCCAGACTAAGCATGAAGTAAAATTTCGAGTTTAGAAAAGCCCCGTGAAAATTTGTCGAGGGTCGCGCAGCGACCCGAGACAAATTTTCTGGGCTTTTCTAAACTCGAAATTTTACTTCATGCGCCACGCGTATAAAACACTGATTTTATGTGCAGTTCAGAATATACGTCTTTAGCATACTGCTTTAGTAGTATACTTTGAACTTCGCTTGAAATCATTATTTTATACGCCTGGCGCATGAAGTAAACTTTCGAGTTAAGAAAAGCCTTAAAATTTGGTTTTGTCGCTCCGCGCTACGCGACCAAACCAACTTTACAGGCTTTTCTAAACTCGAAATTTTCTTTTATGCTTAATCTTTGAGTGGAAAACACTCATTTAAAGCTTCAAATTGAATTATTTAAAAAAAAAACAGCCAATATCTGAAGATTTACAGAATGCACGCTAATTGGGACATGTATACTTAAAATAATAATCAATAATCATAATAATAATCTCTAAAACATTATTATCTGATACTCATCAAACTAAATTTTTAAAACGAATAATTTTTTCCCATCAAAGGAAAACCCGTAAACCGATAGCAACTGATTATACAGTGAAACACGAACGAGATTCGTTTAATATGATGATGTGGCTTTCGCTGTGCATCGTTTTCCATGATTATTCCACTGTATGTTCGTCCCTGTATCACTTACATGCATGCGCTCAGCATTCAGATGAAATTCAATTTGTCATTTGATAAATTACATGTTTTATTTATGCGTGCGATTCATAGTAACGATTACGATTTGCAATTATAATCGATGATAAACGCTGAATTGCACCGCTGGTGCATTATGTCCGCGTTTCGCGCCTAGGGAGATAATTAACGCTTTTGACATAATGAGTGTTGGATAGAGAAGATAAGATAATTTATACGCAAAGAGGATTTAAAAGTTGTTTTATTTTCTAAGAGCCAGTGGAATACAAACTTTTAACTGTATATTAATGTTAAATAAGGATTGTAATCAGTGGCGGCTCGTGAGAACTTGGCAAATTGCAATTGCGCGAATTTTAAAAGATTTGGTTATGCAAAATAAACTTTAAATGTAAAATGCATTAACACAAACAATAGTAGTTAATTTTAATGTTCGAAAATTTTCGTTTATTATTGTTTATTGTTGTTTATTTACGGATATCCATTTAAAATAAATACATGATGCTTAGTCTAAAATAAGTTAAAAGTAATAATTAAGTTAAAATATTATTATAAAAAAAAGCGGTAGAAAACGGTAGACTTTGTCAATCTACCGCTTTCTACTATTTTTTCTTAAACTAAACAATAATAATGAATAGCAAAAACCGTTCTTCAAATCAGTATTATATAATACTGATTTGAAGAACGGTTTTTGCTATTCATTATTATTGTTTAGTTTAAGAAAAAAATAGTAGAAAGCGGTAGATTGACAAAGTCTACCGTTTTCTACCGCTTTTTTGGGCCGCTAATACATTTTTCGACCTGGCAGCGCTGATTGGAGTATGTACACTCGAAACAAATTTCCTGTATGTATAAATAATTTGAATAGGTACGTAAATCACACACCCCAAAGTTTAAATGACAATTTTCATGCAGTGTCAAGCTTTCCAAAATACAGCGTAGTGTAAAATTACATAACTTTCGTGCGCATATAATTTTCTTGCACTTTACAACAAGAAACTTGAATATTTACAAGTACGAATAAAACCACTCCGTCCTTGCAATTGACTCCCAACAGCAGCAAGCAAAGATTAAACGTTATCTATACAAAACGCACAATTTGTAAGCAATTTAGACGTTATTCGAAATTGCGTTTAACAAGCCACCATATACGCTAATGGAATTGTGGCCGTGATTGCGCACACAATCTACATCTAACTCGTTTTTCATTTTGTTCTGGTATGTGTACATCTGACTTAATGAATTTTCCATTAAAACCCGACATGTCGGTGAATCTTTTTTTGTGTCCGTTTCAACTACCTGCATGTAGTTTCCCTTTTTATGCAAATCGCTTGCGTTATTTATGGCACGAAATCCGTTTCGCGTGTTTCATATTTTACGTAAATTGTGGAGGATTATGTGAACTATTTATTGTTTTGAATAATTTATGCTTTTGTTGCAATGGATATTTCAATACTGTGCGGTTAAAATATTTGATACACATTCATAAAATTGGAAAAATATTAATTTGCATAGTTCTATTTTTATTGCAACAATGGATATTTCAACAATGCGAGGTGTTGGAGGTTTACCTAAATACTTAATAACACAATATTGTGAAAATTAATGAAATCCCTGCTTTTTTTTGCAATTTTTTTCACAATCAATATGATTTAATGTCTCAAACTGCAAAAACTAGTTCAATCAATCTAAAAATTGTGTAATATATAAAATTACGAAAAAACTATTCGTGAAGGATTAGTTTTTTCGTAATTTTATATATTATGTTTAAAGTGTGCAAACTATAAGAAGCGTAAGCTTATTTTCTCGAATTTAAATAGTTTTGAATTTGAATTTATCTTGCTAAAAATTGTGTTTTGAACAAGGTCATATATTTTTTAATTTATTAACGAACTTTAGATTTATACAGAGAATTGGTTGATTAAGTATACATATCCAGATGCATAGGCTCTACATTTTCAGAATTTCTTTGTTTTCTAAAAGGGTTCAATTTGAAGATTCTAACGAGTGTTTCCAATCCCAGATTAAGCATGAAGTAAAATTTTGAGTTTAGAAAAGCATGAAAACTTGGTTTGGTCGCGTAGCGACTACTACTAATTGACTTAAAAAAATTCACAATGAATGTTTATTTTGTACAACAATATCTTTCAAAATACGCGCAATTGCAATTTGCTTTGGGATATGCTGGTAGATATAGTAAGAAAAAATCCTTGTAGATAAATCCTGGACATTTGAAAATTTTGAAAAATATCATTCGTTTATAAAATGCCTGAAATTATGGCAAAATAAGATTGACGAAAATCCTTAAACTTAAAAAAATATGAGTATTATAAACATTGTAATGTTTACAGGTACTAAATGAAGCGTCAGGCGTTTAACACACCGATATTGCATTCTCGTTATGGGAACGTTTTAATCGGTTTTGTTTATTCTATTTGTATATTGTTTGTAATTTTATATTTTAACTTATTTATTACTTTTAATTTAATTGTAAGCATTAAGGATTATGTACTTTAAATGGAATCTCCGTAAATAAACATTAAACATATAAAAAAAAGTTCCAAATATACTGCATAAGTATAGTATTTTATGAGTATATTTTGAATTTCATGATATTTTAGTGTTTTATACGCGTGGCGCATGAAGTAAAATTTCGAGTTTAGAAAAGCCTGAAAATTTGGTTTGGTCGTGTAGCGCGTAGCGCTACACGACCAAACCAAATTTTCAGGCTTTTCTAAACTCGAAATTTTACTTCATGCTTAATCAAGGAGTGGAAACACTCGTTACAAGCATCAAATTAAATTTGAAAACAACGAGTGCCTGAAAAATAACAGTGTTTAATATATCGGGAAATAATACTGAAGTAAAATAATTAAATTCAATTTGAATTCAATTGACAATTCAACATTTTTGATTCTCTTGATAATGGTTGCATAAACCAAAACGTATCGATAATTTATAGTTTACTCTAAACTTAAATATGTTCTTGCTACTTAAAAAGGATTGAACCATTTACAAAATTCAAATTGTCTAATAATACTGAAGATACATAACTAAATTATATTAAAACACTTAACTTTGTTTTACCACTTTAATTAACTTTTTACAGTGACTATAGTTTCGACTACAAGCTAGTCATTATCAAACTGAGTACCTAAAATACATTGTACATTGTTTTTATATTACATCATCAAAGAGGGAAGTATACATTATGTCGGTCTGGTCGTTGATGAGGGGAATTTCCAGATTTGCTTTCAACTTGTGAATTGTTTTTAGATTATGAATAATATTTGCTATTTTAGAAAATGGTTTAAAAACTACGTTGACGTTACACTTTTCAAGGGTTCTTTTAAGTGAAAAGTGTAACGTCAACGTAGTTTTTAAACCATTTTCTAAAATAGCAAATATTATTCATAATCTAAAAACAATTATAAATAGAAACAAAAAATCAGGTATTTACAAATTAACTTGCGAAACATGTAAAGGAGCATACATTGGTCAGTCTGGTAGAAATTTTGAAATAAGATTAAAAGAGCATTTAAATTCAGTCCGTTTAAAGAATAACAAGTCCACTTTTGCAACTCATTTAATAGAAAACAACCACACCTGCACAGAAGACAGCATGCTTTCCGTAATCCATTTGTCGGACAAAGGCCGAAAAATGGATTTACTGGAAATTCACAAGTTGAAAGCTAATCTGGAAATTACCCTCATCAACGACCAGACCGACATAATGTATACTCCCCTCTTTGATGCTGTAATATAAAAACAATGTACAATGTATTTTGGGTACTCAGTTTGATAATGACTAGCTTGTAGTCGAAACTATAGTCACTGTAAAAAGTTAATTAAAGTGGTAAAACAAAGTTAAGTGTTTTAATATTATTTTATAAAGATGTACCACAAAGTGAACGCCAACCAAATCAAAGATATAACTAAATTAAATGTGATTTCGACTGACAATTCAACATTTTTCATTCTCTCGGTAATTGTTGCATAAACGAAAGTTATTCGACAATTTAAAGTTTACTCTAAACTAAACTAAAAGAGCATAATTACTGCAAAAAGTAATTTAAAATGTAATCTTGTAACTTTATCTGTCCATGCAATAATTGCGTTTTATTTCTAATTGTTATTAAAAATATTGGTATATTTACAATCCCTAAATAAAAATTGATTTTTATAGAAAAACAAACTTATGTCCCACATTCATATTTCTGCAACAAAAGATCAGATGTTGGGATTTAGTAGGGAACATTTGGAATACCATTTGGCTTTAACAGTTGTTGAAAGGGCCTATTAAATCCATTCGACCAGGTAGTTTGGGTATTATATTCAGGCCTACCAGGTGTGCCACATTAAATTACCAAGGGTTTTTAAATTACTTCCTCTTTTACGCAACATTTCAAATAACCATTTTCAATTTTGTAATTTCGTAAAACAAGAAACTCTAACACTTTTATTAACTTAATTCTAGCACATTACAACTAATAGTTTTTTGAAACACTTCATAGACCAATAGTTTCTTAATCTCTTAATCTTAATTATTAGTAATTTTAAAACATTTATAAAAACTTGGAACATTTTGTTTGGTCGTTACACTTTTCATATGACTTAAAAAACTGACTCATTGAGTTTTTAGTAGTTTTTGATAAATATGTTTCTGAATTTGAAAATTTAAGGTACAGTTAGATAAACATTTTGAAGGTAAATTCTGTTTTGTGGAGGCTTCTACTTCGTTATACATATTAATGGGCAGTTGATGCAGCGTTTAATTTCCTCCAGTTATTTTTGCCGAAATTGGATGATAATTATGTGGCCAATATGTGGTTTCAACAAGACGGTGTCACATGCCATAGAGCCCGTGAAATAATTCAATTACTGCATGAGACATTTCCTGCTCGTGCACTCTCTTGTTTCGGTACCATTAGATTTATTTTTATGGGGTTATTTGAAGACGAAGGTCTATGTCAACAAGCCCATAACCATTCGTGCATTACAGGAGGAAATTAAACGCTGCATCAACGAAATTCAGCCACATTTATGCAGAATGGTCATGGAAAATTTCGACAAGAGTGCGTATGTACCAGCAAAGCCGTGGAGGCCATTTGCCCGATGTGTTATTCCATAAATAACCCTATCCTCTCCTATGTACTTAAGATTCAATAAAAATATATCAATCTTATGACTAAAAACTGTGTTTTCTTTTGATTCAAATCTTGCGTTAATTTTGGCATACCCTTTATAACATTTACCCGGGGACCATAGTCAACTTTTGTTTTTCTTGTGGGCGCTATTTCGGATTTTCATATTTTTTAAAAGAATATATTTATCTGAATTTAATATTACACTTATAGTTTATTGTACATTTGATATATAAAATTGTAATCTTTTGTTTTTTGTAAAGAGTGTCTTGGAAACAGTTGAGTAACTCGCTCATTTGACAACTCCTACCGCCTATAATTTGTTTACATATCACCCCTGAGGACGGGTATCCAGCCGATTCATGATTGCACTGATAGAAAATGTATTTGTTATGCGTTAATGTTACTAATAACTATAAAAAATTAGATTATTCAATAGAGTTATACAAAATTGATTTTTTTTTTCTTTCTTGATATAAAATGTATACGTTATATTCGCAACATAAATGGTTTAGAATTATTCACCAAAATTCACCAAAAATGCCTGACAATTTGGATTGGTCTCTCCGCACGTCGATTTTTTTTTTTTAGATTTAAAACTCGTTAGTTTTTATGAAAACTATCCTAATATGCAACGTAAATATTTCCAATGCAATTCTAAACAAATAATCTATTAAAATTACGATCATACCTTAAGAAATTATAGGTAATTAACACTCATAACCAATTACTTAGTGCATTACTAAGAAAACATAAAATATGACCAGGGATTCAATTACCGCATGAAATTAAATTAATTCCACACTTTATTAATTCTCAATGAGTCGACGATGAATGAGTCTCGAGAAATGCCTCATTTAATTGCGGTGTAATTGCTGCGAATAATGAAAAGTGCCGCATGCGATTCTCGGATATTTCTTCAATGCTCGACTGCCGACGTCCATAAAAATCCTTGTTTAGCAGAGGCATGCGATAAATATCCCCAGTTTTTCAATTAATTTCTCTTACAAGATAAAATTTAAATTCAAAACTATTTGAATTCGAGAAAATAAGCTTACGCTTCTTATAGTTTGCACACTTTAAACATAATATATAAAATTACGAAAAAACTATTCGTGAAAATGCAAACAGTGTCTTAATTAATAAGATAATTTAAGACGATAAATATCCATTGAAACAACTACTTCCCGTGCAAATACACCTCCGGATATTGAATTATACAATGAAATATTTAAATTCTTATTTAATTTGATTTGTTACAACGCTCTATTAAAGTATATGTAACGTTTAGGTCAAATTCTCTTATTAATTAATAATTAAGACACTGTTTACATTTTCTCGAATAGTTTTTTTTCGTAATTTTATATATTATAATTTCTCTTAATTAAATAGAAACATAGACATAATTATAGTTAAGTTTATAACAAAAAAATCTTCGAAGTATAATTTATAATCGTTTGCTCATATATTAACCCATTAAGTGCTGTTAATGAAATAACGCAACATTAATAAAAAAATAACGCAACATTAATTAAAATTAATTTTTTGTTATTAAATAATTTGTTATTAAATTACTAAGTAATAATCGAAATATGTAAATAACTAAATATTTATATTTTCTCCACACATTCTCAAGTCAGGTCAAATAATACAATGTATCAAATTAACATTGTATTATTTTTACCTGACTTGAGAATATGTGGAGAAAATGTAAATATTTTGTTATTTACATATTTCGATTATTACTCATTAAAAAAATATTTTTACTCTTTCATAGACATCAAGTCATTCATAGACATACCTAAAATCAACTTTTAGAGTTAACTCTAACTGCGAGTCCGTTAATGGGTTAATACACTCCAGTAGAGAGAGTATAACTTTTAATCATTTACTGTTATATTAATAAAAGAAAAGTCTAAGTACGATGCAAATGTTCAGGCATTCGTGGATTGTATAAAACCGTTCATCTTTAAGTTTCGAAAAAGTGTTTCCACTCCCAGATTAAGCATGAAGTAAAATTTCGAGTTTAGAAAAGCCTGAAAATTTGGTTAGGTCGCGTAGCGCGAAGCGCGGAGCGACCAAACCAAATTTTCAGGCTTTTCTAAACTCGAAATTTTACTTCATGCGCCACGCGTATAAAACACTAAAATATTTTAAAGTTAGAAATACACTGAAAAATACTTTTTTTAAATGATTAATGTTAATAATCAAAATATTTAAATAGCGAAACATTTACTATTTTCTTTACACATTCAGGTTAAATGATACAATGTATGAAATTTACTTATTTAGTAAATATATTAAGAAACAATTAATAATGTTGCGTTATTGCAATTAACTGGTTAATAGTGCACTAAATCGAAGTTAAATATAAGGTATTTTTACCCTATGTTCTATGCTTATTTTCTCAATGTAATTATATAGAAACTTCTATTTATCATTTTGGGAACTGAAGACATTATAATCAATAAATGCATAAACACCTTAGAGTCGAGGATTGATAATACATGTATTTTCTTACATTGTACAGCCTGTACATAAATGGTTGTCGTTATGTAACCATGTAAAATATTTTTATGCCGCTCTAGTAAAATGGGTTGAATTGTTATCTAGGCAACTTAATTTATACACTATGAATTTAGCAATTAAAGTTATATTCATGCTACTGCAAATATTATTTGCTTCAAATGCAATGGATGGTTTATTGACCAAAATATAAGGCAAAAGCTCGAATTCAAACCTCACATCTAGTGTTTATTGAATACAATTCAGACAAATAAAACAATCAAAATAATAATAAACATAATTATATGTGCTGAAAATGTTCACCATTCGCCTGTAAACACATTTGAACCCGTCTTCTTTTATTATCAAAGATATTGATCAGCATTTCAGGTGTTATCGTTTGACATGCAGTTATAATCGCTGCCCTCAATTCTTCCAACGTATGTAGTCGTTGTCGAAAAACTCTGTCTTTCAGGTATCCAAAAATAGAATAGTCCAGCGGACTTAGATCTGGAGAACGTGCAGGCCATAATCCTTGACTAATTAGTCTATCACCAAAAAATTCTCTAAGATAGTCCAATGTTGCTCTAGCTGTATGAGCTGTCGCACTATCGTGTTGAAAATATCCGTTCTGTAATTCTTCATCGTCCAACTGGTTTATAAAATGATTGATAAGTTGTTGCCGATATCTCTCACCATTTATTGTGCCATCAAAGAATACCGGCCCAAATATTCTACGGCGAGACACTGCTAGCCAAATTCCAACCTTCCGAGGATGTAACGGTGTTTCAATAAAAAGGTGAGGGTTTTCCGAGTGCCTGAACCTATAGTTTTGCGAATTAACATATCCCGAGAGATGAAACCAAGCCTCATCACTGAAAAACGTTAAATCCAGTGTTCGATCTTCATTTAAATTTTCTAAAAACCATCGACAATAATTCATTCGGCGTTCCGGATCAACTAGTAATAATTGATGAACTACAGACAGTTTATAAGGATGTAAGTTCAACCTCTTCCTCACAATCTTATGGCACGTGCTCGAAGGAATTGCAGTTTGATTTCTGCGGGCTTACAGCGAGTCGTTGTCTGACATCTGCGACAACCTCTTGTGACACAGAGGGCCTGCCTGACAATTTACCTCTCTGCACACTACCAGTTTGCCTGAAACGATTCACTATTCGTAGAATATGTTTTGATAACACCGAATATTCAAATTGGTGATCCGGAAACTTCTGCTGAAATTCTCGAACACACTCTGGTATTGAATAGATCCATGTCCCATTTTCTAATCGCCCATTCCGAAAGTACGACTCGATTATGAAAGCATTATTCTCATCAGAATACATTTCGATAAATTGCTTTATTTTTGTTTGTTTGACAGACGACAGTAACAGTTTAGTTCAGGTGCACAATTTTAAAAAGGCGGCAAAAGTGAATTGAAGTGATTACATAATTCCAACCATTGATGTACACGCTGTACTTACAGATTTGATGACTGAATGGTCAAAGCTTAGAACAAACAAATAACAAAAAATAAATAACAAGATCTCTGTATTCTTAGGCCCTGATTAAAAGTTAATCAAGAGAAGTGCAATAGTTTATCAACTTTGGATCGCCTCTAATCATGATTAAACGTATTTTAGTCAATGTTTGTATTTTAATTTATTGTTTGTATTTTAATCTATGTTTGTGTTTTAATCTATTGTTTGTTTTTTACTATTCTTAATTGTATATTTTAACTTAAGACTGTATATTAAATGGACTTCCGTATAAATAAATAAATAAAACCTATGAATAAATGGCGAAAATGAACAAAATTATAAAAAAAACCGTGAAAGAGCACGTTTCTATAATTAAAGAAACGTGCTCAATATTTGATAGTTTTTTATAATTGTTTTATTCATTTTTATGCAAAAAAGTTTATAACTAAATTTAAAAAAAATGCAGTTTGAAGAAAAATTGCAGAAGTTTAAAGAAATTGCTGTAGTTTAAAGAAGTAAATAATCTGAAATCATCCATGATGCTAGTGTATCTTTAAAACTGTCTACTTACTGCCAAGTACAAAATTTTATTAAACAGTCTGTTTATGTAAGCATGTTTATTTTATTGCATATTTAATGAATATTTCGAATTCAATACTATTTGAATTCGAAAGAATAAGCTTACGCTTCTTTTAGTTTGTAAAACTTTAAGCATAATAAAATAAAATTACGATAATGTTCGTATTGCAGATTTTCCTTGGTATTGAAACAGACGTAATCACTTAATTTATACATTCTTAACGTCTGAACGAACAATTACATAATTTTCAATGAACTAATTGAATGTCGAGCGCACCATTCGCATTGTAAGTGAGAATGGGCTCGTCGCTAGAATTCTTGTATAGGTCACCGATCATTAAAGCAAGGCCTCCGTCTAAATAATAATGCCAGCGCCACAGACACACTTTCATATTAATGATTTGATATTGTAATTGGATTAAGTGACACAACCCATAAATTACGCTAAGTCGACACCTGCGCGACCGCAACACCGGCAATAATCATATTTCTAGAAATTTAATAACCCCACTCGACCGCTTGATATTAACATCTATATAGGGTACTTAACTTGAAATTAGTTTTGATATTTAGAAGTGTAATAAATTAGCATGCGTGCATATATTAATAAAATTATAATACTATGCTCGTGTGCATGTAGGTAAAAGATAGTAAAGTTCATAGCATTATAGTTTAGAATTGTTATACTTGATAATGACACACTATCGAAACTTATGTCGTAAAAATATTTTTATGTAACACCTGTATATATATAAATTATAAAAGTGGTAAAAAACATAGTAATATTAAATAAAAGAATTGAGTCTCCGTTCTTCACAGGATTTATTTAAAAATCGTAAATGTACATAGTAATAGTTTTATTTAATTTTTGTATAGCTTAGAGGTCTAAAATAGAGAAAAATAAGCTAGAAGTTTTAAATATGTTTAAAATAGCCCTGGTCAAATTGGAGCAAAGTGCTCCGGCGCTCAAATTTTGAAAACGGCAAATTTGATTAGACGAAATAAATATTTGTAAAAGTTATTAACGCCAGATCAAACATATGTAAAATCGCATGCAGTGGCGTAACTCTAAATCGCTATGGCTTGTAAAATGTTGATTCAATTTTAATATTAAAAAAAAATGTATTGATTCGCTATTAAATAAGCTATAATAATTGTGGTTGAAGTACATTTACGATCTTTACAAATTCTGTTTAATACAAGCGCTCAAAGTTGAACATTGATGTATTGTTTCCTTTTTAGAAATAGAAAGAATAGTTATGTGTCCACCATAGCACTTTCCCGCCATCTAAACAATTGATTATAATCGACATACTAAACTTATTTTACTTGTCAATTGGTTAAAGACCATTTCACATTAAATCAGTGCTGTGTACGCGTGGCGCATGAAGTAAAATTTCGAGTTTACAAAAGCCTAATTTGCCTCGGTCGCTCCGCTTCGCTACGCGCCCGAGCCAAATTTTCAGGCTTTTCTAAACTCGAAATTTTACTTCATGCTTAGTCTGGGAGTGGAAGACACTCGTTTGTTTCATCATTGAAACAATTTAAAATTGACGTAATAAATTTATTGTTCTTTTATTGAAGGAGAATGTCAATTTTGATACAAGTCAAAGAGGATTCAAAAGATAATGTGTAAATTACAGTCAATTTAAAGATGAAATACTATCAAAATGCAATAATAGTGAAAATACAGTCGAGTATGATGAAATACTATCAATATGTTATAATAGCGAAATTACCGTCAAAATGTTACAATAGTATTTAATGATGAAATACTATCAAAATGCCATAATAGTGGAAATACAGTCGAGCATGATGAAATACTATCAAACTGTCATAATAGCAAAATTAACGTCGAAATGTTACAATAGTCATTTAATGATGAAATACTATCAAATGCCATAATAGTGAAAACACAGTCGACAATTTTGAAATACTATTACAATGTCTTAATAGTGAAATTACCGTCAACATGTTACAATAGTCATTTAATAATGAAATCCAATTAAAATGCCATTATAATGAATGTTACAATAGTCATTTAATGATAAAAAAACTATCGAGATGCCATAATAGTGAAATGACCGTCAAAATGTTACAATAGTCATTTAATGATGAAATACTATCGAAGTCAAAAGGCTAAGTAATTTTAAGACAACATTTCATAATGGTCAATAAACAATTGACACATAGTAATGCTACATTGATCCCTAATTCAAATACGTCACATATGGTCAAAGTGTTATGATGGAAACAGGCAAGAGTTTGGTTAGAAATATAACATTAGTTTAACCTAACTTAATTCCATTAAATTATAAATTGCCAGAAGTGTCCTGAAATATGATGGTTGGCCAAAATTCTCATTTCATGTTTAAAATGTAAAAATTCAAATTTAATAGTGACACTTTGACAAATGTTTACACTTTGATGAAGAAACAACACACGAAATTCTGTAATTTGACTGTATTGACTATAATGACTGTACTAACTATAAGTAGACTTGCATTTCATTGTATTATGTTAACTATTGTGACAGTACTGAATGTATATCGACAGTATCGATTATATTGACAGATCGATTATATCGATCATTTTGACAGTAGTAACTATATTGACTATCCTTTTCCATTTTGATAGTCAAAATAGACGTTATCCTAAATATTAATCACGATAATAATTATATTTTTACTTCAAAAAGACTCCAATAGGCAAATTTTCATTTTACTGGTCAAAATAGGCTTTATCCTGACTATTGCAGTCTTTTTAAAGTGAAAATATGGCTATTACAGTGATCACTTTCACTTAAAAAAGACTGCAATAGTCAAATTTTCTTTTCAATGTGACGATAATAGTAAAATATTCTTTTCAAAATGACGATCCTAGTCAAATGTTGGGTTTATCATGAACCATAGATCACTGTAATACACTTAAGAATTTGACTATTGCACGTTATCAATAGCCATATTTTCACTTAAAAAATACTGCAATAGTAAAATTTTCTTTTCAATTTGACGATAATATTTAAATATTCGTTTCAAAATCACGATACTAGTCAAATGTTTGGTTTATCATGGACCATAGATCACTGTAATAGACTTAAGAATTTGACTATTGCAGTTCATCAATGTTTATTATAATGTGACGCTAATAGTAAATTTGGTCGTATCAAAGTGACAATAATAGTCACATGTTGGCATTATCGGGACTGTAGATCACTATAATAGTCACATTTTGACTATAAAAAGACTGCAATAATCAAATTTATATTATAATGTGGCGATAATAGTAAAATGTTTTTTTTAAAGTGACGATAATAGTCAATTGTTCGTTTAAACTGACAGCAAAATAGTGAAATTTTGGCTTTATGGTTATATTTAGAATTCTTATAATTTTTATGACAGTTGGTATTCGTGATATTTTTCAAGGTGAAATACCAATTACTTCACTTTAAATCAGTGATTTGTACGCGTGGCGCATGAAGTAAAATTTCGAGTTGTCAAAAGCCTGAATTTAGATAGTCCAAATCCAAATTCTTCGGGCTTTTCTCAACTCGAAATTTTACTTCATGCTTAGTCTGGGAGTAGAAGATACTCGTTTAATATTTTGAAATTGTTGATGAATTTTCAAGATTTAATTTAATTATCAAAGTTTTGACGATTTTAAGTGAATTTCCATGATTTTACTCAATTTTTAACGCTTTTCGTAAATTTGCAAGATTTCCTTTAATTTTCGAACTTTTGACGTATTTCCGTTGATTTCAAAAGTTTTGATACTTTTCATACATTTTTAAAACTTCCTTTAATTTTCAAATTATTTGCAATTTTCACGAATTTCCCAAATAATCGTTAACTTAAAAAATGTTGACTGTTCATAAAATTCCAAGATTTCAGTGAGTTTTCAAAATTCTGACGATATTTCTGAATTTCATAAATTTTCGTTAATTTTATAAATGTCGATAGTTATCACAAATTACGAAAAGCGTTGTAAATTAACTAAAACTACCTACAATCTTAAAAATTCATCGACACTTTCAAAAACCTAAACGAGTATCTTCCAATCCCAGATTAAGCATGAAGTAAAATTTCGAGTTTAGAAATGCCTGATTTTAGGCATTTTCTAAACTTGAAATTTTACTTCACGCATATAAAACACAGATTTAATTTTAAGTTCGAAATATACGTCGTGTTGATTAATTTTGCAAATGTTTATATGGAAAATGTAAAAGTATACTTAAATGTAAAAAAAACTAGTTTTGAAACCTATACATTAATTGATTAATTTTGCAAATATTTATGTGGAGTATGTAAAAGTATACTTAAATGAAAAAAAAATATATAATTTTGAAACCTATACATTCCTAGCTCTTTCATGACATAACACATGTCGTTTTTTTAATTTTCTAACTACAAAAGATGTACCCAAAATCTTTTCAGGTTGTTCAAATTTAAGAAAGTTAAGAGGCCTAAAACGTCCTTGTCACTTTCGTTGTCTGAAATCACTTTGATAAATATCATATGATCTGTCAAACTAATTAATTCGAAAAATTCACATGTTTAAAACAATTTAAATAAAATAACTAAAAGAGCTACGACATAAAGTGAATACTCATTAAATGCAATTTTTTCGATTATATACAACTGTTCTTAACAAGATTTTTATATATGATCAATATTAAACAAAAATTTAAAAAAATGCTAAGAGTAAACTAGACAAATATAAAATACCTTAGAAAAAAATAAAGAATTTTTTGGTAGTATTCAAAAAAATATTTTTTTTTTACCAAAATTCAACATTGAATATTTATATCTCTCGTCAAAATTTTTATTGTTGTTTCGCTATAATTATAAGAGTGGCGGAGAATTTTTATTTGGTAAAAATGACCACTTTTTTGGCTCAAAAATCATATTTACCATTTTCGAGAAAACTAAAAGAACTACGACAAAAAGCATGTACTCATTAAATGTTTATTTTTTGATTCTCTACAACTTCTATTTCAAAGATTTTTTCGACTATGTTAATAATTTACGAGATGCGAAAAAAACGCTAAAAGTAAACATGCACTTCCTGTTTTCGGTCTCCACCCATTTTTAACTGGGCGCGAGATATGGAATAGAACGCAAATACAAAATTTGATGACAATGCCATTAGCCATTTCCGCTGAAATCGTGCCACAGACCGACATTCCAACTAGTTTCAACTCACAGTGGAAACTAGTTGGAATAAAAAACAAAATATTAGTGAAATTTAACCAAGTGTTTAAATCATAGTTAAAAATCATGTTAAAAATACAAGATATTACAAATGATTCTGCAATCATTTTGCACCTTCAAATTTCGAGCCCCTGGAGCAGTTTGCTCCAATTGCTCGAATGCTTTTGAACTTTTTATTTTATTGGCCTTGGTAACTATGATCATTAGCCATCAATCTATATTTTATTGTTTTTAACCAATTCTATATCGAAATTACATCTAGGACGCCACAACACATTCACACTACAACCATGGACCCGGATGAAATCATTTATTATTCATAAATGATTCTACCGGACGGGACTCAAACCCGCGACCTCTGAGTCTGTGAGTTCAAAGATGAGGGGCCTCGGTGGCCGAATGGATAGAGACCCTCTATCCATTCGGCCACCGAGGCCCCTCATCTTTGAACTCTGCCGACTAGAGTTTATTTTTTATTATTTATAATAAATACAAAAAGTATACATAAAAGACTGTAGAAGTAGAAAATATCTATCTTCTTCTTTTTTTATTTCGCCTTGTACATACACAAGGAACAGCCCTCTAAACATTTCACGTCAGAAAAAAAGACAGATCGCGCAATAAAACGTTGTAGGAAAAGGGTGAGCGAAGGGAGCGGGGTAATAACTAAGCCCTCGGGGGACCGGTTTTATTGCCTTGTGCCCTCGCCTTTCCCTCCCTTTTAGGCAAGGGGTGACAATTCGTCGATAATCCTTATAAATAGCTTAGGCGATAACAACCAGGCTTTTCCAACTACACCCACGTGGGGGGTCTTAACCCTAATTTGCATTTCTTATATTTAATGATACCATACAAAATGCGAAATGTAAATTTCGTAATTAAATGAAAATCCCGTTATTTGAATACAATACTAGATGAAATTATAATATAGTTAATTAAAAAATAATCATTTCCATAAATCAGAGGTTCTCTTCTAATGAATGAATTGAAATTAAAACGTTAGGGTGTGTAATTTGGAAACCTATTTAAATTATTTATACATACACTGATTTTTTTTTAAGTGTATTTTGGAGGTGCCACATATGGAAAACTTTTTTATTTGAAGAGATATTGAAAATTCGTTTCCGCGAGTCAGGGTCACTTTTTTGTTTCAATCAATGGTAAAAAGAAAATTGAACTATCGAAAACGATTTTTCCGCTCTATAACCGGAATTCGATGAAATGTCATTTTTATGAAGTTACTGTATCTCATTTATCTTAGAAGTTAAAACCAAACTGTAAACACTTTCTTATGGTAACTTTTCACGCCCAATAAAATAACGTACATGATTTATTTCAAGGGCGTTTCGTTTTTGTTTTCCTACACCAAATTAACTTTTTTTCTTATGAGCTCCTATGAAAATATTATTTGGCACAATATTAGAGAAAGTAACAAGTTAAAGTGTTGTTTAAAGATCGACTAATTTATGGTTTTATGTTAAAAAAAGTACAAAAAATAGAAACACTTCTCAATACGTTCTGTACATTCGATAAAACTGGGTAGAAACCGAAAATAGGTAAATAAATAATTAAGTAGGTGAAACAAATAAAGTAATTATGTTTTAATTTTATTTTAATATTGTTTCGCCAAGTGATCAATAAGAAACAATCGACAACTTCAAATAAATTTACAAAAGCTCAACGTTTCTTTGAACTTAACAGAACTAAATTATTTCAAACACATCTAGAGATTTGGCAACATTTTTTTGTGGAGTATCAATTAAAATGCAAATCTATGGCCAAAAAATTGTTCCAACGAAAGCAGCAAAAATTTAGAGATTTATCGCCGTTTGTTGGAACGTGGGAAACATTTGGACGTGATTCTTGTCGAGGGCTATAAATTAAAACTTCAATTCGAATCCAATTTGCGAATTCATGAGACCGGAGACTGTAGTGTGGAAAATCGGAATATTTGCAATTCTAAATTGCCCCGTTCGAAACCGGACTCTGCCATTTATGATGCATAACCACATGAAATCAGAGTCCATCAATAATTTTTCGAACCAACGAATAGTTTAGGAACTATTTTAATAACCATCAATAATTATTCAAAAATAACATAGAGTGTGTTTTAAATTGTGCGTTTTGTAACACGTTATTTCGATAACATTTATGGCCTAACTCGGACCCAGAGGCCAGGACCTGTTTTTTAAATATTTAAGATCAATACAATTTGTATTTTTTTTATAACATGTCTTTTATTTTAACTGTATTTGTCGCCACGTCCCGTAAAACCAAATTTTCAGGCTTTTCTAAACTCTAAATTTTAAATAGTGAATAGAAAAATTATACTAATATACTATACGGAGTGTCCCGATTAAGCAGTCGATGCATGGGTATCTTGTAAACGGTAAGAGATAGAGAATCGATTAAATGGAAGAAAATATGCAGGACAATGAGTACTATCTATGTCACAAAAAAGTTGAACGTTCAGAGCACAATTCGATAAAACCGTTTTTGGCGATTTTTTATTCTCCTCTGTAACTTGCTTAGTATTGTTGATAGATGTATTAAAGGCTATGAGCTCATAGCCAACTTTGAAGTCCATATAAAAAAATGAAGTTAGTATGCGTATCTTGGAACACATTTGCTTCATGGTAAAACTAACTACCTCTTATTAAAAAGCATAAAAAAGTGCCTTAATAATGTCAATAATCATCCTTCTATCATCAATAATAACTAAGTTATAAAGGAAAATAAATAAGAGAAAATCGTTTTTTCCCAGTGTCCTTTTTGTTGGTTTTACACTGAACATAAATAGTATTCATTGTCCTGCATATTTTCTCCTATTTAACCGATTCTCTATCTCTTACCGTATAGAAGTTACCCATGCATCGACTGCATAATCGGGACACCCTGTATATTTATATTAAAAGAGCACTAATCAAGTTTCGACATTTTTATGTTCTTTTCAAGTGAGTGACAAATTTTACTGTATGTTTATATACATAGTACAAACACTTTTTAGATGTTTATATACTTTCAATTCAAACGTTTCGCTGATTGTAAACTGAATAATCAAATTTTACTACAACTTATAAATGTAATTGTACAGAAATCGTGCCTATTCATTTTAAAATCATATTTCAATTTTCGTTAAAAACGGTTAAAGCTTAAACTCAAATTCAAATTTATTAAATAGATTATAAAGGTGCTTACATTTATTTACAGTTTTACTTATTATCATCACTAGTTGTTTAAGTCCAAGTACTTTTTAATCTATTTGAATATGCATATGGGTAAATTGCATATAAAGGAAAATTTGCTTGCCCGGGTCTTATAACTAAAAAATGAGTCTATCAATACTGTCAATTTTTTTTGTTGTAGTTTCACAGAACCTGTAAGTTGTCATACCAAACGAAATCTGCGAGATTAGCGAATAGAGAAAGAAATAATATTCAAGAGGCTAAAAATGACATTACCATGATTGTTCCATTTGCACATTTTCAAATTTGTACCACAATTCTTTACATTTATAACGAAAATTATTAATTTTATTTCTGGAAAATAAGTGGATCAAGAGTAATTGTATATAATAATAGAATATAAGTGATAATCGCAATTAAGTGATTTTTAAATGCTTATTTTGTCTGCAAAAATGTATAATATTTTTATTACAAATTTTAATACTTAATTTTGAATTTCCCATTCGATTTATGTGAACATTCCTATTACCATAAGAATGTTTGACACATGTAGAAACACTCTGTTTGATAATGGCAAGTTGAATTGCCGAAACTGCAGTCACGAAAATAAAAATAGTGTGTTATACAAACAAAGTTAAAGTGTTTTATTTCATTGAATTAACATGTATAACGAAGTAGAAGCCTCCACAGTTCATAAGTTCATAACATGTAGAAACATCATTCACTGATTAACACGTTGATCGTCACTTTTATAAAAATAAAAATATTACCTTAGGCCGCTGCTTAAGTTATTGTTCCAATTATACAAATATTATTAATTATAACAGAATAATAAAGCAATAATTTGAAGGGACATCAAAGTTTTTAAACGTTCAGGCCATACTAGTTCCGCGGCACTGGCAGCGTGCCATGATTTTTTAAAAGTTATTTCTGGATGCGGCACAAGGTACATGCCGCGGGACTTAAACGGAAATTTAATGCGGCACAAAAGCCCGGCGATCAACGTGTTAGCAGTTGTGTTTATGAATTGACGCTGTGCAGGAGAATTAAAAATTACGAATTTAATGTACGAGTTTTTATTCATGACATTACCATGGCCGCATTTTATTAATAATAACAAACCATTTAAAATGTTTCAGAGCAGACTTAATAATACCTTACCCATGCACTCCAAGATAGCAGTTTTCGATTTGCGTTTGAATAATTACAGTGCCTCAAAAGTGGCTAAAACAGAAACAATGACATTGCCATGGCTAAATTGATTGACACTACCGTGGCTTTTAAATATTACAAAACTTTTATCTATACTTTTTGCAATGAATATAAGAAGTAATCTTTTTTTATGGAAAAGATAAATAAAACTATGGGTAAAATGTTAACTACAGCGAAGATTCTCAAACAAGAACGCAGACAATATTCAAATGGACAACCAACACAAGAAGGAAAGAGGGCGTTACCTCAAACACAACCATGAATGAAAAATTAAATAAATAAAAGATTGGACATCACATGAACAAAAAAAACCGGTAAAAATGGAATAAACATTCTAGAAACAAACAAAGGGAAGCATTTAGGTTATGATTTTTACTGTTAATTTAGTGTTTTGTACGCGTGGCGCATGAAGTAAAATTTCGAGTTTAGAAAAGCCCCGCGAAAATTAGTCTTGGGTCGCTGGCGCGACCCTCGACTAATTTTCTACGCAGGGCTTTTCTAAACTCGAAATTTTACTTCATGCTTAGTCTGGGAATGGACCACATTCGTTCGAAAGTGATAAAATCAAAAATCAAGTAAATTGATGCTTTGTGTCAAATTTCACATTTTGATAAATTTCGATGATTTTTGTCAGATTTGAGATTTTTAATTGTTTATCGGTAATTGGTAATGGGCAAAACTGGACATCACATGAACAAACCAAAAATGGTAAAAATGAAATAAAAATTCTAAAAACAAGAAAAGGGAAGCATTTAGGTTATGATTTGTACTGTTAATTGAGTGTTTTGTCCGTATGAAGTAAAATTTCTACGTATGAAGTAACATTTCGAGTTTAGAAAAGCCCTGTGAAAATACGCGGAGCTTTTCTAAACTCGAAATTTTACTTCATACTTAGTCTATAATCTGTTTAATAACTAGAAGGAGCGTTTTAAATTTCACGCGCCAAAACCTACAACTCTGATTGGCCGAGAGTACGCCCAGCTGACATAACCTTAATTCGAAGCGTTACCGAGTTGCAACTTTGTCTGTTTCGTAATAACCTTTTGTGCGGTGTTTCTTCAGCAAAGTTAAAAGTTAGTTTTGTTTATATTGTTGTGATGGATTATGGACCCAGTACAAGCTCAGTGATAATGTCACCTTCACCTCGAAAAAAGCGTAAGAAGTTGGATTTGGGTCATTTATATCTGTCTAAAAAATAGTACATAATAAATATGTATAAGCAGATGATAACAGATGATCCACATATGAAAATGACTGCTGTTGTATCAGACATTGTTAGTGCAGTAGGTGAGATATCAAATACCATAAGAATATGCATCAAATAATAAAATGTTTAATTTTTAGGAGTTCTAAATTCCACTGTCTATCGTACAATTAGCGAATATAAGAAATCTGGAGAGATTTGTAGCCCAAAACAGCTTGGAGGACATAATTAAAAGTTTTGATGACGTAGTGAAGAGATCCGTGCATAGTTTCTTTTATAAAAATGAAGTGCAAACTTTGAATAACGTTTTAAAAGAAGTAAACGAGCATGCAGGCATGCCGAAGATGAGTCGTTCTATCTTGTATAGTTTTATGAAAAAAAATCAATTTTAAGTAAGATAGAGACCAGAGCTGGGCAGGATTCGAATCATTTAGGATTTTTTTAAGAGGATTCGTATTCGAGTCTAAATGTGGGTGATTCGAATCCTTATAAAAGGATTCAAATCCTTGTACAGGATTCGAATCCTTGTAAAAGGATTCGAATACTTACAAAAGGATTTGAATCGTCAAAAATAATTCGAATTACTTGTGAGGAATAACGTGAAAAATGTTTTTTTGTGTGTTTTTAAATTTCACGTTAAATCACTGTTTTATGCGCGTGGCGCATGACGTAAAATTTCGAGTTTAGAAAAGCCCAGAAAATTTGTCTCGGGTCGCTGCGCGACCCTCGACAAATTTTCACGGGGCTTTTCTAAACTCGAAATTTTACTTCATGCTTAGTCTGGGAGTGGAAACGCTCGTTCGAAACTTCAAAGTGAATGCTTTGATAAGAACATTAAATGATTGAAAATGTTGTTAAAGATAATATACTAGTTTTCAAAATTTTGTTTAGTATTGTTTGAAGTAAAACTGACATGGTAGCCACAATCTGAAATGTTAAATTTTTTCTACATTTCGCTGACTAAAGAATTTTCCCTGGCCTTTTAATATAACTTTCTTCTGTGGCAAACCCCCATTCTGTTTAATAGTTTTTATTGTTATTGCCAATATTTAAGTTAATTTTATAAATTTTTACGTGTTTTGTAATTTGCCTACTGATTTTGACAAATTTAATAATATCATATGGCTTTTTTGTTAGTGTTTTGGTCAATTTGAATATAATTCCATGATTTTCCTCTGATTTTTCCGGTTTTAATGATATTCAGTGAATTTTTTATTTACGTAAATTTCAGGCATTAGTCGATTTTATAATAGAGTTCAATTTGAAGTTTTAAACGAGTCTTTCCACTCCCAGGCTAAGCATGAAGTAAAATTTCGAGTTTAGAAAAGCCCCGTGAAAATTTGTCGAGGGTCGCGCAGCGACCCGAGACAAATTTTCGGGCTTTTCTAAACTCGAAATTTTACTTCATGCGCCACGCGTACAAAACACTGATTTGAAGTTAAGTTCAGAAACACACAAATACATCTTTAACCAGAGTAACAGGGTGTCAGATATTTAGTCTGTTATCAACGATGTTCAGTGGTAATAATAAATAATTAGGTTTTGAATATTTTTCTTAAAACAGCAGCTAACGATATTTATATATTAATGGTTGCAAAACAATAATTAAATCAAATTTATTCTTAAAGGATTTGTATTCGTGATTCGAAAGAACAGGAATCATATTTATCTCTTACGAATCCTTTATTCGAGTATTCGTGATTCGAATCATATTAGGTGATTCGGAATCCTTTTTATGAGGATTCGTCCCAGCTCTGATAGAGACACATTATTATATAAATTCCATATTATATTATGAACATAATGTAAAAAAAAAACATGTTTTATTTTACAGATATATGGCGAGATGCCGTATAAGCATTTTAATTGAATTAACAATATCGTACGATGGAAAAGAAAATACTTAACCACAATTAAGAAGTACAAAATGGATATTTGATTTTATTTAAAGAGTAATTATGAAATTATTTAAAATTGGCGCCAAATTTATCTAGTGATATTTCTGGTAACTTTTTATAGTGTAAATTGGGCTTTGGCACTTACTCCTTCTAGTTTTTAAACACACTATAGGAATGGACGACACTCGTTCAAAAGTGATAACATCAAAAATCAAGTAAATTGATGATTTGTGTCAAATTGTACCTTTTCATAAATTTCGATGATTTCCGTTAAATTTGACAGTTTTAATTGTAGTTTGAATAATTCCGTCAAATGTGACATTTTTAATATTCGACGTTTTGAATTGTATTCTGCAATTTTTCGCACAAATTGATATTTTTAACGTAACCAATTATATCATATTTTGACGATTCTCACACGGATTTCCATTTATGACGTTTCGAATTATATTTTGACAATTTTCGTATGAATTGACATTTTTAACATTCCGAATCAAATTTTGACACTTGACATGTCGATTTATAACATTTTTATCAGATTATCAACAAATCGATATATCAAAATGATTTCCGTTTGTTTCTGTATAACCAAATACATTATAAACCTGTTGTAAATCCAAATAAGTGGATTTATTTGTTGTATTTAAATATTGTTATTTATTTATTCATTCAACGGAGTCCATTTAAAAAAACATAATATTGTACAACTAAAAATATAAATTTACACATTAAAACATAATTAAAACAATAAATATAAAAACAATTAAAAGTTACGACAAATAACATATTCACAATTAAAATGGATTTATAATCTTTGTTTAATATTAATACTTCTACTACTACTACTTGACTTATGCCATGTTAAAGAATTAGTATTCTTAAGTATTTGAACCTTCAGGTAGAAGAAAAAAATAAATTAAAGCATTATTGTAGATCATTATTTTATTGTATCAAAGTTTCTCTTTATATGCAAATTACTCATAATAAAATCTACCTTTGAACTTATATAAAAATATTGAAAATATGAAAAATATAAAATATATAACTAATATAAAATAAAAAATATATTTTTTTAAATTAAGAGATTCAACATATAAAAAGATAAAAATAAACATTTCCAGAATACCTTAAAGCATTGAGTAAGTAATTAATTGATTACTTTACTTGGTCAATGATTAAAACATTTTCTTAATCGTAAACCAGTTATCTCAAAATTACTTTTGATTTTCATGGCACCCCCTATATTTAAATAAATAGAAATTACTATTAATGGTGACTTTAACCCATTACCGGCCGAGAAATGATAGAGTTACCTCTAAAACTTGATTTTCGTTGAAATTCTGCACTCCTTTTTATGATTTCTATAAATGAATAAAACACAATGGCGTCTTGAAGTCAATCCTACCAAATCTTAACTATTCATCCCTCATGACGAAATTACTCCTGTATCCCCTAAAATAAAAATCCACAACTCATACATAGCCCCTTCGCACACATCTAAATAACTAGGAATCCTGGTATGGGGTCAGTTTTCCTAATCCTTTTTTCCTAATTTTTTTTTCCTAATCCTTTTTTCCTAATATTTTTTTTTCCTAATTTCTATTATTATTATTTTCCTAATACTATTTTCCAAATTCACATTTTATTTCCGAGACTCATTTCCAAATGTACAGTTCAAAAACCAATGTAGCAACCGACGTCCTTTAAGTACTCCATAGCTTCCTCCCGCCGATCTTCATACTGGAGAACGACGTTCGTAATCCTTTCTTCGTTCTGCTCCATAGCTTTGCTCACGTCTCGCCGGACTCTTTTCCCTAAATTTAGGTCGCGGATCATGCCTTCAGTGTCAGATTGCTCTTTCTTGAGTTCCTTGAGGAGAGTGTACAAACCCGGATGGTTCTTTCCCACCACAAGTGCGAAACGAGTATGCCAACCTGTAAGATAAGATGTGGGATAAAGGACAGTTGTTGGATTCAGGAAAAAGTAAAAGGAAAAAGGAAAAGGAACCTTCTGAAAGGTTGTTGGTTCTCGATAGGTTTTGGAGCGTCGCATCGTACATGTTCCAAACATCTGGTGGGTATCGGGCATCAACGGCTCGACGTCTACCTCGAGCTGTCTGTCCTTTTACGTACGTCGTCTACGGGGTAGTAATACTTGTAAAAAATAACTGATAAAATTACGAAAATTAGGAATATTAGGAATATTAGGAAAAAAAAATTAGGAAAATTGTTAAATTAGGAAAATAATAAGTTAGGGAAAAAAATCATTAGGAAAATAATATTAGGAAAACTGTACCCCAATCAGGAATCCTCTTTGACACCAAACTTTCCACAACCATAAATGAGGGCAAGGGCGTGGCATTTTCTATCGCTTACTTACACAAAACCAAAGAATCACAACTAAAACAGCAGTGAATATTTAGAAGTCGATTTGCCGCCCCTTACTAGACTATGCATCCATCCTTTTCACCCAATGCCGCCCTTCTACACTACACCATTTTCAAGTGGCCAAAAGATCTGCTATCCGAACCTTAACTAAAATCCGTCATCCAAACAATCCTTCCCAAAATCCATCCAATGAACTCTTGTACGAAATCACCCAAATAATCCCTACCACGTACACTAGCCATTACTGAAAAACTAACGAAAAACCCATTCAACACAGAAATCCTGCATCACCCCGTAATAAAAACATCTCACCCAAATTCAAACATCCAACTAGCACAATTTATCAATTAATTAATTCGTATCATCTTGACACTTAATATAGTTTTACCTCCTTTATAGTAATTTTCAAAAGGGCAGAAAGACATGGTCGATAGCCCAGACAAGGACGTACTAACAAATACATTCATTTTATTTATTTCTATGTGCAATATACAGAGGCGGGCATTTTACATGTTTTTCTCAAATATTTCGTAAACAATAAAAAGTAATCGTACAGAAGGGGGCCGTAATTATGTAATATTGGTTTTCTCACAGGTGGCGCTGTTGTCGCTAAAACAAGGTCAACTAATTTTTTTTAATGAGAACCCCTATTTTTGATTGCATTGTATTACATACTGAGAATGTTTCTTTCAAATTTACATACATAATGTATACGTTGTAAATTTCTAGGCATTCGTCGATTTTATAAAAACCTTCAATTTGAAGTTTCGAACGAGTGTTTCCACTCCCAGATTAAGCATGAAGTAAAATTTCGAGTTTAGAAAAGCCTGAAAATTTGGTTTACATTTTCCTTCACACATTTTAATTCCGATCAAATTTAATTAACAAAAAATAAATAATGTTGAGTTATTGCATCAATGGCGTATAATGAGTTAATTAATTATATCTTATTCCAAAATTTCTTAAATTTCATCTTAGAGTTGTAATCTAAAAAATCAAATTTTACTACAACAAACAGAAAATGCAATTGTTTAGAAACTGAGCCTTTTAATTTTAAATTTCTTTAATTTAAAAAAAGTGATTTTAAAAGTTTCTAGATAATCAAAAGTAAGTTTAAGGTAACTAGTTTAGGATTAAGCAAACACTTTAATCAATTAAAAGGTAATTTGATTAATTAATTATTTAATCAATGCTTTAATGTTTAATCCATTATGTACGTAATTAATTAACCAAATTACTTACTCATTGATTAAAATGTTTTCCTAATCCTATAGTGAACAGATCTGTATATGTATATTAAAATAAAAATTCTTATTATAATAATACACAATATTAAACACTTAGAGCGATTGTAAATATACCGATTTTCTTAATTACTGATAATTCGGTAATTGTTTATATCAAGACCAGTAAATCACGAAAATATTCGTAATAATATTTATTTAATTAATTAATTATTTACTCAATGCTTTAATGATTAAAGCATTAAGTACGTAATTAATTAACCAAATTACTAACTCATTGATTAAAGTGTTTTCTTAATCCTAAACTAGTTACCTTAAAGTGACTTTTAATTATCTTGTTACCCTATATTTTAAATAATTACATATTGCAATTAATGGTGACTTTAATTTTATACACTACTAACTAATTCAAACCCACATTAAATGCAAAAACAAACAATAAACACTCACACAAAACCTGAATAAATATCATTAGTTTGCTTTATGAATATTTACAAGCGACTTTTAAAAAGTGATTTATCCATTTTGTAAATATTGATTGCTTCATTTGCATTTCGCCGAGAAAATCAAAAGTTGCTTTCGTGTTTGTGAAAGTCCCCATTGTATTCTGATTGGTAATCAATAGAATAAGTAAATATGTATGTGTTGTGTATTTATGTTCGTGTGTGTGTGTGTGTTTTATTGGTTATAATACCTGCAATTAAGAGTGATAAAGTCGGTCTTAATTTGAATACAATCGCGTTTGACCTTTGTTCGATTTATCTTCGATTGGTGAGAACACGACGGTTCGATCCGAACAAACAAATAGTTTTGTCAGAATAAATTAGCGTTTATTATGGGATTATTTATTGGGCAATTAATTATGCTTGTTTTGTTATTATAATAATAATTAATATTATTTACAGAAATGGTACAATTTGGTAGTTTTATATTTTTTGTGTGTTTGTAATACAGGTTTTTTTTTATCACCTATCTTGTTGATTTATATGTATAAATTAATTCATAACTTTACTGATAATTCTGAATTGTTATGCAACATCGATTTTAATGTACCCAGACTATTCTCTAGATATAAACAAACCTTTAATTATACGACACCCCGTAGTAATCACTACATGTTTTCCCCATTATATAAAATGTTGCGAATTGATCACGATATTCAATGCTTTGTCGATATTTTTCACCTTGTATAGAACAGTTTATGTGTGAGCCCAGAAAATTTGTCTCGGGTCGCTGCGCGACCCTCGACAAATTTTCACGGGGCTTTTCTAAACTCGAAATTTTACTTCATGCTTAGTCTGGGAGTGGAAAACACTAATTTAAAGCTTCAAATTAAACTCTAAAAAAACAAGGAATATCTAAAGATATACAGAAAATAGGTTGAATTTGGAATACTTATACTTAAAAGAAAACTCCCTGTATGTATAAATACAAATAAAATATTTCCAGAAGAAAGTTATTGTTACTGCAAAAATGTTCAGCAAAAATATTAAAGGGAAAAGTATTTGGTATATAGTGAAACTCATTTCGTAAACCGGATGGAAGGTTCAGATTGAACGCTTTTATAATAAGAAAGAATGCCTAAAAATTGACATTGGGATGTGTAAAAATCCCTGTATGAGGGGGCTAAATCTAATTATAGTATATTAAATCAAAACACTTGGTTTGTTTCACTTTGTCTAAATCTAAACCGGCAAATGAGGCTAACCAGGTCAATGCCGGTTGAATATTAAAATATAAAAACGAATTAAAATTAATACCGACTTTCTGCAAAAATTTACTCTGATTGAGACAACATCTCCAAATATTCATTGAAACAACTACTCAGTGTATATATACCTAGATAATAATTTTTTCTGTACATTCCTTTGAAAATGGTCTAACAAACCGAAACTAGTCGGAATAAAGTTTTAATTTGCGAAACAATACCAAGTGTTTTTAATTTAAATAACTTTACAGAAACAACTACTTCTCGAGCTAATACCCCGACAGATATTGAATTAAACAATGAATATTTGAGTTACACGACAGATTTACTATTTATATGCAAAATGCAACATCAGGTCAAATTATTCTCTCACCAAAATAATTGAACCAACAGAAAATTGAAATAAATTATAAAATTTATAGGGAATGAATATTAATTGCCTTAAGCCATCTATAGACGTGTTTCGAGATGTATGCCTCATCAGTAAAGCTATGCTTTAGACTTTCAATACAAAAAATTATTAAAATAAACAGAAAACTTAAAATGTTAAAATCAGTTAGCAAAATTAACTTTTTTGTAAAATTGGGTTGAGTGAAGATAGCCTATTTTACATTTATACACTTGATATAAAGTAAGTTTTACACTTATAATGTATTTTTAAGTGGAACATTTTAAGATAAAAATTAAATACATCCATTTAAAATTTGTTGCAATTACCGAGTTTAATCTGATTCTCCATCTAATTATAAAACTTTTAATAAAGTACCAACATTTTCCGCAAGCAAGAATATTCCAATTAAGTTATTTTAAAGCTTTTGATAATCCCCATGTATTTTCCACACTCGGAGAAATTCCAATTTAGTAAACACAAATTAAATTCTTCCCTCTTACGGATTTGAGTTATTCTTTGTTCTTAATAAATGAAAAAAAGCTAACGATTGTAATCGGGAAAAGGGAAAAAAGACACGAAAATGCCAATTAAGTCCATTTCGACGTTTTAAATCACTGGGCGGGCGAGCTTTGATTAAGGTTCACGACGCTTTCTCCCCAATAAATGACAGGGCGGCTAAATCACGATTTTTAATTAAAACTCTCCCCAAAGTTCATTAGTCCTCGTGTCTAATTTCAACCAGTTTTACTTACACCCCCCCCCCCCCTCCCAACGATTCCCCGGCAATTTTCACTCAGGCTACTAATTTTGCTCTCTACTTTTAATCATTAAGGCAACTTTGATGACGTTTTATATGTTCAAGAAAACATATTTTACATACTTTTAAATTTTTACTAACAATTATTTTAATACGAAACGTCAAATATGTCGCAAAAGATAAAGTAGGAATTAAATCGATACCCAAGTATGTCATATGATTTATCTTGTATCCCTACCTGTTGAAAACATGGCTGCGCACATGATTGATAGTAATTTTTTATTCAAAAACTGGCTAAATTATCTTTAAATCAATTTTATATAAACTTATAATTATAATTTTGTTATACTATTTATCTATGCATCTTATTTGTTAATATCTACGTATATCATAATATTGTAGTAAAGGGCAGGCTTATTATGTTTAAAACACTTTGTTTTAAAACAATGCTTTAAACATGTTTAAAAACAGCCGTCGTGTTTGAAACGGTTTTGTTTTAAACATGTTATAAGTCTTAAATTTGTTTAAAGCTGTTTTAAACGTTCAATTTGTTTATAGCGTTTTTTTTTTATTGTCTTAAATTTATCTTTATTTTTGTAATTTTGTTTTGTTTATATATATTATTTTAAGAATTTTTACTTTTTTAATATTACTCTGTAATTGGGATGTCCTGTTGGGTAATAAATATTTTTATTATTATTTACTAAATTATATTTTATACTACTTCATTAAGATTTTTTGTTTCCGTTTTTAAATGTTAGCTAAATTGTAAAAGATATTTCATATAAATTATTAAACATAACATTTTATTACAATAAAATATCACAACTGTGTGTGCATAAATGTGATTTTTAAATACAGGACATTTTTCTTTCAGGTATACATATGCATACACTGTAAACATTACGACAGTCGTTGTTTTTTTAAAAGATTTCAATTTGAATGTTTAAACGAGGGTTTTCCACTCCCAGACTAAGCATGAAGTATAATTTCGAGTTTAGAAAAGCCTGAAAATTTGGATTGGCCGCGTAGCGAAGCGGAGCGGTCAATCCAAATTAGGCTTTTCTAAACTCGAAATTTTACTTCATGCGCCACACGTGTAAAACACTGAAATTACGTAAAGTTTAAAATATACGACTTTAGCAATTTAATATGTAGATATAAATAAAACTTGAGTCAAATTCTGCTCTGAACAAATTGTTTAAAGCAATGATTGTAGGCAACCCAATAACTATAACGTATATTTGGTTGCCTATAATCGTTGTTATATGTGAGTGTTTTTTGAACTTAACTGTAAATCGGTGTTTTTAAACGTGGCGCATGAAGTAAAATTTCGAGTTTAGAAAAGCCTAATTTGGATTGGCCGCTCCGCTTCGCTACGCGGCCAATCCAAATTCTTAGGCTTTTCTAAACTCGAAATTTTACTTCATGCTTAGTCTGGGAGTGGAAAACACTCGTTTAAAGCTTAAAATTACACTCTAAAAAAATATATATTTAAAGATTTACAGCAGGCAGTTGAAATACGTTTTCTTAAAAGAAAAACTCCCTGCATCAAAATGTATTACCGGAAAAAATCTGAAACCAAACTCAGGCTTTTCTAAACCCGAAATTTTACTTCATGCGCCACGCGTATAAAACACTGGTTTTAACCCTTTCAGTCCCAATTTGTTTCTTTGGTTAAAATAACTTATTTTTTTGATGAGCCAGTAAATAGATAACAAAAAACTAAAAAAATAATTATTTATTTATTTTTTGAAGTGGGGGGAGTCTTTTTGGGGCTCGGGACATATTTGTCCCAATGGGTTTGAAAGGTGAGACATAGATATCCCACTAGTAATTATAATTCTAACAACGCAAATTCAGTTATGCAAAAAATATTTTATTTATCATAAACTAGGTGTGATAGGGAGTAAAACAGCTTTTGCATAATGGTACATTCCAAGCCGCACAAATTGTTGTGGTTCTTTTTTCTTGCTTCCTCTTAGTGCAGCGATGACACCTTCTTCTAGTGGGCCCTTCGATAGGTAAGTGATCCCCTATATTCGTCAGCTTGGAACTTAATGATGGCCTACCATATTTTCTTCGGCGTACCACCTTTGCATGCTGTCGACCATAACTTATTAGAGATTCTGCCAGAGGAACTACATAATCCAAAAAACTTTTTTTATTTTCTCGCCCCTTTAGTTCCGTAAATACGATCCAAAAGTTTACAGCAGCTGTCATCAATAGCCGATAGAAAACTCTTTTCCACCATTTACTTGTCTTTCTGTCCATATTGTAGAGGCTAACAAGTTGATCTGAAAGATCAACTCCTCCCATATATTTATTATAAAACTGATTGAGTTTTATAATAAATATATGGGAGGAGTTGATCTTTCAGATCAACTTGTGTCTTCGAACAAGGAATTTCTCTTCGAGTACCATCTTTGGCCTTTCTCTTTACCTCAGTCATTTTATCCGTATGACAATTAGAAAGCACTGTGACATCTTTAGTGTCTTTCCATGAAACTGCACATGTGCCGTACTGATTGCACATGAACTGAGATTCACCTCATTCTCTTTTTTTGTCTACAACGGATTTTGGAATATTTTTTCTGGTGACTATTGATGTGCCAGTTGCCGCAAAAGACAACGTATTGATAAGTTTAGTACTTGTCAAAAATCTGTCTAAACATAGGCTGACATCTGTATCTCGAATGGTACTTGCTAACTTCAAGACAACATCTTCTCCTAGAGTTGAGTTTTGATTTCTATTTTCATCTCTTCCTGAATATATGTTCAAATCATATGTGTAGCCAGTTTTTGAATCACATCTAACCCATGATTTCACACCTCTTTTGATGGGCTTTAGGGGAAGGTATTGCTTCAGGCTGCTTCTTCCTTTAAACTTGGACATAGCCTCGTCGATACTTTGGAAAGTACTTTCACGCTAGTAAGGCAGGGTGCCACCATTTCATTTATGGGACCCGAACCTGCCTTGGGCATAACAAAAAAGTCGAGTCGCCTTGAAGTCAGGAAGTGGACTCGCAACAAGCACAAGGAATACTGGGAAAACAGACCAGGCCTTAACCATAGTAAGGCCCTTATAAAAGGGCCTAACTCAAGCCAAGCTGCAGGACTACTAACATTGAGTAGGGCACAGCTGAAAACAACCATAGGACTGCTCACAGGCCACATGACTGTTAAAGAGCATCTAAGGAAAATCGGGCTATACAACGGCGACAACAACTGTCGCCTCTGTAATACGGCACCGGAAACAACTATGCACGTTCTGTGCAGGTGCAATGCGCTGGAGAGCAAAAGACAAATTGGGAACAGACAAATGGAACCAAATGATTTCAATGCGCAACCTCTGAAGGACCTGCACAAGCTAGTGCAGGGCATCGAGTTCGGAATAGTTGCGTGAGTGTAATAATATTGGGGCAGTACAATAAGTCACCTAGGCTGCAGTGCATCCGGATCCGAAAGGAAGACGGCCCCCACAGGAAAAAAAAGTACTTTCACTTCTTGCTGCTAGAAAAGTTTGTTTCAAACACGAGAGCACTTCTTCCATATAAAAAATTTTGTTGCTACTATCTGGCTTTTTTGGGGAATTAAAATATAGTTTCGAAGAAAGAGTTGAAATCTATTTCTAGAAATGGCTTGTTTGATTGTTGTGTTGTCAAGTGAAGTATTAGTAGACCAATAGTGACGTTGTGCAGATACTTTATTGAACGACATTATGAAGTAGCAGCGAAGTACTATCATTATTTCATACTGATCAGTTTTTTGTATCGGCTTTTTCTTTTTGTCTTGTAATATTTCTAACCTTTCGTTGGTTTTTTCAGCGATCCATAGGAAACGGCTCTTAGGAAACAGTTTGAAGAAAACCTCAAGTTCTGAAGCTGACCTATCAAGTTTTGCCAGAACTGTAGTAGGTTTTTCATTTGGAATACGTAATCTTGGAACAAAATTGTTGTCTACAACTTTCCATTGATCTAAAATTACTATCAGCATATTTGTCACTGCTGCATTATCATCATTGTCTTCAGAAGCGTCTGATGAAAAACCTTTTGATGTGGAAGAACTTTCTGTGGAATGTAAAATTTTATTTGGTTCGAATTTTGCTGGGATTTTCCTTCTTTTCTTTTTTACTTGTAGATGGTCCCAAAAACTCATCACATAAGGCCCCGGAAAATGGCTGGACATACTCTGAACTACTATCAGCAAACGGTTCGTCTTCCATATCAGCGAAATTTTCTGCCAGTTCCATCAACTCAATCTCGGACAAAGGTTTATTTCTAGAAAAAGAACACATTTTACTTATAAGAATACCACTGGGACGAATACATCCCACATGGTAATACCACGTTAGATTTTATAAAAAAATGTCGTTTTTATACCAACTTTACATACACAAAATATTTCTTATATGTAATATTAGTACATAAATGAACTTACCTCGACATTTTTCAAGTAGAATATACAAAAACACGATACAAACAAATCAAAATGCTCAGAACGTGCTCTCCTTAGAGTAAATAATTGCGCTGAACCGCTGGAACCGAATAATCGCGCTATTTTTTCGGATGGGGATGATAGAAATAAGGTATATTACCAGTGGGACACAACGCGAGCTGAATAATTTGCGCAGAATTCCCTCTGGGCTTCTGTAAACATCTTCTGGGACAAATATGACCCATTGGAACTGAAAGGGTTAAGAGAAGTTCAAAGCATACGTCTTTAGCATACTGCTTCAGTAGCATACTATGAACTTTACAATTAGTCAGTGTTTTATACGCGTGGCGCATGAAGTAAAATTTCGAGTTAAGAAAAGCCCCGTGAAAATTTGTCTCGGGTCGCTGCGCGACCCTCGACAAATTTTCTACGCGGGGCTTTTGTAAACTCGAAATTTTACTTCATGCTTAGTCTGGGAGTGGAAAACACTCGTTAAAAGCTTAAAATTAACCACTTTGAAACAACGAATTCCTGCAAATTTAAAAAAACGCTTTAATTATCGGGATATGTATACTCAAGAAGTGCCATAGTTTCAAGTGTAGCTCTCTCAGCTTCGTATCGACATGGGGTGCCATAGGGTGTAGACATCATTGTGCTACCGGATTCAATGGCTGCCGCGAACTTTGCTTCGTCAATCCTTTTGACATTCCACCGATTCCTGTCCTGTGAGAAATGCCGTTGGATTCTGGAGGTTGATTTTATACGGAACGAGATGTACTGATGGTTGCTGCCGGTGTAATCTTCCATCACGTGCCACGCCTCTATCGCCGGCGCTAGCTCCTCTGTTGCGAACGAGACATCAGGGATGGTTTCTCCATAGCCTGGGCGACGAAAGGTGGATGTGTTGCCGATATTCAAGACTACAAGGCCGGTTCTGGCCGCCATTTCCAGTAGATATTTCCCTCTGGAATCAGGGTTTGGCATCCCCCACTCGGCACCCTTGGCATTGAAGTCCCCAGCCACTATTATTTTTCCCCTGATACCCATTAGAGCATCTTCAAGGGCATCGACCTTGTCTCTAAACGCTTGTATTGGTTCATTGGGAGTGAGGTAGCAACTAAACAGTGTGATATTAAAACTCCTAATCCACACATAGCCGCGACCACTTCCATGGGATACCAATGGCATCTTTTTCGGCTTCCGAATCCAGATCGCGGATGTCCCCAACTCATCCTGATACAAATTAGGAGGTGTGAGATTTCGGTACTGCTCGCTGATTAGCAGCCCATCTATCTCCTTTTCCCTCACAATTTGATGCAGAAGGTGGTCCGCTACTCTACTCCTGTTTAGATTGGCTTGTAATATCACCGCCATCAATTACCTAGTGCTTGTGTCTTCTTCCGTGCATCTATATACACCGGGTATCTCCTAGATACAGAAATGTGACGCAGGTCTTCGTCATTACAGCCCGTTTCAGCGCAGAGCATACAATGCTCCGGGTCCGTACACTCCTTTCCCTTGTGGCCTGTTTTGCCGCATCTAAAACAGAAGCGGGTTCTGTCGGTCCCTTTGCATTCTCTGGCAAGGGACTGTCCTTGGCCGTATGCGACAGTTTACTAATCCGATTATAATGCGGTCTTCTTTTAGCAGTTGGGCCGCGCCTCTTTGGCTAAGGGTGACGATAGCTATTCTCTGTTCCCTATTGCTAATATTAACTATAGCTACCTTAACGTCGTTGGCTAGCTCGCCTAACTTTCCTCTGATAGCATCAGTTGTCTCTTCTTTTGTGGTAAGTCCATCAAGATCTTTTATCTCGATCGTTTCCTTGGGCTCTAGACTACGCACTGCGGCGCTGGTCCCCAGGGTATTTTTAATGGCCTCTCCAAACGCAGCCTTATTGACCGTCTTCGCTCCGTATTTAAATTTAAATAATTAGATGTATTATGTATTATAATAATATCTTGTCAATAAAGATGTATTATTGTTGTTCATCTTTACAATTCGACATTTTCATATAGGTACTCCTAGTTCAGTGTAAATATGCAGAACAAAATTGTATTTCCTTTGAAATTGAGACTCTTCGTATAATAAATTAACCAAATATGCATCTGCATAAAAAAACAACAAAACAAAACGTAATTACAATAAAATACGAAGAGATTATTTATTAAATTACACGCGCGAATAAATCCATCGACAAAACGAAAATTTTTTAATAATAATACATTTATTTCAATATTTGTTCACGCTTTTAGGGTTTTCATTCTACCGTTCGCGCATAAATATTAATCGACGTTATTTGTTCCGTTTGCGTTTAATTCGAAATTTAATTATTATTCGAGGCGGACTCGCCTGGGTTCGCACATTAATTGAATGCAGTTTTATTTAAATAATAATTGAAACAAAAACAAAACAAAAAAACAAATAACGAGCAGATATTTATTTGTCGTTGTGTGGACGAATGCACGCTATATTTATCATGTTAAATATCTGATTTAATTTATTGTACAATTAATTTAAATAGCGTACACGCGTATTGTTTGTGATTTATTTGTAATATGGAGTGGGATTATTTATTTGATGTTGTTTAATAGTTGCAATTAATATTTATACAGGTCTGTGTAAATTTGGTTTAATTATAATTACTGTTTGCTTAATTTTGTTA
Organism: Philonthus cognatus; assembly: GCA_932526585.2. Classification (NCBI taxonomy): domain Eukaryota; kingdom Metazoa; phylum Arthropoda; class Insecta; order Coleoptera; family Staphylinidae; genus Philonthus; species Philonthus cognatus. The sequence goes on from OW052247.1 coordinate 36,425,964, forward strand.
ACATTTATAATTGGATATTTTCTCTTTGATATAACTAATAAGCTTAATATTATTAAATTGCCAACTCATAATACAACAATATTAAATACTTTCAATAAAATATACCTTTAAATCCGATGTTAGTTTTAGTTTATAAAACAAAATATAAAATAAACAATTGCTTATAAATTCCGGGTTATTCTAATTTATGATGATGTATACGGTTTTGAACTTCTCCATAATTTATTTTCTTTAGGCTTTTCTAAACTCAAAATTTTACTTTATGCTTAACCAAGGAGTGGAAACACTCGTTAAAACTTTAAAATTGAATACTTTTCAAAAACGATAAAAGTCTGAAAATTAACAGCGTATGCATCGGGATTTGTATACTTAAAAGAAAAATTCCGTGAATATTATTTTAATGTATAGAAAAAAATACTTACTTATTTGATATATCAGTTCATTGAACTGCAATTATTCGAACATCCGCGTTTCAATTATTAAATGCATAACATCGCATTAGATTTACATTAGGATCGATTCGTTAACATTACTTCTGATTGAAATGCCGAGGCCACTTAGAGCTGTCAAGTGCGACAGGATGAGTGTATTGACTCACATCGCGCATTTCTCATTTCAATTTCGAATTTCATTTGCATTCCTAATTACGAAACCAGAATATGAACCAAAGCGTCAGGTGCTTTTCTCGGTGCGAATGTTTTATTCAACACACGTGTCCATGATATGTATAAAAATCTCAATAAGATTATGTCACAAATTGATTTTTTTTTAATTCTTAATCGACCATCTGGGATTTCTAGAAAATGTAGTGTTCAGAATTAATCAGAACTACAATTAAATAAGTTATTTTAATGCAGATGTACAAGGAGTTTTTCTTTTAAGTATACATATCCCAATTATATGCTGTATATTTTTAGATGTTCGTAGTTTTTTTTTTAAGAATTTAATTTGAAACTTCAACGAGTTTTTCCACTCCCAGGCTAAGCATGAAGTAAAATTTCGAGTTTAGAAAAGCTTGAAAGTTTGGTTTGGTCGCTCCGCGAAGCGGAGCGACCAAACCAAATTTTCAAGCTTTTCTAAACTCGAAATTTTACTTCATGCGCCACGCGTACAATACACTGATTTCAAATGAAGTTTACTTGTTCACAATATTTCAGCGTTTTTAGTATTTAATACGCGTGGCGCATGAAGTAAAATTTCGAGTTAAAAAAGCCTGAAAATTTGGTTTAGTCGCTTCGCTTTGCTACGCGACCAAACCAAATTTTCAGGCTTTTCTAAACTCGAAATTTTACTTCATGCTTAATCTAGGAGTGGAAAACACTCGTTTAAAGCCTTAAATTAAACTCTTTAAAAAGCATGTGCATATGTAAACTTAAAAGAGAAATTATTCAAGTTATTATTTGAGGGGTCTACGCGTCCACGTGTACAATACACTGATTTCAAATGAAATTTATTTGTTCACAATATTTCAGCGTTTTTAGTATTTAATACGCGTGGCGCATGAAGTAAAATTTCGAGTTTAGAAAAGCCTGAAAATTTGGTTTTGTCGCTTCGCTTCGCTACGCGACCAAACCAAACTTTCAGGCTTTTCTAAACTCGAAATTTTACTTCATGCTTAATCTAGGAGTGGAAAACACTCGTTTAAAGCCTTAAATTAAACTCTTTAAAAAGCATGTGCATATGTAAACTTAAAAGAAAAATTATTCAAGTTATTATTTGAGGGGTCTATATATAATACAAACCCGAAAATCTCCTCTTTTTGGTAAAAATAACTTAATATGATAACACTGGTAACAATTTACGTGTGATCTATTGAAGGAGGGGAAGGGGAGGCAATGGGGGCGACTAAACAAATTTTAAAATTTCACCTAAAATACAATACTTTCGACAGAAGACAGAAGTCATTTCTGATATAAAGAAAACACAACTTTTTTTATTTATTCAAGAAAAAAGTCATTTGTCATCGAGATTACTTTTCTTGAATCTTGGAGGCATTTACTTCGTGGTACATTTTCAATTTTGATATACAGGAAACACTTAACTTTTTTATACCACTTTTATTTTACTTGTGTGACTAGTTTCGCTCTATTCGATAATTGTCAAAAAAGGGTAGAGTGAACCTAGCCCTAAAAGTAAAATACAAGTGGTATAAAAAAGTTAAGTGTTTTCTTTATATCAAAATTGAAAATGTCTTTCGATATTTATCAAATGGTGTGTAATTTATTGATGTTTTATAACGTTTTATTTTCAAGAATACATTGGTTTTCTCACGTATTCAATTATTTTGCTGTATTATTAATTGACGCGTATGTTAATCTGATAACAGCATTTTTGCGCATTTAATTAATTATGCATGTGATGTTTCGTATCCTCTCGGGATGACTGATGATTTGGCAAAATGTGGCGTGTGTGGCATTTCTGGTGACTAATGCGAAACGTGTATTTAATGACATCTTTTTTTTCTGAACAGCTGCACTGACTGTGGGGTCTTTAGTTCTAATTTTATTACAATTCATTAAAGACACAAAGGAAATAGTGTTAGGATAGAAAATTGCTTAGCATGAGTAAATTGTCTTGCATTATTATATTTCTGAACATTTTAATTGTTGAAACAAAATTAAAATTTAATGGTAACAGTGAAACAAACCAAGTGTTTTAATCTACTATTAAATGGTAAGGTTTTCAAAACTCATCGTACAAGATACTCGTTCGACAATTATCTATGGCTTATCTTTCGTTTTTCTGTTTTATATAAAATAATATATGCTTTTCCCCGAGACAAGCACACAACACCCAAGCTACAATATCCCAGCACCACCATTCATTCATCATTTCATAACATTAACTATTATGACAATTGAAGGACAGTAAAATTTCGACAAGACAATTGACGACATTAACAATCATGACCCTTTTGTACACCATAATCGACAGTGACAGAAACTTCACAATCCAGGCTGAAAGACCAATGGTCGATAGCAAATTTGGTAGAAGAAATAATTTAATTTTTATTTATATTTATATGTATTTATTTTGATTTATGTACATATTCTGTCAATAAAGAAGTGATGCTGCCGAAACGTAGAGCGCAAATAAATCAATTAACGCGAGAAAGCAGCCCAAAAAACTCCAGCCAGTTATATATATATATATATATATATATATATATATATATATATATATATATATATAATATGCTATATTAATAAAAGAAGTAATAAAATTATAAATATTAAGAAAAGAAAAGAAATTTGTTAATAATTAAAATCATGAATTTTCATAAAAATATTAGAAATTCACCAAAAGCGTCAACTTTTTAGAATCGACTATAATCTTGAAAATTCATAGTGTCAACAATTAAAAAATCAAAGGAAATCTTGTAAATTCACAAAAATACAAAAAATCTATAATAACCGTAAATCGTTAGAAAACTAACTGAAATCAAAAATGAGCTGATATTTACACGCCTTTCGTGAATTTTGAATATTTTGATGCCTTTCGTGAATTTTTGTGAATAAATTCACGAAAGGCATCAAAATATTAAAAATTCATGAAAGGCGTTAGAATATTAAAAATTTATGAATGGCGAAAAAAATATTAAAAATTAGCTAATGTCTTAGTGTCAAAATTCTAAAAATTAACGAAAATCTTGACAATTTACGAACACTGGCAAGATTTTTGAAAAATTGACGAAAATTCAGGAAAAGTATCAATGTTTTTAAAATTGACGAAAATCTTAAAAGTTCAGGAAAACCATGGAATTTTATGAAAAGCTTCCACATTTTTAAATTAACGAATATGTAGAAATAGGAACAGTAAAATTGCTAAGATCTTTTCAAATTCTTAGCAATATTCGTACATTTCTTAAATATTTGTTAATTTTAAAAATATTGAAGCTCCAAAATCTCAATAACTCATGAAAATTATCAACATTTTTAATATTAACGAAAATCTAAGCAATTCACAAAAATCGTCAACATTTTGAAAAAAAGTCTTTAAATTTCATGAAAATCGTCAAGATATTAAAAACCAATTACATTACAATTAAAATCCTAAGACTTCTGGAAATTCACTAAAACTGTTTTAAGATTTAACGAAAAGTTATGAAAACTGTTAGAATATTTAAAATTAACGAAAATTTAGGAATTTGACAAAACAAAAAACCTCAGAATTTATGTTAAATTTTCCCTGATTGAAGTTTTGTTTTTACTGACATATTTTTGTGAAAATGTCAAATATAGGTGAGAAAAACAGCAGGGATTGTAAATTTATTAACGTTTTCAATTACAGGTAATTCGGTTTAGCGGAAAATCACAATAACGCTAAATAACATTTACTTTTTTTCAGAAATGTTTTATTGCATTTTTTTTATAAGCTATTCATTCTCGAATATATAAGCTTCAATTTTAGCTATGAATAATGTTTGTAGCCTATTTTTGTAACTTTATAAGAAATGCTTCAAATGAAAAATATATATTTTCAGAGAAAAATCAAATTGATTTGAACGACTTGTAGTTCTTTTTTTCTTCTGAGGAAAATATTTGGCCTAAATTATTTTTTATATTGTTGGGTTTTCTTATTTTTACAAATATAAAATTGTTCATATGAAAATTGAAGATGAATAGCTTGATTAAAATAATATATATCACAAAGCTTCTTAAAAATACTACAAACAACCTTAAAAATTAAGCTTAGTATAAGTAATTTAAATTTTCTGGAATTGAATAATTTCTAATTATTTCTGAAAGTTGACAAAATTCGGTAAAACATTTTGTTCTTGGATTACATATTTTATATAAGAACAAAATATTTTACCCAATTTTCACAATTTTTAGAAATAATTAGAAGTTAATCATTACCACAAAATCCAAATTACTTATACTATGATTAGTTTATAGGTTGTTAGTTGTCTTTTTTAAGAAGCAAAAATAATTAGAAATCAATCAATTCCACAAAATCCAAATTATTGATACTAAGCTAAATTTTTAAGGTTGTTTGTAGTATTTTTAAGAAGCTTTGTGATATATATTTTTTTAATCTACGTATTCATCTTCAATTTTCATATGAACAATTTTATATTTGCAAAAATAAGAAAACAATTGGCAGTTGTTCTAAACGATATAAAAAATAATTTAGGCCAAATATTTTCCTCAGAAAAAAACAACTACAAGTCGTTCAAATCGATTTGATTTTTCTCTGAAAATATAGATTTTTCATTTCAAGCATTTATTATTATTATTATTCTTTATTTTCCCAACAGATATACATGTATCCAATTACAGGGAACTTAATCTAATATAATGCTATGTAACATAATTTTAAATCATACATACAGTGCGCAGAGAAAGAAGAGAAAAGAAAAAAAATACAAACTTAAAGCCTAAAGATTTATAACAATATCACTGGTACCGATAAGTCTGACATTATTTCGATTATTTAGAACGAACGTATGAAAAATACAATTTTTTTAAAACGTCAATGTTATGAAAGTCCTTACAAGTGCGATGGAAAAAGCCCAACAGTTTGATACTTTTGTCACAAATCTTATTTATATGATCATTAAATGTTAACTTATGATAAAAAGTTACTCCTAAATCTTTAATCGAGTTTATACATTCAAATAATACATTGTTAATACCATAATCATATCTAACAATATCTTTTTTACGATAAAATGACATGCATTTACACTTTGATAAGTTCAACGATAATCCATTTACCTCACACCATTTATGAATGTTATTAATATCTTCCTGCAACCGAATGCAATCATCCCTGGACTCAATGATATTAAATAATTTCATATCTGCATATAGGAGCACGTTACACCGAATTACCTCAACAATATCATTAATGAAAATGATGAATAACAGTGGTCCCAGGTATGTACCTTGGGGAACCCCAGATGTTGCAGTATACTCACTGGAACGATACCCCATATACTGGACAAATTGTCGTCTGTTACGTAGGTATGATTGCATCAGTGAAACGGTTCCCTCCGTAAAACCAAAAGATGAAAGTTTGTTAATGATTACGCAGTGATCAATTGTATCAAATGCTTTTTGGGAACCAGTATAAACTGAATCGACCTGTTTCTGTTTATCTAAATTATTCGAAATATAATCGGTAAAATTTAATAAATTCCATACAATTGATCTCTTTTTAACAAAACCATGTTGGCGCGTGGTAATAAATTTCTACTGAACGCATTTTTAAAGTTACAAAAATAGGCGTTGCCCATTTTTGTAACTTTATGAATGCGTTCAGTAGATTCGCTTAAAACTAAAACTTAGTTGTTTCTAATTAAGCTACTTTGGAGTCACTTCTAAATGTCTCAAAATTTGAATAAATAATTTATACACGGTTTTTTACGATTTTTTCACTTTTTTTTTAAATTTAAAACTCTGTATTTACTAAAACACTTAATTTTGTAGTAATTTACAACTAAGTATCGGCAATTTCAAATTAAAACAAGTTTATTGGTCTAGTGATATGTTCAATTACAATATTAGACAGTTCAAGGTTCATTGATATTTATACTTACTTGATTGTAGTTTTTCCAAAAGATATCAATTTGTCATAAAATAGGCTTTAATTTGAGGTATAATTATTTTGTAACTTTAATAAAAGTGCTTCAACGTGGATTTTGGTCGATTGAAAAATTTTCTATTATTTATTGATTTTCTTTTGTATTTCTTTGTTTTGTTTTGAAAATAAGTAGCCCAAGATGTTTTTAATATGTGTAAGAGAGAATCTTTAAGAATATTTTGAGATTTTTCAAAAAATAAGTTATGCAGATTGTTTAATCGTTAAATTTTCTGAATTTATTTAATTGATTTTCTTTCTGAAAACGTAGAAGGAGTAATAAAAAAAATATGTTTAATAATGTAATTTAAAATATAATGTAGCGAGAATGTTCGGCAAACGCTTTCAAACATTTGAAAATAGTTATTTTCACTCAAAATAAAAATACTGAAATAATAAAATGTACACTTCTAGCGCTAATAACTCTAAAATTAAGGAAATATTTTGCATTTTTTTCCCCTCATAGTTTTCTCTTTGAATACAGAAACTTTTATAAAAATCCATGCAACTTTGACAACACTCTGTATTGTGGAGGCTTCTACTTTGTTATACATGTTAACTTCAAAATAAAACACTTTTTACTTTGTTTGTATAACATTTTTTATTGAATGTGACTGCAATTTCGATAAATTTAGCTTGTCATTATCAAACATGAAGTGTTCATGTTTGATAATGACAAACTAAATTTGTCGAAACTGCAGTCACATTCAATAAAAAGTGATCTACAAATAAAGTAAAAAGTAAATAAAACACGTTTAACTTTGTTTAACCACTGTATTCAACAATGCTTGAGAAAAATACAGTGGTTAAACACAGTTAAAAGTGTTTTATTTACAAGTTTATTTAAAATGTACCACAAAGTGAACGCCTACAACACAAAACATTTAAAGTAAAAAGTGTTTTATTGTTCGGCAAAGTCGCTGATTTTAATCAAAGTTGCATAGATATTTATAACATTTTCTGTGTGCAATGAAAAAACTACAAGAGAACAAATAGATTCCTTCATTTTTTTAGTTATTTTCGTTAAAAGTATACATTTTGTAGTTTAAGTCTGATTTTTGCAGGAGTTTAATTAATAAATTATGTGGATGTGGATGGTTAAAATGCCAGCGGAAAAAGTTGATTAAATACATGGACAATTATTAGCGTTTATTGCTTTTCCTTTACCGAGGGTTTCCACTCCCAGACTAAGCATGAAGTAAAATTTCGAGTTTAAAAAAGCCTGAACATTTGCAGAGGCACGCAAGCGCAGCGAGTCGCGCTCCGACAAATTCAAATTTTAAGGCTTTTCTAAACTCAAAATTTTACTTCATGCGCCACCCGTATAAAACACTGATTTAGTCTAAAGTTAAAAAACACAGATTTAGTGTAAAGTTGAAAAACACAGACATATTTAAATAACTAAATAACATTATCGTATTGAATTGTCTCAATGAAACAATAGGTTTATTTAATTTACTGGGTAAAAATCAGCTAATTATCCGTTTTTTTTACGATTTATCGGTAATACAATCCCTAGTGTTGTGCCAATCTGCAATGCAATGTAATTGTTAACTCTTTCATTTATTTAATCGCATTATTTGCATCTTTATTTTTAATATTTGTTAAAACAATCCCCGACTTTTCGTTAAAAAACATAAATTCCCTCAATTTTCCTCAGTTTATGGTTTTGTGCATTCCAGACTTGGCGGACGCAACATAGGAAATCGCATGTTAATTTTAAAGTGTTCAAATATTGGCGTCCCTATTTATTTTAGAGACAAAATGTATGTCACTTTTTTGTAGAGGGAAAAGTTCTAAATTTGTTAATGTTCACACTTAACACTTTACGTTTCTCTAAATTAAAATAATGAAGAAACAGTAATGTGATTTAATAAAAATAATGACATACCATGGAATTGATACAACAATTGCGGGTATTCCCTGTTTTATTTTTAAGTTCAATTTAAAGCTTAAGCTAGTGTTTTCCACTCCCAGACTAAGCATGAAGTAAAATTTCGAGTTTAGAAAAGCCCCGTGAAAATTTGTCTCGGGCTTTTCTAAACTCGAAATTTTACTTTATGCGTCACGCGTCTAAAACACAGATTTCAAGTGAAGTTCGAACATACATAAATTTCACAATGTTTTATACGCGTGGCGCATGAAGTAAAATTTCGAGTTTATAAAAGCCCAGAAAATTTGTCTCGGGTCGCTGCGCGACCCGAGACAAATTTTCACGGGGCTTTTCTAAACTCGAAATTTTACTTCATGCTTAGTCTGGGAGTGGAAAACACTCGTTTAAAGCTTTAAATTGAACTCTTTTAAAAATCAACGAATGTCAGAAAATTAACAGCTAAAATAACTAAGAAAAAGTAATGTGATTTTATAAAAATAATGACATTTTTCTTGTATAGTGTAAATCATTTCGAAAACATTTACTTTAATCAAGTGACTACGATATCTTTTGCCATTTTGACATCCGCAGTTGTTGTTTCAATTCCATGGCGTCATTATTTTTAGAAAATCACATTATTTTTTCTTAATTGTTTTAACTTAGAGAAACGTAAAGTGATTACCGTTAACACGAATGAATTCAGAATTTTTCATTCTTCAAGAAAGTTAAATACATTTTGTTTCTAAAATAAATAGGGGAGCCAAAATTTGAACATTTCAAAATTTACATGGGATTTCCTATGTTTCGTCCGCCAAGTCAACACCCGGTACATCCATAATGTATATCGGAGTTTAAAAATATCGATATATATATCATGACAAATATCGTGATAGATATCTAATGATATATATCGTTCGAACACTGTTCACCACCAAATGATATATTTTATTTTATGGATTGACTTTAGATGTACATTTGTATTGCTGGCAAAGTATTTAGATAAGGAAAATATTTTGAAATCATATGCTTTTCAATATAAAGGTCAAAAGAGGAAAGTCTTTATAGAAAAAACATCATACGATGTAACAGATTCTTTCCTTATCAACGTAATCGGATATAACTCTCTCCGTGTAAAGATAAAACGACATCTCCTGGTTCCCCGACACCGTCTCGTCTTCGGAATACCACCAAGCAACGGATAAAGCCAGAGCGGAGCAGACAAGACACGGATTACAACCGGACTAGGTACCCAACTGTACGGAGGGTTAGTGGCGTGTCTCAAATTTGCAATTCAACCCAAAACTGGTTTCACCATCAACAACAACGAGCGACACACACCAGTAAAACGCGCCGAACACAACCGAACGCGCCCCCCTCTCGCTCCCTCACCCGCCGAGTCGGCATACCTCCACTTCAATCCGGACTTCCACGCTGTGACGTATCGTGCTGTTCAACTTGAATACACTCACTCGCATATACCGTTGCGATCCCTATTTATTTTTCCTCGAAAAGTGCGACGGAGAGAGAGAAAGAGGAGCGCGGGTCGGAAAAGGACGGGAAATTCGAACGCTCAGCTTGTGTAAGGGTGTAAACGCAGTACAGGGGTGCGCATCCCTGTCGGAGGGAAGCGTGCTGGTCCGACGTGTTTCTTTTTTTTTCTACTAGACATCAAAAGCCGAAATTGTTAGAAATAGTGGATTATACCGCATTAGAGTGGTGGAGTTAGTGTTTTGTTTATGCGGTTCAAGTTGGTGGTTGTTGTTGGTGTGTTGGCGACCGCGTGGTGTTGGTGTTTCGTAATGGCGCCCACAACAACAGCGGCTTCTTAGTGCGCGGTGATTACGGAATCTCACGGTGTGCTTTATGGTGGTTTTGTGAGGAAATTAAATAAAGAGCAATTCCTGTGGATTAAGTTTTTTTTTTAAATAAATTGTGATTGTTATTGTGTGGTGTTAACTACTTTTACCCTAATTGGATTACTAGAATATACAAATTGGTGTCTTTTTTTAACAACGGTTAGTAAATCTTTTTATTTATGTAGATATACCTTAAAACTGTAAATTGCTCGAAATCAAAATCTGAGAAACTTAAAAGTAAAAGAGTGTAGTGCCAATTAAAAAAACAATTAAGTACATGCAAGGGGAACCGTTTTTTTGTTTATTAATTGGCAAAAAGATATAGAGCTTTCACTGATGGATACTGCTACTCAGTATATCTTCTGTAAATCCACATAGTAACTGAGGAGAAACCCAGTTTTAAAGTTCAAGTTATATTAAAACCATCAAACAAATTAGCACAGTTGGGGCGACGAGAGCAAGAGTGTCCTAACCCACAAAAAAAAAATGAAAATTCCAATAAATGTAGATTTAGCATCCCAACTGCACTGGGATGCTAAATCTACATTTATTGGCATTTTCAATTTTTTGTGGGTTAGGCCACTGTCATCGCCTCAACTGTGCTATTTTGTTTGATGGTTTTAATATAACTTGAACTTTAAAACTGGGTTCCTCAATTTGTTTATTAGCACTTTACACCCCTTTGCTTTTAGGTGCTTAATTTGAATAATTTATTAAAGTGAGAGCAAACATAATATCAAGCAAAGTTGGCTATGGATCATACACGTAAATTATCTAAGCGGCATAATTTGAACTTCACATTAGTTTAGTGTTTTATACGCGTGGCGCATGAAGTAAAATTTCGAGTTTAGAAAAGCATTGAAATTTGGTTTGGTCGCTCCGCGAAGCGGAGCGACCAAACCAAATTTTCAAGCTTTAGTCTGGGAGTGGAAACACTCGTTCGAAACTTCAAATTTAACTCTTTTATGAAATCAACGAATGCCTGGACACTTACATACATCGGTATGTGTACAATGAAAATTATGAGTCTCTGTATATTGTATATTTGTAGCTACTTCTAATAGTAATTCTGATTGGCTGAGCCTATATTTACTATTTTTACAGCGAATTATTGGCAATTGGCTGCAAAATACTAAAACCTACGAATATATTATTTGTTTTGATTTTTACATTCTCTTTGTGCAATACCAAGCAGGGTTCGGAAATATCATGATTTTTATAAAAATATCAGATATATATATATATATATATATATATATATATATCGATATTTATCCGATGTATATCAACATCTTGATAGTTATTGTTTTTAATAAGTATTAACATTTATATTATTTATCAGTTATGTGATTTGTAATGTTATTGGTAATTTAAGGCGGTAATTACCACTGGTAATTTACCGTAATTGATTAAAATATACTCTCCAAGTTTGTTTCGTTTAACTAAATCTTGCTCTTTCAAATTTTTATTTTATTCTAAGACGCATATAATTATATGCGTCTTAGAATAAAATAAACATTTGAAAGAGCAAGATTTAGTTAAACCAAACAAACAAACTTGAAGAGTATATTTTAAACTTCACTTTAAATTACCGTCGTCGAGTTTAGAAAAGCCTAATTTGGATTTGGCCGCTCCGCGCCCTAATCCAAATGATTAGGCTTTTCTAAACTCAAAATGTTACTTCATGCTCAATATAGGAGTGGAATCACTCGTTAGAAGTTCAAACTGAACGCTTGTATAAAAATAACAATTGTCAGAAAATATATGCGAAAGAATAATTCCCTGTATAAAAATATACTTTTCAGAAAGTGAAAGTGATTTATTATCAAAAAATCAAATTTGGTTTGACATTATTTGAAGTAAATGTAGATTTAAGATATTATTTATCTTTAATCCACATTTAGTCAATTAATAATAAATAAAAAAAACATTTAATGGTAAAGATGACAATCATATAATTTATGTAAATAAAAACAATTTGTTTAAAAAATTTCACTTTATGTAAAATAAAAACATGAATTAATAAACCAAACAAACGTTTTAGACGATTGTGTTCCTTTTTTTTTAAGATATTACAAAACATTTTTTCCGTTATAATTTTTGGCACAGTTGCAAAAGTTAATGATGTTTTCAGACAATTATCCTTTGACTTTTTTAAAAATAAAGTAGTTTTATTTTATTCTAAAATTGAAAAAAGTGTTTAATTTTAGATAAAATCATTTTATTTGTTTAAATAAAAGTTGATAACAAACAAACCAAGCTATTTTATTTGAATTTGTTATAAAAAAAAACACATTTCAGAAAGTGATGAATGAGAAACAAATTAAAGATACATTTATAGATAGTTATCATTTTTTGACATTACCATTATTTTTGATGATTGTACGTACTATTTTTAGACAGTCGTGCAAAAATCATGACTTTTGATATATTTATGTAACTTTTTTCGTAACCCAAGTAATTTTATTTTGGTTTATCGCAGTTAAATAACAGCTACTAACAACTAATCTAACAAAAGTTGACAATGTGACATATAATCTAACCCAGTGGTCTCCAAACTACGGCCCGCGACTGTTTTTAATTTTTTTTTGTAAATGTCATATTTTGAAATATTGTAACAATTGTTCCTTAAATTTTTCATAATTTTATAAAATTAATCGGATCTTGGCCGACTTTATTATGTAAAATTGTATTTATGGCCCGCGAAGAAGATAGTTTGGAGACCCAGGATCTAACCTAACTTGACACAATGACATCTAACCTAACATAACTTGACGATATCACATCTAACCTAACTTGACACAATGAAATCATACCTAGCCTTACTAGACGGTGTGATTTCTAACCTAACTTTTCGATTTTATATGTCACTGTTTGACGCATTTGACACATTCAACGTTTTATGTCATCTTAAGAATTTATATCAGGTTACTTTGTGGCTATTGTATTTTTGCATCGACTAATTTTGGAATACAAAAAGTTTTATAATGATCGCTCTGAGAAGTGGAGCGAACGAACCAAATTTCGCAGGCTTTTCTAAACTCGAAATTTTACTTCATGCGCTACGCGAATAAACCATTGATTTCAAGTAAAGTTAAAAATATATCCTTGTTAGATGTGATGGATCAATATTTACCGAGATATGGAGAAAATGTGTAACAATTAACAATAAATTTATTTTGAAGCACTTTTCCATATTGTTAATATTTAAATCATCACATCTTTAAGAGGAAATGGACACATCACATTTTTTAATTAACTCATCCACTTTATGTGGTGGTTAGTTCGCATATCATATCATCGGCATTGATTCACCAACAACGTTGTCATGTCTGGAAACCAAACGTTTAAAGAACAAATCACATATTTGATATAGTTGAGATAAGAAGCAACATAACAAACATAACTCGGCAAAGTAAAGTCAACATAATTATGAAGACAGATGCGTAGTTAGCACTGTAAACATTACCAGAGGTGCGCTTTGTTATTTAGTTCTTTCATATTTTTACAAACAAATCAAGATTGTTCTCGCCTAGCTTTGATTATCCATAAAGTATTTGTTACTACTTCTAAGAAGCGGTATACTAAAATACCGACAGCGTATAGCAATTTCAAATACGATCAAGAAGTAATGACGTCAAAAATAATTGACTATAAGAACTAGAATAAAATTGGTTATGGGTCGGTTCCAGATCCCGAGCAGGTCGGACCGCTGCGCAAAAATTAAAACTCAAAGCCAGCACTCCTATCCTTTTGGATCGTTACAGTCACATCTATTTTCATATTCCTGTACCTTACATTCCCTTCTAGTGTACCTCATTCTGCTAACTGCACTCGTATTTCCTTTTCCTATCCCTCGGGAAGGGCGTTAGTCCAAATTTTAAATTCAGTCGACACTCTAATAATCTAATTATCAAAATAATTACAATTATTCCTATGACCTTTATTTATTTATTTATCTATTTATTTAACTGGTTAAACAAACATTTGTTTAATTAATTGATTGGTCAACAGGGATTGATGCCAAGGCCATTAAATACGCGAAAAAAGAAGAAGAAAATAGGTTATGTTTGGAGGCTTTATGCCTCACATTTAGTGCTAAAAGGGACTTTAGATGTGTTCCAAGATGTAACTCTAGATATGTTCCAAGATGTGACTTTAGATGTGTTCCAAGATGCGACTAGATGTGCCTTGACTATTTTTCTAAAGGCCTTTGGCTTTAAATTACTCTAACAACCCTTGTTGGATACAAGGGGTATGTGTCGTTTAAAAGTGACCAAATTTGACATATAAACATCACCTCTAAAGTCACATTAGGAACACATCGCATTTAGCACCAAATGTGAGGTATGAACACGGGCCTTGGAACATATACAAAATGGCACTTGGACAATATGCGTAATAATTAATATTTTACTTGAAAAATGACTAGATAATTCTTTCAAAATAGTTCCCAGATAATAATATTAAAAAACGTTAACTATAACGTGCATGCTATCTTTCAATGTCACGTAACGGGTGGATTTAGTATGTCTTAGGTATATACTCCATTTATAAGTGGGCAGATTCTGTAAGTGAAATGGTAAATAAATGTAATTGATATGTAGACTTAGATTACTTAGATTATGAGGTTTAAGAATAAATTTGACGTAGATGTTATTCAAAATCTATGTAATCTAAGTATACATATAAGAATTTATGTTATTCTGGGAAATTGGGAAACGTCATCAAGGGCCACGTAATAAGTGGATTTTGGCACACACATTAAACCAAATTCACTTAATGTTGGCCATTTTAGAAGCATAAATGTAAAATTAAATTTTTCAATATCACATAGGTACCTACGTTAGTTTGATATGTGTAAGCGACACTCAATGGATTTGAAATACGGTAACGCTAACGTCTAAACTTGCTTGTTGCCCGGAAACCGTCTGCGTTACCAGGCAACAAGCAAGATTAGCGTTATAGTATTTCGTGAAACGATAAACTAACACTCCCTAATGTACGTTATCGTTTAAGGTCACGTAATAAGTGCGTGTTTGTATTTGTTAAACGCTTATGTTATTTTTAACGTTTTCTACAAAAATTGGCCCGATCACTTGACCTCGCAGATAACATTTACGTTATATTTAACAAATATTGCTGAAGGATTAACGTACGCTGTCATTCAAGGTTACGCGATAAGTACGTTTGTTGTTTGTAAAGTAACACTTAATGGTTAACGTTTATGTTATATTTAACGTTTTCTTCAAAAAAGACTCAATTATATTACCTCGCAGATAACATTTATTTGCTTAAGAATCAACGCTATCATTTCAACGCCACGTAATACGTCCGTTCAGTATTTGTGAAGTGACACTCAATGTTTAACGTTTATGTTATTCGCAACGTTTTCTATGAAAATAGACTTAATTATGTGACTTCGTAGATAATTATGTAAATGTTATCTGCGAAGTCACATAATTGAGTCTATTTTTGTAGAAAAACGTTGCAAATAATGTTAGACATTGAGTTAACGGATTAACGTACATTATCATTCAAGGTCACGAGATGAGCATGTTTAATATTTGTAAAGCGACATTAAAGGGAAAACGTTTATGCTATTTTCAAAGCATTTTTTTAAATAGATTAGATTCCTTAAACCAGCAGATAACATTTACGTTATGTTTAACGGTTTCTTTCTACCTTAGATGAGAACGTGCGTTAATCTCATTCAAGGTCATGTGATAAGTGCGCTTTATATTTGTAAAGCGACACTCATATATAAAGTTTATATTACTTTTAACGATTTCCATAAAAGTAGGCCTAATTACGTAACTTCGAAGATAATACTTACGTTGTACTTAACGTTTTTGCTAGTGGGTTGACGTTAATTTTCAGAGTTCATGTGTGTGTCTGTGGGGGATTTATAAAACGTTATTAAACGAATAACGTTTATGTCATTTTATATTAATCTCTAGTATTGGCACCCGGATTCCGTCCATTCTTTGCTTTACATTTCGGACCGACCTAGCTGTAAGACTACATATAGGGAATTTTTCTTTTAAGTATACATACAGGGATTTTTTCTTTTAAGTGTACGTATGCATACGCTGTACATTTTTCTACATTCGTTAATTTTTAAAAAAGAGTTCAAATTGCGCATCCATTGTGCACTTGATAGAAAAATTTCCTATATAGCTAATTCAGCTTTAACGTTTGACCTTAACGATAGGAGTTTACAAACATTCAATCTGATCAGTCCAAGTTCCCCGAATTACGTAAACAAACATTCTAAAAATCAATAGAGTTAAAAATATTGCGTTTGAAAATTAAATCAGATATCGTTACCAAATCAAATCCTATCATTAAAATAACTTCCTGGCCGATCAATAGGGTTGACTAAGTTCATTAATTTATCTATTTAGAAATATAACAGCATCTCAAAAGGTACTTCTTAATGCATACTATGCACCATTTCACTCTAAAATGAGTTATGGCATTTTAGTGTGGGTAGAAAGAATTTTTAGACTACAGAAAAAAGCAATACTTATAATATGCGAGGTTCATTATAGACATGAGACTAGAGAATTATTTAAATCTCATAAAATATTAACATTGCCTGGTGTCTATATACTTCAAGCTCTGTTATATGTTAGGATAAATTTATCAAAGTATGAAATAATATGCGATAGACACAATTATAATACACGTACAAAATATAAATTGCACAATCCATATGTCAGATTAGACAGAACTCGCTGTGGCGTCAATTATTACGGAATAAATTTATATAATTCACTCCCGGAACATGTACGACTTCTAGATGTTAAAAAGTTTAAAAGATGTATTAAAGGTATGCTATTAACAGAGTGTCCGTTTAAGATAGACGAATTTTTCAATTATAAATTTTAATTTTTAATAGGTATGTTTTGACAAGTGTAAATATTTAATGTAAATATATTGGCCCAATAAAGAAAAAAAACTATTGATTCTATTTTGCGATTATATTGGTTTTGCCTTGTCGATCAGCGATCAGCTATAAGATGCAAACTATTAGTTCAATTTTAATTTCAATTTATTTATTTAGCAATAGACATGTACAGTTTTCACACGTATTGCATTTGTCATACAGATAAGATAGTGTATTATGTTTTGAAACAGAAAAAAACTAAAACAAACTATTAATCTTCTTTTGCGATTTAATTGGCTTTGCTTTAAAGTCGATCAGTCACATTAATCAGATACAAACTATTAGTGTAGTATGTTTTTAAAAACAACTTGAAGCAACTAAAAACAATCTATTCATCTTTTTGCGATTTAATTGACTTTAGCTTTATGCTAGGCCAAAATCTTCTAGTTCTATTTAAAGTCAAGAAAGATCGCAGCTGTCAATGTTCTACTTTAGTATTTAATTTGTACTATATTTCGTAAACAATAAAATATCTATAGACAGGGCATTTTTCTTTTAATTAGAAAATTACAGCGTTTTTTTTTAATTTGCGAGAATTCGTTGTTTCAAAGTGGTTAATTTGAGGCTTTTAACGAGTATTTTCCAATTTTCAAATTGTAATAGAGCGAGCCGTGACCGTTAATGAAGAACAATACAATATTTTCTTATTTGGATTTTTTACTCAAAATGAATTAACAAATAAAGTTACCTGAAGTTTTTACTCATTTTCTGGCCACCTTGTATACTTCGTAAACAATAAAATACAGGGAATTTTTTTTTCATACACTGTAAATTTTACGACACTCATTGTTTTTTTAAGAGATTTCAATTTGAATCTTTAAACGAGAGTTTTCCACTCCCAGACTAAGCATGAAGTAAAATTTCGAGTTTAGAAAAGCCTAAGAATTTGGATTGGCCGCGTAGCGAAGCGGAGCGGCCAATCCAAATTAGGCTTTTCTAAACTCGAAATTTTACTTCAGGCGCCACGCTTAAAAACACTGATTTACAGTGAAGTTAAAAAACACACACACAACAACGATTATAGGCAATCTAATATACGTTAGAGTTATTGGGTTGCGTATAATAACTGTTTTAAACAATTTATTCAGCGCAGAATTTGACTCACGTTTTATTCACATCTACTTATTAGATTGCTAAAGCCATATATTTTAAACTTTGCGTTTTTTCAGTGTTTTATGCGTGTGGCGCATGAAGTAAAATTTCGAGTTTAGAAAAGCCTAATTTGGATTGGCCGCTCCGCTTCGCTACGCGGCCAATCCAAATTTTCAGGCTTTTCTAAACTCGAAATTTTACTTCATGCTTAGTCTGGGAGTGGAAAACCCTCGTTTAAAGATTCAAATTGAAATCTCTTAAAAAAGCAATGAATGTCGTTAAATTTACAGTGTATGCATATGTATACCTGAAAAAAAATTCCCTGTATTTTATTGTTTACAAAGTATACAAGGTGGCCAGAAAATGAGTAAAAAACTGTAGGTAACTTTATTCGTTAATTCATTTTAAGTATCTAAATAAAAAAATATTGTATGGTTCTTCATTAACGCTCACGGCGCCATTAAAATTCTAAATATGTCACAAGAAATCAGCAATATTTTTGAAATGTTTAAATCAAAACCATATATATCAACAACCTGCTTTACATTACATATGTTAATAATAATCCATTTAATAATAATAATCCATTTATTGTCCAACAAGAAACATTTCCCAATTACAGGACAAAAACAAAACATAAGCCCGGTACATATAAAAATATAATAATAACTAAATTAGAATTAATGTAATGTTTAGTCGATTGTCAACGGCAAAAATGTTATACAAAATGTTAAAAACTAAGTCTAGTCACATATTTTTAAAATTAATGGCCTCCTGAGCCTTACGAATAATCATACAATAATTATTTTTAGTTTTTATTTTTTTAAATTTATTTTTAGATTTAAAAAAAATGTATTCAAAATTGATTAACGAATCGCGCTACGTAAAGCTATTCACTCATTTTTTGCCAACTTGTATACAGAACAAATGGGAAGAATTTTGACGTCAAAAACCTCAGAGAATTCGAAATATCCAAAGATAAAGTTTGAAGAAAAACAGAAACATTGCTGCAACTTTATCGATTGAAGATTTTTAGTGGTTTTAAATAGCAAGAATTTTTTTATCTTTCAATTACTATTGAAAGATAAAATAATTGTATTTATTAATATCTTTCTAACGAGTGTCTATAAACTGTCGGCATCCCAGTAGGTTCTGACTTCAGAAATATACATCGTGATGTGACACCCAATGACATACAGAGAGCTTTATGTAACACAGAATATTTTCATAAAGAGAATTTTTCTTTTAAATATACATATAGTTAATAAAAACGTTTTGCTGAATTGAACACATCTTAAATTTGAGAGATCCCCGCGCTCTTTTATCAGTATTAATCCAGTAATAATTGTCATATTCTGTTTCTGTTATACACATATAATAATAATAATAATAATAATAAATTTTTATTTTCCTACAGGAAAATTACAACCCAATTACAAGACAATACGTAAGATAAATTAATTACATAGCCGGATACAAAATCAATGAGAAAATATGGCGGTTAATTAAAAATTGAAGAGATTTAATTATAAAATGCTTTATTTATCAATTAAATTTGATATTCACGTAACTTCCTTAATCAATTTGAAATACCCCGTTCATTTATTGAAATTACAATCCGAAAATCTGAAAAATAATAATCCAACTGATCCAACCTGATTTATACAATTACAATCGAAATTACGAAGTGCACCTGGAAAATTTTATACGAAATGTCTAAACGATCATTGTTAATATAAAATGTCAATATTCATGCTATATCGCATGACTATTGACATTTACGTTGTTAATGTTGATTACTTAAATACATACTCGTAATACTACTACTACAAACGTTTGTGTATTCGTGCCCACTTCCAATAACATGCATTTCATATTTTGATTACTTAATAATTGAACGCTTGGCTAGTACTAAACATTGAATTATTTAAGATTATACGTGCATGGAGTTTTTCTTTTAAGTGGAGATATTCCGATTATGTGCGTAAATGTTCAAGTATTCGTTGTTTTTTTGAAAAAAGTTCGTTTTGAGGGTTTAAACGAGTGTTTTCCACTCTCAGGTTAAGCATGAAGTAAAATTTCGAGTTTATAAAAGCCTGAATATTTGGTTTGGTCACGTATCGCGAAGCGCGGAGCGACCAAACCAAATTTTCAGGCTTTTCTAAACTCGAAATTTTACTTCATGCGCCACGCGTATATAACACTGATTCAATGTGAAATTTAAAACATACTTCTAAATCAGTGTGCTAAAACAGTATATTTTAAACTTCACTTTAAATCGGTGTTCTGTACGTGTGTATATTTCAGTGTTTTCAGTGTTCAATACGCCACCAAATTTTCAGGTTTTTCTTAACTCGAAATTTTATTTCATGGATTCATGCGTTTAAAACACTGAAATATTGTGAAGTTCACAATATGCTTCTAAAGCAGTATGATAACGACGTATATTTTGTAATTCACTTAAAACAAGTGTTTTATACGCGTGGCGCATGAAGTAAAATTTCAAGTTTAGTAAAGCCTGAAAATTTGGTTTGGCGCTACGCGACCAAACCAAATTTTTAGGCTTTCCTAAACTCAACATTTTACTTCATGCTTAACTTGGGAGTGGAAAACACTCATTTAAATCTTCAAATGCAACTATTAAAAAAAGCGTAAGCATTTGTATAATAAAAAAAAACATTCCTCATGTGTACTTAATTTATTACTTTGCTTATTATACGACTTATCATCATTGCGATTATTTACTTATGTTTGAAAAGGTCAAAACATCGTTTGGTAAGCGTTTTCCAAATATATAAATTAGCTAATACCATGTGCGAACCTGTGTTATCAATAAAATAAATAAATTGCGTCGTTTGTTTGTAATTGTACCGATAGTTTGTGGAACGGCAATAAAACATGTTCATTGACATAAAAGGAAATGTACTGCTGAATCAGGTCAATTGTATATTATGAGAATAATGCATAATTTGCTGAGAATGCTGAATAAATTATGAGTGAAATATTCTAGAAGTTTTTAAAATTGAGTAGTCCAGATGCAAAACCAGCCATACGGCTATTTTATTGATTTTGAGGTTTTTGTATTCCTGGTTTTTACTCGTCTTAGGATACAATTTTAAAAATAAATTGACCTTCAAAACCAAGTCTAAACCTTTCAACATTAAGAGGGCCAATTTTTGCTGGTTGTGTGTTTCTGGGATGCGAGATGGCGCAGAAATAGCAAAATTGCAGAAAGTAGTTCTGACTATGTATTGGTTTATAGTGCCTGCCGAATTTTATCACAACGAATAATAAAAATGATGAACGAGGAGCGCGTCGTTTGTTTGTTTACATAGCGCCGTGCGAATGAATGAATGGGTATTGAATTACAGAAGACACAAGTAAACTGGATAAATATTCACGATTTTAATTTCTATCGACATACGTTCAACTGTATAACAAAACAGATGCCTTCACCATTAATGATTTTTTTTTTATATTCTATATCAGTATATATAGGGAGTTTTTCTTTAAAGTATACGCATTCTAAATTCAGATTATTTTCTTTAAATATTTAGATATTCGTTGTTTTTAAAAGAGTTCAATTTGAAACTTTGAACGAGTGTTTTCCACTCCCAGACTAAGCATGAAGTAAAATTTCGAGTTTAGAAAAGCCCTGTGAAAATTTGTCGAGGGTCGCGCAGCGACCCGAGACAAATTTTCTGGGCTTTTCTAAACTCGAAATTTTAACTTCATGCGCCACGCGTATAAAACACTAAAATACTGTGAAATTTATGTGTATTTAAACCTCACTTGAAATCAGTGATTTATACGCGTGGCGCATGAAGTAAAATTTCGAGTTTAGAAAAGCCCAGAAAATTTGTCTCGGGTCGCTGCGCGACCCTCGACAAATTTTCACGGGGCTTTTCTAAACTCGAAATTTTACTTCATGCTTAGTCTGGGAGTGGAAAACACTCTAAAACTTCAAATTGAAATCTTTTAAAAAACAACGGATGTCGGAAAGTTACAGCTTATGCATATGTTTACGTAAAAGAAAAATTCCCTGTATTTATATTGTAGACAAACAGTTAAATTCCGGCAACATAATGTTGATAATAATTACTTCAATAAATTAAAGCAATATGAAGAAGAAATAATGTTTTCTATGGAAGTATTGCACGGATTTATGTGATCATTTAAGTGTGTTGCATTATTTGATTTATATATAATTTAAAAAATAAGTTTCAAAGATCTATTTTCATTATTGTGGAAGATTAATCGTTGTTCGTTGTTATGGCCAAATAACATATGAATTTCCGACCTTAAGTTTGGAAACTCCTGTCGAATTCCAAACGTGCTTCATTTCTTGGTTGCAAAAAACTTTTTATTTAGTTTTACATAATTTTTCTTGTCCCCATTCGATTCAACGCTCATTCAACACTATTTTAATTTATGTAAAAGACGCTGCAAACAGTTTTTGTCAAGTTAGCTAAAATACTTAGGGCTGGTTTTGCATGTGAGCTACACTAGTGTTAATAAAAGGTTTGTTGCTTCAACCAAAATTGCAATCTTTTGTGCGCTCAATGAACTTTTTGCACTTGACCCATCATGAGCCTAAGTGAAACTTCTAATAATTACAACAACAAAAAAAGCCAACATTAAAATGTTTCAGTAATGATAGATGTTGATGTATGTATAATATAGCTGGTTTAATTATGAGCTTGCTTGTTGGCAGATTTTGTGTGGATATATCGCTTTTGCCGATAGTTTAGAATTCCGCATGATTAATGACTCGCGTGTTCTATGAGATTAAACATGTTATCAAGTTGGCCGTTTTCCAATTGTGAGTCACAGTCGTATTCAAGGCTCGTTCAGGCTCCATTTGCTCTGCTGCCGAATCGTCATCACCACCCCAATTCTATTGAGACTGTTGTATTGACTCATGTCTCTCATGAATACAAGAGTAATTATATAAATTGTATGGAATATGTGACACATAAATGTAAACAATTTTAATTGCATGGACACAATCCCTAGCATTCGTGTGGTTGATTTTCTAACGAATGTTTAATCTGTAGTCGTTTTTTAATGTGGGGATACCTCAAGTTCTGAGTATACCTCTATGTGGACAAGCAACGATCCCCTGAGGATCCGAAGAATAAAATTTGGAAGGAAATGACACAAATTCCGTGCCAGATGGTGATGGATGCTCGTCGAAGTTTTTGGGAGCAGTTGGAATTGTGCTTCAACGTTGATGGCCGATATCTGCAAAATAAGATTTTTTCAATGTAAAAAACGTACAATACAAAAAATATTTTTTTTTACATTTATTGGATATTGATTCCACCATTTCACCTTTGTATTTTGTAATTTACTATATTTAGACGCCACAAACATATTCACACACACCCATGGACCCACGTCGAATAATTGTAGTTTAAACCGCGCCGGGACTCAAACCCGCGACCCTTGGGTTAGGAGGCAGGGTCTCTACCCACTACCCCACCAAGGTCCCCAAAAATATTTTAGTTTTAGTATGTTCTTACAAAAATAAAATAAAAATTGAAGGAAAATTGACTGTCATACTGCAAGAATAAGTATGGAGATCCTGCGACAGACATTTCCGTATAGACTAATTTCTCGAAACGGTAATTTTAATTGGCCCCCGAGATCTCCCGATATTACTGTTCCAGACTTTTTTCTTTGGGGATATTTAAAGAGTAGAGTGTTCAAGAGTAAGCCTAGAAATATAGAGGAGCTCAAAAGAAATATTCGACAAGAAATTGAAGCTATTCCACAGGATATGCTTCAACGAGTTATGGCAGATTTCGTCCGTCGTTTAGAAGAGTGTGTTGAGAAGGGTGGCGGACATTTAACACACACTATATTTAAAAAGTAAAACTCCCATTATTACTTTTTAAGGTGTCATTTATATTATTTCTGCATTTAAAATAATTCATGTGTTATTTCCTATTAAAAATGAACAAATCATTTTGGCTCTCACTGTATATAAAATTACGAAAATGTTATTCGTGAAAATGCAAACAATGTCTTAATTAATAAGACAACTTAAGATGATAAATATCCATTGAAACAACTACTTCCCGTGCAAATGTACCTCGGATATTGAATTATACAATGAAATATTTAAAATCTTATTTAATTTAATTTGTTACAACGCTCTATTAAAGTATATGTAACGTTTAGGTCAAATTCTCTTCAAACCAACTAACAATACAATTTAAAATGAAAGGAGAGATAGCAACAAATTAGAAGTGAAAGGACTTGGATTAAAACTAATGTCTTAGGCCATCTATAGACGCGTTTCGAGATTTATCTCTCTTCAGTATAGCTTTGCTTATGACGTTTTAAACAATTAGGAATAAAATTAAAATAAACTTACTTGGAAAAAGTGTTGTGTGTGGAATGAACAGGTACACAAAAATGGAATGAGTGAAAAATAAAGTGGGTACTTATAGGTAAAAAAGGGGATTATGTCATTAGCAGGTATGAAGAATGTGAGACCTTATTATTTACCTTACGGTATAATAATTTGAAAACCATCCGATTCTCCTGTATTTGATTATGCAAAACTAATTTATGTGATGTGCGACCCTTGTAAAATTGTGTTGATTTTGGGCGAGAAAGTAATTTAATATGGCCAGCCGTCATATAAACAGTTACTATCGACTGCGGCTTATGTATCGACGACGCTATATTGTATTCTAATTGTATTCTAGCATAGGGTCGATATTTGACTGTCACGATATGCCATGTCTCGTTAGAGTAAACTAGAATCAGGGGGCAGAACTTTTCGAGTAGAGATGAATAGTAATTTATATTGTATTGTGGGAGGCTTCTACTTCGTTATTCACATACATGTTAACTTACCAATAAAACACACTTTTATTACACACACTTATTATACAAAGTTATAACTGTGTTTTATTGTTGAATAGTTTTTTTTTTATTTACAATTACTTAATTCATTTCTTAAAACAAAGCTCACCCTTATAATCATCCCCTAATACATCACAACAAACAAAAACCTCCGTTCCCATCCATTCAATCCAACTTCCTTCCCTTTTCCCTCATCCTTTGGGGGTTTAAGGACACCTTTGTAGGCAGCAATCGGAAAATCAGTCTGCAGAGAGAAACCTCCCCTCCGGCCCCTCGAGCACAATGAAGGGCTGAGGGCCCCGAGGGCATTTAGCCCTGATATTCCCTGAATTAACACGCACGCGTTGTCCTTTTGGGCCTACCTGTCAAGATGAAAAGGGAGAATTGCTGGGGGCTTTTTGCGCTCACGAATATTTATATTCATAGCGCTCTTTTTCGTGA
Organism: Philonthus cognatus; assembly: GCA_932526585.2. Classification (NCBI taxonomy): domain Eukaryota; kingdom Metazoa; phylum Arthropoda; class Insecta; order Coleoptera; family Staphylinidae; genus Philonthus; species Philonthus cognatus. The sequence continues at coordinate 36,451,642 of OW052247.1, forward strand.
CGCGAATAACATAACAAAAAAAGGGGAGAAGAGTGTATATGAAAAACCGTAATTGAGTAGTAAAGAAAATAAGGGATGGAGATAGGGGATATTTATATTTTTGATAAAATAAAGAAAATACTTTTTTTTAATAATTTAACCAATTATCTTGTAAGTATAAATACCGTGCTATCATTAAAAACTTGATTTAGAGTTGCCTTTAAATTTTAAATTAGATTTGCACTATTGACCGTTAACACATAGTTTACCATAACCTCAAAATTCCATAATTGTATTAGCATTCTGGGCAACCCGATGTATACGCTGCAAATGTTTAGGCATTCATTGTTTTTTTAAAAGCGTTCAATTTAAAGTTACTAACGAGTGTTTCCACTTTTTGATTAAGCAGGAAGTAAAATTTCAAGTTTAAAGGAGCCTGAAAATTCGGATTTGCCAGGGCGCTCAAGCGAAGCGAGATGCGCCCCGCCATGTCCATATTTTCAAGCTTTTCTAAACTTGAAATTTTACTACATGCTTAATCAAGGAATGGAACCACTCGTTAGATGTTTTAAATTAAACACTTTTATAAAAACACGAAGAGACAAAAAATCTGTGTTAAAAAGCGCGACATTAAACTTCTTTAGTATTTTTTTTTTTAGTATTGGTATTTTAGTATTTTTTTTTTTAGAAAAATAAAACTTGGGTATATGAAATAAAAGAAATCAACATATTAAACTTGTAATAAAAGTGGTTTAACCAATTATAATTAATATCGACTTTCTGCAGAAAATAGATATTAATTTTAATTCGTTTTTATATTTTGTAAATATTCTGCAGACTATTGGCAAATTCAATTTTTTCTAATGTTAGAAACAGGGTTGTTATTTTTAAAACACTTTGTTTTAAAACAGTCGTCGAGTTTTAACCGGTTTTGTTTTAAACATGTTTTAAATCTTAAATTTGTTTAAAACATGTTTTAAACGTTAAATTTGTTTAAAACATGTTTTAAACGATAAATTTGTTTAAAACGTTTTTTTTATTATCTTAAATTTGCTAAATTATATTTTTTACTACTTTATTAAGATTTTCTGTTTACATTTTTTAAATTTTAACTAAATCGTTGACGATATTTCAAATTACATTATTAAACTTAACATTTTATTACAATAAAATATCACAACCGTGTGTAAATGTGATTTTTAAATAAAGGGAATTTTTCTTTCAGGTATACGTATGTATATACTGTAAATTTTACGACATTTGTTGCTTTTTTAAAAGATTTCAATTTGAATTTTTAAATGAGAGTCTTCCACTCCCAGACTAAGCATGAAGTAAAATTTCGAGTTTAGAAAAGCCTGAAAATTTGGATTGGCCGCGTAGCGAAGCGGAGCGGCCAATCCAAATTAGGCTTTTCTAAACTCGAAATTTTACTTCATGCGCCACGCGCATAAAACACTGAATTATCGTAAAGTTTAAAATATACGGCTTTAGCAATCTAATATGTAGATGTGAATAAAACGTGAGTCATATTCGGCGCTAAACAAATTGTTTAAAACAGTAATTATAGGCAACCCATTAACTCTAACGTATATTAGGTTGCCTATAATTGTTGTTGTATGTGTGTGTTTTTTAAACTTCACTGCAAATCAGTGTTTTCAAGCGTGGCGCATGAAGTAAAATTTCGAGTTTAGAAAAGCCTAATTTGGATTGGCCGCTCCGCTTCGCTACGCGGCCAATCCAAATTCTTAGGCTTTTCTAAACTAGAAATTTTACTTCATGCTTAGTCTGGGAGTGGAAAACACTCGTTAAAAGCCCAAATTAACTGCTTTTAAAACAACAAATTCCTGCAAAATTAAAAAAAAAAAACGCTGTAATTATCGGCATATGTATACTTAAAAGAAAAATGCCCTATATGTTCTGTTTTAAACACGTTTTAATCGTATTGTAAACATGTTTTAAACACGTTTTAAACATGTTTTTAACTGTTAATGTTTTAAACGGTGCTTCGATGAAAAAAACACGTTTTGTTAAAAAAAAACTGTCTGTTTTAATTAAAATGAAAAGCCTTGTTTTCAACAACACTGGTTAGAAGTGGTTTACATTTTTCCATTACATTAATGAAATAAAACATTTTGAATAATAAAATGTTGATTCGTATAAAATCAATATTTATTTTACTATTCACACAACATTTCGATACACAATCAAACCAATCATATTTGTTATCATGTCGAGATTGGAATCGATGTTGTTCTAAAATTAATCAATCAATTTATATTTTCTGTGTGCCCGGACTTCCATTTTGGAAATTTAATTAAATTTCATATCTGGGCTGCTCTGGCGTTAGTGAAATAATTTAAAGGGCAATTGATTTAATTAATTAATTATATTAAATGCCTGTTATAAATATAATTATTTTAAATTACATGTAAAATGAGAATATTAGTTTTGTAGGTAACAAATAATTATTTCGCGAAATTGCAAATTATCAATTTTGTATAATTTCCGTTTTGTTTGTTTGTTTGTTTGTTACCTCATCGTGTAATTATGGAAATTGTTTGTGCGTTAATAATAAATATGTTTCGGATAAAATTTCATGCTTGGGAAGTAATTTTGAAATAATGAATTAATATTTGTAATTATGAGCAATTCACATTATTATGTGGTATGTAATTTTATTTTATAACAAATATTTGTTTTTGTGTATCAGTTGTTTTTCAGTTTCAGTTCCATTTAGTTTCTTGCTAGCACTATACCGGGTATTTGATGAAGCGTGGCCATCGGCTGTATTTCAGAAACTATACATCGTAGCATGTTGCGATAAAAAATTTCATTGTAAAAGTGGGTTAGAGAAATCGCTGGAAATTATTTTTAAGTTCATTGCTTTGCCGCAAGAGGGCGCTATCTCGATAGTAAAAGATTAAAACAATGGTTATCAAATAAATGCCAAATTAAGCGATGTGATAAATATGAAAATCTTAATCTACGGTAAATTGTACCTCGTTTTTTGTCTCACATAAGATCCACGGAAGAACGAAAATGTCTAATTTTTTAAATGCCTGTAACTTTTGTTTTGTTCCACTGAATTTAATAAACTTGGGCTCATTTGATAGATAATTAAATGCACTTAAAAACACAATTTACTCTGATTTATTTTAGTTTCGATATTAAGCGCCAGGGGGTGCGATTGAGACAATCAATGTATTTTCTCCATTTTCTTTAATTTTTTAAATTGGAAGGTATACGTAAGTTACGATAGTTAATTAAAATAAGAAATAGTGTGAAAACTGGCGAAGACCGCATCTCAATATCTTGATCCTAACCGAAGATATATAGAATATTGTGCAGAATGAGGTATTTTGTACTAACAGCGCCCCCTGATTCTTACTATAGACACTAAATTAAATCAGAAAACATAGTGTTTAAAACTGCATTCAATTATTTATCAATTCAGTCAAAGTTTATTAAATTCTGTTAAACCTAACTAAAGTTACAACCATTTTAATGATTAGACTTTCCCATATTCATCTGCATCTTATATAAAAGCAAAAGAAACGAGAAGGTAATTGAAATCAAGCAAAATTTAGAGTAGATTAAGTTTTACATATGTTTAACATATGCAGCTTAATTTGGCATTTTGAATAACATCTTGTTTTTGTCCTTTGCGGTAGAGATTGCGTCCTTTACCAGCGAAGCTATATTTAATTATTGTATTCGTTTTTTTTTTGTTTTGTTTGTTATTGTTCACATAAAGTATCGTAATAAGTGTTATTAATTGTAGTAAATATACGCTATTTTAAACATTCTACTAATCTCATAGCCAACTATGTTTTGAGATTTTAAATAATCATGGATTTACTTGCATGTTTGCTTTCCAAAACATATAAATAGGGAAAAGTGGTCTCCTTTATTCTTTAAATTATTGTTTTTGGCCTCTTAAACATGAAACAAAAAAAACCTAAAGGCCTACTAAATTTTAAAATATATTTTTATATGGTACGCGGTTGAAAATGGGCAAATCTACCAGACTTTTTACTATATCTTTGGTTAGGATAAAGATATCAGGATGAGGTTTTTACCACTTTTCTCAGTATTCTTTCCTGTAATAAACTAGCGTACGAAAACTATAGGTTATAATTTGAAATTATTAAGAAAATCTAGAAAATATGTCGGTTGATCAAAAAACGCCCTCTGGCGCTTTCTATAAGAACTAAAGTAAACGAGAGTAACCAGTTATTTAAAGTGCTTTCAATTACCTATCAAATGAGACTAACTTGATCAATTTTGGTTAATCCTAACAAAAGTTACACACAGTTTAATGATCACACTTTGCCGGCCTCCCTTGCTTCATATGTGCGAGATAAATAAACAAGTGAGTAGTTAAAACTGAGTCAAATTAATAAAGAAAGAAACGAAGAAAAGCAAGCTCAATTTGCAAAGATTATAGCAACAAAACAGCGTAAATTACAATTTGTAAATTTGCTAACCCAGCTCAATTTAGCAGTTTTTTGATAAAAATATGTTTTTGTATTTAGTGAAAGATGTTACGCCCTCTAGCGGTGGAGGTAGGGACTTAAAACAAATTTTCAGTGATTTCTTTTGGCCCCTTTTGTTGTACAATTTTTTAGAGTAATGGAATTTTAGATATTCCTGACAATGATGACTGCGACGTCATCGAAACGTCGAATTGAAAATATAATATACCAGAGATAAGAAAATACGCGGGACCAAACCTGAAGAAACAGTTCAACATATACAGGGTTATTCAATAAGAAGGATCAGATTTCAAACATTTATTTCTTCCAAACTACAGAAGGTAGAATCATAATTCAAATGTTCCTGGACAGACAAATGTTTAAAATTTGAACAGTCCGTCAGAAGTTCTAACCACAGCCGCATTGGCGCTGTTCTTGTCATGTTGATTGTCCAGACCTCACTCCCTGTGATTTTTATCTGTGGGGTAACGTTAAACGTTTAACGTTTTACTAACAATTTATTTTATTGTTATTTCTCCTATTAATAATTAATAATTAAATCTCTGGGCAGCTTGGTGGTGTAGTGGTTAGAGTGTTGTACTGCCACGCCACGGACCGGGGTTCAAATACCGGCCTAACAAGTTGTCTGCATTTATATAGGTTAGGATAAAAATGCCAAACACTCCGTCTTCTCGGATATGACGTTAAATGCATGTAGGCCCCGTGTACTGCCTGGATGTTGCGTGCACGTTAAAGATCCCTACCGGTGGGTTGGAACTCCCACCGGGTTCGGCAAAATTCCCGGATAGCTGTAGACCTAATCTCCGGCGTCATGATTGGCCTTAGCAGCGGAAATAGATGATGTAAAACCCAAAATAATAAAAAAAAAATAATTATTCTCTCTACCTTCACAATCACTTCTTTTTTGTACCAACATATCGCTGTACTTCAATCCGAAATATAAATAAACCATATTAAAATGTTAATCCGTTGGGAAATAAACGTTCTAAAAAAAATCGACACAATAAAATTCGAACAGCCGCCGACGACGACGACGACTGAATTCAACGAACCGTTCCAGGTAGTTCCAGGTGAACACAAGAAACTACTTCAGTGAATAACCAGCTGCTTAATTATTCCTCATTAAAATTATCATTCACGGCAGTATAATTACAGTTGTCTTATAATTGGAAATTGTTTGGGTCTGTGATCAAAGTGGCGAGAAGTTTACTCTTTTGAAACATGAAAGAGACAGTTTGAATTGTAAACAACAGTTTTTTTAAAAATAATAATAAATCATCTTATAAAGAAAAGTTTTTCAGACACTGTCTAACCCAGTGTCTGACAAACTTTTCTTTATAAGATGATAAGGCCTAGTTGCACCTAAAACGTTGAACTCGAGTTCAGGCTGAAATTGACAGTTCCTATTGTTCCTATACCGGGTGATGACTTGGGGGACGCAACATAGGAAATCGCATGTTGGTTTAAAGTGTTCAAATATTGGCTTCCCTATTTATTTTAGAGACAAAATGTATTTCACTTTTTTGTAGAGGGAAAAATTCTAAATTTATGAATGTTCACACGTAACACTTAACGCTTCTTTATGTTAAAATAATTAAGAAAAAGTAATGTGATTTTATAAAAATAATGACATACCATGGAATTGATACAACAATTGCGGATATTCCCTGTTTTTTTTAAGTTCAATTCAAAGCTTTAAACAAGTGTTTTCCACTTCCAGACTAAGCATGAAGTAAAATTTCGAGTTTAGAAAAGCCCCGTGAAAATTTGTCGAGGGTCGCGCAGCGACCCGAGACAAATTTTCTGGGCTTTTCTAAACTCGAAATTTTACTTCATGCGCCACGCGTATTAAACACTCTAATATTGTCAAATTTATGTATATAAAGCCCAGAAAATTTGTCTCGGGTCGCTGCGCGACCCTCGACAAATTTTCACGGGGCTTTTCTAAACTCGAAATTTTACTTCATGCATAGTCTGGGAGTGGAAAACACTCGTTTAAAGCTTCAAATTGAACTCTTTTAAAAATCAACGAATGTCAGAAAATTCACAGCTAAAATAATTAAGAAAAATTAATGTGATTTTATAAAAACAATGACATACCATGGAATTGATACAACAATTACGAAAATTCCCTGTTTTTTTTAAGTTCAATTTATAGCTTTAAAAAAGTGTTTTTCACTCCCAGACTAAGCATGAAGTAAAATTTCTAGTTTAGAAAAGCCCCGTGAAAATTTGTCGAGGGTCGCTGCGCGACCCTCGACAAATTTTCACGGGGCTTTTCTAAACTCGAAATGTTACTTCATGCTTAGTCTGGGAGTGGATAACACTCGTTTAAAGCTTCAAATTAAACTCTTAAAAATCAACGAATGTTAGAAAATTCACAGCTAAAATAATTAAGAAAAAGTAATATGATTTTATAAAAATGACATACCATGGAATTGATACAACAATTGCGGAAACTTCCTCCGAAATTTTCAAAATGTAAACTTTTACCATGTAAAATCTGCCCCGTAAGATCAAAAACAAAATGTTTAGCAATAACCCCCCCCCCCCTGATTTTTTTCTAGCCACGGCCTTGGATGTTAGTGTTGATTATCTTGCGCAAAGAAGATGCTTACATAAATTAAATTATATATAAATTAATAAATTAAATTAAAAACGTATTGTCATACCTTTTAAAAACAAATATTTTTTGTATCGAAAATATAACAAACATTATCTCTGGAATTTCTACAGATGTTAGCAGGGTTGTTATATTTAAAACACTTTGTTTTAAAACAGTGTTTTAAACATGCTTAAAAACAGCCGCCGTATTTTAAACGGTTTTGTTTTAAATGTTAAATTCGTTTAAAACATGTTTTAAACGTAAAATGTGTTTCAATCGCTTTTTAATTTTCTTAAATTAATTAAATTAAGCTATTAGTTAGTTTTTCATGTGTACTAACCTTATTGTAATCAAGTAATTTAGGAGGTATATTACACTGCTTTTTGTGTTTGTCTGATAAATTATTAGATTGAAATTTACTTCTAACGAGTGTCTCCACTCCCAGACTAAGCATGAAGTAAAATCTCGAGTTTAGAAAAGCCTGAAAATTTGGTTTGGTCGCGTAGGGCGTAGCGGCCAAACCAAATTTTCAGGCTTTTCTAAACTCGAAATTTTACTTCATGCGCCACGCGTCTAAAACACTAATTCCAAGTGAAGTTCAAAATATTCTGATAAGGTTTTTACATTTATGATTTATTGCATTATCAAATAAATTTCTAATAACCCTATTTTGTTGACAATTGAGATTATGTATAAGACTTAAACTAGTGCTATTAAATTATTAGTTGTAAACTTACAATAGTAATCTACTAAAACGTTTTATTAATCAGAAAATGACAATATCATCCTTAGATATGTGTGCTAACGTCTATTAATAAGGCTGGTTATGTTTTATATATGTTTTAAACAGGTTTTTAATTAAAAATTAAATTTGTGTTCAGTATTCCGGCACCAGATATCCACAGACGCGTTTCGGACTTAAAGGTCCTCGTGAGTGTTTTTAATTGTTAACGTTTTACACACTGTTTCAGTAAAAATAAACACGTTGTGTAAAAAAAACTGTTTGTTCTAATTAAAACGAAAAAAAAAAAACGTGTTTTTTTAACAACCCTGGATGTTAGTGTTGATTATCTTGCTGCAGAAACAATGGCATACCAAGAAACAATCAAATTTCCTTGAAGCTAGATCAACACACTATCTTGAGAAAAAAAAAATGCATTGTCATAGCTTCAAAAAACAAAACAAAAACTTGGATTTCCTTGAAGTTAAGCCATTAAACCACAGAGACAAACTCATTAGCTTACTCACCTCGTGAGCGGTCGTGCTGTTGGTTTTTCTGTCTGCGTTTTGGGATACCTGGATTCTCGGAACAAGTAGCCCGTCTGTCCGTTGTCAGGTAGAAAACACCCTCGCTCCTCGCGCGGGTCGTTAGGTCCTTCGGGTCGTGTTGAGTGATGGTAAACATTCCTGCCTAATTTCGACACCGATAGCCACTTTGGATCGGACAGATAGACGGGCAAGAGACGTGTGTATTCAGCTGGCGAGATTATGCAAATGTTTTGTTTGTGCGCGCCTGACGTTTCGCTTTTAAGTTGACTGTTGGTGGTCGTAAATTGAGACCGGGATTTCATTTTATCCAGATATATAAGGATTTTTTCTTCTCAGTATACATATGCATACCCTCGTTTATAAAAGAGTAAAATTTAAAGCTTTAAACGAGTCCCAGGTTAAGCATGTAGTAAAATTTCGAGTTTAGAATAGCCTGAAAATTTGGATTGGTCGCTCCGTGACTATAAAATAATTAATTTGTTATATTAAGACATTCGAACAAAAAGACTTGATACAACTATTTAATATATTCTATCCATGTAAAACTATTAACATAAAAAAAACATCTGTACTTTGTATAAATCGCACCTTTAACATCTATCTTTTTCTCTTTTGTTTCAGGTGAGTTCAACGATTCAACTCTCGGAAACAAGCCTCCTAACTGTAAGCTAAGCGCTCTCACTCCGCAGCTATTAGTACATAGAACGTGTCTTAAAACCAAATCCTTGAAAATAATGCAAAGGCACCGCCCGTATGCACGGGCCATTAACGTGTTAAATCGGCTCAATGCTAACGTTAAATATTTGTTAATACGCCTCACTCCCAGATTTCCAGATTAGATGGGACGGTGTGTAAGTAAAAGGCGAATGGATAAATAAATGCTCGTGGAATGTAGTAATAAGAGTGTGTGAGTGTGTACTTTTCTGGGTTGGCATTGTTATGCAAAGGATGGCGAACAATGGGCTATGAATAATAATAATTAGGAGGACGCGAGAGAGGGCCGTAAATAAGGACCGTTTGCTGTAATTGCTCGTTATTAATGTCACCGCATAATTTCGGCGTGTGGTCGAAGTGTTCTATTTTGATTTATTTCGTGCTTCTATTTGTACTTTCTTTTAAAAAGATTTAGCAATTTTAAAATTATTTATAATGTACAGTTGCGAGAGAAAAAAACTAGTACATCAGGAAGCTTTAGCCACTTCTAAAATATTTAATAATAATAATAATAATAATTCTTTATTAACGGACAAGCCATTTACAATGTAGAGCCAAAAAACATATAACTAAAATGTAAGACACAAAACATGAACCCAAATATGCTCAAAGACACATATGTTAATCTGCGTAAACCACAATAGGGTTATAACATTTAGTGCACACCATCCGCGAGACTCCTGCTAATTAAACCTAAAGATGAGTTAAAAAAGTCAATACCGCTACAAATGTCATTAGCCGTGCGCGTTAATCGAGTCATGGGGCAATTTAAACTGCAAGTCGTCCTGCAAAATTCGTTATGAAGTAGCATGCGGCTACGTGCATGTCTAGGTGGTACATGATAATTAATCATACTAACAATATGACTTGAATCTATTTTGCAGTTTATGATTTTATAAAGAAAACACATATCTAATTCCATGCCACGATGTTGCAAAGTTGTGAGTCCTAAGTATGCCATCGTTTCCTCGGTTGTTAGGTGTATATTTTTCTGGGTCAATTTATATGACATAAACTTAATGAACTTAGTTTGCACTTTTTCCATCCTGTTGACATATGTAAGGTATGAGGGTGACCAAATCGTTCTACAATAATCAAAATGAGACCGAACAAGGGAGTTATACAGGATGTTAAAACACGTTTAATGAATCCTAGCGCCTTATTTGCTTTATTGACTACGAAGTCAAGGTGCGATTTAAATGACAGCTTTGAATCAAGCATGATCCCAAGATCCTTTACCAAATAAACTTGACTCAATGTTAAGTTATTTAACCTGTAGTTATATGTTATTCCGTTCCTCTTACGCGAAAAACATAAAACTACATTTATTGATATTCAGCTGCATATCATTCAGTGCACACCATTTATTGACCGAGTCAATATCTTCTTGAATTTTGATACAGTCTGCTGTGTTCTTTACGGTATAATACAATTTCAAATCATCGGCAAAAAGCAAAATATTGTATTTTTTTTCTTGTTAAACAAACTTGTCATGTACAGGTTAACAACTTTTTTTTTCTTGGCTAACAGGACGGTGCTTTTGTTGACATGCACTTCATTAGCAATGTCTCTAATGCTAATATCGTCTCTAAACGGGTCGTCATTATCCCTTTTTACGTTTCAATCAGTTCAGGCATGTCGACGTTAATTAAATTTTGTTTGACATTTCCGCAGATTTTTCAATTTGATTGACAATTTGAAAAATCAAAGTGAGTCCAGTTCACATAGCCAAATATTTTGCTGTACTAGTTTCACCTCTCTCGCAACTGTATATCTGTTTTTATGATTGGCCAACCGGATCTGGTGATTTTTTTATGATGTTGGATATTTGGTTGGATACTCTGGTTGCAATTTTGACTTTTGCTTTCAACATAAATTTAAGGTTATCTTTCCACATAGTTGCCATGTGCTAAATTACCCTATCATAAAGATCAATTAAGTGACGGAACATTACTTTCGGCATTTTATTACCACTTTCTGTCAAATAATTAATCAAGTGCAACATGGCGTTCATATACCAATATCATTACATGACAAATAGTAAAGACACCCAAATAATCGAAGAACCTAAGAAAAGTAAATCCTAAATCCTAATCTTGGAATCTTGGCTTTCATTATAAAAGTGTTCATCAATCTTGGAATTTTATCATTCAGGGGATTTTATTTATCGGGAAAAGTCAGGGAAATTCGGCCTTTTTAACGAAACGTTAGGGAGTATTTACATTAATAGTAATAATAAATATGCAAATAATACGATTAAAGAATTGACAAATGGTGAGTTCTGTTCGGAGCACTGATTTGACACATTAAATATTATTTAAAAAAAAAATGTTAAAGTGTCCATTTTAGCACTTTCCCCGGAATTTGAACAATTAATTATTAATTATTGATATACTAAGTTTATTTCTCTCTAACTAATTGGTCGAAGATTTTATTTGAAGTTAGTGATTTATACGCGTGGCGCATGAAGTAAAATTTCGAGTTTAGAAAAGCCTGAAAATTTGGATTTGCTGGGGGGCGACTCGCTTCGCTCGCGCGCCCCAGCAAATCCAAATTTTCAGGCTTTTCTAAACTCGAAATTTTACTTCATGCTTCGTCTGGGAGTGGACAACACTCGTTTAAAGTTGCAATTTGAACTCTTTAAAACAATAACGAATATCTGAAGATTTACAGCGTATACAGTAAAGTAAGATATTTATACTTTAAAAAAAAAACTAAGGTATGTATATTTCAAAAAATTCTCTGTATACAAAATACGTAATCAACGCGTTAATTTTACGAAATATGATTTATTTTCCCAATTTTAATTCATAATTATTATGTTTAATATTCAGTAAGTACGTACGTATGTAAATTTGGTTTTTTTATTTGAAGTTAGTGATTTATACGCCTGGCGCATGAAGTAAAATTTCGAGTTTAGAAAAGCCTGAAAATTTGGATTTGCTGGGGCGCCACTCGCTTCGCTCGCGCGCCCCAGCAAATCCAAATTTTCAGGCTTTTCTAAACTCGAAATTTTACTTCATGCTTCGTCTGGGAGTGGACAACACTCGTTTAAAGTTACAATTTGAACTCTTTAAAACAATAACGAATATCTGAAGATTTACAGCGTATACAGTAAAGTAAGATATTTATACTTTAAAAAAAGCTAAGGTATGTATATTTCAAAAAAATTCCCTGTATACAAAATACTTAATCAACACGTTAATTTTACGAAATATGATTTATTTTCCCAATTTTAATTCATAATTAATATGTTTAATATTCAGTAAGTACGTACGTATGTAAATTTGGTTTTTTTATTTGAAGTTAGTGATTTATACGCGTGGCGCATGAAGTGAAATTTCGAGTTTAGAAAAGCCTGAAAATTTGGATTTGCTGGGGCGCGACTCGCTTCGCTCGCGCGCCTCAGCAAATCCAAATTTTCAGGCTTTTCTAAACTCGAAATTTTACTTCATGCTTCGTCTGGGAGTGGACAACACTCGTTTAAAGTTGCAACTTGAACTCTTTAAAACAATAACGAATATCTGAAGATTTACAACGTATACAGTAAAGTAAGATATTTATAATTTATAAAAAGCTAAGGTATGTATATTTCAAAAAAATTCCCTGTATACAAAATACGTAATCAACACGTTAATTTTACGAAATATGATTTATTTTCCCAATTTTAATTCATAATTATTATGTTTAATATTCAGTAAGTACGTACGTATGTAAATTTGGTGAGTTAATTAGAGTTTCTAGTTGATAGAAATTGGCGCGCGGCGCGCAAGTTTTAAAAGTTGCTTAATTTAATAACCGGCATTGGAGTATTACAACATTACGACGTTTTCACTTAATATATGTGTAATTAAAGCGGCCACTTATGTGCAAAGTTTGCGAGCAGTGATTACACCACCAGCCACTGAAATCATGCCGTTTATTGTTATTACTTTAAGGGGAAAGTTACATTATGGCTATTATCCGCAACAAAGTTTTTTGTAACTATAAACTAGACACAACAAATAACCTGGAATTCCTTGCCTTGATTTTTTTATGATATTTCTTACTTTAAGGGGGGGAAAGTTGATATTGTGGATATTATCCCCAACAAAGTTATTTGTAACTATAAACTAGACATAACAAACAACCTGAAATTCCTTGCCTTGATTTTTTGAAGATAATTTTTACGGAATTTTAATTGCGCTCTAATTGAAACACCACCAGCCATTGAAATCCTGCCGTTTATTGTTATTACTATAACAGAAAAGTTTATATTATGAGTATTATCCCCAACAAAGTTTTTTGTAACTATAAACTAGACACATCAAACAACCTAAAATTCCTTGCCTTGATTTTTTGAAGATATTTTTTACGGAATTTTAATCACGCTTTAATTAAAACTAATTGCCTTGATTTTCAAGATAGTGTATGTAAATTTAATTCCTGGTAATTAACAAAAATAGTTGTTAATATCAAATTAAGTTAGGTGGCCATTTTTCAAGTGCTCAAAAATCAAATTAGTAAAAATTCATGTTTTCAGGACACAGGAAATCAAGTAGCCTAAACAAGATTTTAACTAACTAATTAGGCTCTTAATTACTTGCCTTGCTTATCAACGAAATTGATTGCTACTTGCATTGATTCATATAGAAGTAACAATTTCAGTAATTAATTACTTGACTTTCTTATTAACGGAGAATAATTAGAAGAGTTAATAAGAAAGTCAAGTAATTAATTACTGAATTTTTTTGCGTGTCGTTAGCTACTTATAAAGTGCTCATAAATCAAATTTGTAATAATTCATACGTTTTCAAGACACAGGAAGTCGAGTAGTTTGAACATGATTTCAAAACCCGATCAAAACATCCGCACATTTTCTCTGAAGAATTCCCAAGAATGAAATTTCAATACGCGGAGATTTCTTGTGCAAAATAGATTTTTTGTTTTTGCAAAGTGGGCTTTGAAAACAAAACCAACACGATTGGTTTTAGAGAAAATATTTACAATTCCCGTAAAATTTAGTATAAAGAAAAATTGAATTTGTCAATAGTTAGCAGAATATTTACAAACTATAAAAACGAATTAAAATTAATATAGACTTTGTGCAAAATTTAGTCTCGTTTAGACTTTTCTAAATATATTGTTAACCTCTTGAACAAGTTTCTCATCTTTCACATGGTGAAACATATTTAACTATGATTTAAAAAAGAAAACACTTTTTGAGAATGACTCAAAGTCGAAACTAGTTGGAAGAAAAAACCAAAATATTACTGAAATTCAACCAAGTGTTTTCTTTTTTAAATCATATTTTGTTAACATTTAGTGCACTATTTTTAATGTAAATTGTATATTTTAATGAAGAAACTGTAAAATATTAGAGGTATTTCAATGCCTAAAGGTTAGTACACATGAGTAAGTACTTTAATTTTTTATTTAAAGGAAATTATTAAAATTATGTAATAAAACTAGGGGTTCTGGGGTGGCAAAAATAGTGTGGATGTTTTGATACGGTCCCATGACTTAAACTAACTAATTGGGCTAACAATTACTTGACTTTCTTATCAACCAAAATGATTTTTACGTGCATCGATTCATATCCAAGTAACAATTATTTCCGTTAATAAGAAAATCAAATAATTAACTAATTCATTTGTTTGCGTTACGAAAAAAGTCAAGTTTTTCAAGTGTTTAAAAATTAAATTTGTATACATTTATGTTTTCAGGACATAAGGAATCGAGTAGTTTGAATACGATTTTAAATAATTAATTAGGATTAAATGATTGTTACTTGCAATAATTGATATATTCTCCTAAAAAACGCCGCAGGTCATAACTTCTTTATTTATTGAGCGATTTCAAAATAACAAAAAACAATTAAAATGGCTCCACCAGATCTACAAAGCAGCCTTTATTTAAGTTTTTTACCCAATCAACTTTCATGTCAGCGATAGTCAACTTTTTTTTCAAATGGCTAAGTAAATTTTTTAAAATTTATTCTGATAGAGGATATTTTTCTTAATTCAAACATGTACAACAAGTTGGCTTTAGTGTAATATTCAAGTCTTCCACATTTTCGAGGCTCTGGGACCTCCCGGTTCGGAAAGCGGTCCATGTACAAAAGTACTGCTTGATCTCGATTTTTATTGCATTCGAAAAAACAATTGTAACATATCGGTCAATAAACTGTTAATATTGTTAGCCATCACTTGAGTTATTTCACCAATAATAATAAATTTGGCTGATAAAAAAATCGAATCTGAGACACTGTCACTTAGATAACAGTTATTGTTTTCTGTATTGTGGAGGCTTCTACTTCGTTATACATGTTAATTACACAATGAAACACTTTTAACTTTGTTTGTATAACACGTTTTATTTAATGTGACTGCAGTTTCGACAAATTTAGCTTGTTTAAGTTACTCCATGTTTGATAATGACAAGCTAAATTTGTCGAAACTGCAGTCACATTAAATAAAACGTGTTATACAAACAAAGTTAAAAGTGTTTCATTGAGTTATTGTTTTATGTGTTCAGTTTTATTTTCCATGGCACACTTAAAATAATCTATAAGACTCCAACTTTATGTTAATAAACATTTTTTTAACTAATGAATATTCCACCAAAGCCAACTTGTTGTATACGTTTGGATTTAGAAAAGTAAGCTCTATCAGAATCAATTTAAAAAAATAAACGTAGGCATTTGAAAAAAAAAGTTAACTATCGCTGACATGAAAGTTAATTTGGTAAATAACTCAAATCACGGCTTCTTTGTAGATCTGGTGGAGCCATTTAAATTGTTCTTTGTTTTTTTGAAATCGCTCAATAAATAAAGAAGTTATGGCCTGCGGCGTTTTTTTGGAGACACCCTGTCTATCAATTAATGCAAGTAACGGCTATTTGAAAAAAATTGTTCACTAAGACATGAAACTTAATTTGGTCAAGAAGTAAAATTAGGGCTTGGTTGTAGATCTTGTGCCATTTTAATTGGTTTTTAATTTTTGAAAATCGGTTAATAAATAAAGAAGTTATGGCCTGCGGCGTTTTTTAAGAGACACCTTGTATAAGTAACAATTATTTCCGTTAATAAGAAAGTCAAGTAATTAACTACTTATTTTTAATTTACTACGTCATTTTTGCATGACGAAAGAAGTCAAGTAGCTTGAATATGTAATCAATTAGTGAAACCTTTTTATAAGCACATCATTATTTAAGTAACCAGTCGAACAGTGATAATAATAATCATTTTTGATCATACACAAGAGAAAAACAAAATATTTTTTTTAAATTTGCAATTGTAAGTCAATATAATTGATTTTAATTAAAACGCAGTTATATTCCTTTCTTCACTTTTTATTTTTCAATGCTAGATGTATATTTCGGGTACTATGTACCCATTATCAATAGCTATTGTACATCTAGCATCAAATAATAAAAAGTGAAGAAAGGAATATAACTGCGTTTTAATTAAGTGACTTAAAATCCTTACGTAACTCAAATAACTAAATTAATATAATTGATAGTAGAACTTTAATTAAAACACTTGTTTCACTGATTTATTTTTATGTTTACAATATAATTGATTTTTGTAAAGTGGTTGACAAATCAAGTTAAATGCAGGGTTCAGAAATATCATGATGTTTATATAATTATCAAAATATCGGATATATATCGATATTTATCCGATTTATATAAACTTTTTGATCCGTATTCTTGTTGATAAATATTAATATTTATATTATTTATTAATTATACAGCGAGTTTATCTTTTAAGTATACATGTCCCAATTTACAGCGTATATGCTATAAATCTTTATATATTGGTTGTGTTTTTAAAAGAGCTCGATTTGAAGCTTTCAATAAGTGTTTTCCACTCCCAGACGAAGCATGAAGTAAAATTTCGAGTTTAGAAAAGCCTGAAAATTTGGTTTGGTCGCGTAGCGCGAAGCGCGGAGCGACCAAACCAAATTTTCAGGCTTTTCTAAACTCGAAATTTTACTTCATGCGCCAACCGTATAAAACACTGATTTATATTGAAGTCCAAAAACACATACTAACATACATATTAATAACAGTTATTTCCTTCAATATTCTTCTTTTAGTTACGTGAAGTGTTTTCTATTAATTATTGTCTTCACTTTTTATTTTTATTATGCTACGCGACCAAACCAAATTTTCAAGCTTTCCTAAACTCGAAATTTTACTTCATGCGCCACGCATATAAAACGCTGAAGTATTGTAAAGTAAGATATGCACTGAAAAATACTTGATTTTTTTAAATGAGTAGCAATCGAAATAATTAAATAACAAAATGTTTACATTTTTCTTCACACATTTTCCAGTTAGGTGAAATTATACAATGTATCAAATTAACTAATTTGGATAGATAATTTAGAAAGTAAAAATAATATTTGCAATATAAACGGTTTTATATCATAATTTAATTTTAAGCTTGGTTAAAAAATATTACTATGGTTTTTAGTTGAATGTTAAAAAAATGTACACATCGAATGAAATAAAAAGTCAAATCAATAATATTTTTAAATATTAATGTTATCTACACTACTCTCCAAATACTAAACTGAAATTTAAATAATATTGTATAAATCATTTATTTATTTCTTACTGATGACTCATGAATAATGCAGGAAAACGTCAAACTTTTAATTAACATGTAAATTATAATGGCGCCACGATTTTTTCGATTTCGCCTTGATTTATTGCTATCATTTGCAAATGTGTACGCGATTTTTTTCGTTAGCAAAAAAACATTTCTGATTAAGTGAAAATATTTGGTGAGACCAAATAAATCAACACAAAAGCAATTTATATTCTGCAAAAAAAAAATCGGCTTGAAATGTTATACCAACACGTACACACATAGCTCTATACTTGCAAACAAATTGTAGACATATAATCTGCAGAAATAATTAATGTGAACTTTCCAATTATTTATTAGTAGGTAATAAATTATTACACACATATTCAAAACATGGAAATATCGTCGATTTAAAGGTAAAATTCAGTTAGTGCTATTAATTTCCTTTCTACTGGATGACTTACATTTAAGTGGGCGATATTAATATGCAATAAAGCAATGTGTAAACTTGCCAACTATTTATTACAATTGAAAAACATGCGTTTTTATTTATTTAAAATTGTTAAGCAAAACCTTGTTTGGTATAAAGTGCATACACGCATAATTAATAAAAGAAAATGGAATTATTCAAATAATCCACCTTTAAGCGATTGTATTTAACACAGTCATTAGTTACTTTCAAAATTAAACCAATTTTAATCGTAATCCGATTAATTTCAAAATAGTTAAGAAATCTGCGACTTATGATGAAGTGAGTATTTTAGAAAAAAAAGCGATTTGTTCACTGGGGCCTTATTTCGAGTATAGTTTTACTAGATTTCAGGGTTGTTATGTTTAAAACACTTTGTTTTAAAACAGTGTTTTAAACATGTTTAAAAACAGCCGTTGTGTTCTGTTTTAAACATGTTTTAAATCTTAAAGTTGTTTAAAACATGTTTTGAACATGTTTTGCTAAATTATATTTTATAATATTTCATTAGGATTTTTTGCTAACATTTTTAAATTTTAGCTAAATTGTTGAAGATATTTCAAATGACATTATTAATCATGACATTTTATTACAAGAAAATATCAAATATGTGATTTTTAAATACAGGGAATTCTTCTTTTAGGTCTACATATGCGTACACTGTAAATTTTACGACATTCGTTGTTTTTTTAAAAGATATGAATTTGAATTTTTAGACGAGGGTTTTTCACTCCCAGGAAAAGCATGATGTAAAATTTCGAGTTTAGAAAAGCCTAAGAATTTGGATTGGCCGCGTAGCGAAGCGGAGCGGCCAATCCAAATTAGGCTTTTCTAAACTCGAAATTTTACCTCATGCGCCACACGTATAAAACACTAAAATATCGCAAAGTTTAAAATATACGGCTTTAGCAATCCAATATGTAGATGTGAATAAAACGTGACTGAAATTCTGCGCTAAACAAATTGTTTAAAACCGTTATTATAGGCAACCCAATAACTGTAACGTATATTAGGTTGCCTATAATTGTTGTTGTATGTGTGTGTTTTTTGAACTTTACTGTAAATTAGTGTTTTTAAGCTTGGCGCATGAAGTAAAATTTCGAGTTTAGAAAAGCCTAATTTGGATTGGCCGCTCCGCTTCGCTACGCGGCCAATCCAAATTCTTAGGCTTTTCTAAACTCGAAATTTTACTTCATGCTTAGTCTGGGAGTGGAAAACACTCGTTAAAAGCCTCAAATTAACCGCTTTTAAACAATTAATTTCCGCAAATTTAAAAAAACTGTAATTATCGGGATATATATACTCAAAAGAATATATGTTCTGTTTTAAACACTCTTTAAACACGTTTTAAACATGTTTTTAATTGTTAATGTCAATGAAAAGAACACGTTTTATTAAAGAACTGGTTGTTTTAAATAAAATGAAAAAAAACGGCTTTTTAACAACCCTGCTAGGATTAATGAGGGTTTCCACTCCTTGATTAAGCATGAAGTACAATTTCGAGTTTAGAAAAGCCTAAGAATTTGCTTTGTGGAGCGATCAAACCAAATTTTCAGGCTTTTCTAAACTCGAAATTTTACTTTATGCGCCAGGCGTATAAAACACTAACTTAAATTGAAGTTCAAAAGCACATACTATCATACATATTAATAACAGTTATTTCCTTCAATATTTTTATTTTAGTTACGTGAAGTGTTTTCTATTAATTATTATAGTAATTCCTTTCTTCACTTTTTATTTTTATTATGCTAGATGCACATTTCGAACCTAGTGTTCGAAATGTGCATCTAGCATAATAAAAATAATAAGTGAAGAAAGGAATTACTACAATAATTAATAGATATTTCCTTTTATCTTCACTCTAACAATACCTTAAAGAAATATATAAAAACGAATTAATATCGACTTTCTGCAAACGTTTTGTGTATTTAGAATTTTCTTCAAATATTTGTTGAAAAAACTACTTCCCGAGCCAATTTCCCGACGAATATTGAATTATCGAATGAATATGAATATGTATATATATAACATGTATGATCTACTTTTGTAATAGCTTTAAGTATTTTGTATATTTAAATGTATAAAAATAGATTTTTTCCGTAAATAAATAAATAAATAAAAATAAATAAATAAATAAATATTTGAATCACACAAAGAGATTTACTGTTTTTGTGCATAACTTGTATGCAAAATGTAATATCAGGTCAAACTATTCTCTCACCAAATTAAATGAACAAACAGGAAATTTGGTCAGCAAATAGTTTGACCTGATGTTACATTTTGCATATAAATTATGCATTAAAACAGTGAATCTGTTGGTGTAATTCAAATATTTATTGTATAATTCAATATCCGTCGGTATTAATTCGTTTTTATATTTTGTAAATATTCTGCAAACAACTTGCAAATTCCAGTTTACCTTAAAAATATCTTACGTACCATATGATCTAGAATTTTACCCTCTAGAAGGCTATGAAATTATTAAAAAAAAATGTTATGTTGGTAAGAAATTATTGAAAACAATAATAATTATCACCACAATTGTCACTGCCAGTATTTTGTTTACAAAATACCAGGGTTGTTATGTTTGAAACATTTTGTTTTGAAACAGTGTTTTAAAGATGTTTAAAATCAGCCGTCGTGTTTTAAACGGTTTTGTTTTAAACATGTTTTAAATCTTAAATTTGTTTAAAACATGTTTAAGACAATAAATTTGTTTAAAGGTTTTTTTTATTTCTAAAATTTGCGAAATTATATTTAATACTACTTCATTAAAATTTTTTGTTAACGTTTTTAAATTTTAGCTAAATTGTGGAAGCTTTTTCATATTAAATTATTAATTATAACATTTTATTACAATAAAATATCACAACTGTATGTGCATAAATGTGATTTTTAAATACAGCGAATTTTTCTTTCAAGTACACATATGCATACACTGTAAATTTTACGACATTGGTTGTTTTTTTTTTAAGATTTCAATTTTAATCTTTAAACGAGGGTTTTCCACTGCCAGACTAAGCATGAAGTAAAATTTCGAGTTTAGAAAAGCCTGAAAATTTGGATTGGCCGCGTAGCGAAGCGGAGCGGCCAATCCAAATTAGGCTTTTCTAAACTCGAAATTTTACTTCATGCGCCACACGTATAAAACAATGAAATATCGTAAAGTTTAAAATGTACGGCTTTAGCAATCTAATATGTAGATGTGAATAAAACATGAGTCAAATTCTGCGCTAAACAAATTGTTTAAAACAGTGATTATAGGCAACCCAATAGCTCTAACGTATATTAGGTTGCCTATAATCGTAGTTGTTTGTGTGTATTTTTTTAATTTCACTGTAAATTAGTGTTTTTAAGCGTGGCGCATAAAGTAAAATTTCGAGTTTAGAAAAGCCTAATTTGGATTGGCCGCTCCGCTTCGCTACGCGGCCAATCCAAATTCTTAGGCTTTTCTAAACTCGAAATTTTACTTCATGCTTAGTCTGGGAGTGGAAAACACTCGTGAAAAGCCTCTATTTAACCGCTTAAAAACAACCAATTCCCGCAAATATTAAAAACGCTGTAATTATCAGCCTATGTATACTTAAAAGAAAAATGCCCTGTATATTCCGTTTTAAACGTGTTTTAAACATGTTTTAAACAGTTTTAAACATGCGTTTAATTGTTAATGTTTTAAATGCTGTTTCAATGAAAAGAACTGGTAGTGTCATATTTAATTAAAATAACACGGAATCAAATATTTAGTCTGTTTTCAGCAATTTTCAGTGCTAATAATAAATAGTAAGGATATTTATAGCAAGTAAGTAAGTTTTCATTTATTTCTTTAAAGTCATACAAGTATTACAAAAAATGAAGTAAGTGTACAAAAATAAGAAAAGTCAAGAGGAAAAAAGAAGAAACTACTAAAAATATGAAAAATATTCCTGTACGTACACACTACAGGAATATTTTTCATTTTTTTTTAGTAGTTTCTTTTTTTAGTAGTTTCTTTTTCTTTCCTTTTGACTTTTCTTATTTTTTTTCCATTTCAATTAGAAGTATTTTAAGTTCTGCCTTAAATTTTCGAGTATCCATAATTTTGCGATAATTGGAGAGAAGTCCATTATATAATTTGATCATCATGTAATGTGGCGCCCTTCCAATCAATGTTAAGTTATATTTTTAGGGTAATAAAAGTTTATTTTTGATTGTCTTGTATTGTAGAAATTTGTGTTGATATAATCATGAAACATCTCTGGGTGTTGTAATATAAAGGAAATACTGTCATAAATGTACATAGCTACGACTGTGAAGACCTTATGTGATCGAAATATACCTCTGCATGATTCTCTTTACTTCATGCTAAGAAGTGTTCTTATTGCTGTTTTTTGTGTAGTAAGTATTTTACTTAACTCGTTTGATGATTCCCAACCTATTATTCCATACCGCATTATCGAACAAAAATAAGAGTGGTATATGGCCTTAACCGAGTTTACATGTACGAATGGTTTAATAGATCGCATACAAAAAATGGATGCGTTCAATTTATTATTTAGTTCAATAACTTGATGTGACCGATCTAGATGTTTGTCAATATATATTCCTAAAAAGTTACATGATGTTGATAGACTTACGTTATTGACATTTACAGACAATATTTCCTGATTGTTGAAATTTCTTCTTTTTGTGCAAAAAATCATACCCTTCGTTTTTTTTGTATTAAGGAACAGCTTGTTTTTGTTTACCACTGTTTGGTCTGTGGCGTACCCTCGAGGAATGTACAGGCGAGAGCGTGGCAAACAAGGAGCTCCAGACAGATAGAGAATTTTGCATGTAAAACGTTAGTTTACATTCTTTGGTAGTAGAATAAAAAATAATCTCTATTTTGACAATTTTCCCGAGTAATTAATAACAAACCTCACGCTTCAGTACATAAGTAGAAGTTTGTTAAAACAAACCTAAAACATAACATTGGTGACCCCGAGAGGCCTACGTTGTTGGTGACCCCTGAACACGCTGCCGTAGTAAGCAACCCGGCAGGATAAGTGCCGACGATTCGCCGATGGCAGAGGAGCAGGATCACATCGAGGAATATCGAGAGCTATCAAAACTGTCTACAATCCTTCATTCCTGTACTCGTCCAGACAACACAAAAGCCACACGGAAGCACGAAAACCACGAAACATTCCTCAAAGGTGACGCTACATTAACCTTTCTTCAGATTAGAAAATCCTCACCTTCTCCTTACATTTTCTTCCTTCTTTATTTTCTTTCTACTAATTTCTTTTCCTAATTTCAAACGGTATGGAAGATCAAAGTTCCTCTGAGGAAACGATCAGTAATATTAAATGTGTGCTTCCACCATTTTGGCGTGTTGACCCCTTTATTTGGTTTATCCAAATAGAGGCGGAATTTTTAAATTGACGCGTAACCAGTTCTGTCCGGAAATTTAATAAAGTTATCGCTTCCTTACCTCCAGATATCGCAATGGACGTAAGGGATTTGTTAATGGAACCACCCGCCATCGATCCTTATGAAATACTAAAAAATGAGATTATTAAACGGACAATGATTTCTGAAAAGAAACGTTTACAAAAACTCTTATCGAACGAGGTACCCGGAGATCAAATTCCTTCCCAACTCCTACGTAAATTACAGCAACTTTTGGGGAATACCTCAATCGATGAGAACTTACTACGCGAAATTTTCTTGCAACGTCTTCCCGCTGATGTGCAAAAGATCCTAGTTGCATCACGTGGTACGTCATTAGCAAATCTTGTAGAAATGGCAGATCATGTGATGGACATCTCAGCAACTATGTCCATCAGTGCTACTGGCATTTCCAAACAAGTTTCGAATAACACCAAATTAGACACGAAATTTAGCAATTTCGAAGCAACGGTGCAAAGTTTACAGAATCAAATTTCGGAATTAACTCAAAATTTAACCACCTTAACTGCCTCTATTTTGCAACAATCTAAAAACAAATATTCAAGTCGAAACCGTTCTTCTTCCAGGTCTCGTTCTGTACAACGTGATGACCCAAACCACAAATTGTGCTGGTATCACTATAATTTTAAAGACGATGCACGAAAATGCACCAAACCTTTGCGATTGGGGAAACGGCTCAGAACGGGTTTGATGTCGACCTACGATGCCGTTCATCTTCCCGAGTAATTAATAACAAACCTCACGCTTCAGTACATAAGTAGAAGTTTGTTAAAACAAACCTAAAACACAACAGGTCTATCCAAATAAAGTTTCGGCTGCTGTAAAAAGATCTTCGTAATTTTTTTCCTGAATCAAAGTGTTGTTATCATCTACAAAGCTTATTATTGCCTCTTGTTGATCTGGACATGCATCAGTGAGTTTAAATATATCATTGATCAAAATAATAAAAAGAAAAGGTCCGAAAATACTGCCCTGTGGAATGCCTTTTGAGACATCTAAGGTAGTAGATTCAGTAATTTTATTTTCTTCTGTTAGTCTTATTTTCTGCTTTCGACTGCATAGATAGGACTTTATTAAATCAAGGGTTATACCTCTTATACCATATTTATATAGATCATAGATCACCACATACTCTTTAAGTATGTGGTGATCTATGCAGTCGAAAGCTTTTGATAGATCTATAAATATTTTTATTATTTATTATTAACACTGAAAATTGTTGAAGACAGACCAAATTAAATTAAATTAAAAAAAAACAATTATTGTACATCACCATTACTATTTTTCTTATTAAAATTAATGACAGGATATTCCATACTGTGTTATTTCTCTTTTACACGCAGCAACTAAATAGTAAACGACATAAAATAACATATAACCATATCTAAATACACACATAACCGATAATAAAACAATAATAATACCTTTATAGTTATTATTACACCGCGACACATAAAGCAAGGATCATTAATAATTACAACCGTTAATAATGGGTTTTCTCTCCGCGTGTTGTAAATAACTTTTCTCCTTTAGTATTTTTTTTATTAATAATAATATTAATAGCACAATTTACTTTAATTGGCCGGTTCGAGTGGAATGGGCGTAATTAGTAATTAAGTGCACCGAACGAAATGAACGAACCGAACGGTCGGTCGATATTTCATCCTACATTATTCATTATTTTATCATCGGGATCGTTCGAAATGGTTATTTAATGTCGCTCATTGCCGCAATTGATTGCCACCGGTTATTGTTGCAACTCGGTGTAATAATGATAATAATAGAGAATGTTTATGGATTACGCGGTTTCGACATTATCGTTTGTGTAATGGGTTTCTGTTGTTGTTGGTGTATTAAGACAAAAAATAAAAATAAATGTGCATTACGAATATGATTTCTGTTGTTGGTGCATTATTATAAAAAAAAAATTACAGTATGAACATGGTTTTTCCAGTTCTGTGATTTTATGTTTCACCTAATACTAACACTTATACTAACTATATTCTACTTAAACCTTGAGTTATATACAATCTTCCTAAAACTACTTTGTAAACAAAAACTTATCGCTAATTCGTTTCTTTTCATTTTTTCTTTGAATCTTAAAGAATCATAATAATATAAATGCCATACACCTTTCCTAGCTTCTTTATACGCAAATTTCCATACATACATATTATGAATAATATTTTTACTTTCACACATTACTACTTTCTTTTTACTTCCCATTATTATAAGAATCTAACATTATATGTTGCATATCAAAATCGAACAATAACTTATCATTACCATAAAGTAACAATTCATCAATCATACAAGCATATTCATTACATTCGCCTTGCATTATTTTCGAAAAACGATTTTTCATATCCCCATCCAGTTCATTTAATAAACCCAAGCAAGAATAGTAATATTCACTAAACTTTAAATTTTTTAAATATTCCAAACGAGATGAAACAACATCAACCAGTTTCCACAATTCACGAAGACCTTCATACGATAAAAATACGTGATTTCCACCGATATCAATTCTTGCAACTTTACTACAATTATTCATTAAACTAAATGAAATGTTTACTCAATTAAAGCTGATAGTTTGATCCGTATCTACATAAAAAAATGTTTGGTTGATATTCACTTTTTGTTCTAAAAATACTGTCCACATCTGTTCATTCAAAGAAATTCCTTGCCCACCCTTACCCAATATTCTAATAACTGGTTCAAGATTAAGATCTATGTCCAAACCTACCGACACCCATTTAGAATTACTTTTATTTAAAAAATACGTATTCGACGGCAGCAATTTTTTCATAGCGTTCTTCTTTTGTTTTACAAGTTGATTGTTGGGGTTGGAATCATCGTTGGTATCGTTGATATTCCATGGAATATCAACAGTAGTAGTCTCACCATGATTCGGTAGATTTATATTAGAAAAAGGTTCTTCACCCTCTTCAAAAAATCCCGAGTCATTTGCTGAATTCGCATTATCAATTTGCCCATTATTTTGAATGTGTGCTCTAATAATTTGTTTATTACTCGGGTTTTGTCGTTTCACTAAAATTTCACTTCAATCAATAAATTAATTTATTTTCAAAATAATCACAAATACTTACTTATTATTCAATTTATTATTGACAACAACACTAATTAGTGACACAGTTCTGGCAGATGTATTCTTGACAACAACACGTGTACTGTAATAAGTTATACCCATCTGGCAGATCTTATATAGTCCCATAATATTATGTTGGGGGAAGGTTCTGTATATATTTTTACATCACAACGACCTCACATACTTCTCCTCTGAAAAGGACTAACTACTTTATGATTTTCCCGCCTAAAGGAGGTCGTTTACTCACTCATTAGAATCCAATTGAAGGCATTCAATACCTTCAATCATCGATGTTGCTAACAACACTTTAACCGCATTGACAATATTTATTAATAGATTCATATATGACATCTTATGTATTATTCATCAGTCGCCCTTGAACCATCGAGATGAACACATCTTGTCTTGTGCATGGTCCGCCTATAGCGATACAGCGCATAAAAGCTGTAATGTATCGGGTGAAAATCTTAAGGGGGTAAGGGCCCCTTTGGATTTTGATTAGACACATTATTTGTCTTTAATGAATGCTAGACAATACGTTAGACCGTGGACTGTAAGCACTCAAGGGTGATATTTTTAGCCGATTCTATGAACCCTACCTCTTCTATTTGGTGAAAACTATCTTAAAATTATTAAGAGTATATTGCCTCTTTAGAATCGATAAAACCGTAAAGTAACCTCCTCTTCCTCTTCATTTTATGAGGAGGAGGAAAGAAGGTTCTTTGGAGATTCTAAAAAGACACCTCCTCCCTACCAGGTGGTTTTAACTCTTTTAATCATTTTGAGGAGTTTCCTCTCAAATGAGGAGGAGGTTCTAGAATCGGCTGTAACCCTCTACTGTTATGCATTTAATTGATTATCGTAAATTTATAGTTTACTGTCCTAGGCGTTAAAATACTCAAAAACGCTAAAACTTATCTTCGCTATTTCTTTGATCTTTTGTAAGTCACTCAAGCTAAAAATTAAATCTGAATTTGTAATGGGTAGTTGATTATTATACACGTACAAAGAATTATTTTTAAGATGATTTAAAACTACCTGACTTGATTTCTAAGCTATTTCAACACGATAGTTGAAATAGGCTGAAGATTAAGTAAAATAATGTTACAAACTTATAAGTTTTTATTAAAAATACATAAACATAGGGGATTTATTTAAGTATACATATCACGATGTATACGCTGTAAAATTTCAGCCGTTAGTTGATTTTGTGAAAGCGTTCAATTTAAAGTTTCAATCGAGGGGTTCCAGTCCTTGGTTAAGCATGAAGTAAAATTTCGAGTTTAGAAAAGCCTGAAAATTTGGTTTGGTCGCTCCGCGAAGCGGAGCGGCCAAACCAAATTTTCGGGCTTTTCTAAACTCGAAATTTTACTTCATGCGCCACCCGTATAAAACACCGATTTTAAATGAAGTTTAAAGTATCTGTTTTAGAAAACTGATTTAGAAGTATGTTTTAAAGTTCACATTGAACAAATGTTTTATACGCGTGGCGCATGAAGTAAAATTTCGAGCTTCGAAAAGCCTGAAAATTTGGATTTGGCGGGGCGCGACTCGCTTCGCTCGCGCGCCCTGGCAAATCCAAATTTTCAGGCTTTTCGAAACTCGAAATTTTACTTCATGCTTAATCTGGGAGTGGAAACAGTCGTTAGAATCTTTAAATTGAATTATGAAAGCCCCAAATGCCAAATTTATTTGATAAAATAATTCCTTGTAGAAATAAATCTGCTTATAGTTGGAAGTGATTTATTATCAATAATCAAGTTTGGTCTGATATTATTTGAAGTAAAAATAATACCTATAAATATTATTTACTCAATAAAAAAAAACACACATAATGGACTACAATCGCAATATATTTGAAAAGAAACATATAACATAAAACACCGATTTTAAGTGAAGTTTAAAATATACTGTTTTAGAAAACTGATTTAGAAATATGTTTTTAAGTTCATATTGAACAAATGTTTTATACGCGTGGCGCATGAAGTAAAATTTCGAGTTTCAAAAAGCCTGAAAATTTGGATTTGCCGGGGCGCGACTCGCTTCGCTCGCGCGCCCTGGCAAAACCAAATTTCCAGGCTTTTCGAAACTCGAAATTTTACTTCATGCTTAATCTGGGAGTGGAAACAGCCGTTAGAATCTTTAAATTGAATTATGAAAGCCCCAAATGCCAAATTTATTTGATAAAATAATTCCTTGTAGAAATAAATCTGCTTATAGTTGGAAGTGATTTATTATCAATAATCAAGTTTGGTCTGATATTATTTGAAGTAAAAATAATACCTATAAATATTATTTACTCAATAAAAAAAAACACACATAATGGACGACAATCGCAATATATTTGAAAAGAAACATATAACATAAAACACCGATTTCAAGTGAAGTTTAAAATATACTGTTTTAGAAAACTGATTTAGAAATATGTTTTAAAGTTCATATTGAACAAATGTTTTATACGCGTGGCGCATGGAGTAAAATTTCGAGTTTCGAAATGCCTGAAAATTTGGATTTGCCGGGGCGCGACTCGCTTCGCTCGCGCGCCCTGGCAAATCCAAATTTCCAGGCTTTTCGAAACTCGAAATTTTACTTCATGCTTAATCTGGGAGTGGAAACAGTCGTTAGAATCTTTAAATTGAATTATGAAAGCCCCAAATGCCAAATTTGTTTGAAAAAATAATTCCTTGTAGAAATAAATCTACTTATAGTTGGAAGTGATTTATTATCAATAATCAAGTTTGGTCGGATATTATTTGAAGTATAAATAATACCTATAAATATTATTTACTCAATAAAAAAAACACACATAATGGACGACAATCGCAATATATTTGAAAAGAAACATATAACATAAAACACCGATTTTAAGTGAAGTTCAAAATATACTGTTTTAGAAAACTGATTTAGAAATATATTTTAAAGTTCATATTGAACAAATGTTTTATACGCGTGGCGCATGAAGTAAAATTTCGAGTTTCGAAAAGCCTGAAAATTTGGATTTGCCGGGGCGCGACTCGCTTCGCTCGCGCGCCCTGGCAAATCCAAATTTCCAGGCTTTTCGAAACTCGAAATTTTACTTCATGCTTAATCTGGGAGTGGAAACAGTCGTTAGATTCGTTAAATTGAATCATGAAATGCCAAATTTTTTTGAAAAAATAATTCCTTGTACAAATAAATCTACTTATACTTGGAAGTGATTTATCATCTATAATCAAGTTTGGTCTGATATTATTTTAAGTAAAAATAATACATATAAATATTATTTACTCAATAAAAAAAAAAAAAAACACATAATGGACGACAATCGCAATATATTTGAAAAGAAACATTTTATTTAAGAAAAAAATTTCTCGAACTTTACAAATTACAAATGTTTATATATGGGATATGTATATATACTTAAAAGAAGTACACTCTGGATGTAAATGCTAAAAATTATTATTTACACTGAAATATCCATACATGCATGTTACTTATTAGTTCTTATAATTTATTATACTTTCGAATTATTAATTACCCAACTAATAATCGCCTTCGCGTTGAATAAATTACGTGGGCCCGCCGAGCGCCAGCGCCATTATCATTTTTACTTCCCCATAATGATAATAATAATCACAACGATAAGATCTCACGAGCGCAATTTGAATAATGATACCGCACAAACTCACCCAACACTGTATACACATATTTATTATAATGGGTTAATTTAAATGAAATTATAAAGTTGCGCCATTGATAATTACACTGGTGCCACATAAATGGCGACGCTTCAGCCAGATCGTTTACCCACTCGGTGATAATTAAGGAAATTATTATTTTCATTCAGGACGTATTAATTGAATAGTTTCTCGTTAGGGTAATAACTTTATTAGGACGGATAGGGTTATGGGAAGGCCTTTCCGCGCCATCGGCATTTGTCCAAACTCATTACTGGTGAAATATCGGCGCAATTTGAAGTACAGTTAGAACGAAACTGGAATTGGAAATTGGTCGGGGATTAATTGATTTCCTCTGAGTGAGCGCGCGAGAGAGACAGGATTTAATCTTAATTGTGTTAATTGAGAGCTGGTATTTACTGGTTTGACATTTGGAAGTTCAGTTAGCGAGCAATTTGCAATTTAAAGACGCATCTTGTGTTTACTGCTTTGGCATTTGCAAGTTCACTTAACAATCTACATAGGGCCAGTTACATAAAAACAATTGAATTGAGGTTATCTCCGAATTGTTGTTTAAAACTAAAATTTCTATTGGCTGAGCTCAGAGATGAAATACAAGAATTGACTTGATTGAATTCAGTACAAGGAAGAGTTGCTTATTTGTTTTTGATCGTACTGGTTCTTGGCCAGAATCCAGAATTAGAGGGTGTCCGTTTTCGTGTCGGTTACATTGGGGGAAAGTTGCGTATTTTAGGGCCCAATAATAATCTAAAAAATATTTGAAATATCTTGTGTTGTTTCGAAATATTGTCAAAGAACTGATTTTTAAAAATTTGTTTTTATTTTTTATTCAAATACTATTGAATCTTAACATTTATAAATTTGACATTATATAAGCACTTTTTAATGAGGAATCTTGTAGTAGACTTTATTTTAAAATAGCTCTGACATTTGACCGGGAACCATAGTCAACTTTTGTTTTTCTGGCAACTTTTGGAGTTTCATATTTTTGCAAAGAATATTTGTATATGAATTTAGTGATGTTTTACACTCATAATGCAAAATTATCTTTTGATTTTTGTAAGGAGTGCCTAGGAAACAATGGCGACATATCTATTTCTCAACAAAATATTGACAGTAGTCATTCAATTTTAGCAACTAAAATTGAATAAATACTGTCTATATTTTGTAATAACAATAGTAAGTTACAATTATCACATATAATTAAATTGGTAATAAAGTAATTACTTTGGTACAAAGTAAATAAAAAATGTGATGTGATAACAATAGAAGTTGTCACACAGAATAATATAAATAAAATTAACTTCTATCGAAGTTATCTACAACGCTGTAAACTGTAAACAATTGTTGTCAAAAATACTTTGTTGACACATGTCTGGATTACTGTAGATACGTTAGGGATGTAACCAGGAGAAGATGTGGGGGTTCAAACTCCCCCCGAAACTTTTATAACCCCCTCCAAAATATTTTTCTGGCCAAAGCCTTGGATGTAACGTATATTCGGTTTTTTTGTTATTGGCCAACTAGATTTGGGATTTATTTTTCTTAGGTTCTTTGATTATTTGGGTGTCCCTACTATTTGTCATGTAAAGATATTAATATATGAATGCTATGTTGCAATTGATAAATTATTTGACAGAAAAGTGGTGATAAA
This sequence comes from Philonthus cognatus, assembly GCA_932526585.2. NCBI lineage: Eukaryota > Metazoa > Arthropoda > Insecta > Coleoptera > Staphylinidae > Philonthus > Philonthus cognatus. The sequence goes on from OW052247.1 coordinate 36,483,622, forward strand.
ATGCTGAAAGTAAAATTAATCCTTATGATAGGGTAATTAAGCACATGGCAACCATGTGGAAAACATAACCTTAAATTTATTTTGAAAGCAAAAGTCAGAATTACAACCAGAGTATCCAACCTATCTAAAGAAATAATAGGTTACGCGTCATTTATTTAAAAATATCAAATTATTTTTAGCAAAAAGTTGAGCTAGCCAGATTTGCACTCAAATATACAGGGATGTTTCTATCAAAGTCAAAAGGCTAAGGCCCAGTTGTTGAATCGTGGCTTAAGCTGTAGTTTTTGTAAACTGCTGTTTTAGATAAGCTGGGCCTTATTTCATAATGTGTTTCTGAATCACATGTTAAGTCAAGCTTATTTAAGCGTAGCTTAAGTTATGTTGATAGTAAATATACTCTGTTCCAATATAGTACATGTAATAGTAACGAGCGTGCGCTGTAGATAATTGTGTATGTATTTGTTTACATAATAGTAAACGAATCGATGTTAAAATAATACTATTATATAATAAATAAAATGCACATAAAGTTCTGTATCACCTAAGGCGCATGTCCGTGACAGTCTCGTGTGTCGTGTTGTAACAAACGTCATCATCAGACACAATTATTAATAACGTTTTATCAACAGTGTAACAACATTAAACGTTATTTTAATTTTGATGAAACTATACCTAAATATGTTTGCTCAGTGGGTGGCTACATCATTAGCCTTTCTCGATGGATAGAAAAAGGAAAATACACGTATAATTAGTAAGGATTTAATCTAAAAAGGATATGACCAAAAGGATGCAAAAAGACAAGGAAATCTAACGTGTTTGGCTGGATTTAGATAGGAAAACGTTAAAATTAACATGATCGTTAGCCATCAAGTATTATATTACAAGTGAGTTTTGAATGCATAACGAATCCACAAATCCATGTAGAGTCGAAGAATAAGATATACGTTAAATTTAACATTTTTGCTTACAAAATCGGCCCGAATGTCCACAACGTATTTAAAACGTCAACTATTTTTGATGTTTGAGGTTATGAATTCAAGCTTTAGACGTTAAGCGGTGGTGGTTGGCGGCTTAGGAGAACTCCAGTTTAAACCACTGCTTAGCAATAAGCCATGATTGAAAAACACTGAAATATATTAAAGCCCGGTTTAAGTCTAAACTCGGCCTAGGCAACGATTTAACAACTGGGCCTAAGTGATTTTAAGACAACATTTTATTATGGTTAATTAACAATTGACACACAGTAATGTCACAATGATGATTAATTCAAATACGTCACATATAGTCAAAATGTCATGATTGAAACAGGGAGGAGTTAGGTTAGAAAAATAAAATTAGCTTAATCCTAATTGTCGTTTAACTCAATTTAATTTTATTAAAATATAAATTGTCAGAAATGTGATGAAATGTGATGGTTGGTCAAAGTTTTCATTTAGGCCCAGTTGTGCCATAAAAGTTGAACTTTTATTCAAGCTGAACTTGAGTTCAAGATGACAGTTGTCATTGTTCTAATCTCACTTTGAACTAGAGTTCAGAGTTGAACCAGTTCAACGGGTTTAATGCAACTGGCCCTTAGTGTTAAAAATGTAAAAGTTCAAAATGAATAGTGACACTTTGACAAATGTTTACGCTCTGATGAAAAAAAAAAAAACACGAAATACTGCAATTTGATTGTATTGACTATAATGACTGTACTAACTATAAGTAGACTTGCATTTTATTGTATCAATTATATTAACTATTTTGCCAGTAATGAATATATATCAACAGTATCGATTATATTGACTTTTTCGACAGTACTGACTGTATCGATTATTTTCATTATTTTGACATTACTAATTATATTATATTATTATAAGTATTTATTTTGTATTAATTTTTGTATGACAAATAAAGGAATTTATTATTATTATTATTATTATTATTATAATGACAGATCGATTATATCGACCATTTTAACAGTTCTAACGATGTTGACTGTATCCATTTTCATTTTGATAGTCTAAATAGTTTTTATCCTAACTATAAATCACGATAATAATCATATTTTTACTTAAAAAAGACTCCAATACTCAATTTTTTTATTTTAATAGTCAAAATAGGCTTTATCCTGAGTATAAATCACTATAATAGCCATATTTTCACTTAAAAAAGACTGCAATAGTCAATTTTTTTTTTTAATGTTACGATGGTAGTTAAATATTCGCTTAAAGTAACGATACTAGACAAATGTTGGAGTTATCATGCACCATAGATCAATGTGATAGTCACATTTTGACTCAAGACTTTGACTATTGCAGTTCTTTAATAGTCAAATGTTCGTTATAATGTGATGTTAATAGCCAAATTTTCGTATCAAAGTGACAATTAAAGCTACATGTTGGCAGTATGGGGACTACAGATCACTATAATAGTCACATTTTGACTATAAAAAGACTGCAATAGTCAAATTTATGTTATAATGTAGCAATACTAGTGAAATATTCTTTTTAAAGTGACGATAATAGTCAATTTTTCGTATTAAACCGACAGCAATAGTGACATTTTGGCTGTATGGTTCTATTTAAAATATTTATAATTTCTATGACAGTTGGCATTCGTATAGAACATTATAAAAGAAATCACTAGATCTGGCTGGCCAATAAAAAAAAACAAATACACACATTTTTGTACCAAGAAAATTAAATTTCGTTCATTTTTTAATAATATAAGGGTTACTACAAAAGAAATAGTCACTTTTTATGTTTCATTGATCCAAAACTAATAATGTTATTATGAATTTACACTGTTTAAAAAAGTGATTCTTAAAGTTTACTTTGGGAACTCACAGGTGCTCAACACGGGCAATGTTTTTTTTAAGTAACCAAATGCATATGTTGTACATTTTTCGACATTCGTTGTTTTTTAAAAAAAGTTCAATTTTAATCTTCATACTTGTGTTTTCCACTCCCAGGTTAAGCATGAAGTAAAATTTCGAGTTTAGAAAAGCCTGAAAATTTTGGTTTGGTCGCGTAGCGAAGCGGGGCGACCAAACCAAATTTTCAGGCTTTTCTGAACTGGAGATTTTACTTCATGCGCCACGCGTACTAAACATTGATTTGATGTGAAGTTCCGAATGTACGTCTTTAGCATACTGCTTTACTAGTATATTTCGAACTTCACTTAAAATCTGTGTTTTATTCGCGTGGCGCATAAAGTAAAATTTAGAGTTTAGAAAAGCCTGAAAATTTGATTTGACCAAACCAAATTTTCAGGCTTTTCTCAACTCGGAATTTCATTATCATTTTATCAAGTATCGATTGTAACTTGTCTTCAGAGATTTAAGATCAAATTAGATCTTGGTTAACTCTATAATTATCAAAGTAATGTAACCTAATATGTATCCATGATTAGATTAGATCCCGTTTCCGCCATTTCTCTTGAAATTACCTCTTCTTTCATACCTATTATTCTTGTGGTTCATTCAAAAATTCATTTTATCAAGTATTAATTACATATTTCGTTATTTTCGTGCAATTAGCTCATAGCTCAACTTTGTTTTTTAACGTCTCACAACGTCCAATAATTCTTAGAATCCGATGTCCATTTAAAGCCATTCCTCATTAATCAAGATATAATCTGGTATCTAAAGTTATCTTTAGAGATTAAAGATCAAATTATATCTTGATTTAACTACGAGTACATTATTACCAGAGGAATGTAACCCAAAATGTATCCATGATTTGATTAAATTCTTCTGCCAAGCCTCCTTTCATGCCTATTATTTTTGTGGTCTATACATTAATTCATTTTATTGAAAATAGCAAATAGTCCAGTAAACACATAGCAAAAGAAATTACTGGATGTAAATACATGAAAATTGTGTTTAAATGCCTTACAACGTTCATTAATTTGTGGAATAATCATATTTCCCATTAAGGGTATTCCTCATTAATCAAGATCTAATCTGATATCTAAACTCGTCTTCAGAGATTAAAGAGAAGTTAGATCTTGATTTAATTATATTATTACCAAAGTAAAAGAATCTGATATGTATCCATGATTAGATTACATTCTGTATTCAGTTTTACCTTTCAGTTCATTCCTGAACCTAATTGAAGCATTAAATTCGTTTTCATATTTTTGTATCAAAAAATACAGTCCTAATAATGACGATTATTTTTATGAAGCGGTTCATTCTGCGTCAGATTCTATAGCACCAAAATACTGTCTTCACTATATTTCTGAAATCAAAATTGAGTTTGTGTTCAGTATTCTTGAACCGGGTACCCACAGACGCGTTTCGGACTTCAAGGTTCTCGATAGTGTGGTCCCTACCAGTGTTGGGAACTGAAGTAAATAGGTTTTGCCGCAAAAAAATTTAACATATTCGTATATTAACCCGACAATCCCTCCTATTTATTAGTTGTATAGGGTGGAACATGAAAAACTTTTGATCTTGTAGTTTCTTTAGTTTAAAAAATCCCGCTTTTACCCAAACTAAACTCGCTTATGTTTAATTAATTTCTCACTTAACCCGCGGTGAAATATTTTTGAATCTAATTCTGGATATTTAATTAAAACACTTAGTTTGTTTTATTGATTTAAATTAAGAAAATCAGTAACACAAACCATGTGTTTTATTTAATTATCCAGAATTAACTCGCTTATGATTTTAAAAAAAAACCTCAAAAAAGGGAGTTTCCCTTCGTTCTCAATACTGGTCCCGACCCAGTGCTGAGGAATTCTAATCATTTGACTATACCAAGATAATGTGTGAGTACAATTAGTAAAAACCGATTCTGCCCCGATCTAGTGCTAAGGGATAGATGGCATACTATCTATTCCTTAGCACTAGATCTGGACAGACGCGTTTTGGACTTCATGGTACTCGTCAGTGTACGAGGACCCTGAAGTCCGAAACGCGTCTGTGGGTATCCGGTGCTGGAATACTGAACACAAATTCAATTTTGGGAGTAAACGCTGTTAAGACAGATTTTACAACTTTTTCATATCTATTATTTTCTTGCTTAAAAAAGCTGTGCAGCCTGGAGTTTATTATAACCAAATAATAATAACCTCTTTGTTATTACGTTTACTTCATATTGAACTGTTAACTAACCTTACCCTTAAACACCCCCCCCCCCTCCCGCCATTTTTTTCAAGAACCCTAATGCAGGGTTTCCCTCGCAATCCCTACCAGTAAAAACAAATGACACCACGTGCAAACTGCCGTTCCCATCCGAATCCTCCATTCTCCTCCGCTTTTTTGCGTCCCTTCTCTTTTTATGCACACTCCATTCCGTTCGGGAGGTAATCCGGTTTAGCCGTCGAGAGATGTAATAATACCCTCCTCGGTTTTGCTCGTGACCTCGCCGCCTCGCCGAACAAAGGAAGAACGAGACGTTAAAAGTAGTGGCATTAATTGAAAAAGAGCGGACGATCGCGAATTTATTTAATTAGGGGCGGAATTAGCCGGGATCGTCGCCAATTACGTTTTACGTTTTGTGCTGACGAGCAATTAGAGAGCTTGAAGAGTATAATCGGCGGATCTTTAGTGGTGTGGCGGCTTTGGCATTGTGCCGATGCCTTCCGGCGATTTTCGATATCGGCGCTTCTGGTGAGTGCTCTTTGTTTCCGTCTCTTTCTCTCTCGCCGGGCTGTCATTCTTGACGCTAATTGCGTTGGTTAATCATGTAATTCTGCTCGTTCATGTGGATAAATCCATCCATGATATCATGTACCTACTTTCAAAACTCTAATATCGATTTTTTGCTATCCTAGAAACTACCACCACTCTCTTTTTCTGGAGTATTTACAATTTACAATTTTTTTACTTTGAGTACAGTTCTATAGAGTTGTTTCTGTCTTTATATTTTGAAAATTAAAATTAGAGTGAATCAACAAACCAATGTTAATCTCTGCAATTACCATTGCTGTATGAATTAAATTAGCAGCAATGTGCTAATGTTGTTGGAAAACGTGATAAACACATTACGTGGAAAGTGAGAAATGCTCTTTTAAAAAGTCAGAACAAATAGGTCTTTCACACCTTAGACCAGGCGTGTTTGCCCAAGGAAACAATAAACAGTCAACAGGACATACATTACGTATTACATTAACGAAATATTCAGAATGTAATAAATAAACAATTTAAATTTATTATTAAGATGCCAGTTGTGCAAACTTTTTCAGCTTTCATCTCTACTTATTTCACATTTTAATCCAACATATTGGGAGCTAGCTGCAAAAATATTTTGAACCGAGTTCATCTGTGAACACAGGTAAAATAGGCATTTTTTATTATTCTCTTGAATTTATTTCAGAGATCTAAAAAATTGTCAAATTGCTGAAGTCACTTTTATTGTTCTCTTGAATTTATTTCAGAGATCTGAAAAATGACCAAATTGCCAAAGGCATTTTTAATTATTCTCTTGAATTTATATCAGAGATCTAAAAAAATGACCAAATTTTTAAAGCCATTTTTGTTGTTCTCTTGAATTTATTTCAGAGACCAAATTGCCCAAGCCACTAAACATGATAATTATCTTTTTTAGTGGCTTTGGCAGTTTTATCTTTTTTCGGATCCCTGAAATAAGTTCAAAAAGTTATTTTGTAAGTGAAAATATAATTTTAAACTTATTACAGACATTCGAAAAAATATCAATTTGCCAAAGCCACTAAACAAGATAATTTTTAACTTGTTTAGAGGCTTTGGCAATTTGGTCGACTAAACAAGATAAGGATTTTCTTGTTTAGTGGCTTTGGCGATCTCTAAAATATGTTTAAAATGTCATTTTGATCTTATTACAGAGATCTGAAAAAGGACGAAATTGCCAAAGTCGATTAGGAATATCTTAACTGTATTGTTTCGAGTTTACGTGAAGTGATTAATCACAAATAGAAAGACTGTTATTCCTTACTTCACTTTTTATAAATATATAAATAAAAAGTGAAGTAAGGAATAACAGTCTTTCTATTTGTGTTAGGATGTTTAGTGGCATTGGCAATTTGATCCACTAAATAAGATAAGGATAATTTCGTTTAATGACTTTGGTGGTTTAGTTCTTTTTGCCAGAAATAGAGATTGTGAATTTACCTACTTTAGTAATAACCGGTAACTAGGTAAATTTGTTAATCGAAACCGGTTTGCCGATAATTTACCAGTAAATAACAACAACATCATTAATATGTTTAGAGGTAAAACCCATTGAATGCACGTGAATTTAATAGCATTTAATGATTTTCGAGGGTATCAGGTGCTGGAAAGCATGAAGTAAAATTTCGAGTTTAGTAAACCAAATTTTCAGGCTTTTCTAAACTCGAAATTTTACTTTATGCGCCACACGACTTTCTTAGGTTGGTTCTTTTTGCCAGAAATAGAGATGGTGAATTTACCTACTTTAGCAATAACCGGTAACTAGGTAAATTTGTTAATCGAAACCGGTTTACCGATAATTTACCAGTAAGTGACAATGTCATTAATATGTTTAGAGGTAAAACCCATTAAATACACGTAAATTTAATAGCATTTAATGATTTTCGAGGGTTTCCAGCAACTGATTAAGCAGTAAAGTAAAATTTCGAGTTTATAAAACCAAATTTTCAGGCTTTTCTAAACTCGAAATTTTACTTTATGCGCCACGCGTATAAAACACTGATTTTAGGTAATGTTAATAAAATATACTGCATCTTCAATCAGAATAACAAATATAATAATAAATATCTGATTTAGTCTATTAGCTCTGTGATTAGAGCACTGCACGGGCCAGGCCGGGCCTCACGTTTTGGTTTTTAAGTTTGTTTTGCTATTAATTGCATACTATATCTATAAACAAGTAAATATATATTTACAAGTGTCATAAACCTTTATTACCTAGTGTTTTGAAACTCCATGAAAATGTTAAATTATTCAGACGAAAATATTGACCGGGCCGGGCCTGTTCTATTATTTACCTGGGCCGGGCTCAAGTCAACTATTTCATAACCGGGACGGGCCGGGCTTGCAAAATTTGCTAGCGGGCCGGGCCCAAAAAATCGGCCAGTGCAGGGCTCTAGCTGTGATCAGTGTTAAGAATAAATAATTAGGTTTTGACTATTTTTGTTTCATTAACACTGGTAGCTGTTGGTTTTTCACAATGTTTGAATATGTTTTATATGATTTTCTTAAAAAAATAAAAATAGGCTTATTGAAACAAAATATTTATTTAATTTACTGAAATACCGGATAAAATAGACAAATTGCCGGTGCATTTTTCATGATTTACCAGTTTATCAGTATTACAATCTCTAGTCAGAAAACTGGAAATAAAATCTTTAACTTGTTTCTCATCAATTAAATAAAAATCAATTGATTAATTTGACTTTTTATTTATTAAAAAATAGAAGAAACAAATCAACTAATGTTTATTAATTTTAATTTATAAAATGAAAATAAAATTATGAAATTACACGTGTTTTTAACCGATATGAAGATAACCACGGATTTTCCAGCCACGGATTTTGGCGCACGAATTATGAAACAGATTCCCCAAAATTTCAAAACTTCATAACTCCCAAACCACATATTTTATTTTCAAAATTTCTTCAATAATTGATTAAACAATAAACATAGAGCGAGTATAAATAACCAGAATGTTGTAACTCTTAATTGTTCTTTATTTAAACAATATATTGCTGTATGTCACCTTTCATACCAAATATTGAAAAAATCATATCTCTAAAAACTCCTATTGTATTTTCCAAATTTCTTCACTAATTGTTTAAACAATATATCTAGACCGAGCATAGATGGTCAAAATGTTGTCACTCTTATTTGTTATTTATTTAAATAATATATTGCTGTCCCGCGTATAGCGTATAGTTCATACCAAATATTAAAAAATAATATCCCTTAAAACTCCTCTTTTATTTTACATATTTCTTCACTAATTGTTTAAACAATAAATCTAGACTAAGCATAGATGGTCAAAATGTTGTCACTCTCATTTGTTAATTATTTAAATAATATATTGCTGTCCCGCGTATAGCACCGTTCATACCAAATATTAAAAAAATCATATCTCGTAAAACTCCTATTTTATTTTACAAATTTCTTTACTAATTGTTTAAACAATACATCTAGAACGAGCAAAGATGGTCAAAATGTTGTCACTCTCATTTGTCAATTATTTAAATATCATATTGCTGTCCCGCGTATAGCACCGTTCATACCAAATATTAAAAAAATCATATCTCGTAAAACTCCTATTTTATTTTACAAATTTCTTCACTAATTGCTTAAACAATATATCTAGACTGAGCATAGATGGTCAAAATGTTGTCACTCTTATTTGTCAATTATTTAAATAATATATTGCTGTCCCGCGTATAGCACCGTTCATACCAAATATTAATAAAATCATATCTCCTAAAACTCCTATTTTATTTTAAAAATTTCTTCATTAATTGCTTAAACAATATATCTAGACTGAGCACAGATGGTCAAAATGTTGTCACTCTTATTTGTTAATTATTTAAATAATATATTGCTGTCCCGTGTATAGCACCGTTCATACCAAATATTAAAAAATCATATCTCTTAAACTCTTATTTTATTTTACAAATTTCTTTACTAATTGCTTAAACAATATATCTAGACTGAGCATAGATGGTCAAAATGCTGTCACTCTTACTTGGTAATTATTTAAATAATATATTTCTGTCCCGCGTATAGCACCGTTCATACCAAGTATTAAAAAAATCATATCTCTTAAAACTCCTATTTTATTTTACAAATATCTTTACAAATTGGTTAAACAATACATCTAGAACGAGCAAAGATGGTCAACATGTTGTCACTCTCATTTGGTAATTATTTAAATAATATATTACTGTCCCGCGTATAGAATAGAATAGAATAGAATAGAATTTATTCATGCAATTACGGTTCGTTTACATAAGTCAAAAATAAATACAAAAATAAATACAATGATGTAATACAAGTTTGTAAAAGTGTGCTAAATTTTATAATACAGTTGCAGCTATAGATTGGGTACACTCGTACACTGAAGTAGATAGTATGATGATAATTTCCATACATAGAACAAAAAATTACAAATATATGTTTAAATAATGATTATATAATTATAGCAGTATACTAAAGTATATAACACAAGGTGAAAATGACTAGGCCATTAGATATCACAGGCAAGCTTACTATATAGTTGAAAAAATAACTTTTAAAAGACGTTACAGGTTACAGTTAAAATATATGTAACAAGTAAAAACACATTAAAATAGACAAGTCTAAAGATAAGAGCAATTAGATTAAATATAAACGTAAAAAATAAGGTGAACAAAAAATAAAATGACTAAGTTATTTGATATCATAGGTAAGCTTACTGTATCGTTGGAAAATCATTTCTAAAAGAAGTTACAGTTTACAGTTAAAATATAAGTATAAATAATACTAACACATTAAAATAGATAAAGTCTAAGGATAAAAGCATAAAAATTAAATATAATTTAGTAATGAAAAGTAAATTAATTTTGTGGTATAAGGCGTAGTCCAGCAAAACCATCAGTAAGGCAATCATTGATGCTGTAATGAGCTTTCTTAGCAAAGTATGTTTTCAAAGAGTGTATAAACGTTGAAAGTGGTAAACATTTAATATTATCTGGTAAGCTATTGTAGAGCTTGGGACCTATGAAGTTAATACCATTTTGTGTCTTAGCAAGTCTCTGACGGTCCAGCTTAATTAGCCTATTAGTTCTTGTGTTATGGTGATGACCCTCACAATGTTTATTGTATGAATTCAGATTCTTATGTACATGCGTAAGACATTTCAATGCAAAAAGACAAGGAAGAGTTATTATACCTAGCACCGTTCATCCCAAATATTAAGAAAATCATATCTCCTAAAACTCCTATTTCATTTTACAAATTCGTGTGATGGTGGAGGCGCCAAAATCCGTGGCTATCTTCACATCGGTGTGTTTTTAATTTAAATTATGAATGGAATCTCAAATTTAATAATACATTACATGTTATAATACAATAATTTGACAAAAATTGAAGAAAAAGAAATTTCGAATGAAGTAATATACTGTTTGTTATTTCCACATTTCTAATTACCTTTTTTCTCTTTGTTTCAGGTGAGTCCATCGATTCTAATGATTGTGGACAAAAATAAGAAATAGAGGTATTTCAGCTCTCATTTAGTTTATTACTCACAATAAATTGTTTTAATTACATACACTTTGTTCCATATTTTGTTTTCTTCTCTCCAAAGTCTTAGATTCCTTCTTACTTTCCTACCTTTGCATAAAGATTGACAAAATAACATGTGGTCAAATGAAGATCAAGCCGAGTTAGCTGTAATTTGCTGTCGCTGTCACTCTGCATATTAAAAAAGTTTTAATTTTAGACAGTTTGTAAATAATTTGCCTTGGTTCTATATTTGAACTCAGTTACAAGTATTTTTGAAATGATTATGCATACTACAAAATCAATACTTTGATTGCAATTACAATATTACAAAGTTTACGTTAATGTTAATGAAAAATGTATTTATAAAATCAAATCATTCAACTCATGTATAAAAGTATGTGTTTAAAAAAAATTTGCGGATTTTAAGCGGCTAAATAGGTAGCGACAAGTTTACTAGTGGAATTATTTTATTTATCCTCACCATAGCAACAACGGTAATCTAAAACCAGGTATCAGGAATATTCGACACACAAAGTTTAGATGCTGACCTCAAAATTGCCATTTTAAGCATATTTAATGGTCTGAATTTACGCTTAAAATTCATTTCATTCGTGGAATTATTTCAAGAATAACCACTCGTGACTGAAATGTGTTTTCCACTCCCAAATTAAGCATGAAGTAAAATTTCGAGTTTAGAAAAGCCTGAAAATTTGGTTTGGTCGCGTAGCGCGAAGCGCGGAGCGGCCAAACCAAATTTTCAGGCTTTTCTAAACTCGAAATTTTACTTCATGCGCCACGCGTATAAAACACTGTTTTCATCTAAAGTTCGAAATATACAATTAAAGCAGTATGATAAAGACGTATGTTCTAAACGTCACATCAAATCAGTGTTTTAGACGCGTGGCGCATGAAGTAAAATTTCGAGTTAAAAAAGGCCTGAAAATTTGGTTTGGCCGCTCCGCGCTTCGCGCTACGCGACCAAACCAAATTTTCAGGCTTTTTTAAACTCGAAATTTTACTTCGTGCTTAACCTGGGAGTGGAAAACACTCGTTTAAATCTTCAATTGTAACACTTTTGAAACACAACGAATATCCAAAGATCTACAGCGTATATAGAATAATGAAAAATGTATATTTATATTCATATTCATATTTATTGATGCAACAACAATGTACATATTTTACACAGGCCAGTTCTTAACTAAATAATAATAAAAATAAATAAAATAAACTGCATATCAAAGTAAAAATAAAAAAGTAAAAAAGACTGCATTATAATGCAGCGTTTAAACTGCAATTACAGTTTAAACGCTGCATCAAAATTAAATTCAAGATAATCCTCCCAGCAGTAAAAGGCATTAATTGATAAGAAATCCTTCAGTACTCGGTAGAACTTCTTGTGTGGTAATTCCTGGATGATTTTTGGCAGGACATTAAAAAATTTAATAGCGTAGAAACGTTCTCCCGTCCGAGCTTTAGTCAGCCTCGTAGCTTTTAAATACAGATTTGATTGTTGTCGAGTGCTATATTGGTTATACTTAAAACTCCCTGTATGTTCAGCACTGAGCAATTCTTAGTCAAAAATCACCCGCGCAATCGCTTCTGTTTTTTCCATCCTAATTCAATTTTGAAATTTGTATCGATGACTGGTGCAAAATAAAATGTATGCTCACAAATTCAAACCCCTCACGCTATTAACCCCCACAATATTTGACAAATTATGTCTCTGTTAACATATACAATTTTCGTAGTGTTTACGATTGTATCTTGAATAAGTTTCTTATCTTTAACGTGTTCAAACATACTTAATTATTATTTAAAAAAATACCTCGTTAAATTTCACTAATAGTAGTGAAATTTAACTAAAAGTAGTGTTCTTTTACCCCGGCATTTGACACGTGGGGTCTGACAGACCCCAACACCTGAAAACATGGGTAATATTGATTTTTCTTGTATGTTTATAATAAATTGAATATTGTATTTTAACAATAATTGTTTGATTCTACAGGTAACTATACATAAAGGTTTGCTCTTGTTATCTTTAAGAAGTTCAAAATCTTAATAGACATTTGTAAAATTAATTTTTGGAGAGAGGTATCTCAGACCCCACGTGTCGGAACATAAAAAATAAATCCACGTCAGGTGCCGGGTTAATAAAAATATACCGGGTGTTGACTTGGCGGACGCAACATAGGAAGTCACATGTTAATTTTAAAGTGTTCAAATATTGGCTTATTTTAGAGACAAAATGTATTTCACTTTTTTGTAGAGGGAAAAATTCTAAATATATTAATGTTCACACTTAACCCTTTACGTTTATCTAAGTTAAAATAATTAAGAAAAAGTAATGTGATTTTATAAAAATAATGACATACCATAGAATTGATACAATTGCGGATATTCCCTGTTTTTTTAACAGTTCAATTTAAAGCTTTAAACAAGTGTTTTCTACTCCCAGACTAAGCATGAAGTAAAATTTCGAGTTTAGAAATGCCCCGTGAAAATTTGTCGAGGGTCGCGCAGCGACCCGAGACAAATTTTCTGGGCTTTTCTAAACTCGAAATTTTACTTCATGCGCCACGCGTATAAAACACTATAATATTGTCAACTTTATGTATATTCGAACTTCACTTATAATCTGCGTTTTATACGCGTGGCGCAGTTTAGAAAAGCCCCGCGCAGTGGCCCGAGACAAATTTTCTGGGCTTTTCTAAACTCGAAATTTTACTTCCTGCGCCAAACGTATAAAATATTTATGTATATTTGAACCTCACTTGAAATCAGAGTTTAATACGCGTGGCGCATGAAGTAAAATTTCGAGTTTATAAAAGCCCAGACAATTTTTTTTAAAGTTCAATTTAAAGCTTTAAACAAGTGTTCTTCACTCCCAGACTAAGCATGAAGTAAAATTTCGAGTTTAGAAAAGCCCCGTGAAAATTTGGTGAGGGTCGCGCAGCGACCCGAGACAAATTTTCACGGGGCTTTTCTAAACTCGAAATTTTACTTCATGCGCCACGCATATAAAACACTATAATATTGTCAAATTTATGTATATTCGAACTTCACTTAAAATCTGTGTTTTAAGCGCGTGGCGCATGAAGTAAAATTTCGAGTTTAGAAAAGCCTAGAAAATTTGTCTCGGGTCGCTGCGCGACCCTCGACAAATTTTCACAGGGCTTTTCTAAACCCGAAATTTTACTTCATGCTTAGTCTGGGAGTGGAAAACACTCGTTTAAAGCCTCAAATTGAACTTAAAAAAAGCAACGAATATCTAAGGATTTAAAGGAAAATAATAAAATAATTTCTTTTATGTAAACATACACCTAAGCTGTACATTTTCCGACATTCGTTGTTTTTTAAATGAGTTCTATTTAAATCTTTAAACGAGTGTTTTCCACTCCCAGACGAAGCATGAAGTAAAATTTCGAGTTTAGAAAAGCCCCGTGAAAATTTGTCGAGGGTCGCGCAGCGCCCCGAGACACATTTTCTGGGCTTTTCTAAACTCGAAATTTTACTTCATGCGCCACGCGTATAAAACTCTGATTTCAAGTGAGGTTCAAATATACATAAAGTTCATAATATTTTAGTGTTTTATACGCGTGGCGCATGAAGTAAAATTTCGAGTTTAGAAAAGCCCAGAAAATTTGTCTCGGGTCGCTGCGCGACCCGAGACAAATTTTCACGGGGCTTTTCTAAACTCGAAATTTTACTTCATGCTTAGTCTGGGAGTGGAAAACACTCGTTTAAAGCTTCAAATTGGACTCTTTTAAATATCAACAAATGTCAGAAAATTAACTTCTAAAATAATTAAGAAAAAGTAATGTAATTTTATAAAAATAATGACATTTTTCTTGTATAGTGTAAATCATTTCGAAAACATTTACTTTAATCAAGTGACTACGATATCTTTTGGCATTTTGACATCCGCAGTTGTTGTTTCAATTCCATGGCATGTCATTATTTTTATAAAATCACATTATTTGTTCTTAATTATTTTAACTTAGGGAAACGTAAACTGATAAACGTTAACTCGAATGAATTCAGAATTTTTCCCTCTACAAAAAAGGTAAATACATTGTGTTTCTAAAATAAATAGGGGGGCCAAAATTTGAACATTTCAAAATTTACATGGGATTTCCTATGTTGGGTCCGCCAAGTCAACACCCGGTATAGTGGTATTAACCTTAGTATAATTTTTTTATTTTCTATTTCAAATGCAATACCACATAGTAAAGGTCTCAACAATCTTGATGTTACTAATAGTTTTGTTCTACGATTGTATTAACAAATTCCTTATAACTGTTGACTAAATCTTCGAAATCCTGGCGCTATTATTTAGTGTATTTTTATAGCGCTATAATTTAGTCATGCCTCGTACATTGTTCTGTCTTAAAATTTTCTCGTAGTGCATGCTTAAAAAAACAACTCGTAGTGTGAACACACCTTTAGACAATTTACTTATCACCTTTAACCGCACAATAAAACACAACCCAACCCACACACAAAACACAAAAATCCATCATCCTTTTTACAATGCCCCCCTTAAATAATTGGTCATCTTTATTGTTCTCTCTGTGTCCCTCTTTTTTATACTCCCGCTGTAATTTCAAGCTTCACGCATCAACGAAACCGAACCACGTCTTCCGTTCCATCACTCCTCTTTTTTTCCCTTTTCTGTCCCTTTGCGGTCGTTGATTTATCGCGGAAACCCTCCCCCCAGGTCTGCGGGCCATTACTTTTTCAACTTTTATGCGCAAACTTTCGCGCTTTTATAAATTCTGCATGCCGATAAAATTTACCGGCCGGCCGTAAAACGGCGTTTTATCGACCTTTTTCCCCCTCCCTCAACAGTTTCCATACCGTGTGTCGTTCACTTTTTTTATTGATTTATTAACGCAATCGTAAAAAGTGAAAACGTTACGGGCGGGTGATAAAGTTAATGCCGATTGTGCCGGGATTATGAATATTTATAACATGTCGTAAAGGACAGATATGGATTTATGGCTCTAACTATCCACTTTTGAAAGGAAACCACATATTTTCAGTTTTGATTATTTGCTTGTAAAGTGTAAAAAAGGGATACGCGAATTATATGGGATTTTTTTATTTGATGTAACAACATTTGTTAAAATTACTGGTTATGGCTATTTTACAGTCATAATTCATGACCTGTAATAGTTTTATACACAAGGAAGTTTTCTTTTAAGTACATTACATATTTCAGAGGCTACATTTAATAAAATATCATGAATTCGTTGTTTTTTATTAAGTAATATAATCAAACCAGAAATATTGGCACAACTAACAATGAAGTTCTGGTTTAATTATAAGTATAATTTTTTAAAAACTGCCCCTTGATCCAAAACTTTACAAACAATTTTGGCATATCTTAAACTTTAAAATATTTCGGTATTATAGACACGTGGCGCATGAAGTGAAATTTCGAAATTTTAGTTCATGCGCTATCTGAGAGTGGAAAACACTCGTTTTAAGCTTCAAACTGAAAACTAAAAAAAAGCAGCCAATATTTGAAGATTTACAGCGTGTACCCTGTAATTATGACATGTATACTTAAAAGAAAAACTCGTGTGATATTAATTAATAAATTATATAAATATTATTATCTATGAACAAGAATAATTATCAAGAAGTTGATATATATATATCAGATAAAAATCGAAATACATCGGATAATTTAATATTTCTAAAGCCTAATATTTATTTACATATCCCAACGTAAATTATATTATCCGAAAGAACTTCCCAATATTTCAGTGTTTTATACGCGTGATGCATGAAGTAAAATTTCGAGTTTAGAAAATCCTGAAATTTGGTTTGGTCGCTTCGCGGAGCGACAAAACCAAATTTTCAGGCTTACCTAAACTCGAAATTTGACTTCATGCTTAATCAAGAAGTGGAAACACCCGTTAGAATCTTTAAATTGGACGCTTATATCAAATCAACGAATACCTGAACATTTGTAGCGCATATATCGGAATATGTATATATTTAAATAACAAATTCTCCGTATAACTGGCTGCTTTGATGCTGTTTCACTATTATTTCTATGGTTTGATGTCAAAATATCATCGAACGTGTAATTTGTAGGTAAATATTTACTTTGAGGGGTTTTATTTGGCATAGACATCGAGGTCTTCTGCCACTGCGAATTATTAAAATAAAAAAGTCGTATCATTATTTTAAATCCAATTAAAACTCTACAGTTATATGTTTTGATGAAAGTGTGAGGAAAAAACGTAACTCTTTGGATACCCGTTAATGTTGCATTTGGTGTTGGCAAATTCTTTTACTTGGATGATTCAAAGCTAGAAGGTACGACAGGTTCATAGGTTGATAAATTAGTTTTTGCTTTAAATCTTGTAATAATAGTTTTTGTTATGCTTCATCCATGTTATATTCAAAAATAATATGATTTAAATCTCCACACTAACATAGGGCATTAATATTAATCGAATTGAGGTGACTTTAAAATGCCTATGGTTATTAGAGTTAAGCCACATGTATTTACATGGTCATTAAAAACGTGGTCTACTTTACGTGGTAAATTTTGATAAATTTTAAAACAATGGAATATATGCTTTTGATTGCTTAATTTCTATTCAGTCTTACTTTTAAGTTCTCAATAAATTATTCTTTAAAGTCATTACTAACCTTAACCTTTAAAATGTGTTACTTGATTTTCTGTTGTTATATCTGTTATGTCAATTTCGTTTGCCTGTTTAACTAATTTATCTGCGTATTTATTTTCCAAAATTCCAGTGTGGCCTGCATGCATAGATCTGTCGTATGCTATCTATGTTAGCTATAATTGGGTTGAGGTTAGAGACAGATGTTTCCAAGTTTTTAAGATTATCAAGGAGTCAGTTATTATCACTGCTTTTATTTTTATTTATACACCAATGAATAGCTTTTAAAATTGCGTGTGTTTTCGCACTAAAAACTGAAGCTGTGTAATGTGTTATTTCTACTAGGTCTAATGCAGCTGCATTCCACCCCATTTACATTTTTGGGTCCATTCGTGAAAATTGTAGTATGTGTTTTATAATTATCTAAGGCCCTTTTTTAGGATGGTGGAATTATTTACTGTCACTTTTAAATTTAAGTATTATAATTTTCGGATGGATAAATATCATGTCAATGTTTCTATCAAATACAGTAAAGCTGCGCTAATCCGAACTCCAATAATCCGGATTCTCTAGTAATCCGGATGAAATTTAAATATTAGTTATTTACATCATGTATTCCAAAATCCGGATTACCTGTGATTCAACGATGAGTTGGGATTTCCCTGATGGTTAAAGAGCATCATGGCTAAAAAGAGACCACACAAAACATTAACTCAAGCATATTTTTGTGATTTTTAAAAAGGTTTTAATAATCCAGATGTTTCATTAATTCGGATTGCCTCGGTTTTCATTGATCCAAGTTAGCGGAGCTTTACGGTAATACTTTGAAGTCATCGCGTTATTATTTCTGTGGCTTCCCAAGAAAGTTATTTTGAGGAAGACAATATTGAATAATAATTCTATTCGAATAAAAAAATCAAAAAAAGTTAGTCTCATTACTTAATTTACTTACCTTGTATATTCTTATTAGCAAACTCCTTAGATTTTGTCAGCATACATTTCTTTGTAGAAACTAGTAATGGACCAAAAAAACTCAAATTTCCCAAAAGTTACACATTCGATAATATGTTCATATCTGACACGAGCATATTATCGAATGTGTAACTTTTGGGTAATTGGAGTTTTTTGGACCATTACTAGTTTCTACAAAGAAATGTATGGTGACAAAATCTAAGGAGTTTGCTAATAAGAATATACAAGGTAAGTAAATTAAGAAATGGGACAAACCTTTTTTGATTTTTTTCATTCGAATAGAATTATTATTCAATATTGTCTCACTCAAAATAACTTTATTGGGAAACCACACAGTACTGGAAGCAGTTCTTCATGCTGTAACACGAATTCTAGAATAGCCTTTCAGCTATAGCCGTTTGAATGTTTTGGACTGTCCTAAAATGAGTTTCCTTGAGGTGATTTTTCAATCTCGGGAAGAGGAAAAAGTCACGACGACTCAAGTCAAGAGAATTAGAAGTCTGAGGAACCGCAGAAATGTTTATACTGACCAAAAACTTTTCTATTGAAATTACCATTTTTGAGTAGACTTTTCTCATCCCAAACTCAGTGGTCAAAATCTAATGAACGGCGGTGTGAGTCAAATGAAACTCGTCCACGATCATACTGACTATGAACCGACGATGTAAATACACAAGACACCGGATTCTGTCCACATTTTTGAAGGTTCTTGAAAATAAAGTCTTTCTGCTGCGTGGTGTATCTTCAATCGACTCTTTTTCTTTTGAAAATTCCTTTAACTACAAAAAACCTGGGTCATTGGCAAAAAACTGTCTCCGTAGGTCTGCAAAAGTTTTCGTTGCACTATGCCTAAGTCGGAAACAATACTTGATAGTACAAGGTGCAGCATTTTCGATGGTATTTTCAAGTAAAGTACCATTTTTATGAATGAAATAACTTCTTTATTTAAAAAGATATTGAAATGCTGTAAAAACTTTCGTATGCGCCTTTTTAAGTAGAATACGCTGACGATATTTTTGGAAAGCTTTTTTTTGTAACATAAGGTGGTGTTGCTTAGCGTCCCTGCACTGCGGTCTCCGTGGTCCTTTTGTGCGCCTCTGGATAGTTTACCCTAAGTGTACTCCTGTGTCTTCTATGAAGTTCAGGAGTTTCAGCCAGGGGATTTTCTTGAGCTTTATTTCAGGAAGCACAGGCTTCCCGAATTGTTCCGTGCGTTGCCTTTTATAGGCTTCGCATGTACACACTAGGTGTTGGGGAGTTACCTCCTCTTCCAAATACCCACGACATAGGGGGCTTTTCTCAATTCCTATCTTATGTTTGTGCTTATTCAAGTCACAGTGTCCAGTGACTAGTCCTGTGATTCTTCGTGGTTTCATCCTACTTAGTCCTGATAGCGTTAATGTGCTGCTGGTACCGGACTATCTAGGAAGAGTCTTGTGTGCCTTATTCTATTTTAGTTGTGCTATGCCATTTTGTGCTCCTCTGGGAAGCTTACAAAATATGCAATCGACTGAATCAAGGCAAACTATAATTTGTATTTAAAACAACACAACTTTATGTCATATCTCACAAAGGTTAAACTTAAGACAAAATCTGATATGATCAGCATATTCTACTAAAAAAATGGCCATGAGAACGTTTTTACCGCATGTCAATATCTTAAAAAAAAGTCCAATATATTTTAATATTTCAAAATGGCTGCATTTTGAGTTTTCACGTATAACTGGAAAACAATTGAAGACAGACAAATTTTGATTAGGCACATGAAATATGCTGCAAATAAAAAGCTCTGGAAGTATATATTAGTGTTTGTCTGTCATTTATATTTATGGTACTTTACTTGAAGAAACCATCAAAATTGCTTCACCCTTTACATCGTTGCTTAAAATTGATGTTACTAAATTTTGGAACGCACTAGAAACGGTTTCTTAAAAAAGAACTACGGACAGCCAAATGACTTTAGCGAATTCAAACTCGTACTAAAGTTATCACATGGCCATTTGCCGCCCTTCTAAGTCCCGTGTCTCACGTGTTGTCAGATCGACGTTACGTCGCCAATCTCAATACTTAATATACACACCTCGTATCTAATAGGTATCTTGAATTTCTTTATCACTTGACATAATTCTTTCACGTAACTTCTTTTTCTTCATTATGTATTATTCTCGCATAAATTAGCCTAATACTTTGACTTAAATGTCTACACAATATCTTTTTGCGTAATTTACCTCACACCTTCATTCCTTGATGTGTATCTTAGTGATTATAATATCTAGTTCACTTATGTATATCATGCACACACAAAACAAACGACCTGGATTTATGCAAACTTACACACACAGAATTTCTTGGCCTGGTCTCAGGAAAACCTAATATAAGAAAACCGTTGGTAGAATAAATTTCGAAAAATTCCCCTCGCTCAGCACATTCGCGTATCAGACAATATGTATCTGCAATATCGCAAATGGATTCCCGCCTAGGAAAAATGATTCGCTCGGCGCGGTTCGACATAAATCTCGATTCCTTATATATCGACGCAGGCCGTGAAGGAAAATCGCGATTTATTAGCTTGGCGACAAAAAGAATATACACGTTTCAGGATAGAGAGATACCATCTATAGCATACGAAAGACCTGACTATAACTGGAATACGATCGGAGATACATTTATGTGTGTATGCTGCATGCGATCGGTTTTACATTCAAAAGATCAAAAGATGGATTATGAATATGAGGATGTATTCATAGGTTATTCACCTTTGATTACAACAAAATTACTGAGGAATATGTGAATAGTAACAGATGGATTAATTATGAATATATTTAATTGTTTAGGCTGATACATTATGAATAATACTATTTAAAATAAAACTTTTATTGTTGAACCCTGCAACATGTTTCACCACACAGTGGCTTCATGAGGCAGATGAATTAATGCTCAGTATTCATCTGCCTAGGAATACGTTTTTTTAAACAAACTTTTTCAAATCAAAACCAAAATCAGTGCTCATATTTATTTTCTAAAACAGTGCTTGAACTACAATATCATTCCCAACTTTATCTGGAATATGATCCCTTTACCCACGATATTTCCCGAAATCACTTTAGGTATAAATACGCCGCATTTTTTGTAAACTGGTCAGTAAGCTATTGATAATGAGTATTGTGAAGAAAGTGTTAGTGTTTTCACTCCAAGTTATTCATTTGCCTGATAAAAGCCACTGTGTGGTAAAACATATTGCAGTGTTCAACAATAAAAATGAAACCCTCCCGACTGTTTTTATTTCAAATGAAATTATGAATATCGTTTGAAGGAGGCATTCATCAAATTTGAGCTACGAAACAAATCAAGAGTTGGATAGATAAGCTGACGAATATTTGAAATAAAACAACACAATTAGAAGGGTTTCACTTTTGTTGTTGAACACTGCATCATGTTTCGTCACAGAGTAGCTCCACCAGGACTGTACTGTACTGTACTTATAAAAGTGAAATCCTCCCAACTGGGTTGTTTTATTTCAAATAATATTATGTAGTTTCATCATATATCCGCCTAGTCAAATACAAATGGATATGTTGGATTAGGTTAAATTGCAGTGATTAGGTTAGAAAACAATGACACTTAAGTGAGACAAAGGGGAGCTAATGCTTATGGGAGAACTGGAAGTCGAGTATAAAAGGAGAGACTATGGTCAGGATGTGGGGTACGAATATATACACCAATCACCGGTCTCGCTTCTGGATGCAGCATCCAAACGCTGTTACCAAATTTTATACAGAGACTGGCTAACTAGATATATATGAACTGTGGTCAGACGATAGATTGAAATGTTGGGTAACAAGTTGCAATTAGTAAGTATACATATCTCGATGCATACTCTGTAAATGTGCAGGCATTCGATGTTTTTTAAATTTGTTCAGTTTGAAGCTTCCAGCGGGTGTTTCCACTCCCAGATTAAGCATGGAGTAAAATTTTGTGTTTAGAAAAGCCTAAAAATTTGGTTTGGTCGTGTAGCGAAGCGACCAAACCAAATTTTCAGGCGAAACGAAGCGACCAAACCAAATTTTCAGGCTTTTCTGAACTTGAAATTTTACTCCATGCGCCACGCGTATAAAACACTGAAATATTTTGAAGTGCACAATATGCTACTAAAGCAGTTAACTCTAGACGTTTATTTTGAACTTCACTTAATACCAGTGTTTTATGCGCGTGGCGCATGAAGTAAAATTTCGAGTTTAGAAAATCCTGAAAATTTGGTGGTTTGGTCGCTTCGCGCTACACGACCAAACCAAATTTTCAGGCTTTTATAAACTCGAAATTTTACTTCATGCTTAACCTGGGAGTGGAAACACTCGCTATAAACTTAAAATTAAACGCATATTAAAAAACAATGAATGCCTGAAATGTTACAGCTAGTGGATCGAGGTATGTATACTCAAAAGAAAAATTCGCTGTAAGTCAAGTGAAATAAAGGTTTCATCAAAGAGGATAGATGAATATAACAAATAATATCCTGTCGTGTAACTCAAATATTCATTGTATAATTCAATATCTGTCGGGGTATTAGCTCAAGAACTAGTTGTTTCAATGAATATTTGGAGAAGTCTCTGAGAAAGTCGATATTAATTTTAACTCGTTTTTATATTTGTAAATATTTTGCAAAGTATTGGCAAATTCAATTTTACTTTATGTTAAATAATATCCTCTTTGGTTTCATCAAAAGAAGTTGGTGGGGGCAGATTCTAGGATAGTACAATCATTATAAGTTATTATTCAACAGAATTCCTTAAAAAATCCAACTGGATACTTTTAAATATACCTACGATCCATCATTCATTCCTACTTCATGTTTAATCAAGGAGTGGAAACACTTGTTAGAAGTCTAAATAAAATCTAAACACAATAGCCAGGTTTCGTGATTAACACTCAGTATGTATAATGTGTTACGCAGATATCTAAACGATTTTTTTTGTGCTTGACATATCTTTCTATTATTACGAATCCAACCTTGATTGTGGTTTCCTTTTTGAAACAAATCGATTACATCGCCACACGGCACAGATACACGGGTAGTCGAAGAGCGTGCATCGGAATGTGCATACTTACATGCGACAAGCCGTGTCTTATATGGTCGTGTCGATAAAAACGACCATAAACGGCGACCATCAAGTGTAAAGCAATTAATGGACCGCTCCTAGAACATTAACCTTTTTGACAAGTCCATTTCTGGCACTAAAATATAGAAACGAATGCCTTCGATTACCGTCGAAACGTCGGTGAATGTTTCCGGTGCTTTATTCAATGTGCACTGGCCTTCTAAAAACAGATAGAAATAGAATGAATTCAATCAATAATTTATTTAAAAAATATACATTTTAAATTATGGTCACAAATGAATAAAAGAAACCACGCTTTTGGTCACAATACTAAGGATGCAGATTAGGGTGTTTCAATAAACCATCACTTTTGAATTTTTAACGACGCATCCTCTCAATTTGTAGAGCGTAAAAATACATTACTTTTTTCTGAAACACAAAGTTTTTTCGTTTATTTTTAGGGGTCGCTACCAACGATAAGTAAATGGAAAATAGTGAAATATCATCGAAAATTTGCATTTAATACGTCATAGGTTTTTTTGCCAATTAAAAGTTTGTTCTTGATGCGGATTTCTATAGAGTGACTAATGGAGAGAATTTTCCCAAAAGTTGAAGCGAAATGGTCAATATTTGCTGAAGTTTCAGTGACAAACGCATTCTTTATGCAATATTTTTTCGAATGGCGACATTTGTTTTTTCTCAAATATCGACGCATTTCAGGCTTTACTAAACTCGAAATTTTACTTCATGTGCCACGCGTATAATACTCTGATTTTAAGTATGATTTTAAATATACTACTAAAGCAGTATGCTAAACACGTATATTTTAAACTTCACATCAAATCAGTGTTTTTACGCGTGGTGCATGAAGTAAATTTTCGAGTTTAGAAAAGCCTGAGAATTTGGTTTTTTCGCTCCGCAAACCAAATTCTCGGGCTTTTCTAAACTCGAAATGTGGATAACACTATTTTAAAGCTTTAAATTGAACTCTTTTTAAAAACACCGTATGTCGGATAATTTACTTCGAATGCATAAGTATACTTAAAATAAAAATACCCTGTATAATACACATACTTTATTTATTTTATTTTCATTTATTACAAAAAAAACATAAACTCAGCAAAAAACGCACCACTTTAAAATGCACCAAAAATACCGATATTTCAAACCGCCATAACTCGGTTGCATTTGGTTGAAAATGGACGAATCTTTAAGTTCTGGACGGTTTGAAGTTTTATCTTTAAGGGTAAGTAAGTAAATCTGACGCCAAATTTATTGCACCCCCTGCCACCTCCCTAATAAAAAAAAGGTTCCTGATGTAAAAAAAAGTCAAACTTTGCCAAAGTGCACCGGGTGAAAAAAATCTCGGACTAAATTAAGTTTAATTAATTTCCTTTCAAGCGCGCAAAAAATCGAGTGTCTGTGACGATTTTGCGCGAAGTTATGAATTAATGAAAATTATTTTCTGCTTTTTCGGTCATAACAAAATCGGCTAATTTTGCACAGAAATTGATAAAGTTTTGAGTTCGGAGAAGTTTGAAGTTTTCTCTTCAACGGTATGCAAATTAATGCATCGCGACCTTTTTCAGAGAATGAGAAATAATAGTAATTTGACGAATCGACATCGTCAGCTGAGATTGCAGTACGCGCTAGATTACAGCAACTGGACTGAAACACAAAATGTGATTTTATGTTATTAATGCATAAATAACTCCGCGCAAAATTGTCGCAGACACTCGATTTTTTGCGCGCTTTAAAGGAAAATGAATAAACTTGGTTTCGTGGGTGATGAGTTGAGTCCATAATTTTTTGCCACCCGGTGCACCTTGGCAAAGTTTGACATTTTTTTACATCGGGAATATGTTTTTCTCAGTGGGGTGGCAGAGGGTGCAATAAACTTGGCGTCGGATTAACATACATGCCCTTAAAGAAAAAACTTCAAAATGTCCAGAACTCGAAGAACTCGGTTAGTTTTGGATAAATTTTGTACCAAAACTAACCGAGTTATGGCGGTTTGAAAAATCTAAACAGGGGAATACCCGGCAACGTACAGTTCAATGGTTTTATGCATTCCATAAATATCCATGATATATATCGTAGTTTATAAATATCGATAAATATCATGATAAATATCGTAATAGATATCATATGATATGCGTGTATATCGTCTGATCCCTGATACTAGGCTTGTTCAATTAAAACCTATCTTTAATTAACTATGCCTTGAAAACAAATGGAATATTTTAAATGACGCTGGATAATGTTAGTTTTTGTTTGTAAGGAAACATTTTAATCATTCTTTGACGTTTGATTTGATTGTGACTTCTTAAATATGTAGTTGACGGTAATCATTTTAAATTAAATTGTTGATTTTTTTTTATAAAGTAACGATGGGCTTCAATTAAATGCGCCTAGCATATTCTCTGTACACTCTTGAACACCAGGAGCAATTTTAAATATACTTGGTACAAATACTATTTATTACTTTAAACGTAACTCGGAACCATGATGCAAAAAAACAATTTTACTTATGGTAGTCAATTTCCATAAAAATATCTGTCTAAAATTTGTAACGCGAATTTTTTATTTCAAGGCTGTTTGATGAGAGATCAAATAAAATGATCTATCTACATTAGGGTGTTTCAAAAAACTATCATTTTTGAATTTTTAAAGACACACCCTCTCAATTTGTAGAGCGTAAAAATATATTATTTTTTTCCGAAATAAAAAGTTCGTCAATTTTTAGGGGTCGCTACTAACGATTAAGTAAATACAAAAAATTGTAAAATATGGAGAATATTTCTCCAAAATTTGAAGCGAAATGGTCGATATTTGCCAAAGTTACAGCAACGAACGTATTGTTTTTGTAATTAGAATTTAGTAAGTAATAAGAATTTTGTTTGGTCGCTCCGCGAAGCGGAGCGACCAAATCAAATTCTCAGGCTTTTCTAAACTCGAAATTTTACTTCATGCTTAGCCTGGGAGTGGAAAACACTCGTTTATAGCTTCAAATTAATAAACTCTTAAAAAAAACAAGGAATATCTAAAGATTTACATATACGCTGTAAATTGGAATATGTTTACTTGAAAAAGAAACTGTATATAAATAATATAAATATTAATATTTATGAACAAAAATACTTATTAAATCGCACGGTATATCGTTATTTATCCGATATACATCAACTTTTTAATAAGTATTTTCAAAACATGATTTAGAGTAGGCTTTGAATTTTAAATCAGATTGGTACTACTGACTGTTAACACATAGTTTACCATAACCTCAAATTTATTTCATTATTCAATTAGCATTCTGGACAACCGCACAAAAAAATGCCGCCTACTCTAAATCATAATTCAAACGATCGCACGCTATATCAGATATTTTGGTATTTATATAAATATTATGATATTTCCCAACCCTGCCTAGTATTTACAAACAAACATAAGTTGACTTTTACATATGTGTATATATAATTATCACTTTACTACTCAGAAACGACATGATTGATAATAATTATTTGATTATGAGTGGTGCCATCAATTGCTTAACTTGGAAATATGTCGTTTCTTTCTTCACACCCGGTAATATTAACATCTTAATTTAAATTATGAAATTAGTGGTGTATAAAGAAAGCATAATTTAAATGATATTACTACTGATATTAGCCCTCTGAGCAATAAATTCTGTAGATAAAAAGGCGAACGGCCATCATAAACTCGCCGGCGTATGCGAAAAAGGCCTCCTCTGCATGCAATTACTGCCGAGATAAGTAACAACAGGAAGTCTATCTGTAATTAAAAACCATCTGCGTGTTGAATTCATCGCCAGTAGACGCCTCAAGGTTCTTGTAATAAAAGACGACCGGTACGAATGTGCCGGTTTGGGTTTTGTTGTTCAAAACGAAAAAGACCAGCAATTACATCCTGGGATTTCAATTAATGAGTTCTCTGTATGCGTGTAATTCGCAAAGGCGATCGTTTTTTGTTTGTCTTTGGCGTATGAAAGTAAAAAGAAAAAAATAGAGACATGTCAACCTACATCCCATGAAAATTTTGATGGAGGTTTGTTTATTATAAATATTAAATGTGTATGATTTAATGTCCTCATTTCTGGTGCACAACTTTTTCGTCGTCCCTTAACCCCCTTTACTACAGCCCTGAAGGTTGGTTTACTACATTTGGAAAACTGAACCAATCCTACTTGATCAAAATTTCGCAGTACATAAGTTGTCCGGATTAAAAAATTGAACCTAAATAGATCAAAATTAGATCAATAAATCAAAAATACTAATTTTTTAACGAATAGTAGAATATAAAAATAGGTTTATAGCATTGGAATTATCTAGAGAATCTTGCGATTTAAATGATAAAATAACTTTACTTGATAAAGTACCTTTGATCACACTAATTAGCGTACCTGAACGCTGTGATTTCGAAGCGGTAACAAGTTCTGCGAAATTTCCAATTATCCGCAATCAGAGCCTCTGCATTTTTCCACGAAGTGTCTCGGGTAATTGGTCATGGACGGCAGTAAATCGTCTCCACAGAGTTCTCGGATGCGCGCGTACAGTTGAAAAAGTGCGCAGGTGAATGTTGATCAATTTGTTACGGCTGTTACAGCTTGTTGAATTTGTCCAGGTTTCATCATTTCGAAAACCTGTCGGCGTTTTGTAGGCCGCACTTTTCTAAGGCCGAGCCGGGTTTTTATTACCCGAATACATGATTTTGTTCATAATCGATTGCCTTTAATACCTACAGAAAATGTACATATCCCGAAGCATACTCTGTAGATGTGCAAGCGTTTGTTGTTTCTATAAAAGGGTTCTATTTGAAACCTCTAACGAGTGTTTGCACTCCTTGATTAAGCATGAAGTAAAATTTTGAGTTTCGAAAATCCTGAAAATTTGGTTTGGAGGCGTGACGAAGCGGAGCGACCAAACCAGATTTTCAGGATTTTCTAATCCCAAAATTTTACTTCATGCGCCACACGTATAAAATACTGATTTTGCGTGAAGTTAAAAATGCACTGCTTTAGCATACTTCTTCTTTTTCAGTATATTTCAAATTTCACAAGAGTTCAGTGTTTTATACGTGTACAATTGTTTCCACTCCCTGATTAAGCATGAAGTAAAATTTCGAGTTTAGAAAAGTCTGAAAATTTGGTTTGGTCGCTCCGCTACGCGGAGCGACCAAACCAAATTTTAAGGCTTTTCTAAACTCGAAATTTTACTTCATGCTTAATCAGGGAGTGGAAACAATTGTCAGAAGTTTCAAATTGAACGCTTTTCAAAAACAGTGAATGCTTAAAAATTTGTGAATTTGTATACCTTGGACAAAAATATAGACTGACGGATTTGTTTGGGTGATGTATGGAAAATAAATTACGTGCTTTGATTTCGAAAAGGATTTACTGTTGCAGAGAGAGGTTAAAGTCTACAGAAGAATTTTCAGGCTTTTCTACATTCGAAATTTTGCTTTGTGGTGTGGAAAACCCTTGTTAAAGATAAACTCATTGAGATTTATTAATTTTCCATGTACCGTGCGATCATTTAAAACATGATTTGGAGTAGGCTTTGAGTTTTAAAACAGATTGGCACTACTGGCTGTTAACACATAGTTTACAATAACCGCAAATTTATTCTATCATTCAATTCGCATTCCGGGCTGGGCAACCAAACAAACAAAAAATGCCGCCTACTCTAAATCATAATTTAAACGATCGCACGCTATTTAGTTATTTATAATCCCCAAATACGATATCTAGTTATTACATAGAATAAATTCTAATCAAGGTAATTAAATACCTATTATTATTACCTATTCAAACAGATGCAGACATGAAAATGAAAATGATGTAATAATTTATAGAACTATTAATATGAATGATGGCAGTGTCATTTTAGGTTGGGCTACGTTAAAATGGATTGGAATGGAAAGGCACCAGAGGGAATTTAGGATGCGATCTAATGGGTTATGAATATTATATTGGGCAATTAGAGTTTGGTAATTTATGTTTTGGGCGGATTGGGAAGAGCGATGTTTTGTAGCAGGTAGAATATTGAACCCAGTTGGAGCGTTACATTATAAATGTGTTAATCATATCCCCTCCTAAAAAAAGTTTTCATTTATTTCACATCGATCAATTATTTAATTGTTGCATTATAAATGTGTTAATCATATCCCCCTTTAAAAAAATACCTTTAATTTATTTCACATCGATCAATTATCCAATTTTTGGAAACATGTAGCGAAAAGGGTTTGATTTATTTATTTTTTTTGTTACACAAACATTGCGTTTTCATTACTCTGCCGTAATTTACTAATAAATGCATTTACGGTCGGCGTTGAATTTGGGTTAAATCTCGTTTTATTTATACTGGTAACACATTCCGAGGAGAAATCCCATCGTTAAGCCAAGAATTAATTAGCGTCGTATTGTCGTTTCTAAATTTTAATTGCCTCTTAAGAGCAATTACGGTTGAAAGGATTATCTCTAACACTCGAGATAAATTTCCTAACCAAATCCACACTGGCAACTTATATTTGAAACGGCTTTAACAACATTCCACTTCAAATACCTGTAGGTACAGAGTGATCTAAATTGTTTAAATGTGGTTGGTACAGACGGGTTTCTAGTTTAAAAAAGCCTAAACACTACTAAGAAGTTTCAAACGCTTTTCAATAACAATGAGTGCCTGAAAATTGACAGTATAAATTCCTTGTACGATTATAATTCATACAAGATCGCTAAAAAAAAACTACGAGCAACTCGGAACTTCGACTGCTGAGCCATAGTTTGCTCGATTCTTGAAATACAAATAAAAAGTAGAGAAACTTGGAAGTTTCAAATTTGACGCTTTTATAATCTAACCCAAGTACCTGGGGGGCTAACTTAATCTGACAAATTTAGAATTAACCTATTCTAAAATCCGTTACATGGCATAACCTAACTTCACAATCTAGCTAGTATTAGATCTTAATAACTGTAAATGTTCAGATATTGTTATAAAAAGTTAAATTTGAAGCTTCAAACGAGAGTTTACCACTCCCAGATTAAGCATGAAGTAAAATTTCGAGTTTAGAAAAACCTGAAAATTTGGTTTGGTCGTGTAGCGCGTAGCGCTACGCTACCAAACCAAATATTCAGGCGTTTCTAAACTCGAAATTTTACTTCATGCACACGCGTATTAGACACTGATTTGATGTAAAGTTCAGAATGTACGTTTTTAGCATACTGTTTTACTGGTCTATTTCGAACTTCACTTGAAATCAGTGTTTTATACGCGTGGTGCATGAAGTAAAATTTCGAGTTTAGAGAAGCCGGAAAATTTGGTTTGGTCGCGTAGCGCTACGCGCTACACGACCAATTTATAGCAGATGCACATGTATACTTCAAAGAAAAATTTCCTGTATAACAGACGAAGCAATCCCCAGCTAGATTAAGCTGTTTGCTACTTTACTAAGTCAAATTAGTTGATGACAGATTACCTAGCCTATCCTAGCTAGATTACTCTAATTGCTACTTAAGTAACTGCCGTTCAACTTAACTTAAAAAATGCGTAACCTAACCTGTCAAATTAGTTGATGACAGATTATCTAGCCTATCCCTAGCTAGATAAATTGCTACGCAACTAACTGGCGTTCAACTTAACTTAAGAAATGCGTAACCTAACCTGTCAAATTAGTTGATGACAGATTATCTAGCCTATCTCTAGCTAGATTACTCTAATTGCTACTTAAGTAACTGGCGCCCAACTTAACTTAAAAAATGCGTAACCTAACCTGAAAATAGTTAATTATAACCTAAACCAACTTCACAATCTGTCATCTAACCTAACTCTATGTGAGAAGCCAACTACTTATTTCGATCAGCTTGATGATTTGCAAGAATCGTTTTTTTAGATATTTGACTAATGTAATAGCAAAAATGTTTGAGTAAATATTTGTAGATTTTGTTTGGGATGGATATTAATTGGGTGTTGTTTGTTGTTTTTCAGAGGTATAAGATGTGCGTAGTGAGAGAGGGGTGTGTGGCCGCGGGGCAGAGTCTCGGCGGCTACTCAGCGCCCCTGGTGCCATGGCGGCCCCAATGAGGCCCACCTCCTCTCAAGATCCCGGCCACCGACCCAGGGTGGCGGACTCCAACTTCGAGTACGATGACAACGAGTGGGACATCGGAATCGGCAACCTCATAATAGACTTGGATGCGGATATAGAAAAAACAGACGAGGGGGGCATGGCCTCCAATGCTAGCCCCTCGGCGAAGGCGGCCGCCACCGCTAAGATGGCCGTGGAGCACTCCGCGACCGTCGACAAAGGTTTGAAAATGAAGATTAAACGGACGAAGCCCGGAACGAAGAGTTCCGAGGCGAAACACGAGATAGTGAAGAGCAACGAGCTGAACGGCGGCACCGAGGGAGCCGAGAACAACACCACCACCAACAACACGAAGTCGAACAAGCACCCTGTGTCGGGCGGCGGGAGCGGAGGCGGCGGCGGTGGCGGCGGCGGAGGGGTATCTAGCGGAGGCGGCAGCGGCGGTGGAAACACCACCTCTAGCACGAACTCCAGCACGAGCGGCGGCGCCAACGCGACGCCCAACTCCAACAACCCCAACAACAACTCCAGCAGCAGTAGCAGCAGCAAGCGGGGGTCCAGCGGGCACCGGCGCGACAAGAAACACTCTTCGGATAAGCCTAGTCCCAAAGTGCCAGTGAACAGTGCGCAGGAAGTGAATGGTGTGTTACGTGTTAGTGCGCCAGTGACTCAAAGACCTGTGTTCCCGGCTAGTACAGGACCGGGTCCACCCCAGGCCCCCCAAGGACCCAGTCCAGGACCGCCCGCAAGTCCCGCCGCCGCCACCGGTTCCGCCGCCAAACCGGAACAGGCCAAGATATCGGCTTCTACCTCCACGCCGACGTCGGTTTCGGCAGCAGTTGCCGCCGTCGCAGCCGCAACGGCGGCGGCCGCTGCTTCCATCGTTACGACGCAACCAACCGTCTCGAATATTGACGACGGTAGTTCGTCACCGCCACCCGCCAAAAAGATAAAAACGGAGCCTAAGGTAAGTCTTATTAAAAAAAAAAACAACAGAAGATATCAAATAGAGATCCTTTATCAATGCAACAAACATTTGTAGCCAAACAGTTTTCCAATTACATACAGCGAATCTTTATTTTACGTATACTTACATATCCCAAAGGAAATCGCTCCAAGTCCTCGATATTTAAAACTATATATCCTTGTACTATGGCTAGGTTTGGTAGTTGATTAACACTCGGAATGCAAAGAACGAAATTTAGATGTGCAATATGCTAATTAGAATATTCCCATGAATCTCCGAACAGTTCTGTTGTACTAGCTGGTCCCAGTCGCATTTCGATCATTTTTCCTTTTGGAAAGCTAAGGGGATTGGATTGTCTTCATCAAGGTTTAATCCCCCCAGGGCCCGTATTCACAGCACCGATGCAATTTGTCATCAGTAAGAAGTCGCACTGAAATGACGTCATTTTGGGAAGAATTTACCAAACCGTATGGAGTAAAATGACGTCATTTTGGTGCAAGTTCTCACCGATGCCAAATTGCATCGGTGGTGTGAATACGGGCCCAGATGGTTAAAGTTTCGCACTCAAATATTGCATGAGAGATGTCTTCATTCCCTTCATAACAGTAGACTCTTTTAAGAAGAAAAATCAATGAAATATATTGCGTCCTCTGTAAACAGTTTCATGTTGTGCAGATTTTTCAGTTATCATTTCTGTAAAGATCCTGGGTTGTTTCTATTAAGACTGGGGGCCTCAGTTGCTAGGTCTCGGGAGGATTTTTTTCAGTAACAGTTTATTGTGTTGTGTCTCAGCCCTGCCAAATTGTTCCGGCGTTCGATGTGTCTCTCCAGGGCCCACGCTCTTACGGTTAGTCGTGTACATTTCTCAGAAATTGATAGCATCGATCAGGTCAAATCCTCTCATGTGTATCCCGACACAATATATTCCTTACGAACCATAGGATATAAAAAATGGCTCACCATATCATATTAGGTTTGTTCGTTTGTACTACACTAAGTTGAACTGAGTTCAAGTTTGTGACGTCACCAGTTTAAGTTAGTGTAACTTCACATTGACAATTGCAGATGTCCAGTTCATCTAACGAACAGATTCAGTGCAAAAAGTGTTAGTGCAGTTCATGTAATGAACAGACCTATTGATCAATTTATTGTCTTGTCAATGATTAAACCAGAACACATTATCTGTATTCCTTCCCACCAAAATAAATGCAGTGTTAGTTGAAATGACTACTACTACTCTATGCAATGATTCATTTCAAATCATACGTTATTATCCTCGATGGATTATTCCAATTATTAGATGGAATTGTTAACCAAAACGAAATGGCACGACATTCAATTATAAATCATGATTGATGCCGCAAAGAACAAAAGGGTTAATCATAGCATTATATTCATCTACCCTTTACTCTCAAAACGCACCATATGACTCGTACACTGCTTGTTAAACCCCATTCCAATTTCACTGAATCGAATCGATACACGCAGGGAAACTAGTAATAAAATCATAATCCACTCAAGCGCACACCCGCAAAAAAGGGAAGAGAGTACTCCAACTCTTCACTGAAAGGAAAAAGGGGTTAGACCTGTTGTTGGCAGGACCTAAATTACTCTTAGGTGTATATATATATATATATGTATACAATCATTTGTGTGGTGGAAGCTAGCGCGGGATCGGATCGATATATCACCACCACACCCTGGCACCGACGCACTCACTGGCCATGCCATCTCTTTCTTGTCGGAAGGGGGATTATCGCACTGAAATTCGCACCCTAACAGCCCAGGCGACATGATCGATACGGCCTGGAGGGCGGTTTAATAAAGTGGGAGAACAAAGGCGTTTATAGAGTTAATTGTGATGCCTTTAGGGGTTACCGCATGTGAGACCACAAGTTACGTCCATGGGTAAGCAACGCTGTACTCCACTGGACTATTACTAATTACACCCCTCATTGTATTGCAAACATTTCGCATCAGTATCTATATTATCAGGAAATTAACATAAATAGTATGTTCTGCATTGTAATTTTCCTTAATAATCACGTCATATAAAAATCAACTATAATGTTTGTCACTAATAAAACACAGTTTGATTTCCTTTCTTCGCGTATTTAGCAGGTATACATTAGTAAAGAAAGAATATCAAACTGTGTTTTATTTGTGATTTATTACTTCACATAACTCAAAACAAATAGGGAATATATTTCAAACAAGATAAATTTAAATTCAAAACTATTTGAATTCGAGAAAATAAGCTTACACTTCTTATGGTTTGCACACTTTAAACATAATATATTGTTTATATTGATATAACAGAAAATATGAAATAGAAAACATTATTTGATGTCCCATAATAGATAATAATAATAATAATCCTACCATGCGACGGCCCAAAGGACGACGACTAACGCTTTTAAATAGGTCACCTGATGGCAGGAAATAAAAAGTAATGTCCATCATAGTACTTTCCTCATTAAACGTCCAGTCATAATCAGGGATGGGCGGCGTCAACAATGTCTTGTCGACAATGTCATTGTCGACGTCGACTATTTGTACAACGTTCCTGACGTCGACAATTGTTTTGATTAATATAACATTTGAACTGTTTAGCCTAAAGCGATGTGATTTTGGTAGATAACTTGAAAGTTAACAGAGTATCCAAAACTCTCAAAATCACCCAAAACCACAGCATATACATTATAATAACATAACCATAACATTGTCGACACTGTTGACGTTTTCGACATTGGCTGAGGCCCATCCCTGAACATATTTAGTAGGTGAATGAACCTACCTTAGTTTTCGACAAATGTTTCTTATTCCTGTTAAACTTTATTCGTAAGCCTCACTTATTTTTTCAGTTTTCCATAAAATATTAATCATGACAAATTCAAACTAACGTCATTTATAGCAATAGCTTACTTATTCAGAGTAATTAATTCAAAAAATTCACATTTTTAAAACAATGTTAATAAAATAACTAAAAGAGTTACGCCATAAACTGAATACGTATTACATGCTAATTTTTTGATTATTTACAACTATTCTTAACAAGATTTTTTTTATATGATCAATAGTAAAGAAAAATAAAAAATATGCTTAAAATAAACTACCACTTCCGGTTTCAACATTTTCACCAAAAGTTGATCGAATACTACTATTGTAATAAAAAGCTTAACTTTATAGTGTCATCTTATCAGCTCAATCGATTTAAACTTTATCGTGGCGACAGGACAGACATTTTTCAAAAATGGTCTTAATCAACTCGGGGTACTTCAAAATGGATATATCCACAAAAAAAATTGATTTGAACATTTTTGCGAAACCAATACTTTCCCTTTGTTTTGCATATGGAGGAAAGTATAAACAGAGCCAGAAGTACAGTAGTAAACAGCGTGTTTGCTGAACGAGTGTTTTGTGGTGCTCTATTTGTCTCATAAAATGTTGAAATATAATCCACAAAGTTGCAAAATCGCGGGCAAGCTATTTTACACATGCATTTGGGGGTTATATTTTAAATGTAAACAATTTCAAATTCTTAACTGATAAATGTGCGCGTATTTATTGAACCGACATTACAAATAGTTTGCCGGTGTTTAAACGATCTTAAGAATTCGGAATTCCCGGGAATCACACGTCGCGTCCTTAAAATAAATAAACACTGCAACATACTTAATCATCCACGAGACATATTATGCACGCAAATAACCAGTGAAAAATAAGAACATTTTAAAAATTCTAAAACTTTTTTTCAGGTTTGGGTTTTGCGAAAATAGACATAAAATAGTGCTTTGTAAGAGATGAACCTCGAAATGCATCTATAGATGCCCAGTAAATAATTTGACCTCATAAAAATAATAAATTAAATTTGATTAATGTTTCTACGTGTATTTGGTTTTAGTTACGTGAAGAGTTTAGCATAATAAACTTAATAAAACAGTAACACTTTTTCACTAAAAAAAATATTTTCGGTAAATGTACATTTAGCGGAAATATTTTTTTTAGTGAAGACAGTGTTACTGTTTTTTTAAAAGTTTCTCCATTTGAATGTTAGTAAAAAAATCTGTCAACAACTTTGATCTATCATCATTTGTTTTGTAAATATGGCGAACAAGTAAAAAACGAGTCAGTCTTATTCTTGCTATAACTTTGTTAATTAAAGAGATACGTATTTGAAATTTTTTACATAACCTAAATCAGTCCTTATAAATGGAATGATTAGCAGATTGTATACAGGATGTTTTTGACATATGCCACATGAGTTCTAGCTAAAATTTGCAGTTCTTTTTAATTGTGCGAAAATTAAGTATAGCTCCCATAAGGAAAGTTGATCCTTGATGTCTTATCTTGAAAATGGGACACCCTGTATGATATTTGTCAATTTAGTTGTGTTTTAAAATATGGCGAACATTTAAAAAAAAATCATTTTGAATAACTTTATTATTTGGAAATATATCAAGCTAAAATATTAAATCTACTCGAAGTAAGGTATCAAGCTAACATTTTAAATATGAGTGTTACTGATACTGTAAAAGATGACCTTACCATAAAATCAAGAGTTAAAAAGTAAATATTTTCTTTGAAAAATTGTACAAATTTTGCCAGTGCGCAATTAACATACAACTTACAAAATGTACTTATAATTAAATAAATTTTAATTGGCTTTGCACAAATACAAAATATCTTAGCTCGTTTTTTTTTTAAATATTGAACTAAAAATATGATCTTCACAAAAATGCAAAGAGAGCAAGAGATGGCGTTGGGTGTCCCTAAATAAGGATGTAGGTAAGATGATGTGCTGAATTTGTCTACGTTTAGATTGCGATCGATCTCATCTTTAAGCGATAAAACGACCAATTGCAAGCTACAATAATGGAATTAAAAAGCAAAATATAAATCAAATCAAATATTTATTTACCATCAAATACAAGGTGTACATTGGTGTTGGTCAACTTAAAATTAACAAATTAAAAACTAAAAAAACTTAAAACTAAATGTAGATTTACAATTGCACATAATAAGAACGAAACACCACAATTCACAACAGATTAAAAATATTAAATGTTATCCTCAAAAAAGTCATTAAAACTGTAATATACTCTTGTTTTAAGTATTTCCTTCAAACGATTCTTAAATATAACACTATCGTTAGATTTCAAATGATTTGGAAGTTTATTATATATTTAAACAAACTACTCTTTTTATTATGATTTAAGCATCCCTTTAGGATCAACTTTTAAACTTTTGAACATCCCTCACAGTAAACTCACTCATAATTAAAACTTACGACAAACTACACCAATTTTTTGTTCACCTCCGCATTAGTATAATGCAGTTCCTGGCAAAGTTTCGTGATAATGCATCAATTAGCTTGCACGAAATGCAGGCGCAGTAGCCGG
This sequence comes from Philonthus cognatus, assembly GCA_932526585.2. Taxonomy (NCBI): domain Eukaryota; kingdom Metazoa; phylum Arthropoda; class Insecta; order Coleoptera; family Staphylinidae; genus Philonthus; species Philonthus cognatus. Next base: position 36,521,976 of record OW052247.1, read on the forward strand.
GGCCAGACATTACGTCTCGAGAGCAAATCATATTTTAGAAACTTTAGCGGTTACAAGAGGTGGAGGAAAAGGTTGCGCGGAGTCGTAATTACATGTCTCGGTATATTTACCCGTAAACCATTCCCAGCCGGCAATAAACTAGAAAAGTTTTTCATGAAATATTCATCGTACATGGTAATGGGATAATTGCGTGAGCCGTGGGTTGTGTGCTTTTGCTTTTCAGGGGACCGTTTTTATTACAACAGGCCTGGGTTTGGATTATGGAGTTGCTTTTTTTCCTCCTGTTTAACGGTAGCGCATTAAAGTATACTTGGAGGCATGAAGGTAAATTAGAATTTTATGTAGCTATCTGAATGAGACTTGTGGGTACTTTAAATTACTTCTCGAGCTTTAATACATTTTTAGTCACGATTTATTTTTAACGAAATAACAAATTTCTAACAGAAGGTGATCATAAGGCACTTGTAAATAGTAAAGATGACGATTTGTAAAATTGAAGTAATCGAATATTCATCAAAAAAGTATTGGAATATTCGAATATTTTAATGATTCAAACATTTAATAGTATATTGTACAACGAGTATATAATGAAAGCTATTAATCACGAGAACGAGGTTTGCGGAACGAGCTGAAGGCGAGTGAAGCAAGTCGTTCGAGTGATTAATAGCCATTATATTCGAGTTATACACCATACTTTGTTCACGGCAACAATAGTATGTAACACAGCATTTATTACATATATTTATCAAATATGCGTCAGTCTTAATGATCGGTTTTGTTTTATAAATAATTTGACAAATAAATGATGACAGATTCGGTATTATGATTTGAATGTGTAATAGGGTTAATTCCACTTTAACACAAATATGAACAATCGTTCAACAATAAATAATACTCACACAGTCTACCCTTTCGCCTAAGTTACATAGAAACGCGATGAGACTTTAACAAAATGGCGTCGACGACGTCATCGCCACCATGGTCAAATGTAAGACAAAAGAAGCTGATTTGACTAGCACAGCGCTGTTACTGCATAGCGGCAAAAAATCGAACTAGGCAGTTATTTATATTCGTGTTAAAAAACACATTTATCACGCAAACCCCGTGTTTAATGTACTTGAGTGTTAAATGCACCTTATTTATGCTGCCCGCACAATCAAATAATGCACATATTATAAGATTGTCATAAACAAATATGTTTATGAATAAATATTCGAATACTTCAATTTTAAAAATTCCTAATATTAATTAGAAAGGAAACATCTTATTTTATTTTAATCTTGTTGTGGATTAGAAATAACTAAGTATGTTTTTTAACTTCATATTAAATCGTAAAATTATCAGTAAATCAGTTTTGATTCAAAATTTACCGAATGATCTGAAATTTAAAAAATGGTAAATTGGATTTTATCCCTAATTACAAATGATCTTAGCTGGAAAATTAAATGTTTAGCTTGTTGTATGCACTAACAATGCGAGTATTATCTTTTTAAGATTACTGTAACAAAATTCAATTTAAGTTTATTTTATATGATCCAGTTTATAATTTTAATATGATCTAGTACCTACATTATTGCAGTACAATATGAGTTGGATGTGAAAGATTAACATCGCACAATGAATCTCATCAGCTGATCACCCACACGGCAGCTCGCATTTATTTAAACAAATTGAAACATTAAGTTCCCTTGTTCCCACGGTCGCTTTGATCCGATTAGATTTATCCGCGATTTATGGCCCGATTGTTAACTAATTTTAACATGGTGCCGGCGTGGGCGAGAACTCCATCTAGATTACACGGGTCTTACTCAACAGCAGATGTAAAACGGATTCGTAATGGTTTTTAACATGGACATTAATCCCAAGAGAAAGTGCAGCTTTGTTTGTCTTGTAACCTTAAACCTAACCTAACAATTGCTTAGGTAATGCTTTGTATTGCTAGAACACGTTTTTGAAGTTAAAAGCGCTATATACAGGAGCAGATTTCGCGTTAGGCCGCCACGAAAATGGGGCGCCGAATTGCCCTTTTAAGTACGAAAAATGATGATGTGTTCATCATAATACTTTCCCCATCAGACATATCGCTGGTTTTCTTTGATAATCTCACAATTAAAAAGAAGAAATTTTGTTTCAACACAGTTATTTAATGAATACAACTTTAAGAAACACAAATAAGAATACGTGCAAAGAATAAGACAAATCTAGTAAAGATTAAGACTTCAATATTTAAATAAAAGTGTCTTGTAAACTTTTGCAGGCTCCTCCTAAAAAAATTAGAAATTTCACATGTGCTATTATCAAAGCAAAGCAGCGATGTTGATAGTTAAATATTGTTGAAAATGTCAAAATATTGGACCAGTGGTAAAAATGTATATGATTATTTAAATAATTAGAATATAATAATAATAATTTATTTTTTTAAATACTGATAAAATTCTGTTTTTTTTTTTTAATTTGTTTCATTCCATCTCGGTGAATAAAATCCATCAGATCTAAGCTATATATTTTGAACTTCACTTGAAATCAGTGTTTTATACGTGTGGCGCATGAAGTAAAATTTCGAGTTTAGAAAAGCGTGAAAATTTGGGTTGGAGCGATCAAACCAAATTTTCACACTTTTTTAAACTCGAAATTTTACTTCATCCTTAGCCTGGGAGTGGTCAACACTCGTTAAAAGCTTCAAGTTGAACCTTCTATAAAAATGGTGATGTCTATTATTAATTGACATACATTTATTTCAGTTAATATTTCTATCAATGACGTCAAGGCAGAATGTCAATTTTGACACAAGTCACAAAGGAAGAAATGGTCGCTTTTTACTTTCCCCCGTATGTAATACAAAGGGAAAGTATTGTTTTCGTGAAAATTTTCGAATCAAAAATTTTTGCGGGAATATCCGTTTTGAGGTCCCCTGAGTCGAATACGACCATTTTTGAAAAATGTCTGTCTGTCTGTCTGTCTGTCTGTGTGTCTGTGTGCGCTGTACCGCAAAAACCGCTAAAGATATCGAGATGAAACTTGAAACTTAAGCTTTTTGTTACAATCGGAAGAACTGAAAAGCTTTTGGTAAAAATCGGAAAACCGGAAGTGGTACTTTACTCTTAGCGTTTTTCAGTTTTTTCAGATTATTTCAATAAATGTTCATCAAACAAAAAATTCTTTCAAATAAAAGTTGTAGATAATAACAAAATGAAGATGTATTGTTCACTTACTTTTTGTCATAGCACTCTTAATTTTTGAGATATTTCAAAAGTTGTGTGTTTTATCTAATTATTGAGGACCACTTCGTAATATGTTATAAAAAGAAGAACGTTTTTCGGGAACTTTCAAACACAATTTTCTACAGGGTGATTCATTAGCCTCTTTACAAACTTTAAAAAGTGATTTAATACGCAATTTACGGGGGAAAGTACTATGATGGACACATCACCATTTTATATCATATGTCAAAAAACACTGCACAGCATTAATTTTGCTCAGTCCACATAGTCAAAAGACCGAAGCGGAAGTAATGATTTTCAGTCAACATGCATAATCGTCAAAATTCAGAAACTGAGTGAATAATATATCGTTATTTTTTTTTTCAGCACTTATCACTTTTCTTGTTAAAATATAAAATTTCTTTCAATATTTTTAAATATTACATTTGAGTATCAGCTGCAACAGAATATAATAAACCCTTGATGCAATATCACGTATGATCGAGTTTTGCCTTATTGCAAGGAAGTATCATCACGTGATTTTTCCTAAGAACCGAGGCGTACAGATAAATCGGATCACTTTGCAAAATATCCTCGAGGAAACGTATCCATTTAGAAAATCCATACCTTCCCCCGAGTTCCGTATTAAAACGCGGGTCGATAAGCTCGGTTGAACTCCAAGTGCAGGAACCGACTCCAATATAAATGTAAATTCCACCCTCCAGATCCATAAAATCTGCTCCTTTAATTAAGCCGGCTCTGAGTCATGTTCCCCGAGGGACTGGGGATCAGGAGGCGGTAATGATGCGGTAATGAGGCTCCTAGCTAAGGGGAAGAGAAGGTGTTTTCTGATGGGCAAATAGGGGATGGGGGCTAACACTTAAGTGATTCCTTTGATTGCTTACCACACGCCGTGACGTTTATGGCTGTGAATTATGCGATAGGGGTTTAATACAGTGTTAATATATCTACAAGTTTTCGGCGGAACGAGGGATGATGTGTGTGCTGATGTTAGGGATCAGCTGGTTCTTTGTTAAAAAGGGGATACGGAGGGGTTTTATTGTTAGTGGTGGATTTTATCGTTCGTGGTCGCGATAAAATTGTTGTATGTATGTTCTATCACAATGTACCCTCATCAGATAGAATGCTTTTTCTTTAAATTGGGGCCTATTGTAACTACAACTATTCACCCTTTTAGTAGATAAATCCACATGTGAAATTATGACTGATTTATAACAGACAGTATTCACGTAAAAGTAATTTGCGCAACTTCTTGGGTTTTTTTAGTCCACAACGCGATAAAATGAGCATTGCTGTGACACGGTTTAGATGGCCCAGGCGAGCAAGAGCATTTCGCTAAAATGCAAACACGCCGCCGAAGATCAACACCAGAAAAAACTGTCAAATATCGGGTAGTCAAAGATTTAGGTATCTGTTGCAACAGTCCACGTTGTAACGCACCCAAATCTTTGACTACCCGATGTTTAAAAACGTGATTTTTCGCTTCATATTTTTAGAAAAAAAAGTTAGAGTTTTCAATAAACTGATCACCATTCGAGTCATTTTAGTTGCAATTTTTATTTGGCCATGTTCCAATTTTTCAAGTAAAACGTCGTTATAGTCGACTCTTGTGTTTTCGTAAGCAGTTATTGAAAATTACTGGTCTAAGCTTTATTTTATTTATGTAGAGAGAAACTTGCAATCCTTTATACTTATTTTAATTGATACATAGCTAAGGGCGGATTTGTAGCAAGATACGATGCCCTAGGCCCATACTAAATTATGCGTCTCTCTAAACATACAAAAAAAAACAATGGAAACAAAATAACATATCTTAAATAAAGCCAAAATCGTCATTAACATTTTACATCGACATGTCATGATTGTCATTAGTTGTAATAGCTTAAAGGTCATGTGTCAATATAGAGTAAATGTCGGCTAGCTATCACTATAGAAAACTTAAACGTCAAAAATACAAAAAATGCGGTAATATATTACGTGCGTCATAAAAAGAAAAATTATGAGAAATGTTACACAGGGTGGGGACCAACCGGGAAAGTCAGGAGATTTTATTCATTGGAAACGTCACGGAAATTCGGCCTTTTTAGCGAAAAGTCAGATAGTTTTTGAAATAATAGTAAACATGCAAATAATACGATTAAACAATTGACAAACTGTTCTGTTTGAAGCAAAAGTCATGGAAATTCGGCCTTTTTAGCGAAAAGTCAGGTAGTTTTGGAAATAATAATAAATATGCAAATATTACGATTAAACAATTGACAAATTGTTCTGTTTGGAGCACACATTTGTCACATTAAATAATATTAAATAAAATTAAAATAAAAATAGTGAATTGTCTATCATAGCACTGTTCCCGTAATTTGAACAATTGATAATTGACATACTAAATTTATTTCACTTTAACCAATTAGTTGAAGATTTCACTTGTAGTTAGTAATATATACGCGTGGCGCATGAAGTAAAATTTCGAGTTTAGAAAAGCCTGAAAATTTGGATTTGCTGGGGCGCGACTCGCTTCGCTCGTGCGCCCCAGCAAATCCAAATTTTCAGGCTTTTCTAAACTCGAAATTTTACTTCATGCTTAATCTGGGAATGGAAATCGTTAGATGATCAGTCAGAAACTTATTTTGCAGTTTTTTCTTGTTGTCATTATTGACATACAGAGTTGATGGTATTTGTGTGTTACTAAAGTAACAATAAGAGTACATTTTAACCATTTATACTTGTTCTAAACATATCGGGTGTTGACTTTGTGACGCTACTTTTACTACTATTAACTTACCGTTCGGCCAGACTAACCCAGAGGAGTTGGGGGGGTTAAAACGAAAAAAAATAAATAAATAAAATGGGCGCCACGTGATTACGGACGGTAAAGTAGTACACAAATAAAGGAAATCACGAACCAAGATCGTACTAATACATATATTAAGAAAAATCAACATATATAAATTCAACAACTCAATTCAATACAAAACAAAATAATACATTTAAATTAAGAGATATTTCCTTCTGCGTAATTTCTTATTAATTTTAATAAAAGGTAGTCAATTGAAAATTGAAACTTAATTTGAAAACTGAAATTAGTTAAATGTACTACAATACAAGAAAACATAAATATAAATTTAATAGATCTGATCTCGGTGGTAGATAAATATATATAGCTATATGTATGTATCTTTACAATGGTTATACAATATATAATGGTTTATTATTTATTTGTAAGAATTACTCATCTCGGTTTTGATTATTCAATTAATAAAATAAATATATGTATTTTCATTCTTAAAATATTCATTTCAACTAATCGAAAAAACATTGACGTTGAACATTTATTTTTCCCCAATTCTCCAAACAAAAAAAACTGCAAGTGAATACCCCAAATACTTATCTAATTTTTATTTCGGTCTTTCCTCCAACTCGACTTATCAGAACGCAACAGCTCACAACCAATTCCTCGTTGACATAATTTGACTAACAAATTCCGGAGCGCCTTCACCACGTATTCTTCCTCGCATTTCGCAACCACGGGGAGTGAATTCCAGAACAATCTTGCGCCAACCAACAGTTCAAACTGATATAGTGTACGGTCATTGGAAATAGAAAACCGGAAGCCAGAAACCGGAACCAGAAACGAATAGGTAATCCTGACATGAAACCTAAAACGTCCCAAGAGATTAGGGATAAGGGTTTTTTTCCAATTGAGAAAAAAAATAATAAAACCCCCTTTTCTTTATACCTATGTCACACATAAATTTGATATTAGCATGATCATAATTTAATTACAACCTAAAATCTGAAATGTGCTTACCTCTAGATGATTTGAGGATATCGAGGACGACACGCTTTTCAATCCGCTTGAAGCGAAGTAAATTATTTTTAAATAATTCCAAACAATTTACAATATAATCTTCAGGAAAATCTATCCCTCAAAACCAGAGGAAACCAAGCGGTTATTAAATTAATTTCCGAAGATAAAAAAATGGCGTGGTGACCTCTAATCGATTTGATATGTTTACGCCGCGAGTGCCAGGTGTGAAAAAGAACAAGAGCGCGGAGCGCGATGACCACGGAGGACCGAGACAACAAAAAAATTAAACAATAGCATTTTCGAATTATTTTGATAAAGCACAATAAGTTGCATATACTAGTGGAAAATACTCGTTTAAAGCTTCAAATTGAAGTCATTTAAAAATCATCGAATGTCAGAAAATTTACTGCTAAAATAATTAAGAAAAAGTAATGTGATTTTATAAAAATAATGACATACCATGGAATTGATACAACAATTGCGGATATACCCTGTTTTTTTAAAGTTCAATTTACAGCTTTAAACAAGTGTTTTCCACTCCCAGACTAAGCATGAAGTAAAATTTCGAGTTTAGAAAAGCCCCGTGAAAATTTGTCGAGGGTCGCGCAGCGACCCGAGACAAATTTTCTGGGCTTTTCTAAACTTGAAATTTTACTTCATGCGCCACGCGTATAAAACACTATAATATTGTCAAATTTATGTATATTCGATTTTCACTTAAAATCTGTGTTTTATACTCGTGGCGCATGAAGTAAAATTTCGAGTTTAGAAAAGCCCAGAAAATCTGTCTCGGGTCGCTGCGCGACCCTCGACAAATTTTCACGGGGCTTTTCTAAACTCGAAATTTTACTTCATGCTTAGTCTGGGAGTGGAAGACACTTGTTTAAAGCTTTAAATTGAACTTTAAAAAAAAACAGGGTATATCCGCAATTGTTGTATTAATTCCATGGTATGTCATTATTTTTATAAAATCACATTACTTTTTCTTAATTATTTTAGCAATAAATTTTCGACATTCGTTGATTTTTAAAAGACTTCAATTTGAAGCTTTAAACGAGTGTTTTCCACTCCCAGACTAAGCATGAAGTAAAATTTCGAGTTTAGAAAAGCCCCGTGAAAATTTGTCGAGGGTCGCGCAGCGACCCGAGACAAATTTTCTGGGCTTTTCTAAACTCGAAATTTTACTTCATGCGCCACGCGTATAACACTATAATATTGTCAAATTTATGTATATTCGATTTTCACTTAAAATCTGTGTTTTATACGCGTGGCGCATGAAGTATAATTTTGAGTTTAGAAAAGCCCCGTGAAAATTTGTCTCGGGTCGCTGCGCGACCCTCGACAAATTTTCACGGGGCTTTTCTAAACTCGAAATTTTACTTCATGCTTAGTCTGGGAGTGGAAAACACTCGTTTAAAGCTTCAAATTGAACTCTTGTAAAAATCAACGAATGTCAGAAAATGTACAGCTAAAATAATTAAGACAAAGTAATGTGATTTTATAAAAATAATGACATACCATGGAATTGATACAACAATTGCGAATGTCAAAATAGCACAAGATATTGCCGATAAGAAACATAACGCAAACATCGTGATAACTGTGGTCTGCATAATACCACTTTATTAGGAGGATTTTTTCTTGTATAGTGTAAATCATTTCGAAAACATGGCATGTCATTATTTCCATAAAATTACATTACTTTTTCTTAATTATTTTAACTTAGAGAAACGTAAAGTGATAAACGTTACCACGAATGAATTCAGAATTTTTTCCTCTACAAAAAAGGCACAAATACATTTTCTTTCTAAAATAAAATAAATAGCGGAGCCAAAATTTGAACATTTCAAAATTTACATGGAATTTCCTATGTTGCGTCCGCGAAATCAACACCTGGTATTGTTTATATTGCTGTTAACAAAAGCAGAAGTCATAAAAAGTGGAATAACGACAAAACTGTTTATATTATAATCAATAAAAAAAAAAAAAATCACAATTTTCATAACATTACAAAATTTACAGAATTCATTGAAAACTTCCAAAGTTGTTGAAAACCTTGAAGATTTCCGAAATTTAAAGACAAAACTTACAAATATAATATTGATAAAATAACAAGATTTGACACAACTGATAAAACTCCTTAAGCAATGTTTAAAAAAGAAACAATTAAATTAATAAAAGTGGTTGCCTAAATCAATAAAAATTTGTTGATTTTTATAATTCGTTCAAACTTGTAAACTTGATAAACAATTGAATAAACAATTGATAATTTGTTTATATTGATAAAAATATTGAAATAAAAACAATCAGAATGACTTACGATACAATTTTTCCAATCAATAACATTCGTAAACATTGACAATTTCACCAAAAAATTACAATTTTTACTTTCCACCTTATCAAAAATGTTAGTGGATATGTTACGGTAAACGTGATAGATCGGCTGTGTATTAATAATTCCCGGCTATTATTAATACAAACCAAATAAAGAGGTTAAAGTGATTAAATTACGAGAATTAATCACATGAACCGGTAAGTGTTAATACTTCCCAACAATTATTGGTAAATGTAATAATTTTCTCAACAGAAAATGGAGACAGTACCATGTGACTACTGGCAAGTGGGGGAAGTATTTTATGCAACGTGGAAGTAGTAGGTTAGTCACATTAATTGCAAATGGCGTGCACACATCATTGGAGGTAAACAAGATGTTGAGATGTTTCAAGATTTTCTAGTAGTTCTATATTTTGACACAACCTAAGGTTAGGTTAGGCTAGGTTAGGTTAGGCTGGGTTAGCTTAGGTTACTTTAGATTAGGTTAGGTTAGATTTAGAAATAGAAATAACGGATATAGAAATAAATTAAAGAGAATGTGCTCGCAAGAACTCAACTTTAGGTGGCCAAGGGTTTCACTATTGTAACTGTGCGGGCGATTGCAACTCAAATCGCTGTAAATGTAGAAAGTCGAAGTTGCTTTTTAATTTTAAGTGCCACAAAAGCCTTAGTTGCAAAAATAATTAGTTTGTGATTATTTTAAATTTTGGAATATAAAAAAAGATTATTTTATTTAAAGCCTGTTATTTTCTTGTTAATTCTTGTTTATTCGTTGTTAAAGTTATTAAATAATATTATACGTTAATTAGTTTGTTAAGTTGTTTATTTTGTTAATTATGCCAGAATAAAACTAAATGATAATATGAAAGATGTTTTATTAAATTTACCTGGTTTCACTAGGAATTATTAATAATTGCCGGGAATTATTAATACAAACTAGAGATGGGTAACTCCTGAGCGAATCGACTCAAAGAGTCAGTTCAGTAAAGTGAGCTAGTGAGCCAAGTGGCTCAGTTCAAAATGTTCAGCTCTTTTTGAGCCATGACTCATTTTGATTCGCCCGCTCTTCTAGAGTTACACGACTCACCTTGAATGTTGATTCGCGCTGTATTAACGTTTCTTGATTTTCACGCGGCTCGCCGATCGGCAGACTGTCTGGGCTCGGCCTTGCTGAGCATGCACATTTTACTTTCGGCATTTCTTAGTCTGCGGCATTTTAGTAAATCATCTTTAATTTTATTCAATTATGTGTGTTATTATGTTTCGTGATGTAAGTAATTCAAACATTTCTTTAATTAAAATGAAAAATATGAGAAATATTAGAGAAAATAGAAATAATGTTTATAGTTGATTAATTAACTTAGTAAGATTAGAAATACAATTAAAATTGATTTGTGAGCAATTTTAATTTGTTTTGGGACACGACCGCACTACTTAATTGATTTCTAACAACATTTTTCACGGGACTTCCTAAACCTATGTTATTTGTATATTTTAATTAATATTCGCCTCTGTTAATTCACATATACTACAATTTAAAATATCATAAGCAAACACCCATGTTTACTGTATAGTAGTCATTAGAAGTGTAATTTTTCTTTCGTCACCTATTTGTAACCAAAATTGAAAATTAATTAAGAAGTGTTTGTTATTGTAGTAAGAAAATAGCTATCATTATATTCCTATCTTATTTTATTGCAGCATCATCGATTCAAATTTCGATGCGTAGACCCATTGAGCTAACGGCGATTCGACTCTAAAAGAGTCATGACGGTTCTTGAATCCGATTGAGCGGCTGAACCGACTGAGCTAGCTCGCTCATTGCGACCCAGTTCCCCGTTGGATCGCGATGATTCATAGATCGTCGCGATGATTCATAGATCGTCGCGATCCATGCCCGAGATTTGGAGTTGGATCGCTGTTTTCGTGCTGAGTTATGTGTGTTTTTATAGGCGCGCACACGTATTCAAATATATTTAAACACATTTGAAGTGTAATCGCATGAAATTATTACGCGATTGTTATAATTTTGATTACATATTAATACTCTTACGTAGTTATATAAATTATGATCAAATTATTGTAATCATTCTATAACCGACATTATTAATCACCGCATTGATCAATTTAATGAGTTGGCGAAAAAGATGAATCTATAAGACTCAGAACTCTCGAGCCACTGAGAGTTCTGAGTCTTATAGATTCATCGTTTTCGCTCGCTCGTAACTGAGTCATGTAACTTTTTTGAGCTGGCTCAGTAAATCGACTCTTCAAAGTGAGTTAAATCTTTTGAACCAGCTCACTTAAAAGAGCCATTTCGCCCGTCTCTAATACAAAGCGATTAATCACATTTACCGTAACAGATATATCCATTTTGAGGTCCCCCGAGTTGATTAAGACCATTTTTGAAAAAGGTCTGTCTATCTGATAGTGCTGTACAGACTAAATTGAGATATTAAAATGACACAATAAACTTAAGCTTTTTATTATAATTCTAGAGAAATTAATCGTGATTCCAACAGTATAAAAAAGTATTTTGAAAAAAATGTGACTTGGTGTAGTTAACCTCCCACATACAGATACAAATTACTACTTCCTACATACAGAGTTGATAAATTCGTTAAAATTGACAATTTGATAAATTAAAATTTAAATTTTTTTTAACAATTTTCAATTTAAAAAAAAATCAACCGGTTTTCATTCACAAATTAAGCGAATTACGGGTAATTGAAAAAGTCGGTCAATTTACAATCCCTAGTTCCATCCTTTAAAAGAAAAAGTTATTTTTGAATTGAAAATAAAATACTCATAATTATGAGACAAATTTTCTGGGCTTTTCTAAACTCGCAATTTTACTTCATGCGCCACGCGTATAAAACACTATAATATTGTCAAATTTATGTATATTCGAACTTCACTTAAAATCAGTGTTTTATACGCGTGGCGCATGAAGTAAAATTTCGAGTTTAGAAAAGCCCCGAAAATTTGTCTCGGGTCGCTGCGCGACCCGAGACAAATTTTCACGGGGCTTTTCTAAACTCGAAATTTTACTTCATGCTTAGTCTGGGAGTGGAAAACACTCGTTTAAAGCTTCAAATTGATCTCTTGAAAAAATCAACGAATGTCAGAAAATGTACAGCTAAAATAATTAAGAAAAAGTAATGTGATTTTATAAAAATAATGACATACCATGGAATTGAGACAACAATGTCAACAGTATAAAAAAGTATTTTGAAAAAAATGTGACTTGGTGTAGTCAACCTCTCACATACAGATACAAATTACTACTTCCTACATACAGAGTTGATAAAATCGTCAAAATTGACAAATTGATAAATTAAAATTTAAACAAATTATAACAGTGTTCAAATTAAAAAAAAATCAACCGGTTTTCATTCACAAATTAAGCGAATTACCGGTAATTGAAAAAGTCGGTCAATTCATAATCCCTAGTTCGATCCTTTAAATAGAATTTATTCTGCTGAGAAATAAACGATTATTATTTAAAAGAAAAAGTTATTTTTAAATTGAAAATAAAATAATCATAATTATGATTACACAATCTCAGCAAATCACACCAACAACATTATTATCACACGCAAAAAACATTGAATAATAACACTCCCACAATAAAACAAAAAACCGCAAATTATTTTATAATAGCCTCACACATCCGGATCGGATTAAAAAAAAAAAACAAATTACGCAAATCCACACATTTCCAATTATTCAAACAATATCAACAAATTATACGCACACACATTTTAATACCATCAACTGGGAAATCAATAATTGCCTTATCAATATATAATTTGTGATTATCGATTCGGAGTGCTTGTATTAGAGCCGATCAATCATTTCGGCGTAATAATAATAAAGCAATTTGGATTAAACGCGGCCTTTCACGTGAGCGGCATGTATTTATTGCTCGGCTCTCGCTCATTATTATTTTTTGTGTTGTTTTTATAATAAATGGGCGGTGAGTTTAATTGGCGGTGGAAATTTATGGAACGCCGCGCTCGTTTTCGCGTCTTTTACAATTCTCTGGAGTGATTCATTGCGAAAATGAAATTAATTTCTTGTGATGAATGGATTGGGATGTGTCTTGAAAACAATCATTAATCAAAAATGGTTTAGGTATTAGCACTCAAATTGATTTATTTTGTTTTTATGAGTGAATTTAATTTAATCATTATAAATTCATTATTATTAATAATAAATTATCAACAGCAACAATACATCTACAACATCGTTTTTATTATCAGAGAGATGCAAAAATAAACAAATTCGATATTTTATGCAAAAATTAATAAACCAATACTCCTGGATTTATATTAATAATTATTGATGGGCCGACTCGAGTGAGAATAATCGAATTATTTGATTATTAAAATCATAGAATATTTATTCTATTATTATTTCATTCGAATGCTCATTTAAATGATTATTCAAAGGATGATATTAATGATCATTCAAATGGTAATATGAATAATCATTCCAATGATCATTCAAAGGGTAATATGAATTATTTAACAAGACTAGCTTCTTTATTTATTTCTTTATTTTATGGAAATCTGCATTTTACAACATATTTAACAATATAATTTCATCAGTGACGGCTCGTGATCTAATGAAGTGGGCCGGCCGATTGTATTTTGGCGCACCGAGACTAAACGGCCAGCCGTACCGAACCATACACCTTCGCTAGAACGATACTTTAAATTAAATAATTTCGCCCGACTTTAAAAAATAGAAAGAGAATATTCTCGGAATTACAATAACATTTGTAAACATGTTATGTACCTAATGATGTATATAATTAAATAATTATAGTTATACACTGATATATTTCACATAATCTTCCTAAAATACCGAGGTAATATTTTGTAAATTACAATTAGGTAGCTATTAAATGATTGTTCGCATTTTTAAATCACATCAGTTGTTTAACGATATTTAAAAACGCGAGATATGTTTTGATATGTTAAATAAAATTAAAGACGAATATTAATGACCAATTTGTATTAAAGTAAATGCCTATTTCACTTTTAAATTAAATAATATGAAAATAATCAGAAATACATTGGTAAATTAATCCACTAGTTCTAGAATAAAAACACAGGCATCGGTGTATTGTGAGAAACCATTTACGGACGTACGTTCATCCTGCAAGGGAAATGTAACGACAACAGAAACTGCACTGACACTTGTGATGACGTACCGCTTGCATTAATCTTCATAATCTGAAAATCTACGGCTGGCCGATTTTGCTTAGTAAAGACATATTAAATTAAAATAAATTTCTACATTTATCGGCCTTTTGCTGAATGCTTATTATTATTACTACATATTAGCCTGCTACATATTTATTACAAAAAATGCGCAATATTTATTTCTGAGAAAATAAAAATTTATAATTTTTGTTCAATTAAATTTAACAGTGCGGCCCGGCCGACCCTGCCGTCCTTGACGAGCCGTCACTGAATTTCATAATACAAAAAATAAAACAAATTTCAAAAAACCGAAAAGAGGTATTGAAGAACATTCTTAATAATAATAATGAAAAATATACAAAATACAGAACTAACTGATGGCAGAAAGATCTATATAGGTCAGTGGCGGGGAAACTTTTTTTAAGACGGGCCATTTGTAATAACCAAACAATCGTAGCGGGCCAAAGAATAATGCTTAATCGTAGATAGGTAGTTTTTATGCGGGTCGTCACATTACGAAGTAAGAACGCGTTCAACATTCTCACACGGCACTCTTAAACGGGCCGGATTAAACCTTTCCGCGGGCCGTAGTTTCCCCATCACTGATATAGGTTAAATGGCGTTTAAACATAATATATAAATTACCAAAAATATGAAAGTTAGGGTGCTTCATAAGTTCATTACAATATCTTATTATGCGACACATTGGGTTATTAGATCCGTAGATGGAGCGATGAAAATTCAAACGTAACAGTGGTCTATTTCTAACTACTGTGGATACATAGAAATTAAAATTTAAGGCGCCAACCAAATCACTACAGTTTACAAGACCATTGATCAGCTTAAACCCATAACATAAATCAAGCATTACTCTTCTATAACGTAGCGTTTTTAAATTAACATTTAAAGAATGGTTTCGTACAAATTATCATTCGGTTTTAATTTTATTTTTATAGAATGCATATGTTTGAAAATTATTACCTAATAAACCTACATACGTGTATGCACACATAAAACGCCATTTGTGTTTAATGTATTTCCTAGTGTTGTATTTTAATGCATTTGCATGTGTGCGTGGAAAATCAACAATAAATCGGAGAAATAAACCACACGTTTACGATCTACTGTATAAAAGCACAACGATATATTATAATTCCAGGCTTGTGTGATTTCTGTTATATTAAATTCATAAATATTAAACAGATTTTCCCATTTATTACACATTCATTCCACGTCTATTAATCAGGAATTCTATGAATTAATCACCATTGCATCGCAGAAAACGTTTCAGCTCCGCTCGCGTAATTAATATTAATCGGAGCTGATTTAATAGCGAAAAGTCCGTTCACCTCGATGGATTTTAATTAAGGAACAACAATAGTTACCACGGCAAATTACATTTTTAAAAAACACATAAAAAACGAAATCTCCTTTCACATTAATTGCATTGTGATCAATGTGATCATTTTCACATTGGTTACATTGTAATCAATGTGATCATTTTCACATTCATCACATTATGATCGAAATGTTTGTTTGCAGAGTAAATAAATTCATGTGAAGAAAGGAGACTTATTATTTTATTTTCATATGTAATTCAGATAATTGTTTTTGGTGTATTCTCGTTTATTTGCTAATACTAAATGTATTTCCTTTTACTAATATATTTTTGTAGAAATGGACTAAACGAAAAATTCATTAAAATATCTACGAGGGGGGTCTGATATTAAAGGTACAGGCCAAAATTTACTAACATACATTTTAAAGAAAATGTTTAATACATTCTACAAAAAACTTTATACTTTTGTTTATTTCTGAACATATTCTCCACAAAGATGGAGACATTTATCCCAGCGTGACAGTAGTTTGAATACATTCTACAAAAAACTATATACTTTTGTTTATTTCTGAACATATTCTCCACAAAGATTGAGACATTTATCCCAGCGTGACAGTAGTTTGAATGGTAGTGTTGCCTGTCAAGTCGATTAAAGTAGTCCACAACTGTATCTCATTTCCTGTTGATTTGCAAAGCGTTTACCCGCCAAAAACTTTTTAGCGGGAAAACGCTTTGCCAATTTTTGTTTGGCGGGAAAACGCTTTGCAAATCAACAGGAATTGCAAGATACAGTTGTAGACTACTTTAATCGACTTGACAGGCAACACTACCATGAATGGATGTTTAAAATACTGTCACGCTGGGATAAATGTCTCAATCTTTATGGAGAATATGTCGAGAAATAAACAAAAGTATATAGTTTTTTGTAGAATGTATTAAATATTTTCTTTAAAAATGTATGTTAGTACATTTTGGCCTGTACCTTAACTTTCGGACCCCCCTCGTACAGAGTACACAATTGTCTGAAAGTTGTCAATATGCCCAATTAAAATATGTTTATATTGAGATGAGAAATTTAATTTAAGTAATTAACGGAAATATCAGTATCAAATAATTTTTTTTAATTGCAAGCTATTTTACTTAAGTCCGATATAATACTAAATCTGTCAGATTTATACCAATTTTGATAAAGTAGAATTATATATAACAATTTTAAAAAACGGTGAGACACATCATTGCACTTTACCCGTCATTTAAACAATTGGTTGAAGATTTCACTAGAAGTTAGTGTTTATTATGCGTGGCGCATGAAGTAAAATTTCGAGTTTAGAAAAGCCTGAAAATTTGGATTTGCCAGGCGCGACTCGCTTCGCTCGCGCGCCCCGGCAAATCCAAATTTTCAGGCTTTTCTAAACTCGAAATTTTACTTCATGCTTAACCTGGAAGTGGAAAACTCTCGTTAGACAATCAATCTGAAACTTATTTTTCAGTTTCCAAGAAAAGCAAAATTCTAGTTATGCCATTCGTTTAAACAAGTTTAAACATCTCCAGGCTCTTGCAGAAACGTAGAAAATGCAGCTTTTATTACTATTACAATATCGAAGCATTCATCAAATTCATTACATAACATTCGACACCCAACAATTTCCAAACAATTAAATACCCAGTTCGCGCATTACCCAACAATAACTAATCAATCTTAATTCGCGACCCTCGACCCTCGACAAATTTTCGCGGGGCTTTTCTAAACTCGAACTTTTACTTCATACTTAGTCTGGGAGTGGATAACACAGAAAACAACGTATGTCGGAAAATTGAAGCGACATACGTTGTTTTCTAAATGAGTTCAATTTGAAGCTTTAAACGAGTGTTTTCCACTCCCAGACTAAGCATGAAGTAAAATTTCGAGTTTAGAAAAGCCCCGTGAAAATTTGTCGAGGGTCGCGCAGCGACCCGAGACAAATTTTCTGGGCTTTTCTAAACTCGAAATTTTACTTCATGCGCCACGCATAAAAACACAGATTTCAAGTAAAGTTCGAATAAACATAAATTTAACAATATTTTAGTGTTCTATACGCGTGGCGCATGAAGTAAAATTTCGAGTTTAGAAAAGCCCAAAAAATTTGTCTCGGGTCGCTGCGCGACTCTCGACAAATTTTCACGGGGATTTGCCAGGGCGCGACTCGCTTCGCTCGCGCGCCCCGGCAAATCAAAATTTTCAGGCTTTACTAAACTCGAAATTTTACTTCATGCTTAACCTGGGAGTGGAAAACTCTTGTTAGACAATGAATCTGAAACTTATTTTTCAGTTTCCAAGAAAAGAAAAATTCTAGTTATGCCATTGGTTTAAAAAAGTTTAAACATCTCCAGGCTCTTGCAGAAAGGTACAAAATGTAGCTTTTATTACTATTACAATATAGAAGCAATCATCAAATTCATTACATAACATTCGACACCCAACAATTTCCAAACAATTAAATACCCAGTTCGCGCATTACCCAACAATAACTAATCAATCTTAATTCTCGTACAATCCGAATCCAACAACGAGCCAGCAATTATTTAACAGTTGGTGGGATTCCTGTTGGTTCGATCGTGCAATTAATCTCTCGGCGGTTCAGACATGTGATGTAACAACGTATTGCTAATCAATCCAATAAAATGCCAGTCAAACCGACACCGATCGCATTTGTCAATCCAATAACGGTCGGACGCGAAGAAAACCTCTCTTCGCGTTTGTAGAATTTGCGAAATGCCCCGTTCGATTGGCATTCTCTGCCGACGGAAATATTCGCGGAGGCGGATTTTGATTAATTGAAATCCTGTTGGAATTGTTGATAATATGTGGTTTGTATGGGATTCTTTATTGGTAATAAACGTTATTAATTATTGACTTTTTTTGTAGAAATCATGTAAGCAGGCTAAACCTACGCAAGTTTACATATATTATTACCGCAAGATAATAATATACAGGGTGTCCCGTTAATGTTGGGAAACGGCTTAGCCGTAAACTTTTGGATATAGATAAGTTATGTAAAATCATCATATTCTGATCCCATGAATCAATGGTTATTTCCTGGGATCAAAATATGATGATTTAATATAACTTATCTATATCGGATCGAATATAGCGTTTAATTGTTATAAATAAAATTAATAATACTTTTTTGAACTTTGAAGACTAATTCCGGCTTAGCCGTAAACTTTTACGGCTAAGCCGGGATTAGTCTTCAAAGTTCAAACATGTATTGTTAATTTTATTTATAACAATTGAACGCTATATTCGATCCGACTAAAACTTATTCTGGTTGATTATCATAATATAACACATCATTTCAGTTATTATGGTCTTCATTGATTTGCAAGAATTATAAAAAACAATAGTACCACAACATAAAAACTAAAATAAGTTTTTATTGGCGCACCTTATAAAAATTTAAAAAATATGTCTTGTAAGATTACTTCATTTAAAAGCTTTTTTGTCTCTTAATAATAATAAATAATTAACACTGTTGTATCCTTTCTTCACACTTTAATAATATTTGATATCTTGTACGGTTTTGCTTCAAAAAAATAAAATGCAAATAAATGATTTTTTATTATTTAGTAAAAACGAAATCTAGTTTTTCGGTTGATTAAAAATACATGTTTTTGCTTTGTCGCCCCCTATGTTAACCAAACGTCAATTGTGTATAATATTAATTAACGAGTGTTTTTTGAGAATTAATTGTTATCTTCATTATGGTTTATAATTATTTCATATTCCTCCGGAGCAAACAGATACAGGGCGTTTTTATTGTATACATATTCCAAATTCAGCCTATTTTCTGTAAATCTTTAGATATTCCTTGTTTTTTTTAAGTTCAATTTGAAGCTTTAAACGAGTGTTTCCCACTCCCAGACTAAGCATGAAGTAAAATTTCGAGTTTAGAAAAGCCCCGTGAAAATTTGTCGAGGGTCGCGCAGCGACCCGAGACAAATTTTCTGGGCTTTTGTAAACTCGAAATTTTACTTCATGCGCCACGCGTATAAAACACTAAAATATTGTGAAATTTATGTTTATTCGAACTTTACTTGCTATGAAGTTTAGAAAAGCCCAGAAAAGTGTTTTCACGGGGCTTTTCTAAACCCGAAACTTTACTTCATGCTTAGTCTGGGAGTGGAGAACACTCGTTTAACGCTTCAAGTTGAACTCTTTTAGAAAACAACGAATGTCGGAAAATTTACAGCTTATGCATATGTTTACCTAAAAAAAAATGCACTGTATGTTGCTTGTGTTAGGATTTTGCCAAGGAAATTGAGGATACCATATTCATATTTTATATTTTTGTGGCAAAACCGTATAAGATATCAAACATTATTAACAGACAAAAAAGCTTTTCGAAGTAATATTTTATCAATTTTTATAAGGTGCGCCAATAAAAACATATTTTAGTTTTTATATTGTGGTACTACTGTTTTTTATACTTCTTGTCAATCAATGATGACCATAAAAACTTAAATGATGTGTTATATTATGATAATCAACTGTAATTAATTTCAGTTAAATCGAATAAAGCGCTCAATTGTTACAAATAAAATTAATATTATTTTTTCGAACTTTAAAGACTAATTCCGGCTTATCCGTAAATTTTTGGATATAGATAAGTTGTGTTAAATTTCATATTTTTATCCCAGGAATCTATGGATAAGCCATTTCCCCATATTAACGGGGCACCCTGTATAAATAATGTTCAATAATAATAATAAGTCTATATTTTCATAACTTGACAGTGATTACATGTTTTGATAACAATATTGAAATAGAAATTAGAGTTATGAGTTATCTCAAGTTCAGGATGCAACATATTTAAATATCCCTGTTGTTCCTCTGGGACTTTGCTTTTATTTTATACATAATTTATATCAATATTTCTACATTGATTTTTAATACAAACAATTCAATTTAACCGGAGTTACAGATTGAAACCGAATCAAAAAGAAGAATTGGCGGGTATTTTGATTTTCATATTATTCTTTTTTTTTAACTCGCAGTCAGTCAATATTAAGACGAGTAATTTAAAGATAAATTCAAATTCAAAACTATTTGAGTTCGAGAAAATAAGCTTTTTAAACGTCATAAGCAAAGCTATACTGAAGAGAGATAAATCTCGAAACGCGTCTATAGATGGCCTAAGACATTAGTTTTAATCCAAGTCCTTTCACTTCTAATTTGTTGCTATCTCTCCTTTCATTTTAAATTGTATTGTTAGTTGGTTTGAAGAGAATTTTACCTAAATGTTACATATACTTTAATAGAGCGTTGTAACAAATCAAATTAAATAAGATTTTAAATATTTCATTGTATAATTCAATATCCGGAGGTGTATTTGCACGGGAAGTAGTTGTTTCAATGGATATTTATCGTCTTAAATTGTCTTATTAATTAAGACACTTTGCATTTTCACGAATAGTTTTTTCGTAATTTTATATATTATGAGTAATTTAAAAACCGATTTTTTTTTGGTACCAGAACGATTTCCTCTGCGCTGGAACGGTTTTTACAAAAAGCGACCGATGTTTATGAAAATTAAAGATTTTTGATAGAACTACTTGTTTAAAACAAAATCAGAAAGATTTTTATAGAACCGGAACGATTTTTATGGAACCGGAACGATATTTACGGAACAGAAAAGTTAATTCATTATAAAAGCTGGTTTATTTTTTCATACTGTGTAATTTCAAATTTACAATTTATTATAAAGAAAAATTGAGTTTGCCAATAGTTTGCAGAATATTTACAAAATATAATATATAATATATTTTTTTTACAATTTATATATGTCCGTTTATTTCCATGGACGTAGTCAGGGTTTTTATGAGCGAGGGATACGAGGCAAGATATATGCCAAGATGTCAATCATTTTTACGTGAAACATGAAATTTATTATTTAGTTATTTAGTTTAATTCGACCTGGTTAGGTGGAAGAACAGTAAGTGTCCTTATCGGACACAATACACTGAACCTCGTCATTTTCTTACTGTAGTGTTGTTCTATGTTTTGTATACTTATTTGGTTAGAAATAAAGATTATTATTATTATTAATAATAATATGTCGCGAAATAATAAATATCATAAATACTTAAAATTGTACAGGGTGGTCACATTTAGGTGTTACTAAGAGAATCTGGGTTAGTAAAAAAGATAAAATAAAACAGATGGCGCATCCTTTGTCTCTTTTTTAGAGATATACGCAATGGTGAAAACAAAAATCGCCTATCGTCTTTTGTTTTTGAGTTATAGTCAAAAACTCAATATTTTCCATTTTCGATTTTTAATAACATCTCAGTTATTTATTATTTAATTAAAATAGAAATTACATGTTCTTGAGGTATTTTTCTGAGAACAATTGAATAAGATATTCGAAATAATAATGACTTCATTAATAAACAAGATACAACACAATGTTTTTTTTTTTTTTGTAATAGAAGTTATAGTTTTCTTTGACTTTAATAAATAGGTTATTTCTTTCTCTTTTCAATGACATATAACAAGTGTATTTTTATTGAAATCTATTAAAATTCACTAAAAATTCTTAAATATGTTCTCTCATTAAACGTAGTAGGCTTGTTTTGTTTATAATAAAATTACACAGGCTAACAATAAATTTGTGATTCGAATTTGTTGATTTTTTTGAAGTTTTGGTGGCTAATCTAATAAAGAATCAACATTTTTTATGTATGGTTTTTTAAATATTTCCGAATATAAATTAAAGGATATTCTAAAAATTGCTACGCCACTGAGATTAAATTATGTACAAATCACCTAGTATAGGGTAATTCCCGAAAGTAACATTTAATTTGATCATAGTTGGAAAATTTGTGGGGATTTGAAAATTGTAGATTTCTACTAGGACAGCAGTCCTATGTTTTTTTTGTGTGTGAGTGGAACAGTCGAAGTAGACATCAACATTTTAAGAAAAAGGACTGGATAAGAAGTGATGATTTAAATCTCGGGTCAAAAAATGTTCTGCACGAAAGTCTTGTTGATCCACAAAAAATCTTGTTACCTTCACTGCATATTAAACTAGGATTAATAAAACAATACGTTAAAGCTTTAAATAAAGATGGAGACTGTTTCAAATACCTTTGTAAAAAATTTCTCGCCATCTCAGATGCAAAATTGAAGGAACCAATTTTTGTCAGTCCTCAAAGAAAGAGATTAACGAAAGATCAAGAATTTGTTAATACCCATGACCGAAACTGAGAAACATGCATGGATTTCATTTACTAATGTTATTGAAGGTTTTTTGGGAAACAACAAGGATCCCAACTACAAGTAAATTGTAAAAAACATGATACAGAAATTTATGGAATTGGGATGTAATATGAGCATAAAAGTTCACTTTTTTACACTCGCATCTTGATTACTACCCCGACAATCTTGGCGATGTGAGTGAGGAGCAAGTTGAGAGGTTCCACCAAGCATAAAAGAAATGGAACGCAGGTATCAAGGTCGGTGGAATGTTTCAATGATGGAAGATTACTGCTGGTCAATAAAAAATGACAATCTGGCCCTGGAATACAGAAGAAAATCCACTAAACGAAGTTTTTCATCCAAGAGGGAAAGATATTCTGGAAAGAAAAGAAATTAAAGATTGTTTAAGACTTTTTTCAATTTAGTTTACTATTTGTAATTTGTTTTTTGTCTCTGTATCAATAAAAGTAGCGTTTGTTTTGACCAAATTTTTATTAATTTATTTTCAACATTGATACGTGATAGGGCAAAATGACACTCGGATTTGAATTAAGCAGATCAAAATTAAACAAAATTTGCTGGCCTGTGTTATTCATTGAAATTAAACGCATTTCCGGTTTTTTATTTCGACAAAAATAACATTGTTTTTCCTGTATTAGGTTTTCGATTTAGTTCCGATTAGAAAGAAGCCCTGGCATTTTCATATAAATAGTTGATTCGGGATTTTTACACTATCTTCACAATATCTCTGGTTTCTACTCCACTTAATTTTAAAATTGCAAAAACTGAAATTTTTTTCTTGGAGTACTGTTGCGATGCTTAAAAATGGTGTTTGATACAAGCGCTATAAGTTGAATTTTGTTAGATTGATTTATTTTCAGAGGTTTTTAAAGGGTGTGAAAAAACCGGAGAATATTTATTTGTTCTTTATAATGTTTAAAATAATGTCCCATACCACACCCATACCTTAAGGCTTATTATACCCATATCTTAAGGCTCATTATACCTATACCTTACTTACGCCGCTGTTCTAAACGTTTAAAAAAAGGTTGGGAACCACTGGTTTAAACCGTGGGATCGTAAAAGTGAGCCTCAAGGTTGCAGTTTACCAGAGTGAGACCTACTATTACTATTTCTAACGTAAAAAGGTAAACGTAAGATATAAACATTTTTTTAATGAATGTTGAGCTAATTGAATGCAGAATATACTGACACCCTTGAATTAATTTTACGTAGCACAAGTTTTCGTTGCCCAAAAATGAGTAAATAAATGACGCACAAATAGCTATTTTTAGGATTTTTTTACAGAAAAACTAAATATCTTAATCTTTATAAATTGGTAACAAAATCCTACAAGTTTCAGCATTATTTTAATGTATCGTGCAATGTTGTCCCGTAATCAAAACACCAGTGGTGCTGAAACTAGTTACTAGCCAAAACGTTGGATTTTACCAATAATAAATCTCAACCTTAATGATTATAAACTTGTTGAGAAGAGAGATTTCGTGCAGAATAAATGTTGTACAACCAATGGTTAAAATTAAATTACATTAACCAACTAAATTTATTACACCAGTAAACACAAATTAAACAACACAAATAATTATTCATGAATACAAATTCCCGGAAACTCCCAAACGCAAACCCAATTAATTACAAGCCCACAAAATATGACGTTTTCAACGTAAATAATTCCCCCCCCACATAAATAAACACATTGAAACCCTCACGCGAGCTCTAATCTCACACAAATCCGAAATTTATGCATTCAAGAATATTGTAATGATTCAATCGGTGGGCCGGCGGTAAAAACGGACGAGAAACGGGAAAGATATGGCGTGACTCGGCCCATCTGTCAGAAAAGGGTGGCGTGGCATACAAAGGCCGGATGGATCAATACTGCGGTCGGCCCTAGAGCACAAAGCCGAGTATTAAAGAACCGCAGATGGTCCCTTCCTTTTTTTTTGGGAGCGTGGGCCTTTTTGCTAATTCGCTCACGATCACGCCCTTTGGATAATTAATCTGCACTTTATATGTTGTGGTTAGCTGTTAGCAGGGGCTTCTTCGAAAGTTTGTTGAAAATGTTTTCTCAACAATGCTGTTTCTTTTAAATTAATATAAACTGAAATCTTTTATTTTTTTTACGGGACATAAACGTACATTCAATTGTAAATAATATCTCCATATTTAATGATATTTTAACAACTCGTTTTTCAAAATTGTTGAAATCACAGACAATCTATGGGATTGGGAATCCCATGTTAAAATATCAT
Organism: Philonthus cognatus; assembly: GCA_932526585.2. Taxonomy (NCBI): domain Eukaryota; kingdom Metazoa; phylum Arthropoda; class Insecta; order Coleoptera; family Staphylinidae; genus Philonthus; species Philonthus cognatus. Next base: position 36,547,401 of record OW052247.1, read on the forward strand.
AATTCTGGCTCTAAGCGAAAATAACTAAAATACTATAAAGGGGGTATTTTTGGATTTTTACATATTTTAAGACAGCAATATTAAGTTAATATTCACAGCAAGTATAATAAAAATAGGGGTTTTTTATTTAAAATCCATTTTATCAACCTCAACTCAACAAAAACTACTGGATCTCACTGTACCCATTCTAATTCCCAACAGACCTCTTGATCTTAACATTACAAACAAGATATAATAACAGTTAGGTTAAGTCCTATGACAATCCAGGTGTGGATTTCCATCTAAACTGGAAATTAATTAGGTTAAATTTATTAGGTTAAAGTTAATGAAATTGCAGTATTTTTCGTTTGATTTTCACTATGTAAAAAATAAAAATCCCTTTTAATCAAATTAAAATCTCTTGTGTCACTTTTGTATAAAAATATTTCTCTATTTGTCAAATGAAGTTCCCTTTTTATCAAATGAAATTCCCGTTTTATTCAAAATAATTAAATACCGAGTTGAAGACGTAGAATAGAGGGAATTTTTCTTGTGAAATTAAAAATATACTGCCAGATCAGTATTAAAAGTATACTGCTAAAACAGGATTCAAACTATACTGCTAAACAAGAATATTTGAAATTTCAAATTATTTTAGGCTTTTCCAAACTCGAAATTTTACTCATGCTTAATCGAGGAGTGGAAACACTCGTTAGTAGTTTCAAATTAAACCCATTAAAAAACTTGGATTTTTTTGTCTCTCCAAATAGTCGCTCAAATATGATTCAATATATAATGAAGTTTTAGTGTTCTGAAATTTGATGCTTTAAGCACTAAAAATATCTCAAGAAAATAAATGATATAAAACGATGTGTGAAAGCAATTTGAACGTATGAAATAAATAAAATTAAACGATGTGTGAAAGCAGTTTTAATGTCTGAAATAAATAATATAAAATGAAGTGTAAAAGCAATTTTAACTTCTGAAATAAATAAAAATAAAACGATGTGTGCAAGCAATTTTTACTTCTGATTTTTTTAAATTTAATGTATACATCTAAAATGCAGGCAAAATAATTATTCTTAAAAAAAAAAACATAAAAACCTTTTCCAATGATAATTTTGCATTTTCTCACATTTTGACACAAACAAATGTATCATGATCATGATTTTAAAGTATAAATGAAATTGACAGTACTTAGTTGAAGAATATTCTAAAACCCAGAGAGTAATTTTGGGAAGAACAATTATCTTTCAGACAGTTTTAAAATTTAGGTTAAATTTCATTAATCAATTACTCGTCTGGAATTTTACGTTTTTGTTGATTTAATACATTTTTACACTTTTGTCAATTTGTCCTAATTTTCACAATTTACTTTATTATACTGGATCCATTAACAATTAAACTTACAATAAAATGTTACAATTTAAACATTCTTACAGCCTAACAAAAATTTAAGTATGCTTTTATTTATTTCAAATAAACAGTACAGTTAATCAACATGTGAACTTCTCTTTAAACCAGTGTTTTATACACGTGGCGCATGAAGTAACATTTCGAGTTTAGAAACTCCTGAAAATTTGGTTTGGTCGCTCCGCTTCTCGGAGCGACCAAACCAAATTTTCTGGCTTTTCTAAACTCGAAATTTTACTCCATGCTTAATCGAATGTCTGAATTGATTTTAACATTTCTACTATTTTTATTAGTATTTTTTTTTTATATTCTAATACCTATTTTCAATAAAATTGTAATATTTTATTAGTAAATGGATTTTATTAGTAAATGGATAAAAAATAAATAAATACATTTAAATTAAACGATTTGTATAAAAAATTACAGACATCGAAAAATTGTCAATATTTAAGAATTTTATTGATTGGTACATTTTTATGTTTGTTGCTTTTGATGATTTCATTGGGAATTCGTTTTTTTTACCAGTTTTTAGAAACTGTATTTTAATTAGTTTTTATATTTTACCAATTTAATTAAATTTCACTATTTGTTTATCAATTCTACGAGTTTTATCGATTTATAAAAATCCATAAATGTTCTTTCTCATTAAATTTTGACGACTTTTCCAATCTTGTTTTTTTTTTTATTAATTTTAGTCGTGTCTTTGTTAATATTTGTTCAATAAAGTGAAAAATTCATTCAATTGATTTTAACATTTCTATTACTATTTTTATATATTTTTTTTTACTCTAATACCTATTTTTAATAAAATTGTTGTATTTTGTTAGTAAATGGATCTTTTTTTATTAATTTTCGCCAATTTAATTAAATTTTACTATGTTTTTATCAATTCTACGAGTTTAATCGATTTATAAAAATCCAAAAGTGTTCTTTTTCGTTAAATGTTTACGATTTTTCCAATCTTGATTTTTTTTTATCAATTTTAGTCGTGTCTTTATTGATATTTGTTCAATAAAGTGGATAAATGTCAACAAAGAAATGACGCCTTGAATTTGTCTTGATATTTATCAATTTTTGTGTCAATTTAAACTTTGCTTAATTTAATTAAATCTGTATTTATCGGTTTTTATTATTTCTTGTTGATTTTTGAACTCATTAATGCCCACTTGCATTCAAGTCAATTAACTTAATCAGTGATTAGTACTTCTTAAAAACACAACAATTGTATTTACAAATTCTTTACACAGTTGCATATTGATAAAAGAGACATGTTTAGGATATCTTATATATTTTTAATATTCTTAAATTCTACAATTTTGACTTAATTTAAGGTTTAATCAATGATTAGTGGATGATTAAAGTTATTCAGTCGGTGTGCAAATGGGCCTAAATCTTACTATTTTATCAGCATTTTTTGTAAAATTCTCTTTATATTTGTTATCTTTATTAATAATTTTCTTGGTTTCATTGGTTATATAAAAATCGTGAATTTTTAATTTTTCACAATTTTCGTAAATTCTATGGATTTATTATACAGTGATTTTGTCAATTTTCACGATTCCAATTTAGCTATTTTTATTTTGCTGTATCTGGGCTTGGCCATAAACAGGGACTTTGTTTTGGGTATAAATATCAAGATTTTTCGATGTAAATTATGAGATATTGGTGGTTTTATTACATACTTGCAATTTGAAGCCTCTAACGAGTATTTTTAATCCCGGATTAGGCATGAAGTAAAATTTCGAGTTGAGAAAAGCCTGCAAATTTGATTAGGTCGCTCCGCCAAGCGTCACGCGTATAAAACACTGATTTAAAAGTAAATTTCAAATCGAGTCGTACAGATGCTAAACCAGGAATACGTGTTTTGACAAATTTGTGGAAAAATGACAAAAACTGATTTTGCAGCGTCTTTATTAGTTGTATGACCTATTATAAAAATAAATTATAAAAATAAACCCTTACGACACCACTACAATTTTATTGGCCACAAATACACTTTAAGCCTATTTGGAGATGGAGCTGCAAGGAAATTACACTTTAATTTGGCCGAACGACCTTTTTTATGATTTGAAAAGATACAGTGAATTCGCTCTATAACTCACTAAAAACAATATTTTTGTTGTTTTGGAATTATTCTAGGTTTAAATGTTGATCTTATACCAATCTTTAAAAATGTAACCTTATAGTATTCCTTATTTTTGGGAAAATACAATTTTTGCATGTTTTTTTTAATTACTAGGGCTACCACCATTTATTGCTAACTTTTTTATGGCTAACTTCTCATCAGTTTTTATTTAGATTAAAATATTGTTAAATGAGCGTTGTATCGAATGGGGACAAAAAAATATCTAAAACTGTGTGAACAGTTAACACGATTTGTAACTGAAAAAATGTGTCAGATTTTGCAGCGTAGAAATGGTTTTGCATTCGATAGGATTTTAGGAACTTAGTTTTAAAAAGTTTAGGAAGGATTTTGAAGATAGATGTATTTTTAAAATTGTAGCCTGAGTCGAGTAGAATGCAGGGATATCAAAACCTCAAAATCAAAAAAAGGTTTATGGCAGGTTTGCATCTGAGCGACTCAAATACACTCGCCCCTTATATTTAATCCCCACGTCAATACAGTCTACAAATTCTACAAATGTTTAGTATTATTATAAAATTTACTATTGATATACACCTTTTGTTGTAACTTGGATTTTAAGATTTCAATAACGAAGAAATAGTATTATAAATACAAACCCTTTTTTTGTTTTTATAATTTAAACACTTATTGTATTACTCTTTGTAGGACAAATAAGTTGTAGAATGCCAAAGAATTCGCACTTTTAATATTTTTTTAATCAATTTTTACATACTTTAAGTTTGTATATTTAAAAATCGTTTAGAACACTTATTGTATTACTCTTTGTAGGACAAATTAGTTGTAGAATGCGAAAGGAATCGCACTTTTAATATTTTTTTTTATCATTTTTTACATACAAAAATGAAAATCGTTTAGATAAGAAAATGCCAAATTACTTGAATAAACACTTAATGATTATTTGCGCTGGCATTTAGAATCAATAACCTTTTCCGACGAATTCCGCGAGATGAGTTAAATTAAATATTTGCTCACCATTGCGTCATTACATTCGTAAAATCAGTTTTATTGCCCATCAATAGAAAACCAAATATATGAACAGTTTTATGTCATCATTTTGCGTATTTATTCACGAACGCTTATTTGTGCTAATCAATGTTCATGAACGTAATTAAATGTTTGATTTACCATATGAAATAATGTCAATAAATGTTGTCATATATTTAATAATAATAATGCTAAATTTTTTAACAGAATTTATTCCAATTACAGAAAAATTTATATCGATCTTAACTTTTAACATAATACATAAAATTACGAAAATGTTTTTCGTGTAAAATGCAAACAATGTATCTTAATTAATAAGACAACTGAAGACAATAAATATCCAATGAAACAACTACTTCCCGCGCAAGAATACCTCCGGATATTGTTATATAATAAAATATTTCAAATCTTATTATATTTAATTTGTTACAACGCTCTAGGTCAAATTCTCTTCAAACCAACTAACAAATAAAAATGGAAAATGAATGGAGAAATTACAAGAAATTATTTTATATAATATATTTAAATCATAAAATCTCCATTCGTGCTAATAACAAATATGTTTTACGCTTGTAAATACAAATAATAATAGTGGTTGATATAAAAAGTATAAACTTTTGTAAAAATATCGACTCCTTTTATAGCAGACAGATTTGTTTTTGTAATAGTAAATGCCTAGTTTGATGCAAATATAATAATATAAATAAATACCAAGACAAATACATAAATACATTACAGATTAAAAACAGTGTATATTGGGACAGAACAATAGGGTAAAAGAAAAAAAATATAGATAAAAAGCATTTAATTATAACAAAGATTAATAGATAAATAATGTAATATTAATATTATTAATAGTAAATATTAAAAACAGTGTAGATGGGGACAAAACACTAATGAATGGAGTGACCTCCATAAAGTTGGCACCCCCACTTCGCCAAAATCAAATTAAAATATGCCTATAATTTAGGACTAATTAAAGACTAATTTGTACCCACAAAATTAGAATTTGTACCAACTTAGTTTCGCCGGAAAACCGATTATTATTATGGGGGTGCTAGCTTGACTAAAGTTAGCACCCCCACCATTCTCAATTGAAATTTAACCAGGTGCATCCAAAACTTTGAATTAAAGACTAATTTGTACCCATGTTTGTTTCTCATTGTTTAAACAATTATAAATTACTTAAACAATGTATACATTATTTAGCCAATTTATAACAAAAAAAGTACTTTTCATAATTAATAAACAGAAATGTAGATTATAAAATTAGGATTAATTAGTACCCACAAGTATTTTGTTTTCAACATATTTTTTGTTGATAAAAAAGTTGAAACCACAATAAAACTAGATACACTTGTGTTTATAATTTAGGACTAATTTGTACCCACAAGCATTTTGTTCTAAACAATATTTTTGTTGATAAAATAATTTTCCCAATTTTTTTGACGATTTTATACAGAAAATCGAAATTTGAGATTCAACCGAAAATTATTTTATCAACAAAAATATTGTTTAGAACAAAATGCTTGTGGGTACAAATCAGTCCTAAATTAGAAACACAAGTTTATCTAGTTTTATTGTCGTTCCAATTTTTTATTACGGTTTTATACCGATAATCGAGATTTAAAATTAATTAATCCGAAAATTATTTTATCAACAAAAAATTTGTTTAAAACAAAATACTTATGGGTACTAATTAGTCCTAAATTAGAAACACTAGTTTGTCGAGTTTTATTGTGGTTCCAAATTTTTTTACGGTTTTATACCGAAAATCGAAATATGAGATTTAACCGAAAATTATTTTATTAACAAAAAATTGTTTATAACAAAATGCTTATGGGTACAAATTAGTCCTAAATTAGAAACACTAGTTTGTCGAGTTTTATTGTGATCTCAATTTTTTTTGTCGGTTTTATACCCAAAATCGAAATTTGAGATTTAACCGAAAATTATTTTATCAACAAAAATATTGTTTAGAACAAAATGCTTGTGGGTACAAATTAGTCCTAAATTAGAAACACAAGTGTATCTAGTTTTATTGTGGTTCCAATTTTTTATTACGGTTTCATACCAAAAATCGAGATTTAAAATTAATTAATCCGAAAATTATTTTATCAACAAAAAATTTATTTAAAACAAAATACTTGTGGGTACTAATTAGTCCTAATTTTATACTCTACATTTCTGTTTATTAATTATGAAAAGTAGTTTTTTTGTCATAAATTCGCTAAATAATGTATAAATTGTTTAAATAATTTATAATTGTTTAAACAATGAGAAACAAACATGGGTACAAATTAGTCTTTAATTCAAAGTTTTGGATGCACCTGGTTAAATTTCAATTGAGAATGGTGGGGGTGCTAACTTTAGTCAAGCTAGCACCCCCATAATAATAATCGGTTTTCCGGCGAAACTAGTCGAGTAAATAGTAAAGTAAAAAATTGTGAAACAAACCAAGTGTAATTTAATTTAAACCTTCATTATCAATATTTAAAAATGTTTCACCAAGTGATAAGTGAGAAAATTATTCAAGAGAAACTAAGTTGGTACAAATTCTAATTTTGTGGGTACAAATTAGTCTTTAATTAGTCCTAAATTATGGGGGTGCCAACTTTATGGAGGTAATGGAGTGTACCATAACAATAATAAATGAATGAAATGTACCACAACATTAAAATAAATAATTTACAGATTAAAAATATTGTATATTGGGACAGAACATTAAAGTTAATAGATAAATTGGGATACACGCTAATCAATAAAACTTCAAATTTGACTGGCAATATCACAGGCGCTGTGGTTATAATTTATCGAAAAAGCATCGATTAAAAATTTCTTAGTGCGATTTTCAAATAAATTGAATGATATTTGAAAGTTAAATAATCGTATACTGTAGTACCTTGAGCTACTGTGCGTAAGCTTATTTTCTTGAATTAAAACATTTTTGAATTGGAAATATTCCTTAACTTTTAACTAAAACAAACGTATATAAAGTAAAAAGCTGTAATACATTCATTTATTATTTCAAAGGATTGTAAATGTTCAGACTATTTCAATTACCGGAAATTCTGTAAATTTGTAAACCAAACTGGTTTATAGATAATTTGCCTATCATATTATAATATCGTTGTTTTGTGGATAAATAGGTTTATAAAATTGTATCTCCTGTAAAGTTGGATTACATACACATTGCAAATTTTCTACTCAAACCCTTCAAATTCACTTTATGCAAATGTCGTGTTAAAAATGTTTCTGTTTTGAACATCACATTGCATCAGTGTTTTGTATTCGTGGCGCTTGAAGTAATATTTCAAGTTTAGATATGCGTAAAAATTTGAGTTGGTCGCACCATCCATTTACAATTAAACTTACAATAAAATATTACAATTTAAAATTTCTTACAACCTAGTAAAAATTTGAGTATGCTTTTATATACAGGGAATTTTTCTTTTAGGTAAACATATGCATAAACTGTAAATTTTCCGATATTCGTTGTTTTTTAAAAGAGTTCAATTTGAAGCTTTAAACGAGTGTTTTCCACTCCCAGACTAAGCATGAAGTAAAATTTCGAGTTTAGAAAAGCCCCGTGAAATTTTCTGGGCTTTTCTAAACTCGAAATTTTACTTCATGCGCCACGCGTATAAAACCCAGATTTCAAGTGAAGTTCGAATATACATAAAATTCACAATATTTTTGTGTTTTATACGCGTGGCGCATAAAGTAAAATTTCGAGTTTAGAAAAACCCAGAAAATTTGTCTCGGGTCGCTGCGCGACCCTCGACAAATTTTCACGGGGCTTTTCTAAACTCGAAATTTTACTTCATGCTTAGTCTGGAAGTGGAAAACACTCGTTTGAAGCTACAAATTAATCTTTTAAAAAAATAACGCCTAAATGTGCTGAATTTGAAATACGTATACTTTAAAGAAAAACTCCTTGTATTTCAAATAAACAATTGTAAAATTAATGAACATGTGATCAAAACTAAGCAGTATATTTTGAACTTCACTTTAAACCAGTGTTTTATACGCGTGGCGCATGAAGTAAAATTTCGAGTTTAGAAAAGCCTGAAAATTTGGTTTGGTCGCTCCGCTTCGCGGAGCGACCAAACCAAATTTTCAGGCTTTTCTAAACTCGAAATTTTACTTCATGCTTAATCTGGCATTGGAAACACTCGTTAGAAGCTAAAAATTAACAGTTTTATAAAAGCAATGAGTTCCTGAAAATTTGCAGCAGAAACTTACATCCTGATATGTATACTTAAAATAGAAAATCCTTGTATATTTATTCTATCACAGACAACTATACAGACATGGGATAAGAAATCCAGGAAAACAAATTATAATTAAAACAAAATCTTACAGATGTTATCTTGATTCGAAATTTTATTATTAATCAGATATAATAGTTTTCAATTTAAAGTACGCTATCAATTGATAGACATTATTATTATATTTAAACGTAAAAGCCTCCTAGATTACAAAAACTGTATCTCAATAAATCCTTGATTTCATTTTTTTGGCGTCCAAATAATTGCGTTGGATGGATTGTCTGTATAATTGTCTGTGATACTAAGTATATCACAAAGACAAAAATAAACATTATTAAAACATTATTGAATTCTGTATTGTGGAGGCCTCTACTTCGTTATACATGTTATTTCACAATAGAACACTTTTTACTTTTTTTGTATAACACTTTTTATTGAATGTGACTGCAGTTTCGACAAATTTAGCTTGTCATTATCAAACACTTTGATAATGACAAGCTAAATTTGTCGAAACTGCAGTCACATTCAGTAAAGAGTGATATGCAAACAAAGTATAAAGTATTTTATTGTAAAAGAGTATTGGTTTTGATACGGGTGTGAAGTTAGCAATAGATCCAGCAATAGATTTAAAAAAATTCATATCTCGGAAAAAACAAAAGCAAATTAAATGAAATTTGAAGATATACACTTCAAATAGCCTAAATTATTACCCCAAGAAATATAAAACCCTTAACTTTTACCCTTCATATTTTTTCACCCCTTCCAAAAATATGTTATGATTTTTTTTTAATTTGGCAATATTTCATAAAGTTACTTTTTAGCTCAAAACATCTCTATAATACCTTCTTTTGATAAGTGAAATCAAAAAAACGTTTCGACATCCCGTTCGCCACTAAACTATTGTTTTACCCTAAGATTTCAAAACTTAATATCTCGGAGAAAAAAAATACAAATCGAATAAAATTTAAAATACACGATAAGAGATGTCTAAGTTATCACCCAAAAAAAATTGACCCATACTTTTTACCTATAATATTTTTTCACCCCTTCCAAAAACGTAATCAATTTTTTTCTACTTTGGCAATGTTCCATAAAATTCATTTTTATCTCAAAATATCTCTATTCTACCCTCTTTTAATACACCTAATCAAAAAAACGTTTCGTCACCCTGTTCACCCCTAAAATATTTTTTTTACCCCGTGAATATGGAAATCAATATTTCCGAGAAAGCAAAATCAAATCAAACAAAATATTACTAAGGAATACATCTTAATTAATAGCACAAAGAAGATCAACCCCTAAAATTACCCTTTCATTTTTTCTTGTCTTTAAATGTAATATATATATTTTTTAAATTCACAATCTTCTTAAATGTTGATATGTATCATATATTCTTTCTTTTTATCATGAGTGTGTTTACTCTAATAAGCAAAAGTAAAAAAAAAGTGTCAGGACTTTACCCCCATATAATAAAATAATAATCTCCTGCTCGTCGTATGGATTTATATGCGTATGGAATTATGTGCAACGATTTAAACATTATTTTTTCTGAATTTGGCAAAGGGCTATAGATAAATAAAAATTGTTATTCTTATCATTAACGTGTGTACTTTCATAATCATAAGTCAAAAAAACGTTTGAAGCACTTTTCCACCCCTGAAAAAAAAAATCTCCCGCTCGTCGGGGGTGAAAAAGTGCTCCAAACGTTTTTTTGACTTTTGATTATGAAAGTACACACATTATTGATAAGAATAAGAATTTTTATTTATCTATGGCCCTTTGCCAAATTCGGAAAAAATAATGTTTAATTTGTTGCATAGGGATCCATACACGACGAGCGGGAGATTATTTTTTTTTTCGGTGGTGAAAAAGTGCTCCAAACGTTTTTTTTGACTTTTGATTAAGAAAGTACACACGTTAATGATAAGAATAACAATTTTTATTTATCTATGGCCCTTTGCCAAATTCAGAAAAAATAATGTTTAAATCGTTGCACATAATTCCATACGCATATAAATCCATACGACAAGCAGAAGATTATTATTTTATTATATGGGGGTAAAGTGCCTGACACTTTTTTTTACTTTTGCTTATTAGAGTAAACACACTCATGATAAATAGAAATAATATATGATACATATCAAGATTTAAGAAGATTGTGAATTTAAAGAAAAATATATATTACATTTAAAGACAAGAAAAAATGAAAGGATAATTTTAGGGGTTGATCTTCTTTGTGCTATTAATTAAGATGTATTCCTTAGTAATATTTTGTTTGATTTGATTTTGCTTTCTCGGAATTATTGATTTCCATATTCACGGGGTAAAAAAAATATTTTAGGGGTGAACAGGGTGACGAAACGTTTTTTTGATTAGGTGTATTAAAAGAGGGTAGAATAGAAATATTTTGAGATAAAAATGAATTTTATGGAACATTGCCAAAGTAGAAAAAAATTGATTACGTTTTTGGAAGGGGTGAAAAAATATTATAGGTAAAAATTATGGGTCAATTTTTTTTTGGGTGATAACTTAGACATCTCTTATCGTGTATTTTAAATTTTATACGATTTGTATTCTTTTTCTCTGAGATATTAATTTTTGAAATCTTAGGGTAAAACAATAGTTCAGTGGCGAACGGGGTGTCGAAACGTTTTTTTGATTTCACTTATCAAAAGAAGGTATTATAGAGATATTTTGAACTAAAAAGTAACTATGAAATATTGCCAAATTAAAAAAAAAATCATAACATATTTTTGGAAGGGGTGAAAAAATATGAAGGGTAAAAGTTAAAGGTTTTATATTTCTTGGGGTAATAATTTAGGCTATTTAAAGTGTATATCTTCAAATTTCATTTAATTTGCTTTTGTTTTTTCCGAGATATGAATTTTTTAAAATCTATTGCTGGATCTATTGCTAACTTCACACCCGTGGTTTTGATTCATAAATTTACCGAATCACCTGTCATTGAAAACAGTCAGTAAAATTCACAATCCCTATTATCAACAACATTATTAAGCTCTCTTTGTAATAATCTTTTTATCAGATGGCCTTGTATTCAAATCCAATCAACTCGATCTGACTTTATTATTTCCTCGTTCGATTACCGTTTGATGGATCGGCGAGTAGTTCCTTAATGTACGCCATCAATCAGGCTCGGTAATTCCGCCATTAAAATCGAATTAAAAATTTAACGTCTGCCTCAATTTAATCGAATTTGTAGACGTTAAAAGTTTAATGGTCTGGAGGCAGTTTCCAGCATCCACTCTCCTCCGTCCAATTCACCGTTCTAATTAATATGGACCCGCGAGCGACGATCGTTAATTAATTTGTTTCGACGGTCGTAACAAAAAAAAAACAACACAACACACACTAGTTATAATGGTTTCATCAAGACGCGAGATAAAAACGAATTACATTGAGGGGAAATCAAAGGTAATTATGGTGTGAAATATTGGTGATTAAGAATAATATTTAAATGAAAAATTATCTTGTTAATATCCGTTTTAGAAGTTTGGGCACCAAAATTAGACATCCTTTTTAAATTTTCAGCAGGACCCGATCAAAACATCCACAGAGTTTGTCAAAAGATGCCTGAGAATGAAATTTTGAAGCGCGGAGATTTATTGCACAGATAGATTTAATGTGGGTTTTAAAAAATAAAATCGTCACATTGGGTTTTAAATAAAATACTTATAAATTCTGTATTGTGGAGGCTTCTACTTCGTTATACATGTTAATTACACAATGAAACACTTTTAACTTTGTTTGTATAACACGTTTTATTTAATGTGACTGCAGTTTCGACAAATTTAGCTTGTCACATCACTGTTTGATAATGACAAGCTAAATTTGTCGAAACTGCAGTCACATTAAATAAAACGTGTTATACAAACAAAGTTAAAAGTGTTTCATTGTGTAAAATACTTATAGTTCGCAAATTGCATTTTTCATGAAGACATTGCGAAATATTAACCGATATTTAAATTTCTAAAACTCAGTACATACGAGTAAGTACTTTAATTTTTTATTTATACAATTTATAAAAATGATAAAATCGTGGACGATAATGGGTGTCAAAAATTGTGTGGATGTTTTGAATGGGTCCCTGTTCAGCGTTTTAGTCCTGCAGCCCTTATGGAAGAAAAGCAATTAACAAATTTATTGATCAATAATAGTATATTACGTAACGAGAGTGGTATGCAGCATATTACATATGAGCGGACGTGTTGCGCACGAGCCGCGCAGCGGCGAGTGCAGTATTCCGCGAGTATGTAATTGCCATACCACTCGAGAATCGTACAATACTTTATCTACGCCCTAACAAAATAAACAATGAGCATGAAAGAACAACTTATTTATTGTAATAATTTTTAATAGTACCATGACAATAATGAAAACTAAATTACTATTTGATCAATATACAGGGAATAAAGCTATACATTTTCTGACATTCGTTGTTTTTTAAAAGAGTTCAAGTGTGTTTTCCACTCCCAGACTAAGCATGAAGTAAAATTTCGAGTTTAGAAAAGCCCCGTGAAAATTTGTCGAGGGTCGCGCAGCGACCCGAGACAAATTTTCTGGGCTTTTCTAAACTCGAAATTTTACTTCATGCGCCACGCGTATAAAACACAGATTTCAAGTAAAGTTCGAATATACATAAATATCCCAATATTTTAGTATTTAATACGCGTGGCGCATGAAGTAAAATTTCGAGTTTAGAAAAGCCCAGAAAATTTGTCTCGGGTCGCTGCGCGACCCTCGACAAATTTTCATGGGGCTTTTCTAAACTCGAAATTTTACTTCATGCTTAGTCTGGGAGTGGACAACACTCGTTTAAAGCTTCAAATTGAACTCTTAAAAAAACAACGAATAACAAGATTTAAAGAAAATAAGCTGAATTTGGAATACATATACCTTAAAGAAAAGCTCCCTGTACATCAAAGAAATGTTATTTGGTTGTACGGTAAGCAATCAGCTGTGTAGCTGTCAGCACGTAATGTACTTGTCAAAGCTATTACGTGCATGTGTGCGTAATGTCAATCATACTTGTCAAGATGACAGTGTGGTATGATGCAGTTACTAGATAGGGCGTAGGTAAAACACTTTTAACATTATTTGTACAACACTTTTTTATTTTACGTGAGTGCAGTCTGACTGCAACTTTAGCTTGCTGTTATCAAACTATTTATTGATTTCTAATATGAAAACCGCAACTTTAGCTTGCTATTATTAAACTATTTATTGATTTTTAATATGAAAACCGCACTAAATAAAATATTATTAATCATCTATTATTATTCATTCAATTTTCCACACTGTGTTTTTAACATCATTCAATAATTAATTACAATTACAATTACATACACAAATAAACACTATTAAAATCTCCCTTTAGGCAACCAGCAATTATGAAAACAATCGTATATTTACATTGTGCAATTACAATTATAATTTCAATTTATGAGCGTTAATTTATAAATTATCTTGCAATTAGCAAATATGCCAAGGATATGTGTTTCCTTATTAGCGCAGGCGATGAATTAATCGCACTTTCGCATAATTCCAATTGAATAATTATCGATATGTCCACTCTCTCGAATTTTAATTAGGCTCAGGGAAAGAAACTGACTTCTCCGTTAAATTGATTAATTAAGCACGTACATGGGTTTTTATGTTCGTTCTTGATTTAATTAACAATAAATAATCATTAGTGTTTATTAATTGCAAAAAAATAAATGTGATTGTGTAATATTTATTCGCCTATGCTGGTGATTTAAGTAGGTGTGATATTTATATGGATTTATTGAGTTGCAGGTTTGCAATTATTTTTGTGAAAGTAAATTGGTTTGCAAGTGTATGGTTTTAACCCTTTCGGCCCTGACGGTGGCATTTGCCACCACTAAAATTTGGTTAACATACTGGAAATTTTTCTTTTAAATATACGTACATGTATGCATGACCTGTAACTGATAAACGTTTGTTTTTTAAAATAGTTTAATTTGAAGTTTGTTTGATGTTTTTCAGTACTTTATATTTCAATGTAAAATCAGGGAACGTATTTTATCTAATAGCCTTTAAACACAACGCATTTTGTCTAGACCAGGGGTTCTCAACCTTTTTCAGGTCGTGCCGCCCTTGTGACTCGTGAAAATGATCTCGCCACACCTGATGTAATTCAAATTATATATAAGCATTTGTACGTCCAGATTTTGCCAGGACAACCTGAATTTTCATCCACAGTCATTTTGTGCAACTTTTTTTTGAATTTGAATATTGAAGACAGAAATATTTTATAGCCAGAATTTTCATCAAGGGGGGGGGGCACGAAACAATTAATATTCCAAACTTAAAAACTGAACGTCAAATGTTTTCACATGAAATTACTCAAAATGAGGAATATTATGAAAAGCTAAATGCGTACTTCAATAAGTTTATCCAAATTATACTAGACTGTACAACTTTGACAAAAAAAAGCAGGAAATAAATTTATTTTATCTAAATTTTCAAATAAAGAGTATTTTTCTTTAAAGTATACATACAGTCATTTTTTTATTTTGAATTTAAATATGCATACATTTTTTTTTTTAAGAGTTCAATTCAAAGCTTTAAACGAGTGTTTTCTATTTCCAGGTTAAGCAAAGTTTAGAAAAGATTGAAAATTTGGTTGTTCGCTATGCGACCAAACCAATTATCTTTTCTATTATCGATTTTGTTTCACAGGTTAATATCCTCAGAGTTTAAATCTAGTTAATTTCTACTAAAAACGTACAAACATATTTTATTAATAAAACAAAATCTGCATGCTATTAGTTATTGGTTTAAACTATTTATAAAATAAAGTTGGCAACATCGCGTTTTCAAGTGTTTCAACTTTACTCTAGTTACATTTGGAGTAATTTAGAGGTTATGTCAGATAGTTTTGGTTTATGTTTGTGAAAATGTTTCCACTCCTTGATTAAGCCTGAAGTGACATTTCAAGTTTAGAAAAGCCTTAAATTTTTTTTTGGTCACGTAGCGAAACGGAGCGACCCAACCAAATTTTCTAAACTCGAAAACTCGAAATTTTACTTCATGCGCCTCCACGCGTGTAAGACACTGATTTCAAGTGAAGTTTAAAATATACTGATTAGTCATGTGTGCTCTCAAATTAAAAGAAAGACATCATTTTTTTCTTTAAAAAATCAAAAATATATAGGTAGTGACTAAATTTACACATAAGTGGTTTTTAAAGTTACGCAGTTATTAAAAATCCTCGAATTTAGGAAAATATTTTGTTTAAAAATAAATATTATATTAAAAGATCTCAACTCAAAAAAGCGCCGACATTCAAGTTTTATTTTGTTTCAAAAATTGTGGAAAAAATCAGCGGATTATTTAATGAGTATAAAATTCACTGAGTGTATACAGAAAGGTCGATAAACTTCTTCAAATAAAATATAAATATCTCGATTCGTTTTTTTCTAAAATATTGCGCGAGCGTCAAGTTACAATTTTGGAAGAAAGAAAAACTATTGTATAATGAATATACATCTCATTGTATTGTATAATTGTATAATGAATATACATCTCAACAAAACAATAGTTTTTCTAAAAAAAATCGTGCCAAAAATAAAATTTTTTGAACATTACATTTTTTTTTCTTTCAAAAATTATAGAAGAAAATGCGGATTATTTATCCACATTAAATTCACTGAGTTGATTCAGAATTAATTAATCTTTAACATTCTTCAAATAAAATTAAAATATCTTGATTCATTTTCTAAAATGTTTCTTTCATTAAAGTTTGAAATGAACTGTTTTTTTTTAATTTAGGTGCATTTTTTGTTTTAAAAGTGTTATAATTCATCGGATTTAAATAATCCATATAAAACTTACTGAAAAAAATATGATTTTTCAAAAAAAATTGAAACCCACAATCAAATATTTTTTTAAGAACCCTTTACTTTGTAGTCTTAACATTAACACTTATTTATATTTAGTGTATTTTCTAACACTAAATAATTTAAACAGTTTGATAGATTAAATATTAGGCGTTTCGCGCCTCCCAAAGGGGGCGCGCAGCCCTTGTTGAGAATCCCTGATCTAAACGATGTACGAAATGACAGACAATTGCAATTTTATTCGGCTATTCTCTAAAAATCTTAAACAATTTGCGTTTTTTCCGCATTTGGTGCTTTGTCCGTAACATACAGGGAATTTTTCTTTTAGATAAACATATAATAATAATAATGATAATATAATATTAATAATAATAGTGTTGTCCACTCCCAGACTAAGCATGAATTAAAATTTCGAGTTTAGAAAAGCCCCGTGAAAATTTTTTGTGGGTCGCGCAGCGACCCTCGACAAATTTTCACGGGGCTTTTCTAAACTCGAAATTTTACTTCATGCGCCACGCGTATAAAACACTGATTTCAAGTGAACTTCAAATATACATAAAGTCACAATATTTTAGTGTTTTATACGCGTGGCGCATGAAGTAAAATTTCGAGTTTAGAAAAGCCCAGAAAATTGGTCTCGGGTCGCTGCGCGACCCGAGACAAATTATCACGGGGCTTTTCTAAACTCGAAATGTTACTTCATGCTTAGTCTGGGAGTGGAGAATACTCGTTTAAAGCTTCAAATTGAACTCTTAAAAATAACAACAAATATCTAAAGATTTAAAAAAAATAAGTTAAATTTGGAATACGTATACTTTATGAAAAACTCCATGATTATACATAATTAATATATCATGGAACATCTGTTTAGTAGAAATTAAATACAAAGTCAGTGGCTGCGATGGCCGAGAGGTTGAGTCTTTAGACTGGACCAATCGTCCACTGCAGACTTGCATTTCGAGTCTCGCCTGTTGAGAATAATTCTTCTAACGAAAAATATTCAATTCGTATTGTGTATATTTTCATTAATATGAAAAATCATTACACTAAACTAATCATGACTGAATGGCTAACCGCCTAAGTCAATTCCCTAATATTCATCTCATCCCCAACCCGATTTCCATCCTTCATTAAACCAAAAAATAAAAAAAAATAGAAAGGCACTTGATAAATATGTTAATATTAAATGAAACAAGTAATCCTTTTTCTCCACTGGTTTATTTTATTCACTAGATGTACATTTCGTTTACCAAGTAACCATTTTCAATAGTTGTACTAAACTGTACTCACACCTAATGGTTAAAATAAACCAATGGAGAAAAATACCGAAATATCTACATAAATATGTTGTTTTCATAATGATTTTGCATTACACTTGAATACAACTCTTTAATTTTAATTATTTTTCACCACCGACATCAATTATCCAATCAACCACTCGTAACACCGGCATTTCGTAATTGTCTCTCATTATATCTATCTAATGCTAATTGCCAGAGATAACATCGTGTAATCGTATCAGATACTTTCCGATGCAATTCAACAACGTAATCTCGCATACGCCACACGACATTATCACGTAATTACAGGCATTACTTTACGGCTAATTAATATTGATTTACCAGCCCTCGCTCTCGCCCCCACAGAACGAACAGCAGGCTAAACTGCAACCCTCCGGAATGATCGTTATCTATTGGAAAAAGGGGAGGCACTTAATGATGTGGAGAATTTATTGTTTGGATTGACAGATGGTGTGTGTATGTGTGGATTTGTTGAAGTTGTCCCCTAACTTTTTGATGGTGAATAAATTAATAGATCAGATATTGGAAATCATTATTCTAAGCTCTTGATATTTAACTGCTTTTTGTCGTATAGAGAAAAGTATTGGAATCGTATAAAATCAAGCTCGAGATTTTGATGGATCTTCACGTCTTGGACCTTGTTGAGTTTGGAAAACGCATTTTTGAAATTTTGTTCCTGTCTCTCTGTATTTGTGTATGTCTATCGGTCTGTCTGTCTTTGTGGATATCTGTCGGTCTCTGTGTGTATGTCAGCAGAGCGGTTAGGCTTCGCTACACGCCGATAAATCCAAATACTCAGGCTTTTATAAACTCGGTTTTACTTCATACACCACGCGTATAAAACACTGATTAATTTTTAGTTCAAAATAAACCCTTCAAGTTTGGATCTCACATTAATGATTTTAACAAATGCTTAACTACATTTTGCGCATTTAAAATACCGTGCGATCGTTTAAAACATGATTTAGAGTAGGCTTTGAATTATAAAATAAGATTGGCCCTACTGACTGTTACCACATGGTTTACCATAACCTCAAATTTATTCCACCATTCATTTAACATTCTGCGCAATGCTGACTACTATAAATCATAATTTAAACGATCGCACGGTACCGCCAATTTGTTTAGGTTTTGTTTTGAAAAAATCCCGATTGAGAGTCTCCATTAAATAATTAGAATAGAGAGAATAAGAATTTAATAAAAAGTGTGCAAACGCATATTTGAGCTTTTTAGTTCTTATTACATTAATTAATCTTTTATGCAATCAACTAACTAGCATACTACAGAGACTGAATTTTAAATTACCATCCCTTATATACAACACACACCCGTGCAAATATTTAATGCGCTCCTACATGAAAACAGACACATAACACGTTCTATCGCTCTATCATTTTCGTTTCAATTAACCATGTATGCCATGTCGACAACATACATAATAACAGTAAATATTATAACAGTGATGTTAGTCGGACGTTTGTGGCCGATAAATAAAGCGTGTATGTATGTAATACATACAGGCTGACTATATAAAATCGATATCTATTATGTATATGGATGAAGCATTGTGAAAAGCCCGTCCGCGCCGGCAGGCAGACATGACATTATTTTCAGTCGGGCGGATAAATAACCAAAAAGTTATTTGTGCCCGTGCTCGCTCGTAAATCTAGCGTGATTAAAATGTAAATATAATTGGATTTTCAAATAGGAATTAATCGCGAAAGCTATCAACTGAATTAGACGGAAATGCACACACACGTATTCTCTGTGCGCACAAAATGCAACCCAATATACAATTGTTACGGCTAATACAGTATTATATTGGGTTGCATTTCAGACTAAACTATTCGTAGCTGGGTTAATTATGTTTAATTTGATTTGACAGCTCATTTAAAGTTGCTTTGTGTGTAACACTATAGCTTCAGATGAAAGTTTGTGTTTAGTGTTTAATAAATAATGCAGTTCTTCTTAACCTTTTTAGAATTACGGTACACTTCAGTGACGCTCGTGTGAACTCTTATTTGTAGTGCTGCTGACATAAATATACAGGGTTATTCAAAAAGAAGGAACAGATTTCAAACATTTATTTGTTCCAAACTACAAAAGGAAGAACCATAATTCCAACGTTCCTGGACAGACAAAAGTTAAAAATTTGAACAGATCAGGCAGAAGTTCCAACCATGGCCGCTTGTCATGTTGATTGTCTGTAGTAAAATGACGACACAACAAGAAAAAGCATTTCCTTGTGATTTTTATGTGTAGGGTTATGTAAAGGACCTTGTTTTTATCCCCCCTATGCCCGACACTTGAAAATCTGCGACATCGAATTGTTAACACTGTGAATTCGATAACTAGAGACCAGCTGATTCGTGTGTGGCAGGAAATTAGCCATCGTTTTGATATTTGTCGTGTAACACATGGTGCTTATTTTGAACGCATAAAAAATTTAACTTTTTTTGGCAGAAACGTTGGAATTGTGTTTCTATCTTTTGTAGTTTGGAAGAAATAAATGTTTGAAATCTGTTCCTTTATTTTGAATAACCCAGTACTCTGAAATGTAAAATTTAACGTATTCTTGTTTAGCGGTATATTTTAATGCTGCTTTAGCCAGAAAGCTCATTTGTGTATCTCATCAGTGTGCGGTTATTAAAAAATGTAACTTGACTTTAAATATATAACTTTTATCACCTTGTATTCTCAAGCTGCCCTTTCAGCCCTTCTTTACATAAATACACTCACTCACTGGAACCGTTCCGCAACAATACCTCCTGCCCTTCGTCGTAATTACTACGAAAACAAGTAGCTACAACCGCACAGCCCGCAACTCAAACACGCCCTGTTTGTTGTTCCCCCTTTTTTGATACGCACCCCTAGATAAAGGGTTGGCCGTGAAGGGTCACTCCTGAAGTGTATAGATCATTACGAGCGCCCGCGTTCCGATAGTGCTCGAACAAATCGACGGAGGAGGGTGCGAGGCACAGCTGGTGGGGCACGTGCCTAACTGTAAACAATACGGAAATCCCCCTTCCCTGCGAGTCACGGTAATTGATTCGCAACATGTCATCTGTGCTGCGAGCAGTTTGTCCCTTTTTCACACAAGGTTCATGATTATTAGGTGTTGTTACATCCTGGCTTGTTGTTTTGCGTCAGAAACTCGCAAAGAGGAATTGTATATTTTTAATTATGGGTAATTCTGTAAATTTGTGAATCAAAAGCGGTTTACCGGTAATTTATAGGAAAATCATAATATCAGGGTTCGGAAATATCGTGATAATTATATAAATATCTAAATATTGAAAATATATCAATATGTATCCGATATACGGTGAGGATTTTTTTTGCTGAACATACGTTTCCTATGTTCAGTATTAGAAAGTCCATGTCAATACATTATTTCATTAATTTCGCGGATTAAGCAACCAAACTTCCAGATATTTTATTTATGCCTTTGAAGGGACCGAAATTTTATTTTAGGTTTAGTACAAATGTATCTTGAATAAGTTTCTCATCTTTCACGTGGTGAAACATATTTAACTATGATTTAATAAAGAAAACACTTGGTTAAATTTCACTAATATCACCAATCCTTGTACAGTATTTAAAAAAAAACTGGATTTATTTCATTGCAGGCGGTACTTTTTTTAGTTCTTCTGTACTCTCTATTGCTATATTATTGTAGATTTTGGATTGGAGATAACCCCAAAGAAAGAAATTGCTTGCCGATAAATCGGGAAGGTTTAATTCAGGAAACGTGTGGATTGTGGTTGAGCGCCGTCCATTCGAAACCACGCGTTGATTTACCATGAAATTGAGATGATTTACCATGAAATAAATGAAACAATGTATTGACATGGACTTTCAAAAACTGAAAATAGAAAGCCTATGTTCAGCGAAAAAAATCCTCACTGTACATCAACTTTTTGATTATTATTCTTGTTTATTAATGTTAACATTTATAATATTTATTCGTTATTGAAGGAGTTTTTTTTAAAGTATACATATCTCAATTATACGCTGTAAATCTTCAAATATTAGTAAAATTTAACCAAGTGTTTTCTTTATTAAATCATTAGTACAAATGTTCAAAGTGGATTGGAAGATTTGGACCCATAGCTTGGCCACCTCGGTTTACCGATTTATCGGCAAGCGATTTCTTTCTTTGGGGTTATCTCCAATCCAAAATCTACAATAATATAGCAATAGAGAGTACAGAAGAACTAAAAAAAAGTACCGCCTGCAATGAAATAAATCCAGTTTCTTTTTAATACTGTACAAGGATTTTACAATGGCTTGGCATATTGATTGGAGCAAGAAGGTGCCAATATGCCAAGCCATTGTAATATCCTTGTACGGTATTTAAAAAAAGAACTGGATTTATTTCATTGCAGGCGGTACTTTTTTTAGTTCTTCTGTACTCTCTATTGCTATATTATTGTAGATTTTGGATTGGAGATAACCCCAAAGAAAGAAATCGCTTGCCGATAAATCGGGAAACCGAGGTGGCCAAGCTATGGGTCCAAATCTTCCAATCCAACGATCCTGGAAGGTTTAATTCAGGAAACGTGTGGATTGTAGTTGAGTGCCGTCCATTCGAAACCACGCGTTGATTTACTATGAAATTGAGATGATTTACCATGAAATAAATGAAACAATGTATTGACATGGACTTTCAAAAACTGAATATAGAAAGCCTATGTTCAGCGAAAAAAATCCTCACTGTACATCAACTTTTTGATTATTATTCTTGTTTATTAATGTTAACATTTATAATATTTATTCGTTATTGAAGGAGTTTTTTTTTTAAGTATACATATCTCAATTATACGCTGTAAATCTTCTAAATATCGTTGTTTTGTTTTTAAAGATATCATCTTGAAGCTTAAACAAGTGTTTTCCACTCCCAGGTTAAGCATGAAGTAAAATTTCGAGTTTAGAAAAGCCTGAAAGTTTGGTTGGGTCGCTTTGCTTCGCTACGAGACCCAACCAAATTTTCAGGCTTTTCTAAACTCGAAATTTTACTTCATGCTCCACGCGTATAAAAAACCGATTTTATAGTGAGGTTCACGTTTTCACAATATTTCAGTGTTTTCAGTGTTGAATACGGGTGGCGCATGAAGTAAAATTTCGAGTTTAGAAAAGCCTGAAAATTTGGTTGGGTCGCTTCGCTTCGCTACGCGACCCAACCAAATTTTCAGGCTTTTCTAAACTCGAAATTTTACTTCATGCTTAACCTGGGAGTGAAAAACACTCGTTAAACCTTCAAATTAATTGCTTCTAGAAAAAAGTGTATGCATATTTATAATTAAAAGCAAAAATAGTTGTATAATACAGATACTTTATTCTTTTAATTTTCATTTACTACAGAAAAACACAGTTGCTTGCAAAATCGTAAAAAAATATAACATTTACGCTGCTTTTAAATTGTAAAAATACTTGGCAAACTTTGCTATGGTGGTGACCAATCTGAAACGTTAAATTTCCCTGACTTTTCCCTGATTGAAGATTTGTTTTCCCTAACTTTTATTTTTGTGAAAATACCAAATATATGTGAGAAAAACAGTAGGGATTGTAAACGTATGTATGTTTTCCAATACCGCTAACTGGATCGATTTGTAATTAACCGGTAAATTACAATATCGCTAAAGGAAATTTACTTTTGTTCAGAAATGTTTAATTTATTTCTTGATTAAATAAGCTTTAATTTTAGCTATAAATAATGTTTGTAATTTAAAAATTAAGCTTAGTATAAGAAGTTTATATTTTGTGGGATTGATTAATTTCTAATTATTTCTGAAAGTTGACAATTCAAGTTTAATTTATTTCTTGATTAAATAAGCTTTAATTTTAGCTATAAATAATGTTTGTAATTTAAAAATTAAGCTTAGTATAAGTAGTTTATATTTTGTGGGATTGATTAATTTCTAATTATTTCTGAAAGTTGACAATTCAAGAACAAAATTGGGTAAAATACTTTGTTATTGACTTTTGGTCAACTTTCAAAAATAATTAGAAATTAATCAATACCACAAAACCCAAATTACTTATACAAAGATAATTTTATAGGTTGTTTGTAGTCTTTTTTAGAAGCAGAAATAATTAGAAATTATTCAATTCCCCAAAATCTACATTACTAATTATACTAATTGCTTTATTAACTTTCAGAAAAAATGCATCTTAAATATTTTATTTTTTACGATTTTGTAAGCAACTGTGTTTTTTGTTTTTGTAGTAAATGAACATTAAAAGAATAAAGTATGTGCATTCTAAAAGTATTTATTCTTTTAATTATAAATATGCATACACTTTTTGAAGAACAAAATTAATTTGGTGGTTTAAACGAGTGTTATCCACTCCCAGGTTAAGCATGAAGTAAAATTTCGAGTTTAGAAAAGCCTGAAAATTTGGTTGGGTCGCGTAGCTACGCGACGCGACCCAACCAAATTTTAAGGCTTTTCTATACTCGAAATTTTACTTCATGCGCCACCCGTATTCAACACTGGAAACACTGAAATATTGTGAACACGTGAACCTCATTTTAAATTAGTGTTATAGATGCGCGGCGCATGAAGTAAAATGTCGAGTTTAGAAAAGCCTGAAAATTTGGTTGGGTCGTTTCGCTTTGCTACGCGACCCAACCAAATTTTCTGGCTTTTGTAAACTCGAAATTTTACTTCATGCTTAACCTGGGAGTGGAAAACACTTGTTTAAGCCTCAAATTGAATTCTTTAAAAAAAAACACGAATATTTGAAGATTAACAACATATAATTGAGTTATGTATACTTAAAAGAAAACCTCATTGAATAACTAATAAATATTATAAATGTTAATATTAATAAACAAGAACAATTATCAAGAAGTTGATATATATCGGATAAATATCGATTTATATCCGATATTTTGATATTTATATAATTATAGAATTTTGTTCTTGACTTGTCAACTTTTAGAAATAATTAGAAATTAATGTGGTATTGCTTAATTTCTAATTATTTCTGAAAGTTGACAAGTCAAGAACAAATTTCGATAATTATATAAATATCAAAATATCGGATATAAATCGATATTTATCCGATATATATCAACCAAATCCAAATTACTTATACTTATACAAATTACTATACTAAATTATAGGTTGTTTGTAGTTTTTTTAAGAAGCAGAAATAATTAGAAATTATTCAATTCCCTTAAAATTTACATTACTTATATTAAACTTAATTTTTAAGGTTGTTTGTAGTCTTTTTAAAAAGCTTCGTAATATTTTATTAAATCAACGTATTCAAACTCAATTTTCGTATTTAACAATTTTATATTTGTAAAAATAACCAAACAATTCGCAGTTGTTCTCTCTAAGAATATAAACAATAATTTGAGCTAAGTATTTTACTCTGAAAAAAGAAATTCCAACCTGGTCTAAATTGGTTTGATTTTTGTCTGAAACGTAGATTTTTCATTTTTGGCGTTTCTACTGAACACTTTTAAAATTATAAAAATGGACAACGACTTAAACACTAATTTTTTTCTAAATAAGCATCTCAATTTTGTTATGTTAAAATTTACTATTGTAAGTTTGCTTTGTATATTTTTTGTAAAAATAAGATTCCGTTTAATAAAGAAACTTAATTAACCTCAACTAAGTTTTTTGGTAAATATAGAGTTTTAATTAAAAAAAGTGAGAAAAACGTAAAACAAATTTGTATAAATTATTTAAATTTTAAGAAATTTAAGTGACTAATGACTTATATTTCGTAAAATTAGAATAATTTAGGCTTGACTTTACTTTACACCTCGTGGAATAACATGCAATATAATATAGATTCACACTGTATTGACATATATCACCAATTAAAATCAATAAATTCGGAAATGATAAAGATTCACTTTTTTCAACTTTGAAATTTTTACTAGAAACTTGTATAAAACCTCACTGATTGGTGGTAAGCATTGCAATCTTTACTGGAGACATAGGGGAAGTCGAAAGAAATGTTTGTTATAGACTTCTATCTAACTTTAACTTAAAGTTAGATTTAACCGGATGACGATTATTGGACTCATATGGATTTATAGAACAACTAACATAAATTAATACACTCATTCTGCCGAATTCATTTCACCGAAATAAAATGGTTGCTTGCGTTGAATATTCCACATACTTTTAGGGTAGGTTAGGTTAGGAGAAATGTTTGCAATAGAATAAATTGCGTAAATCTATTTGCGCACGATGATTATTTTACATACTGTTAGGAATCAATATTTTCAAAATTTTCAAACTCTTTTTTTTTATTTATTTAACATTTCCGGTCGAAATTAATTGCATATCTAGAAAGTGCTCGTCAAGTACTTTCGAATAATATCATTTTTATCTATAATACCCACGGGGTGTATAGTAAATTCTTACCATCAATTATATAATTTTATTATGATTTTCACAGGTTTTTCATTTAAAACTCTGTATTTTATTTTTTGTGTGATTTTCTCAAGTTTTAAATTTAAAACTCTGTATTTACTAAAACAATTACTTATTTGTCGTTTTTCGAATAGATATCAATTCGTGATAAAAGAAGGCTTTAAATTGAGCTGTAGTTATTTTTCATAATTTAAGTGTTGAGATTAATAAAATACATAAAATATCCAAAATCCCTGTTTAAGGGATTTTGGATCTTTTATTGTATTTTTTTTTCTTTTGGAAAATAAGTAACTCAACATCTTTCTTACATGTGTAAAAGAGAATCTTTAAGAATATATTAAGATTTTTCAAAAAATAACAATGTTCACCTAAAAATCTACTTGTTTTCCATACCCTACATGATTTTCTTATTCCATAAAACGGAAAAATCTTTCTAACGAAAATAGCAATAATTTATGCAGATGCAGAGAATGACACTAAGCTACAACTAGTTGAAAATATAATAATTTATTATTAATTCATTTGAATTCAATTAAAAACCTATAAATTGTGCAGATTATTTAACTGAAAAAAAAAATCGTTAAATTCTCTGAATTTAATTAATTGCTTTATTTTTCTAAATGCTGAAAGCGTATTAAAAAAAAATATGATGACTAATTACTCCTTAATTCTTATAAAATTCAACGAGTATGTTTAGCAAACGCTTTCAAAATATGTAAATATTCGAAAATTGTTATTTTCACTCAAAATAAAAATAAGTGTTTTTTACACTAAAAAAGACTGTTATTCCTTACTTCACTTTTAAAAAAGAGAAGTAAGGAATAACAGACTTTTTTAGTGTAATAATCACTTTACGTAAACTCAAAAACATACAGTCAAGTGTTTTTTATCCTAATTTTTGTCGAAAAAGAGAAGAAGAAGAAAACTATGAAAGAAAAAAATAATTCCTTCATATTCGAGTTATTTTCGCTACAAGTGTAAATTTTCTAATTTCAGTCTTATTTTTACAGGAATTGAATTAATAAAATTATGTGGATGTGGATGTGTTAAAATGCTAGTGGTAAAGGGGGATTAAATACATGTTGACAATTATTAGCATTTAATGCTTTTCCTTTAACAAGGGTTTCCACTCCCAGACTAAGCATGAAGTAAAATTTCGAGTTTAGAAAAGCCTGAAATTTGGATTTGCCAGGGCGCACAATGTGCCAAATCCGAGCGCGAGCGCCAGGGGGGGATTTGGAGGAAAAAAATTAAATTAAAAATTTCGAGAAAAAAACATATCCACTCCATTGTAGATACATGAAACCCTTATAATCTTGCATGTTTATATTTTTTAACCCCCTATATTATTAACAATTAACGCTTAAAGTTGAGCAATTTAGAAAACATCGATTTTACGGCATTTCATTCGCAAGTTTAAATAATTTATTACATGGATAGTAGGCGTACTATAAATATAACATTATACACTATTGTTTATAACATAATACTGTATATTATGGTTGAAAGATCAACTCTCTAAATATTTTAGAAAAAAAGTTAAAAAAATTTGAATATGAAATATATTTTAAATATAAATTTTAACTTTAGAAAGTGTTATAAAAAAAATGCCAACTCGATGAGGTCTGTGACTATCACTAAAAATTAGTTCTATGTTTTCTCTAACTACCCTCAAAATTTCGTATCTCCACCGGTGCGTTTTTGGGGTCTTTTTAATTTTTTTATTCGACGCCACCAATTAAAATTGGGTCGGGCGAGGCCCGTGTGCGGTGGCATCGCGGAGTCGAGCTCGCTATTCTCGAGCAGCACGCAACATTATTTCTACGTTGGCCCCGAACAAAAAAATAATAAAAACGCACTTAAAACGCACATGTAAAAATTCAAAAAAATTAGGGCTGTTACAGAAAATATTGACAAATGTTTACATAATAGTCATAATCCTCACAATCTACAATTTTTCTAATATACAGGTATATATCATAGGGAAATTATTTCTTCTCTGAGTATTTTTTGCAGCATTTAAATCACATTTACAAAAATAGTTTTATGGGTTTTTTTCTTATTGATATATAAGGGTGTACATCTGTTACTGATAAAGGTCATCTGGTTTGTGTTTACATTTTTATTAGGGGTCCGATTGAAGCTGTCATTTACCGTAACAAATGGCATTCTTGTCACACAGTTTTTACGGTTTAAGTATCTGAAATGGATTATTCTTAATTTTCTTGAAAGCAAAATATGCGTTTAGTGTTGAACGAAGTCTCCAACAGTTCACATATTTTTCTGATCCATAAGCGAACGATTGAACATTATAAAGTAATTATTAATTAAGTTAGTGTTAAGTGTTATTTAATTTGTTGACTATATACTCTTTCTTTGATGTAGTGTTTTTTTGTGTATAAAATAGTTTACTTTAATTAAACTAGTGTTTAGTGTTAGTGTAATTTAATTAATCCAAAACGCTGAGTGATAATGGAGAAAATTAAAATTACAAACGGTGATTTATATAAGGTATGGTACGAACTAAAACCTAAAAACCTTATTCAGTCAAGCAATACCATTGATTATTTAATAAAATATATTGAAAATGTTTCGACGAAAAACAATAGTGAAAATGATGACATTCTTAAAAAAGTTAAGGGTTTCTGCAGTACTCTTAATAGAAAGTGGAAAATGTGCTCAAGATCTCATATCAATTTCATAAAAAAAAAAAATAGAAATTGGTTACTGCTGCCTTTTAAATACAACGAGGGTTCTGTCTTAATTGAAAATACAAACCCCTTTGAAAATATAGAAAATATTTCACCAATACCAAGTACATCAGGTACACAGTTCACAATACAAAGTAATACATCTAAAAGAAGACAAACTAATTTATTGATCACCGAAAATACATAATATATAAATTAGATTTGAAGAAAACAACTACTCACGGATGTACGATAGAAGAGAAAAATAATATATTTAGTCGGAAAACTAGAATACAAAAACTATTACGTAAATAGTTAGGGATAAGGGTTGATATTGTTGTGCAAGGAGGAGGTACTTCAAATACTGGCAACGTTGCTCGAATATTTTTTCGAAATTATGAGAAAGTAGCTGTCATCACTGAATTGAATGAAGAATTATTGAACAGATTTTATACAATTCTTATAACAATGTCGAGTTCTCGTAATATAAATGTATTGATGTTTGATAAATATGCAGAAGATACGGCCCGGCCCGACTTTACACCTTGTTATATGGATGGTATAGAATGCCTCCTAGTGTCCATAAAATTTTAATTCACGGGAGCAAAATAATTGGACAATGTCTTTTACCAATCGGAGAACTTTCGGAAGAGGCACAGGAAGCAACCAATAAAATATATAAGAGAGTTAGAGAAAACCATACTAGGAAAAACTCTAGGCTTAATACAATTCGAGATTTATTTAATATGCTTCTTGTATGTTCTGATCCAATAATTTCTTCTTTGAGAAGCGATGTAAAAATTCATAAAAAACAACTACCTGCAGACGCTAAAAAATTAGTTATTTGTGAAACGGACACAAGTGACAGCGAAGACGAACAGACTGATGAGGATACTGACAATTTTTCATTTTAAAAAAGTAAGTAAATAAAACAGTATAAAATACATAACTTCGTTGTGCAAAATCAGAAAAATGTAATGTATATTCTGATTAAAAATTCATATTTTAAACAACAGATTAAATTATTTTTAAACTACAGCAGATACTTTTCACATTTGTAGGTTTTTTTGAGGTGCTTTATTTTTTATTAGGCGCAACCGATAAAAATCGACTCGGTCATTCGCAAAAACCTGACACAAAACGCACATGTAGAGATACGAAGTTTTTAGGGCATTTAAAAACATACCACAGTTTTTGGTGAAAGTCACAACCTATGTAATGATTATAACAATTGTATATAATTTTGCTGCCTTGAATTATTATTATATTATTTTTCTAGAAGATTGCAAACCGGAAGAACTGTGACTATCATATAAACATTTGTTAATATTTTCTGTAACTGCCCTAATTTTTTTGAATTTTTACATGTGCGTTTTAAGTGCGTTTTTATTATTTTTTGTTCGGGGCCAACGTAAAAATCATGTTGCGTGCTGCTCGAGAATAGCGCGCGCTCGACTCCACGATACTCACCGCACACGGGCCTCGCCCGACCCAACTTTAATTGGTGGCGTCAAATAAAAAAATTAAAAAGACCCCAAAAACGCACCGGTGGAGATACGAAATTTTGAGGGTAGTTAGAGAAAACATAGAACTAATTTTTAGTGATAGTCCCAGACCTCATCGAGTTGACATTTTTTTTATAACACTTTCTAAAGTTAAAATTTATATTTAAAATATATTTCATATTCAATTTTTTTTTAACTTTTGTTCTAAAATATTTAGAGACTTAATTTTTCAACCATAATATACAGTATTATGTTATAAACAATAGTGTATAATGTTATATTGATAGTACGCCTACTATCCATGTAATAAATTATTTAAACTTGCTAGTGAAATGCCGTAAAATTGATGTTTTCTAAATCGCTTAACTTTAAGAGTTAATTGTTAATAATATAGGGGGTTGAAAAATATAAACATGCAAGATTAGAAGGGTTTCGTGTATCTACAATGGAGTGGATATGTTTTTTTCTCAAAATTTTTAATTTGATTTTTTTCCTCAAAATCCCCCCCTGGCGCTCGCGCTCGGATTTGGCACATTGTGGGGCGCGCGAGCGAAGCGAGTCGCGCTCCGGCAAATCCAAATTTTCAGGCTTTTCTAAACTCGAAATTTTACTTCATGCGCCACCCGTATAAAACACTGATTTAGTGTGAAATTCAAAAACACTTACATATTTAATTAATTAAAATAACACTATCGTATTGAATTGCCTCAGTGTGTAACGTACGAAGGTGTTGTTTGTCGTTACTGTTCTTTTGTTTATATTTAGATTTCCTAGATTTGTCGTCGAAGACGCGATTTAGCCAACTTGGGTCCAAACAAAGAGATTCAAAGATAAACCTTTGACTTGATATTTAATTTGCTACTTAATACATCAATTTACAGTTTGAAACAGAATAAGAATTAGAAGTCAAAGATTCAGAGTTTAGAATTTGTAATTGAATTGGCTGTCTTGCACAACTGTCGAAATATAAGTGTGCTCCTTAACACCAGAACAATTTTATTTCTTCAGTAATAGGATAGTAATAAGATAAGAGAAAATGGAATAACAAAACAAGATTATAATTCCTAAGAATCGATTTCGGAATGAGAAAACTATTTGATTTACGAATTATTTGCTATTCCAAAATTATCTGTACAATGAGATAATTACACTATAATGATAATAATATACAGAGTGATTCATGAAAACATTAAATTTATACAAGTGAGAGGTACATTACAAGTGAAACAATAGGTTTTTATATTTTACTGGTTAAAACCAGTTTTTTTTACGATTTACCGGTAATATGGTTTACCGCTATTACAATCTCTAGTGTTGTGTTAATCTGCAGTGCAATGTAGTTGTAAACTCTGTCATTTATTTAATCGCATTATTTGCATCTTTATTTTTAATATTTGTTAAGGGGTTAGGCCACTCTAGACTAGGAAAAGTAATTGAAGCACTCGGGAAGTTAAATAACAAGTTAAGTGCGGGCCCGGATGGAATTCCAGCTCTAATAATAAAAGATTGTCGTGATATTATTGCTAGACCTTTAACGCATATCTTTAACTTATGCCTGACCTATAGCAAAGTTCCATTATGTTGGAAAAGTGCACGTATTGTACCCGTCTTTAAATCGGGCAATAAAAGGGACGTTCCGAACTATCGCCCTATTGCTATTATCTCTAACGTTGCAAAGTGTTTTGAACTTATTCT
The DNA here is from genome assembly GCA_932526585.2 of Philonthus cognatus. Classification (NCBI taxonomy): domain Eukaryota; kingdom Metazoa; phylum Arthropoda; class Insecta; order Coleoptera; family Staphylinidae; genus Philonthus; species Philonthus cognatus. Next base: position 36,579,670 of record OW052247.1, read on the forward strand.
TTGCAAATATATTAATCCTTACGTTAATAATAAATTGTCCTCATATCAACATGGCTTCAGGCCCATGAAATCAACTGTGTCAAATATTTTATTGAAAACCCAATTTATTTCAAAATTTATGGATAATCGTACTCAGATGGACGTCATTTACACTGACATATCGAAAGCTTTCGATAGAATTGATCATGGTATCCTGATAAATAAATTAAAACGGCTTGGGTTTTTCACTGGTTTATGTGATTTATTTCAGAGTTATCTTAGTAACAGACATTTAGTTGTGGAATATAAGGGATATCAGTCAAATCAATTTATCGCTTCCTCAGGTGTCCCGCAGGGATCCAACCTAGGACCTGTCTTATTTAATTGCTTCATAAATGATATAGCTGATAAAATATCACATAACATCTTGATATTTGCAGATGACCTAAAATTGTTTAATCCAATATTTACTTTGAATGATTGCCAATATTTACAGGATAGTCTTGAGATAATAATTAACTGGTGTAGGGATAACAATGTCTCATTGAATGTAGGCAAATGCAAGGTTATGTCATATACTAAAAACAAATCAAAAATCACTTATGATTATAGCATCAATGGTACAGTGTTGTCCCGAGTGGTATTGTTTAAAGATTTAGGTGTGATATTCGACGATCATTTATGTTTCAATGATCATATTATGAAAATTGTCTCAACCGCCAACCGTTCCTTAGGTTTTATAATACGGAATTGTAAGTCATTTAGGAATATTTGTGCAATAAAAACCCTTTATTTTGCATTTGTGCGTAGTAAGCTGGAGTATGCTTCAAGTGTTTGGGATCCACACTACTCTAAGTACTCCTCGATGATTGAAGCTATACAAAAGAGGTTTGTTAAGTATCTCCATTTTAAGAAGTACGGGGCTTATCCTGATTTTAATTACGATTATGCTGCGTTGTTAGATAAATTTGAAATGCACTCCTTAGGATGTCGCCGTAAGGCGAATTTAGTGACAACGCTGTTTAAGGTACTCAATGGTCAAATTGATTGCCCTGAATTGTTGGAGCAACTGAATATATTGGTGCCCTGTAGTGTAAGAATTAAACGTCTATTTCAGCTACCAATACCCAAAACGAACGTACTGGTCAGATCGCCGATGTATTCTATGTGCGCTACGTACAACAAACTCATTAATACAAATACAGATGTGGATATATTCAACTTTAAATCAGCGAAAGAATTCTTCAATGTGATCATTGAGTATCTTTCTTAGTTTATTTTCTTAGTTTTTTTTTTACTTTTAGTTTATTTCTTGTTATTAGCTTAGTAACCTGAAAATTTCGTTTATTTACAATGTTAATTTTCTTTAATTAAAATTATTGTGTTTTTCTTTATTTGTATTAACTTCAATCTGTAATTGGACCTTGTTCCGTTGGTTGAATAAATAAATAAAAAAATAAAATAAAAAAAAATAGGTAATTTTCTAGATTTTTTTTACTCAATCAATGAATTTTCGTTAAAAGCCATAAATTCCTTGAATTTTCCTCAAAGGTTATGGTTTTATCCATTCCATAAATATCCATGATATATATCTGAGTTTATAAATATCGATATATATCATGATAAATATCTTGATAGATATCGAATGATATATATCGTCCGAGCACTGCTAATATCGGTCTTTTAAAGGATAAAAGTCATTCAATACAAGGACAATTAATAGTATTTAATGGCTTACCTTTAACGAGTAAAAAGTCTTTTTTTATTAAAATGAAAATTTTAAAATTGCTGAGATATCCTCTGTTCAAAATGACCAATTCATTTAGTTTCTACACAATAGTTGTAGATCTGTATCATTTTTTTTTTCTAAACCCCGGAAACCAGAAGTGGGAGTTTACTTTTAGCAGTTTTCAGCGTTTTTGAAATATTTTCCTAAATATTAATAGTATAAAAAACTGTTTGAAATAAAAGCTGTAGATAATGAAAAACACATAACTTTCAAATAAACACTTTTTACCGTAGCCCTTTTGTTTTTTACGATATACGCAAAATAATACGAGAAAGTTCTCCTTTAAACTTTCTCGTATTTTTTTGCGTATATCGTGAAAACAAAAGAGCTACGGTAAATAGTGTTCATTTGAAAATTGTGTGTTTTTCGTTGTCTACAACTTTTATTTCAAACAGTTTCTTATATTATTAAAATTTAGGAAAATATTTGAAAAACTCTGAAAATTAAGTTAAATATAATAACAATATGTTCACGTATTCATGAAATCTCTTTAATAACAAACTCACAAAGAGAAATGTTATTGTAAAATTAATTACGTACCTAAATCATTACCTATTTATTTTAGCTTAAACAGTGTAATTAAAATGAACTGGAGGCTACACGCGAGAGTATATTAAATTAATATTTATTCAAATTCCAGTAGATTTATTAATATAAACGTTACGCTGTCTCTTTCAGTAGAATTGCCACAAATTGTATTACAAAACCCTAAGTCCTGTATGTGCGCTATATATAGGAGAAAGCGCCGAGCAATCCAATTAGTGCTTACGCACGAGGGAAACACTTTTCTCCGCAAATTAGATTTGCTCCCGTGAAACTCAAATTACTTACTCGAATTAACTAATTACGTGATAATACCATTGAGGCTTCGCAATCCTTCAGCTCACTCTGAACCAACTAAAAGAAAGAAAGAAAAAAGTTGATAAATCACCAACAACCTCATTAATATAATTAATGTCATTATACTGGACATTTTTTTTAAGTATACATATCCTAATGTATACGCTGTATATTTTTTGTTATTCGTTGATTTCTTAAATACGTTCAATTTAAAGCTTCTACTTACAGTAAATTTGTAGAAATTCGTTGTTTTTATAAAAGCGGTAAATTTGAATTTCTAACGAGTGTTTCCACTCCTTGGTAAAGCATGAAGTAAAATTTCGAGTTTAGAAAAGCCTGAAAATTTGGTTAGGTTGCGTAGCGAAGCGGAGCAACCTAACCAAATTTTCAGGCTTTTCTAAACTCGAAATTTTACTTCATGCGCCACGCCTATAAAACACTGAATTATAGTAAAGTTTAAAACATACTACTCAAGTTTGATCTTGCTTTAATAAATACCGTGCGATTATTTAAATTATAATATAGAGTAGGCAGATTGTTTTTATGCGGTTGCCCAGACTGCTAATTCAATGATGGAATAAATTTGAGGTTATGTTAAACCATGTGTTAACAGTCAGTAGTGCCAATCTAATTTAAAACTCAAAGCCTACTCTAAATCATGTTTTAAACGATCGCCCGGTATTTATTTCGTTGAATTGTAACGAAATTTTGCGCTTTTAAACTTCGAGCAATTTTCTTTTGAATATTTTACTAAGATTAAACTTAAGCAATGTATACTTTCAACTTCACTTTGAAAATTTTGGTTAGGTTGCTCCGCTTCGCTACGCAACCTAACCAAATTTTCAGGCTTTTCTAAACTCGAAATTTTACTTCATGCTTAACCAAGGAGTGGGAACACTCGTTAGAGCTTCAAATTTACCGCTTTTATAAAAACAACGAATTCCTGCAAATTTACTGTAATTTTAAGAATATGTATACGTAAAAGAAAGGAAAATGTTATCAACAATCTGACGTTTACTTGATTTATGAGCGATTCAAACACTAATTTCATACTGTTAACTGTAAAGGCTTCTACTTTGTTATACATTGTTATTTACACAAATAAGAGTTAAACTTTGTATAACTGACGTTTTTCATTGTGACTATAGTTTCAACAATATTAAGTTGCGATTATCAAACAAACCTCAGTTATACAAAGTTTAATGCTGGGTTTCACTACCGTCAATTTATCGATTAAAATCTTGTAATAGATACATGTCAAAAAAATCAATCAATTCACATGATATTGATGTTTGTGACAAAATGTCTATTCTAATCGACAAATAAATGTAATCAACAAATAAGATTTAATTAAATTTAGTAAAACCGGACGAGAGTAGTGTTTTATTTGACTAATTTTAAATGTTTCGCATAATTTTATTTAACTTTCAGTGGATAATTAAGAATTATCTTAGAAGCTTTTAATTTTTTTTTTCTTCGATATACAAACACATTTTATTAAATTCCTAAAAACGATACCGATTTTTTGGTTAAATCTGAGGTAACTTAAAACTAATGAATTATTAGGAAATTTCATTTATCATTGGTGTAAAAACCCAGTATATATTGTTTTTTTTTTTTTTATTGGCCAACCAGATCTGGTGATTTTTTTATAATGTTCGATATTTAGTTGGATGCTCTGGTTGTAATTCTGACTTTTGCCTTTAAAATAAATGTGAGATTATGTTTTCCACATGGTTGCAATGTGCCTAATTACCCTATCATAAAGATTAATATTACTTTCGGCCTTTTATTACCACTTTTCTGTCAAATAATTAATCAATTGCAACATTGCATTCATATATCGATGTTATTATATGACAGACAGGAGGGACAGTAATTCTGATTTGCCTTTAAAATAAATTTGAGGTTATGTTTTCCACATGGTTGCCATGTGCTCAATTACCCTATCATAAAGATTAATATTACTTTCGGCATTTTATTACCACTTTTCTGTCAAATAATTAATCAATTGCAACATTGCATTCATATATCGATGTTATTATATGACATACAGTAGGGACAGTAATTCTGATTTGCCTTTAAAATAAATCTGAGGTTATGTTTTCCACATGGTTGCCATGTGCTCAATTACCCTATCATAATGATTAATATTGCTTTCGGCATTTTATTACCACTTTTTGTCAAATAATTAATCAATTGCAACATTGCATTCATATATCGATGTTATTATATGGCAAACAGTAGGGACAGTAATTCTGATTTGCCTTTAAAATAAATTTGAGGTTATGTTTTCCACATGGTTGCCATGTGCTCAATTACCCTATCATTAAGATTAATATTACTTTCGGCATTTTATTACCACTTTTCTGTCAAATAATTAATCAATTGCAACATTGCATTCATATATCGATGTTATTATATGACAAACAGTAGGGACAGTAATTCTGATTTGCCTTTAAAATACATTTGAGGTTATGTTTTCCACATGGTTGCCATGTGCTCAATTACCCTATCATAAAGATTAATATTACTTTCGGCATTTTATTACCACTTTTCTGTCAAATAATTAATCAATTGCAACATTGCATTCATATATCTATGTCATTATATGATAAACAGTAGGGACAGTAATTCTGACTTACCTTTAAAATAAATTTGAGTTTATGTTTTCCACATGGTTGCTATGTGCTTAATTACCCTATCATTAAGATTAATATTACTTTCGGCATTTTATTACCACTTTTCTGTCAAATAATCAATTGCAAAGTGGCATTCATATATATATATATATATTTTTTTTTAAAGAGTTTATTTATATATATATATATATATATATATATATATAGTAACATAAGTTAAAATTATTTGTATTCATCTGCGCCTCATTGTAGTTGGTACCTTGGGTTTCATTCCTTCTTTCCTCGCCTCGTGATGTCTGGGTAGTACCCGATCTCGGGCTAACGGTATTGAAGGATTCTTGTGAGTTTTACATTTTCATATTTTTGGTCAGTTTATTTCGTTATTTATTAATTTTAGAGATTTAACGTATTTTGGAAGTTTGTTGAAAATGTTTATCGTGTCTGTCGTCAAGTTTTGCGTGTACTTTTTGGTGTTGAATTTATCGGTTCTGAGGTCTGATTTTCTTCTGGTTTTATAACTGTGTATTTGTTTGTTGGGTTTAATTTTGATCCTTGTTTTCATTAAGCTATATTGTATTTTGTATATAAGTAATAGGTTATTGTAAGTTATTAGTTTTTTTAAATCTAGTTCTTTCGTGATTTAGAAAAGTTTTTGCGTTCTTGTTCTTTTATTTAGTATGTACAGTATTTTCAGTGCTTAGTTTTGTTGACGTTGTAGCTTCTGAATGTTTTTGGCGGTTGTATTTCCCCATATATTGGAGAGGTAATTAATGTGGGAAGTAAATAGGGCATGGTATACTGCTCTCTTTCTGTTTTCGGGTATATATTTTCTTATTTTCCATAGTGCTCCTATTGCTGTCGAGTTTTTTTTCAAAATTTTATTTATGTGATTATCCCACTTTAAATTCATATTAATATTAAGGCCCAAGTATTCAGTGTTATTGATTTGTTTAATGTACTTTCCATTTATTCTAATCGTTATTTTTACAGGTTGTTTTTTGGGATTGAAGATCATGAATGTGGTTTTTTCTTCGTTTATTGTTAGCAGATTATTGTAGAACCATTTTTCTAAAATGTTTAAGTCTTCATTTATTTTTCGTTCTATTTTCTTTTCATCGTATATATGATGCACGTGTCATCGGCGTATATAAATGGCATTCCTGTTATATTTAGTTCTAATATCAATGTCATTAAATGACAACCAGTAGGGACACCCAAAGTAATCAAAGAACCTAAGAAAAATAAATCCCAAATCTGGTTGGCCAATAATAAAAAAAACCGACTATACATTGTAACGACGAAAAATACTAATTCGGTCTTTAGTTATCGTTTTTAATTTGCATACATACGTCTTTTTTATACGCCGTTTTGGATAAACGTTGCATTTTTTAACATAGTAAATGCGAACGCGTTGTTTTTCGCTGGAACGTACAAGATATTTTGATATCTTGCCGCGATTTACATAAAACTCCCCGAAAAACCGAACGCTGCTCATTCCAGATGGTAATGAATGCAAATCGGAGCGGATATTTCCATAATTTTAAAGCAGGCCATGTATCTAAGCTTGCTTTAAAATTCATCGCAAACTTTTTTTATGATCGTCTAGTAATCAGATGTACTCCAAGAAGTAGCAATTTTTTTAAATGAGATTTTGATAAGTAATAAAATACTGCATGTATCTGTTATTGCTGAATCCCCAATAATCAATTTTTGTTACTTTTAAGAAGTTTCGCAATAGGGTCGGAAAGTGATGACGTCAAAAATCAGTGGAAAATTTAAACGTGAGTCACACTGTCAAAATATTGGCAGTATTCACAACATACCCAAGGTCGAGAATAAAATAGGTTATGTTTGGAAGCTTACTGTACCGTAGTTTTACATAGTTAAGAATTTAATTGCTCTGATCTGCTAAATATAATGCATTATCTAATTAAATTATTATATTTATATTTTAACAGTTTTCTAGTATGACTCACGTTTAAATTTTCCACTGATTTTTGACGTCATCACTTTCCGACCCTATTTCCATTATGAAGGTAATTAGGCTGAAACTAATACAAACAGTTTTTGAGCAAAACTAAATATGAATTAAAGGAAAATTGTTAACTTCTATTAGATCATTTAATAGAATACCCTTTTTGTTATATTTATTGATTTCTAATTCTTGTAACAAATTTAGTTTACGGCTTTTTCTACATTCGTGGAAAATTTAAAATTTCGATTTAAAGTTATGTTGGTATTCGATTAAATGATTGGCATAGGTTAATAAGGGAGTTTTCTTAAATTGAAATGAAGGTTATTAGTCTGAAACTAATACAAACAGTTTTTGAGCAAAACTAAATATTAATTAAAGGGGTATTGTCAACTTATATTTGATCATTTAATAGAATACCTTTTTTTGTTATATTTATTGATTTCTTATTCTTCTAACAAATTTAGTTTACGACTTTTGTTACATTGGTGGAAAATTTAAAATTTAGATTTATAGTTATATTGGTATTCGATTAAATGTTTGTCCAACATATACCTTAGGGCAATCCCTACATTCCTACAAATATACGTCAGAATTCGTGGTTTTATCAGATTTGTCTTTTGAAAAATCAAACCGATCATATATATAAAAAAAAAATAGGAAAACCCTGATTTGGAAGATACACGTGCTGGAATTAAAATAATACATTTAATTTTACTTTTTAAGCTTTATTTAATGACAAATAGTATCAAAATAAAAGCAAATTCAGCAACGTCCAAGTATTTACACATCATCCCTATTTCACACTCTCTCAAATAACAAAAACCCCACAACCACTATTTATAGCAAATACATTTCCTCGCAAACGCTATTAAATAACAAGACTACAGATGCAGCTTCCAACCCCGTGTTGATATACAGTCTGGATATGTTTAGCCCCTCGAAAACGTACAATCACACATATATATCTGGTACGGGGTGGAAAGTGGAAAGCTGCTCTTAGCCGATCCTCGTCTCGTCGATATAAATCATGGAGGACATCAAGAGCTCAGAAACTCCCGTATCATCCGGGCATAAAGCGCTCCATTCAAAGCTTCACCCCATTTGCGAAAAGGGGGAGGGTGAAACCGGATAGTAACGGACGCGGATGTATGGGAGTATGGGGGATTGGGGTGGAACACGGAGGGGTAGTTCTCTATTAAAGCCTCAAATTATATTTGCGTGCACGAACGGAAATAATCGGTTGTGACGGATGCAAACGGTAAATGATCCAATAATACAGTTTTCGACAAACATCGCCGGGGATTTTGATTAAGGTTGTTTTGTGTAAGGGGCTCGAGTGTGTAATTAATAACGCTCTATAATTCTGATTGTACAATTGGAGGGATTCGAGGATGCGGTTTGTTTAAGGCTGTCAACAACACATATTCAAATGCTCGTAATTCAAGATGTTTAACTGGCCAGAAAATGGTATTTACGATTGATATATCTTATGGGTAAAAGTCACATTTATGATGAATCATATCGATATTTTATTTATTTATGATCCCCTTTTTGAAAGTGTCTTAAAGATTCTCGCTTGATCTATTCCATCAAACCTTATTTAATCTTTTGACGACATGATCACACTTGTATTATAGAACTTTCTTTTGAGGCTATTCCCTCACTTGAAATTCAAAGAGAGGATTTCCTATGAGATTACATCAAAAGAACGATTCTCAAAGAGGGAATGTTGAAAAATGTATTGGCTTATAGTTGACTAAACGGTTTATCACACTTTTCTCTTGAACATTGTTGTTGAAGTACCGTATAACTTCAATCATTTCGATCATCAACCGGTAAGTCATAATATAAGTCATTAAATACATGGATAATTAATAGGATTTAATGGTTTACCTGTAAAGCGAGGGTTTGCACTCCTTAATTAAGCATGAAGTAAAATTTCGAGTTTGAAAACTTGGATTTGGGCGCGGAGCGAAGCGTAGCGCCCAAATCCAAATTTTAAGGCCTTTCTAAACTCGAAATTTTACTTCATGCGCCAGGCGTATAAAAGACTGAAATATTGTAGAATTCAAAAACATTTACATCGTATAAATTAATAGTGATTTATGTCTTTTTAAATTTCGCTTTAAATCAGTATTTTATACGCTAAGCGCATGAAGTAAAATTTCGAGTTTAGAAAAGCCTGAAAATTTGGTTTGGTCGCTCCGCGCTTCGCGCTACGCGACCAAACCAAATTTTCAGGCTTTTCTAAACTCGAAATTTTACTTCATGCTTAATCAAGAAGTGGAAACCCTCGTTAAGGGTTTTTCTTTAAAAGCTATTAATTATCCATGTATTTAATGACTTGTATATTATAACTTACGGGTAAATGATTGAATTGATTGAAGTTATACGGTACTTCAGCAACAATGTCCATTCCCGGTAAAAAAGCGTAATATTTGACTTTCACCCCCAAAGCAATGGTAAATTATCAGTACTGTCCGAAGATGGACAAATCCAACTCTCTTTTAACATTTGCAATTTGCTTGAAGGATTTAACATCTCCAGCATAGATTTCCAAAGTAGTCTACATCGACCCCTAAGGTTCGACTCCGAACTGCAAGGGGTCCATGTCAGTGAAAAGTAAAATTGAGGGTGCATGATATATAATGGGAGTCTACGAAAATGGATCCCATTTAAGCAGGTCATGACCAAAATTTTAGCTTTCCATAAATGAAATAATTCACATAGCACAGATAGTACCTATTACATATTCCTTTCTTATAATAGTCATCCAGGGAATTTTTCGTATAGTATACATAGGCATACGCTTTTTTCTAAAGAGTTCAATTTGAAGCTTTAAACGGGTGTTTCCACTCCCAGGTTAAGCATGAAGTAAAATACTTCAGGCTTTTCTAAACTCGAAATTTTACTTCATGCTTAACCTGGGAGTGGAAAACCCTCGTTTAAAGCTTCAAATTGAACTTCTTTGAAATGAATGTGTATACTTAAAAGAAAAACTGTATAAATAACCCATGAAGTAAACATTGTTAAAACATAAACGATTATGAAACATGAAGATTTGAAGCTAGATTTGTAGAACGTTATGGCTTCATGCTTTAATCACGTTAACATTCGAAATCGATAATGGGATCTTTCTCCGTCGACGGGTCAAACCAAGAACTCAATTGCTTTGAATCTTAGTTAAAGCTAATTGTTAGAATATTCTCTTGAGTTCAATCAACTGTGTCAGTTGCCAAAACCACTTTTGAAGTTGATGAATTTGTAACAATTTAATATTAGAAAGGCGGGGGTCTATCCAACTGAAGTGTGGGAACCTATGATCTATAGAATACTGAGAGTTGATTAACAGGTGTTTTTTTTTTTTGCTGGAGAAAATGTTGAGGCTTTAGAACCTTATTTTGCCCACCGCTCGCTTTGAGAGTATATTTTTTCTAGAGACCACCAATTGTTTTTACTTACCATCTGTCAGAATCTGAAATAGCTATTGCAACGATTATATTTAAACGTGTAATATTATACGCCTCCTAATTTTCTCTGGGTTTTCTACTGCCCCCCCTGAAAGTCTCAAACGTCCACAGGAGGGCGCTATCGCCCATGTTAAGAACCTATGCCTTAGGATATATAAATGTTACTTGATTTAAATGATGTGTAACAATGTATATTTTTTAATTTTAGGAAACGAACGATGTCTGTGTCGGTACAAGTGTTGGAACGATAACGGAACCGGACTGTTTGGGACCTTGCGAGCCGGGAACTAGTGTAACGCTGGAGGGCATAGTTTGGCATGAGACTGAAGGTGGTGTGTTGGTTGTGAATGTGACATGGCGCGGTAAGACTTACGTAGGTACCCTGCTGGACTGCACAAGGCACGACTGGGCGCCACCAAGGTAAGCAAAGTAATTGTTTTTCTCTAAGGATGTAAACTGATAATTGGTATTTTTAGATTCTGTGATTCACCTACAAGTGACCTAGACACGCGGACTCCCAAAGGCCGGGGCAAGCGTGGACGGTCAGCGGCTGGAGCAACCCCTAGCACAGACCTGAGCAATTTTACTGAAACAAGGTCGTCGGTGCATAGCAAGTTAAGGAATGGTGGGAATGTGAAGGGGCGCCGAGGGGCTGCAAATGGGTCTGCACCGCCGACGGCGCCGGCATCTCCAACCCCTTTCATACCTCCAAGGCCGGAGCCTTCGAATAAGCGGAAGAGTCGAGCTGGAGAGGAGGAGAATACAAACTCGGGGAAGAAGACAAAAGTGATTCCAGTTCCAGCGACTATCACCCCAGCGAGCACACCCGCGAACACGTGCACCAGCCCTCCCCCATCCCCTGTTTTGCTCGAATGCCCCGAACCTAATTGCTCCAAGAAGTACAAACATATAAACGGGTTAAAGTATCACCAGTCGCACGCGCATAACGCGGGTGATGATGATGATACCAAGGATGTTACCTCAATGTCCGAAAATGACGAAAGCAACATCGAAGCTCCTAGCCCTGTAACCCCTGTGAAATCCCCTGAGAAAAGTCAGGATAGCCCCTTGACACCGCAAAAGAAAGAACCAGTGGAGTTACCTTCAATCCTCCGGGGATTGGATGTTCCTAGCCAACCGAATACCCCGAGAAGCACTCCTCCATCCCCAGCAACTCCACAGAGCATACAAGACATGGGAGCTCCAGCCGGATCCCCCACTGTCCCCGTCGTTGAAAACAAACAAAGCGTGGTGAAACCCGGCGTCTTGCGCTACACAGCAACTGAGGAATTCCCCGTGGGGGTATTCGCCGCAAACAAATCCCAACCTCCCACGCCCACCGGTAATTCGGTAAACCAAAACGAGCACTTGTTCAAAAGTGAAAATCTTCCAATTCCAGGTCCAACGCAACCTCAACCGCAAGTGCAAGCGATCCCCGCGGTACGACCAATCACCTCCGAACCCCAAATCATCCCCCCGACAGAACCCGTACAAACCTCCCAATCCTTCACCAACCAACTCCAAACCCCGCAACCCACCTTCTCCCAACCACCAACGATCATCATCCCGGCGCAAAACCCCACCACTCAACAGAATTCACCGTCGCAAAGTCCGAAACCGAGCCCGGTGGCGCAGTTTAAAGTTAAACCCACGGCCGCGCTCATGCCGGAGGATAAGTCTAAAACGACGACGCCCAGCAAACCACCACTGCCCGCGAGTTTCAAGAAGAAGAACAGGAAGTCGCCAGCGGGTAGTCCGGATCCGCCCGCGCCTAACGAGACTCCCGTTTACGGAATGGAGCAGAGCGGAAGGGACGAGGTGCAGAGTCCAGCTTATTCGGATATCTCGGATGATGGTGCTCCCGTTTTGGAATCCGAGGACAAGGGGAAAACAGATAAGAAGACTGATAACGGACAACCTCTTCAACATATACCTCAATATGGTAAGTTAACACAAATAATTTAATACAGTAAAGCTCGCTAATCCAGATTAATGAAATCCGAGGCAATCCGAATTAGTGAAACATCTGAATTATTAGCGCCACACTTTGGCGCCATGATGCTTTTTAACCATCAGGGAAATTCCGACATCGTTTTTGAGTTTTTTTGGAAGGCATAATGTAAATAACTAATATTTCAATTTCGTCCGGATTACTGGAAAATCCGGATTATTGTAGTTCGAATTAGGATAGCTTTACTGTATTTCTCTTCAAAACTTGCTAGAAACTTTTGTTTTGCCAAACGGAATATACACAGAATTTTTCATTTAAGCATGAAAGTAAATTTTCATTTTCATTTCTGTTTACGACCTTATGAATGGAGCATTGGGAATTTGGTGCTTCTGTGGCATGAACTCCACCTTTTTTTCCTTTTGGAAAGTGGATATCCATTAGAATTTCTAGCGTTTCATTTAATGAACTTCTCCAAATAAAGACATCAAGATTGTTGAGACCTTTACTTTGTGGTATTGAACTTAGTATAATTTTTTGATTCACTATTTGTCCAAATGTCTTCGTTTATGATAAAGCCTACAACTACTGAATCTTTAGAAAGAATTTCGCGCAACCGACATGTGTCTGAAGTTTCTTTTATCTAGTTACAGACCACTTGGCTGTCAGTGACTTCTTCGATCGCTGTGTACCTCGCTTAAATTAAATGCATTTCTGTTAAATATGTATCTAATCGCTTATGTTTTGTTAGGTATGTATCCATTCTATGGACAACCGCCATACCTGGTGCCGTCTGTGCAACAACAAACACAACAAGACACAGCAAAACAGAAGGAAACAGAAAAAATCGGAGAAAAACCACCGGAGAAGGAAGTGAAAAAAGAGACCCCGGAATACCAACAAAAAATGCTCCAACAGCACTACTACCCCTACGGCTATGTAACCCCCGGATACCCGTACAACATGGACCACCCCGGTTTCAACTCTGTCCCCGTAATGGCCGAAGAGAAAATCAAAGAGGAACGCGTCAAGGAGAACCAAAGCCCGATCGAGCAAGCGGTTAAACCTAACGCCCCCATACCGAACCCCATTCAAGTACCGACTCCCGGCAAAGTAAAAGCCGAACAGACGAAAAATAACCCCCCGATGAACAACCACCTAAAACCACGCGATAACCAAATGTTCGTCGACCTGGATCATCAGAAGAACGAGAATCATCAGATATTGAAGGAGAGCATCGAGATGAAGAGTCAGATGTCGCCGTTTGTTTATTCTAGACAGAGCCAGCAGAGCCACCATAACCAGCACAACCAACACAACCAGCGGGAGCAGGAGGTGAGGCGGTTTTACGTGTTTGATTCGCACAGGAAGGACCAGCAGGGGGAGAAAGGAGTGGTCGGGGGTAACATTAATAAGCCGCAGCAGCAACAGCAGCAGAATACACCCGTGAAGCATAGCAGTAGTAAGGAGAGCAATATTAAACAGGAGGAGAAGAAGGAGAAGGATGTTAAGCAGGAGGGAGTTAAGCCTACTATGGAGACTCAAGGCAAGTTAACATCTAATCTAATTTCTAACTATCATCTAATCCAGTATTTCTCAAAGTGACACTGCATGCGGTGTACTTAGTATCATCTTAATCGTGTGCATTTTTCTTTCTAGTATACACATCCCGATGCGTATGCAGTTTGAGGCATTCGTTATTTTTAATAAGTTCAATTTGAAGCTACTAGCGAGTTTTTCCACTCCTTGATTAAGTATGGAGTAAACTTTTACTTCATGTGCTAGGCGTATAAAACATTGATAATTTGGTATGGTCGCTCCGCTTTGCTCGCGACCAAACCAAATTTTCAGGCTTTTCTAAAATCGAAATTTTCCTACATGCCTAATTAAGGAGTGGAAACATTCGTTCGAAACTTCAAATTAAACGCTTTTAAAAAAGTAATGCTGGCCTAAAATTTTACAACGCATGCATCAGGAATATGTATACTTATAATAAAAATTTCCTGTAAGTTCAAACATCTTTTTTTTACTTTTCCCGTATGTAATACAAAGACAAATAATTGTTTTTGTAATTTTTTAGAATTAAAAATGTTAGCGGAAGTGTCAGTTTTGAGGTTCCCTTACATTTGGGTGTTACTATAGAGAATCTCAGTTAGTAGAAGAGATAGAAAAACATGGATAACGCATCCTCGATCTCTTTTTTAGGGATACACTCTATGATGAAAACAAAAATCGGCTATCGTCTTTTGTTTTCAAGTTATAGCCAAAAACTGCGGGCCTCAAATTGACATCCGGCAGCCGCGGGTTTGCCACCCAGGATTTAGATACTATAAATAATATTGATATATTTGTAGGACCTCCACCACCTCCAACGTCACAACAGTACTACATCCACCCGAGTTACATGCAATCGCCGCACTACGGAGCTCTACCCTTTGACCCGAACCACCCCATGTACCGAGGCATCATGGTGCCTGGCCCGTACAGCGGCAACCCGTACCTGCACCCCCAGATCCCCCGCTACCACGGCCCCGAAGACTTGTCCCGAGCCCAACCGCCGACGAAGGCGCTCGACATGCTGCAGCACCACGCCCAGTACTACTCCTCGCACAAAATCCACGAGCTACAAGAAAGAGCGATAAAGTCCCCAACGCCGAAGACATCGGTGGCGAGCAGTAGTCCTTCGGCGGTGGTCAGCAGCGCAGCAACGGGGCAAGTCATGCCCCAACCAGTGACAACGCAAGCGGCCCAGCAGCAGAACCAACAAGGGGGCCCGCCCAGCGGGAAACAAACGCCCGGGGATCCCGGGAAAGATAACCGAAGTCCACCACCGCAAAGGCACGTGCACACACACCATCACACGCACGTAGGGTTAGGGTACCCGATGTATCCAGCACCGTACGGCGGTAAGTATTGATTAAAACAGAAACAAAACTTAAGGAGAGAGAAAAAACAATAGTGAGATTTTTAAAGCCAAAGGTGGAGAGAAATTCGATCCATCGACAAAAGTGTGTGATATTAGTGTTTTACGCAAAATTTTCCAGAAACGGGTCTGCCTTGCAAATAACCAGAGAGGTGGTGTTAGCCGAAGTTCTGATGAGTGTTTTGTGTTTTTGCAGCTGCCGTTTTGGCAAGCCAGCAAGCGGCCGCGGTCACCGTCATCAACCCGTACCCACCCAAGTGAAACGTCTCTTAGAACTTTTTTAAGCATTCCAAAAAAAAACAAAACAAAATAGTCTGTGTGTTTGATAGTGCGCACCAAATCCAACGAGATTTAAAAGAGAAAACAAAATAGCTAATAAACGAGTGCTTCTGTTTAAAATCAAAATAAACGCCTGTGAATAAAACAAAAAAAACAAGTGATCGATTTAGTTAAAAGTGAACTTTATGAAAAGACATTGAAACACTTTACCACCAGCACAGGCTTTTAATTTAAAAAAATTGAAGCAGCACTCCAGATACTTTAAAAAATAAAAATCATCTCGATGGTACGACCCAAACCTATAAACAAAAAAAAACACCCCCATCCCCTGATCATCATTTAAACAAACAAAATAAATCATGATCACATTTTAATTGCGCTGTATTATTTCAATGTAAATAGTGTAAAGACGATAGTGTCTTTTTAGATGATCCGTAGTAGACTGAGATATATATAAATATATATATAAAAAAATACTACATTTACCTAGTGTATTTTTTAAATGTAAAACTGTTTTGACGGTAATTTTATTTTATCTATAGACATTAATTAGTTTCGTTTCATATTTTATTACAATTATCATTTTAACAATTTAAAAAAAAGAAACAAAAAACGCGCTCCAGTTTTAGTGGGGCGCGAATATTTGTATAATTAAAAAAAAAGATGATTTTTTACTTAAACAAATTGCAGTCTGTACAGTGTGTAATGTTTTCTCCCTAACCTTCCTCCTCCTCCTCCTTGTCGCCTAGATTTACGGAAACTGTTGTTTTTTATATTTGTAATATACTCGATTTATTATTATATTATTGTATTTTTTTAAACTATCGCTATTTAAAAAAAAGTCGTTACACAAATTGTTTTTTTTTTTCTACTATCAGAAATACGGCGTTGTACATTGTAATATTTCTATCTAAATCGGTTCTTCTGTATAAAGGTTTACATTTGTCTTTTAGAAGAGATAAAAAATTACCTATTGTACAGGCTTCAAAACAGCTTTAATGTAAAATTGCTTAATAAAATTAATTAAAGTCAGTGTTTGTGTTTTTCTTTATTTTGTAATTTAGATCTTGTGAAAAGGATTTTTTTAAACGCTGGAATCCAACCTGGGATTAGGTAAGCAAAATAATTATGGAATTATTTGAGAGTACATATCCCTTTGCGTATGCTCTTTGAGGCATTCGTTGTTTTTTTTTTATGAATTCAATTTGATGCTACTAATGAGTGTTTCCAATTCTTAATTAAGCATGAAGTAAAATTTCGAGTTTAGAAAAGCCTGGATATTTGGTTTGGTCGCGTAGCGAAGCGGAGCGACCAAACCAAATTTTTAGGCTTTTCTAAGCTCGAAATTTTACTTCA
Source organism: Philonthus cognatus (assembly GCA_932526585.2). Taxonomy (NCBI): domain Eukaryota; kingdom Metazoa; phylum Arthropoda; class Insecta; order Coleoptera; family Staphylinidae; genus Philonthus; species Philonthus cognatus. The sequence goes on from OW052247.1 coordinate 36,596,871, forward strand.
TGCGTCAGGCGTATAAAACACTGAAATATTGTGAAATTCTAAATATTATTGTTTAGCAGTGTATTTTTAATTCTGCTTTAGCAGTATATTTTTATTCCTGGTTTAGCAGTATCTTTTTTAGTTCACAATATGTTAGTGTTTTATACTCGTGGCGCGTGAAGTAAAATTTCGAGGTTAGAAAATTTACTTCATGCTTAACCAAGGAGTGGTAACACGCGCTCGAAACTTCATATTAAACGCTTTTAAAAATGCTATTGATGCCTAAAATTTTACAGCACAACCACCTGAAATATGTGCACTTCAAAGAAAAATTCCCTATAGCTATATATAGTTTAAATAATTACCCAAATTGCATACCATAAAGTTTTATTGGCAAGTTTTACCTTGCATTGTGTACAGGAAGTCTTTCTTTTAAGTATACATATTCCAAATTCAGCCTATTTTCTGTAAATCTTTAGATATTCCTTGTTTTTTTTTTTAAGTTCAATTTGAAGCTTTAAACAAGTGTTTTCCACTCCCAGACTAAGCATGAAGTAATATTTCGAGTTTAGAAAAGCCCCGTGAAAATTTGTCGAGGGTCGCGCAGCGACCCGAGACAAATTTTCTGGGCTTTTCTAAACTCGAAATTTTACTTCATGCGCCACGCGTATTAAACACTAAAATATTGTGATATTTATGTATATTCGAACTTTACTTGAAATCTGTGTTTTATACGCGTGGCGCATGAAGTAAAATTTCGAGTTTAGAAAAGCCCAGAAAATTTGTCTCGGGTCGCTGCGCGACCCTCGACAAATTTTCACGGGGCTTTTCTAAACTCGAAATTTTACTTCATGCTTAGCCTGGGAGTGGACACCACTTGTTCAAAGCTTCAAATTGAATTATAAAAAAAACCAGGAATATCTGAAGATTTACAGAAAAAAGGCTTTTCTAAACTCGAAATGTTACTTCATGCTTAGTCTGGAAGTCGAAAACACTTGTTTAAAGTTTCAAATTGAACTCTATTAAAAAACAACGACACTCGGAAAATTAACAGCTTATGCATATGTTTACCTAAAAGAAAAATTCACTGTATATGTAGATATTTTACTGAGTTTTTTTCTTTGTTCATTTCTACAAAAATGTATTACATGAAGGAAATAAATTTCTTAAAGGAAATAAGCTAGAACATTACTCGCCTGACTAGCGCAGAGCGAGGACGTACATTCTGCCTAAGCCGAGACGTACGATATTTATCAAAGCTAGTGCATTTAAAATCAAAGGTTCCTGATGGAGGATGACGATGAAAGTAGCGCAGATTACATCGATGTGGTGACAAAAAAACGGGGACGGCCACCAAGATACCCAGTAGCCAGTAAGGCCGCAGAAAAACAACACGTAGCAGGTAACGCAAACTTACCCAAAGCAACTAATAAGATACTCCAAGCCGCATTAAAAAAAATCAATACACAAACTCCATCAAAAAATATGCAACAAGCAACAAGTGCTTCACAACCTCAACCATTACACAGTAGCGGGGTCACACTACCAACAACAAGTTCATATTCACAAAACACAAATAAAACTTACACACCAATGACATCCACCCCAAAATACAACAACAATCAAGAATACAAACACGCCTTTTCATTCACCACACACAAGATTTATCACGAATACAATTTGCACAAGTATGGTCCAATCAACAATATGATAATAACGCCCTCATCATCAAAACACACAGTGGATTTATTCTAAAAACAAATGTGGATACACAAACAATATCACACAATTTAAACACATTAAAAACACAAAAAATCGTCAACGAATTTCGTGCATTGTCATCGGGTCCACGGGTCAACATCGCAGCCGCAGCACAACCGCGAGGAACGCCGACCCTATCTTACTGCTGCATTATAAAAAGCGTCGAACCCGAGATCAAGGAATTAACCACAGATACTGCAAAAGAATAATCGCGAAAAAAGACAACTACAAAACACACATGATTAGGGTGATTACAGCTTCACACGAGTCATTCTCAAAACTTTTGCATAACAAATTTAGATTCATGTGCAAAATTTATAACGTCATCGAGAGCAAACCTCCTACACCTATTCCAGTGCCGTGCGGGCGCTGCAATAAATTCGATCACATCACAGAAAACTGCAAAGAGATGACCACATGCGCTAAATGTAATGGAACACATTCAGCATCCACTTGTATTTCATCACTACCCATCAAATGCAGATCCTGCAGGGGCACAGATCACTGAGCCTGGTCCACTAAATGCCCGAATAGGCCACTGGAACCAATTCAAGGAATCCCCAACATGAAAATTGTAAATCAAAATATGAAATCAGCTAACATAGACAAGGACCTAACTAAAAATTCACGCATTCATGCTTCTATCACCATCCGTGACTACATAATTGACATCTATACCACTAATGTAAATTCACCCACGACAACGGACAGAGAGACACTCATTAAAAATCTTCGTTCACGATTCATCACCTCATTCAATATCGACACTCACGTAAATTTCTCAGGAAATAAAATGTTTATAGTTATGTTTGACCTTGAATCCCCCAATATAATCCCGCCCGTAGAACCCACTTCAGGTATCAGAACAGGAATCGCACAACTAAATAAAAATGGCTAAATTAAATTTCATCTATTCCAACATTAATTCCCTATCCACTAAATCCCATCTACTCTACAACTACCTATCTAGTAACCCAATCCATGTATGTATGATGGTAGAAACGAAAACCAACAACCCATTTGTATTTAATAATTGGTCATACATTCAAATCCCTGCATCCATTCCCAACGTCAACCAACGCGGAGGTTCAATTGTAGCAACTAAACCCGAAATAAAATTAGGAAAAGCCAATCCTCCAAAAATCAACCACATAATGAATGAATGTACTCATTGCACAATTGACCTTGCTTCCTTTAAATTACATATCTTCCTTATCTATATTCACCATTCATCCTCTATTGAAGATACCATCCTTACTAAAGCTTCCCTCTACGACCATGTTCCCATAACCAATCCTCCACACCCGACATATTCATGTGTACCAGCAACATTCAGCACCTTATCCAAGACGTTACCCTTATACCCGATCTGTGCTCAGATCATTTAGCTATTCAATTTTCATTGAAGAAAGACCCGCCTATTCCCTCACCTCCAAAATTAATATTCCAATATTCCAACTGTAACATTGACAAAATTACTCAAGACATGACCGACTTTATAAACTCACAACACAGAATAAACCCAGCTTCAACATCACTATTCCTACGCAAACACATACAATTCAGAAATATACTCCAACCTGCACAAGAACACCTTATAAGTATCCCCTTCCCAACTTTATCCTACGACTCCTCAAACACAAACGACAACTATATAGAGACTTAAGATGACAGTAACTTAAAAACTAAATTCAACAAACTAAATAAAGACATCCACAAACTTATCTCAGACTACAAAGCAGATTGTTGGATCAGGGCTTGCGAAAACATTAATATTCTAAGCGGAAGGGAGTACTGGAATGAAATTAAAAAACTTTCAAAATATCGCAAAACGGACTTTCGTAACAAAATACGTGACCCAAATACTAACGAGACAGTGACAGAAGACTATTTAATTTCCGACATTTTTGCAAACTATTTTAAACAAACCTATACAATGACAAATAACGATAACTTTGATACTGATTTTTTAAATGACGTTAACTCCTGGTACATATCCCAAAAAAATAGCGACCCCCATCCCATTGTCCCGAGGACGACATATCTAAAGAATAGTATTTCGAGAATCTTCATAAAGGCAAAAATACAGCCCCCGGTCACGACAATATACCCAGAATTATCCTAAAATCCCTACCTGATCAAATTCACAACCATATCCTAAAAATATTCAACAATATATATGCCACTCAAATATTTCCTTCTGAATGGAAACATGGAATCATTACATGCATCCCTAAACCTAATAACGATCCTTTAGAAATATCCAATTATCGCCCTATAACTCTACTTCCAGTCCTAGGCAAATTATTTGAATCCATTATTAAATCCAAACTCCTTCAACTTATTTCCGCCAAAATCCCTCCATATCAATTTGGGTTCATCGAACATCGATCTACTGCCCTCCCGTTATCCATTTTAACCTCAAATTGCCAAACAGCACACCTCGAAGGCCGAAAAACAGCAATTGTCTTTTTAGATATACAAAAAGCGTTCGATTCTGTATGGCATCCAGGTTTGCTGTTTAAACTCAATTCATTAGAAGTCCCTCAACATCTAATAAACCTCCTTGACAGCTACTTTACAAATAGAATCCTGCAAGTCAAAATCCGAAACACTTTATCCTCAACATTTTATCCTCAACAAGGCCTCCCTCAAGGTTCTCCCCTATCCCCACTTCTGTATAATATTTTTGTCCATGACATTTACAACCCAGAACCTACGTTTTTCAATAAATCACTCTACCCTCTCCTTTACGCTGATGATACAGCTCTTATTTCCCATGCTCCTATGCTTCCTAAAGCCCTAAGTACTCTGCAGGGTCTGATAGACAGCATCCAACAATGGTTTGCGAAATGGAGAACATCCATAAATCCTAATAAATCCCAACTTCTAATTCCCTTCCACCGCACCAACAACTCCCCATTCCAAATAATAATCAACAATATAATCATTCGTCCATCACATACCTGCAAATACCTAGGAATAACCCTCGATCCCAAGTTTTCCCTCAAAACACATTCCCAAAACCTTAAAAACAAAATCAGAAGCAGGGCGAAGCACTTTAGATGTTTAACGTATAAAACAAAAGGCATCACCACAAGTACCGCTGTACATATTTATAAATCCATCTGCCGACCCCTGCTTGAATACGCACCGATCCTCTTCCACAATCCACGCCCCATAGTGCTCAAAAACCTACAAATTGCGGAACGGTCAGCCCTCAGAGTACTAACGAAACTAAGACACCCACTAAATCCGCTCTTCAACCCATCCAATGAACTCCTCTATGAAAAAACCCAAGTAACCCCCATCGAACAACGCCTTCAACAACTGTGCCAATAAATAGCCACCAACCCCTACATCCTCGACATTTTCACATTATTATGTATCCTTCGCAATCCTGATATTCCGCCTAAATTTATACACCCCAACATAACAATTCAACAATTCATTTCATCCTTCCATGCAGACATTAGCGATCATGACGTTTAGAGGACCATTAAATTCACCGACATCGACTGTTAAACACATTTTACAAAAGAAAAAACTAATAAGTAATTTTTTAAAAATCCAGGCTGAAAGACCGCAGGTCGATAGCCATTTTACGGAATTGTTATCTTTTTTATATATATATTGTTTCTGTTTACATTTATATATGTATATGCTTTTTCTGTAAATAAAGATTGTTTATATATAAGCTAGAATACGTCTAAAATATGAATCGTTCATTTTATACTGGGAGGCTGCAGCCCTTATGAACGAGCCACCACTGGTACATAGTAAAAAATATCCAATTGGAATTAAAATTTAATTTTAAAAGTAATATTATTTAATTGCTAAAATAAGGACGTTATACCAAATTCCTATCAAATTAAACACATTTCTTTATTTAAAATTTAACTAATACATAAACATTTGTATCTTAATCCTATTAAATAAAATAGCCAAAACCTATTAATGTTACAAAGTAAATAAACTTAAGGGACGAATTTAATTATGAAGATGAAAAATACAACAATATAAACAACAAAACATATCCTATCCAAGATTCTCACAAAAATGGTCCAATCTCTGTTCTTTTGTTTCTCAAAGTTCTCCACTATATTTGCTGCATCTTCATCTCCAAGTCTGTTGGCTACACCCTAGAAAATAAAATGAAAATGTGTATTTACGTAATTTAAATAATAAAAACTAAGTAGATTTTTATAAATGTTCCTATATGGTTGTTTTAGTTTGTTGTTCAAATGCGCAGTTTAATTTAATAATACTAATTGATCACACAGTAAAATGATCATAGATTAAGGAGGTATTACCATTCGGAAGTTTTAAAAAATTAATTTTTTTTGCATGTATTGATACTTGATAGTATCTAGTTTCATGTCCGAAAGCCGTTTTACAATAGGCGAATTCGTTAGTTAGATGCTTGTTGAAGTAAACAATGCTGAGTAGGTGGCTGGGTGGAAATACGCAGAACTCAAACGAAAGTTTGAATGCTTGTGTCTGGAAGCTGGCTTCGAAGCACCTCAACTGTGGTGCAAAAACCGTCGCTATCGCGTCTTTCATAGCTACCAGCATTTTCAACGACGGATACTCGGCAGTTTTTAAGACGATAGAGACACTGGGAATCCATATCGGCCTGCAAGCCAAGGCTTTCCGGTGCGGACCGACGCGGAGCGCGAGATGTGGGACGAATTTTGCCTGACTCCAGCAACTCATAAGGCCATCCAACAACGCTGGCAGGAGTAAATCATTCAAACCAAGTTTTTAGAGGAAGAGGAGGGCCTAGTGTACGGAGCTGGCATAGCTGACTAAAGCCAAAAATCTCCAAAAATAGTTAAAACTTGTGTCAAAACTTTAAACGCGTTTTTCTCGAAACCACTTTTTTTTCGCTGGCCGGAAACTTTCTTTTCAAACTATGAAACGGATTGACTTGAGCTTTTAGTGTTCGGTTCTCCACATTTTCCTCTGGAGTTTGAACCACCGTCATTCAAATATATTAACAATTGATATTTTTCATAGAGCCTTAAAGTCAGAAAAAGGGGGGCAAAAAGCGACCACTTTTTTCGAATGGCCTCCATTTTGTTATTTATCGAGATTTTTTATTGTCGGTGGTTCAAACTCCAGATAATTCAATACAGATTAATGACTACTACTTCATTTTACGTTTCAAATCACAGAATCGAAAAAATCTTTCCGGCCATGAGGAAAAACACGGCTGACACGGCCTTATTTGAGGCCAGATTTAGAGGTTTAGCCGGACGATTGAAAAGAATTAAAATTCATTTTTTATAGTTTATGAATCTATAAACATGTTGCAAGAAACCGCAAGATCGCATGTATTAAATTTCCCAAAAATAAAAATTCTGAAAAACCGTAAAAAAAAAAAACGCTGTCCTAGTGGTAATACCCCCTTAACTGAATAAATCTAGCAACAATCAACACTATACGTATTTATTAATAATATTAGTTAATATCACAATGGTTTTGACCGTTACTAAGTGGCAATCCATATCAAAATTAAATTAAAGTATTATGTTTTTTTTTACCACTTTGATTAATAATAGTTAAGTCAATGTTTGTAAACATTGCTATATGTTTGTTTTATTTTTTGTTTAAATACGCTGTTTAATTTAGTCCATCACAAAGTAAAATAAACCATAGATTAAATTCAGCAACAATCAACATTTTAATCCTCAAATGCATCATGGTGCCATTTATTAACAAACTTATTTTAAAATTGAATTTGTGTTCAGTATTCCAGCACCAGATACCCACAGACGCGTTTCGGATTTCAAGCTCCTCTTCACGTGTGGTCCCGACCCAGTGCTGAGGAATACTAAACGTTTCTGACTATTTCAAGCCAATATGTGAAAACTATTAATGGATTCGATAACTAACGCCATCTAATGCTCCATAGTGGCATAGTTGTGCATTCGTGTCATTGACGATGCCACTATGGAGCATTAGATGGCGTTAGCTATCAAATCCATTAATAGTTTTCACATATTGGCTTGAAATAGTCAGAAATGTTCAGTATTCTTCAACACTGGGTCGGGACTGAAGAGGAGGACCTCTCTACTTGAATATTGTAATTTTTTTATGTTAAAAATGTATACATAAATTAATAAATGTTTCATATTTCAAAATCGTATAAATGTTGGTAGACATTTTTCCATTTTGAGTAGGACAGTATTAGTAACTTTTTTATTATTAATGATAGAGATTCAGTTAAATGGACACAGTTGTGCTGTTTAATGTGCTTATTCGGATTCTACTAAGAAACATTTTAATAATTGAAGAACTTTTAAGTTATTGTAAAACAAACTGAAAATCGTGATTTTCGAAAATCGTCCATATTTACCTTATTAGTGAGCATTTTTGAAAACTGTAAAAACTTTGCAAAAGTAAATTTTAAGACGCATCAGATGGTGAACAATTTTAACTTATCTGGCGATTAGTTTTTATTTCATAAATATCAGCTTCTGTTTTTCAAATGGGAACATATGGTGATATGCATATTTTTTGAATTGTATTTTCAACGGTGTGCCTACAACTAGTTTTTTACATATTTATTTGTTTATGGAATGAAACCATGGCAACACACGATTATCTAATCAAAAAGAACATTTGACAAAACAAATTAACACCAATCGATAGTAACATTTTTTTCAAACAGAGTTTCATATGTATCTTAGCAACTAAAGTAACAATTGAATTATTTAAAAACATAAAAAATTAACAAGTGGTACACATCATTGAAATCAGGGCAAAAATGCAATTCAATGATATGCATATTATCTTATGTTCCTATTTAAAAAACAATTGAATTATTCGAAAACAATAAAAAGAATGTACAGGTGGTACATATCATTGAAATCAAGGCAAAAAATGCAATTCAATGATATGCATATCACTTTATGTTTCTATTTAAAAAAACAAAATTTGATATTCATAAAACAAAACGAATCGCCAAATAAATTATAATCGATCACTTACTGTTGCGCTATAGCATTTACTTTGACAATGTTGTTACAAATTTTGAATACAAGTACAAATAAAAAAATATGTGGGTTTTTTTAGAAAATTCCCCATGTCAGTTTTTTCTCAATTACTTCGAAGGCTTGCAAAATCTCAATTGTTTCTTAATGGGATCTAAATAAGCACTTACAACTACACAACTTTGCCCATTTAGCCAAATCTCTATCATTAATAATAGCAAAGATACCTATATTGTCCTACTCAAAATATGACACCCTGTATACACAAATTTTCTAATCATAATCATAAATCATCCTTTAGAAAAAATTATTCATTCAAGGGTTAAATTTGGGAATTATTTCTGCCACACCTAGTATGCAGCAGATATAAACAATGGTCAATTTAATATCAAATATAGTATGTTCAATTAAAAAAAAAACCTCAAGAGTGCAATGATTTTATCTTTTTTCTAATTTAAGTTGGCTACACGCTTTAGGGATTGACATATAAAACGTCAGACATAATAATTATAATGTATAATTTCAGAGTTGCCAACCTACAATATTATCCATGGCACTCTAGAGGTTTTATTTTATTGAACATACGATACAATTGCAATTTTGGATTTTCTTTAAATTTTGTTTACTTACTGCTTTTATATCTAGAAAAATAGATCTAATTTTAAGGTTGAATATTAAACCGCTATGTTACACAATAATCCGCTATGTTTTCTATTTTGTTTATTCAATATAAAAAATTTGATTTGAATTTTGCAAACATCGCATCTTTAATAATTTTTAAAACAGGGTTGTTATGTTTAAAACAGTGTTTCAAACATGTTTAAAATAGTGTTTCAAACATGTTTAAAAACAGCCGTCGTGTTTTAAGCGATTTTATTTTAAACATGTTTTAAATTTGGGCATTATTTCTGCCACACCTAATATGTACCAGATATAAACTGGTCAATTCCATATCAAATGAATTCAATTATAATTTTGGATTTTCTTTAAATTTTGTTCATTTACTGCTTTTATATCTAGAGAAAAATGATCTAATTTTAACGTTAAATGTTAAACCGCTATGTTACACAATAATCCGCTATGTTTTCTATTTTGTTTATTCAATATAAAAAATTTGATTTGAATTTTTCAAACATCGCATCTTTAATGATGTTTAAACCAGGGTTGTTATGTTTAGAACAGTGTTTCAAACATGTTTAAAAACAGCCGTCGTGCTTTAAGCAGTTTTATTTTAAACATGTTTTAAATTAGTGCATTATTTCTGCCACACCTAGTATACAGCAGATATAAACTGGTCAATTCCATATCAAATGAATACAATTGCAATTTTGGAGTTTCTTTAAACTTTGTTCACTTACTGCTTTTATATCTAAAAAAAATCTAATTTTAAGGTTAAATGTTAAACCGCTATGTTACACAATAATCCACTATGTTTTCTATTTTGTTTATTCAAAATAAAAAAATTGATTTTGAATTTTTAAAACATCGCATCTTTAATGATGTTTAAAACAGGGTTGTTATGTTTAAAACACTTTGTTTTCCAACAGTGTTTTAAACATGTTTTAAACGGTTTTATTTTAACATGTTTTAAATCTTAAATTTTTTAAAAACATGTTATAACGTTAAATTTGTTTAAAACGTTTTTTTTATTATCTTAAATTTGCTAAATTATATTTTATAATACTTCATTAAGATTTTTTGTTTACATTTTTAATTTTTAACTAAATTGTTGAAGATATTTCAAATTACATTAATAAACTCAACATTTTATTACAATAAAATATCATTGTGTGTGCATAAATGTGATTTTTATATACAGGACATTTTTCTTTTAGATATACGTATGCATACACTGTAAATTTTACGACATTCGTTGCCTTTTTAAAAGATTTTAATTTTAATCTTTGAACGATGGTTTTCCACTCCCAGACTAAGCATGAAGGAAAATTTCGAGTTTAGAAAAGCCTGAAAATTTGGATTGGCCGCGTAGCGAAGCGGAGCGGCCAATCCAAATTAGGCTTTTCTAAACTCGAAATTTTACTTCATGCGCCACACGTATAAAACACTGAAATATCGTGAAGTTTAAAATATACGACTTTAGATATGTAATATGTAGATGCGAATAAAACGTAAGTCAAATTCTGCGCTGAACAAACTGTTTAAGACAGTGATTATAGCCAACCCAATAACTCTAACGTATATTAGGTTGCCTATAATTGTTATTGTATGTGTGTGTTTTTTAAACTTCACTGTAAATCAGTGTTTTTAAGCGTGGCGCATGAAGTAAAATTTCGAGTTTAGAAAAGCCTAATTCCGCTTCGCTACGCTGCCAATCCAAATTCTTAGGCTTTTCTAACATCGAAATTTTACTTTATGCTTAGTCTGGGAGTGGAAAAGACTCGTTAATAGACGCAACAAATTAACCGCTTTGAAAAAACGAATTCCCGCAAATTTAAAAAGACGCTATAATTATCGGGATATGTATACTAAAAAACGTTTTAAACGTGTTTTAAACACGTTTTAAACATGTTTTTAATTGTTAATGTTTTAAACGCTGTTTCAATAAAAAAACACGATTTGTTAAAAAAAAAACTGTTTGTTTTAATTAAAATGAAAAAAAATGTATTATTATTTTCCCACTTTAAAATGTATAGGGTTAAATAACAATAACTTGAACTATTATACAGGATGATTCACGACATTTTTAAAAAAGTGATTTTTGAGAAAATCAAAATTTGTATTTTGGATTACCAAATTAAAAAAATAGCGGTGTTATACATCATAGAAAAGTTCATGAAAAATGACAAAAAAATTAGAGCTGTTATGCAGCTGTACCTCACTTTGGAGACCAGTAATTGTAATTTAAAAAATTAGCCATTTGCTGTTTCGACTCATTTTCATCGTAATTAAAAAAATTTGCCATTTGAGATTTTGACTTATTCCTTTGAAATTTATTATGCGTACATCTTCAAAACAGCTTGACATTTGATCCTAAAATTAGATGTTTGTCTTTTTCTGTATAAAGGCAATTAGTTTACAAAAAAATCTGAGATGTTAATGTGAAAGACTGGATTGATTTGACATGGAGTTACCCCGATGTATAATATGTTTACTTATTTTATTTTCTTACACAGAAATGATACGTACCTTTAAATGATCATCAAATATAAATATTAACTGTCCTGGACGGCTGTTAACAACAGTTGCTACAACAGTGGATACCCATATAGGACTTGGAGAAGTTATGTTCAGCAACCGTCTTTCAATCATGGTTAAAATTAAAACAAACACTGCAAGGATCAAGGAATCTCTGCAATATACCACTGAAAATAAAATGAATGTAAATTACTACAAAATATTAACATAAAGAAAATTCAACATAAAGAAAAATTGAGTTTGTTAATAGTTTGCAGAATATTTACAAAATATAAACACGAATTAAAATTATTTGTCTCAATGAGATAACATTTTTGCAGAAAGTTGATATTAATTTTATTTCGTTTTTATATTTTTAACAAAATACTGAAATAATAGAATTTATTATTTATGTACTTACCGATTAATGGTGGTTCAGCATCGCTTATAGGAATTTCCCAAACTAGAAATTGTATGAATAAAAAGTGACCCACAATTCCGCAAATTATGATTTGTAAGCGTTCAATTTCTTCTGCGTTAACCCCCAGAGACACCAAAGTAAGTACAAAGAGTACTAAAATAAACAAATAGTTAAGAATATAAATTTGTGTTCAGTACTCATTCATTCACCAGATAACTATATACGCGTTTCAGGCTTCAATGCCATCATCAGTATAGTCCCGAACCAGTGCTTGAAGAATACTAAACATCTGACCATTTATTATGGCCTATGCAATTTATATAGGTATGCTCGACAGCGTAAACGCCATGCTACTTAAGCAAATGGGCATTAGATGGCGTTTACGTTGTCAAACATATGTAAATAATTAGGAGTTTTATAAAATCAGTATTAGGACTTTAAATTGCGACATATCAGGAGATTTTCATCGACTATACTGGTTGGTTGAATGCATTCTGAAGACCAAATTTTTGCTTACTTTTTAATAAAATGACATGGTATTATATTTTCAATACATCAAATGTTGCAAAGAAACACGTGGCGATAGACATTTTGCTTTTAAGTATACCTATCCTGAACTATATAGACGTTGTAACTTTTAGGACATTCGTTGTTATTTAGAAGAGCTCAATTTGAACCTGGTAACAAGTGTATACACTTCTTGTTTAAGCATTTAGTAAAATTTAGACTTTAGAAAATCCTGGAAATTTGGATTTAGGCGCGGAGGGAAGCGTAGCGCCTAAATCCAAATGTTTAGGCTTTTCTAAGCTCGAAATTTTACTTCATGCGCCACGCGTGTAAAACACTGATTTCAAGTGAAGTTTTAAATGTGCTTCTGAGGCATTGTACTAAAGCTGAATATTTTGAACTTTACAATATCTTAGTGTTGTATACCCGTGGTGCATGAAGTAAAATTTCGAGTTTAGAAAAGCCTGAAAATTTAGGTCGGTCGCTTCGCTACGCGACCAATACAAATTGTCAGGCTTTTCCAAACTCGAAATTTTAATCAAGGAATTGAATACACTCGTTAGAAACTTTAAATTGAATTATTTTTAAAAGCAAAGAATAACTGAAATTTAACTGCACATACATCGGAATATGTATATTTACAGGGTTTTTCTATTGCATTTCACTATTGATCAAATAAGATTCACTATATCCCAAATGTATTTCACCTTGTCAAACATATGCCAAAAGATTTCCCGATTTACCAAATGAGTTTCACTATATACCAAATACTTTTCCCTTTAATTTTTTTGTTGAGCATTTTTTCAATAATAATAACTTTCTTCTGGAAATATTTTATTTTTATTTATACATATGTAACACTACTTAGTTCGTTGCTTACATGCATTTTTTGACGAACTGCGATTTTGCTGACAAGTGAAATGTAATTGACAAACAGTGATATGGTTTTGACATACAGGGAAATATAGTGGTATATAGGGAAATTTATTTGAAAAATGGGAAATGCATTTTAGATAAAGGGATACGCATTCTATATAAAGTGAAATGCAATACAAAAACTCTGAAAAAGACAAATTCCCTAATATGAGTATTTAAATAGATACTTCCTAAATTGTCAATAAATGTGTATATCTTCTTACCTACTGAAGGTACAATTGTCAAACAAACGTGTACACCGGAATGTCTAGAAATGACAAAATTAAAATTCAAAGATGGAAACGTATTTTCCGGACAGCAATTGTAATGGCCTGCGTTTCTGATGCCCGACGCGGAAACAAGTGCCCATTCGCTGCTTTCCAAATAATCTTCAAGACTGACGCTGTCTTTATCCAGTTCAAAATCGATCTCTTCGCCACTGTACACCCACGATCCGAATCTGATGGTGCAATTTTGCACATCGAACGGATAATTTCTCAAATTCGGCGTGCAGTGAGAATCGTGTTTTCCTGGTGGGATGCAAATTACGTTGCCTGATCTGAAGACCATGCAGTTTATGTCGGTTAAAACACCCGGATTGCCACCTTGGTCAGCTCTAGAAGAAATGGTGATTAATAACAAAAGCTTATCCTAAACAGTATCAGTGAGTCTAAAAACCGCCTAGATCTTGGTCAGCTTTGGAAGATATAGTGATTAATAACAAACGCTCCTCTTAAACAGTGTTAAGGTTTCTAAAAACCGAATAGACCGGAAGTCAGCTTGAGCTCAGGCTCTAAGTGGTTTTCAGACCTGTTGGAACTGTTCGTGTTACACCATAAGTGATCTTAACCCTTTCAGCCCTGACGGTGGCATTTGCCACTACTAAAATTTGGTAAACATATATCTGAGATAGTAATAAATAGTATGCAGTGTACAAAACATTTTTTTGGATACCAGAAAAATTCCAGGGCTGAAAGGGGCTGAGCTTTCGTCTCGATATGGGCATTGATCGGAAGTGGGTTTTCATCCGTTTTAATATTCGAAATTATTTCCGGTCAAAACTCTCATCCGGACGAAAGCTTACCTTAACCTCAGACCTAGTTAAGGTAAGCTTTCGTCCGAATAAAAGTTTTGACGGAAATACGTTCGGACGTTAAAACGGATGAAATCCCACACCTACTTCCAATGAATGCTCGTATCGGGACAAAAGCTTAAGATCACTTCCGGTCTAACACAAACAGTTCCAACAGGTCTGAAAACCGCTTAAACTGGAAGAGAGCTTGAGATTTTGTCAAGACCTGGTAAGGCTGTTTTCAGATCCGCTTAAGCAGTTTACAGACCTGTTATGCGGTTTTCAGACCTGTTATGAGCTTGAGCTTTCGTCCCGATGCGAGTTTTGATCGGAAGTGGACGTGGGGCCATCCGCTTTGTTGTCAGAAATTACTTCCAGTCAAATCTCACCGTAAACTGGTCTGGAAACAGTTTCATTGCCTAGAGCGGAAGTCAACTTGAGATTTTGTTCGGACGTGAGCTTTGACTGGAAGTAGGAATAGGCTCTTATCCGGGATTACTTCCGCTGAAAATTCGCATCAGAACGAAAGCTCACTTCCAAACCAAGGAATTTTCAGACCCAATGAAGCTGTTTTCAGACATGTTTAACGTGACTTAATTAAACACAGTTATATTCCTTTCTTCACTTTTATAAAAGTGAAGAAAGGAATATAACTGTGTTTAATTAAGTGACTTAACACCTTCACGTAACTCATACAACTACATTAATGTTTAACGTGGTTACAAACCTGTTTATGCGGTTTTTAGACCTGAATTTTTAAAATTGAAGTATTCGAAAATTAATTTTAAAACATATTCAAATATTCGAATATTGCAATGAAATGAATATTGGAATGATTCAGATATTTGAATCAGAATGTTTTTGAATGAAAATCCGTATATTTCAATTATAAAAATTCACAGCATTAATAAAAATATCTATTATAATTTTGCTGTAATCTTGTGACAAATTAACAACAACCTAGTGTATTTTTTAACTTCATAATAAATCCATATTTTACACGCCTAGCGCATGAAGTAAATATTTCTAGTTTAGAAAAGACTGAAAATTTGGATTGGATTGGATTGACGAATCCAAATTTTCAGGCTTTTCTAAACTCGAAATATTTACTTCATGCTTGATCTAGAATTGGAAAACCCTTATTAAAAAAAAACTATTAAAACCTTTAATGACAACACTAGATTCTTGAACAAAAATGAACAAAAAGATATTTAACGAAACTAACAAAAATTATGAAAATAACTACGGTTTGTGTTTGTTTGCCATTTTCTTTAAGAAATCAGTGTTGTGATTTATGGTTCTAATAATAAAATTTCAAATTTAGAAAAGCCTGAAAATTCCTTTACAAAGGATTCACCGGCTTTCTCAAAGCAAATCTTTATTTCGGAACAGTAATCTACGGAGCAGTCGACACTTGCACCTAGATAGTCATACCTCTCGACTCTTTCCAGCCTTTCACATACAGATGTTCATTTGGACACTTTAGCTTTAGTGACAATCATGTATCTGGTCTTCTGAACATTCAGCGTCGGCCCATATTCTCGACTGGCTGCCACGAGATTATTCGACATATTCTAAAAGCCTTGCATGTTTTCGGCGAGAAGTACTGTATCGTCCGCATAACGCAGATTTTTCAGTGGAGTGCTGTCAACTCTTATTTCACCGGCATCATTTTCGAGGGCTTTGGTGAAGATTTCCTCCAAATAGATGTTGAAGAGAAGTGGTGAAAGTAACCCTTGTCTCACCCCTCGCTTGCTTCCCTTATGCCAAATCCCTTTCTAAAGCTAAACTGAGTATCTGCTATATCTTTTTCCAGCTGCTTATCAATTCTACGGTCAATGACTTTGAGAAAGATCTTTAGTGTGTAGCTCATTAGGCTGATCACACGGTGTTCTTCGCATTTTTTTGCATTATGCTTCTTAGGAATTGTGACTAACGTTGACTGAAGTCATTCTTTTAGTATAATTCCTGTGTCGTAGACCTTGTTAAATAAGGAAGTTACAACACCTAAGTGTTGTTTTTCAATCAACTTATCATCATCATACAGATGTGCTTCTGCCCTGAAGTCCTATCTACTTCAGGGCCAGGAGCTTTCCCCTCTTTGGCTGATTTTATTGCTGCTTGTACTCGTTATGTTAAAATAGATGTTCCAATTGATGTTTTAATTCTATTGTTAGCGTTGATAGTTATTTTTTTGCTCATTGAAAATGGATTTGACGTTTTCTTCCCATAGGATCAGTTGATCTTTAATAAATATCCAACACAATGTTTCCTTCTTTATTTGCAAGGATGTATGATGATTTTTGCGTCCGACTAATTCCAGTAAACTCGTTTATTTTTTATGCACACTATGGGATTCGTGCAGTTTCTGCAGATTTTCTATCTCGGTACATTTCTTTTTTAGCCTTTCTTCCTTAGCTTCTCGACATTTATATTTGATGTCCTTCTGTACTTTTTTGCCTTAATATTTCATTAGTCATCTAATCGTTTCGATTTGTTCTTTTCTCAGGTTTCAGATGCGTGTTACACGGTTCTAGGATAGCCGATTTTAAATTTTGCCACATGTCTTCAGGTTGCCGAACGGGTATTTATTAATTTATTTAGGTTTTCATTTATATCCTGGTACACCTTAATTTTTACGTTGATATTTCTTAGTAGGCCGGCATCAATGGGTCTTTGTTTTGAAGAAACTTTCAGCTTCTTGAGCTACACCATAATCTCCGCTACAAGAAGATTATGATCTAAGCCTACATCTGCTCCTGGGTATGTTTTGGAGCTCTTCGCTGCATATCAGTATCTCTAATTGACGAGAATATAATCGATTTGATTTCGGTTTATACATTCTTCATTGTCTTTTGGCGATTCCTAAGTGTACAGGCGACGTTTTGGTAATTTGAAAAAGGTATTCTTCTTAGCTTCACCTTAATCGCTTCAAGACCTCACCTGCAAGGGTGGCCCTACCAGTAGTTATACTACCGCTGGCATCGCTCCCTGGATGTAAGGTTACCATCGACAAAGTGTTGATTCCTTTAGAAAGAAATCGTTGAGCGCATTCAATTCCGTTGGTTCAGTTGTTTACTGATGATAGATTTTGTTACAATAAGCAGTTGCTGCACAAATGGCAGTTTAAATAATTGTGTAATTTAAAATTAATTAAACGCTTTGTAAACAAACGACAAGAAATCAGAATTATAAATCTGCCGTTCGGGTTGAGTTTGTATACAAACTCACGTGAATGAAAGTGCGCATGCCTACATGCTAAAATGTGATGAAAATAGAACGTTTCGTACAGGAATTTAGTATCATCACACTTTCTGTATTAGTTACGTTGTTTGTATACAAACGATAACGCATATCGTAATAAACTTTAGTATCATCACACTTTCTGTATTACACGGTGTTAAAAAATTGGATCCATTTTTTTTGTCTCAAGAATTAGTGTCGTCTCATATGGCTTTAAAACGTTAAAACATCTGTATATTAATTACTAAAGAGATTGCTTTTTCTGTACAATTTAGAAAAAGTCTTTTTTTCGAGCTGCAAAAATAGTTTTGATTACTAAAGAGATTGCTTTTTTGGAAAATGTGTTGAAGCAAATCTTCTATTCTTCGAGCTGCAGATTTTTTTTTGTTAAAATCATGAAATTTGTACCTATTATAGATCGAAAGATCTGGAAGCCATATTTCGTCACTGCTAGTATGAAATGTGTCAATGTTTTCGTAGTCTTCTGGATTCCACTGTAAATGTGAGTCATGCCATTTCTGTAAATGTAAATTTGGTTGAAGACGTCCATTTTCACTTTTTTTATAAACTTACCATAATTAACCAATTGTTCATTGAAAATGAGTGATCGTACATGCTCTGTAATTAAATGGTGAAAACGAATAAACAATTAGATACAAAAATAAAGGAGCTTAAGTTAATGAAATTACTTGAACTAATTTCTTACTTAATTAACATTTAGTGAAACATGTTTTAACAATTAAAAAACCAAATATAAAAACGAATTAATATCGACTTTCTGCAAAAATATCTATTTTAGACTTTTTCAAACATTCATTGAAACAACGACTATTTAGGTAAAAAATGACCTGTTTCTAGTTTTACATCATTATACAGGATTTTTTTCTTTTAAGTATACATATGCGTAGATTTTTTTAAGAGTTTAGTTTTAAACGAGCGTTTTCCACTCCCAGGTTAAACATGAAGTAAAATTTCGAGTTTAGAAAAGCCTTAAAATTTGGTTTGATCGCGTAGCGCGAAGCGTTCTAAACACTGAAAACACCGAAATATTGTGAACAGGTGAGCTTTACTTGAAATCAGTGTCTTGTTCGCGTGGCGCATGAAGTAAAATTTTGAGTTTAGAAAAGCTTGAAAATTTGGTTTGATCGCTCCGCGAAGCGGAGCGATCAAACCAAATTTTCAGGCTTTTCTAAACTCAAAATTTTACTTCATGCTTAACCTGGGAGTGGACAACACTCGTTTAAAGCTTCAAATTAAACTCTTTTAAAAAAGAAGATTTACAGCATATGTATAATTATGATATGTATACTTAAAATAATAACTCCCTGTATTACACATCATTAGGACTTGTTTTTATTTTAACATTATGATTTGTAATATAGTTATGTAAAAATCGAAACTAGTCGGAATAAATCCACTGAGCAAATACATTTAAGTAATGTTTTATCAATATTAAAACAACATTTAATGTTGTTACAATGTTGATAAAACGTTATTTATTTGTTTTTTGCTCAGTGGGTAAATTGTTTTTTAAAAATTTGTGTAATAAACTAGTGTTAAACATTTTACCGACCTCCTTAAAATGTTCACCAAGTGTTACGTGAAAAATCAATTCAAGAGGAAATTCATATAATTTCACAATAAAACACTTCTTACCTTGTTTGTATAACACTTTTTATTGAATGTGACTGCAGTTTCGACAATTTTAGCTTTTCATTATCAAACATGAAATGTTTGATAATGACAAGCTAAATTTGTCGAAACTGCAGTCACATTCAATAAAAAGTATTATACTAACTAAGTAAAAACTGTTTTATTGTGAAATTAACATGTATAACGAAGTAAAAGCTTCCACAATACAGAATTCATATAATTTCATCAACTTAAGCTTTGTTGAAATTGTAATACTTACATATTGTATCGACTTCAACACCAATTTTACATGAACTGTAGTGGCATTATCTTTATTCTCGACGGGCCTAACAGTTCTGTCGTAACCACAAAACAAATGATCTTTAAGACGTTTCACTGGCGAATTGTTTATTTTTGTGCATTCCCAATCTGACTTGACGCTCGCTAGGAATTGCAGAAAAAATATTGCCACGCAAAAATGCATGTTACGTCTTTGAAATCGAACTGAAAAGTGGTTAAATGTGGAGACGGATTTAGAATTGGATTTGCTACGCCCAATATTAAATTTCATTGACGTGATTTCTGTTGATAGTTCATTGGCATTTATTTGATTATTTTTTAGTGAGACCTGTAAGTAATGGTGTTGTTACATTCACGATCAAGTTAATTTACTACTAAAAATATTTAACTATTACTATTAATAACCTAAGATGTATATTTTAATAATAATAATACAGTATATAAAATTCACACAGGTAATTTTTCTTTTAGTATACATATTGCGATAATTACAGATTTTGGTAAATTTACAGACATTTTTATAAAAACGGTCAATTTAAAGCTTCTAACGAGTGTTTTCCACTCCTAGGTTAAGCATGAAGTAAAATTTCGAGTTTAGAAAAGCCTGAAAATTTGGTTTGGTCGCGTAGCGCGTAGCGCGGAGCGGCCAAACCAAATTTTCAGGCTTTTCTAAACTCGAAATTTTACTTCATGCGCCACGCGTATAAAACACTGAAATATTTTGAAATTCAAAATGTGCTGCTCATTATACAGCAATTTTGTTATTTAAGTATACTAATGCAAATTGAAATAATTCTATAAAGAACATAGAAATTGCTCCAAACGCTCAAATTTTAAAGCGTTTTTATTTTTGATTAATTAACGTGAAATATACTTCTTATGTTTGATACTGAGTATATTTGGATCTTGACCATATTTCAATGTATTACACGCGTGGCGCATGAAGTAAAATTTTGAGTTTAGAAAAGCCTAAAAATTTGGTTTGGTCGCTCCCCTTCGCTACGCGACCAAGCCAAATTTTTAGGCTTTTCGAAACTCGAAATTTTACTTTATGCGCCACGCGTGTAATACACTGAAATATGATCAAGATCCAAATATACTCAGTATCAAACAAAAGAAGTATATTTTACGTTAATTAATCAAAAATAAAATCGCTTTAAAATTTGAGCCTTAATTTAAACTCTTTACAAAAACATCTGAAGATTTACAGTTATAAAGGTACGTATAATTATAAGAAAAACTCCCTGTATGTATACTTAAAAGAAAAATTTCCTGTTTTTCTAAGCCAGTGTGAAATAAACAAATCGTCTAGTCCCTGGGTCTCCAAACTATCTTCTTCGCGGGCCACAAATACAATTCTACATAATAAAGTCGGCCAAGATCCGATTAATTTTATAAAATTATAAGAAATTTAAGAAACAATTGTTACAATATTTCAAAATATGACATTTACAAAAAAAATTACAAACAATCGGATTCATGCAAGTCGCGGGCCGGATTTGGCCCGCGGGCCGTAGTTTGGAGACTACTGGTCTAGTTCAATGAAATGTATAGTCCTTCGTTATTTTTTTGCTACAATTTTAAATGAACATGATTCTTCCTCACGTTTTTTACTGTTGCTTCACTGCAAAAATTAAATATTTATAGCTGTGATTTTGATATGAGGATAACAAGTACTAAAACTTATGACTTGAACAAAAATATCTGAAAAGTGTAGCACTGGCACTTTAGGAAAAATATATGGAAAAATGCATAAGGGCCAACTTGCAGAAACATTTTAAATCGAATTCTGGGCTGCCGTACACAATTACATTTTATACCCTTTTAATATCAGTTTAAATAAATACATTTAAGTAAGTGATCCAAAGAAAATCATAAATACATATGCTCCACAGCGTAAACGCCATCTATTGCCCATTTGCTTACGTAGCATCGTCAATAGCTGGGAAACTAAACGTTTGTATACAGTAATTGGTCATCCACAACAGGGCTTTATTTTATAGAATACAAATATCAAGAATATGAATTTGTTTTTAGTACTCATTCATTCACTTAAGTATACTAAAGCAAAATCATAAATATTCCATAATTTCTTTATTTACCATTCTATAACATAAATTACAACAAAGTACATTCTGGTTGTCCTAAAGTACGCACCGTTTACAATCAGCATTAATTTTCTACATCTCTAATAAAATCTAATTACGAGTTTTTTTTTTATAAAATGTAACAAATTTACAATAATAAAAATCAGTCAATAAAATGAATAAAAATAACATGATTTAATAAGAAAAAAAACAGTTCCCACAAAAACTGAATAATGTAATTCCTTTTTCAAACAAGTTACGATATTTTTTATTTTCAATCTCATTTAAAATTATGCGCATTATTAACAAACGTTAGTAGATAATTTTAGAACTCCTCTGAGCGTGAAATGATCTTTATCCACTGAGCAAAAACAACGAAAAAAATAACGTTATTATAATAATGATCAAACATTATTTTAATGTTTTTGTTCACTGGTCAGTGAAGATATAAAACTCCCCATGAAGTTTTATTAATAAATCATTGAGAATACCTTGAATACAACAATAAAAACAAAGTTAAAATGAAAATGTTTGAAGAGGATGTTAAATTAATTGAATACAATTTTTATAAAATATCTGCCATATTGCTTAAAAGAGAGTTTTAATGCTTCACGAAGCACTATTAGTGTTTCATAATGTCTATTAATAAGGCAGTATATTTTAAACTGATGTTAAACCAAAAACGTTTAAGTATTTAATATAACGTGAGATCATACGTAAAAACAAATTAAATACAATCAGTATGTTTGGCCCCTTTTGTGTTTTTTTTTTATAAAAGTTTTCAATAATCCCTACCGAGAACGTGTCCATTCTTTGACTAAGCAGAAAGTAAAATTTTGAGTTTAGAAAAGAATGAAAATTTAGCTTTGGGAGCGGAGCGAAGCGTAGCATCCAAATCTACATTTTCAGGCTTTTCTAAACTCGAAATATTACTTCATGCGCCAAGCGTTTACAAAACTCATTTAATGAGAAGTTTAGAAACACATACATTACTAGAATAATAATTATACATAACAAGATTAACGAAATACTGTTGAATGATGAATAAATAGAAGTACAACTGAAATGGTATATTTAGTTGAAGCTAAACAGGACCCGATTAAAACATACAAACAGTCTCTCTGAAGAATGCCCAAGAATAACATGTAAAAGAGCGGATGTTTGTTGTACAAAATTAATTATTTTGTTTTAGCAAAGTAGGCTTTGAAAACAAAAATAATTAATCTGTTTATTTTATAAAAAAATCATATGTCTATAGAATAAAAATATAAGGATTTACTTATATATCCACTTTTTTAGCTTCATTGGTGGCTATATTTTTTCTAAGAAAGTTTCAAATTCTTAAATGACCCACCTCCAAGAATTAAACACTTAATGAAATAGTTTGTTTAATTTTTCATAGTTTTCTCAGCCACATATAATTTTTTTATAATTTGTTTTGTTATCTATAGCGTAGTTTTAAAGAAAATATGTTTAATTCGCGTAGCATTAAGCACACTATTTTTAATGTAAATTGCAAATTTTAATAGAAAAACTGCAAAATATTGCAAGTATTTAAATTTATAAAAGTTAGTACATACAAGTACGTACTTTAATTTTTTTATTTCAAAGAAATTATTAAAATTATGTCAAGAAAGTAGATAGAAGGGTGGCAAAAATAGTGTAGATGTTTTGATGGGGTCCCAAACTAAACTTATGCAACTTAGTGTATAATTTCATGTTTCCCTTTCAGAAAATAGCGCCCTCTGCATTAATTTAATGTTATCTGAATGTTATTCAATATTATTTCTTGAAATAGTGAATTCTGAACATGTTAATTAACTATCGGACTCACAGATGTCGCCAGTCATTTGGCATTTATTTGTCGTGATATGAAAAATATATGGAGTTGTACGTCTATATGTTTCGTTATTCAACGGATATACAGAATACTTTCGCCCATGTTTTTTTTTTTTTTTGAGGGGGGGGGAGATTAAATTAAAATTACAGTATTAACAAAAAACTGAGAAAAATGATCAACATTATTCTAAGTTAAAGCATAAGTATAAATGAAATTGCCAATAATTGGCTGCAGAATACTTCAAACAGTAAAAGTGCGATTCTTTACGCAATCTACAACAAATTAGTCTTACAAAGATTAAATCAAACACTCATTAAAACGGACATTTTTGTAGATTGCGTAAAGAATTGCACTTTTAATGTTTATACTAAGTTGATTAGAATCGTCGAAACTGTATAATCATCAAGTCTAAGAATGTCAATTTGGACAAACTTTCTTTTAAAATTCACCTAACCGGAACTTTCTATCAAAATGAGATTATTTGTTACATATACTTTGATCATAGGAATTCGTATATTCGTATAAAATTGACTTATTAAAAGCGGTAGCTATACTTTTAATGAGATAGTTTTCTGCGAATTCATATAGAAAATATATACAGGGTGGTTTTGTTTCACTTATATGTATTTTATTTTCTACTAGTTTCGGCTTAATGCCATTATCAAGAATGATGTACAAATAGATTTGTTTGGGAATATATACAGTTTCGAGTTTTAGGTTTTATTGGGTAATAAGGGCATTTATTATCGGGGAATTCCAAAGGTCTTCGTTGACGTTGACCACATTTTTACTTGCCTTTATGGCTTTTGAAATTTCTAAACCCTCCCGGTAGTTAAGCGTTAATCCCTTATTACCTGTATGCAGAATTTTTAAATCGTTTGAAGAAATATGGTGATTAGATGTGATACAGTGCTTAGAAAAACCGGTAGTTTGTTTTTTATTCTCTATGTCAAACCACCGGTTTTTCTAAGCACTGTATCACATCTAATCACCATTTTTCTTCAAACGATTTAAAAATTCTGCATACAGGTAATAAGGGATTAACGCTTAACTACAGGAAGGGTTTAGAAATTTCAAAAGCCATAAAGGCAAGTAAAAATGTGGTCAACGACAACGAGGACCTTTGGAATTCCCCGATATTAAATGCCCTTATTACCCAATAAAACCTAAAACTCGAAACTGTATATATTCCCAAACAAATCCATTTGTGCATCATTCTTGATAATGGCATTAAGCCGAAACTAGTAGAAAATAAAAAAAATATAAGTGAAACAAAACCAAGTGAATTTAATTTACAAACCATTATATTTTAAAATGTTTTACCAAGTGATTAATGAGAAAAAAGTGTCCGATATATATACAGGGTGATTCAGTATGGTGTTCAACCCCCTTCTAATTTTTATATTTTAAGAGTAAAGTATAAAATTGACTTATTTAATGTTGTCGTCGAATTGAAAATACGATGACAACTTTCAAAGTAGCGAGAGTCAACTTTTCCTTCAAATGACACCATACCTATTTTTTTGTTCAATTCGGATAGAAGGCACTTTCCTGCACCCAAATATTGTTCGCAACTATACGCTTAGATAACAAAAAAAAATTATAAAGATTGAAACACTATTATAGCGTTATTTTAGTTAACATACTCTTTATAAAATCTGTCGTGCCCCCCCCCGGTTGTGAAACCCTGATCTAAGCATATAGTTGGGATAAATACACGGATGTAGGAAAGTGCCCTTTATCTGAATTGAACAAAAAATAAGTATGGTGTCATTTGAGAAAAAGAAGTTGACTACCGCTACCATGACAGTTGTCATCGTGTTCTCAATTCAGTGACGCCATTAATTAGAGAATATCCGGCCGTTTATAAATATATAATAGTTAGAACTGGGTGGAATACCAAACTGGATCACCCTGTATACAAGAAATAATCTATTCTAAACAATAGAACGAATACAATCATGCAATTGAGTTACATAAGGAGTTGAATATAAATAATAATTAGAAGACTAACACTTTCTTCACTAAAAACTGTCATTAGTGAAAACATTGTTGGTGTGTTTTTTATTATTTAAATTTTAGATGTTTCACATTTGATTTCACGTTACAAAGTAAATTAGAACGAAATTATTTCTTTTTGTTTAACATCTAATATGATTATTAGAAGTTGCTTGTTAGAAACCCTACTTTTTTTTGGTAAATAGCTAATTGCTGTGACCTCTTAAGGAAACTACTACACATCCTTCAACATTTTTCTTTATGAAACTACGTACGTTTTATTAAATCTCGAAATTGGTAAAAAGTGGCAGTTTTAAATTTTTATTTTTTGGCAGTTCGACAGGCTCGATTTGAAATTCAATTTTCAAATTGTTAGCCCCATAAAAGTTTAGAGAAATATATTTTTATAAATAGATGTTGCTTTTTAAATTTTTTTTATAGAATTTTTTATATTCTTATGAAAATTGTATATTTACGAAACACTTTATTTTGACAGCCTATTCATATATTGATAAATATTTTTTTATATAAATATTGAATACAATTTAAGTATAAGACTGCCTTAAGGGCTTTCAATTGTTGGTCTTTCAGCTTAAAATTTTAGTTGTTAAGTATGTTAACCCTTAAAAGTCCTTTTTACAAAAATCCTGGATTTTAAAACAAATAGAAATTTTCAAAATCTAACTTTGAACTCTAATCTCGCAAAGATTTTTTCATGGCGCTGCAAGATTGCGCATTCTCAATGCTCAATGCAATCATGCATCGCCATGATGAACAAAAAATCTTTGCGAGATTAGAGCTCAAAGATAGATCTTAAAAATTTCTACTGAAAAAAAAAACTGCGGTTGACTACTCGATTTTTCACTTTAATTTTGCATACTTTGTGAGGAATTATGATTGAAATAAGTAATAAAAAATAAATTATGGTAAATATAATTAAAATAAACCAACTGGTTTAAAATTAAATAAAACTATTACTATGTTTTTTACCACTTATATTTATTATATACAGGGAATTATTCTTTTCAGTATACATATTTGTTAATTTTTAAGAGTTTAATTCGAAGTATTTAACGAATTTTATATTAAAAACTCTGTTAGAATTGTACAGGGAGTTTTTCTCTTATTTCAAAATATTAGTGAAATTTAACCAAGTGTTTTCTTTTTCAAATCAGGGAGTTTTTCTTTTAAGTATACAGATCCCAATTATATGCTGTAAATATTGAGATATTCGTTGTTTTTTTTAAATAGATTAATGTGAAGATTTAAGCGAGTGTTTTCCACTCCCAGACTAAGCTTGAAGTAAAATTTCGAGTTTAGAAAAGCCCCGTGAATTTGTCGAGGGTCGCGCAGCGACCCTAGACAAATTTTCTGAGCTTTTCTAAACTCGAAATTTTACTTCATGCGCCACGCGTATAAAACACTGATTTCAAGTGATGTTCAAAATATTCTTAGAAGTACTTAACTTTCAATTACCCCTTTTATTTAAACTTTTAAATGAAGTGATAAAACAAAGTTGAGTGTTTTATTATTATTTCATATAACCACAAAGGGAATGCTAACCAAATCAAAGATTTAAAAATATTATTGTTTAGCAGTATAATTATCATCCTGCTTTAGTAGTATATTTTTATTTCTGATTTAGAAGTATATTCTTAACTTCACTAGAAATCAGTGTTTCATACGCGTGGCGCATGAAGTAAAATTTCGAGTTTAGAAAAGCCCAGAAAATTTGTCTCGGGTCGCTGCGCGACCCTCGACAAATTTTCACGGGGCTTTTCTAAACTCGAAATTTTACTTCATGCTTAGTCTGGGAGTGGAAAACATTCGTTTACATCTTCACATTGATCTCTTAAAAAAAAAAAAAAAAACAAGGAATGTCTGATGATTTACAGCATATAATTGGGATATGTATACTTAAAAGAAAAACTACCTGATATTATTGTTTAGCACTATAATTATCATCCTGCTTTAGTAGTATATTTTTATTTCTGATTTAGAAGTATATTTCTAACTTCACTAGAAATCAGTGTTTCATACGCGTGGCGCATGAAGTAAAATTTCGAGTTTAGAAAAGCCCAGAAAATTTGTCTCGGGTCGCTGCGCGACCCTCGACAAATTTTCACGGGGCTTTTCTAAACTCGAAATTTTACTTCATGCTTAGTCTGGGAGTGGAAAACACTCGTTTACATCTTCACATTGATCTCTTTAAAAAAAAAACCAAGGAATGTCTGATGATTTACAGTATATAATTGGAATATGTATACTTAAAAGAAAAACTACCTGATTTGAAAAAGAAAACACTTAATTTTGGTTTTTTATTCCAATTAGTTTCGAAACTAGTTGGAATAAAAAAACCAAAATATTAGTTAAATTTAACCAAGTGTTTTCTTTTTCAAATCACTGTTAAATATGTTTCACTACATGAAAGATAAGTGAATTTATATAAAACCGAACATTCCAACACATTTTTAATCATTTTTTTAAATTCTAAATAAAACACTGATTAACTCATACCATTGAGTTTTTAAATTTGCATTACGCCAAGAAGGAATATATTATTCAAAAAGTAGCAACGTGCTAAAGATCTTTTTCATGTAACATATTCAACATACATTGAGTTTTTTGTAAAACCGAACATTCCAAAACAATTTCAATCACGTTTTTTTAATTCTAAATAAACACTGATTAATTCCAAAAATACTATATTGTTTCTCACACTTGAAACTCCTCAGGCAAAGAATAATTTCAATATTAAGCAGTCAAAGCATATTTCTAACAGTAATATAGACAACCGAATTTACACCTAACCTTAGACTTGTTTCAGTACAAATCGAACATAGGCGATTTGTACTGAAACAAGTCTAAGGTTAGGTGTAAATTCGGTTGTCTATATTACTGTTAGAAATATGCTTTGACTCGATTCAGTACAAATCGTACATATCATAATTTACATTGAACTGTTCGGTATAACATAAAACTCTCAGTATATGTATATAAATATTTTTACGACTTAAATTTCCTATGTTTGAGTGTCATTATCAAGTATATTATAATATTATTAATATTTATATATGTGGTATTTATATAGATGTGGTATTTATATATATGTGGTATTTATATATATATGTGGTAAAGAACAAAGTGATAGTTTCATTTAAATTTAGTATGGATTACCACGTACTAACGGTCAAAACCATTGCAAGTGTTTTAATTAAGTTAACCATAAATCAAATTTATCACTGGATTTCCAAAACATTGTTGATTGTGTATATTTTGTAAGAAATTAAAAATATTATAAATTAGTCGCCAAGATTCAAAATTAGCAAAATTTGACTTAATCAGAGGTTTAACCAATGATTAGTGGATAATTAAAGCTAATTGGTTGGGGTTCAAATGGACCCTAGCATCTTAATAAAATTTACCACATTTAGGTTAAAAAATGTTTCACCTAACCCTTGATGAAACATTTTTGAAGTGAGAAATTAATTAAATATATAATAAGAATTAAAGGTCCCGGATTGAAGCATCGAACGCAAGTCGGCGGATTGCTGCACGGACGCTTTGAACTGTACGCTATCGAGTGCGCTGACATTTTTAACAAAAAAGTAAAAAACACGACGAGTAGACGGACTTATGAAATTTGTATGACAAATAAGAAACAAAGAAAAAAATTACAGAAGATAAAATTTTAATAATGTTACTATAAATTGCGCTATTTGATTGACTGTATATTTAGAATTTGTATAATTTTTGTGAATACATGATTTTTTTAAACTGTACGCTATCGAGTGTGCTGAAATTTTAAATAAAAAAGAAAAAAACACGACGGACAGTCGGACTTATGAAATTCGTATGACGAATAAGTTTTTTCTTCGTCGATAAAGGATATCTGAAAAGGGACTTTTAAGGGTTAATGTATATGGTATAAATTCAGAAGTGAGCACAATTATGACATTATAATCTATTATTCTATCAAATAATTTGTTTCTACTTTATTACACTACAATCAACAAGCTTGAAATTTTTCCATTTTTCATAATAATAATATGACATTCCTCCCGATTCCGTACGCGAAACGTTAAGTTTAACGTATAACATATACAGTCTAAGCGCGTTTAGTACTTGATTTGTTTAAATGAAATTGCCAATTCTTGGTTGCAGAATACTTCAAACATTAAAAGTGCGATTCTTTTCGCAATCTACAACAAGTTGGTCTTACAAAGACTATATCAAACACTCATTGAAACAACTACTTCCCGGGCTAATACCCCGACGGACATTGAATTATACAACAAGTGTTTGCTGTTGCTGTTACATACAATTCAGGCCATCTATAGACGCGTTTCGAGATTTATCTCTCATCAGTATAGCTTTGCCATTCTCTCTAAACAATTTGACACCTTAGACTGGCGGTCACGTTACCGTTCAAACATAAGTATAAATGAAATTGCCAATTCTTGGTTGCAGAATACTTCAAACATTAAAAGTGCGATTCTTTTCGCAATCTACAACAAGTTAGTCTTACAAAGACTATATCAAACACTCATTGAAACAACTACTTCCCGGGCTAATACCCCGACGGATATTGAATTATGTAAGACTAACTTGTTGTAGATTGCGAAAAGAATCGCACTTTTAATGCTTGATTTGTTTACTTAGATTGTGAGGGTATTAATAACATAATCACAATCTAAGTAAATAAATTAAGTACTAATCGCGCTTAGACTGTGATGCTGAGGAATAACATGTACGTTATATTTAACATTTCGCGCACAAAATCAGGGGGATTATCGATGTAAAAGTAGGAATTATTAAGCACAATAGATTTTAAGTGTATTTAATGATTTTTGCTTTTATACAGACAATCTTTCAGCTTTATAACTAGTGTTTTAAGTGCATAAAAAGTGTGTATTTTGAAGTTCAGAGTTGTTTTTCTGTTTAGAGTATATATTGTGTGAGTTTGTGAATCCGGAGTTGTCATAACTTACCGGCTTAGAGCTTCAATATTCGACTTAATTTTCAAGCTACTTAATCTGTTTTTCAAAGTTTTGAAGATTGACAAATGAAGTAGGTTAAAAAATCAAGTTGAATAATTTTATTCTATACATATTTTGACGTGCACGTTTATAATTTTAACTCTACACTTAATTTTGAAGCCACTCGACCTGTTTTTTCAAGTTTTAAAGACAAAGAAGTCAAGTAGCTTAAAAATTAAGTAGTTTCAATACTAGACTTACTTTTCAAGTTACTCGAGCTGTTTTTTGTTAATTTGTAAGTAACACGACCTGTTTCTTTAAGTTTTGAAGGCAAACAACACTAAAAAAATAAACCAACCAATTCAATTTTTTTTGTATCAATTTCTTGATCTGTTTTTCAAAGTTTTGAAGATTGACAAATAAAGTAGGTTAAAAACTAAGTTGAATAGTTTTATTTTATATATAGTTTGAAGTGCACGTTTATAGTTTTACTACTATACTTAATTTTGAAGCCACTTCACCTGCTTCTTCAAGTTTTCAAGACAAATAAAAACTAAAAGTTTAGTAGTTTTAATACTAGACTTACTTTTCAAGCTACTCGAGCTGTTTTTATGTTAATTTTTAAGCAACTCGACCGTTTATTTAAGTTTTGAAGGCAAACAACACTCAAAAATAAACCTAGACGCTGAATCCGGATTCAATTTTTTTGTATCAATTTCTTGATCTGTTTTTCAAAGTTTTGAAGTAGGTTAAAAATCAAATTGAATAGTTTTATTTTATATATATTTTGACGTACACGTTTATAATTTTAATTATATACTTATTTTTGAAGCCACTCCAACTGTTTCTTCAAGTTTTAAAGACAAATAAGTAAAGTAACTTAAAAATTGAGTAGTTTCAATACAAGATTTACGTTTCAAGCTACTCGAGCTGTTGTTATGTTAATTTTTAAGCAACTCCACCTGTTTCTTTAAGTTTTGAAGGCATACAAAACTAAATAAATAAACCAAGTAGCTGAACCCGAATCTGTTTTTGAATGTTTTGAAGGCTGACAAATGAAGTAGGTTAAAAAATCAAATTGAATACTGAATCAAACACTTACTATGTTTTTACCACAAAATATTTATTGTATGTATATATATTATATTACACAAATATACACATAAATGAATTTATGTGTATATTTGTGTAATATAATATATATACATACAATAAATATTTTGTGGTAAAAACATAGTAAGTGTTTGATTCAGTGATCATGAATTACCACGTAGTTACGGTCGCAACCATCATTATGATCAAATTGAATAGTTTTATTTTATATATATTTTGACGTGCACGTTTAATACTTAATTTTGAAGCCAATCGATCCGTTTCTTTATTTATTTTATATATATTTTGAAGTGCACGTTTATTGTTTTAATACTATACTCAATTTTGAAGCCACTCGCACTGTTTTTTTTCAAGTTTTAAAGATAAATAAGTAAAGAAACTTAAGATTTAAGTAGTTTAAATACTAGACTTACGTTTCAACCTACTCGAGCTGTTGTTATGTTAATTTTTAAGCAACTCCACCTGTTTCTTTAAGTTTTGAAGGCAAACAACACTAAACAAATATACCAAGTAGCTGAACCCGGATTCAATTTTTTTGTATCAATTTCTTGATAAGTTTTTTAAAGTTTTGAAGATTGACAAACGAAGTAGGTTAAAAAATCAAGTTGAATAGTTTTATTTTATATATATTTTGACGTGCACGTTTATAATTTTTATTCTATACTTAATTTTGAAGCCACTCGACCTGTTTCTTCAAGTTTTAAAGACAAATAAGTAAGGTAACTTAAAAATTGAGTAGTTTCAATACTAGACTTACTTTTCAAGCTACTCGAGTTTTTATGTTAATTTTTAAGCAACTCGACCTGTTTTTTTTAAGTTTTTAAGGCAAACAACGCTAAAAAAATAAACCAAGTAGCTAAACCCGGATCCAATTTTTTGTATCCCTTTTTTGTCAAATTTCAATTTATGATAAAATTACCTCTTCATTTACTTCCTTGGTTTTTGTTTATTTACCTGTCGAACTTATTAGAGTATAATATACGATCTACCAAATATGTATATAATTATTGTTATTATGTAATAATAAAGGACATTCAATATAATTTACGCGACACGAAGGTCGTCTTCAGTCTTAAGTGTCGCGGCAGACTTATTAAGTTATTCCCGTTTTTGTCTTCTGCAAAATAAATTAATAGCCTCCGAAATAATAATAATAATAAGTAATAAAATTATTAACATTAACATATAATATTAACACATATATATCTATGTATGCATATATTAAAATAAATTATATTGTGTAATGTATGTACAAAAATAAATGAAAATTAACAATTAAGTTTTATAGACGGATTTTATCGTTAGCGGCTCTGCTTCATTTTTTGTTGTTTCTTTGGCTCCTAAAACAATTTGTTGTTCATCTGAAAAATAAAGCAAATTGGTATTACAAGGATAGTCTCAAGGCTAGTAAAATAGTATATTACAACATTTTTTCATGATTTGTAATGTTGTAATCTTTATTTGGTTAAATGTATGAGCTAACGCTCAGGTGGTAGAATATTTATACCTACGGCGATTTTTACTTTCCCCCGTATGTAATACAAAGGGAAAGTATTGTTTTCGT
This sequence comes from Philonthus cognatus, assembly GCA_932526585.2. Taxonomy (NCBI): domain Eukaryota; kingdom Metazoa; phylum Arthropoda; class Insecta; order Coleoptera; family Staphylinidae; genus Philonthus; species Philonthus cognatus. The sequence continues at coordinate 36,630,415 of OW052247.1, forward strand.
GAAAATTTTCGAATCAAAAATTTTAGCGGAAATATCCGTTTTGAGGTCCCCTGAGTCGAATAAGACCATTTTTGAAAAATGTCTGTCTGTCTGTCTGTGTGCGCTGTACCGCAAAAACCGCTAAAGATATCGAGATGAAACTTGAAACTTAAGCTTTTTGTTACAATCGGAAGAACTGAAAAGCGTTTGGTGAAAATCGGAAAACCGGAAGTGGTACTTTACTCTTAGCGTTTTTCAGATTTTTTCAATAAATGTTCATCAAACAAAAAATTCTTTCAAATAAAAGTTGTAGATAATAACAAAATGAAGATATATTGTTCACTTACTTTTTGTCATAGCACTCTTAGTTTTTAAGATATTTAATAAATAGTGTTTTTTATCTAGTCATTGATTTGTGTCAGTGTGTGTGTTGATACAATTGGAAAATGTTTCAAATAAAAGTTGTAGGTAATAAAATATTAAATATTTTTTGTATCTTCACTTTTGTCATAGCACTCTTAGTTTTTGAGATATTCAATAAATAGTGTTTTTTATCTAGTCATTGGTTTGTGTCAGTATGTGTTGATCCAATTGAAAAATGTTTCAAATAAAAGTTGTAGTTATCAAAAAGTTGAAGACATTTTGAAAATAATAATGCTACAAATATTTTAAAAGTGATTTAATACGCAATTTACGGGGGAAAGTACTATGATGGACACATCACCATGTTTTCATTTAAGTATACATTTCCTGATACATAAGCTGTAAATGTTCAGAAACTTGTTTTTCTAAAATGCGTTTAAATTGAAGCTTCTAACCAGTGTTTCCACTTCCAGATTTGGTCGCTCAGCGAAGCGGAGCGACCAAACCAAATTTTCAGGCTTTTGTAAACTCGAAATTTTACTTCTTGCGCCACGCGTATAAAACACTGATTTAAAGTGAAGTTGAAAATGTACTGCTTAAGTTTTATCTTAGCAACATATCCCAAAGAGAATTGCTCGAATTTTACAAATATTTTTCATTTAACCAAATGTTGCGGTTAAATGAAAAATATTTGTAAAGCTTATTAACGTTGGATTCAACTTAAGCAGTATATTTTGAAATTCACTTTGAACCCTCGGAGCGACAAATTCAAATTTTCAGGCTTTTCTAAACTCGAAATTTTACTTCATGCTTTATCAAGGAGTAGAAACACTCGTTAGAAGCTTTAAATTGAACTGTAAATATAAAATAAATCAATTCCTGAATATTTACAACGTATACGCCATATTTAAAAAGAAACCCTATATACAGGGAGTTTTTCTTTTAAGTATACATATTCCAATAACAGCGTAAGATGTCAATTGGAAGCCTTAAACGAGTGTTTTTCACTCCCGGATTAAGCATGAAGCATGACGTAAAATTTAGAAAAACCTGATAATTTGGTTTGGTTGCTCCGCGAGTTTACTCTTATACCGTTCGTTTAATTTATCGTGCTCACCATCTCGTTAACCTTTCGAGATACAATGATGGTTAAATTAGACAAATCTTTCTGTATTTAATACAAAATAAAACTGCATCAACAAAAGTGGAATCTTTTGTCTAATTTAACCGTCTTCGTATAGTTTACGAAATCCCAATGGTGAGCACGATAAAGCAAGCGAGCTGATTTTAGAAACAAGAAGAAATAATTGACTAGAAATTGAAATTTGAAAGAACAAAGTTGAATCACTGTGAAGAAAATTACAGAAGATCCAATAATTTTACTATCAATTGTGCTATTTGATTGACTGTTTATTTAGAATTTGTACAATTTTTAGGCAAAGATGATTTTTTGCTGTACAGTAAGTTTTACATCTAACTTTTAATTACCAATTTATTTATTTATTTATTCAGTCAACGGAGTTCATTAATTGTTACCATGTTTGCTGTAATATTATTGAGAATATTACTTAATTTAAAATTACTGGTAATTTTTTCTCAATATGCATATGTATACTTAAAAGAAAAATACTTTGTATATTTTACCAATTTGGAGATTTATTGTGTAAAAATTCTATTAATGTTATTGATAAAGAAATTATGCTGCAAATATTTATATTTTTTTCTTACACATGTTCCAGAATGTTTAGTATCGATGACATATCCTTTAGCGCAAGAATCCTGCATCATGTGGCACCAGGAGCTGTAAGTACTGTTATTGCTGCCGCAGATGGGCCCCGCCATTTGCCTAGGCTTGCACCTGTGCAGGCAAGTGACGCACCTGGGGGCCTTCGTCAGCGAGTCGCTTAGGCAGAGCTGCCGTTCTTTACATCGGATCTTCTTGCAGGTCGCCGAAGTCCTGCAGGGGCCCTTGTAGGCCAGAGGGATCGCCGTGCCCTTCCTGCAGGCGCTCTCCCGCAGGTGGCACGTGCTGGGGTACGTGACGCCGTCCACACCGCAAACTCTCCGTCTGGATGGATTCGCCGTCGGGCACTTCCTCGTGCACTTGACGCAGTGCGGCGTCAGATTTTGGTCCAGAAGGCAGTGCTTTCCCGACGGACACTTTATATTATCACAGGAACCTGAAATCAAAAATATAAGTTTTAATTTTTTAAAAAGAAGTATAGTTACAGTAGAGGATTATGAGATTTATGAGTTAGCAAGTGCCGAAGGAGTGAAAAAGTTAAGATTAAGTGTCCAATAAAAGAAAGAGTTAAGATTAAGAGCAACAAGTTTAACCATAATATTACAAAAATTCATATCGCCAAATACGAATTTTCCCTAGTAGAAATGAATCCTGTAGCAATATTATACACGGAGTTTTTCTTTAAAGTAAACGTTTCCTAAATTCAGCTTCTTTTCTTTAAATCTTTAGATATTCGTTGTTGTTTAAAAAGAGTTCAATTTAAAGCTTCTAACGAGTCTTTTCCACTCCCAGACTAAGCATGAAGTAAAATTTCGAGTTTAGAAAAGCCCCGTGAAAATTTGTCGAGGGTCGCGCAGCGACCCGAGACAAATTTTCTGGGCTTTTCTAAACTCGAAATTTTACTTCATGCGCCACGCGTATAAACCACTGATTCCAAGTGAGGTTCAAATATACATAAATATCACAATATTTTAGTGTATTATACGCGTGGCGCATGAAGTAAAATTTCGAGTTTAGAAAAGCTCAGAAAATTTGTTCCTTAATCTTTTCTTGACCATGCCCACCTTATAAATTCAAATACCCCCATGACCCCCCCATGTACATAATTTTTTATATTTACTTGACGAAGAGGATACATGAAACTCTGGAAAGTAACGTCCAGTTTCTCCAACGTATACCCTGGGGCAATCCCCACATTCCAACAAATATACGAGAAAGCTCGTGGTTTTATCAAATTTGTCTTTTAAACTATTGATGTATTTATTCTTTTAATTTAATTCCTTCCTTTAGAATGAACAATTCTCAATAAATGCATTAATGATTTAAAAGACAAAAATACATAGTTTTTATTATTGCACATGTAAAGACAATTACTTTAGGTCAGATGAATTGTAACAGAGAAAATGCGAGGCCCTTCAAAATTGTATATATATATTTGAAGTGCGACTTTATCCTTTATATTTATTTTACGTCTTTAACTACACTTTTAGCAATAATAAAAGATAAATTGGCTGTATTTAAACCTTAGAATAAATCAGTGTTTTATAAGCGTGGCGCATAAAGTAAAATTTCGAGTTTAGAAAAACCTGAAAATTTGGTTTGGTCACGTAGACATATTTAAAGCTGTTTTTCAATGTGATAGAGCTGGTTTTGATCAGAATTGCTCAGGGAGGTTAAGAAGTAGTCATTTTATTTGAATAAAAACGTTGAAAAAAAGTTAGTTTTGAATGAAAGTGGACCTAACTAGTGTTAATACTAAACGCTTCAGTTATGACCCGATGATATGCACAATTCTGCCACTGAGCAAAAAACAAATAAACAACGTTATATCAACATTTTAACAACATTAGACGTTGTATTAATGTTGATGAAACATTACTTCAATGTGTTTCCTCACTGGGCTGGTTCTATAAAGAGGGTGTAAAGTTAGTTTTTACTTATAAACCGACAATATGTGTTATTCTGGTTTAAGGAAGAGAGTGTAATGTTAGACTTTTCTTATAAACCAACGATATGTGTTATTCTGGTGCAAGGAAGAGAGTAAGCGTAGAGTTAGTTGTGCAATAGAATGGAGGTTATTCCACTGCATCAAATAAACATGAGCTATAAAAATATAAATATACGCGGGTTTGTTCATATTAAATATGTGAGAAGTAATGGATTGTTTGCTATCTAAAGTGGATGCGAAGTTATTTGCATCATGTGTGTGTGGTGTGTGTGAGTGTAGAAATTTCTCTGCAAATACTTTATAAGGAACACAAATATGTTGGCAATAATTAAACATTCTAAGCGTTATTGGCGAAGTTTTGAAATCTGCAGATAACTATGCGATAGATTTTTTTTTCAATGAAACTTTCAAGATATGTAAATATTAATACCATTATACAGGGAATATTTCTTTTAATAACGTTTATACTTGAAAGAAATGTGTACACTGACATTTTTTAGGGATTCGTTATTTTTATTAAAAAAAAAAGAAGTTTCTAGCGAATGTTTCCAGTCCTTGATTTAGCATCAAGTAAAATTTCGAGTTTAGAAAAGCCTAAAAATTTATTTAGCGTTACGCGACCAAACCAAATTTTTAGGTTTTTCTAAACTCGAAATTTTACTTCATGCTTTGTCTGGGAGTGGAAAACATTCGTTTAAACATAATATGTAAAATTACGAAAAAACTATTCGTGAAAATGCAAATGTTTTTTCGTAATTTTATATATTATGTTTAAAGTGTGCAAACTATAAGAAGCGTAAGCTTATTTTCTCGATATTCAATTAGTTTTGAATTTGAATTTATCTTATTCGTTTAATGCTTAATTTGAACTATTTTAAAAAAACAACGATTATCTAAAGAGTTACAGCGTATGCATATGTATAGGACTTTTCTAAAACTTGAAATTTTACTTTATGCTTAACCTAGGAGTGGCAAACACTTTAAAGCTCCAATTTGAACTCTTTTTAAAACCGACGAATATCTTAAGATTTGCAGCGTATACTGTTTAGTGGGGTATGTATACTTAAAAGAAAAACTCCCTGTATGTATGTGTTGTAATTAAAAATATAAGGGAATGTAGAAATAAATCCTTTTCCGCATTTCATATCTTGTTCCTCCAGGCAAACGCGACTTAGAATAATCAACCAGATATAAATCATTACGTTTAAACGAACGTGTGTAAATAATCAATTATCCATATTTAGACTTTCGTATTTAGAACGGTTTCAATTTAATATAATATTAAATCACAACTGACGCTATATATTAAATTTGTGTGTGTGTGTGTAAAGATAATTGTACCCAAGTTTTACGTGTGTGTGTATATAGATAATTTTAACTGAGTGTTATGTATGTGTAGATGTAGAGATAGTTTGCACGAGTAATGAATGAATGGATTGATACGGTGTAAAATAAATAATAAAGCATGTTACTTTGGCATGTGCCGTAATAGGCGAGCGACAGGTTGGCGTTCTTCCTCCTGCAGGAGCGCTTCTTGAGCTGGCAAAGGTTTCTGTAGGTGCGCCCGTCGCTGCCGCAAACGGCGCCCTTCGTGTTGCGCGCCCTTCCCTCCTTTCCGTTTCCGCTTCCGCATTTCGGCGCGCACACGCACCTGGGCCTGCCGCCCTTCACCACGCACGTCTTGTCCACTCCACAATTTACATCCACACATGAATCTGAAATAACAACAAAAAAAAAACAATAATTTAGTTGACAAGACTAGATATAATTATAACTTATTTTGTTACAATGTAACAAAGACTATTACAGTTAACACTCTACAACAGTGATGATCAACCTTTTTTTATTGTTCGGACGCAAATAAAATGAATAATATCGCGAGGGCCGCAAAAAATATGTTTGCCTGAATTTGCCACATTAAATAATTTTATTTTTCAGAACGTAAAAAATAACGGTTCGAAGCCCTGGTGCCAGGCTTCGAACCGTTATTTTTTACGTTCTGGTTTTCAATCCGGTTCTATTTGCGTTCCGGCTTTCGCTCCGGTTCAATTAATAAAATATATATCGGTTTGGTTCCGGTTTTCGTTCCGGAAAACATAAGGGTTTTTGCGGTTTTCGGTTCAGCTCTAAGTGATTGTTTTAATGTTTGTAATGTTTTTATTTCATATTAAAAAAAACGTTGGTGTGCATCATAATATCGTCCTCGTTATAGAAATGATGATTCAAATATTAAAAACATGGAAAAGTGTCTCAAACTAAATTTGTTCTAGTTTTATTATTATGATATATCACATTTACAAAATATTCACAAAATAAATATTTTTTGCATTTTTTTGCTATATCTTAGTAAATATCTGTTATATCTTAGCAGTATATATTTTAAACTTTACTTTAAATCAGTGGTTTACACGCGTGGCGCATGAAGTAAAATTTCGAGTTTAGAAAAGCCCAGAAAATTTGTCTCGGGTCGCTGCGCGACCCTCGACAAATTTTCACGGGGCTTTTCTAAACTCGAAATTTTACTTCATGCTTAGTCTGGGAGTGGAAGACACTCGTTAGTTTAAAATATGTCACAACTATCAAAATGTGTGTCGCAAGTGTTATAAAGAAAAACAATAACATGACCATCTAATAATATATTTAAAATAATAGTTGTCTCAAATTGACAGTAGTTCTAACGTCGGCTGACAAATTTTCACGGGGCTTTTCTAAACTCGAAATTTTACTTCATGCTTAGTCTGGGAGTGGAAGACACTCGTTAGTTTAAAATATGTCACAATTATCAAAATGTGTGTCGCAAGTGTTATATAGAAAAACAATAACATGACCATTTAATAATATATTTCAAATAATAGTTGTCTCAAATTGACAATAGTTCTAACGTCGGCTGCCGCCAATTTGTGTCAAGTTTGATACATTGGGCTTAATGTAATTTCAAGTTTTGACAGGATGGAGTAACGTCGGCTGACGGCGGCTCATGTCAAGTTGACACAATAGACTAAATGCCGACTATCGTCGTCTTAACTCAAGTTAACACGATAGACTAATGTCAGTACTTAATATTGATTTTCATTTGACAAAATTATTTATTAATTGATTATGTTTACTACATGCATGCTAATTGTTGACTACCATTCATTGACTGTCATTCGAAAACATTGACTTTAATAACTAAATTGACAATTTTCGGTGTTTTACCTCAATATTTATGCTGATCTGACTTTGACGAAATCGACATTTTGCGTCAAAATCACGATGTTTACGTCAGAAAACACAAAAATGGCAATTTACCCGAAAAACTGGAATTTACGAAAAGACCACATCTGCTGGTCTAAGACAAAATCGATTTTTTTTTTCTTCAGCGATTTTCAACTCTCAACAGTTAATATTTTAGAAAATCCAGTGGAGATATTTAAATTGCGATTGCAATCAGCCAACGTTTACTCATTTTTGAGTAAGTTTATTCTTTGATATTGGCTATTTTCGTCAGATTTAGTTAATTCTGTAATTTTTATTCCCAAAAAAAAAACCGAGGTGGAACTAAAATTCACTTATTTTTTAAGCCGGACGAAAACTACAATTTCTATGAAAAAACAAAATCAGAAATGGTCTTAATCGAGTGAGGGGACCTCGAAGCAAATATTTCCGCAAACAGTTTCGATTAAAAATTGCAAAAAAATAGAAACTGTTGTAGAATTCACAACAAGTCTCCACATGCGTGTTGGAACCGAAATAAACCGAACATTTTTTTCGGTTCAGTTCCAGTTTTTGTTCCGACAAAAATAACGGGTTTTTCCGGTTTTCGGTTTACGGTTCAGTTCCGGTTCGAAGCCCTGGTTGACACTATTGAATGATGAATCATATAGAAGTGCAACTCTATGTATTTTTCGCGTTACGATAAATTCATGCCGACTGAGTGGCTACATCTGTGAACCAACATTTTCAAAATTCGCTTATTTAAGAAGGAAACAGATCATTATTCTATTATATTGACAGAAATAGAATAGAATTAAAGAAGACTCTATTTTCTGGTAAAGTAAAATGAAATTGCATATTGGATTGTACGAGTAGAAATATTGAAATATTTACTTTATGCGCCAGGCGTATAAAACACTGACCTAAAGTGTAGTTCAGAAACATATATGTATATTATTTTTCTATACGAATTTTGTACCAACCGTCGATTGACCAATAAATAGAAGTGCAATTAAACGCAAATCAGATTATAATAAATTGCGTTTCTACTTTAAGCTAAAATCAGTGTATGTATGTAGTGCGTATTGTCAGTATAATTAATAAAGTCAGCATTTCGTGTGTTTTTCTTTTATTAGTAGTTTCATGACGGTTGTTGTTAAATATTTTTAGGAGTTTTTTGACAATTACATTTTTTTACATTATGTTTTTATTTGACAGAAACAAACGACTTTTGTAATAAATAATTCCTAAAAACTTTATAGATTTCGTTTCTTTTTTATTGCGATCAAAGAATGCTTAATATAATATACAGAAACTTCAATAATTTGAATATTTTATTTCTTTCATTTTGATGTTTTTGTTTAATTTTATAGATTTTAGACAATTTAGTCAGGCAATGAATTTTTCTTATACGTACCTACACATGTCCCGATGCATACACTGTAAATTTACAGGCATTTTTGTTTTTACAAGAAAGTTTTTAGCTGTCAACGAGTGTTTCTACTCCTAGATTCAGCATGAAGTAAAATTTCGAGTTTAGAAAAGCCTGAACATTTCGCTTGGTCGCGTAGCGTAGCGGAGCGACCAAGCCAAATTCAGGCTTTTCTAAACTCGAAATTTTACTTCATGCGCCACGCGTATAAAACACTGACATGTTGTGAAGTTTAAAATGTACAGGTTATGTTTCATATGACGTTCATAGATTTTACAAATTAAATACTTGATTTAATTAACTACTTAAAAAGTATAGTAGAATTCACGTGAGGTGTCCTATAATTACAGATTTATTATACAATTTTTCTTTGGGGTATTTTTATATCAACATTATTTCTTTTGCTTTTATTTTCTCAATTGCAACTTATGCTAAGCTGTCTTAACTAGGGGATTTATATTATTATAGTTATTTTAATTTGAACTTAAATGTCACAGGACACCTCTTGTAAACTGGACTATAATTAGTTCTTCTTCACTGTAGGAATATTTCCAACATATATGGATTAGTTCTTCTTCATTGCTGGACTATTTCCAACATTTGTGGATACATTTCTATCACTGTTGTAATTTGTTCAACTTTTCTAGGTTCATGTTTTATCACAGTTGAAGTTTTTTTAATATGGATATCTTCTTTGTTATTAGTGTGTATCCAACAATTATGAATTACAAATATCAAGAATATGAATTTGTGTTCAGTACTCATTTATTCACCGGATAACTATTAACGATGCTACTTAAGGGGTGATACCTACCTGCAATGGTTTAAAAAATCGATTTTTTGTTTATTGTGGAATTCGAAAGTGTACACATTGAAGAATATTTTCTCAAAGTTTCATGTCGATTGGAAACAAATTGTCGAAGTTATGCGAGATTATGTAAAGGTAGTCGACACCCCTGCCGGAGCAGGTAGCGCGCGCCAGCTGTGCGCGGAACAAAGCGTGCGTACTGCTGCCCAAATAGAAAAGAGGCATCGGCATTCTTCCCATGCGCACTGGGATGCGCATGACCGTGTTTACATTTAGTGACATAACCTCAAAAACTGAGTCCGTGTAAGTGCCAACAATTAATCACTTATAACACCGAAAACACATCTCAAACGCGATTATCTCGAAACCACTTTTTCAAAGTCGGTGACCGCGATAACTTCACGTGTATTCATTTAATTTGAACGAGGCTTTGCGTCTCCTATCAGAAACCTTTTTTTCTAGTCGTTGATCGTTCGGATTTTGCCTATTATTTATTTTCGATTTTTTACAGCCGATCAAAGACACTTTTTTTGCCTCGAAAAAATGACTTTTTCATTCAGGAGGCCGCCATTTTCTCAAACATTTTTTTTTCAAAACCCAACGATCAATGACCGCTTTTACTCATTCTCAATGCAGCGCCATTGAAAATTTTGATTTCAGATGATTTTTACACATGCAAGCGCGGTCACCGCCAAACGCCTTTTGAAAAAGGTCTTCTGCAGGGAGCAGCGCCACGGGCCCCCAGGTGGTCGTAATTAAAGACCAATGTACAACCAATAAACTGGTATAATTGCAGTTTCCTATCTTGTTTCGTTTTCGAGAAAAAAAATTCCGCATTTTTTCAGCCTCGCAAGTAGGTATCACCCCTTAAGTTAATGGGCATTAGATGGCGTTTACGTTTTCGAACATATGTAATTATGAATTATATTGTCCAACGATTACAAATAAGAACTGGATAGTCATCGAATAACAAAATAAACTTATTTGTGAACTGAGTTTGTTCAGATAACTTACCTTTACAAGGAGTACATGGCACGCCTCCTCCGAGCACCCTCCAGAAAAACAAAGTACCGGAATCGTGGTGCTCGCCAGACCAAGCGGTCGCAACCCCATAATTCGCACAACACTCTTCCCTCGTCGTATGCTCGCTTATCAGTTCTGTACATCTCCCGTTTCGGATCATTGCTGACCAACAAGTAGCACCTGCAACAAATAGAAACAGATTGTTACAACCATATAATTTATAATTACAAGTTCTATCAAGATTTATCAAGACAAAATGCTCTGAAAAAAGGAGACCATTCAAAATGTTTGATTTTGCCTTGATATTTCTATAATCGAAACAAATATTTCTTGATTCATTTTAGAATAATTAATTTGGTTACTAGTACAGGGAGGGGCAGAAAAAGCTATCCGATTTCAAATCCCTTTTTCTCAGAAGAGGGAACAGGTAGAGTAGTGGGGTAAAAACCGTTAGAAAGCCGGTTTTATGCCATTTGTCATTAGTCAACATGCCTTGGTCTGGTGAACATCGTGCTTTTGTTATTGAGCGGTTTATTGAAAACAGCGGTTCGATAATTGCTACACAACGTGCTTTTCGAATTCATTTCGGACTCGGGCGTCATGATCCTGTTCCACATCACGCTACGATTAAAGTGTGGGTGTCAAATTTTCGACAGACGGGTTCAGCATTGAAAAAGAAGTCGCCTGGACGTCCCAGGACAGCAACAGGACCTGATAACGTGGCCAATGTGAGAGCCGCGATTGAATGTTCCCCGCGTCGCGCGTCGTTCGGCACGAAACCATTCGCTCGCTTTGGCGATTTCCAACCGCAGTATTCGGCGAATTTTGCACCGGGACCTCAAAATGCATCCCTACAAAATGGTTGTTGCACAGGAATTAATTGAAAGTGATTTTGAAACCCGTATGAACCTGTGTCGCGATCTCCGAGAACTTTGTGGCGCCGTAAACAGGCAGAATTTTCGATATTGGAGTGACGAAAACCCTCGGGAAATCCATCAGAAACCCCTCCATAGCCCAAAAGTGACTGTGTGGTGTGCTCTTTCTCGCCTAGGCGTCTGGGGGCCTTACTTGTTTGAAGAAAATGGGCAAACCATAACGGTCAACAGCGAGCGCTATTGTTTCATGATGGAAAATTTTCTTCAACCCAAAATGGAAGAAAATGGCGTGGAAAATGTGTGATTTCAACAGGATGGTGCAACCGCCCACACATCGCGACGATCAATAGACATTCTCAGGGAAATGTTTCCCGGACGCCTCATTTCTCTGAGAGGTGATATTTTCTGGCCGCCGCGCTCACCGGATCTCACTCCATGTGACTTCTTCCTTTGGGGTTACCTCAAATCGAAGGTATTCCAGCATCGACCAAGGACCCTTCTTGCTTTACGAATGGAAATTGCTCGGGCAATTGAAGAAATTCCTGTGGAAATAACGGTGAAAGTCATGGAAAGCTACCGCGAGCGCCTAAATCAGTGTATCCGCTCCCAAGGACGACATTTGAGTGATGTGCTTTTTAAAACTTAAATTTAAAAATGGCATAAAATTTGCGATATGTTAGTAAAAAAATTTGTTTGTCAAGTTGAGTGGTTTTAATTTTATAACGTTTTTAAATCGGATAGGTTTTTCTGCCCCACCCTGTAGAACAGCATAACTTCAAGATTTTGACTTATTCCCTTATAAATGCTGTAGGTACATCAAAATTATCTGAAAAAAGAGACCGTTCAAAATGTTTGATTTTGCCTTGATATTTCTAAAATCTAAACAAATATTTCTTGAATCGAGTGGTTTCAGAATAGTTAATTTGGTTACTGGTAGAACAACATAACTTTAAGATTTTGACTTATTCCCTTATCAATGCCGTAGGTACCTCAAAACCAATTCAAGACAAAATGATCTGAAAAAAAAACAGTTCAAAATGTTTGATTTTGCCTTGATGTTTCTAATATCTAAACAAATATTTCTTGATTCGAGTGGTTTTAGAATAATAATTAGGTTACTGGTAGAACAGCATAACTTTAAGATTTTGACGAATTCCCTTATAGCCGTAGGTACATCAAAACCAATTTCCATTCCTAAAACAGTTGTTTAAAAAAAGTTTCCTTACAAAATTTCTCTCTGGATCTTCCCTGACATGAAACCACCAAGTTCCGTTTATTTTTTAATTGACATAAAACAAGAAGTTTAAATAGAATCTTACGGACTACTACAATGTTGTCTTGTTTATTTCAATCAAATGATAAACTCAATTCGTTTAGAGTCGAGTCACTTGCGTGTCTACGAAATAATAAACACTTCCATTACGACAATGCAACGCAACATAATTGCATAAACAGCAATAATCGTCCCATCCATAAATCAATTTACGTCGAAATTTTACTTAACATTCACACTCGCGTCCGCAATTGAACCGCATGAATAATTGATGTTGCAATTTCGCCACTCACCATTTTATTTTTATTTTTTTTCGGGAGGGGACTGTCTCCTTTTCTCGCGAAAGACTATGTTTCCCGTTATTGACACACGCATAACTCATTCAAAAATTATTTTTACGACCACACCGCGCTCACTACCTGCCAAATTGTTATTCGAGCGGAATAACGAATGAAGAAGAAGAAGAAGAAATGGCGTGATGGAAGGCGGATATAGTTTTTTTTGCCTCTTTTGTTTGGCTGATGGGATCTTTATGTCTTCATCTTCTTGAATATGTGATTATATGAAGAAATTTTGTTTAACAATAAAAAAAAAAACTCAATACTGATTAATATTCATGGTATATGTGACTATACAGAGAGTTTTATATAACACCGAACATTTTCATTCAATACAATTTCGCACCTTTAATTTTTAAGTTAAGTGTAAATTGGTTTGCCTATATGACCATTATAAATTGTAGCCAATCAATCGCAATTATTGCCTCGACTTGTACATACAGGGAGTTTTTATTTCAAGTATACATGTCTCAATTACAGCGTATATGCCGCAAATCTTTAGATAATCGTTTTTTTAAAAGAGTTTAATTTGAAACTTAAAATGAGTGTGTTCCACTCCCAGACTAAGCATGGAGTAAAATTTCGAGTTTAGAAAAGCCTGAAAATTTGGTTTGGTCGCGTAGCGCGAAGCGCGTAGCGGCCAAACCAAATTTTCAGGCTTTTCTAAACTCGAAATTTTACTCCATGCGCCACCGGTACAAAACACTGATTTATTACGAAGTTTAAAACACACCACTAAACTTTACGTTGAATCAGTGTTTTGTACCGGTGGCGCATGAAGTAAAATTTCGAGTTTAGAAAAGCCTGAAAATTTGGTTTGGCCGCTCCGCGCTTCGCGCTACGCGACCAAACCAAATTTTCAGGCTTTTCTAAACTCGAAATTTTACTTCATGCTTAGCCTGGGAGTGGAAAACACTCGTTTAAAGCTTCAAATTGAATTCTTTTAATAAACCGAGCGTCGGAAAATGTACAACGTATGCATATGTAAAGAAAAATTCTCGTTAGGAAAATGTTCGGTGTTACATAAAACTCTCTGTATATGGGAAAACGTTTAGGATGCTCAAAGTATAATAAGATTATATTTGATAAATATTTCAAGTAATTGACATACCTTTAATGTTGCGATTTACCAGTAAATCACAATATCATTGTTCTCGGGCATTAATAGCATTTAGTGATTGAATACCTTAACGAGTGTTTCCGCTCCCTGATTGAGCATGAAGTAAAATTTCGAGTTTAGAAAAGCCTGAAAATTTGGTTGAAAAATGTATGCACTTTTCAACATTTAACTTATTTTAATGACCAAATCTGTGGAAGAGCTCCAACGAAGATCTATTTTTTTTTGGATCTCATAATAGTCGATCATGTTCAAGAACATTCAATTCTCATATTTCTTCTAAAAATAATAATGATCGAAGCAGTGGAATGACGTTCAAATTTCTTTTTATTTATTCAGGACTTTTAATGACCAACATTGTAAAGAATAGGTGTTCTTCGACAATTTTGGTAATTACAAGAATCTTTCTTTTCTTCTGAATAACTTTTGTTATTTGAAAAACAAATTAGTTATACCAACTAATTTACTTTTCAAATAACAAAAGTTCAGAAGAAAAGAAAAATTCTTCTAATCACCAAAATTGTCGAAGAACACCTATTCTTAACAATGTTGCTCATTAGAATTCCTGAAAATATAAAGTTTGGTTGAAGTTTGGGATCCGTTAGTAATGCCAAACTTATACCAACTAATTTATTTTTTAAATAATAAAAGTTATTCAGAAGAAAAGAAAGATTCCTAATCTGGTGAAATACTATGAAATGATAGGTAAAAGCTTTGTAAGCTAGTAATTACTACGAATAACAAGAAAGGCATACAAATGGAGATAACATCAACAGTCTTATTGTAAACCCACAGCAAAAGGAAACGCGCACACACACATACACAGGATGTCGCCAGCGGGAGTTCGAAGGGATTTTTCCGTCCAGCAGTTGGCCATCCTGGGCAAAGTCAAAGTCAAGTGCGCAGCTGTGCGTCCGTCCGTTTCCGGCGATTTCTTCTTCTTGTTCTTCTCCTTCTTGGTCTTCTCTTTCGCCTCTCTCGTCAGATTGGAGATGGCAGAGAAGAGATGGTCGCTCCGCGCCGGCCAACCATTATGGTTGTGGCTGTGGTCGATGAGGAGAGCGCGATACCAAATAAAAACTACATGCAAACGGCGTGATTTTGTTTTTATGGAAATGGCCTGGGGTTCATGACCGGCTCTCTTGTGGTAAACAAGACTGCGTGAGAGGAAAGACACACTCTACATACAAAAAAGTTTTATAATACACCAACAATGTAAATAACTACTCTTCATTCCTGCATTGCTCTCTTGGTTAAGAGAATGATTTTATTTTGAAGAAGACTAAATTTACAGTTAGACGCTTTATGGGATGTTAAATAACTCAAACGAATCGTGAAGAAACTTATAATACGAATTACAAGGTTTCAAGTTTTAAGTGTTAACGTCAAATATCTAGTAACAGCATTTAATGCACATTTTCGTTATCCGGGAATTTTCGGGTATGTAAAATAAGTGTCTAAGAGAGAGATAGACTTATGCAAGTTTAGATGGGAAACATGATTTTAATGATTTTGCTCAAAAAAAATTAATTCAGAAATGTTTAAAAAAAAAATCCTTATTTATTTCTGAGGGCAGGCGGTGACCGAGCGGTAACGTCGCCGGACTGTATATCGCTCGGCGAGCCACAGACCGGGTTCGATTCCCGTGCACGGGGAGCTGTTACTTAAAAATAATTTCTCGTCGTGTCCCTGGGTGTGGTGTGAATGTGTCGTGACGTCCAAATATATGTTAAATTAATACAATCATCGTTAGTGGCTGAATGGCTAGAACCTATGCCAAACAAACAAACAAAAAAGAAATTATTTCTGATTTGCCTATACTATTTTTTATTGTTTTTGGCCAACCGCTGTGGCGGCTCGCAGCCTAACTTCAGGGTAGACTAGAGACCCAAGGTAATATATATCCGTTATTGAAAGGTGACTTTGTTGGGCAATTCCTTGTATTTATAAAGCGCGATCCCAACCTCAAATTATGTGTGCCTTGGCACTGTGGCCTACCCTGAAGTTAGGCTACAAGCCGCCGCTGGCCAACCGGAAGTATTTTTTTATGAAAATCCATATATGAGCAGAAAGAGGAGAAAATAAAGATAAATAAACAAAGCTCGATTTTTCTTTCGGACTTAAATATTTCAAAAAGTTTCTATCAATGTTGCTAAGTAGGTACTTTTAATTATTTAAAAAAAGTCTCACTAACAATATCAATCAGTCTGAAATGTATCAACACTAATTAAATAGACATCACCTGTAGTTTATGAGCCATCTTCATTTGCACAGAACACATTTCCTTTTAACAGCAATAAAATGGCGATCGTTCGGTGCTTTTTTCTTACTAAAGGTCTATTAAAATCGCATAAATCGAAGGCCGGTAGCACGCAAGCCAACTGACTTGAGTAGCCAATTGAGATTTTAATGATGAAAAGCAACAAAGTAACATAATTACGACTATTAAAAAAAACGCAACAAAAATATTAAGCAGAAAAACAAATGGCAATTATGAAACAAACATTAACTCAACTATTTTGCCTAGAGTTTAAAAAAATTAATAATACAAAGTTATTATCCAGTTAACCACAAATGGAGTTGTTTCAGTAATGTACATTTATTTATGTTTAAAGGTGTTTAGTATACTAAACACCACATAAAATATTTGATATTGTAAAAAAAGCTCAGTTTGCTGTTCTTTTGGTCCCTATCTTTGTGAATATAAAAAAAAACTTTAAAGCTTTACTATATTAACGGAATCCATCCATAATAATAAACTAATAATCAATTGGCATTTTTAATACATATACATATTTTACACGTCATGACTATACATACTTCCTAAAATTAATCATACAATACATATCTAACAAACAGAACAGCTTCAAAATAAAATACAAAATGTTCATATTGTAATTGTGTATTTATGGCAAACAAAGATGTTTTACCAGTATTTCGGTAAATTAAATTAAGCAATTTGATCGGTCTGTATGTATATATAGTATATCTGAATAAAACACGAGTCAAATGCTTTAGACCAATTTTGTAAAACAGTGATTATAGGTAACCCAACACCGTAAATGTATATTGGGTTGCATACAAGGATTTTTTTGTAAGTGTACATGCATGTCCCGATGTGTAGGTGGCACTTTTTAAATGTTCAGGCATTCGTTATTTTTCTTTAATTTGAAGCTGCTAATGAGTGTTTCCACTCTCTGATTAAAAATGAAGTAAAATTTCGAGTTTAGAAAAGCCTGAAGATATTGAGGCTTTTTTAAACTCGAAATAATACTTCATGCTTAACCAAAGAGTTGAAACACTCGTTAGAAGCTTAAAATTAAACGGTTTTGTAAAATTAACACATACCTAAAAAATTTAGAGCGTATTAATAGATTCTATTAGATGTTACCTATTAAGAGCCACTAATTACTAACTAAATAAGTTAATTTGATTCATTGTATTATTCGACCTGACTTGAGAATGTGTGAAAAAATTGTAAATATTTTGCTAGTTAAATATTTCGTTTGTTACTCATTTTTAAAGTGTATTTCTAACTTCACGATAAATCAGTGTTTTATACGCGTGGCGCATGAAGTAAAATTTCGAGTTTAGAAAAGCCTGAAAATTTGGTTTCAAATCAAATTTTATTGCGAAATACGTACGGATACGCATTGTGTTTTCGAGAACCGTACACGGGGCACGCATTTGAAATTCAAACTGCGTAGCGAAAGGGTTAATATCGCTTTTGTTTAACAAAAATGTCCAAAACCTAATTACAGTCAAAATCGTTTATAACGACACCGGCTATATTGTACAAACGGATGTAACGAACAAAATAGTCGGTCCTTAAAATAACGTATACAAAAAGAGCATTGATGTTGCTCAAAGCCGTAGCCAGGGGGAGATAGGGGGTTCAAACCCTGCTGAAATTTTTAAAATGTTAAAAAATTTGAATAATTCTCTCCGATTTTTTTTTCTGGCTACGGCCTTGATGTTGCTTACAACGAACACATCGGTTAGAACAAACAAATATCTAGTAACAGTGGCTGATAAAATTATCAGTTACAGCGTACGATTCATTACATCTTTCGTTCTATGACGTGAAAACAAATAATTTGTTGACTATGCATAGTTGCAGAATCAGCGGTAAAATAACATCTTAAGAATCACCAGATGTCATACAGGGATTTTTATTCTAAGTCAACCAACAATGCCGAAATTGCTCAAGTTTTGAAGATTTGATTAGACGCAATAAACTTTTGTAAAATTAATTAATGTATTAATTAAACTTAAAACCAAGTTGAATATATTTTGAACTTACTTGAAATCAGTGTTTGATGCACGTGGCGCATGAAGTAAAATTTCGAGCTTAGAAAAGCTAGAAAATTTGAAATCCAAATTTTCAGGCTTTTCTAAACTCTAAATTTTACTTCATGCTTAATCTGGGAGTGGAAACCCTCGTTATACAATAAAGCAGAAACTTATTCAATCAGAAATTATTTAAAATAAATGGAATTTAAATTAATTACAAAACACGCTGATAACATAAATATACAGGGAATTTTTTTGCATTCATTTCCCCATGTATACCCAGATAAAAAACGCATTAGAACATTGGTGTGCATTAAGCTTTATGTTGTGATTATAGGCAACCAAACTAACATCAACACGTCAAATTGTAATCAAATTTGTTTTATTTTCGTAAGGGTGAACATTTTTTAGGAGCGATGTATTCCATAAGAGTTGAAATGGAAACTTGATGGCATACTTGAACTAGCATACACTGATAAAATAAATATACAAGGAATTTTTCTTTTCGGTATACATTTGCCTGTGTATACCCAGATAAAAAAAAAAACGCATTGGAACATTGGTGTGCACTAAGCTTTATGTTGTGATTATAGCCAACCAAACTAAGTAAGGGTGAACATTTTTAGGAGCGATGTATTCCATAAGATTTGAAATGGAAACTTGATGGTACTAGTAATGGCTTGGAGAGTATAACGGACCTATTTTCGAAAAAATATCCAGATTGGCAAATTCCATGTATTAGAAGAATCCAAAAGATTATAAAAAGTTTTCTTTACAATAAATCACATTTCAAGTGATGACCTTAAATGAAATAATAAGGTGGTGGTTATTTAGAACATTTGTTGTAACTTTTTTGTGATATTAGTTATATTTTATATATTTCAAATAAAACTGTTGGTATAATTTATGAGATTAGAAACTTTTTACTTCTCATACAACATTTGTCGTATTATTAGATCTAAAAGAGAGATTTAATGCCCCATTAAGCATTATTGAAGATGTTTACTAAAATGTCCATTAATAACACAAAATTAAATAATTTAAAGATACGTAAAATTAATTAATTACTATTTTGTTGAGATGATAACATTTTAAAGATGTTGGTTATAATAATTAGTCTTCCATATTTGTTCAAATCAAATCACTATTTCGTTTGACTGTGTTACAATGATTAAAATTGGATCATTTAATTTGATTACTTCTTAAATTTTAATATGTTTGTGTAAATTTGGTTGCTTATAATCACTACATAAAGCGTAGTACATACCAACGCTCCAATGCGTTTTGTATCTGGTTATACATAGAGAAATGTGTTCTAAAAAGAAAAATTCCCTGTATATCTAACCAAATTTTAATGGAATGGAATTTAATTTGATTAAAAAATACGCTGATAAAATAAATATATATCTAACCAAATTTTAGATTTGATTTGATATTTTGGAATATCAAGCGAAGGTATTTGAATTTCATTTATGGCCAATCAAAGTTTATTCATTTCTGTATAGATTGTATGAATTTTATGTTAATTTGATAATCTGTTAGTTTTTTATAATTGTTTCAAAAAAACGTTCTTCTAAAATCATTGCTTTTATTGCAAAATTTTAACTTTGGCTTAATATTTTAAAAAGATGCGCTAGGATAATTTATTTTCTTAGGAATTTGAAGCTTCTAACGAGTGTTTCCATTCCCAGAATAAGCATGAAGCATTTCGAGTTTAGAAAAGCCTGAAAATTTGGATGTGCCGGGGCGCGACTCGCTGCGCTCACGCGCCCCTGCAAATCCAAATTTTTAGGCTTTTCTAAACTCAAAATTTTACTTCATGCTTATTCTGGGAGTGGAAACCCTCGTTGGAAAATCAATTAAAAACTTATATAATCAGAAATTGAATGGAATTAAATTTAATTACAAATACGCTGCTAAAATTAACATATATTTAATGAAATTTTACCTTTGATTTGAAATTTTGGAATATTAAGCAAAGGTTTTATTTATAGCCAATCAAAGTTTATTTATTTCTGTATAGATTCTATGAATTTTATGTTGATTTGATATTCTGTTGATTTTTTATAATTGTTGCAAAGAAAACGCTCTTCTAAAATCGTTGATTTTATTGCACAATTTCAACTTTAGCTTAATATTTCAAAAAGATGCGTTGAAATAAATTATTTTCTTAGAAATTTGAAGCTTCTAACGAGTGTTTCCAATCCCAGACTAAGCATGAAGTAAAATTTCATGTTTAGAAAAGCCTGCAAATTTGGTTTGGTGTCGTAGCAAAGCAGAGCGACCAAACCAAATTTCAAAATATTTCACAATATTTCAGTGTTTTGTACGCGTCGTGCATGAAGTAAAATGTTACTTCATGCCTAATCAAGGAGTGGAAACACTCGTTTGAAGCTTTAAATAGAACGCTTTTAAAACAAGCAATAATTGGCTGAATTGTTCTTTTAAGTGTGCAAAATCACTTAAAAGAACAATTCCTTGTATGTATAAATAATTTTATTAGGTACCCAAATTACATACCCCAAAGTTTTAAAAACAAGTTTCTACTTGAATTGTCACGCTAACAATTTTATACTATATTCTGTTTTTTATAATTGGCTAACATTATCTGGTGATTTTTTATAATGTTTTTATACTCTGGCTGTAATTCTAATTTTTGCCTTCAACGTAAATTTGAGGTTATGTTTTCCACATGGTTGCCATGTGGTTAATTGCCCTATCATAAAGATTCATTAAGTGGCGGAACATTACTTTCGGCATGTTATTACCACTGTTCTGTCAAATAATTAATCAATTGCAACATGGCATTCATGACAAACAGTAGGGACACCTAAATAATCAAAGAACCTAAGAAAAATAAATCCCAAATCTGGTTGGCTAATAAAAAAAATCTGAGTATATGTAGATATTTTTAGAGATTTTCGTGTTCGTTCATTTCTACAAAAATATATTACTAAAAGGAAATAAGCTAGAATACCTGTAAAATATTTACCTTTTAATTTATAACTAGCACGAACCGATACTGATTTGTTTCTAGTTCAGTATCAACTATTTTGTTGATGTTATAATTTTAATGAAATCACAAACAGACATCTTTGCCGACATTTGCTTAAAATATTATTATGTTTTTGTTGTGTTTGTGTTCACAAACGTTATGATTTGTTCGCCACGCCAAGAATGCGAAGAATTCATGTTCGCGTCAAGCCCACAAGAATCCATGAATAAATCTGCCACGAGGAATTTTGTAAATAAAAATTGTGGGTGGCTATCTAATAACATTTCTAGGCATCAATATTGCACATTTTAACATAAACTGCACCATTCTATTTATACAAATGAATAACTTAAATCCAGAAGTCATAAATTCTAGAACCTGGAAAGAATAGCTACTATTGAGTAATGTTTTTTGTGGAACTAGCCATTTATCAATCAATTTTATTCAGTTGACGAAACAAATAGAAGATATATGTAAAATAATTTGTAAAAATTAATAGAAAGTGAAATCACTTCGTGTATAAGTTTGTGGATGTTAAGTGCGGTGTAAGGGCACGAAGTTGTAAGAACCTGAAGAAAAGTAAAGTTGTTTTTAATTAATTGCTATATTGACTGTACTGTCCAAATTTAGTTTGGTAGTGATATAGAATATTTACAAAAATATGCAAAAAAAAGAAATGTTCTTTGAGTAGGATGGTGTGGTCATCTCTTACTGGCTCCTTTCTTCTCCCTCACGAAAAAGGGTGTTAACTAGATTTTTTTACTGGGAACTCGCGGATGTACCAGCGCCAACGGCTTCTTCCAGGAAGGACACCAATTAGGCTTTTAAAGTGGACCCCCCGTGGTCTTTCAAGGGCGCTTGTTTATTTTCCTACATTTCAATGTTTTTAAAAAGAGTGTAATTTAAGGCTTTAAATGAGTGGTTTCCACTCCCAGATTAGGTATGAAGTGAAATTTCGAGTTTAGAAAAGTCTGAAGAATTTGGATAGGTCGCGTAGCGAAGCGGAGTGACCTGTCCAAATTAGGCTTTTCTAAACTCGAAATTTTACTTCCTGCGCCATTCGTATAAAACACTGAAGCATTGTGAAGTTCAAAATATAATCTCCGCTTGTTTTTAATCTCTAGCGAACTAATTTTACTAATGTTTATTTTAATTAGATTTTTTTAGAATGTATCAAAGTACACTAAGAAAAAAATCACTGTGTGCATCTTAAATGTAATTTTAAATCGTAAGTCGAGGGATTACAATTATATGTCCTTTTTCACTCCATGTACTCAGTACTTTGTACTTATAAAAGTACTTAAGTACCTATTGTTGCGTACTTGTACTTAGTCCTCGAGTACATATTTCGCAGAGTACTTGTATTCAGTATTCGAGTACATTTTTCTTGTACTCGGAGCAGCTCTGCCTACACTTGATTATTATAGATATTTCATTTTCGTTTGTATTTTTCCATGTAACTTTTGTTTTAAGTAACTTAAGAACATACGGTTTTCACTAGTACATTTCTATTTTAACAAGTTATCGAATACCAATGAAATAATATATAGAGCGTTTCATTTAAAAAGAGTTGAGTTTGTTTTGTATCTTCAAAATGAAACACCTTGTGTATTAACAATTATTATTTATTAGTGGCTTAAATTAGTAGGTACAAGTTTTATTTGAAACTAAACTTATCACAAAGCGAGATATCAAGCCGTTATATTATTTTTTGTTAACCCTGGATCATGTGAAAGTATACTTAAAAGAAAAAATCCTTGTATGTTGGAAAACACTGATCTATGCTAAGGATCAACGTTTTTTTACAACTGGATATTTTTTTGTTGAATCCAATACTTTTCAATTCAAGATTCACATTTCCAAATTATCCATTTTATTACTTGATATATGGTATACATTAATATGGATTATCGTTTAAATTTTGTACTCCTCCCACACGTTATTTGATAAGTATAAATAAGTGGGCACGCTTTCTCGCCAATGTTTCATGCTCACCGTCAGACGACCTTGACAATGACACGGGCCAAACAGAAGGGACAAAAAGAGGATTAAGGCGAGATGGCCGGGAAGAGGAGGTGGACGAGCAAAGAAGAAGAAGAAGTAGAATAGTTGTTTAATTAACGGTAAATGCACGAGTGGTGCTTGCGTAAAATCGGCCTGCCCGACGTTGAGTTATGTGTCCGTACGAATATATGTGGTCGTAACCTGCGTTTATTTTTGGCTCTGGTCCAGATACGGCTCACTGCAAATATTTACAATCAATTTTTACACGAGAACACGTCTTTATTCAGATTATTTGACAACTGGATATTTATCTTCGTAGATAAAATTTACCGCAAAATAATTGACTAGTAGTGATGAGAATTTCACTTTTTTTTCTACAAAAATACCAGTTTCTCTGCCAGAAAATATATATGCTTCAGGCGTAAATGGAACAGCAATAGAATTTATTATAAAGAATTATCTAATACCAATATTGTAAACAATAAATCAAGAAGTGGGTATTTGGACATAATGAGGAAAAACATGTTATTTTAAATTTCTCATATTTGGTGGACGCGCCGGGTGGTTTATCCATTTGCATGGCTATTTGTTATCATTTAAATTATTTAGGTTTAGAACGTTTTGATAAATGTACGTATATATATTTTGTTCATAGACGAGGCTCAGAATGCGCCTCTACAACTAAATTTTATAACGTAACTAGATCAGACTGGAGTCTTTAAACGAAAGATAATTGAGAGGGAACAGCAGCCATTGGATTTTTCCAAAATTTTAAAAATGTTTCTTATATGATCATGACGGATAAAATACAATAGTAAACACATCACATTCTTTTACTAATCATTTTCCTGGTTTTACAAGCAAGAAACCTAGCAGCACTACTCATACGATTCTGTCGGAACTAATTGGTAATTAGCAATTCGATAAAAAATAAATCAGAATATATATAAATAATCTTTATTGCCAGTATAATATACAAAGTTTTTTTATAAAAAAATACAATAAAATGAATAACACAAATATTACTGGCAATAGCCGTATCAGTCTTTCTGATATTGATAGACAAGTTATAAGTTATACATTTTTTTTCTATGTATTTGTGTAATTTATATTTCGGTATTTATTTATGTATTGTATTTACTATTTACCCTGTCTAATTATTTAATTATTGTTAGTTGAATTCTTGTTAGTGTTTGTTATTTACATTAAGTACCTATATGTATTTCCACACAATTTGTTATTGTTAAAGTTGATATAAAAGGATTTCCGTTAATAAATGAAATGAAATCGGCTATCGGCCAGCAGCCTTTCTGCCGAGGTTTTTTTTTTATAGGGGATATGTTTAGGTTATGATGTAAATGGAATTTGGATATTAATGTTGGCTATAGTATGTGATGAATTATAAGACTGTTTGTGAAAGATTTTTGAATTTAGGAAAAACGTTGTCAATTCTGGGGATGCGAAGTCCCTAGAATTTGGATTGTTAAATCAGAATATTGATGATTTTCTTGAATAAGGTGTACTTAATTTTATCACCACTTAATAATCAAATATAAAAAGTTTCATATCTTAACTACATCCTGTATTCACATTAAAACATTCACTCCCGCTATTCTAGAATAAGCATACTTATTACATCAGACACAAAAAAACTGAAACCAACATGAATTTAAGGCTAATTAAACTGAAACTCAAGAAATATTTTTGTTTGACGAATTGTAAAATCTTCTTATGCTCAAACTGGAAAGGGCGAAGAGATCAGCACTAATCCCCATTGAAGCCGATGAGATCCTTGCATTAAGGTAATTTAATTTCGCAATCGGCTTTCATTAAATGCACGAGTTAAGGGGATTGGCGACGTTCGGTGTTCTCGGCAAACGACAATCGCGCAATTAATGCATAACGAGGAGGTCGTAAAGATGACAAATTAAATGCTAAATGTGTTATATCTTCCTGTCGGCCATCATTATCCCGAGTACCAGCAACAAATCGACAAGCGCGAGTGGAATGTAAATCACGAGCTAAATGCTGATTATCTAATTTGAGATTGTTTCTTTTGAGTAGTTAGCGGCCGTTTATTTAATAATCACCCTTTTGCGTAAGGTTGTTATCTTCGAGGAAATAATCAATTGTATATGAATGTTGGAGAATATGTGCGATAAGATCGTCGAATTATTGATGTAGTGCCGGTGTAAGGATTTATGCAGCTACAGGCAAAATAGATCTCACCGCTCTAGTATAAATAACGTGATAATCGCATGTTAATTTTAAAGTGTTTAAACATTGGCTTTCCTATTTATTTAAGAGACAAAATATATGTCACTTTTTTGTAGAGGAAAAAATTCTAAATTTATTAATGTTCACACTTAATACTTTACGTTTCTCTAAGTTAAAATAATTAAGAAACAGTAATGTGATTTTATAAAAATAATGACATACTATGGAATTGATACAACAATTGCGGGTATTCCCTGTTTTTTTTTAAGTTCAATTTAAAGTTTTAAGCAAATGTTTTTCACTCCCAGACTAAGCATGAAGTAAAATTTCGAGTTTAGAAAAGCCCCGTGAAAATTTGTCGAGGGTCGCGCAGCGACCCGAGACAAATTTTCTGTTCTTTTCTAAACTCGAAAATTTACTTTATGCGACACGCGTATAAAACACTATAATATTGTCAAATTTATGTGTATTCGAACTTCACTTAAAACCTGTGTTTTATACGCGTGGCGCAGACAAATTTTCTGGGCTTTTCTAAACTCGAAATTTTACTTCATGCGCCACGCGTATAAAACAAAGATTTTAAGTAAAGTTCGAATATACATAAGTTTGACAATATTGTAGTGTTTTATACGCGTGGCGCATGAAGTAAAATTTCGAGTTTAGAAAAGCATAGAAAATTAGTCTCGGGTCGCTGCGCGACCCTCAACAAATTTTCACGGGGCTTTTCTAAACTCGAAATATTACTTCATGCTTAGTCTGGGAGTGGAAAACACTCGATTAAAGTTTCGAATAGAACTCTTTTAAAAAACAACAAATATCTAAAGATTTTCAGAAAATAAGCTGAATTTCCTGTAAATTTTCGAATTTTTTTATTTTGGTATACAAATCCCTGTTTACCCAGATAAAAAACGCATTGGAACAGTTTTCTTCGAGGTAAACATATGCATAAGCTGTAAATTTTCCGACATCCGTTATTTTTTTTAACGATTTCAATTTGAAGCTTTAAATGAGTGTTTTCCACTCCCAGACTAAGCATGAAGTAAAATTTCGAGTTTAGAAAAGCCCCGTGAAAATTTGTCGAGGGTCGCGCAGCGACCCGAGACAAATTTTCTGGGCTTTTCTAAACTCGAAATTTTACTTCATGCGCCACGCGTATAAAACACTATAATATTGTCAAATTTATGTATATTCGAACTTCACTTAAAATCTGTGTTTTATACGCATGGCGCATGAAGTAAAATTTCGAGTTTAGAAAAGCCCAGAAAATGTTTACGAAATTTCGAAATTTTACTTCATGCTTAGCCTGGGAGTGGAAAACACTCGTTTAAAGTTTCGAATAGAACTCTTTTAAAAAACAACGAATATCTAAAGATTTTAAGAAAATAAGTTGAATTTGCTGCTGAATTGCTGAATTTTGGTATACAAATCCCTGTTTACTCAGATAAAAAAAAAACGCATTGGAACAGTTCTCTTTGAGGTAAACATATGCATAAGCTTTAAATTTTCCGACATCCGTTGTTATTTTAACAATTTCAATTTGAAGCTTTAAATTAGTGTTTTCCACTCCCAGACTAAGCATGAAGTAAAATTTTGAGTTTAGAAAAGCCCCGTGAAAATTTGTCGAGGGTCGCGCAGCGACCCGAGACAAATTTTCTGGGCTTTTCTAAACTCGAAATTTTACTTCATGCGCCACGCGTATAAAACACAGATTTCAAGTGAAGTTCAAAGATACATAAATTTCACAATGTTTTAGTGTTTTATGCGCGTGGCGCATGAAGTAAAATTTCGAGTTTAGAAAAGCCCAGAAAATTTGTCTCGGGCCGCTGCGCGACCCTCGCCAAATTTTCACGGGGCTTCTCTAAACTCGAAATTTTACTTCATGCTTAGTCTGGGAGTGGAAAACACTTGTTTAATGCTTTAAATTGAACTCTTTTAAAAACCAACGAATGTCAGAAAATTATTAAGAAAAGGTAATGTGATTTTATAAAAATAATGACATTTTTCTGGTATAGTGTAAACCATTTCGAAAACATTTACTTTAATCAAGTGACAACGATATTTTTGTAATTTTGACATCCGCAGTTGTTGTTTCAATTCCATGGCATTTCATTATTTTTATAAAATCAATATCACATTATTTTTTCTTAATTATTTTAACTTAGAGAAACGTAAAGTGATAAACGTTAACACGAATGAATTCATAATTTTTCCCTCTACAAAATTGGTAAATACATTTGTTTTCTAAAATAAATAAGGGAGCCAAAATTTGAACATTTCAAAATTGACATGGGATTTCCTATGTTGCGTCCGCCAAGTCAACACCCCGTATATATATATATATATATATATATATATATATGTATATATATATATATATATATATGTATATATGTATATATATATATATATGTATATATATATATATATGTATATATATATATATATGTATATATATATATATATATATATATATATATATATATATATATATATATATATATATATATATATATCAATCTGGAACATGTAATAAAATGAATTATATAAATTTGTTTATTGTTATAAGTTGTCAAACTTAATTCGCTAAATGAATATCAATTATACCATTGAAGAAAGAATTTTCATAGTAAAACCATATTACACTGGAGGCCGCATAAGGAATGTGCGTGATTTATTTAGTCTTTGCACAAGAAAGCAGTACCCTCAAAGGATCAGTATTTGAACGGGAATATTTAATAATACAATTATTGGACCTTGTAAAATTTTTGGAAATTTAAATTCGAAATCATTTTTAGAACTTTTAACTAACAAAGTTGCAGTAAAAGGAGCAACACGTGACAATCAAGAGGTTTGGTTTCAACAAGATGGCTGCTCGGCGCATTTAGGAGTAGATGTTCGGGAATATTTACAAAAAACCTTTCCAAATCGCTGGATTATTGGTCGTAGTAGAATAATTGGCTGGTCCGCCAGATCTCTTTATTTAGCGCCTTTTGATTATTTTCTGTGGGACCATATGAAAAGAAAAATTTATCAAATACGTCACTTAAAATATTGTTTCTTAAAGGAATGCAACTTTTTCCTATGCGGGATACATATACAATTCTACATAATCAAATGGGCCAAGATTCAAATAGTTATATACGGATTTTTAAAAACCTGTATTTTTATTTACTGTTACATAATAATAATAATTATAAAGGTAGTTTATTAAAAATAAATAATATCAGTCTATTTTGAACTTCACATAAAATCGGTGTTTTATACTATATTTTTTTGAAGCTGGGAGATGATTGCTACAATATGCCTTTAAAGGATTTTTTTGCAAAAATGCAAAAAGCAAAACAAACAAAAGTTGGCCATGGATTTTTTTTTTTAATTATACACTGTATAGACTGCGCATTGAAGAGGTACACAAACTTCGTTCGCTATGCGCTCACGATTTACAGGTTTTTGAAAATATACGCTCTTCGCACATGGAGCACTTAAAAACAAAATGTATGGATACGCTCCTAGTAGCGAAAGGGTTAAAAACGTTAATGGTTGCGAAGAAAATCCAGTATATTTTTATTCGAGATTCAAAAAAAAGTATTCGTGAATCATATTAGATTCGCAATACGTAATTTGTAAACCAACTTGAGCTTAGGGCTAATTAAACTAAAACTTAAGAAATATTTTTGTATGACCAATTGTAAAACCTTCTTATGCTCAAACTGGAAAGGGCGAAGAGATCAGCACTAATCCCCATTGAGGCTGATGAGATCCTTGCATTAAGATAATTTAATGTCGCAATCGGCTTTCATTAAATTTACGATTTACAGGCTTTTGAAAATATACGCTCTTCGCACATGGAGCACTTAAAAACAAAACGTATGGATACGCTCCTCGTAGCGAAAGGGTTAAAAACGTTAATGGTCGCGAAGAAAATCCAGTTTATGTTTATTTGAGATTCAAAAAAAAGTATTCGTGAATCATATTTGATTCGCAATTCGTAATTCGAATCCTTTTTGTAAGAATCCTCCCAGCTCTATCCCAAACTGGTTATCAGTATCAGAGTTTTTTGTTACACCTGGTTGGAGATTATTTATTTTAATTTAAACATTGTATTAAATTATGTTGTGTTGTAGTTTACACCGAGAATTAAATTATTCACGTACTACGCATTTATGTGCACATTAATTTTGTATTCAATTAAAAAATGATGATTAAGTGAATAAATGATCCCCTAGGCCCTTCTTCATCATCAATATGATTACATTTAAGTGCTTTCATTACCTGTTGATTTAAATGCGGCATAATAAACGCATTTCCTCTTAATCGCGTCTTGTTTTAACAATATAATTCGCCACTCTGCCACAAAAATATAGACATTATTACCAACGATTTACATTAATTACAATTCATTTTATACTAGATTGGATTTAGTATTATTAATACGTCTTCAGTACGAACAAGCTGTCTATAGTTGAGTTCCCAAGAGGTATCCTGTGGTATTTTTTACAAAATGTAAATAACTTTAATAACATAAATCCAATAGTTTAATCGAATGAGCACTAGTTGCATTTAAGCAAGCAAAACACGAAGAAATCATGTTAATATGGAAAGATTAAGATGTAAAAGCTGTATCATAGATTTAAAGTCTGTAATTACAGGACACCTCTCCTGAACTCTACTTTAGGAAAATATTACAAAAATCAATGTATCATAGAGAAATAAATATACAGGAAGTTTTTCTTTTAAGTATACATATCCCAATTCTGTGCTGTAAATACTTAAATATTGGTTGTTTTTTTAAAAGGGTTCAATTTAAAGCTTAAGTGTTTTTCACTCCCAGGTTAAGCATGAAGTAAAATTTCAGGTTTTTCTAAGCTCGAAATTTTACTTCGTGCGCCACGCGTACAAGACACTAATTTCAAACGAAGTTTACTTGTTCACAATATTTCAGTGATTTTAAAAAGAAAACGCTTGGTTAAATTTCACAAACATTTTTGTTTTTTATTCCAACTAGTTTCGACTTTGAGTCATTCTCAATGACACAAAGTCGAAACTAGTTAGAATGAAAAACACTTTAACCAAAAAAGAAAACACTTTAATCAAGTGCTTTCATTTTCAAATCATAGTTAAATATGTTTTACCACATAAAAGATAAGAAACTTGCTCAAGAAATATTTAATAGTGTTTTCAGTGCGTGGCGCATGAAGGAAAATTTCCAGTTTAGAAAAGCTTGGTAATTTGATTTGGAGCGACCAAACCAATATTTTTACCTTATGTGCCAGGCGTATAAACCACGTGTAGTTTAAAAACACCTGCATCATCTTTAATTAGATTAACGCGGACTCTGATGTCAATGCTGTTATCAATGATTTTTAGTGTTATCAATACATTTTGTTTGCTTTTTACTTACTTATTGTGAGTGGTATTTTGAGGTTGTTATAAACTTGAAATTTTACTTCATGCGTCAGGCGTACCAAATAATGAAATATGGTGAAGTTCAAACACACACACAGTTAGAATAACACAGAATCAGATAGTTAAAAGCGATAACAGATTATCAACAATATTCAGTTTCAATAATGAATATTATTCTTTTGCGAATTCTTTATTCAACTATTCGTAATTCGAATTATGTTAGGTGATTCGGATCCGTGATTCGAAACCTTTTTTTTTAGGGTTCAGCTTAGCTCTGGTTCTGTTTTAGTTAAAGTGTGATGAATATGTACATAAAATACAACATAAATAAAATATCAAGTGCATGTTGTGTTTATGTATGCAAAGAGGAAATTAATCCGGATTCCGACGTCTCTGTCGTCTGGATGCGGAGCGCCGCGACGCTCGCCCAGCGTCACCTTTCCAATTAAATGTTTGATAAGTTGGCGTTATTATGCAGATCTGTAAATCTGCGGATCTTTACCGTAGACTGTGAGAACCCGACAGACACCAACCAACAACAACAGACGCTGAATTTACATTTAATCATCGAACATATCCACCAAATATTCATGAGTGCACATTCGTCCTTATTCGGGATTGCGCGCATAAATATTTATTAAACAAAACGACGACCGGGGGGAAATTTATCTTCACGACACAGGCCCATCTTCGGGCACAATACGAACCGAATAAATCATATTTAAATCCGGTGTCACCTGTTTGAATCTAATTAAGCTTCCGAGCGCGCCCCGTATTTCGTGTCCTAACTGCACGCTGAAATCACGGCACGCGGGCTTATTTTATTTTTCCGGAATTTCGCGTTTCTTATAAATGCAGTTGCGGAGGATTATAATCGGGCGAGATTAAGATAAAAATCTGCGCAGACTTTCGGTGATTTAGGGCGGCCAGATTCCGTCTGACAGCCTGCGTACACACTAAAAAGGAGGACGATAAAAATGTGATTTTAGTCCGAGTTGAATTATTCATGAGTTCATGAGGAGTCATTACTTTGTTTTAATAAAGTGATTCAACTTATTTTTCACTGGATTTGTCTTTTACTCGAGACTTATATAAGAAATTAAATTGCATGATTCTTATCGACTTAAAATTATTAATAAATCTGTTTTTAGTGACATTTACATTTAAGCTGAGCACAGCCTTTTATTCTTTTCTTTATTCTTAAGTTATTTAATTAGTTTAAATCAAACTAAATTTAAACAAACATTTTGATACGATTTTGAAGCTTTTGATTTTACACATAGATTTATGGGACTGCGAAATAAACATACTAGACATATTTCTTTCAAGTATACATATTCCCAAGCGTATGCATTTTAAGCCATTCCTTGCGTTTTTAACCAGTTCAATTTGAAGCTACTAATGAGTGTGTCCAGCCCTTGGTTAAGCATGAAGAAATATTTTGAATTTAGAAAAGCCTGAACATTTTATTTTGGTCGCTCGCGGAGCGACCAAACCAAGTGTTCAGACTTTTCTAAACATGAAATTTTACTTCATGCGGTACGCGTGTAAAACACCGAATTATTGTGAAATTCGAAATAATCTTGTTTAGCACTATATTTTCAATCTTGCTTTAGCAGTTTATTTTGAATAGTTACTTAGCAGTATATTTTTATTTTCACAATATTTCAGTGTTTTAAACGAGTGACGCATGAAGTAAAATTTCGAGTTTAGAAAAGCCTGAAAATTTGGTTTCGTCGCTATTTTCAGGCTTTTCTAAACTCGAAATTTTACTTCATGCTTAATCTTAGAGTAGAAACACTTGCTCATAATTTCAAATTAAATGTGTTTGCTCAGTGGGTATAGATAAATTTATGCTTTATTTTGTTTTCACTTTTGCCACATCTTGTGAATTTTAATTAACAGATACATCACACAATTTTAAACTAACCAAGAAGGTTAGTTTGAAATTGTTTGATGCAAATCTTAATTCACAAAACATGACAAAAGTGAAAACAAAATAATACATTTTTCAGAAAACATGAATTACATCTTTCTTGGAGTGGGTTGCTATAAATTGGGTTTCTAATTTAGACAGAGGCGCTTCCATTGCATGAAGCATCACTTTTTTTAAAATTATTTTTAATATCTGAAATACAATTTCTATTTATGCCTTAGGACATTGTTCCAGATAGGATATGTATGGTAGTTATTAGCCGTCTATGTAAATCACACATACACATACATACGAATACCGGACCAGATTTACAGTAAACAAACAAGACTGTCTATATGTGTATGTGTTTGTGTGTACAGTCAATAGAGTCAGTCAATATGGTTATGGCAACATTTCACAACAATACAACAATTCCAATCAATCACGTGATTGTCTGTGTAATTACACAATTGCAATGTGGATACTCCAGACGGTCATCATTTCATGTCTGGCTCGTGACCGTTATTTTTATATTTTTCCCCCGCGCGCCTCTTCTATGTACAACTCTATTGTTGCGATGAAGAATGGCTTTATGCGCTCTTTGTTCTAAAAATATGTCTTCATTTGTTGAAGATTATATAGTTTTTATTACTATTAGTATGACTCGTTGATACTCAAATTATTTATATTAATTACTATTATTGCCATTTAACATGCTGTTTTTCAAGGGCGTGGCCAAGGGATGGCAGGAGTAGTACTCCCCCCCCCCCCCCGCAAAACTAGTGCCGGATTAATAAAAAGGCCAAGTAGGCCACGGCCTAACTTTTAGGGGCTCGCGAAAATTTTTCTATATTTTTTATAAATCAATTCAATTGTGTGAAATCTTTAAAAAAGGTAAAATATATACTTAATAAGAGGCGTAGCTAATCTTCATAAGGGTACGACTCACACATACGATGAAGCTGAAACTCAGTCAGAAGTTGCTAATACAAATATGTTTAATGATTTCTTATACAGGAAATTGTTCTTTTAAGTATACATATGCATACGCTTTTTAATCTTAATGTCCATCTGTAAACGAGTGTTTTCCACTCCCAGATTAAGCATGAAGTAAAATTTTCAGGCTTTTCTAAACTCTAAATTTTACTTCATGCGCCACGCGTACTAAACACTTTGATGTTAAGTTCAGATTCTGCGTCTTTGGCATACTGATTTACTAGTATATTTCGAACTTCACTTGAAATCAGTGTTTTATACGCTCGCTTGAAGCTTCAATTTTAACTCTTTACGAAAATATCTGAAAATTTACAGTTATTTAGAGAAGAAAAACTTCCTGTATACGTAATTTTATTTTTAGTCCTCTGATTTATTTTTTTCTGAAGTAAAAACAAATTTAATAAATTTGTGTTAGGAGTTGTAATTATAATAAAGTGTTTGCTTTAAAAAAAAACCTCGATTTTGCGGAAATTTATAAAATCTACTAGTATTAGGATTTTGTAAATTTCCGCGAAATTGAGGTTTTTTTTTATAGGAAACATATTGTTTAAGATTTATTATAAAATCAACTCCTAACCTTGACGAACTAGAAATAAATTTACAGACCATCAACAAGTAAATAAAATGTTCTTTAAAAATCGAATTGACCAACTGCAACTAAATCAACAGTTTCTCCTCTTAGGATAGAAATGCCACTTTGTATTAAAACATAATTTTGAAACATTGTGTACACCCTCCCTGTATTTTCCCAAATTGAAAAACATCCATATCCGTTTACGCTAACGTGGGAATTACAAGTAATACTCATAAATTATCCCAAGCCAGTTGCAATGCGAACGCGAATGCAAAGGTGAAGGTGGATTAGAATTGATCGCAACGAATCGCATCTCTATCAAAATAATGATTAGATCGGTGCGGGCATATCATTTCTCAAGATTTATCTGCAGGAAGCCCGCATATTAGCGCTCATCTAAATGTCATTTTCCCTTTAATAGTCCTCTGATTGTGAATGCCCGAGGCAAGAAGAAATCCGCCGGTTCTTCTTCCTCCCATGCGATGCCGTCTTTGATATCAGTATTTATTTTGCTCTTACTATTACGATGATCTCTCTACCTTTCTTCTTCCTTTCTTCAACGCGTTATTGTCTTTTATTATTATGTTTATTCATTGTTTATTTCATCTCTTTTTTCTTTCTTTCAAGCTGTCTATTAATATATTATTTAATCATAAACCGATGTCCTTTGTTTAATTTGTTTCTTCTTAATTTCTTCATTCTTTGTTTATTTCTAACCTTCTTTTTTTTCCACGCATTACTGTCTATTAATATATTATTAAACCATAAACAGATGTCCTCTGTTTATTTGGTTTCTTCTTAATTTCTTCCTAAACAGACTTGATGATACTGATGTTTGATTGTTTCGTTTCTTCCTTCCCTTTTTCCCGCTTATCACTTTATTTGATTATATCGACTCTTCTATCTTTCTTCTATCCATCACAGTCTTTGATTTTGTTTATATCTCTTTCCTCTCTCCTCATATTTGATGTGTTTTTATTGCTTCTTTCTATCATTGACTTACATTATTTTGTTCTTCTTTTCTTACCTATCACATTCTTTGATTCTATAATCATTGTTTTATTACTGTCTAATTTTGTCGTCTCTTCTATCTTTTTTCCCCCATTATAGTATTTAATTATTTGTAATGATCTGTCTTTCATGGGTAGATGGCTTTCATTGTTTCGTTGTTTTAAAAGTAGAAGTTATTAAGTACATAATAGGCTCCTACTTAATTAACGTTTTTCCAAATTCTATTTTTCCTCTGTCCATTATTTTCTTGCAATATCTTGTTTTTTCTTTTTTCCTTCTCCTTCTCTCTCCGATCAACACCTACTTTCATTAAATATATTTTTTTCTTCCATCCATCACTGTCTTTGATTTTGTGTATCTCGTCATCTTCTCTTGTTGTATTTGATCATTTCGACTTTCCTGTCTAAGTGGATTATTTTGATAATCACATATCATTAATCTTAAACCAACTATTTTAGTATATTCTATATTTTCTCCGTCGATCTAAATATCTTATCGCCTCTTTCTTTATTCTCCCATCGCTGTCTTTGATTACTTTCTTTAGTTGGTCACTTAATTTCGTCTTTTATATTTCTTCCACTTATCATTGTCATTGGTTATTTTAATTCTTCTTCATTTATTTCGCCCATAAAAACGTGTGTCCATGAATATTTTGTGTATTCGACTTTTTCTTCCATACATATGTTTAATGTTCAGTTCTTTTTTCCATCAGTGTCTTTAATTAATTTGTTTCTTCAGTCATCCTTCTTCTTGTATTTGTTTTTGATTATTATATATTTAATGCATTTTATATAATCGGATAAGAAACATTAATTTAACCTTAGCCATTGAACCGTTTGGTGTTAGCGATTCAGGTTATCCCTTTGTAAAACATATTTCTCATATATATATATATTTTTTTTTGATATTATTTTGTTTATACATTAATTTTGGTTATACTTAGTAACGTAATGAGTATGATGTGTTACTTTATACAACTAATTGTGTTAATTTCAATTGTAAAAAAGGTGAATTCCGTAAATAAAGAATAATAATAATAATAATAATAATAAATTTTGATTTTTATATAATCTTTGATTATTTCGTTACTTTTTCATTTCTTCCGCGCATAACTATTTATGAATATACTACCTTTCAAAAACAGTACATTTCATCTCGTCTGCCTTTCCAGAAATTGGAAGAAATAATCATTGTATTCTTCTTCTTTCCATTACTTATCATACGTTTTTTGTTTCTCTTTTCTCTGACTGCAAGAGTATCGTTTCATGTTCGTTAGTTGAAGAATATCTTCTTTCTAATTTCGCTCGAGCTTTCTTTATCTTTGATTTCCTTTCTTTCTCCTACTATTACTTAAAGTAAGTTTCTTCCTCTTATTACTCCAGCTTTGTTTAATTTTTATTACGTTCTTTCTTCGTCACATTACTTCTCATTCGTTTTTACTCTCCCCTCTCCTTTGATTGCTAGAAGTTTGGTTCTCTTGGATATCATTCTTTCTCCCTTTCTACAGATTCTACGAAGTTTAAAAAGTTTAAAGAAATTGTCTTTGGTCTATTCAATTTTGATATTTCTTCCGCTGCTAGCGTATCGTTTAATTTTCCTTCCTTGATATCTTTATTCTAATTTCGCTTGGGGTTTCTTTATCTTTGATTTAATTTCTTCCTTCTCAAATTACTTATCATACATTTTTTAAGCTCCCTATCGTCTAATAACTTCAGTTTCATTAGTTTCTATTTTGTTCTTTCTTTCTCCCATTGTTTTTCATCAGTTTATTCTCTCACTCTGTCCGCTGATTACTAGAGCTTTGTTTCTCTACGATGCCGTTCCTTCTTTCTCCTATAGCTTATCATTGGTGTCTTTCTTCTCTTTCCTCGGATTTGCTCTAGCTTCGTTTCTCTTTACTTTCTTTCCTCCTTCCTCACACCACCCAGTGTTGCTGTCGTTCCTTCTCCATCCCAGCTTTAGTTCCACTTTTCTTATTCTTCTTCTTGCAAACCAGAGGAAATGAATGAAGGCGAAGATCGGCATCGCCTCGCAGCCATGCAAATAATTAGAATGAGAAGCATTTTCTTCTCGCTCATATCCTCTATTACTACGCACGATGACCAATTACGCGAACGCCGTAGGTTTATTCATTCTTGCAGTACCTATTCTTTTTCCTTTTGTCCGGCCTCGTCCTGAGATTTTCCCGCGGCGCGCGGACCATCTGGAATCGCAGATTATATGCAAATGTAATGATTCACCTTTTGATATCCATCGGAAATGGTAACGTCGCATTAACCGTCGACTCGTTTTAATCATGTCTCGATTCATTTATTATTGTTTTTGCCGCGCACGGCTCTCTCGGTGCGCGCGGGTTTTTTTTTAACTTTTATTTACTACAGGTGGTTGGTCGTCGTTTTTCTTTTGTTCTAGCTCAGGACCTGCTGGAAATGTTGATGATCATCGTAGAGTAATCAAGTGAATGAAATTGGAGAATGAGAGTGATATCTTTTGTTCTGTTTGTTTTAATAACAGACATTTTTTTTTATTTAAAAACCTTTAATTAATGTGAACTTATAATATATAAAATTACGAAAAAACTATTCGTGAAATTGCAAACAGTGTCTTAATTAATAAGACAATTTAAGTTGTCCTATTAATTAAGATACTGTTTGCATTTTCACGAATAGTTTTTTCGTAATTTTATATATTATGTTTAAAGTGTGCAAACTATAAGAAGCGTAAGCTTATTTTCTCGAATTCAAATAGTTTTGAATTTGAATTTATCTTGTGTGAACTTATCATTTGAATCGTAGACAATTGTCGAAAGTTTCTTCCAAAATGCACTTATCTGAAGATAACGTGCCGGGTGTTCCGATTATTTATTTACTGTTATTAATTAATTCAACAGAACCCCCTTCTTTTACAAATGATGATAAAATATAAACAAACTTTTGAAATAGTATAGAAATTACTTAATTAAACACAGTTATATTCCTATCTTCACTTTTATTTTTCTTTTTTGCTAGATGTACATTTCGGGTACTAAGTACCCATTATCAATAGCTAACTGATAATGGGTACTTAGTACCCGAAATGTACATCTAGCAAAAAATAAAAATAAAAGTGAAGAAAGGAATATAACTGTATTTAATTAAGTGACTTAACACCTTCACGTAACTCATACAACTACATTAATTAGTATAGAAATAATTGTTTAAACTAATCTAGAAATACAATATGGGATTGGAATTGTCTCGATTTTGAATGGTCAGTCCCGATAGGACTTAACATTCAGGGTGTGGAAATTTCACGATTAACGCAATGTTTTTTTTTTGAATCTTGTCGGTGGTCATGAAGAATCCGTAGGAACCAGAATCTTAAATGGATTGTTATGAAATTTAGTATGAAACTCAAAATACATGTTTCATTTATGAATATTTTAAAATTAAACAATATTTTATTTAAAGTTTTCAAGTTATTTTTATTTGAATCTGAAAATAATCTTCGATTTTAGATTTTTCTATTCTATTAGATCTTTGTTATCTTTGAATGTTTGAAATAAAATGTTTATTTAGAGCCAACTGTATTAATATTAGATTTACAGTTCATCTTTGAATTTCAGATTAATGTCAAATTTATTATTGACTAATGATTACATCATTATTATATTGAAATTTTATTACATTAAGAATATAACTCAAGCATCACGTGACTACATTCCCTCCAATCCGAATCGCTTATTTCCATAGATACATGTTATCACAGCGGTGATAGAATTCTATCACCTTGTTTTGGTCGTTGCTACGAAAATTATTTGTCAAAGCTGATAGTTGATGATAAAAAATGTCAATCGGGCGATTGGGTAAGGTTTCCAAGTAAATTTTCCGAAATTCGTTGTTTTTTTTAAAAAGTTCAATTTGAAACTTGAAACGAGTGTTTTCCACTCCCAGACTAAGCATGAAGTAAAATTTCGAGTTTAGAAAAGCCCCGTGAAAATTTGTCGAGGGTCGCGCAGCGACCCGAGACAAATGTTCTGGGCTTTTCTAAACTCGAAATTTTACTTCATGCGCCACGCGTACGCTACGCTGATTTCAAGTGAGGTTCAAATATACATAAATAATTTCACAATATTTTAGTGTTTTATACGCGTGGCGCATGAAGTAAGATTTCGAGTTTAGAAAAGCCCAGAAAATTTGTCTCGGGTCGTTGTGCGACCCGAGACAAATGTTCACGGGGTATAATATATATACGCCACGCGTATAAAACACTAAAATATTGTGAAATTATTTATGTATATTTGAACCTCACTTGAAATCAGCGTAGCGTACGCGTGGCGCATGAAGTAAAATTTCGAGTTTAGAAAAGC
Organism: Philonthus cognatus; assembly: GCA_932526585.2. NCBI lineage: Eukaryota > Metazoa > Arthropoda > Insecta > Coleoptera > Staphylinidae > Philonthus > Philonthus cognatus. Next base: position 36,670,269 of record OW052247.1, read on the forward strand.
CCAGAAAATTTGTCTCGGGTCGCTGTGCGACCCTCGACAAATGTTCACGGGGCTTTTCTAAACTCGAAATTTGACTTCATGCTTAGTCTGGGAGTGGACAACACTCGTTTAAAGCTTCAAACTGAACTTAAGAAAAAAAAAACAAGGAATATCCAAAGATTTACAGAAAATATCCTGAATTTGGAATATGTATACTTGAAGAAAAACTCTCTGAACAGTGAAATTCGTTATATTCTCTCATCGAATATAACTCGTGGTTTGATTAATAATCGATAATATTCATTCGTGAAACCGGAGCAGCACATTCAACTCGCCCTTCGGGCTCGTTGAATCGGCAGCTCGGTTTCACTCATGAATATTATTTATGATAATCATACCACTTGTTTTATTATAGCTGAAAATGTATTACAATTGATTACATTGAAATGTGAAAAAAGTGGATACTCGGGTTTTAAATTATTGAAATTATAGATGAATCATGTGTCTTTGGAGATAAAATAATATTTTTCTATTCCTATTTGTGAAATACAATTTTACACATCGATAAAAATGTGTGAAATTTGATTTTTCATACCGATGCGTGAAGTACAATGCAATTCTTATGGGATTTATTTAACGCACCGCTGCCATAAGAGCCAATACACTTTTCAGCATCGGTGAACAATTTTTAGATGGCGGTGATTTTTTAAATGACACATGTCATTTAGTTAAGTTTGTGCTGTTTTGTGTGTTGGTGAACATTGGTGAACGTTAAAATGCAGACATCACTATCTCCAGAGAGGCCTAATACCCCACCAAGGATTATTGCGGCAGCAAACGCTGCTAGTTCGTCGCTGTTGACGAAAAAATCTCTTGATATTTATGAAAATATTTATAAAAAATTCATGGAATGGCGCACTGAACATGAAATTAATTCATTTTCGGAAAACGTAATTTTAACATATCTCGCAGAACTGGCGACAAAATTCTAGCCGTCAACACTTTGGAGTCACTATTGAATGTTGAAGAGTACAATAAATGTCAACCATAACATAAACATTGGTAATTATACTAAAGTAATATCATTTTTAAAGAGAAAAAGTGAAGGATATACTCCAAAGAAATCTCGAGTTTTGGATAAAGAACATATCCTTAAATTTATAAATGAAGCACCCGATAATATATATTTATTAAATAAGGTAATGCAGCATAGTTTTCAAAATTCTTATTTATTTTCTTACTATAGGTCGTTTTAATTTTTGAACTTGCTGGTGCCCTGAGAAGAGACGAATTATATAAATTGAATGTAGAGGATATTCAAGATTTTGGATCATCTCTTCTTATAGTTGTACCAGACACTAAAACTAAAATTTCAAGAAAATTTGCTGTAAAACTACATTTAGAATACTACAGAAAATACTTAGCTCTACGCCCTAAAAATTACGCTGAAAAGAAATTTTTCATTAATTATCAAAAAGGAAAATGTACCCGTCAAGTTATCGGCATTAATAACATTGGAAAGGTATCCGCAGATGTTGCAAAATTTTTAAAATTGCCAAATCCTGAGCAATATACCGGCCATTGCTTTAGGCGTTCTTCTGCAACTCTGTTAGTTGAAGCTGGTGCTGATCTGTTAACTTTAAAAAAGCACGGATGCTGGAAAAGTTCTGCTGTTGCAGAAAGTTATGTTGAAAATTCGATAACAAAGAAGCAAGATGTTTTAAACAAAATTTTGAATATTAGCAATAATAATAACAATAGTTGTCTAAAAACTACATCCAACGAAAGTTCTGGTGTAATGTACCTAACCAACTGCACTGTAACATTAATAATAATTATTATAAAGATAAATAAATACTTTACGTTAATAGTTTGTTTGTGTTTTGGAATTTATTAAATCGTGTAGTCGTAGAAAACTATAGTGTGTAACACGTGCGTGAAGACTTTTTTAGTGTGTAACACGTGCGTGAAGACTTTTTTACACTCGCGTGATTGATTCACTCGCTTCGCTCGTTTCGCAATCTTCACGCTTGTGTAAAAAAGTCTACTTCACGCACTAGATACACAATATACTATTTGAGTGCCTGGCGCATGAAGTACTCAAAGTTATCCAAAATTTCAAGAATTTTTTAGGAAATACGACTCTGTTAACGTTACGTAATAACCTTTTTGCGCGTTTTTTGCGGGTGATTCACGATGTTGGAACCCGGGTAATGATTTCGATTTTATAGCGGCCGTTCGTTTTTTGGCGTAATTAAAATTCCGAAATAAAGCCAGCGGACGAAATTTATGGCGGGAATAAAACCAAAAATAGAATGAAGCTCGTCTCATTTTCTCTCTCGTAATTATATTAATAAGTGTTGCCCGGTGTATATTTAGAAGTACCAACACTATTTCCAGAGTACTCTCACGTGTGTGCTGTTGAAATTTTGGAACAGTTGGAAAAGGTGCAACAATGTGGCTATTGTCTCGTTTGGTAGATTTAAATTGCCAAATATTATTCACAGCTTGCAACAACGTAACTGATTTCCTGAATCTTAGTTGCCAAGTATTTTTCACACTTTTGATAAATTTAGAGTGCTTTAAACGATACACACGTAAATGATATACTTTGCATTTTCATAGAATAATAATTTGCCATTGATCCGAAGCTTAGAGATGGACTGAAAAATGATAATTTAAATCCTTTTTTATGTTATCGCAATAAATGACGATGCTTTTGAACTTCACTATACGTCAGTGTTAATATTTTGAGTATTCATCTTTATCGGAAATTGAAATATTAACAATTTTTCCAAATGCTATTAATTTACATTTCCCTTTTTTAAACTCGTCAAACCAGATTGATCTAACACAGTGGCGTAGATAGCTTTTTTTGATGGGGAGGGATTTGAGTTAGTACCGTGCGATCGTTAAAACCATGATTTAGAGCCTGAGTCTCCAAACTATCTTCTTCGCGGGCCACAAATACAATTCTACATAATAAAGTCGGCCAAGATCCGATTAATTTTATAAAATTATGAAAAATTTAAGGAACAATTGTTACAATATTTCAAAATATGACATTTACAAAAAAAATTACAAACAATCGCGGGCCGGATTCATGCATGTCGCGGGCCGGATTTGGCCCGCGGGCCGTGGTTTGGAGACCACTGATTTAGAGTAGGCTTTGAAATTCAATTTAGATTGGCACTACTGACTGTTAACACGTAGTTTACCATAACCTCAAATGTATTCCATCATTCAATTAGCATTCTGGGCAACCGCACACAAAAATGCCACCTAGTCTAAATTATAATTTAAATGATCGCACTGTACTTTGTTTCATAAATTTATTTTTCTAAAGTTATACAAAAGCAAGTACAAACAATTATGATGTTTCCATCATAGCACTTTCCTCGTCATTTAGACAATTGATGATTAACATACTAAACGTAATCCACTTGTTAATCGGTTAAAGACTATTTCACATTATATCAGCGTTTTATACGCGTGGCGCATGAAGTAAAATTTCGAGTTTAGAAAAGGATAATTTGGCTCAAAATTTTACTTCATGCTTAATCAATCATAAACTTATTTTGCAGATTTTTTTATTGTAAAATTTATGACTTAAATAAATAAAGTTGATGTTCAAGTATACTTTTGGGGTTTGCGGTTTTCCTTCCAGTTTGACCAATTTTCAATTTGATAACGTTAAAAGAATATAATAGTAATTTTTGTAAGTTTCATACAAGTAAATCTAAAGTTTAGTTGATTTTTTTTACAATACGCATTTTTACTTAGATACAGGGAACTTTTCTTTTTAGTATACATATTCGTTAATTTCTAAGAGTTCAACTCGAACCATTTAACGACTGTTTTCACTCCCAGACGATATTCGTTGTTTTTTTTTTAAAGATTAATGTATAGATTTAAACAAGTGTTTTCCACTCCCAGACTAAGCATGAAGTAAAATTTCGAGTTTAGAAAAGCCCCGTGAAAATTTGACGAGGGTCGCGCAGCGACCTGAGGCAAATTTTCTGGGCTTTTCTAAACTCGAAATTTTACTTCATGCGCCACGCGTATAAAACACTGACTTCAAATAATGTTCAAAATATTCTAAAATAAACTTGAAATTTAACTTCTTGCTTAGTCTGGGAGTGGAAAACACTTGTTTAAATCTCTACAATGATCTATTAAAAAAGAAAAACAACGAATATCTGAAGATTTACAGCATATAATTGAGATATGTATACCTAAAAAAACTAGCATTTTTGATTATCCAGTCCAGAAAACGATAATATTGTATTGTAAATTAAAGTTGTGAGACTCCCAAATTAAACACTTTAATTCAAACACTTACCAAAAACGTATCGATAGTCGAATTTATTTAAAATTCTTAAGATCCACTAAGAAACGAGCATATTTTAATATTTGACACAAAAAATATATAATTCTTTCACGTCTTAAAGTACTTAACTTTCTTTTACCACTTTTATTTAAACTTTTAAACGAAGCGATAAAACAAAGTTAAGTGTTTTATTATTATTTCATATAAAGATGTACCACAAAGTGAATGCTAACCAAATCCATGGTTTCAAAATATTATTGTTTAGCAGTATATTTACAATCCTGCTTTATCAGTTTATTTTTAATTTTGATTTAAAAGTATATTTTGAACTTCAGTAAAAATCAGTGTTTCATATGCGTGGCGCATGAAGTAAAATTTCGAGTTTAGAAAAGCCCCGTGAAAATTTGTCTCGGGTCGCTGCGCAACCCTCGACAAATTTTCTACGCGGGGCTTTTTTAAACTCGAAATTTTACTTCATGCTTAGTCTGGGAGTGGAAAACACTTGTTTAAATCTCTACAGTGATCTTTAAAAAAAAAACGAATATCTGAAGATTTACAGCATATAATTGAGATATGTATACTTAAAAAAAACTAGCATTTTTGATTATCCAGTCCAGAAAACGATAATATTGTATTGTAAATTAAAGTTGTGAGACTCCCAAATTAAACACTCAAAGACTTACCAAAAACGTATCGATAGTCGAATTTATTTAAAATTCTCAAGCTCTACTGACTAACGAGCATATTTTAATATTTGATACAAAAAAATATATAATTATTTCACGTCTTAAAGTTATGAGAGCCTAAAGTAGATTTGCATAAATGAAAATAATAGATTTTCTTTTAAACATTTTTTCTATTTTTATTAGTTTATTGAGTCTCCAATTGAACACAATATATTAAAAACATAGACAGATCAAGATTACGTGTTAAAATTAAGTACAGGGAGTTTTTCTTTTAAGTATAAATATACATAGCGTTTTCCACTCCAAGATTGAGCATGAAAGTTTGAGTTTCGAAAATTTGGTTTGGTCGCAGAAGCGGAGCAACCAAACCAAATTTTCAGACTTTTCTAAACTCGAAATTTTACTTCATGCGCCACGCGTATAAAACACTGATTTATTTGTAGACACTTTAAAACAAAACGCTGACTATTGTGACCCTGATTAGTCACTTTAAGACCAAAATCTAACTATTTTAGTCATTCTTGTCTTGTCTTGTCATCATGATTTTAATATTAATAATTTTTATTTTAAATAAAATCTTGAAAACATACAAACATATATTGTGTGTTTTCGCGATTGTATTTAAAAGAAGAATTATTATTCTTTAAAATCATGATTTCAATTAAGTTTTTTGAGATTTAATCATTTCTTTCTTATTTTCTCCAATGTAATTGATTTTTACTTAAATGTATCAGTTGTCAAATTCGCAAAGATAGAATGGTGTATTTGTCAATCTCTTTTAATTTTGCTACTCCTTAAAAATTTTTTCAATTATAATAATTTTGTAATGTTTTAGAATAATTTATTATTATTGAATTAACTATTTTTATTAATTTCAACGGTTTGTTTAAACTTATTTTTTTGGGAATTTTGATTTTTTTTTAATATTTTTAGTCAACTTTAAGCAACTTTAATTTAAACACACTATTATTGATTCTACATTCAAATTTGTTTTTTTTAAAGTTACACAAATGTTAATGTGTTTCTAAAAAATGTCTCTTAATTTGATAAAATGTTCACACTTTGTTAGTTTTTTGTGATTTTATTTAAAACAAAAAGAAAATTTATATTATGAACGGTGGAGGCTTCTACTTCCTTATACATGTCAATACATGTTTTATTAGAACATTCATACTTTAAACTTTACTTTATTAGCGGAATCCATTTAATTGCATAGGACAGCTTAAGAATACAATATTTGAGTATCTGCAAAATATAATAATAATAATAGAGTTTATTGTCTTTATCTAGAATTTTATGGTCTGTCAGTGGTGCGCAAACCATAGAAAAGTGATAAAATGTTGGAATTTGCCAGAATTTTGAAAAAATCGAAAATTGTCGAAAAACAATGAAATGTTTAAAACTGAGAAAATTTTGAAACAATGTCGAATAGTGATGAAATGACAAGAAATATTGAAATTTAGTACCATTTTAAAGTATGTCGAAAAGCGATAATCTGTAATAAAAAATGTTTTTTATATTTTAAACTAAACAATTTGCGTATTACAAATTTGTTACAGCGTTTTGAAAATTTTGATTTGTTTGCTGATTCTATAAACACTTTTAAGCGTAATTTGCTGCGTATCGATTTAGAAAGTATTCTTGCATAACTCCAATACCTCAATATTTTGTGTTCTTTATTATTGTGTAGAATTTATTCTGCTGAGAAATAAATTATTATTATTATTATTATTATTATTATTATAATGTACCTATTTTTAAGTCAGTAGAATTTAGGAATTAGATATAAGTTATATTTTGTAATCAATGTGTAAAATTGGGGATTTTCCGTTTTTAAAATAAATAAATAAATAATCAGTGCTTTTATGTGCTTGGGGCATCAAGTAAAATTTAAAGTTAAGAAAAGCCAGAATTTGGATTTGAACGCGCAGCTTTTCCCAACTCGAAATGTTACTTCATGCACCACGCGTACAAAAGCACTGATTTAGTATAAAGTTCAAAATAATATGACAAGAAACAAATCGAATTCTACGAAATGAAAGAAAAAATTATCTTTAACATTTCGGATCACGCCAGGTATGTTCAAATATGACGGAAATGTAAAAATAAAATAAAAATCCTAACACATACCTCCCTATCAATTCGGATTCCTCCAAAATAGGTCACTCACTATCCTAACCTCCAACTGCCCAACAGCACACCTCGAAAACAAAAAATCAGCTATATTATTCTTAGATATAAAAAAGGCCTTTGATTCTCTTTGGCATCGAGGTTTGCTGTTTAAGTGCAACTCCCTTAATATCCCATTACACTTAATTTATCTTATTGATAATTTCCTAAACAATCGACTCCTTAATGTCCGCGTCCAAAATACCATCTCCCAGCATTTTATTCCCCAAGAAGGTGTTCCTCAAGGCTCTCTATTATCTTCCCTCCTGTACAACATCTATGTTCATGACATATACAACCCTAACCCACAGTACCTTAATCCCTCTGCATACTTTCTTCTCTTTGCTGACGACACTGCCCTTATAACACACCAACCCACCCCTCCTAAAGCTCTCTCGACTCTCTGTATTATCTTCCCTCCTGCACAACATCTATGTTCAAGACATATACAACCCTAACCCACAGTACCTTAATCCCTCTGCATATTTTCTTCTCTTTGCTGACGACATTGCCCTTATAACACACCAACCCACCCTTCCTAAAGCTCTCTTGACTCTCTCTATTATCTTCCCTCCTGTACAACATCTATGTTCATGACATATACAACCCTAACCCACAGTACCTTAATCCCTCTGCATATTTTCTTCTCTTTGCTGACGACACTGCCCTTATAACACACCAACCCACCCTTCCTAAAGCTCTCTCGACTCTCTCTATTATCTTCCCTCCTGTACAACATCTATGTTCATGACATATACAACCCTAACCCACAGTACCTTAATCCCTCTGCATATTTTCTTCTCTTTGCTGACGACACTGCCCTTATAACACACCAACCCACCCTTCCTAAAGCTCTCTTGACTCTCTCTATTATCTTCCCTCCTGTACAACATCTATGTTCATGACATATACAACCCTAACCCACAGTACCTTAATCCCTCTGAATATTTTCTTCTCTTTGCTGACGACACTGCCCTTATAATACACCAACCCACCCTTCCTAAAGCTCTCTCGATTCTCCAAGGGCTAATAGATTCCCTATCTCTTTGGTTTGATAAATGGAGAATATCCATTAATCCCAATAAATCCATTCATACCCTTACACAGACCGCTCAATTCCCCATTTAGCATCAACATATCAAACACCGTGATCAGCCCCCTGCTTGTAAATACCTTGGCATCACTTTCGACCCCAAACTATCCTTCAAACTCCATTCCCAATCCATGAAAACAAAAATTCAAAATAGGGCGTGGCATTTCAGATTGTTATCCTTCCAGAAAAACAGCAGTCCACATCTACAAAATGATCTGCCGCTCCTTATTAAAATATGCTTCAATCCTCTTCCTCAACCCGCGTCCCTCAACATTAAATAATATTGAAGTAGCAGAACGACCAGCCCTCAGAATCCTCACAAAAATCCGACATCCCAATAACCCACTTCACAACCCCTCCAATACCCTACTGTATGAAAAAACAGAAATAATCCCTATTCACAACGACTTACCCAACTGTCCCAAAAATTCACATCTAACCCACACATCCATGACATCCTTAATCACCTCTGTCTAGTACAAAATCCCAATATTTCTCCCAACAACAACCCAGAAACCACCATTCATCAATTCATGTCACCTCACATGAATCATAACTAACCAACAAGACAATGACAACTACAACTCAGGCTGAAAGACTGACTGTCGATAGCCAAGGATCTTAAAATAAAATATAAGTGTAAAAATAAACAAACTGTAAATTTTTTAGTGCACAATAAAGATGTTTATATATACAGAGAGTTTTATGTAACACCGAACATTTTCATCCAATACAATTAGACACCTTTAATTTTCAAGTTATGTGTAAATTGCATTGCCTATATGACTATTACAAATTGTAGAGAATTAATCGCAATTAATGCCTCAACTTGTACATACAGGGAGTTTTTCTTTCAAGTATACATGTCCCAATTACAGGGTATATGCCGTAAATCTTTAGATAACCTTTGTTTTTTAAGTAAGTTTCATTTTTCCTTTAAGTAAACATAAACATACGTTGTACATTTGCTGACGCTCGGTTTATTAAAAGAAATTAATTTGAAGCTTTAAAGAGTGTTTTCCACTCCCAGGCTAAGCATGAAGTAAAATTTCGAGTTTAGAAAAGCCTGAAAATTTGGTTTGGTCGCGTAGCGCGGAGCGGCCAAACTAAATTTTCAGGCTTTTCTAAACTCGAAATTTTACTTAATGCGCCACCGGTACAAAACACTGACATATTACAAAGTTTAAAACACACCGCTAAGCTGTACGTTGCATCAGTGTTGTGTACCGGTGGCGCATGAAGTAAAATTTTGAGTTTAGAAAAGCCTGAAAATTTGGTTTGGCCGCTCCGCGCTTCGCGCTACGCGACCAAACCAAATTTTCACGCTTTTCTAAACTCGAAATTTTAGTTCATGCTTAGCCTGGGACTGAAAAACACTCGTTTAAAGCTTAAAATTAAATTCTTTTAACAAACCGAGCGTCGGCAAATGTGCAACGTATGTTTATGTATACTTAAAAGAAAAATTCTCGTTATAAACATGTTCGGTGTTACATAATACTCTCTGTATACCGGGTGTGGCACTTAAGACGCCTCGGGCCCTAGCTCCTTTACGATAAAAGCTATCGAAAAAACTCTAAGAGCAAAGTGGTGCATAATTACCGTCGCTATGTTTCAAAAATATTTCTAATCATCAGTGGCGTGCCGTACTCCAGTGGCGTACCAAACTTATGTTTTTGTTAAATGGAATGCCCTATTTTTTATTGCAGATTTGGAAAGTGCTCGAAGAGTACTTATTTTTTTATCTAACATGTTATGCCCTTCAACGTTTCCCGACATTTGCGATGAAATTCCTTTTTTCTCCGAAATTTTGTTATGCAATGTGTAATTTTTTTTGTACCAATGAAAAATTTAGAGTTTTGGCTGTACAGCGCCGTAATTTTTTTAGGGGGGTGCCATTTGAAATTTTCGAAAAAAATGACAACATGCGAAGTTTAATCAAAAATTATTTTTTTCCATAACTTACCCGAAAAAAAAAAATATGTGAAGGTATACGAGGTCTTAACCTGTACCTCAATTCAAAATTTAGGCGCCGGCGTCAATTAGTTTCTCTACAAAATCTCAAAAATGGGGCGCAATTTTGAAAGAAGGGGTTATAACAGCGAAACCGCTAAAGTGAAGGGTATAACATGTTAGATAAAAAAATAAGTACTCTTCGAGCACTTTCCAAATCTGCAATAAAAAATAGGGCATTCCATTTCAAAAAACATAAGTTTGGTACGCCACTGGAGTACGGCACGCCACTGATGATTAGAAATATTTTTGAAACATAGCGACGGTAATTATGCACCACTTTGCTCTTAGATTTTTTTCGATAGCTTTTATCGTAAAGGAGCTATGGTCCGAGGCGTCTTAAGTGCCACACCCGGTATATAAAATAAAAATAATAACAATATAAATCCCTAACAGAAAATGAGCCTTTTATTTCATTATCTTATTTTTCAAGATTTATGAGGTGGGGGGATTGATCCCCTTAAACCCCTCCTTATCTACGCCATTGATCTAACATAACATACATGTTTTCCTACGCATCCTTAGGTCATTAAACATATTTTAATTACTTGTATATATCTGTAATTAAGATCGTAACGCGTTTTAAGTAAAAGGAAACTTATAAACGTCCCGTGTGTTTACCGGGAATTGTGTTTTAATTGATGGAATCACGTAAAAACTATTAAGGAAAATTAAAGTCAATTAAAAGCAAAAAGTCCTTCGTCTTTATGGTAGAAAATTGCGGCAAATTACACCTCCGAACCACTGTTGCACTGTCACAACACAATCGCGTATGTCTACACACCTACAGAGAGGGGAAAAGGACGCACACGTGCACCAATTTATTATCGCGATTGGCTTTAATAACAATTTACTTTTATTGTTGATCTACTGTTTTACGATATGTAATTAGTTACGGGTGGAATTGGATTAACTTACTAGTTAATATGGATCAGGAGTTCTTAGTTTTATGATGAATTTTAAAAATGTTAAGATTAAAATTTAGTTATGTTTATTTATTTATTTAACGGAAGATTCATTTTACAAAATACATTTTAACAAAATTTTATAACTGCGAGAAGAATACAGTAATACTTGTACATAAAATAAACTTACAATACTACAATAAATAACAAACAGTTATACGCTTAAGTTGTCTGATAAACAGTGAGGGTGAGAAGCAATTAAAAATATCAAAATTTGGATGCAGTGATAGTTTATTTGCTGTACGCATAAACCTACAAGGTGGACTATTATTCCCATAATTTGTCTTATGGAACTGGATACGAAATAAGGGTAAATGTCGAATTGAGCGATTAGATTGAGTAATAGAGAAAGTAATTTGCGACAGAAGATATGGGCATTCGACAATGTGACAAATTAATTTATAAAAAAATAACAAATCAGCATACACCCGGCGGATACTTAGTTTATCAATACATTGGATAGACAAAATTGTATCTAAATTTGTGCTGGTATCAAAGCCTAACTTGTACGCAAGTACTTTTAAAAATTAGTTTTGAACGTTTTCCAAAGAATTAATATAAACACTTTGAGTTGGTGCCTGTACACTGGATCCATATTCCAGATGCGAACGGACAAATGCGAAGTAAACTCGTTTAAATGCTGCTGGTGACAAGTCTCTACCCATTCGTTTTATATAACCTAACATCTTTCTAGCCCAATTACAAATTGCGTTAATATGGCTGGCAAAACACAATTTTCTATCAAAGATTATACCCAAATCTTTAGTAACACTTAATTGTTCAAGGTGGTGACCATCAATTGTATGATTAAATTGTGTAACACTTGTTTTTTTGGAAAATTTCATAGTTTTGCTTTTTTGTACATTAAAAAACAAATGATTATCTTGACACCAATTATAAACAGATAATAAATCATCTTGCAGCACTAAACAGTCTTTCATAGACACAATATCTATGTACAATTTCAGGTCATCAGCAAGGAGCAAAAATGAGGAATGTTTTATAACCAGTGATATGTCATTAATAAAGAGTAAAAACAGCAATGGATCACAATGCGGACGCTGGGGAACACCCGACGGCACTTGAATGGTATTCGCTAAAAAGTTCTTGATTTTAACACACTCCACACGGTTACTTAAAAAGCGGGTACACAGCTGAAGTCAACTTATAAACTTTAAACTTTTCTGTATTAACGGAATCCATTAAATTATTAATTACAAATTTTATTATATTCTTCCAAACCAACAAGCATCATTAAAATTACGTCAAATTTATCACTTGTACATTTTCAGACATTCATCGTTTTTATAAGGTGTTCAATTTGAAGCTTCTCACGAGTGTTTTCCACTCCCAGATTAAGCATGAAGTAAAATTTCGAGTTTAGAAAAGCCTGAAAATTTGTCTCGGGCGCGTAGCGAAGCGAAGCGACCGAGCCAAATTAGGCTTTTCTAAACTCGAAATTTTACTTCATGCGCCACGCGTATAAAACACTGATATATTTTGAAGTTTAAATTATGCTCGGCTTGATTTTTTCTTTGCTAATACATTTTCAAAATGTTATATTGTCTAACCAAATCTTCTCAGCTGATTATACTAACTCCATTTAAAATATTGATGAATGTCGTCAATCTTTTGTCAATTTTTAAGTAGATTATTTCAATACTTCAGACACGATATTTGCATTTTTTTGAAAACTTGTCCTTTTTTGCCTGTTACAATTTTTAAATAAATAATAGCGGATAGATTTTAGACTCGCTATCAAATGTGAGTATATTTACCCATATGTAGAACTACTAAAGCTAAAAATTAGAGTTATCATTATTTAAATACATTGCCTAACTTTCTAAATACAGAAAAAACCGTAAAATTGTCATATTATCAATTTGACACAGCCTGTTTGCATGTTCGGAACTGTAAAACAGAAAAACGACTCTCAATTAGTTTCTTAACGCACTTTTTCGAAAACACTGTATATTCCATTAATTGTATGCTACAGCCTGGAGATCTTTTGATTAACTCTAATGCAGTTTGAAATGTTCCTGTATAATTGAGAATATATTAGCATCCAGCACAGAATAATAAATATGTTTACTTCGTGTCTTCACACACTTTGGAGTGTGTGAAGACACGAAAAATTACGTATTATGGTTTTTTTTCTTCATCGTGAAATTATTAAAGTAGTAATTACATGTTTGTTTCTCCTTGTTGGATGTTTTGCATATTGTAATGAGGGACAGTTTGTTAATGTCGTGTTTAATTGCCTGTCTAATTATTAATATTTAGAGTTTCCGTTTATAATTCCTGTACAAACAGGAATCCGTGCGGCGTTTAACATTTAACATTCACACACACTCATTCATGATTCAAGTAATCCGGGGGCATTACGTAAAACTTAATTGATTTCGGAAGCTGCATTTTGCATGTCATTAAATCATGCCCGCATATGAATCATGCAAACACATACGTAATAAATAATTATTAAAATCATTATTTTACATAATTTTGTTTTAGTCAATTACTGATTATAAAATTATTAACTTGTTCCTCATTGATCACTCGGTAAAACATTGATACTAATATATAGGTTTTTTTAATTAAATTCACTTATTATTATTTATTATTAAAACAAGTCAAGTGAATTTAAATTGAAAACCTATATATTACTGATTATAAGTTTATACATGGATTTTTAAAGTTTTCATATAAGGTACGATTCGCGAGAGGTGTTCCATGGTTTCCTTGATTTGTAGTGCTTTTTGCACCAATACATGTAATACGAAAATAGTTTGATGTCATCAGACTGCGTGTGTGAAAAGAGACAGAAAACATCATAATATGTCTGCTATGGTTTTTAGATGGAACATGCGTAAACGTATGTTCCGGTGCAGCTTTAAAATTTTAAGGTTAAACGTCACACTTTGACGATGTCTTCGTAAAACTAAATCTGCAAAAACCCAGCCATAAATCATTTTAATTAATGTGCACAATCGTTTTAAATGTGAGTTTAAGTTGTATAATTCCAATTTCCACATCTACTAAATAGTTCAGGTATTTACAGAAATAAATAATGCATTTATGTTGATTTTGTGTAAGCTCAAACGTAAATGTAAGTTGAATTGAATGCACATTCAGTAGATTTGGAAAATAGTCATCGGATTAATCTGTTAATACAGGGAATTTGTCTTTTAAGTATACATACAGGGTGTTTTCTATTAGGTATACATATGCATACGCTTTTTTTAAAGAGTCTAATTTGAAGCTTAAAACGAGTGTTTTCCACTCCCAGACTATGCATGAAGTAAAATTTCGAGTTTAGAAAAGCCTGAAAATTTGGTTTGGTCGCGTAGCGCGAAGCGCTATGCGGCCAAACCAAATTTTCAGGCTTTTCTAAACTCGAAATTTTACTTCATGCGCCACGCGTATTAAACACTAAATGCACTGAAATATTGTGAAGTAGACGAATCCGAACTTATTAATATTATGTCACGTTTTCCAAATTAATTCACCGCTGGTGATGATAAAATACCTAGTTTTTTAATTCGGGATTGTAGATTCGCCTTTGCTTATCCATTGTGTACAATTTTAAATTACTCAATCACTGCATGCCAGTTCCCCGACCTGTGGAAACGCGCTAGACTATGTCCCATTTTCAAGAAAGGTGACAAATCTCATATTCATAATTATCGTCCAATTTCGATCATCTCCAACTTTGCAAAAATCTTTGAAAGTGTGCTGCATAATGACATTTTTAAAGGAATTGGATCATTTATATCACCATATCAATACGGATTTATGCCTGCTAGATCTACAACAACGAATCTTGCTACAGTATCCCAATATTTAGCCCTGGAATCTTGTGGTCAAGTTGACGTAATCTACACTGATTTTTCGCGCGCATTTAACTCAATTGACCCACCGGCTAAGCCTATTGGGTGCTGTCCCTGCGGTTACTAAACTTATTCGGTCTTATTTACTAAATAGTTCCTGCTTTGTATTTTAGAATGGCTTTATATCCTACGAGTTTTCGCCTTCCACCGGCGTTCCACAGGTCTTGACCCCCTCTTGTTTAATATTTTTATTAATGATTTATTGGGAATGCTTACCTGTCCTGCGTTGGCTTATGCTAATGACCTTAAAATCTATTTAAACATCAAATCCTCAAATGACGTAGACATTTTACAACTTAATTTAGATATCATTGCTAATTGGGGCAACTTCACACACTAACAAGTGTAATAGAGAAGAGCATCGCAAGCAAAGAAGTGGCTCTATGTGCATTCTTGGACATCGAAGGTGCATTTGACAACACCTCCTATGAATCCATAGACACGGCCACCAAATCAAGAGGAATTGATGCCTCCACATCCAAATGGATCCATGCTATGCTCAAAGGTCGTAGGATCACACTGTCCATTGGCGATGAGTCGGCAACTGTGTTCGCAGTAAAGGGGTGCCCACAAGGCGGGGTTCTATCGCCCCTGCTGTGGTCACTAGTTGTCGATGAGCTTATATCGGTGTTATCCAACGACGGTTTTGACGTACAAGGCTATGCTGACGACATCGTCATCATAGTTAGGGGAAAGCATGACGATACGGTGTCCAACCGCATGCAGTCAGCCCTTCGGCAAGTAAGTACATGGTGCGTGCAGAAGGGGCTCACTATCAATCCCAACAAGACTGTAATTGTCCCATTTACAGGTCGTAGAAAATTAAATCTTAAGGCACTAACCATGAATGGGACACTCATTGGGCTTTCCAACACAGTTAAATATCTCGGCCTCACCTTTGACCAGAGGCTAAACTGGAAAACCCATGTGGATAACATCACTGCCAAAGCAGTAAGGGCAATATAGGCTTGCCGCAGGCTATTTGGCAAACGATGGGGTTTACACCCCAAGATGATATACTGGCTTTTCACTACGGTGATAAGACCAATAATCACCTATGGTTCCGTTGTCTGGTGGACGAAGACAACGGAGATCACAACCCAAGCAAGGCTCAGCAAGGTTCAACGGCTGGCATGTTTGGGCATCACAGGGGCTATGAACACCTGCCCCACTGGAGCAATGGAGGCTATGCTAAATCTCACACCTCTGCATCTGCACGTGAAAAGGGAAGCAGCACTAGACGCATTAAGAATAATCCAGACAGACACACCAAAATTTGGATACCTTAACGGGCACCTAAAAATCCTCAACACTGTGTGTGAAAGAGCGATATACATGCCCAAAGACTACATGTCAACTGACTACGACTTCGACACAACGATTGAAGTGGCCATCCATGGCCGCCATGATGTTGGAGCGAGGGTCAAGCAGTTACAAGGCTCCTCGATAGTTTGGTTCACTGACGGATCCAAAACTGAAAACGGAGTCGGAATCGGTATCACTGGCCCTCGATGCGAGTTATCAAGGGCCTTGGGACGATCCCCATCGATATTTCAGGCAGAAATCGAGGCCCTGAACACATGCGCCCACATATGTTTAGACAAACAGAGGGTTTGCATCTGCTCAGACAGTCAAGCTGCATTAAAGGCAATAAAATCGCCTACATGCAAGTCTAAATCTGTCTGGGAGTGCAAGCTATCCTTAAAGCAGCTGGCTAGGAACAACAGAGTCAAACTGGTCTGGGTTCCGGGACACGCAGGGATCAAAGGCAATGAAATTGCCGACAACCTTGCCAAGGAAGGGTCCAAGACTCCATTTGTCGGACCAGAACCTTACAGTAGAATAACTAAAGTCCGCATCAAGGGGATGATCCGGGAATGGGAAGATGCTGCCAAAAGTGCTCACCTGAGAGACACACCTGGTCTGCGGCAGGCGAAAAGGTTCATCGCCTTCTCTGCCGTAAGAGCCGGACAGTTTATCAGGTTAAGCAAGGGCAACCTAAGGCTCATAACCGGCCTTCTAACTGGACACTGTCCTCTGAAGTACCACCTCACCAAGATGGGTCAGACAACTGATGCCAACTGCAGGTTCTGCAACGAGGCACAAGAAACAGCAGAGCACCTACTTTGTGAATGCCCTGCCTTGTCCCTTCAAAGAGGGAACTACCTGTCATCGGCCACTTTAAACACCGAGGAACTGGTACACATTAACCCTCAAGTTATAGTAGACTTCATAAGAAGTCTAGACATTGAGGGACTCAAGTAGGTCAGGGATAGTTACAAAAGATCTTTTAGGTCGAGGTAACTTCGAAAGGCCCAGAGGCCACACGACCCACCGACCCCATACCATACCATACCATAATTGGGGCAAGAAAGTCAATTTAGCACTAAATGTTAGCAAATGTTGTGTTGTAAGTTACTCTCGCACGCGCACCTCTCGTGAAACAAGTTATCAGATTGACGGCAAGTCTTTGTCGAGATGTACCACTGTCAAAGATTTAGGAATTACATTTGACAACCAACTCACTTTTAAAAATCATATCGACTCAGTCCGAACAAATGATTTTAAGGCCTTGGGATTTATTCTTCGTATTAGCCGCGACTTTTCTAATGTTGATTCTATAGAGTTTCTATATTCCCCCTTTGTATTAAGTAAGTTGGAATATAATAGTTTAATCTGGTATCCTATTTATGCTGGTCACTCTCTTTTGTCGGATCGCATCCACCGTCGATTTTTAAAATTTCTCTCGTTCAAACTTGACCGTACCTATCCTCCAATTGCAACTTCTCAAGATGAACTTCTTGAGCGTCACGAAATGGAATCCCTCACCGACAGAAGAAATTTGCAATTTGCTACCTTTATAATCTATACCTTTATAATCTCTTAAATTCTTGCCAGGGTTCCATTTAATGTCCCTGTAAAATCTACAAGATTTTCATCAACGTTCCGAGCACCAACGGCTCGTTCTAATGTATTGTTCGTTCTCCTGTGACTGTGCTGTGTCAGTGCTCGGAAAAACAATTTAGTGACATTTTTATTTACAATCATCATTTTATTTGTAATCACTACTTCGTTTATTTACATGTAATTTTGCTTTTTTATGTTATTCAAATTTTTGCTCTGTAATTGGGTTATACTGTTGAACAAATAAAGATATTAGTATTATTATTATATGTATACTCAAACGAAAAAATCACAAGAAATTAGCTCTTCTAAAAGAAAGAACACTAATATACTCGCGACCTAAATAGTATGACAAATTCATGTAGCGTCAAAATTTGACACAACTAGGAAAAATCGTTGCAGATATAACTGTCGACATACTCTCTAAACAATTTGATCATACATTCCACATCAATGAGTCATAGGACATTTCTCCAGAATTCCAGTATACATATATTTCAAAGAATTCGTTGATTCTACATGTGTTAAATTTTAGGTTTCTAACAAGTGTTTTTACTCCGTGATTAAGCACAAAGTAAAATTTCTAGTTTAGAAAAGCATGAACGTTTAGATCTGGACGCGAAGCGTCGAAATCCAAATTCAGGCTTTTCTAAACTCGAAATGTTACTTCATGCTTAATCAAGGAGTGGAAACACTCGCTAGAAACTTTAAATTTGGAAAGGTCTGAACGTTAAAGACTAAAATATTGCAAAGTTTAAAATATATCTTCTGAGATGAAAATGAAATACAAGTGATCTTTACATATATGTAATTCGCAGTTAAAATGATTAGAGATTTATTCAAGAAATAAATCCCTGTTAAATTTCGACAATAACAATCTCCAGCATAACAACAAAGCTTACTTAATAACAACACCACCTTTTATCTCCCAATTAAAAGTGTTTCGCCTTACATTTTAATTAATTTTAAATTGTCTCTTGTTACATAAACGTTCTTAACGTTGTGCATATAACCGCTCTTAATTAAACAAGTTGATGACTCTGTTGAGCATTTGCACATTTAACTCTGATGTAATTGGCTGCTCGGCTATGGCCGGCCATTAATTGCATCAATAATTTTGTTACGGTAATTAATCTTTAATTACCGGTTATAAATTCGCGCTGACCTAATTACTGATATTATCGCAATGATAATAACGCATTTATTGAAATCAAAATCTTTTAAGAAAAACCTGTTATTAAATGGCAATTATTGCAAACGCTATAAATTTTCAAGCATTGTTTTTGAAAAAGTTCAATTTGATACTTCTAATCAACGCGTCGAACCGTTAATTTTTGCATTTCGGTTTTCGTTCCTGTTCAATTCATAATATATATATATATATATACATATATATATATATATATATATATATATATATATATATCGGTTTGGTTCCGGTTTTCGTTACGGAAAAAAATTATGTTTTTTTTATGTTTTTGGTTCAGCTCCGAGTGATTGTTTAAATTTGTTAAATGTTGTTTTATATATAGCACTTTTACTGTTTAGATACAGGGAATTTTTATTTTAGGTAAACAAATGCATACTCTGTAAATTTTCCGACATCCGTTGTTTTTTAAAAGAATTTAATTCGAAGCCTTAAACGAGTATTTTCCACTCCCGGACTAAGCATGAAGTAAAATTTCGAGTTTAGAAAAGCCCGGTGAAAAATTTTCGAGGATCGCGCAGCGACCCGAGACAAATTTTCCAGGCTTTTCTAAACTCGAAATTTTACTTCATGCGCCACCCGTATAAAACACTGATTTCAAGTGAGGTTCAAATGTACATATATTTCACAATATTTTAGTATTTTATACCACCAAACCAAATTTTGCGGGCTTTACTAAACTCGAAATTTTACTTCATGTCTAATCTGCGATTGGAAACACTCGTAAGAGGTTTTAATTCGAAAGTTTTTAATAAAACCACGAATGTTTGAACATTTACATTAAAAATCGTGATGTGTACAGGGTGTAAATTATCGGGCCACCATTATTAACTTTTTTATATTTGGAGCTACGGAGTCGGTTAAATTAACAAACTAGTAGTATTTTTTACGTACATTACGATGGTGTAAATAAAAAACAAATGAACCTCAGGTTTTTGCTTAGTGGGGATGTCGGATGTTGTCAAAGTATCTATGCTTATTGCCGTTTAGCCAATTTTCTTGTATTATGCCTTTTCCTTATAACAAGAAATGTGAATGTTCAAAAAATGCAGCTGAAAGGGCGAAAAGGCCTGGCAAACACCACGATAAATAAAAAAAATTAGCTAAACGTCAAAAAGTATGGATATTTCAATAACATTCAACATCGTTTGTTTATCGCTGTTTTGATTTTGAATAGGTAGTCCTGTTATAAAATATACAGTATTTGAATGGCCCATAACTCATTCATATTTAATTTTAGGATAATTATTTATTTAGACTTTTTTGTTTATATATTTTTGCTCTTTCTAAATATGTCAAAATATACAGGGCATCCTATTTAAAAACTGTTGTTTTTGTGAATACATAAAAACTTGTTTTTCTGTTTACACTATCGTAATGTACGTAAAAAATACTACTCATTTTTTAATGTAACCGACTTCGTAACTCCAAATATACCAAAGTTAATGGTGGCCCGATAATTTAGAACACCCTGTATACCAAAAAAAATTCCTGTATTTATCTCTTCATTTTATTGATTTCAATATCTCTATACTATTTTTATTAATATTTTTCAACGTATTTTTTCAATTCTAATACGTATTCTTTTATATGAAGGAAATATTTCAAGTTTAGAAATGCTGAAAAATGTTCAGCAGTGACTTATTGTAAAGTTCAAAAACATGCTTTGTCTATAATAATAAAACATCACAAGATTAAAAAAATATTCTGTTCATTTTCTTAGAAAATCAAAGTTAGAATGAAACTATGAATGTCTATAATAAAATCCGAGAGGAGGAATTTTAAGATTTTGGTTTATGCTATCTTTTATTTTTGATCCAAATTGGAAGAAAGGCGCCTTTTCTACTGGTGAAAAGTGACTTTATGAAGATACGCTTTTAATGTTCTAAGCATTTCGCTTTTCATGTATAGAAAATGAAAATGCTATTATATACACTGATAACATCAATATAAACAACCAATCACTCTTCCTTAAACCAGTTGGCAAAGTCCAGACTTTTAATTCAATTATGTCATTAAAAAATAACAGTTCTGCACACTAATTTTGTTATACTTTTGTTGAATTTGTAAAATTTATTTTGTATACACTTTGTGTCTCGAAATGTACATCTAACGATACAAATGAAAAGTGAAGTAAGAAATATCAGTATTTTTTAGTGTTATACTCTTTAAACGAAATCTGAAAACTCAAAAAACAAATTTCTCGGAATAGTATTTTATGTTGGTATTCATTTTGGTCTTGATATTTTCTAATAATTAATTTGTTTATTATTATTTATTTAATTTTATATTTTACAAATTGTATTTTGCTCTGACACTTTTCATTTATATGTATTACTTTGTAAATACTTATTTCTTGAAAATAAACTTTTATTATTATTATTATTATTATTAGTCTTCATTTTTCACACGTAAAAAGCGATCTTTAGAAAATAAGCTTTAAAGCTTTTTTGTGAAGCTTTGAAGATAATCTTCTAATCGTACAATAAATTGTCTTTCCATACGTCTATATCAAACATCTTGAAGAATACATGTTTTTATTTCTCTGTAACGAAGAAACCCAAATAAAAAAAAAAGACTCTAATTACAAATCCTGTTCTATGCCTTCCTTTTTAATTTCTTTTTTATACAAATAATTTGGATAGGTTTTTGTAAGTCGCTCGAATGGTAATAAATTACGTAGTTTTTAACAACCGGCGAGAGATTCTTGAAATATCTGGTGTTTAGTGAGTGCACAGCGATCCGTTCCTTTTTCTAATCTCATCTCGTTACCTTCGGCGCAGTTCTTATTTCTTATTTTGTATGCATGAAGAGAACGGACCAGAACAGACTAACCTCAGCAGTCTAATGATTATGACCTACTTGAAGAAAATAATACGAACACTCTGTTTTTTTTTTGTCTCTCTTGCAATTAGAATGGCATTTGCTTCTTCTGCGATTCCCTTCTAATCTATGCATTTGTGTGGAGTATACAAATTATTGCAACAGTTTTAAGCAAGAATCTAGGCAAAATCATCAAAATTATTAGAAAAAACTTTGAAGATTGCATACATCCACAAAATCAGCTAAGACAATTAGTATTAGAGTTGGGACGAATCCTAAAAAAAAAACTTTTCCAAACTTTAAATATTTACTTTATGCTTAAACAAGGAATGCAAAAACTTGTTAGGATAAAATTTGAACCTATTATAAAAACATTGAAATAGGAAGAAAATCACCTTACGCAAGACATTATTTGTATTTAATCTTTTATCAATAGCCGATTTTTGTGAATACCATAATAAAAATAACATTTTATTATGGAAAAACTAAACTAACATCAGGTGACGAAGAAAAAACGCACATTTTAGAAGAATTTAAGAAATAGTTTTAGATTTGTTGTCATGGCTAACTCTTGGGTAAACCACAAAATCCTTAATATAAGATACAAATTAAACCAATCAAGTAATTATGTACTTCAAACAATCATCGATAAAATCTCGCTATTCGTCTGATAATTTTTACATTCCATTGGGAAAACCATAATTAAATAATATTTTGTTGGGGGAAAAACTAAACTAACATCAGTTGACGAAGAAAAAGCGCACATTTTGGAAGTATTTGAGAAATAGTTTTAGATTTGTTCTCATGGCTAACTCTTGGGAAAACCACAAAATCCTAAAGATAAGATACAAATCAAACCAATCAAGTAATTATGAACTTCAAACAACCATCGATAAAATCTCGCTATCCGCCTCATAATTTTTGCATTCCATATTTTTGCGTTCGCATATTTATAGCCATAGCCAGATGGTATCGTCGCATTTATTAATAAGCAGTTGGAAGGCGATCCAAAAAAATCCACCGGAACGAATCGATTAGCGCGGATTCCAACTAGTAGGCCATGAAATTTTCGTTTTCCTGGCCGTAAATCGCCGCAAAGGGAAGTTTTTCTTCGGAGAAAAGGCACGCATGAAAGCTTTTCATTTTCAAGGATGAGAAGGTAGCCATCCGGAAAGATGATGTAATGGAGTAGGAAGGCACTCGCGACAGCAGCGTAATTATTTTGCACGGATCGTTGACCAATTGTTGCAATAGCTATCAGAATTTTCTGATCAAAAAATAAAACTCACAGGTTTAATAGTGCTTTGTGTGCTTTGATTGTTGCAATTGATTGTTTTAAAACAAGTTTAACTTTTTTGATAACTTGTTTGGAAATTTTCAACTTTTATATTAGGATTCTTGGATGCAAGTTAAGGGCTCCTTTCAATTAGAGATTTACCAACCAATAAAATTCGTAAATATTGACAATTTTTCAATGTCTATAATTTTTCGTAAAAATCAATGAAATTTTGTTACAATTAAGTATTCTAAAGAAATATCAAGAATATGAATTTGTGTTCAGGACTCATTCATTCACCGGACAACTATATACGCGTTTCAGGCTTCAACGCCATCATCAGTATAGTCCCGAACCAGTGCTTGAAGAATACTAAACATCTGTAACCATTTAAGCAAACTTTTCCCAGCTATTGATGATGCTACTTAAGCAAATGGGCATTTACGCTTTCGAAAGAAAGTTGAAAAGCTTTTTTGGTAACATTTTTCGAAACTTTTCAACTTTTATATTACAATTCTTGGATATAAGTTAAGTTTCCTTTTAACTAAAGATTGTAGGGATTGAGAAATAGATGGCGTAATCTGTCGATTTTCCTAACTAGAAATTGTAACTGGTTTTCAGATAAATAGGTAAAAAATCCGACATTTGCCGGCAATTTGCTGATTTTTTACCAATAAATTAAATACAGCTATTTTTCGACAAGCCAATTTAGAATGATATTATTTTTTGTATAAAATCAAAAGTTCTAAAGAAAATGATTAAATATTGTGTTATTGTAACTAAAAATTATGTATATGTTTTTGAACATCATTTTGAATCAGTGTTTTGCACCCTTGGCGCATGAAGTAACATTTCGACTTTAGACAAGCCTGAAAATTTAAAATTTTACTTCATGCTTAATGAATAACTGGAAACTCTCGTTTAAAAATAATAAACAATTAAAGGTATCACATTTCCTTGTAATGATATCAAACAAAACATGATTATTCAATAATGAATCATTTCCAATTATGAATAGTCGATTTTTAAAAATAAATTTTCAGTAATTTATTGTTTTTATGAAAGCATTCAATTTGAACCTTCCAACGAGTGTTGTCATTTTTTGATTAACCTTTTAAGCCCTATTTTTTTCTGGTGCCCAAAAAAATGTTTTGTACACTGCATATTATTTATTACTATCTCAGATATACAGAGAGTTTTTCTTCTAAGTATACATATCAATATACTTTATACGCTATAAATCTTTATTTTTCGTTGCTTTTACAAATATTTGAAATTGAACTTTCAAACGAGTGTTTTCCACTCCCAGATTAAGCATGAAGTAAAATTTCGAGTTTAGAAAAGCCTGAAAATTTGGTTTGGTCGCGTAGCGCGTAGCGCTACGCGGCCAAGCCTAATTTTCAGGCTTTTCTAAACTCGAAATTTTACTTCATGCGCTACGCGTACTAAACACTGATATGATGTAACGTTCAGAATACACGTTTTTAGAATACTGCTTAAGTGGCACATTGTGAACTTCACCTAAAATCAGTGTTTTATACGCATGGCGCATGAAGTAAAATTTCGAGTTTAGTAAAGTCTGAAAATTTGGTTTGGTCGCGCAGCGCTACGCGCTACGCGACCAAACCAAATTTTCAGACTTTTCTAAACTCGAAATTTTACTTCATGCTTAATCTAGGAGTGGAAAACACTCGTTTAAGACTTCAAATTAAACTATTTTAAATAACAAACGATTATCGGAAAAGTTACAGCTCATGTATACATGTATGTATATTTAAAAGAAAAATTCTCAATATGTTTAGCAAATGTTAGTAGTGGCAAATGCCACCGTCAGGGCCGAAAGGGTTAAGCATGAAATAAAATTTCGAGTTTAGAAATGGCTGGAGAGCGAAACGTAGCGCCCAAATCCAAGTTTTCAAGCTTTTCTAAACTCGAAATTTTATTTCATGCATCATTCGTAAAAAACACTTATTTAAAGTGAAGTTCAAAAACACGGGTTCTGGGAGATAATATTAGTTTTACTGTTACAGAGCTGCTTTTATACAGAAAAATGTCCCTATCCCTCCACCTGGCTACGGCCTTGGGCCTAGGTATTTTTATATATTTATTAACTCATGTTTACGTAAAATGTATTGCACTATGCTTGTAATATGAAGTTAATGTTCTGTCTGTAGAAAAGCTTGAAAATTTGGATTTGCCGGGAAAAACTAATTGAGCCGTTTATTTTAAAAGTGGCCTAACTACATTTCTCATTTTTTTGTTGTTGACTGTAATAGCCTATATAATTTGAGGTTTTCAGTCATAAACAACAATTTGTGGTTAAGTATATTAAAAACATATATTATATATTTTGCATATACTTAACCACAAATTGTTATTAATGACAGAAAACCTCAAATTATGAAGATTATTACAGTCAACAATAAAAATTGAGAAATTAAGGTAGGCGACTTTTAAAACACACGGCTCAATTATTCCTTTAAATAACGATTATTAATCTATTTTTTAGAAGAAAACGTATTTATATTTTTAAGTAAGAATGAAAGATATGAAGAGAGCGTCAAAATTAATGCAAGATTTAAATTTGCCGCCATTTGTGCAGTACATTGTTGGCAACCCTGAAAAAAGACAATTTGACAGCTGAGAGTTTAGGGTTAGTAAAAATGGAGCATTACACGATACAACAACGTGTTTTCATTATTGAACAAAATCTCAAAAATAATGAAAGTTTGGCGGCCACAGTTAGAAAATGTTTTAAAAAATATGGTAGGACTAAACTTCGTCAACTGTGAAGAGATTAATTGAAAAATTCAGGGTGGCTGGATCAGTTGGACATGCTAAGCACATTGGTCGTCCAAAAACAAATGTCAATATCGAAACAGTCCAGAACATCAATTCGGCGTCGTGGACAAGAATTGCAAAATTTCAAGAAGCTCTCTACAGCGTATACTCACACAAGATATGTGTCTCCATGCTTACAAAATTCAATTACCACATCAACTGAAGCCTAATGACCATGCACAGCGAAGAGAGTTCGTTGAATGCATTTTTGAACATCAACAAGTGGATGCTGATTTTTCGGGCAAAATCATCCTAAGCGATGAAGCACATTTTCACCTTGATTGAAGTTGCCGTGTTCGGAGAACCCACATGTGATTGTTGAAAAACAAATGCATCCACAACATGTCACTGGTGCGGATTTTGGGCTGGAGGTATCATTGGACTATGCTTTTTTGAAAATGAGGCTGGTCAAGCAGTGACTGTTACTAGTGCTCGACATCGCGACGTGATAACACAGTTCTTTCTGTCAAAATTGGATGATATTAATGTGGCCAATATGTGGTTTCAACAAGACGGTGCCACATGCCATACAGCCCGTGAAACAATTCAATTACTGCATGCGACATTTCCTGGTCATGTACTCTCTCGGTTCGGTGATCAAAATTAGCCCCCTAGATCGTGTGATTTAAAACCATTAGATTTCTTTTTATAGGGTTGTCAACAAGCCCACAACCATCCGTGCATTACAGGAGAAAATTAAACGCTGCATCAACTAAATTCAGCCACATTTATGCAGAATGGTCATGGAAAATTTCGACAAAAGAGTGCGTATGTGCCAGCAAAGCCGTGGAGGCCATTTGCCCGATGTGTTATTCCATAAATAACCCTATCCTATGTACTATATGATTCAATAAAAAAATAACAATCTAAAGACTATTAACTGTGTTTTTTCTTTAATTCAAATCTTGCGGTAATTTTAGGACACCCTTTACTTATTCAATGAAGAAATTAAGGAATTATTTGCTTAGAAAATGTATTGTAATTTCTAAGTTATAATGTAAGATACTTATACAAATTAAATAAATAAATTTGGCTTAAATGTTGCTGTGATTAATTTAACACAAATTAAGTTCAAGATTTCAAATACGTTTATCTTGAAACCCAGAGATAATTTCAAAGGTAAATCCCGAGAGCTAATGGGCTAAGAAAGTGATGTTTGTTACGTTGGTGTAATGGTAATGAAGATATTTTTATGAGGCGCGTCTGAGAATTTCCACGGGATCGAGTTACCACGGAATGAAATTAAAATTATCCGGCCGGGAAAAGGAACTCTAAACGTAAAGTACATTTTATCAAACTCTCTCCATCAGCATTCATCAACCTATCACAATGTACACATTGTATTTCTTCTAAGTACTCGCTTCGAGTCTTATTTACGTAGATGTCCCGATAGGAAGAATGGTAATTATTAAATGTACCTACACAACATTGTGCATGTAATTTACAATTGAAGACTTCTGGTTGGAAGATTAAAAGATTTTAAATCTTTGATTCACTTTTTTCGCTTCAGTTATTTGCTAAATTTTTACGATTCCAGTGTAGCTATTTTTATTTTGATGTATCTAGGCCTGGTCACAAACAGGGAATTTTTTTTTTAGGTATTACGATTTTTCGATATAAATTTTCAGATATTCGTCATTTTTATAAAACATTTCAATTTACAGCTTCTAAAGAGTGTTTTCAATTCCAGATTAAGCATGAAGTAAAATTTCGAATTTAGAAAAGATTAAAAATTTGGTATGGTCGCTCCGCAAAGTAGAGCGACCAAACCAAATTTTTAGGCTTTTCTAAACTCGAAATTTCACTTCATGCGCCACGCGTATAAAACACTGATTTAAAGTGAATTTCAAAATACACCCGACCCTTATGTTTGATCCTCAAGTCAATACGTTCTACAAACGTTTACTATTTACTAATATACGTATAATACACCTATTGTTGTAACTCTTGTATTTTGAGATATTCTCTTTTTTATATTTAATCGTCATTTCAATAACGAAGAAGTAGTATTATAAATACATAACCATTTTTTCGTTTCAGTATTTGTCGCCTGACTATTTAGGTGAGGGGGGAGGGGGTAATTTCCTCTATTTCCCCTCTGTAGATCCGCGCCTGGTTTATCTCTAAGCACGAGTTCAAAATGACAGTTGTAATGTTGTAATGTCACTTTGGACTCGAGTTCAGAAATGAACCAGTTCCCTTAGTCACTGTAAAAGTTAAAATAAAAGTGGTAAAATAAAATTAAGTGTTTTAATATTGTTTTCATTGAGAGATTTTACTTCCTCAATCATGTAACAAGGTATAAAGCATTTAAGTATTCTTGTAGCTCTAAATTCTACAGAGTTTTAAGAATTCGTTATTCTTATAACACAGTCGTCAACGTTCTGTACATGACGTTTCCAAAAATATATACATGCTTGTTCAGCTAAAATACATTATGCAGGATTTTAATATCAAACACGCTGCACTAGCAAATTTAGAACACCTGAAAACGCAAAACAGCACACCTGCCGTGTTTGCAAGACCATCAGACTATTATAAACCTTCGGAATGGTGTCACCCAGACAAGTGTTTTTCAGTAAAGTAATCGCACTTTGTTACAAATTTAAAATGATGACTTTCACGCATTCTAAAAGTGTGCTGCAGATCGTTGATCTGGTTCTCAGTTTCTTACGCTCGCTCACCTTCCATAGTACCATCAGCACCATTCAGTTTTGTTTCAACTGGTAATAACAACACTTGGCGAATGCGCGTATGTGTATGTGTGTGTGTTGTAGACAGGAGGCAGACATCAGCAGGTCGCAGTGGTAATAACCTCAAACGGCCACCACTCGCATTATGTAAGTGACTGGCGAACGAGACAAGACAAGACGATCCTGCTGGTTGGTGTGGCTCTTTCTCTTCACCTCTTCTGGTTGATGGCAGACAGTCTGCTGTTAGAGCTGGTGGGGTCCGGCTCGGTCAGTTTGCTCCTACGGAGAGCCGGAGGAGGAAAAGATACATTCCGGTCGTGAGGCGTAACGATAAACAATAAACAGCTACATCGTTATGTTCTCGTCTACAATTATTTATGTCTTGGTATGCTGGAATTTGCGAGAAGGAATTTACTTTCACCAACGGGATAAAAATTATTAACTTGCATGATATTAACCTTAGAATTATTTTACGAGGATTTAGATTAGTGATTCCCAACGTGGGGTCTACCCCCGCACAGGACAGCAATTTGAGTTTTAAGAGAGAGGCAGTTGAAAACTAATAGAATGGCTACAGCAGGGGTGTCCAACCTTTTAACTTCGCTTTGCCGCATTCGCCAAAGACGAGTTGTCTTGGGCTACAATAAGTGAATAGAAAAAAACACGGTCACATATTTACACTCACAATAAGTGAAGAGTAAATAATACAAGCATTTATTATTAACAATAAAAATCGTTGATAACAGACTAAATATTTTATTTTGTGTTAATCGAATTATTAAAGTTCTATTTATGTGTTTCTGAACTTCACTTGAAATCAGTGTTTGATACGTGTGGCGCATAAAGTAAAATTTCGAGTTTAGAAAAGCCTGAAAATTTTGATTGGTAGCTCCGCTTCGCTACCAATCCAAATTTTCAGGCTTATCTAAACTCGAAATTATACTTCATGCTTAAACAAGGAATGGAAACACTCGTTGGGAGCTTCAATTTGAACGTTTTTATAAAATCAACAAATGCCTGAAAATTTACAGCGTATACATCAGAACGTGTAAACAATTCTCTGTATATTTGTTTGGAAGTTGATTCTTAGATTGTACAACTTTAGGACGGATGGTTTTTAATCAGGATAAAAAACATGTAGATATATTTTATTAGATTATCGAGTCTATCTGTCTAATTGCACAATTTTAGAAATCATCTAGAATTCCAGATATTTCATTAGAATTTATTTGTTAAGAAAGTTCTACAACTTTTTTTATTAGGTTTAGTTTTAGTTTTAGGATTTTGGGATGGATGGATTCTTAGGTTGCATAATTTTAGAAATGATATTAAATCTTTTTGGAAACGTTTTGAGGGTTTCTTAATATAGGTTCGCAAATTGTTCAATTTTGGAAATCATATTTGTAATATATTTGTTTGTAAGTTATTTCTTAGATTGTATAACTTTATGATGGATGGACTTTTTTGAGGATTGAAATAGCTGAATATATTTTATTAGATTGTCCAGTTTTAAGATGGGCGATCTGTCTAATTGCACAATTTTAGAAATCATCTAGAATACTGGATATTTCTTTAGAATTTATGTCTTAGATTCTACTTTAGGTTGGGTGTTTCTTAAAATTGTACTATCTAAAAAGGTTCTTGAGTTGTACAATTTTCGAATTTTGAGATGGATGAATTCTTAGGTTGTGCCCACAATTTTAAAAATCATATTAAATCTTTTTGAAAACGTTTGAAGGGTTTTTGCTGTCTGGGTTCCCAAACAGTTCAAATTTAGAAATCGTATATCTATACCTTAGAGTAGGGGTTCTCAACCTATTTTAAGTCGCGCTTTCCTCTTATAACTCCTCGCCCCCCTTCTTGATTTAATTTCGCTTTTTTAGATAGATTGAAATACTATTATAGCCTTATTTTACTCCGCCTCCTCTTAAGGAAATCTGTTGTATTGGAGTACCTGACATCTTGCCGAGTCCCCCCTAATGTAGCGAGAACCCCTGCCTTAGAGGTAAAGAATCGTATCTGCATTTTTTTATTAAATGGAGTTAATACTGTTTTCATAATGCCAGGTGCTCAATGTTATGATGGTAAACGATCGTATGTCTATTTTTACAAGTTCCTAAGATACGATGTTGAAAAAAAGTCGTATTGGACATTTCCCAAACACTATTCCCATATTTTAAAACTTTACTTTACTTTACTTTACCCACTTTCTTTAAATCCATAGTAATGGAGATATGATTCTTTACCCCTAAGGTAAAGATATGTAATACATTTGGTTGTAAGTTGTTTCTTAGGTTTAAGATATACGACTCTGTATAGCTTCTTTAGGATAGAAAAAATGTGGATATATTTTTTGAAGTTTTTATTAGATTACTCAGTTTTAGGTTGGTTAATTTATCGAATTGCACAATTTTAGAAATCATCTGGAATTGAAGATATTATTTTAGAATTAATTGTTAGATTTTACAACTTTTGTATATGTGTTCTCTTAAAGTTGAACTATCTACAAAAGTCTTTTGGAAGGATTAAGATTATCATGATTATGCTTCTTGAATTAAGGAAGATAGTACTTTATACTTTCTCAATTCTAACAGATATTAAAATTGTCTGTCTATGCTTACAGCCATCTTCACATTTCCTTATTAACCATACATAAATGTCAACAATGAAGAGACAAGAAGTAACCATTTTTCTTTTTTTTTTCTGCGTACTTGTTGACTCGAAGGTAAAATCGCGGAACGTGTCGAGTCGAGTGAGTCTGGTGGATTTGATGGAGTACCGCTAGCAAAATAAATCGCAGTGTAAACAGTGTGTGGGAGCGTGTTTGAAAGAGCGCAATCGAGGAAGTGTGGAGGATTTGTAAATATTGATAAGAACTCTTCGACGTCGTGAAATTCAAGATTGGATTGGTAAACAAATCTCTACAACTGTAAACCGACGTTCGGTATTCGCAGGAATTTTTATTGCCGGGCTGGTAATGCTATATGCTTGTCAGAGTACTCGTTCCTTTTTTTGCGTATCAACTTTACGGCGTGCGCTTGTTGAAATAATGGAAATGTGTGCAAACATTTTGATTTTTTTAATATGAGGCACTAATGATATAGACCAGCATTTCTTAACATTACTGATTGCATCTTTAATAGGTTTAATATTCCTAATGTATATCAAAATTAAATTTATCTTCAGTACTTCTACATTCGATACCCACAGACGTGTTTTGGACTTCAAGCGCCTTGTCATTGTGGTCAGTTAAAGTCTAGCGCCTTTTGGTGTTTTTAAAAACCGTCCAATTGAATCTTCTGAAGAATGTTTTCACTCCTTGTTAAACATGCAATAAAATATTGTCCCAAAAATCCCGAATTGAAAGCTGAAGCTAAGAAAAGACACAAATGAGGTGTTTAGTAAACCTTAAGCATGATCTGGTCACCAAATTATGGTGTACAGGGTGGCCCAAATTGGATGTTACTATAGGGAATATCGGTTATTAGAAGAGATAGAAAAAAATCGATGGCGCATCCTAGAGTTTTTTTTTTCGAGGAAAACTCAATGTCGAAAACAGAAATTAGCTATCGTCTTTTGTTTTCAAGTTATAGCCAAAAATTAAATATTTTCCATATTCGATTTTTATTAATGCGCCTTCGATTTTTCTAATAACTGAGATTCCCTATAGAAACATCCAATTTGGGCCACCCTGTACATATACCGGGAAATGCACACAATTGCCGGTTAATGTACATTTGCCATAAACATAGATTAAGAACACTAGTAATTACTCTATTAAAATTTACACATTTACCAACTTTCTACTTTTCCCGTAACATAAAGAGAGTATATTAGCCTTTATGATTATTATTGGTTGTATGAAGACATTTAGACCAATGCTTCTTAACCTTTCACAATACATCAAATGCATAAAGGTTACTGAAAATGTTCTAAATATGAAGTCATAATTGATACAGATGATCCCTTCTTGACCTTTTATAAACCCATGGATAAATATTAAACATTCTGCTAATGTTTATAAGATCTTTCTTGAACTCTACATTTAATGACGTGTTTTACTTATAAAAGAAATGTATTGTTCTTGTGCCCACTTTACTGGAATTTAGAAAACCAGTTGCGACAATTATAACTAAATCTCTCTAAGGTCTTCTTAAAGCAATGAAGAAAAAAAATGGAGTTACGACGTCGTTAAGTGAAACAAAAAACAAGCGACGATCGTTTCGGTTTCGAAAATGACGCCGTTAATGGCCGGCTATGGAAAACATTAGAAGTTCCCTTCGGCTGTTATCTCGCCATTAGCCGTTAGCGTTAATTTAATTAAGTGAGCATCGGGAGCCGGGATTTTAAACAAGGTGTGAAAATGTGGCTGGATCTGGATAGGATGTTGGGAGCCGATGGAGTTTATACAGACGCTCACCTACTTTTCCCCTAAAATTTATTGTCTAAATAAAATAGCTTTTCAGTGTTTACTAGATGAGATGGAATTTAAATTGAACAGGAAACTTTAGAGTAAAATAAATGTTTTTGGTTGACTTTTGACCACTTCTATTTCTATCTATTTCCATCTATTTCTTTATATTTTTGTTATTTCTCTGATTATTTGCCTGCTTGTAAAATATGGAAAGGGTTGCCAACAGTGCCGATTTTGAGTGTTCATCTATCTATATTATTTGACATATCATTGACATATTAACCTAAGTAACTATTACTTAGGTTAGGTTAGATGAGATTCTATTGGGTTAGATTATGATTATCAGTCACCGATGTTAGTTTATTCTAGATCACTGCCATCTAATTTGATCGACAGTAATCTAACTAAACTTTACTGTCATAACATATGCCATTAGTTAGATTAGATAAGAGTCAATTGGGTTAGATACCTTATGATTTAGTTTTATAGTGTATTGAACTTAACTATCATATCATATACCATCAGTTAAGGTTAGGTTAGGTTAATGAAGACAGTCATTATTTACTGTCTTAACATATGCCATTAGTTAGATTAGATAAGAGTCAATTGGGTTAGATACCTTATGATTTGGTTTTATAGTCTATTGAACTTAACTATCATATCATATACCATCAGTTAATTAAGGTTAGGTTAGGTTAATAAAGACAGTCATTAATGTTTAATGTCTTTTGAATTTAATTGTCATATTATATACCATTCGTTAATTAAGATATATATATATATATATATATATATATATATAACATCTTTATTCGGGAAATAATATATTACATTGTATGAACATTCATTATTGTTTTTTTATTTTACATAATGCGAAAAGGCTATCGACCGGAAGTCTTTCTGCCAAGAGTAATTTAATATGTTGTTATGAGATTAATTAATGAATGTGATGATGCTATTGAGTTAGTGACTGATGTAGGGTGAGGAGTGTTTGGAGGATAGTGGATTCTGGAAATTTGCGTTTGGGCAGGATTAAGGTATTTCTGGTTTGACAGAACAATTTTAGGATTTTGATGTTTAGTGGTGCTTTAAGGAAACGTTCTATTAGATATGGATAGCGCTCGTTCATAGGAATTATTTGTGTTTTTTCTAGCAACATTTCATTGGAGGGGTTATAGAGAGGATTCAATTTGTCAATATACGAAGGGAACTTCTTTCTGCAATTAATTAAGATTAGGTTAAATTCACAGAAAAACTAATGTTAAACAAGTCATTCTATTTCAAGAAAGTTTTATATAGTAAGGGTAGTAAAAATATGTGTTAAAATTTAAAACTCAACATGACTTTGAGATCTGTGCGTTGAGTTCCCTTGATTTATGAGGCTCCAGAATCGCGTGCCTCGTTTGGGCAACACTGTTAAAAAAACTATTGCAAGATTTATTTTCCCTCCTAGTCAAAATAGTCTGATTCAGTATTTGCCAACCCATTTTTTGACCATTATAAGGCTCGATTTATAATTCGAAAGCCCTTATGACAACCCATGTACAGGGTGGTGTATTTTGGAGGTGCCAAATATGGAAAACTTCTTTATTTGAAGAGATATTAAAAAGCCGTTTTCGCGAGATGGGGTCACTTTTTCGTGTTTAAATCAATGCCAAAAAGAAAATTGATCTATCTTTAAACATTGTTGATTGACATAAACTGCTACTTTGCTTGTCGTACATAATAATAAACAGCTTTATTTGTAATCCCAAAGATAATATAAAAATATACGATATAATTCTTTTACATTACAAATCATAAGGTATACAGAGAGTTTTATATAACACCGAATATTTGCATCCAATACAATTTGACACCTTTAATTTTTAAGTTGGGTGTAAATTGAGTTGCCTATATGACCATTAAAAATTGTAGCCAATCAATCGCAATTAATGCCTCAACTTGTACATACAGGGAGTTTTCTTTCAAGTATACATGTCCCAATTACAGCGTATATGCCGTAAATCTTTAGATACTCGTTGTTTTTTAACAGAGTTCAACTTGAAACTTAAAATGAGTGTGTTCCACTCCCAGACTAAGCATGAAATAAAATTTCGAGTTTAGAATAGCCTGAAAATTTGGTTTGGTCGCGTAGCGCAAAGCGCGGAGCGGCCAAACCAAATTTTTTGGCTTTTCTAAACTCGAAATTTTGCTTCATGCGCCACCGGTACAAAACACTGACATACAACGAAGTTTAAAACACACTGTTAAACTTTACTGCTTAGCCTGGGAGTGGAAGACAATCGTTTAAAGCTTCAAATCTTTTAATAAACCGAGTGTCGGAGCATGCACAGCGTAAGCTTATGTATACTTAAAAAATTCTCGTTATAAAAATGTTCGGTGTTACATAAAACTCTCTGTATAACAAAAAAATAGTGAATTTAGTGTAGGAAAACGAAAACGACACGTCCATGAAATAAAATACGTGTCATTTTACTGGGCGTAAAAAGTTGCCATTAGAAAGTTTTTACAGTTTCGTTATAACTTTTAAAACAAATGAGTTACAGTAGCTTTATCAAATTTACATTTTATCAACTTCCGGTTATAGAGCGGAAACGGTTAGAGATAGATCAATTTTCTTTTCGCTATTGAATATAACACATAAAAGTGGCCCTGCCTCGCGAAAACAGTTTTTTAATATCTCTTCAAATAAAAAAGTTTTCCATATGTGGCACCTCTAAAATATACCACTGTACATATTTTTTTACTTGACGTGCGAAGACAATTATTTTATTTATTTATTTATTTATTTATTTACGGAAAAATCCATTATACATAATATGTTATAGTAATACAATTCAAATTTCATAATACAAAATATATATAAATACAAAAACATGTCTACAAATTGGCAAATTAAAGAGAACAACAAACATTTAACCGCTTAAGATTAGATATAAATTTAGGATACGAATTAACAAAAAGATCGAAATTTGGATTTAGGGATAATTTTCAAGTATACATCTCATGTTTAGGTCACGGGAATTACAGCATTAGAACATATAAAACTTAAAACCGTATTATCCAATCGATTACTTTTTCTAAATTAAATTAAAATAGTATTGATTTATTTCTATTTTATTATATACTTACAAATCTGAATATTGAATATAGTTATTTTTTGTCAAGAAAATCAATATTTATTTATTTCTTTATTTGATCGAATTTGTTGTTTCTTAGATGAAAGTAAATGAAGCGTTTTCGTTAATTATAACAATATTGGACATTGAATTATTTGTAGACTTTAAGTAAAATATTGATTTTATGTTTTTTTTCTTTAATTTTAGTCAGCTTTGAGCTTTTGTAACTTCATGTGTAACTTCATTGTACAATTGATTTTTATTTTTCTTAGATTAAAACAATGTTAACAATGCAGTTCATAAATATTTCTGTAGTATCTAATGTATAGCTTTTTACGTGCCTTTTATTTATACACCTAAAATAGAACTGTTTAGGTGTTGAATTTTGTAAATATTCATTAACTTTTTCATATTTGTCAGCGTTGAGCTTCCGTATATATACTTTTTACCGAAAATTCGGTAAATTTGTGATTCTAAACTGGTTTACCGATAATTTTCCTGCAAATCACGATAAAGTTGTTTTATGGGTAAAAGTTATTAAATCAATGAAAATGATTAGTATTTAATAATTTATTTATTTTTTATGATTATTCATAATTTTCCGGAGCAAGCAGATACAAGGAGTTTTTCTTTTAAGTATACGTATTGCAAATTTAGCCTATTTTCTGTAAATCTTTAGATATTCCTTGTTTTTATTTTTAAGTTCAATTTGAAGCTTTGAACGAGTGTTTTCCACTCCCAGACTAAGCATGAAGTAAAATTTCGAGTTTAGAAAAGCCCCGTGAAAATTTGTCGAGGGTCGCGCAGCGACCCGAGACAAATTTTCTGGGCTTTTCTAAACTCGAAATTTTACTTCATGCGCCACGCGTATAAAACACTAAAATATTGTGAAATGTATGTATATTTGAACCTCACTTGAAATCAGTGTTTTACACTCGTGGCGCATGGAGTGAAATTTCAAGTTTAGAAAAGCCCAAAAATTTGTCTCGAGTCGCTGCGCGACCCTCGACAAATTTTCACGGGGCTTTTCTAAACTCGAAATTTTAGTTCATGCTTAGTCTAGGAGTGGAAAACACTCGTTAGAAGCTTCAAATTTAACTCATTTTAAAAAACAACGAATATCTAAAGATTTAAAGAAAAGAAGCTGATTTTAGAAAGCGTATAATTTAAAGAAAAACTCCCTGTATAATATTGCCACAAGATTCATTTCGTTTTTTTTGTAGAGAGTCCCTCTACAAAAACACGAAAGGATTTTTTTAAAGTAAATGCTCTGGAAATGTTCCGACATTCGTTGTTTTTGAGTTCAATTTGAAGCTTAAAC
The DNA here is from genome assembly GCA_932526585.2 of Philonthus cognatus. Taxonomy (NCBI): domain Eukaryota; kingdom Metazoa; phylum Arthropoda; class Insecta; order Coleoptera; family Staphylinidae; genus Philonthus; species Philonthus cognatus. The sequence continues at coordinate 36,707,989 of OW052247.1, forward strand.
GAGTGTTTTCCACTCCCAGATTAAGCATGAAGTAAAATTTCGAGTTTAGAAAAGCCTGAAACTTTGGTTTGGTTGCGGCCAAAGCAAATTTTCAGGCTTATCTAAACTCGAAATTTTACTTCATGCGCCACGCGTGTAAAACACAAATTTCAAGTGAAGTTTAAATTATACTGCTTTAATGAAGAGGCCGAAAATTAAAACATTTGTGAAAAAATGTAAATTTCAGATAACATATTTTAACATATAAGTTTTGTGTTACATGCTTAAAGAATAACATTTAATTTATTTATGTTTTAATTTTTATACCCATTATATAAAAAAACTAAGTGATTAGATAAAATGAACAAAAATAAAATGAATGAATAAAAGTCAAAAACCCCTAAATCCTGATTAATTTTCAAAACCAGCTAAATCCAATTGTTTTTTAATGATTTAGGAAAAGTATGAAAGTGAGATTTTACTCATTAGAGCCCCTTATTTATCATTGCAAATACTAGCGATTACTACTATTGCAATTTCAATTATTCATCATTCATTATTTATTTATTTATTTATTGGTACGGAAATCTCCATTTTACATTAAATATATATATAATAATAAATGTGTGTAAATTAAACATATAACAAATAATACAATGCTCATGATAGTTATAAAATTCAAGTTACAATTAGCTAATAAATACAATTAAAAAACAACTACAAGATCAATGAGCGAAAGGTGGCGCTTAAACATATTGTAAGAATTACAAAATATTAAAAAGTTTGGAAATGTATCTAGTATATTACAATATTTCATTATGCGACAAACAGGATTATTAGAGGCATAATTTGTGCGATGGGATTAAGTGAATATAAAGATATTAAATTACTTGAAACCAACCAAAGTAAATTTAGCGAGTTTTGGCAATAGGCGACTCAATTATACAGCCAATCAACACCAACACATACTAAAAAAAATTCTCACAATTAAAAACCTAATTAAAAAAAATCGTAAATGGTTCTTGAAAGCTCAACCATAAAAATCCAAAATTACAGATCGGCGAGAATTAATAAAGCGTAAAATCAGTTTAAACTGATCATCGGTTGCGTAACAGGCCGTTAAAAATTAACGGCCCGATCCCCGTTTCCTTTTTGCAATCATATCAATAATTATAAACATTTTACAGCTCGAGCCACCATCCGTCTTCCCGAAGTGTGTTTTTTTATTGTTGTTTTTTTCTTTTGTTCGTTGTCTCACTGAGAGTTTTAATGAGTCGTTCGGGCATTTATCAAATTTCCTTCGCTACCGGAGCTTGCGTGGATCGGCATCGGGTTTTTAATTGCTTTTTAATTTTATCGCTCTAATTGGGTGTAAAAAAGTTTATCGGTTGCGTTTTAAGATTCCATGCGGGATTTCCATATGGGTTTGATTGAATCATAAAATTTGGATTAGGCGGAAAGTTACGCTTACCGGATGGTTTAACTTTTTTTTTACTTTGTTCATTAATGATTAGTGTATAATTAAACATGTTATACTGGCAATTATTTATCAATTATGTATCTTGTAGATTTAATTTCCAGATTAAAGTAGATATAAAAAATAATAATCCTTTAGGCCTGAGACACAAAAATCTCTGAACTGAGTTCAAACTTTAGTTATCTACTGGTAGGGTTTTTTATTAGGTCAATGATTTTTATGGCTGGGCCGCATCGAAAATGAATAATTATGTGCGGGCAGCAAAAAATATTAATAAAAAAATGCTGCATAAATAAATGTTTCATAAAAACAGTGTGTAACTCAAATATTAATTGTATAATTTAATATTCGTCGGGGTATTAGTTAGGAAAGAAGTTGTCCCAATTATTGTTATTTGGAAAATAGTCTTAAAGAGACAACGTTTTTGCAGAAAGTCTATATTGATTCGTTGATATATTTTGTAAAAGTTTTATATTAAAGGTAAAATTCTATTACGAAAATAATATATGTGTTTGTAAACATCACTTGAAATCAGTGATTTATACGCCTGGTGCATTAAAATTTCTAGTTTAGCATCGCTCGCGCACCCCGACAAATCCAAATTTTTAGGCTTTTCTAAACTAAAATTTTTATTTTATGAGCCACACGTATAAAACACTGATTTAAAATGATCTGTTATGATGATTTTAGTGAATTTTTATTCATATTATTCACAATATTACCTTACCAACAATCCCATTGATGTCATTATGATGGTTCAAACAAAAACAAAAAACTCTTTTTATTTAATAATTGGTCCTACATCCAAATTCCTTCCTCGACTCCCCAACAAAACCAACGAGGTGGCTCATTGGAGGCAGCCAGACCAGACATAAAATTATTGAAATCAAATCCACCTAAAATAAACAATATTATGAACGAATGTCTCCACTGCACCATTGAGCTGCCTCAATTCTCACTCCACATTTTCCTTGTATACATCCACAACTTCTCTTCCATTGAAGATACAATCCTCACAAAGGCTTCCCTTTATGATCATGTTGTAATCGGTGATTTTAACATTAATAAAACAAAATCAAAGCAACTCGCCTCCTTTATAGCAAACTCCAACTTTGTGCGTATCCATACCGGTCCCACATTTATCATGTCAAACAACCAATCCACCACTCCCGATATCTTTCTTTGTACAAGCAACATCGAACACCTTATAGCAGAGCTGGGCAGGATTCGAATCATTCAGGATTCGATTCCCGGATTCGAATCCTTTTAAAGGATTCAAAAGAGGTATTCGAATACTTTAGTATAAACGGATTCGTGATCCGGATTCGTTACATTTTTTTAAAAGGATTCGTATTCGAATCGAAACGTAGATGATTCGAATTCTTATAAAAGGATTCGAATTCTTATAAATGGATTCGAATCCTTATAAAAGGATTCGAATTCTTATAAAAGTATTCGAATCCTTATAAAAGGAATCGAATCCTTATAAAATTCGAATCCTGATACATGGATTCAAATCCTCCTCGAATCATCGCTATTAAGGCTGGGATTCGAGTTCGATTAATTCAAATAGTTAAATATTCTAATATAAATATTTGAATACAAATATTAAAATTTTCGAATAATTCAAATATTTGTGAATGCATATTTGGTTACTTAACCATGAAAAATATCCAACGTTAATATATATATATTTTTAACTTCACTTGAAATCAGTGTTTTATACGCGTGGCGCATGAAGTAAAATTTCGAGTTTAGAAAAGCCCGGTGAAAATTTGTCTCGGGTCGCTGCGCGACCCTCGACAAATTTTCTACGCGGGGCTTTTCTAAACTCGAAATTTTACTTCATGCTTAGTCTGGGAGTGGACAACACTCGTTCTTAGAAGTTTCAAATTGAAGGATTACTCTAGATTACTAAGTTTATTACCGTTTTACAAAGGCTACAGCTCAAAGGACCAACCATGGTCTTCGCAGAACGAAGGACTACAGGGAATTGAAGTTTTTTACAAGAAAACAACGAATATCTGAAGGTTTACAGCATGGATAGGAAAGAAAACATCTAATTTTGAAAAAATATCGAAGTTGGGTTGGTTTTCAGTGCATTTTTAACTTCACTTGAAATCAGTGTTTTATACGCGTGGCGCATGAAGTAAAATTTCGAGTTTAGAAAAGCCCCGTGGAAAATTTGTCTCGGGTCGCTGCGCGACCCTCGACAAATTTTCTACGCGGGGCTTTTCTAAACTCGAAATTTTACTTCATGCTTAGTCTGGGAGTGGACAATTTAACAATTTAACTCTTTTAAAAAATCGACGTATGTAATATAATAAATCATTCATTGAAATCATAGAAAAAGATGCAAAATTTTACCCAAAATTACTCTTTTAGAGTTAACTTTATAATTTGTTCGGCTCTTAATGGGTGAATATTCTATTCCTAAAAAAACCGTTTTTATTTAATATTAAAGTTGCATTTAATACAATAACAAACTGTGAATAAATCGACATAAATCTAGAAATATCAAAAATCCCGACATATAGAAAATCTTGACGGTCCACTCCCAGACTAAGCATGAAGTAAAATTTCGAGTTTAGAAAAGTCCCGCGTAGAAAATTTGTCGAGGGTCGCGCAGCGACCCGAGACAAATTTTCACGGGGCTTTTCTAAACTCGAAATTTTACTTTATGCGCCACGCGTATAAAACACTGATTTAAAGTGAAGTTAAAAACGCACTGAAAACCAACCCAACTTCGATATTTTTTCAAAATTGGATGTTTTCTTTCCTATCCATGCTGTAAACCTTCAGATATTCGTTGTTTTCTTGTAAATAAACTTCGATTCCCTGTAGTCCTTCGGTCTCCGAAGACCATGATTGGTCCTTCGAGCTGTAGCCTTTGTAAATTGGTAATAAACTTAGTAATCTAGAGTAATCCTTTAATTTGAAACTTCTAAGAACGAGTGTTGTCCACTCCCAGACTAAGCATGAAGTAAAATTTCGAGTTTAGAAAAGCCCCGCGTAGAAAATTTGTCGAGAGTCGCGCAGCGACCCGAGACAAATTTTCACGGGGCTTTTCTAAACTCGAAATTTTACTTCATGCGCCAGGCGTATAAAACACAGATTCAAAATGAAGTTCAATAACACATATATCATCATTAATTAAAATCATTATATAATCAGATATTTAGTCGGTAAATGAACATTTCTGTTAATAGAAACTGATGGAATAAAATATTACTGGTTGCAAATAATAGATTCAAATTTATTTTTAAAGGATTTGTATCCGTGATTCAAAAATGAGGATTCGAATCATATTTTTCACTTACGAATCCTTTATTCGAGTATTCGTGATTCGAATCATATTAGGTGATTCGGATTCGTGATTCGAATCATGTTTTTGAGGATTCATCCCAGCTCTGCCTTATAGATAATGTCACCCTAGTCCCTGATTAATGTTCAGACCACTTATCTATCCAATTTTCCCTTAATGTTTGCTTCCCTCTTCCATCCGTTCCCAAGACAATTTTAAATTCCAAATACTGTGACACTACACACGTGACCGACGAAATGACAAAATGTATCTCCGAAAATGAATCTAATAACCCTAACACGATTTCCTTTTTCCTAGAAACCCTATCTCAGTCTGTCAAACATAACACACCAACCATAACCAAAAAACCGTACAAATATCCGCTTCCCAAACCACTTAATTAAATATAAACGATAGTTATATAGAGACTTTAGACAAACTGACGACATGACACTTAAACAAAAATTCAACAGAATAAATAAGGACATACATACGATGATTACACAGTACAAAAGTGATCTCTGGATAAAATCGTGCGAACAAATAAACGACCTACATAGTAAACACTACTGGCAGGAGATTAAAAAACTCAGCAAGTACCGGAAAACCGATTTTATCCAAAAAATCACAGACCCAATGACAAAAAATACAGTGACGGACGATATCGACATTACTAACATCTTTGCGACTTATTTCAATCACTCGTACACGATGACAGACCACACAGACTATGACAATGAATTCCTCGACAATGTAAACTCTTGGTATGCGTGTTTAAAACCACCCAAACACCTCTTCCCCTAAATGATGCTATAAAGGAGGAAGAATATTTTAAAAACCTCAAAAAGGGCAAAAACACGGCACCCGCTTATGACAACATTCCTAGAATTAACCTCAAATCTCTTCCAACAAACATCCACACCTATATCCTAAAAATATTTAATCATATATACTCTACACAGGTGTTACCGCCATAGTGGAAGCGGGGTATAATTACCTGTATACCCAAACACGGAAATGACCCACTAAATCCTAGCAATGATCGCCCCGTCACCTTTCTCCCAGTCATCGAAAAATTATCCGAAACCATAATCAAAAACAAACTGATGTCCTGCATAGCTGACCTTATCCCTCCCTACCAGTTTCTATTCCTCGAACACCGATCCACAACTCTACCTTTATCCATTCTCACGTCAAACTGTCAAACAGCAAGCCTTGAAGGTCATAAATCTTCCATATTATTCCTAGACATTCAAAAAGCGTTTGATTTCGTTTGGCACCGGGGCTTGCTGTTCAAGTGCAGCTTTCTTAATATACCTCTACACCTAATCAACCTCTTAGACAGTTTCCTGCACAACAGATCCCTTCAAGTTAAAATACGCCACACCTTTTCCAGCGCCTTTTCTCCTGAGCAAGGCCTTCCACAAGGATCCCCGCTATCACCATTTCTTTACAACCTTCTCGTCCATGATATGTACAACCCCAATCCTAACTATTTAGATAAATCTGCCTACCCTCTCCTATACGCCGACGATACTGCGTTAATCGCACATGCTCCCACACTCCCAAAAGCCCTCGGTACTCTACAGGGCCTTATCGACACCATTCAAGCATGGTTTGCGAAATGGCGAATTTCTATAAACCCCAATAAAACTCAGCTTCTAATCCCTTTTTACCGAGCAAACCACTCCCCATTCTCAATTTCTTCAAGCAATCAAGTTATCCGCCCTTCAACCACTTGCAAATATTTAGGTATCCTCTTTGACCCTAACCTTACTTTCAAAGCTCACTCCACAATCCTCAAAGCAAAAATCAAGAATCGGGCGGCTCATTTTAAAGGTCTGACCTTCAAACAACAAGGAATTAACACAAAAACAGCCGTTTATATATATAAAATGATATGCCGCCCCTTACTTGACTATGCCGCTATCCTCTTCCACAATACCCATCCTACTACACTCAAACATTTACAAGGCGCCGAAAGATCGGCCCTTAGAGTACTTACCAAAATCCGTTACCCCCTAAACCCACTGCACAACCCCTCAAACCTCCTGCTGTACGAACTAACAAAAGTTACCCCCATCGAAGCCCGCCTACCCTAATTAGCTGTTAAATTTACCTCAAATCCCACCCTTTATAATCTCCTACACCCTTTATGCATTCCTCGCAACCATAATATCACTCCCAAACGTAAACGTTTTACTTCTACAATTCATGATTTAATTTCATCATTTCATAACCCTAGTGATCACGAGAATTAAATTTATTTGACTAGACAATGGATGACATTAGCAATCAAGACATTTCCTACACAATAACTGACAAGGACACAACTCTATAATTCCAGGCGGAAAGACCAACGGTCGATAGCCAATTGGCAAATTATTTAATTTTTATGTTATTTAATTGTATTATATTTTTGTATTATTACTATTACCAACATTTGCCAGTAAAGATTTTTATATATATATATATATATATATATATATATATATATATATATATATTGACAATATTTATAAAGTGTCAGAGAGCCGCAAGCTTTCCGCGGATTGCCCATCAATGATCTAAGTAATATGTTTGTTTATTAAAATATTAAATCACAAGAGTTATAACTGATAGATATCATTACAATAGTTTTTAACGTAAAAACTGTTAATATAATATAATTGACTTACCAAAAGTAGTTTGTAAATTATAAACAAGATGTAAGAGTAAAAGTAAGGGGGTTAGGGTTAGCCGGAGGCCTGTGCACATCGCGGGCGGCTTTGGTTTTGGTTGATGGCTGGTGACCCGGCCTTCCGCTATGTCTTGCAGCCGGTCTCACATGCCATCACCGCGACCATTTCCATTTCCTGCAGTTCCTGCTCCATCCCTTCGCCCCAGGCCCACCTCCTGAAACAAAATTAAAAAAAGAACTAAAATTAAAATACTCAATATTTAAATTGCATTGACACTGTGAAAATGGTGAATCACCCTCGGTGTGTTTGCAAAAATTACATTTTCATATTATATTATAGATATTATGAACGTGAAATTGATTAAATATTTGTAATCCCATAATGACCTAAAAAAATATTATCACCCATAAAAGAATATCGTTTACATGTAATCTTATATACCTGCGGAAGACTATAAATATCATTCTAATTGGCCATTAGCCTGATAGATAATTTTCATTTAAACGATCGCCGGAGAGCTGTTGTCTATTTAAATGCACAACTTCCACATCATCGTGTATACTAATATCCTATGTAAACTATGTTAGCCAGGCTTAATTTATGTCATTTCCTCCCACCAGCTCGTCGGTGGAATCTTAATTAAAAATAATAATCACACAAATTACTTGCTGGCATCGCGATGTCCGTATATTTGTTTGCGTTTGTATTTATAGCCGAACGCCGGATATAACAGGAACAGGTTGACAGAAGGAAAGAAGAAAAAATTTATGATTTTTGGAATGTATCCTAGTTTTGATTTATTTTGATCTGTTAGTGTTTACTGTTTAAAATTAATTGTTGGAAACTTACATTTTTAGTATAGAGCAACAATTTTGAAGAGTCGCGTATTTTTGAATAGATTCTAGTTCTGTTTTTGATCCATTCTGAATTCATAACTAAGCCTATACCGGGTGTTGACTTGGTGGACGCAACATAGGAAATCGCATGTTAATTTTAAAGTAATATATAGGTATTTGATTGAAATTCACTTGGTTTGTTTTACTAATAAATTGTTTTATTTTCAACAAGTTTCGGCTTAATGCCATTTTCAAGAATGGTGTACAAAAGAGCAAAATTGATTATATATACTAGATGTCGGCATTTCAGGTAATAAGCGCTCTAATTATCGGGGAATTCCAAAGGTCCTCGTTGTCATTGACCACGTTTTTTTCCCGCCTTTATGGCTTTACTTATTTCTAAACCCTCTCGATAATTCAAAACAAATCCCTTATTACCCGAATGCAACATTTTACAGTCGTTTGAGCTGAAAAAGTGATTAGCCGCGATGCAATGTTTTGCGAACCCCGTGATCTGTTTATTATTTAGAATATCTTTCCTATGTTCTTTTAATCGCGTTTCAAAAGACCTGCCCGTTTGTCCTATATATATTGCATCGCAGTCATCACATTTCAGCTCATATACTCCGCTTTTTTTTTAATATGACTATTGTCTGTTTTAATTTTATTATTCACTAATATTTTCCCTAAGTTAACAGAATTAGTCAAAATTATGTTATTGTCCTTTCCCTTAACTGTTTGCTTAGTAGGTTTTTTCTATTTTTGTCACACTATAAAAATACTTCCGCAATTGTTTTTGTTTTTTCTTTTTAATCATTTGATCAACTAATGCCTGTTTATAACCGTTATTTTTTGCTATTGTTTTAATTGTGTTTAGTTCGATTTGATAATCTATTTTACTAAGTGGAATATTAATTAATCTGTGTATAAATGAATGAAAAGTACTATATTTAATTTGGTTGTGTGTGTTTGAGTTTATAGGTATTATTGTATCCGTACATGTTTCTTTTCTAAATATTTTATATGTAATTTTAAAGTGTTCAAATATTGGCTTCCCTATTTATTTTAGAGACAAAATGTATTTCACTTTTTTGTAGAGGGAAAAATTCTAAATTTATTAATTTTCACACCTAACACTTTACATTTCTCTAATAAATAATCAAGAAAAAGTAATGTGATTTTATAAAAATAATGACACACCATGGAATTGATACAACAATTGCGGATATTCCCTGTTTTTTCAATTTAAAGCTTTAAACAAGTGTTTTCCACTCCCAGACTAAGCATGAAGTAAAATTTCGAGTTTAGAAAAGCCCCGTGAAAATTTGTCGAGGGTCGCGCAGCGACCCGAGACAAATTTTCTGGGCTTTTCTAAACTCGAAATTTTACTTCGTGCGCCACGCGTATAAAACACTATAATATTGTCAAATTTATGTATATTCGTTCAAAGTAATGTGATTTTATAAAAATAATGACATTTTTCTTGTATAGTGTAAATAACTTCGAAAAAATTTACTTTAATCAAGTGATTACGATATCTTTTGCCTTTTTGTCATCCGCAGTTGTTGTTTCAATTCCATGGCATGTCAGTATTTTTATAAAATCACATTATTTTTTCTTAATTATTTTAACTTAGAGAAACGTAAAGTGATAAACGTTAACACGAATGAATTCAGAATGTTTCCCTCTACAAAAAAGGTAAATACATTTTGTTTCTAAAATAAATAGGGGAGCAAAAATGAACATTTCAAAATTTACATGGGATTTCCTATGTTGCATCCGCCAAGTCAACACCTTCATTAGGAAAAGGAAGACTATTATTATTATATTTTGCATCTCCCTGAAAAAATATCTGCGGGCGCCCATGAACTAGATATTATCAAAATCGGGTCACATTATCACAGTTTATTAGGAAAAAACCCTTTTACATTGCAATACAAAAAAGTAAAATATCTCGCCTAAAGATGAAGTTTTAATTAAGTCTTCAATGCAAAGTATTATGTTAAAATAGTACGGTGTCAAAATTAGTTCAAAATCTAACATTGATTTTATTAAGAGATAACTACTTTCAATATTTCTGTACAAAAAACGAAAATATCTTGCACCATTTCAGGCAAGATATTTTCGTTTTGTGTACAGATATATTATTATGTCTTTTAAGTAAAAATATCATAAAATATCATTGAATTTTGAATTATATTGTCAAAATTACTTTAAATTTTTAGAATTCAATGTTTATAATTCAATTTTTCGTTTAAAATTGAATTTTCAAGAATCTTAAATGAGCGTATCACAATCAAAATATATAATAAGTAGAATTTCATTTGGAAAAATCATTGAAAAGTTGAAAATCTAAGACTTCAAATTGGACATATCGATTAAAGTCCATCGATGTTAGGATACAGTTTTAATTTTAAACTATTCGATATTGTTGAGAGCATAAAAAAAGTTAACTAACGTTTAGAAACTTTTTAAAATCAACGTTTTATCCTAAAACTATTGCAAAAACGATTGAATTTCAAATTTGTATAGAATCATCAGAAGGTGATGAACATACTGTAGTACAAAAGCAATTAAAAATTGCCAGGTAAAGTTTTTTATAATTGAATCAAAAATTAGATTATATCCCCGTTTTTAAACATTGTGTTTTAATTAAAGTATTCAATAAGTTAATAAAAAGTGTTTCCAGTCCTTGACTAAGCATGCAGTAAAATTTCGGGTTTAGAATAGCTAAATTCGATTAAAACAAGAACATTTAAATTTTCAAATTATTTGAGAATGATTTTTCTCAGCCAAAAAGCTCAATCAAATAAATAACCCGCTTTAGACAAGTTTCTGACACCTTAATTGCAACACCGTTTTAAAATACATTTCTTTAATTAAATGCTAACTGATTTATAAAGATATTTATGAAAAATTGTGTATATGAGGACTTTAATTGTGATATTAAACTTTTAGGAGTAAAAGTTTTTTGGCAACAACACTTATTGTTTTGGTTGTCACGAATAAAAAAAAAGTCAGGTCGTTGTTCATTTGGCATCAACCATCGCATCAATTATACTAAATAAGACGTAGTTTGGATGGGTATTTACAAAAAAAAATAAATCGGATTACCATCGTCGCCATTTATAAATAAGTGTTGGTGGAAATGCTAAACTTTTGCAAGTGTATTAATTTTGTCTAAAATGTATTTTTGACGCAGATATTTTACATAAAAGTAATAACAAGACAAATTGATTCTACGAAAAATAAATCTTGAATAAAAATTACTTACTCATTATCTTATAGGATTTTTTTCTTAGGGGATAGGGGAAATTTCGTACTGTAGTAGTAATGTAGGTATTAGAATTTAATAAATACGTTAGAAAATATTAATAAAAATAGTATAAGAATGTTGAAATTAATAAAATGAAATGATAAATACAGAAAATGTTTAAATAAAAATTACTTACTTATTATCGTATAGGGTTTTTTTCGTGGTGGGTGGGGAAAATTTCGTATTGTAGGGTTTTTTTCGTGGTGGGTGGGGAAAATTTCGTATTGTAGTAGAAATGTTGGTATTTGAATTTAAAAAATACGTTTAAAAATATTAATAAAAAAAGTATCAATAAAATGAAATGATCAATACAGGACATTCTTCTTTTGGGTATACCTATTACGATTTTTAATATAAATTTTGAAGCATTCGTTGTTTAAATAAAAACTTTCAATTTGAAGCCTCTAACGTGTGTTTTC